>CAWUFW010001317.1:1475652-2951305 GCA_963921515.1 Calotriton arnoldi
TGTGCCAGATAGCTGGGTGCGTTGTGATGAATGGCTTTATGTGTCATACATGCTATTTTCAAATGAATTCTGGCTTCAAAAGTTAGCCAATTAAGGGATTTTAGGTCAGGGGATATGTGGGAGCTTCTTTTGGAGCCAGTGATAAGTCTCGCTGCGGCGTTGATTGAGGCTCTTAGAGGGGCCGTTGCAGCTCTGGGCAGGCCGCAGAGAGAGACACTCCCGTAATCCACTCTTGGGATGACTAGAGCTTGTACTGCCAGCTTGAAGTCCTTTTCCGGCAGGAAAGGTTTCAGTTTTCTCAAAGTATTTATCTGAAAGTTTGCTCCTTTTGTTGCGTTGCTGATGTGTTTTTGCATATTGAGGTTTCTGTCCAGTGTTATTCCCAGCGATTTCGCTGAATCAACGATGAGAGGTTGGCAGTTGAGTGCAGTACGGTGTTTGATCCAGTCTTGCATTATGGGTACTTGGGCGGGAGGAGCGATTAGGAGGAATTCGGTTTTGAGGGCATTCAGTTTTAGATGGTTTTCTGCCAGCCAGGTCTGGGTTTTTCCGAGAGTTGTGTTGAGCGATTTGATGTCTTCTAGGGTATGGATCTTAAGGTATAGTTGTGTGTCGTCAGCGTACATGTGATATTGCACGTTAGACGAGTAGAGAATTTCAGTGAGTGGTTCCATGAATAGATTGAACAGTGTCGGAGATAGTGACGACCCTTGTGGGACTCCTAAAGTGACTGGGACGGGTTTGGACAGGGAGTGGTTGACCTTGAATCGTTGTGATCTGTTTTGGAGGAACGAAGTAAACCAATTTAGAACTGATCCAGATAATCCCATTCTGTGTTTCAGAAGGTCTATCAGGTTATCGTGTTTGACGGTATCAAAGGCCGAGGAAAGGTCTAGCAATATGAGTAAGCAGGCTCCGTTCTGATCTAGTATTTGTAGAGCATCGTCAATTATATGGGTCATGGCTGATTCAGTGCTGTGACCTGCACGGAAACCTGATTGGTATTTGTTGAGTAGGTTAAAATGTTCAATATGTCTTACCAGCTGGAGGTGTACACATTTTTCTAAGAGTTTGGCCAAGGTAGGGATATTGGATATAAGGCGGTAATTGTTTAAGTCCGCAGGGTCAGCCGTAGGTTTCTTTAGAATGGGGGATACCTGCCCGGCTTTGAGGGTGTCAGGGATGCAACCTTGGCGTAAAGAGTTATTTATGATCTTGGTCCAGAGAGGCAGCAGCAGCGGGGTTAAGTATTTTACGAAGTTTGCTGGGAGAGGGTCAGTGAAGTGATTGGCAGGGTTCAGGGCAGTGAGCATTTTGAGAATAGATTCTTCATTGTAGGTATTGAAGGATGACCAAGATGCATTATTTTTTAGGTCGAACTTTGATGAGATTCGATGTGGTGCATTTAGAAGGGATGGTGAGGGGTTCGTATGTGAGACAGAGTGTGTGATTAGATCGTTGAGAAGGTCCTTCTTTATGCTATCGGTCTTCTGAGTGAAGAAGGAAGCAAATTCTTCACAGTTGGGTCGTGGGCCTAATTTATCTTGGGGGCGGTGGGGTGCATCCTTAGATTGAGTTTTGATTAACTCGAAAAGTTTTTTGGGATGATTTTTTGCCTGGTCTAATTCGTAGCTGAAGAGTCTGCTTTAGTGCGCTTGATCTTTCTGTAGTATGCGTTTCTCTTCTTTCTTAGTATCTTGAGGTGATTGGCGGATGGAGCTGATCTCCATGTGCGTTCAGTTATTCTTAGGGATCGTCTGTCCTCGTTGAGTCTTCATCGTACCAAGGCTTCGAATCTTTTGTGGAGACTCTCTTTAGTTGAAGGGGGGCTACCTCATTTAGTATCATGTTCATGGAATTGAAGTAGTGGTTGGTGAGATCATGAACATCGGATATCCCTTCAGGGGGAAGAAGTAGGTTGTAGCTGGAAGTTGTGATTATGTTAGGGTCAATGTTTTTCAGATCCCTCTTCCATACTTTAGGTCTTGTGGGTTGAACCGAGTTAAGTTTCACTGTTTCATTGATGAAGAAGGTGATAATATGATGTCCGGACCAATCACATGGATGGATCGTATCTAGCTGGATGGAATCAACTTTAGAGATTACTAAATCAAGGATTGATCCTTTATCGTGTGTAGAGCTGTTGCAAATTTGGGTGAGGTCGAGGTCAGAGAGGAAGTTTTTGAGACTATTGACCACTGCATCATTGGGGTCATTCCAGTGGAGATTGAGGTCTCTGAGAAATATTTGGGTATTTTGATGTCCGGCATTAGTAAAGACTATGTCCATGAAATGTTCGGTAAAGGTGAGGTTATCACCTGGTGGATGATAGAGGGTGTGTAGAGAGCATATTGGTTTGCCATTGCTAGGGATGTCGAGGCAAATGTATTCACAAGAAGGGAATACAGGGGATATGGATCTGTTTACTGAGATATTATTACGGTGTATGCAGGCGATACCACCCCTGTCTTATCAGTTCTATCCAATCTGATGATGTCATAGTTTGGGGGTACTAGTATGTCAATGATGGGTGTAGAGGATTCCTTTAACCAAGTTTCGGTTAAAATGAGCAAATCCGGTTCTTGTGTGAGAATGAGGTCAGCTATGTCGGCTGCGTGTCTTGAGGCCGATCTACAATTTAGTAGTATACACTTAAGACGGGGCGTGATGTGGGATGTATTGGGTTCCTGAATGAGGGGAACTTGTCTGAGGTTGTTTTCGATGATGCCTCTAGGGTTGTGTTTAATGGGCCTGTGAGTGTTGGGGGGAATAGTTGGGATTAGAGTCATTTTGGGCGGGTTATCTGGAGATATAGTGTTGTGATTCCGGTGTGAGGGTTCATAGGAATGGAGTAGAGAGTAAATCTTTCTCCGATAGCGGATTAGTCCTGCGGATTGGGCGAGTTAATTTATTGTGAAAAGGAACTGATTTCCACCTGGGGGTCGAAAATTTCGAAGTGACTACTGAGTGGGGCAAGTGAAAGTTTGATTTAGTCTGTCGTGCAAATCTAGTGTTCCAGGGTTGGCTCAGAAGAACCTCAGATAAAGCATGTAGTTCTTCTTTGATTTGCCGTAACAAGAGTATAACAAGAGTATGATCTCATCAAGTCAGGGTCTGGTGAGGGTGGGAGCAAGATTGGTGGATGTATTATGGGTGTGGGAGGTGTGCTTACGTCCAGTGGGTGGTAAGAGGGAGGCACGTCTTCTAGGTTGTTGTGGGGCGTCCTATCTGGTTCCCTCTCCAGATCGTGGAGGGGTGGACTGGAATGGGGAGTGGACGTAGAAGGTATAGAGGTGTGCGGTGGGGATGTGGTCGTGGGGGTGATGGTTTTGCAAGGGGTAGTGTTGACAATGGGGGGAGATATGTTCGTTCCAGGGGAGGATGCTGAATCTGTTAAGGGTGTAAATGCTGGTTCAGTAATGAAGGGGGAGTGTCTTATGGAGGAATCTAGTGGGGAGGGGAGCTTAATTGTATCTAATGGTCGTGATATCAATGTGGTGGTGTGTGCGTCTGTGATGGGTGTAAATACTGGTGCATTCGGAAGGGGGAGTGTCTTATGGGTGAGTCGAGCATGGAGGGGGGTAGCATAGAGCTCGGATGTAAATATTGGTCGGGATAATAGAGAAGCGAGGCTAGAGGTAGAATTTGGCGGTGTGATAGGTTGTGTGCTGGTGGTGGGAGTTGCCTGGGGAGGGGTTTGGGGTTTTATCACTTGTTCTTTGATAATGGGGAAGATGTTATCCAATAGGTTTAAGCTGTGGTCTGTTGATTGCATGAGAATGGTTCCGTTATTATAGATGGTGATGGTTGCTGCCGCTTTGAAAATTTGGGAGGGGGAGATAGAGATAGTGAGACCATGTGCGGTTTTCCTAGTGGAGGAGATTGCAAATAAAGCTAGGAATGCTTTCCTCCATTGTGCTCTTCGTTTAGTGTAGAAGATGATATCCGTGGTTATATTTAGGGGTGGACGGAATTTGCGTAGTCGCGCTACGCAAAGCTCAGCGAAACGGTAAAAAATCTCCGCAAGCACGCAAAAGTTCCGCGAACACGCGGAATTGCTTGTTCCGCCCGTCCGCGATGCTTTTTTCTTGTTCGCGAACGCTGTTTGCGTGCTCGGGGAGAAATATCTTGCGAACACGTATTTTGAAAGCGCGAACAAGCAAAAAATTCCGCGAAGTCGCAGATCGCGGAATTTTTGCCAATTTCGCGTTCTCCGCGGAACGCGAAATTACCCAAATTCCACACATTCCGCGAGCCGAACGGAATTTACCGCCCAGGCCTAGGTTATATGCCCTTTGTTTGTTGAGAAGTAGGGATCAGAGATGGGTGTTTCAGGGTGTAGTTTTATCATATTGTGTTTAAAGCGTTTGGATGCTTTTCTTGAGAGGTTGGGCGGGTAGTTGATGGTGTAGGTATGTGCGCCAGTGAGCTCCATAATGGGGCAGGCACTGTTAGTATGGGATAGGGCGTTATGGGGCGATATGTGTGTATGTGGCCCATAAAGGGGGTCGGTGCTGTGAGGGGGTGATGGGCTTGGGAAGGAGGGGGGACGTGAAGGAGGGTGATGGAGCAACTGTGGTGGTGGCTTGGGTTTGGGCAGAGGGAAAGAAGGCGGAGGGAGGAGTAGGGGTTGGTTCAAGTAACGTAGTAAGTGCACCGTGATAGGCGAATGAAGGGTTGGGGGTGAGGCAGGAGCAGTAAAGAATGAGACAGAGAAAAATAAAGCTAAATTAATTAAAGTTGAAATTGAGCTTCTGACCTGTATAAGTAGATAGGGAGATCAATGGGCGTAAACTAGCAACGTACAGGAGCTGATCCACTGTGAGGGAGTCAGTCCAAGATGGCCACCTCATTTGGAGTGGACATCATAATCAGCAAGATAGTCCTGTGTCTCTTTCCATTAACTGGGCTGAGCCAGGAGTAGTCATATTTCAATTTCTGTAGCTCCGTTGGTGTTTTTAGTCCTTTTTCAATTCTTATCGTCTGCTTCCTTAGAGGGTCGATGTCTTTCTCTGCCTAGAGCAACAACAGCTGGAGGCGGACCCCAAAGTAATGGTATTTATGTGGGCCGCCATTTTGCAGATTTGGTCTAGAGGCAGATGCTGCCCGTAATTAGTAAAAGTAAAAGTGGTGCCAAATGGAGCGCACTTCGTTCCCATGTGCAGGAAAATGACTGACTCCAGTATTGAACAATGCAAAAATGAACTTGGAGAGATCTTGAGATATGCCTCGACGCCGTCAGCTGTGTCTGAGGGGGCGGAGCTGGGCTGCGGGCTTCATCCGCACCTTGTTCCCATGTACGGGAAAAAAATATCACGTCGATGCGGATACAATGCCAACTGCCACAGAGCCTAAAGGCTGCATCGACGCTGTTATCGTGTCTGAGGGGGCAGAGTCGGGCTGCGGGCCTCATCCGCAGCTCGCTTACATGTGCGGGGAAAAAATCATACCGCCACGGATACAATGTGCCATGTCAGGACTTTAACAATAACATCGGCGTTGCTATGAATCGTGCCTGAGGGGGCGGAGCTAGGCTGCGGCTTCGTCCGGGGGAGCCCTTGTGTGGGGAGGCTTGCTCCGTGTGGCTCTGTGAGCTGTGTCCCGACAAATCCGCTGAGGGCTGAGGGCTCACCGTGCTCCCTTGATCCTCATGCACGACCTTACTGTGACTGCCTCGCATAAGAGCCTCAATGCGTCGTCCAATGCCAGCTGAGCCCTTCCTCTACTATTTCAAGGGGCAGCGATGTTCAGTCGGCGGTCCAATCCAGGCTCCACTCCATTGTCAGCGATCCACGCCGGCTCAGCCCAGCCGGAGTCGGAGCGGGCAGAAGTGGGCGGCGATGTGCTGTGGATGATCCGGTCAACGCTCCGCTTCGTAGATGATGGTCCGCAGCTAGTCAACTCCACCGGAGTCAGAGGGGACAGAGGTGAGCGTCAGGGATGGCACCGATCACTTTTCCAGTAGCTTTAATCGTTGAGTGTTCTATTTCTTGTTCCGTTCCTATGTTCAGTTCCACTGGACGACTGCCGCTAACAGGGATATTCAAGGCAAGCAGATCCCAAGTGTTCAGAGCTCCTTTGGTGAGCTCCTACCAGTCGGCCATCTTGTCATACGAATAGGACCTAGGGTTCCGTTCTCCTTGACTGCATTGATCATTAAGCCAAAAGGCATATCTGTGCAAGTAGAATGAATATTAGATTGCGAGAATCTGATATTGGCCAGTGTTTATGTTCTTAGTTTACATCAAATTGAATTTATGAATGGAGTCATGTAAAATATGCTTGACAGATTACATATGCCGATGATATGGGGCGGGCAGATGTCAGTGTGATTAGGTCATACACATCACTAACAGGCTCCCCGCTTCGAAAATAGCCAAAGGATCAAGGGATTGGTAGGAATACTGGGTTTAGAGGATACATCAAAAATAACTCATCTCCCAGAGAAGTATTACCTGTTCTATGCAACTAGGCATAAACATATGAGAATAGACAATATCCTTTGCACTTTTCATTACACTCCAGGGCCTGTAATGCTGAATAACTAAGTAAGACATTATTTGATTACAACCCATTAGTGATCACACTAAAATGGGTTGCTTTTCATACTGCTATACCCTTATCTAGACTACATGTTTCAGCATTAGCAAAGACTCCATTTCAGCATTACTTTCAGGAGAATACTGGATCTATGAGGGACCTCAAGAAGTAATGTAAAGTCTTTACAGTCGTAGTGCAGGGTCACAGTACTAAGATTTCCCATGGGAATAAATCATCCCCCCAAAATTAGGCTCATGCATTAGAATGTGAATTTAAAACTGTTTAGGAGAATTTGTGCTTCCGTATCAAACTTGCAATTGGTTCTGACACAAAAAGGTGGATTATCTGGGTACTGGAGAACCTGAGGAAATAAGACTGTTGAGAGTGTGCCAAATAATACATAGCAAAGGGGACAAGTGGGTGGTTGTTAGCATGGCTGACAAAGGTAGAGTCTAGGAGCACCCTGATTGCTCCATTGGAAGATGGGTAAGCGACTGGGCTCACTCTCAGAGTGAGATTAACTGCATATTTGTCATGTACAGTTGCCAGTTATCTATGGGGTGCACAGATGTTCAGGAGAAGGATTTGAATGGCTTCCTAAGTTTACTTGCATTGTCTTGTGCCATCCCATCTAATGGACATATACAGAAAGAAGGAACACTTCCTCTCACCACCATGCTGGTTGTCAAATTGCTATTTCTGAAATTTGGGAGGGATTTACTGGACAAAATAGTTCACAGCCTCTGCCAATGATTAGTGTGTATAAATACAAGATTTATAGTAAGAGCATAGCAAATCACTTGATGAATCAAAGTCACAATTTTGTAAATGAAGAGCAGTAGATTATTCTGGAGATGCCTTTCTCTCTCTGTAATGGGGAGGATAGCCGTCAGAAAGATGGCAACTTTACCATGGCTGCTCTATCACTTCACTAATGCGCTAGCAATTATATTGAAAAATCAATCCAAAGAACTAAGCTGGATGGAAACTGAATTTATATGGATCTCGGGCCATAACAGTGTGGCCCTGAAAACACTCAGGGGCCGATTCCGATTCCGGCCGGAAATCTCTCCAACCGAGCCGGACCCGGAGAGATTTCCGACCGAATCGGACTCTGGCAGTCCGACCGAACGAGTACGATGCGCACGCATGCCATCGGACTCGAGTCGGTCGGACTCCCATTGAAGTCAATGGGAGCCTGTCGTACAACGCGTACGCGGGCTCCCATTGACTCAATGGGTGCGAGGCGGACAAGGGCGCCCCCTACAGCGTGTACGCGTCCATGCGCATCACGGCGTACATTGCACAGGTAGGGGGGACCCATGGGTCCCCCCTGTGTGCGACTCGCGCGCCTACGCATACAGGGGGGTCTGATGCGGACCCCCAAAGTCCGGCTCTGACAGCTTTTTCGAGCCGGACGGCACAAGTCGGTCGACTGCTCGCGGCGCGCATCGTAGTTACCCGGCCGGGATACGTCTCCATAGCGCGGTGCGAGTCGTGTCCATGCGAGTCGGTCGGAGCGTGTTGAAGCCGCGTTCGAGTCGGTCGGAGATTTCGCGGGTGCCTGCATCGTACTCGCTCGGCCGGACCCGCGTACGATTCG
Source organism: Calotriton arnoldi (assembly GCA_963921515.1). Classification (NCBI taxonomy): domain Eukaryota; kingdom Metazoa; phylum Chordata; class Amphibia; order Caudata; family Salamandridae; genus Calotriton; species Calotriton arnoldi. Next base: position 1,483,796 of record CAWUFW010001317.1, read on the forward strand.
GTCGGGAAACAGGGCTCCGGATCGGATCCGGTAAATCCGAATCCGATTCGGAGCACTACCGGCCGAGATCGGAATCGGCCCCTAAGTCTATCAGAAAATGAAGGTGGACTGGGAGCACCTAATTATGAATGAATTAACACTGAAGTAAACATAACAGTAATGGGTGTAATGCTTGAACTAAACTCTAATCTGAGATGACATGGTGGGCAAAAAAACAATGGATTCAAATGTGGCCTGGTTAATTTCCAGTGGCTGAGATTCATTCAAGCATTCCACCAATCACTTTTTTGTTTATTATATTATTTAGCGACACAGCTCCAATAAATGGTTAAATGGATGTAGGAGAAAAAAACTGCAGAAATTAAGGGACATATTTATGACTTTTTTGGCTCAGGGCAGTGCAGCAAGTCACCTTGCTGTGCTGCCCTGCGTCACAGGGAAAGAGCAGGAAAGTGTTGTATTTATCTAATACGGTGCATTCCTGTCCTTTTCCCTTGCTCTGGCACCATTTTCCCAGCCTACTTTCAATGCAGGCACCCTTGCACCATGGTGCAAGGGTGCCTATGTTGTAGGCAGGATTGTTTTTGTGTAGGAACGGGCACCTTCCTGCACAAAAACAACCTTGAGAGGCTTTTTCCTCTTTCTATGTATGCTGCAGAATGCAGCACACATAGAAAGAGGAAAGAACGCAGAGAAATAAAGATATTTCTCTGTGTTATGCCTCTCCTGGAAGGCGTACCTTCTTGGCGCATTCCCAGGTTTGCCTATTCTTGTAAATCTGGGATAGCATCAAAATCCATGGATGTTGCGTGGGTACACCCATGCAACACCCATGGAAATGCCTCCCTAGTGAACAGTAATGCAATGCAGCAATGTTGTGCTGTGTTACATTTCTTGAGATTTATGAAGCCACGCAAGGCCACGGAGGCCCACGCAGGGCCACGCAGTGTGGCCTTGTGTGGCTTCATAAATCTCATTTTACATTTGCATCGCTCTTGCACCACGTGACGCAAAGGGCCTCATATATATTCCCCTAAGTGGTTGGAACTAGCAGACCCTGGTAGATCACAGGTAGAGTATTAAATGCACAGAAGCCTTCTTAGATGAATTAGAGAAGTTTATTCCAGCATACAAAACCACCGACTTGTCAGCAAGTCGCCCAAGCACAGAATGACTGATCCATGACATTCTCATGGATCACTGCATTCTGTGGCATGAGCCAGAGTTCCACAAATGCTAGAGAAGATAATTACAACACATCCCCTTTACAACAGAAAAGAGGAAAACAAAAATCAAACAAGCAAGGAAGGAAAAAAAATACCATTAGCACATTTTAAGTAATAACAACAGAAATACAGTAGATGCCATCTCAAGAAGAACTGCCCACATCACTGTCACGGGAATCATCACACACGGGACCACAACCATCAGAAGAAGCAGGGACATGGGCACCTGGAGATTTGCCAGTGTACTTCACCAGCCTGGACATACTCCACGTGCTGCCAGTGTCAACCTTCACAACATTCTTTCTGATAGCAATGATGGTATATGGACCCATAAAACCTGAGATTCCTTTGCATGTGTGTCTTGGTTTTTTCACCAAAACTTGATCCCCAAGACACCACTTCCTCCTTTTCACAGACATTTTAGCATCATACCTCAACTTGTATTTCTGCTGGTAATCCAAAAGTCTGGACCGTCTCGGTTCACTTGAAATACCTACACTGCTAAACTCAGGCAACCACGCAGGATTCAACTTAGAAGTGGCTTTTCTTCCCCTCAAGGCTTCAAAAGGAGACCTCTGCGTGACCAAATTGGGAACAATGCGAGGAGCCCACCACGTTTCTCTCAAAACACTACTGAACGACAACCTTGATTCAAGTGCACGTTGAGCACAACTTTTAACCACTCTGTTCATCCTTTCAGTTAAACCGTTGGCTTGTGGTGCATACAAGGCTGTCTTTTGATGGACTATGTCAAAATCTGTAAGAAACGCTCACATTTCTAGGGAAGCAAATTGCACCCCATTGTCAGTGACCAAATACTTTGGAACACCCTCAGACACAAACACTTCTTTGAGGAAATCTATTCCAGTCTTGATATTGACTATAGCCACACATTTCGTCACCACCCACTTGGATGTATAGTCTACCAATAGGAGAACAAATCTTTCGTAAGAGGGCATAAGTTCGAAACCTAACTTAGACCACACAGTATCAGGGACCTCCACATGAGACAAAGGAACATGACTGGTGACATGAGATTTGTCATTGGTGGCACACAACAAACAATCTTTTTCCACATTTTCAATCATACGGTCCATTCCTGGCCACCAGTACTTCTCTCTTACCCGAGCTTTAGTGAGGCTCCTTCCCAAATGTCCTTCATGAGCAAGATTAATTATCTTTCCCCTGAAATCAGTAGGAGGGACTACTCTAGCACCCCTCATAAGATTGCCATGGTAGAAGGACAAATCGTCCCTCACAGACCAAAAGGGTCTCAGGTCCTGATCAAGGGTCTTATAATCAGGCCAACCTTTGGTTATGCTCACCTTGAGGGAAGAGAACACTTTGTCCTTGTTAACACTGTCCAACCACTCCTCATTAGACAGAGCCGGTTCTGCTACCCAACTCACACACTCAACCTCGATATCATCCTGCACATGCTCCAAGGGCAGGCGAGAAAGACAGTCAGCAGACCTGTTACACAAACCAGGTATATAATGTACACGGAAATTGTATTCTTGGAGTCCTTCACTCCAGCGTTTAAGCCTGGGAGTCATGTGTTCGTTATGATGACAGGAGAAGACTTGCACTAGGGGATGATGGTCAGACCTGACCAAGAACGGAATACCCCAAAGATAAAATTTAAAATGTCTCACAGCCAAGAATACACTCAAAGCCTCCCTCTCTATACAGGAGTAATTCACTTCAGCATCCCTGAGCACCCTGGAAGCAAAAGCAACCACTCTCTCCTCACCTCCCACCACCTAGGAAAGCACAGCTCCCAACCCCTTGAGGCTGGCGTCAGTAGTCAAAATGGTCTTTTGCTTGACATTGAAATGCCCTAAGGTGGGCATTTTCCCAATTTCATCCTTAATAGTGTCAAAGGCTTTCTTACATCCACCAGACCATTCAAAATGTACACCCTTCTTAAGTAAAGCCCTGATGAGTTCAGCCACACTTGCAAACCCCGAACAAACTTAGAGTAGAACTCCGCAAGTCCCAAGAACGACCTCACTTGCTCCTTATCTACGGGGGTGGGATCTTTCACAATACTCTCCGCAAGCTCCATTTTAGGTTGTATTCCCTCTCCTGAGATAACATGCCCAAGATATGTGACTGATTTCAAACCAATGCGACACTTTTGTTTTTTCACAGTAAGCCCTCTCTCCTTCAGCCTCTTCAACACACCTTCCAAGGTCACTCCATGTTCCACTTCATTCTTCCCATAGATCAGGATATCATCCTGAAAAAACAAGACGTTATCCAAGGACTACCTTCATAACCCTTTGGAAACAAGCCGCCGCCGAGGCCAGGCCAAAGGGCATTCTCAGAAAAGGGTAAGCCCCCAAAGGTGTTACAAAGGAAGTCAGGTGTCTGGAGTCTTTGTGTAAAACGATCTGATGGTAGGGAGACGAGAGTTCCAACGCGCTAAAAATCTTGGCCCACTTCAACATGCTAATAGACTCTGAAATATTAGGAAGAGGCTGACGATCAACCGAAATCCACTCGTTCAACCCACGCAAATCCACACACATTCTGACATTGGCACCACCATCTTTTGGGGCCAAAACAATCAGAGCCAACCATTCTGAGGCTTCTATTTCCTCAATGACTCCCAAATCAAACAATTTCTTGAGTTCAACCTTCAAGGGTTCCATCATCATATTATGTACCCTTCTCACTTTATGTACACAGGGTACAGCCTTTCTTTTTAAGATGATGCAATGCTCAAAACCTTTGAGACATCCCAGTATGTCAGTAAAGACTTCAGGAAATTTGTTAAAGTACTCTTCTCCACAACTCGCCTAATCAACCAGCATAACCTGATCTCTAGGATCGCTAGCACTTGAGTTAAGTATGATACCCAAATCACGTTGGTGCCTCCACCCTAACAGGTTATCTCCCCTTTCTGCCACATACACTTTCCCAATGGTGTACCTGCCTTTAAATTGGATTTTGGCTTCAATATAACCAAGCACATTAATCCATGAACCTCCATAACTGACAGGATTGATATCAGGAGACATAAGGGTCATGTTGTCCAACCCCACACACTCATCCCATTGTTTATTACCAATCATGGTGAAAGGTGAACCAGAATCAGCCAACACAACAAAATCATGTCCGTCCACTGCAATATCACATTCTGGCATTATCACCTTCCCCACATCAACACCACCATCACCCTTCTTGACATTTAAAATAATAGTGCGCACAGTTTCAGGTGAGTTCTCGGGGGTACAGCTTTTCCCAGAGGATCTACAAACTTGAGCATAATGCCCCTTGATACCACACTTCTTGCACACCGACCCTCTGGCATAACAGTTGGGATAATTAGAAAGATGCGAGAAACTTCCACATCTAAAACACCTCAACTTCTGAGAGTCATTGACATTCTTATCATTAAAATTACGATCCGCACTAGATTGATGAGTGTTACACTCTGGCTGTGATGGAAGATCCCTGCTAGAGCTGCGCACAGTACGTGCATCCATTTCAGCCCCTTTACTCTTATCATTGGAAGAGACCTTAGCAACATTGTCGCAAGATGCCAGACAATTGTCGGAACCCAGTAAGATATGAACATCACCTTGACCATCCTTCTTTTCCTCACGGTTCTTCCTCATTTCCTTTACCCACGTAGACGTGTTTTCCATTCCTTCAACTGTAGCTATGGCTTCAGACAAAGATGGATTCTTGGACAGCAACTTCTCTTGTACTCTGGTGCTGTTGGTGCACCTCACCAACTGATCCCTGACCAAGGAATCAGATAACTCACCAAACTCACAAGTCCGTGCAAGAGTTTTTAGAGAGGCAACATAACTTCCCACCCGCTCAACTGGCCCTTGAACCCTGGTGAAGAATCTCTGTCGTTCAAGATAGAACTACATTGATACGGGGACCAAAATACCTCTCCAACATAGTCATTGACATCTCATAAACATCTGCAGGCTCCCCATCACTGTTGCCAACTGGGATTAAATCCATGCTGTCATACATATTTCTCCCTTCTACACCTAAATTGTACAGGAGTATAGCCTGTTTCCTAAAAGCAGAAAAATGTTCCCCTCCAATTGCCATCCACAACTAGGAGCCAAGGGGGTATAAAAGAACAGGTCGCCCCCCACTCACCGAATTCAATACAATCAAAGACCTGCTCTATTAATTGTCTGGACTCCTATAGACGTCCACCATATATTTTCTCACACACACAATTTTATGTGGCGCAGCAATGGATCAGTATCTCCCATCTGCCATTAAGTGACTCAAATCACTACTTATACGCTCCATATTCTGTACTATCTCTACTAGTGTAACCCCCTCCCAATGTCACCGGGGGAAAAAAGTGAAAAGTGAGACCAAAGAAGGCAGTGCCTCACGGGAGTAACACCATGGGAGTTTACAGACTGGTACTCGCCTGTATCCTCAGGTTCTCATCATTAGCAACTGCCAACTTTTAAAATAAAATAAAGAGTGAGGAAAAAAGAAAAATGTGGGAACTATGTATGTTCCGTGCACACTACGTGAACCCTATATAGGAAACCGGGGTCTGGCATGAAACACCCAGTCTACCTAATCTAAAACCGAGCTCGACTACCACTAGCTAAACTACTTTATTCCTTTGCTGTGTGTCTGCTCTGTTAAAACCAACATGTTTCATTGCCCATAAACATTTGCGGCAACTTCATCAGGGTAGGGTCAGCGTCCTCACTGCATCACTTTCCTCTGTTCATCAAACCAAAAGGTTGCCAAACTTCGGCATACCCGCAACCTCATATCATTGCTTCTAACCCTGTGTATGTGTACTAGTCCACAGACACAACGTCCGTCTCAGTCGCTGCTCTCAATCAGTCGAGACACCTCGGGTTACCGGCCTCCGCTCAGGGTGCTGAGCGGTGCTGAGGGTGCTGAGCGGAGGCCGGTAACCCGAGGTGTCTCGACTGATTGAGAGCAGCGACTGAGACGGACGTTGTGTCTGTGGACTAGTACACATACACAGGGTTAGAAGCAATGATATGAGGTTGCGGGTATGCCGAGAGTTTGGCAACCTTTGGTTTGATGAACAGAGGAAAGTGATGCAGTGAGGACGCTGACTCTACCTGATGAAGTTGCCGCAAATGTTTATGGGCAATGAAACATGTTGGTTTTAACAGAGCAGACACACAGCAAAGGAATAAAGTAGTTTAGCTAGTGGTAGTCGAGCTCGGTTTTAGATTAGGTAGACAGGGTGTTTCATGCCAGACCCGGTTTCCTATATAGGGTTCACGTAGTGTGCACGGAGACATACATAGTTCCCACATTTTCTTTTTTCCTCACTCTTTATTTTATTTTAAAAGTTGGCAGTTGCTAATGATGAGAACCTGAGGATACAGGCGAGTACCAGTCTGTAAACTCCCATGGTGTTACTCCGTGAGGCACTGCCTTCTTTGGTCTCACTTTTCACTTTTTTCCCCCGGTGACATTGGGAGGGGTTACACTAGTAGAGATAGTACAGAATATGGAAGCGTATAAGTAGTGATTTGAGTCCCCTTCAATTGCCACCATGTATGAGTCAAAAAGATTCCTCCATCTTTTCCATGGGAGGACAGGATCTCCCTTTCTGATAAAAACGCAGGAGGTTGTGACATGCTAGTAGAAGTTGCCATGGTGATATATGTGGAACAGCATGCAAAATACACCCACTTGAATGCTTTGTCGTTGCGATAAAAGTACAAGAAAATGTGCCTTAAAACAATTGTAGGTAGAAATGCTTGTTGTCAAATGCAGAACAACAAAGCAGGGTTGTGTGCCTTACAACTGTACATTGGAAGACTTAGGCACTAGTAACTGTCACAGTACACAATACTCAGTCACAATGTCACCAAAGATTTGGGCAATCCAAGGATAAAATCAAAATAACACAAAATGAGTCCACCTGTTGAAGAATCGGAGTCCATTTGCGCAAGGCTCCGATATCGGGAAACAGTGACGAGGTGATGTGGGCTCGTTGATGGAAGATACTACTTCCAAGATGGCCGCGCGGCGCGTAGGCAACAACGGGATTACGCGCATGTCGGCGTGCGGTGTGCGTCACAGTGAGCCAGGAAGAAATCCAAAGCGAGGAGCGAGTTATCGGAGGATTGCGATGAGCACGTGAGAAGGCTCGCGGTGCAGCAGTTGATAAGGTGAGCCTCGCGCCAGTCCATCGGTTCCCCACGCGACAAAACTCACGGTTTTCTGCCTCCAATCCAGCCTCAAATCCAGCTGCAGCAAGGAAATATGCACAGGAAAGTCCAAAGTTCATTATCCAAACCACTCCAGAACAGTATAAATTTGTAAACTGCGTGGTTAAATCTCCATTAGACATGGTACACACAAGTAGGCAGGCAGGGGAGTCGGTGGTAACGTCGCCTGTCCCCAAGAGACCAAGAGACCATCGTCGCCAGTATTAAATCCACGGAAGCCTTCTTAGATGAATTAGAGAAGATGACTTGTCAGCAGGTCGCCAAAGCACAGAATGACTGATCCATGACATTCTCATGGATCACTGCATTCTATGGCATGAGCCAGAGTTCCACAAATGCTAGAGAAGATAATTACAACATAGAGCCAATGTGGGGAAACACAGTCCAGATTCAAACTCCCAAACTAATTTGATGTCAAGATACTTCTGGAACCATTGTGCGACAATTGCAACGGTAGAAGTGGCCTATTTTCCTGAACTGCCATTGTGGTGTGAGAATATGGCAAAATCCTTGGCAACAGCAGCTTGAGCAAGAGCAGTGATAGTGATGGTAGATGATGTACATGAAGGTGGGACATTACGACCATTTGCTGATTATATATACACCGCTAACATACAATGAGGCCTGTGCTCAATTATGAAATCTATATGACTAATGTGGAAGTGTTATGTTAATAAAACCCTGACTCTTGAAGTCTTACACTTGATCCTTAGGATCATTCAAGGCTAACATCTAATAACATTATTCACATATTACAAAAATTAACAGGCCTTGGAGTGGGGGTGGTCAGAGAAAAATGGCAAACAGATACAAGGACCCCCATGTTGGACACGGAGTGGTTGTTAGCATAGCCAAACAAGTAAGGTATCCAGGAATGAAAAATGTAAGCTAATAAAAAGCAGTCACATAGGACTCCTTTAACAAAACATAGGTTGAGAAAAATATACCCTGATGCTGGCAGTATATGTACAACATGCAGGGCCGAATGGTTTTTACCACATGACATGGATCTGCTCTGTAATCAATGTGCGCTAGAGGGTAGTTACGATCACTTTGATAAATATAATTGGAAAGGCTGGGCTGTCGAACCCCATAGCATGCCTGTTGTGTTCTTTGGCTAGGCTCAAGAAAGAGAGGTCAAATGTAAACTCATGGACCTTGCACTTTGCTAGCCAAAGAATGATAGAATTGGAAATCTTTTCAGAATCTCATGGTTACCATATGGATAGCCGAGATGGAGAGATGAGGAGAAGAGGAGAACAGAACACATTTAATAACGAGAAAAAGAAGGAGCAGAGATATGGAAAACATTCTGACCTGGGATGAGTATATATTGCAAATCAGTAAGATACGACCAGATGGCAAACCTCCATAGATAGAAACACATTAACTGCTATTAGGGATGGGAGTGGCAACTTCTCTAGTTGTCTACGGAAGGGTGTTATGACAAATGGTGCCCTCTGGTACTGTTTTAATTAGTACCTGGGTACCACACCTGATTGATCTCACACACTGTTCATCCATTATACATATATATGGAACTTTTTATGAAAAGGACATCTGGAGCTGCATTGAATGCAGAAACATCCCTCGAGAGTATGTCTGTTACTTATCCATATGGTATCACCTACGACCATTGTTATACTTGTCAGAAATATTTGGTATATAATGAAAGACGATCCCAAGTTGATATTGTTTTTGTATGTTTTATTCGATGTTGATTCGCAATGTACATGGGTATCATGTAGTGGTCAGTAATGCATCCACGCACGAAAATTAATAAATGTTTTACTCAAGGAGACCCCACATGTGTTTTAGGTAATTAGGTGTGCAGTCATAAATACGATTGTTATACATGGAAGGTCTGTGGGACCAAGTCACTTTGCTCTCGATATATCCTACCATTAAAGTTAGCAGAGTAACCACCCCCACCCTTCCCAAGTTTCCATAAATGAAGACGAGGCCTTCAAATATAGTTACAATCATCTACCAAGTCCGTCCCAAAAATATGCAACATCAGGTTTTTTTCACAAAGATGGTGCATTGCAAAACTGTAGAATTATTTGGAGACAGTTCACCATGGGAATGGTTTGGTAATAACAAATCTGAAAATAATGAGTCCAGATTTATTAAATATTCACGCAACACAACGCAGCAAGACATCGTCCTGTGCTGCATAAAAGGGAGAGGGCAGGAATGCGCTGTATTTAACGTTATATGCCACCTTCCTGCTTGCTCTCTGCCTGCGCTGGCACACAACCTGCTGCCTAGCACCATTGTGCAAGGGTGCCTGCGTTGTAGGCAGGATTATGTTTGTGCAGGAAGGAACACCTTCGTGCACAAAAACAATCCTCTGAGGCTTTTTCCTCTTTCTACGTGTGCTGCAAACTGCAGAGGGCAGTATAGCTATGTAACTGACTCCGCTGTGTACAAATGTTTAGCATTGCATGAATAAGTCTCGCTCTATTCAATTGAGTAAGAAAACTAAGAAAAAGGAAATTGCAGGATCAATCTTGGCTTGATTCACATTTACTGCAAATACCCCTCTTGATTAGGGAGGCAAAAACAAGATTGCCTGCACTATTAATTTGTTGGAAAGTACACAATTGCAGATTGTTGGAGATAAAATAAATTGTTGATCCATTTATGTAAAAATACATTTTCAAGTTACTGTATTTCATTTTGGCACACAGTATGGATGCAAACATTTTCCTATATGTACTGTATAATTGGATCATTTTTATAAGGAAAATTGAAAACAAATCCCAGTCATTTATTTTATGTGTCTTTTTTATCATCATGGTTTCAAATTTAGAACATTTATGAAGTCTTTTGATTCTGGTATTAATCAATGGATTTTCATGCCAACAGCCTTAGAACTAGAAGCACACTAAACCCGGAAGTAGCTGCAGAACTCAGAACAACTGAGGATCTTCCCACCTATCCCTGCAGTAGCGATGAAAGCACGGGCAGCTGGTCACAGCTAGTGAATGACGAAGAGAATCCCGATGACACAAGCAGCTATTTACAGCTCAGTGAGAGGTCCATAAGGTATCTACAGCACGTGTTGGTGAAACGTATGAGATATTGACTTTAGTAACATAATATGCAAATCAATGCTTATAACACCCACATAGGAGGGCTGACCAACAGTTTGTTCATCCCTTACTGTTTTTTGTCAACAACATGAATTACTAACTGGAAATGTAAGTACCACCATCAATTTTCAATCTTGACACTTGTGTCTTTACCAAATGTACTTTCAGTGCTGTACTTGTGCACTTTTGAAGAGATATTACTACTTGTTGCAGATGAAGGCATTTGTTCGATGCAAGTGAGTCACTAAGATATGCATGGAAGTCACAACGCCACTAATACCAGCTGAAACAGCTAACATGTTATTTACTATGTATAAAGCCCATTTTAAAAGTCAGTAAAGTTTTATAGACTTTTAAAATAGGATTGCGACTAGATTCCGAATCGCAATTTTGAAGGGGCGCTTTGTGGGGGTTCCTTCCAAATTGCTATTCAGTACTTGATGCATCAATGTTTTGCATTTAGAATTCTGATCGCAAATCATTGAAAATTTTCAGACTCTCAAGTTGAGATGGAATCTAAAGGGAAGTGGTCCCATTTTGCCCCCCGTGAGACTTGGTGTGAAACAGTGTTTAATTTGTGAATAAAAACATGCTGGTGCCCAAAGCTCTCCTCTGAAACACGCGGCTGCTGCAATTAAATGTGCAAGCACAGAATACTGAGGCAGTGTAATCCTAAAGCCATCTCGGGCCTCTTTAATCCATTTACATCCACTCACTGCCCCTTTAGCTCACTCTTGCAGCTTTCTACTTTCTCCCTTTGTGACGCTTTTCCGTCTTTCTCTTCCCCCGTCATTCCTATATGTGTCTTTTGCTCGCAGTAAATGCCTGAAGCAGAAAAATAAGTGCCAGCCCCCAAAAGTAAGTGCCGGTGCCCACCACCGGCAACCACCAGCTCAAATTATTAAGCACTGGTGTGAAAGCTTCACAGGCAGTAGGCATTGGTCTCGGGGAATTTGAAGAATGAAAACTTGCTTTTTAAAACCAGACCTGTTTCTTTTAAGGAAATAGGGCTGATTTAAAAAAAAATGTCCTTGTTTGATAGGCAATCATAGGGATGATAGTCTATTGACCCTTGCCGGCCACCATCCCTGTGTTTGTGATCGATGTTAGTGAGCCACAATTTGCAAACTGCTTAATATTTGTTAGACATGGCAGTCTGCGAGTCACTGTAAATCCTTATTTTACAAACTGAACTATTAGTACATAGATCAGTTTGCAAAATAAGTTTCTGGTCTCAAAAAGTAGAGTCACAAATTGTGACAGGTTTTTGCACCCAGTAAGATACAATGGGGCAGATTTTTGAAAAAGTCATGCAGTCCAGCGCAGCAAGTCACCTTGCTGTGCTGCACTCCGTAATAGGAAAAGGGCAGGAATGCACTGTGTTTAAGGTAATATGATGCATTCCTGCCTTTTCTCCTCTTCTAGCACCCTTGCACCATGATGTAAGGGTGCCTGTGTTGCATGCAGGATTGTTTTTGTGCAGGAACGGATACCTTGCTGCACAAAAACAATCCTGAGACGCACATTTCTCTATCTATGTGTGCTGCAGAATGCAACACACATAGAAAGAGGAATTAATGAGACGAAATAAAGATATTTCTCCTCATTACGCTTCTGTCGAAGGCGTATCTTTTTGGTTCATTCCTAGGTTTACCAGTTCTGGAATATATGAGAATGCATAAAAAACCATGGGGTTCCCACACAACACGCATGGAATGCCTCCCTAGCGCAGAGTAAAGCAACACAGCGATTTGTGCCGCATTGCTTTAGTCTCGATTATGGAGTCACTCAGTGCCTTGCAAAGTGGCCTTGCCTGGCTTCATAATTCTCATTTAGGACTTTCGTCACTCTTGCATCACCAACTCCGCTCATAAATATGCTCCTACATCTGGCCACAATTCTCCAACCAGTGTTGAAACTCTGCCATTATAATATCCTGAACATAACCGAGGTTCATGACATTCCCTACACAGGGTGAGTCGCCATCCAAATTAGTGCACAACATAAAAATTATTGAACAAAATGGAAGTGAAGGTACTTGTCAAATTCTATATACCATTATTCAGCAAAGCTTTGGATAGGTAGTGTGACAAGCAAGCATGTCCAGTTTCCAAAAATCTTGTCTCCAATTCCGAACTCACTCTGTACAGCAAACATCCCTTTCTTTCTAGTTAGACAATTTAAAAAAAAATGCCACAGTGCAGCACTGCATGAAGTGCAAAAGCCTTTCATTGTGAGAATGTAAAGAAATTGTACAATCCCTTAGTTATGAAACATTGCATGCTGATGATGGCTTGGGCCACGGTCGAGCTTATCCGCCACTAAACACAACTTTATGTAGTGCAAAGGACAAGCTTTGTTGAACTCTCTGCTGTACAATTCGCTACAAGCAAATAACTACCCCATGGTACGCTGCATAAGAAGTGTAAATGTTCCATGTTCTATGTGGAAATATCACACAATGGGGCAAATTTATGAAAAAGTGGCACAGTGCAGCGCAGCAAGTCACCTTGCTGCGCTGCACTTCATCGCTGGGAAAGGGCAGGAATGTGCCATATTTAAGTCTTATGGTGCTTTCCTGACTTTTCCTCTAGCACTGGTGCACAATTGGCTGCCTAGCTCCAATGCAGGCACCCTTGCACCAGGGTGCAAGGGTGCCTGCATTGCATGCAGGATTGCTTTTGTGCAGGAAAGGACACCTTGAGAGGCTTTTTGTTCTTTCTATGTGTGCTGTAGAATGCAGCACACTTAGAAAGAGGAAGTAGAAAGGAGAAATAAGGATATTTCCCCTCGTTACGCTTCTGCTGGGGAGGTGTATCTATTTGGCTCATTCCCAGGTTTACAAGGTCTTGTAATTCTGGAAATGTGTCAAAAACCATGGGAGTTGCATGGGAACACTCATGCAACGCTCATGGAACACCTTCCAAAGGCAGAGCGATGCAACGCAGCAATTTGTGCTGAGTTGCGTTAGTCCATATTTTTGGAGTTACTCAAAGCCACGCAAAGTGGCTTTGCGTGGCTTCAAACATCTGACTTAGTGGTTTGCGTCACGCATGTACCACGTTGTGTGTTGCAAATGTGACCCAACAATCACATAAATATGCCCCAAAATTCTTATAGTCCATTTTTTTGTGCCTATTTTTATTTGGCTCTAAAATGCCACAGAAATCCAAGTCCAAATCCAAGTGTGATTTAGGGGGTGCCTATGCTGTTCACTCCCTGTTAAACCACTTTTAAATAAATTATCAAGGGTTTGACATTATGCAACACAATAGCATTTAGCACTGAGCTCACAAAAATTGCCTTTGCAAGTGAATGTTGCTCAGTACAACTGTTTTTGCCACTTTTGATTACATAGCGTTAATTTGTATCACACGAGCACCCACGTTAAACTTTCATAAATCTTGATGTCAGTCTAGGCAGCATGACATACTGGGTGTCACGGTTTACATAGCAAGAAGTGACCATAACAGGAAGGGAAGTAGTAGAGTGGGGTTTTAGTGGTTGAATGTACTAAAGTTGACTTTTAAAATATTGACTACATTAAAGTCAATTTGAAATTGTTAGATGAAGGAAAATGCCCCTTTTAGACATGGTCGCCCCCACTTTTTGCCTGGTAAATATTATGATTTTGACTGAAAGTGCACTGGTTTACTATTAACCAGGTCCCCAGTGCCAGAGCTCTTTCCCAAAACTGTACAATTGTTCCCCCAATTGGCAAAACCTTTAGCACCCACTATAAGTCCCTAGTAAATGGTACCCGCAGAGGTGCCCCTGAAAACCAACCAGCCTCTGGTGTGCTTGCTGACTGGTTTCTGCCAGGCTGCCACCCGTGATGCTTCTCTGTCCTCCTAGGGTGAGAGCCTTTGGCCTCAGGAGACCCAGAACAAAAACCTGTCTGGGAAGAGGGTGTAACACCCCATTCCACAGTATGACCTGCTGATTAGCCTCCTTGGGCTGGTGAGCTTCAAAGAAGATGCTGCCTTTGGAATGCGAATCTGGCTCCTCTCTAAGGAGAGCAAGGCACCCCTCCATCCAGATCCCCTGTGGCACCTGGACAGGTGAAAAATAGCTTGTCAGGTAGGCGTGCCACCTCCAGACTAGTACCATCCCTAAGAGGGGCTACTGTGAGGTGGACATGATTTTTCAGAAGTAGCCAACATTGTGATGGCATGCTTTGGAATTCTGGGACAGGGTTATGCCCACTTCCCACAGTAAGTGGCCATATAGGGATGTAGTGACCCCAAGGGTAAATAGCCCATTGGGTACTAACCTACACTCCTCTAATGCCCCTAAATGTAGTATTTAGTGGAGTCCTTTGTATCAGGGAAGCAGATCCTGATGACCTACGAAGAAGAAGGACGCGAACATCCGCGAAAGCAGAAGAATGAAGAGAGCACCTAACTTGGCCCCAGCCCAACTGACCTGTCTGCCGTTCTCCATCTAATCTGTGCCAAAGATGACTCATCCTGCAGCTGTGTTCCTCCAGAACCTGGAAGACTGCCTACCTTCAATAAAGACCAAGACTTCCCATAAACAGCAGACCTGTTCTGAAGAAACTCCGAAGAAAAGACTCTGAGGCCTCCAGAACTGTCAAAACCTGACACCTGAAGCAGCCACTGCACCGGTCGCCTCAGACCCAAGTTGAAGTGGGCCAACGGTGGCAGCAAGGTTCACCAGCCCTCCAGAGCTCGAGTCCATCGTGGTTTCACCCCTCGTGGATTCCCTAATGTCACCTTCAGCCTCTGCACACAGGCCCCCTCGACCGCAACTGCTCCCAGAAAGAAAACCTGATACCTAAAACACCTCTGCATCCATCACCCCCGGACTGTGGAGAAGAGGACCCTAGGTGTCCCTACGTCCCGGAGAATCGCAAGCCTTGAACCCCCCTGTTGGTTCTCCTGACTGGTCCTCCAGTCAGACCCTGCAGCCTCTTTTCGCAGTGACCGATCTCCGTTGAACTGCATTGGGCTCCCAAAGCTGATTTGCACCCTACACACGGCCGCCCTCATGCCGCTGATGGTGTACTGTTGGTGCGGCCTTGGACCTTTCCCACCATTCACCTTAAATGCTGGAGATTGGGACTGTAAGTCAATGCACTGTACATGTTTGCAGAACTTGTTCTTCCTTCCATAAGATAACATTGTAGAACTCAGAAATTGTTCACTTTTTAAAGTGAAAAGAAATTATATTTAAAAACGTACTTACCTGAACAATTTTTCTCTGATGCTTAAACACATAAAACGGTAATTGCTATTTTTATAAATTGGAGTGGATCTCCTTCTTGAGTCATGTTTTCCTTTATTGGTCATCGTGTGTATTTGGAAATGTCTTGCACTCCTCTGTGTTAAGCCTAAGGCTGTTCAACCATACTACCCCCTATCAGAGCACTTTGGGATTGCACAGCATGCCGTGTTCACTCATAATGGAAGCCCAGGACTCTTTTTTTTCTGAGTTTTATATAGCGTGAACTTGACCCGAAGGTATCAGGTATCTGAGCGCTTTACATGAGCACCAGTTACTTTACACAAGAACACATTCATTTTTGTTAGGCACGGGAAGATTAAGTGATTTGCCCAGAATCACAGGATGTTGAGCGTCATTGCTGAGACTCGAACCCGGTTGCCCAGATTTGAGATCAACCGCCCTAGCCTTTAGACCACATCCTCTCCCCTCTCTCCTTTACACACTGTATCAGATTTTCGAAATTTCACATAAAGAGTCAGCTTCCTACATTAGGTAATAATGTTGTATCCTTAATTATTACCGATGACTATTCCAAAAATTTCGAATTTTAAAAGTTGATTATTATAAGCATTCTTTCACTGATCTAACTGTAGCCCAATAACCCCTTAGTACACCTTAAGCCTAAAAACCCTTATTGCCCCTTTTAGACACCCTTCTCTGAAGCCTAAAAAATCCTTACTATCCTATTACATGACCTTCCCTGAACCTTAAAAACCCTTACTACCCCTTAACACTACCCTTCCATCAACCCTAACAATCACATACTAACCCTTAATGCTACCCTTCTATGCACCCTAAAAAAAAACTTTAACCCCTTTATGCTACCCATCCCTTGACCCAAAAAATCCCAAATTACGCAGTAATGCTTCCCTTCACCAAACCCTTAAAACCTATTACTATCCCTTAACACTATCCTTCCTTGCACCTAAAAACCCTTATTTCCCCTTATTGCTACCCTTCTGTGAACTCTAAAAAACCCTTACTATCCATGAACACTACCCTTTCCTAAATCCTAAAAACCTCTTACAATCCATTTAAGGTACCTGCCCCTGAGCCCTAAACAAACTTTAGCTGCGACTTAACTCTACCAGTCATTAAATGCTACTAACCCCTTGCTACCTGTTAAAACTACACTTCCTTTAATCATAAAACCCCTACTTGACCTATAAGGCACAACACCTTTCTAGTTTTTTGTAGCCACAACTTTTTTTCATTCTATTTTTTCAGTAGCCAACATTTTTGACACAACTTGTTTGTAGTATTTCCCACAATATTTTTACTGTAAACAATTTAAACAGCATTAGAATGAGGACGCATCAAGGGTTAGGGTCAGTGTACCATGCTGCAAGTGCGTTATGGCATAGGTCAGGTTACTGTGAGGGTGAGCAGTACACGAAATTAGTAGGTTCTACACACTATTAATGACAGAGGGGATTAGAAGAGGAATTACATTTTTAATTTGTGCACATGCTTGTTCAGGGCGCCATCGTTCCCAAAGATCTTAGTTGCACAATAGACGTAGAATCTGAAAAACAAAAATTGACGATTAGACAGTTCTGAAAACTCCTGAAACCTCATTGTGGCAATGCACCAAGGTCTTCTATTTTTTGCCTCAGGTGTGCCTTGTGCTCCTTCCCTAAAACATGGTAACACTGGCTTATGCCTAATTGGCATCTCTAATTTACTTGTAAGTCTCCAGTGAAGTGGAGCTACCTGTGTCCAAGACCTGTAAATTAAATGCTACTAGTGGGCCTGCAGCACTGATTGTGCCACCCACTGAAGTAGCCCTTTAAACATGTCTCAGGCCTGCCACTGCAGCCTGTGTATGCAGTTTTAAACTGCCATTTGTACCTGGCAAAATAAGTCTTTTGCCAGGCTAAAACCGTCCTGTTTAATATACATAAGTCACCCCTAGCGTAGGTTCTGCACAGCCCCATGGGCAGAGTGCAGTATAGTTAAAAAGTTGGACATGTACTTTATACATTTTACATGTCCTGGTAGTGAAAAACTTGTATATTAATGTCCCACTACTGCAAGGCCAACCTCTCCCATAGGATAACATTGGAATTACCTTATTACATTTTGTATATGTAATTTCCAAATGGGAACTGGTAACTCCATCATGTTTGGTGCCCCTGGAATCACAATTTAAAATCCTAACTTATGGTCAAGTCGGATTTTAAATTACAATTCTGAAAATGCAGCTTTTAGAAAGATGACATTGTCTTGCCTTAGCCATTTGGTGCCTGAAGCCTGTCTCTGGGTCACATGACTGGGTGTGGGTGACAGTTGGGCTTTGTGTATCCCTCCTAGACAGTCACACACAATGGGGAGCTTAATTATGACTGGATGTGCCATCGCTGGATGGGAGGGGAGAGTGGACTCAGCCCCACTTACACTAGACTAGGCTGTGTCCTGTCTCCACACAAAGGGCTGCATACCCCCTGTAGTTAGTCTGGAGGCAGGACCATGAAGGCAGGGCACCTGCATGCCTCTAGAAGCTTCTCCCCACTTCAAAGGCACAACTGGGAATAAATAAGGGACCTCAGACACCAATACTTCAGTACACTTCTGGATCTGTGGATACTCTACCAGGAAGAAGCCGGCTGTGCTATTACAAGGACTACCAATATGCTGGACTGCTACTCTGAAGAAACTGCTGCCCTCCTGGACTGGCCTGCTGCCCTCTTGCCTCACTGAAAAGGAGTGGACCTGCATCTCTTGAACCCAGAACCCAGATTGACTCCAAGGGCTAGTTGGCTGACCTCCTGATCTGAAGCCTCAGGGACCAAACAGGCCTCCAACAACCTTGAAAGTGCATTTGGACTCTTCCATCTGTGAGTCTACCCTGTAAATCAGTGCCACCCCATTCCTGGACACTTGGAAGTGGGCTTAAGGTGCTTTGCCAGCCTCTGTAGTACCAGCGGAACTGAGACATCTCCTCTGTGGCACAAACCCGAGCAGAACCAACGCATCTCTGCGGCTGCGTGGATTTGACCTTTAACAAAGACCCACATCACCTCTGCAGCCCCCAACGCCTTTGGAACCGCCACTGCATAATGCATATTTTGCGCAGACCCTCACATCTTTCCTCGCCGGCAAACTCAATGGCGATGCCAGACTCTGCATTGCAGCATCATAGCTCTTCGGAACTGATGCATCACCAGACTGCATGCTGCATCCTCGATGCCATACTTCGCATCGCAAGCCCCGTAAACTAGATCCTCGATGCTGATGCAGGCCCTCACATTGTAGCCTCTCTTCATTTCGGGCCCAACGCATTGCTTCAGCTGCTTGAGACATCCTTGCAGCTCTCTGCAAACCAGGATGTAAGGTACTTTGTTCAGCAGGCCTAACTGGATCCCTGTAGCCGGCCCATGCTCCATCGCAGTCGGCCTGAACTTGTGACTTTGTCCCAGTCCGGCACGACCAGATATCCACAGTTGGTATTTTTTGCCCCATTGGCGCTATTTTCAGTAAAATATTTAAAATTGAATATCTCCAGTTTTACTATTTAGATGTTTGTCATTTTGGTCTTGTTTTATTTATTAAAATAAGTTCTGTTTTTCTGACTTAGTGTGGGACCCTTTTTGTGTGGAGTTTTCACTTTATTACTGTTTGAAGTAATGCGCAAATACTTTACACATTGCCTCTAAATAAAGCCTGACTGCTCTGTGCCAAACTTCCAGGGGGCAAAGCATAGATTAGTTTAGGGTTTGCTTGTGCCTTATCCTGACAGGGATTGCGGTTGCTGCTTGGCCAGGGCTCATACCCACATCAACTGGTACTCTAACTTCTCACATTTGCTCTAAGCAACATGATATACTATTACAAACAAACAATATCCCATAGCCCATATGATGTACCATCCTCTGTCTTAATCAAGTTAACAGAAAATTCCAAGCAGTAAAGATAAAATATTCATTTTATATCTACACCAAAGAAGATAAGCATAAGCAATTTTGCAAAGCAGTTGACTTCCAGTGACCAACCTTCTTTAGCAAAAAGCAATTGGCAGTGTACCTGCCACAAATCTGTATGGCCTCAAGGTAAAGAGCTATGGGTCAATCATTAAAGCAATGTATTACTTTTACACAGTCTAGCTGCATAACTTTTCAAGAGAGCTCAACTGCGTTTTCCTGAAGATAGCCCATATAAGCAAATCTAAAGTCAGAGTACCTTCCAGATAACGTGTCCAACAAACAAATAAACCCAGACAACCTTCCCACATTAATTGGTTGCAACCATGCTGCACACAAAAATATAAGCAATTACTCTCAAAGTATCTACAAAATGTATCTCATTAATGTTAATTGCTGCTGTCTTAACAAATATTTTGCCCATCCTCAAAGCCCCAAAGAATGCCTCAAAAATTGTTGGAGTATGCAGGAGACTAACATGGGGAATAGCATACCTCATAAGCACACATTTTCAAGGGGCAGCTGCCACCTAGTTGCTGGACAGAACTGAGATATGCCCAGATGGTCTGTTCATATGTGTGCATTGTTATGACGGAAAAAACAAATACTATTAGGTTTATGACCATGGCTCACTAATATTTCGGGACTTTCTGTGAATAGCAACTTGACTGTGTCTTTATTTCAAGCACACAGAAGGAGATGATGGACGGAGTGCTGAAACTTTTCAGACACTCACCCCCAGTCACAGATCTGGGTTGAATCCCTCATCGTTCTTTAGCTCACTTCGCCACCCCAGTTCAGACACAGCTATATGCAAATCAGTCTTGACTCTGTGCCTCATGGGAACAGTCCAGCCCGAACTGCCAAGCCATGTCTTCCCTGGACCGGAAACAAGCATCCTGGGACCGGTTTTGGGCTAACAGCCCTCATCAGCCAGGCTAGCTTGAATCCAGTGGCAAAGTGAGCAAGGGACCCATATCTGGGCATACCCTGCCAACTTAGGGCAAACAAAGCAAACACAAGGGGCCTGATTCACAGAACTAACTTACGTCAAAAACATAAAGTTAATACTTTTTGGTATTCACAGAATACACTTACTCATTTTGGTATTCACAGAATGAACTTACTCATTTCGGTATTCACAGAAGTTAGTAGTCCTAACTTTAGGACTCCTAAATGCCTTCTGTGAATACCGAAAGTCTTAAAGACAGGCTAGCTTGAATCCAGTAGCAAAGTGAGCAAGGGACCCACGTCTGGGCTTACCCTGCCAACTTAGGGCGAACAAAACAAACACAAGGAGATGATGGACAGATCACTGAAACTTTTCAGACACTCACCCCCAGTCACAGATCTGGGTTGAATCCATCATCGTTCTTTAGCTCCCTTCGCCACCCCAGTTCAGACACAGCTATATGCAAATCAGTCTTGACCCTGTGCCTCATGGGAACAGTTCAGCCCGAATTGCCAAGCCATGTCTTCCCTGGACCGGAAACAAGCATCCTGGGACCGGTTTCGGGCTAACAACCCTCATCAGCCAGGATAGCTTGAATCCAGTGGCAAAGTGAGCAAGGGACCCACGCCTGGGCATACCCTGCCAACTTAGGGCGAACAAAGCAAACACAAGGATATGATGGACAGAGCGCTGAAACGTTTCAGACACTCACCCCCAGTTATTTCAAGCACCACATCACTGCTGTAACGTCCACCTTCTTCAGTCTTCTGAAAATGTGTCAAATTGTGTTGTTTCTGCCTTTAACTGCAAAAAAAAGTGATCCATGCTCTAATCACTTAAAGACTTGACTATTTGCACTCATTATACTTGGGTCTACCAAACAAGTTAATTAGGAAGCTTCAGATGGTTCAAAACTCAATAGCTAGGTTAATTCTGAACCTTCTTAGACACTGTAATATCGCTTCCAAACTAAGGGATCTTCAAGATTACCTCTCATGGACAGAAATACATTTAAAACCCTTATGCATAGACATAGGGCTATTTACAACACCGGTTCTTACAGTTTACAGATATGCCTCATTGTTATGCTCTGGCCTGATATTTAAGATCTTCCAACTCTTCCTACAACCACCCACCCACTCAAATGTAAATCTAGAATAGATGGCAGCTCTGTGGTTGTTATCAGTGCTACGTTATGGAACAAGCTTCCTCACAAGCTTCATGTCACCCTGGAACCTCACATGATTTTTAAACCAGTCAGAAAACTTTTATTTTTTAAAACAAACTTAGACTTGGTCTTTTCTATCTTTTCTCTGCATAACCTGGACTCAGTAACTCAGTAACCTGAGGAATTTAGCACTTAGGAGCTCTTGTTTGAGAAGGTGCTGAGCTTTACAAATTCACATTACATTACTATGTCCATTCTGGTGCAAAGACTTTCAAACATGGGCTTCTTGAAATTAGCTGCTGCATCAACAGCATTATTGACACTTAGAACATATCATCGTTGCCAATAAAATCCAACATGTAAACTGTCGATAGTTGTATTTTTTTTATTGAGTTTTAGATAGCAAGAGACCAACAAATTCCAAAAGCACTGGGATAAAAATACATAACTTATCCAGCAAATAAAAAGATGAGAAAAAAAACTTAACAGCAAAATGATACTAACGAGTACAAAAAAATAAGAGTTTACACATAGTTAATAGAAACAAAAATAGAAAAAGGAAAGAAACAATTACGAAAAAAACTGTATAATCCTAATAAAAGATAAAACATGGGTGGAGTAGAGAACCATGAAAAACAACTAGAACTACTGACCTAGACTAGGCGGACCGGTCCTGAGAAGCAGGCATCTCAGCCAGCCACCCCCGAACGGTGTCCCACATCCGACCAAGCTTTTTCCTCCGAGGATCATTCTCGATTAACACCATCTCCAGCCTGCTCATATGCAGAAATTCCTGCCACCAGATCCATGGATCAGGTGGCTCACTAGTGAGCCAGAATCATGCCAGAACCAATCTAGCTAATGCAATATAAAGAAATATAAACTAAATAGGTAGGAGGGAATAGCTGGTGAATGACCCAGCATAATAGACTTTGGGGCCGATTCCGATCTCGGTCGGAAGCTCTCCGAACGGGATCGGGCCAGAAAAAGTACGAGCCGTTCGCTTGTTTTCCGACCGACTCGTACAGCTGTATGAGCGAGCGAGTACGATGCGATTGTACGCGTGTGTCCCGACTGAACCGTTTCCGGATCCCAACCGCTCCGACCGACTCGTACGGAAACGAATCGCACCACGCAATGGAGACGTCTTACGACCGAGCGAGTACGATGTACGCGTCGGACAGCCGGATCGAGTCGGAGCGTCCGGCTCGAAAAAGCTCCCGGAGCCGGACGTTGGGGGTCCGTGCCGGACCCCCAAAACCCGTAGCCTTACGAGTCTAACACAGGGGGAGACCCATGGGTCTCCCCAACACAGGTATGTACGGTGCGGGTGGCACCGACGCGTACCCACTGTAGGGGGCGCACTTGTTCGCGACATACCCATTCAGTCAATGGGAGCCCATGTACACGTCGTACGACCGGCTCCCATTGACTTCAATGGGAGTCCGACCGAATCGAGTCCGGCAGCATGCGGCCGCATCGTACTCGCTCGGTCGGACTGCAGGACTCCGGCTCGGTCGGAAAACACTCCGGATCCGGCTCGGTCGGAGAGCTTTCCGATCCAGATCGGAATCGGCCCCTTTGAATCTGCCGTGACCGACAAATTAGAAATGCTGAATAATTTGTCTAAAACAAATTGTCAATACAGGTTTAACACGGAGCAAAATGCAAAAACATGAACCACATTTGCTCCCGCCAGTCCACAGCGGAAGTACTGATCATCCCGCCATATCGTCATAATAAAGAGACAATGCAGGGTGTAATACCAATCATTGACACATTTGATATGATGTACCTTAATACCAGATATGTTCAGAGATGAATGAATCAACACCTTGCTATGCCGTAAATCAGCAGCTGTAACTTCCGCGCTAAGCCGAGAACTCCACTTACTAGCCCTCTGCTGAAACAGGTCATTGTCGTGGTTATGAGATGTCGAATAGATTGACTTGTACACCAGCTTGGTATTTCTCTTAAGTGGCATTTTCCTAATAAGGTCCAAGCAGTGGTTATCAGTACAGTTCAGGTTGTCTTCCTTAAGCCTAAAGATAAAATGCTGCATGTGAAAATATCTAAAAAAGCAGCATACGAAGAGGAACCTGTTGCTGTAAGTTGCAGAATGAGATAAAGACATCACCTTCAAAAAGTTGTCCTAAAGTCAGGAGATTAACCTTTCCCCATATCTCCCAGGAACCATCAGGAATACCATTCGGGAAGTTGGGATTATAACCCAGATACGTAAGCTGATTGAACGGGATGATGCCAGAGAATAATCTTTTGAAGGAACACCAGATATGATGTAAGACTTTTAGCATATTAAAGCGAGAATGCTTAAAACACATTGTATCCACAATACCCGAACCAGGGACTATCGATTTGCCCAGCGGAAGAATCTCTGCAAACATGCAACCCAGTGGCCACCCTAATACCAGCCGGAGTCGTGAGAAGAATGACGCCAGATAGTGGAACCTGAGAATCGGAAGCAAGACCCCCCCATCTTCCTTAGACTGCTGTAAAAGCTGGATCTTACACTAAGATTTATAATAGGACCAGATGAACTTCTGCCATAGTGCCTCTACTCTACTAAGATAAGCCACTGGAAGAAAAAGTGGGATACAGCAGAACAGATAAAGATACTGAGGGAGAATAATCATCTTAATAAGATTGCAGCGACCGGCTATAAGCCCCAAATGCAGACTATTCCACTTAAGAAACATTTCCACTGAGTGTTGATACAACTTCCCATAGTTATTTTCCAGAATCTCAGGAATATTGATTGTTAAGATGACCCTGAGATAAACCAAGGACTACACCCACCTCTGATCCTGGCCATGAGGAGCCACATTAGATAAGATCTGAGTCTTATCTGAATTTAGCTTATAACCGGCGACTTCCTCAAATGATTGGCCTCCTGCCACCACAGCACGTAGACCTCCAATCGGAGAAGGTGTCAGGACAGCGATGTCATTCACATACGCAAAGATTTTTACTTCATAGTGGTACAGTCTCAGAGATTGTATCTCATCATTCCATTTGAGAGATTGGATGAACAGTTCGATATAGAGAGCGAATAACTGAGGAGAGAGATGAGACCCCTGACGGGTACTGCAAAGAATAGAACTAGGGTGAGATAAGCCTGCGCTGCATTTCCTTGCCTTAAGACCAGAGTAAAGGCACCTGACCCTAGAGACAAAGACAGAACCTAAGCCAGCAGACTCCATGATCCCCCAAAGGAAGGACAAGGAGACCCTATCGAAGTCCTTCTCAGCATCCAAACAGATCATACCAACTGGGCTTCCTCCAGCAAAGGCTGCCTTCAAGGCCGTGATTGCAGTATTGACATGCAATGTTGTATTGCGATCAGGGATGAAGCCGTGCTGGTATGAGTCAACCAATTCCGAAATAATTACAGACAGCTGATTAGCAAGAACACGCATATAAATTTTAGAATCAGCGCTAATTAAGGAAATTGGGTGGTATGACCTGCAGAATGTAGGCTCTTTCCCCTTTTTTTGAAAGATGACAATATTTGTCTCTCTCCAAGACTCAGGGACACTATCCGGCAGATCAAAAGAGATAAAGATATCCCTTTACCCCAGAGCCAGAGTCTGCGAGGAGGTGACGTAAAACTGTAATGGTATCTGGTCGGGACCTGAGGCCTTCCCACTGGCCACGGAACTAATGGCATCTTTAACCTCGGAAAGAGTAATAGGTACCTCCAATTTAGACCGCTTGGTCGCCTTATGATCTAGATGCTGCCGAATAAATCGAGAAATGTCTTTGGTGGAAGAAAAACAGTTCTCCCAATATAGGTCCTGGTAGAATCAGCAAACGACCTCCCAGACTGAGGCTGGATTCTTTCTCATCCCTAATCTGCTGGATACTATTCGAGCTAGATCCATCTCTTACCCTGAATGATGAGATTTGCCCCATTTCCTTACTATTCTCAAAGTAAGTCATCTGTCGGGCCCTTCCATTTTTTGACCGCCATCTCCCAGATTAGTTTTCTCAAGGAGGCTCTAAGAATGGAGGACTGCTCCAAAAGCTGGTCAGCCCGTGGCCCATCCTTCACCATAGAGCGATGTTCCAGATTGGATTCTAAGGAGCTGAGAGTC
Organism: Calotriton arnoldi; assembly: GCA_963921515.1. NCBI lineage: Eukaryota > Metazoa > Chordata > Amphibia > Caudata > Salamandridae > Calotriton > Calotriton arnoldi. The sequence continues at coordinate 1,509,746 of CAWUFW010001317.1, forward strand.
TGTTGGATTGCAGTTTCCTCCGCTAATGCCATCCTCCATTGATGAGAGGCAAATTGGACAGTCTGTCCTTGGCACAAAGCTTTAAGGGTATCCTAAACTACCCGAAGTGATGCTGTCCCAATATTAAATTCAAGAATCTCCCATAGGTGAACAGTCACAAAGTTGACATAGCCATATTCCAACAGTAACCTGTGTTTGAATGTCCAAATCCGGGGGCCTGATGCCTGAGTAGATTCACTGAGTTTGATAAACAGTGACAAGGCATTATGATCCAAGAGGACCATCAGGTTACGTGTGATCCTAGAAGAGGAAGCCAGAGTATTACTAACCAGAAACCTGTCTAGTCTTGACATAACCTTATGGGAAGCAGAATAAAACATAAATCCCGATTCCCTAGGATGCTTAAAACGCCAAGGATCAACCAGAGCATATGAGGAAATTAACTGCAGAAATAGCTCCCGAAGCTGCTGTTTGCACCGGAGAGCCAAGTCATTAGAAAGCTGGTCTGAAGACACAAGCTGGGATACAAATCATTTTTAGGACACAGCGTCACATTAAAATCACAACACATTATATAGGGTGGGACCCAAAGATGCAACTCCGACAAAAGAAAATCCGAAATCTTTGAGTCATCCGTATTAGGTCCATATCGAACACAAATAGTGAAGTGGTCCCTGTCATTCTGAATAGTAGCCAGCGCCCCCCAGATCTGCTATTTGATGCAGAACCTCCCACAGACTATCCCGGGCCAAGGGTGCAACCACCCTCTGGGAAGAAGCATAACAAGAAAGTGTTAAAGTCTGATATCCAAGTTCTTTTAACACTGAGCCCTCGGTCTGAGACATATGAGTCTCCTGGAGACATAGGATTTGTGGTCTAAGAGTGTTCAGTTCTTCCCATACAAGTTTACGCTTATATGGCGGCTTAAACCCATTGATGTTCCATGATAGAATATGCTGCTGACCAGGACCTCCACCATTACTAACTGTTACCATTATCCCATGAACTCCACTGGCTTCTCCTCCACCTAGCAAATTGAAATGTACCGACTCCGTATATGTTTTGCCAAACCAAGATAGACATGTTTCTTTCACCATGAACAAACTTGCTCCAAGTGAAATTGTCAGAAAAAAATGCCCCAAATGCTCTGAAAGGCAAACAAATATTCCTTTTGACCATCATAGCGGTAAAGACTCTGGCCATCCTTACGAATCCGCAAGGTTGCAGGCTTCATAAGGGAAACAGAGGCACCAAGCTTCTGGAGTGCTGGAATGTGCTCCTGTAACTGCCAGCATCTCACGACGGGTTGATGACAAAAGAAGTCAATGCCACATGCTTTAGCCGGCAGCTTTGGGGTTGCCGCCTGAAAGATCTCTTGTCGAAGGATGAAATTCTGAATATAGATCAATATGGCTTGAGGGTACGGGGAAGGTTTGCTAGATGGACGAAAAGGAAAACAATATGCTGTATCATGCAATCCATGTCCCAGTCACTCAGAGCTGGAATGCCTCTCGGAACAAGCGAACAGCAAAACCATGAGGATCGTCACCTTCCGCCCCTTCCGGGACACCCAAGACCCGCTGATTTTTCCGACGTGATCTATTCTCCAAGTCTTCCACCCTTCATGACAGGGTGGTAATCTGCAGCTCATGCTCAGCAATCCCCAAACTATTTGATTTCAATGCTTTTAGGAGAGCTGCCTGAGAAGCTTCCGCTGCCCCCTGCCATGACTGAACAATGTCCACATTTTTTGACAGCTTGTGTATGACCACTTGGGTTTTAAGGTGGGCAGATTTCAGTGCCAATGAGTCTGTATGGTAGTCCTCTCTATGCTGCAGGAGAAGATGATAAATGGCCCTCAGTGTGGGGTAATCCTGTTCCGGAGCAGCGGGTAGAGATCAAGAGGGAGACGGGGGGTCTCTCCCTACCACCTGTTCATTAGAAAAAGATGATGCAGCTAAGGATGGTACCCCCAAGGGAGAGCGATTAGTTGACGTCAGCTCAGTTCCATCAGGATCCCATAGGAACTCATCTTCAACCTCCAGTGAGGCAACAGGGTTGATTAGACCTTGATTGAGCGCTGCCGACACAAGGCCCTCTGCTTGATCCACTGACGGACCATCACACTTAATCCTCCATTGAGATGGAGTAGCAGGGAGAACAGATCAAATGGGTGTTGTCCTGGAAGCTTCACTGTATGCATTAAAGGCCAATACTGAATAGGTCGCCTGCTCCAGACCCTCGTCCAAATCACTATCAGTGAGATCTGAAAAAGAGAAGAAGGCTTCTTGGCCATCCCCTGTCTCAGCCGGGTCCAAGCTACCTGAACTCAAAAACTGAGAAGCCGGGAGAAATTGTGGCATAGAGTCCGAAATGCAGTGAACAAACGAAGGCCCTGCTTTGTGGGCCACAGGTACCTCAGGAGGATCCAGTTGGGGTGGTAAGATGAAGATCGAGGGAGTCAGCCCCTCACTGGCAGATGTAACTTCACTTAGGCACAGTGGAGGAGATGCAGCTGCCGGTAGATCCATCTGCACCTTATCCTGACCTGGCTCAGTGGTCGCAGCAGACAAAGGTGGGCCCAAAGTCAAAAATGCGTCCATTATGTGTTGAGTTTGGGGTAACAGACTGTCCCTCTCCAGACCAGCTGTACTTGATGTCCACAGGTACCTTGTCATTCAGGGTTGTTTCCAGGGTGGTCAATACAGGGGACTCCTCTGCCGTATCCTGGACGTTTGGGGAGGCGAAGAGGGGCAGGTGATGACTTTCTCCTCCTGTAGCCCACTACAGGTACTCATGCTGCCATCAACCACCTTGCCGGACAGCAAACGCTTTTTTCCACTTTTGGGGAGGTATGGGAGGTGTCTGCTCCTGATCGCCCACCCCTCTTTCAACCACTCCTCACACGCATCCTGACCTGAATCCTTCTTGCAGCTCTAAAAGCACCCCACCCAGAGCCTTCCTCCTCCTCAATGCAGATTCTGCCTTGGCCGCCTGCAGGCTGTGAGCTTGTCTTCCTGCCCACTACAATGTATCCTACATGGGAGCAGCTCAGTAGCAGAAATGAAACAGCAGTGCCTGGAGAGAAAAGCCAGCAACAAAGTAGCACCAGCCGCCGGCGGGTGCCCTCCTCCACACCACAGATCGAAGAGGACCACGTCTGTGAGACAGCTGGCCTCCACACAGGCTGCAAAACCGGGGCTCCACGCTCCCATTACAGCCAGTACACAGGGCAGAACCACCAGCCGCGGCCACCATAGCTGACCAGCGTCCAATAAGACCCCTCCACACTCTGCCAGCCGGAACGCCAGCTGGAGCCAGTCACCACGTCAGTTGCTGCAGGCTCCTTTCCCTGAGGCTGGCAGCCAGGCTAAAGAATGGGAAGCCGCCGGGAACAGACGATCCATCGACGGGGCCCCAGCAGACAAGGTAAGTAGGCAAAGAGAGGTCTGGGGGCGCCTTTTCAGACTAGACCCAACTAGATGGACTCAAGAACTCGGGGGATCCAGACCTCAGCATCGGTTCAGCAACGAGCTGCCATCTTACTACAAATGCTGTCAGTAGTTGTAATTGCATCCAATAAATTGATTCTCATTCTTCAATCCTTTCTTTCTCTTTCTTTGTTTCCTGCTTAATTTACTTATTTTGAGGTTTTTGTGAAGCATTACATTCCAATGTTGACCCATCGCAGAGCACATCCTCAGGACTCAATTAGTTTATAAATTTATAGAAAAGTAAACAGGTTTAGCAGTTCAACACACATGCAGTAGATGGGTGTCCTTTTAGACTACATATAGGGGTCTCACTATTTCGATAAGGAAGGGTAGGACCCTCAGTCTTTGTGACTCACTTGGAGACTGAAATTAGGCTACTCGAATGTTGAGGTCAAGAACAGTGTTAGGCACATGACTGTTGGTTGAGATGATGAAAAGAAAGAAAATTGCCCTGAAGGAAAGGGGTTACTCTTAAGGGTTAAACTATGGATAATTCAAATTCATAACAGAAGAGCAGGTCTTTAATTTGTTTCAAAAGATTAGGTCTTTCTGAATGCTGAGAAATACTGGAAGAGTATTCGAAAGTGTGGAGATGTGCAAATGCACAGAACTTCCCATGTATCTTTTGTATCTGTTCTAATGGCCGATGTGGAATGTATCCTTTGAAGAGCCTGGGTAGATACCAATCACTGCGACTATTTACTCTTTTATCATTAGCCAATGTTTAGACTCCAGGGTGGTTGAGATAGATTCATGTTGTGAAACTGATAATCGCCCATGTAAATTTATTCACAGTAACTCATTTCAGAAAGGTTGCATTCACAACTGACACAAGTTTTTGTGTGAGTTTCTTGATTGCTGCTCTGAACAAATCTAACAATCTTCTTTGGCAATATACATTAATTTTTTGCTTTTACAGCAGAATGAAACGCAATTTTTATTATTTCAAAAGAAAGCAATTTTTTATGTGTACAGAGCTCAACTAATTTCACTCATTCGTTCACACATCATCATTTCAAGTCCAACATCAGAGAGACTTTAGTCAGATAATGCAGTATTTGATTCAATTTAACATTTTGCTCATTTTGAGCTACTGAATCAATTCCACGCCATATAAACTGCATTAAGCATTACTTTAGATTAATTTGCTATACAAAGCAAAACATCAATATTGTTATTATGATTATGATGATAATGATGATTATTATTATTAGTATTAGTATTATTATTATTATTACTATTATTATTATTATTATTATTATTATTACATGCACTTAGAACAACCAGGACCAAAGAGCAATGTGGGTGCTTTACATAGAACTAAGAATTGATAACAAAAGATAACATCGAGATGGAGGGAAGGAAGAAAGAAAATCAACAAGTGTAGAATGAGTAATTCATGTAAATCATGAAATATATGTGGTAAGAAGGTAGCCAAGTTAGTTGGTATTGTTCTAGAGGAGAACATTCATTGGTCACGGGTAAGCCTTGGGAAGGAATTGTTTGAACAGATACATTTTGAGATGTAATCGTTAGACCAGCAGGGATGTGGTCTTTCTTAGATTAACCAGAAGTGAGTTACATGCAGATGTTGCTGCTCTGGTGAAGGATTGCTTTTAGGCTAGTGTGGATTTGAATTTGGGGGTTTACCGGAATAAAACCCTTGCTGCTCAGGCCCTGGATCCTCCTGAAATTATAAACACATTATAAACAGTACAAATGATGAATCTCTATGTTTTGCACTTAGCAGTGAGTTCTGCAATTACTTGTAACTCCTTGTGTCACAGAGTGTTGATATTGTTAATTGTGTGCTTTATGTGAAGTTACCTGTATTTGCACATTGCTGAGGTTTTCATTCACCCTTTTCCAAAGAAGAAACTTGTTGCATTAATCTAAAGAACTGATCTCTTCTCTTCATTTACACAGTTTTCCAATGTATAATTTCACCTTGAAATATAGATTTACAGGGTTGTGTGATAGTTTATTCTACTTTAAAATCATAAGAATGCTAGATGTCAATGTCCCTCACTATCCCAACAATTCACACCCAGAAGCACGCTGTACCACAATACACAATCAACAACCTAGATCCATACCAAGGGCTTCAGAATAACAACTCAATTAAAGAGATTGGTTATTGTTTTTTGTTTAAGAAACAACTTAAAATTAGTAGTGCAATATAAATCCTGATAATTACTAGTGGTATCTATTTATGGACATTCTGAGGGATATGTTTCTAGAGTTTAGGAAAATCATAGCAGAAGCTGGTCTTGAACACTGCTCTAATACAGTATGGATCTTTCTCTTTCACTCTCCAGTATTCAAAGATCAAGCAGTTTCAGCCAACTCAGGTGTCTCAATTATCCTTGGAAATATTGTCTCTCACTCCTTAACTGAGTGTGTTTTAGTAGCCTACGGAATGCATTTTTAAAGGTCATGGGGTTATAACTCAGATTCAGTTTTAGATGTCCTCCGGTCATTACGTCATCCTTCCAACTCATCTAAGGAAATTTTAATTGGAAGGATGAATTTGGACTGTCAAGGAATGGAGCTCAACTTAGTTTCCCCTTCCCGTGTTAAAAATCTAAAATGCACATTTGCGAAACTGCTTCAGATATTTGTACATTTTTTATTTTTATTCCTAACTATACAATTGTAACAAGCATTTTGATTTGGGGCAGAAATAATTTCAAGCACCTCATATGGAGTTACAGTATTCAGAAGTTAAGATATGAATAACTTGACATTGCCCTCTGCAATATGTTTTAAAATGCTGTGTAGCTGATTTGATATGTAGATGTCAAAATCCTCACTTTTATATTGATATGATAGTTTTAATATGTATTTTTAGACAATTCAGGTACTTATGTTTACTGGAAACTTCACGACTTCACAGCCATATTTATTTCAAGATCGGGCTTCAGATCCTCTGTGCACAGTTGACATTAGTGTAGTAAATCTTTCTAAGCAGGGTTACAAAAGACAGAGATGCATCATGAATGTATTTGCATAAATTAACACCTACTCCTGTGCAGGTAGCTAACCATAGTGTAGAAAAAACAAGGCTGATGAATAGGCATTCATTTTATGTGTATTTATTAGGTTTTTGTTTCCCAATAATGTTTATCCAGGTTGAATTGAAGGACTTCTCATACCATGACTCTGTTGCAGTTCTAAGAAAAGGCACATTCTTTGCCTATGTCTGGGGATTCAGCTTATTTCGCTCCTGTACTCCTTCAAGATCTACATGTCAAAGAAGAATGAAAAAACGTGAACCACATAAAAGAGCTGCCCAGTTTTTCCTAAATGTCCTTTGGTGCTACTGTATTGCCATTGGTATACGGTTCTATTAATTTAGTAGGAATGTGTATTAGGTCAACAAAACTTCACAATATAGAGTCTTAGTCTACTCATATCATCATTAAGTGTTGGTTCTGCTAGCTCACAGTACCACATCTAAACTCCTAAACTTCCAGAGTTATAGATGTTTTCGGTAATGACCACTCTGATTCCCAAGGAATTTGTGGAAACAAATCTAGCCATTTCGTTTCTTACCTTTGCATGCCCAAAGTACTTCAAAGAAAAGAATCAATAATGCATTTTCAAATGTTTATTGAAAAGATTTAATCTTTGTAAATGAAATGTGAACTGTGATTTTAAAATAGATGAAACACATCATTGTGATACGCATTATTAGAATGGTGAAAAGCACACATAATTCAACCATGTTAATTGTTCCTAATGTTACTCCTATCTATCTATGATAATTCTACTCTAATGAGTGCACATTGGAAGTATCCTTCTGCCAGACCTACTTGGAATGATCTAACTCTATACCTTGGTATGATATCTCAGGAAGCCGGGCTCATGGAAGCCTGCACACATCTCTGCTTGTGCAGTTATCTTCCTTCTTAGGATGAAGGCCAGGCCTGTGAGGATGAATTTCATTCACAGCTCTCTGCAGCATTCATGATTAGTCCAGTGTGACGTGTCTCTCCCCGACTTCAACACAGGCACAGTTTATATAATAAAACACCGGTATTATCACATTCTTCTAGAGAACTTGAATAACAATGTTACTTAATCTGAAGGGATAAAGTTGTATCCTACGAACACATAATAAAGAAGGACATCTCGTTCTGGTATGTGTGCTCCTGAAACTAACAGGACAGACTATAGAACAACAATGTCTACTAAAAAATAAATACATGGCAAATTCTTGAGTTATTGAAAAACATGCTCAAACCACCATCTCAAAAAAATGGTAAGTTAAAAACAAAAATTAAAATGAAGACTAAAATTTAAACCCTATCACCACATGTGTATGGTTAAATGCATTGATGTTTACATAAATGAGGTTTTCAAAATGAAGCGTGATTTTAGTCACATATTTCTCACACTGAGACACTTATATTGTACATTAGTGTACAACTTTGCCTTACAGTTACTCCTTTTCAAAGTAATAACTGTATTCAATCCTGTCATTCGCATCAAAATAAATCCACCACCTGAATGTATTGTCAAGAGATACATTACAGTAATGTTTAATCAGTAAACATAAAAATGTTTCACTTACTACTATGCTGTCTACTTTACCTGTTACAGGGATCTGATGACACATTTCTTTCATTTCACCACATTAATTACCAGTTTTCACTCTCTGTTTGCCGGGGCCACTTATGACTCATGCTGCCTTTTATTTACATTAAAGTACTACAGTACGTGCTCTGTAGGCTGCATCCCTGGATGGCAATTATGATTTTACTTCACTGTGTTGAAAGTAATATAAGGGTTCTTAGTTTGTATTATTTATTCGTATTTTATAGATACTATGCATACATTCTCTATAATATATCTCCCAATACCACCACAGTACAGTTATGAGGTAGGCGGCATGGCTCTGGATTCTTGAAACCTTGGAGGCCACAATCATAGATATGTTGTCCATTCTCAACACAATGCTCTGCACGTAGAGCAAATTTTGCATATATATATAAGAAATGTAACAACAATTGAAAACAGTTAGTTGAAGATAACGGGCCCAATTTATATATTGGCAGACAGAGTATTATCCGTAGGTATGGCGAAGTACTTTATGACCACCATGCTGTAATTTTCACTGCCCCTTATCTCCAGGATTTTCCTGGCAGTGAAAACTGACCTGCATAACTGAACATTTAAATTAAGTCGGTGGACATACAGGTTAACTGCCGACCGCCCTTACTCCGTCTGGCCATCTGAGGGGTGTGACCACAGCAGAGACAGTGTAGACTCCGCCATTGTTACACCAAAGGTTCGCTCGCATATAAATCAGACGGGTAGACCATTATGTTGGTGGAAAGGATGCTCTGTCACCATTGCAACGGAGTATGATTTCCACAAACAAATAAATTAGGCACAATATGTTATTGATACCGTATTCAATACACTCCAGTGCTTAATGTAACAGTGCAGCCCAAATATCAACCTAAATCCTACACTGCATGTGCCGTTGGTGAAAATAAACAATTTATCATTCGGGACTTAGGGTTGTGTCCAGTGGCATTGACTTTAAATAGAAAGACTTCTCATTCTTAACTGTAAAGGACAGACCTGAGACCTGCTGTTTTTCTTTTAAGATTGGAAAGGATGAGAGCTAAAGCCAAGGAGATTAATCCAAAAGCAACATTCAGCTGACCACCTAAAATTATTAACAGATACAATGTCAGTGTTCCTTCAATTGAACATCTATTTAATCTGAGAACACCTAAAAATTAGTAACCAGAAATTTAAATTCTCATTTTATTGAATTCAGTTTGAGATAGTGGAAGGAAAAAGGGAAGTCTGCTTCCATCCACAGAAACTGCTTCGCTGAGATTCTGGTCTTGTTGAGGGTTATTATACATAAGCCATGTTCATTAAGTAGCCTCACTACTGGATAGCACAATAAATTAATTACTTTTCTGTCTAATAAGCATTGCTGCAGAGTGGAAAAATACATATTGCACTAGGCACTTTTGTATTTGGCAACCACAATTGTTTTATACTATGATGTTGCACTGTTTAGCAGAACGTGAGTTAAACACTTGAGACTGTTAAAGCGGAGCCAGGAAATACATGACATAGTTTAGCAGCATCAGGGCTAACCCCCTCCGCTCACACTCTATGTGATGAATCTTTGCCATTAACTTAGAGAAGAAGCGGAATCAAACAATGCATTAAACAATAATGACAATAAGTATTCAAATTCTTAGTCAATATTGAGAGTTTGTAATGATTTAAAGGGTTTTATTAATCAAATCTTTTAGTAGGTAGATCATCTTTATTGCAAATCACAAGATAAATTCAGAATAATATCAATAGTCAATAAATTACAGACATATAAAATCAATATTGGTTAATCAATCAGATAATATATGCATCAAGTGAGTTCTCTAAAAGAATAAATCCCTATTCTAAGAATCGGGTTGAAAATGGAGTTAATCAGAAACCATAAAAAGTTCTAATTTGAGAGAAAGTGAGAGAAAAGCATAAAGCTTCAGCGTTTAAATTAGCTCAAAAGGATCAAAGATATCAAAGCAGAACTTCTCATAAAGAGTACTTCGAGAAACTAAGTAGAGTCTCAAAGCAAAAATGACGCAAAGTCAGAGTCTGGGTAATACTGGGGAAGAAATGGAAAAAGTGTTAACCTACTCTGTGAACACGCTCTATTACAGACTTCACATTTCACAACTTTGCAACAAGTTTCTCTCCTCGTCTCCCGTCAGCCAATAAGTGTCCGATATTATCCTAGAAACAAGATCACTCCTGAGCTTCTCACACAAATACAATAGTCCATGGACTGCAATGTTATGTTTTCTATAAATTTATATCAACTATTCTTTAACGTGGAATCCATTTCATTCAGGCTTGCTTTCCCACATATATGCCAAGTTTTTAGAGCTTTTTAATATCAGTATCTAAACTATAACTGTCTAAAAAACTTGAAACTTCTATATTTAATGAAAAGAAAACATTTCTGCAAGATCATCATTAAAGGGAAAAACAAGTAAGTTAGAAAGTCAAGTTCGCATTTTAGACTTTGCAATTCATTGCATGAACTCTTCATTACGATATAAAATGACAATATTAATCATGCGTTAACAGTATTCTTTGTGTATATAGAAACATTCTATGGAAACTTTATAAGTAATCTTAATTATTAAAAGTAATTTTTCTCATGTAGGGGTCAGAAGTTGCACTTTTTATACATATTTAGAATTCTCTATTCATGCTTTTTTTTCAAGCAACTTTCAGCAATGGTGCTCTAATAATTTTGAGGCCTAGTAAGGTTAAAGGAAAAAGCCTACAATTTTATGCATTCAATTACATTATTTTCATCAATGCTTACACATTAATTCTGCACATTTGTTATAACCAGCGTTATTTTTCATTAAATCTAAAATCTGCCTTACCAATTCCCCCATTTGATAGTTATTTTACCATCACATTTTGTCAAATGAATCACCAAAGTCCATCCTCACTTTCAGTTGTCTTTTTTATTTCTTTTTAAACTCTCATATTGTTTTGCCTTTCTGTGTTCTTCACAAATGGGATCATTTAATGCTAATTCCCTTTCCATTCGTCAATTCTTTCTCTAATTTTTCTTCTTTTGATACAAAATTTGCAAAGTTTAAAAATGGCAAACAAAATTTGTATGCCAATCCCTAAAGCTTTTATAGACACAAACATAGCTCTAACAATCCCTTTCCCAGCTGTTGTGAACCAATTTCCAATAACAGAAGCTACTTTGCCTAAATGTTCTAAAACCCTGGGGGCATATTTACAAACCCCTTTGCGTCACTCTTGCACCACACAAAAGGTGGAAGAGCAATGCAAATAAAAAATGAGATTTATGAAGCTGCAGCCCTGAGTGGCTTCATAAATCTTGAGTAATGCAATGCAGCACAATTCGCTGCGTAGCATTACTCTGCACCAGGGAGGTGTTTTCATGGGTGTTCCCACGCAACATCCATAGATTTTTACATATTCCCAGATTTACCAGGAGTGGTAGACTTGCTAATGCGCCAAAAACCTAAGCTTCTCCAGGCGAGGTGTAATGAGGTGAAATATGTTTATTTCTCCTCATTCTTTTTCCTCTTTCTATGTGAGCTGCATTTTCAGAACATCTTCCTCTCTATTTTTACTTTGTGGAATGTTTGTGTTTCTTCCCTCCAATATCATGATGAATACTTTCTCTAAAGGTTTCATTAGCAGGTTAAATTGTTCTTGTATGCCTTAACACTCTTTATAGGCATGGATGGTCTACAATAATACCAAGTGGTGTCTATTTATTTTGCTTTTGGGTGTAAATTCATGCTCTTTACTAATGGAACTCTAGAAAGAACGAAATTATAGTTTGAGTAAAAATATTCAAAGTGTTCTCGCCTATACACTAAAGTAAGCAAAATACTATATGTTATTGCGTATGATACAGGTATGTGGTGATAAATCACCTCTTCTGCAGCTGATGAAGGTAAGTGGACACAGATATAACAATCTTTTGCATCTAGTGCCTGTGTGTATTCTTGTACTAATCTAGAATAAACATTAGTAGAGTATTCTTCTTGTTTATAACTCACAAATAATCCTTTTAAGTTTGTCCCATCTACTTTGTGTGTGTTGTTGTAGTCTCAGGCATAGATACAGACTTCTCTATTTCTGGTGTCAAATAACTAAAAAGGCAACACCCATAATAATCTTGCATCTATTTCCATTCGGCAATACATTTGTCTGCAATCAAATAGTTCGACAAACATATATATATGTGTGTATATATATATATATATATATATACATATATATATATATACATATATATATATGCAAAAAAGAAGCAGAGAACTCTGAGTAGTTCTCAAGTTTAGGTGGAAAGCAGCTCCTGTATAGAGCACTCTCAACACCAGCGACACTCTAGATCTGCTCACCTCAAATGTCTGCTTTTCTATCAAAGTCTTTAAGCGTAGGTTTAGCACAGTGCTATCCACGCCGAGATAGAAATGGACAAAGTCTTTTGCCATTACTACAGCAAAATCTTTAAGCATAGGACTAGCACAGTGCTGTCCTTGCCGAGCTGTAAAATGACAAAAGCCATTTACCACTCCAGGCACAGTATTACAGCTTTGAATTGGTAAAATACCAATCAAGCCAACCTGAAATGAGTAAAGCAACCCCTGACACAGTGTTTCGCTCTAATTAGAGCTCTTCGGAGAGGTATAGCTTTGTCCAGACACAAGGGAGCACCCAGTATAAGTCAAAAAATACCCTTTCAGGCATAGAGTGACGAATAAATTATGCAAAAAGAAGCAGAGAACTCTGGGTAGTTCTCAAGTTTAGGTGGAAAGCAGCTCCTGTATAGAGCACTCTCAACACCAGCGACACTCTAGATCTGCTCACCTCAAATGTCTGCTTTTCTATCAAAGTCTTTAAGCGTAGGTTTAGCACAGTGCTATCCACGCCGAGATAGAAATGGACAAAGTCTTTTGCCATTACTACAGCAAAATCTTTAAGCATAGGACTAGCACAGTGCTGTCCTTGCCGAGCTGTAAAATGACAAAAGCCATTTACCACTCCAGGCACAGTATTACAGCTTTGAATTGGTAAAATACCAATCAAGCCAACCTGAAATGAGTAAAGCAACCCCTGACACAGTGTTTCGCTCTAATTAGAGCTCTTTGGAGAGGTATAGCTTTGTCCAGACACAAGGGAGCACCCAGTATAAGTCAAAAAAATACCCTTTCAGGCATAGAGTGACGAATAAATTATGCAAAAAGAAGCAGAGAACTCTGGGTAGTTCTCAAGTTTAGGTGGAAAGCAGCTCCTGTATAGAGCACTCTCAACACCAGCGACACTCTAGATCTGCTCACCTCAAATGTCTGCTTTTCTATCAAAGTCTTTAAGCGTAGGTTTAGCACAGTGCTATCCACGCCGAGATAGAAATGGACAAAGTCTTTTGCCATTACTACAGCAAAATCTTTAAGCATAGGACTAGCACAGTGCTGTCCTTGCCGAGCTGTAAAATGACAAAAGCCATTTACCACTCCAGGCACAGTATTACAGCTTTGAATTGGTAAAATACCAATCAAGCCAACCTGAAACGCAGTAAAGCAACCCCTGACACAGTGTTTCGCTCTAATTAGAGCTCTTCGGAGAGGTATAGCTTTGTCCAGACACAAGGGAGCACCCAGTATAAGTCAAAAAATACCCTTTCAGGCATAGAGTGACGAATAAATTATGCAAAAAGAAGCAGAGAACTCTGGGTAGTTCTCAAGTTTAGGTGGAAAGCAGCTCCTGTATAGAGCACTCTCAACACCAGCGACACTCTAGATCTGCTCACCTCAAATGTCTGCTTTTCTATCAAAGTCTTTAAGCGTAGGTTTAGCACAGTGCTATCCACGCCGAGATAGAAATGGACAAAGTCTTTTGCCATTACTACAGCAAAATCTTTAAGCATAGGACTAGCACAGTGCTGTCCTTGCCGAGCTGTAAAATGACAAAAGCCATTTACCACTCCAGGCACAGTATTACAGCTTTGAATTGGTAAAATACCAATCAAGCCAACCTGAAATGAGTAAAGCAACCCCTGACACAGTGTTTCGCTCTAATTAGAGCTCTTCGGAGAGGTATAGCTTTGTCCAGACACAAGGAGCACCCAGTATAAGTCAAAAAAATACCCTTTCAGGCATAGAGTGACGAATAAATTATGCAAAAAGAAGCAGAGAACTCTGGGTAGTTCTCAAGTTTAGGTGGAAAGCAGCTCCTGTATAGAGCACTCTCAACACCAGCGACACTCTAGATCTGCTCACCTCAAATGTCTGCTTTTCTATCAAAGTCTTTAAGCGTAGGTTTAGCACAGTGCTATCCACGCCGAGATAGAAATGGACAAAGTCTTTTGCCATTACTACAGCAAAATCTTTAAGCATAGGACTAGCACAGTGCTGTCCTTGCCGAGCTGTAAAATGACAAAAGCCATTTACCACTCCAGGCACAGTATTACAGCTTTGAATTGGTAAAATACCAATCAAGCCAACCTGAAATGAGTAAAGCAACCCCTGACACAGTGTTTCGCTCTAATTAGAGCTCTTCGGAGAGGTATAGCTTTGTCCAGACACAAGGGAGCACCCAGTATAAGTCAAAAAATACCCTTTCAGGCATAGAGTGACGAATAAATTATGCAAAAAGAAGCAGAGAACTCTGGGTAGTTCTCAAGTTTAGGTGGAAAGCAGCTCCTGTATAGAGCACTCTCAACACCAGCGACACTCTAGATCTGCTCACCTCAAATGTCTGCTTTTCTATCAAAGTCTTTAAGCGTAGGTTTAGCACAGTGCTATCCACGCCGAGATAGAAATGGACAAAGTCTTTTGCCATTACTACAGCAAAATCTTTAAGCATAGGACTAGCACAGTGCTGTCCTTGCCGAGCTGTAAAATGACAAAAGCCATTTACCACTCCAGGCACAGTATTACAGCTTTGAATTGGTAAAATACCAATCAAGCCAACCTGAAATGAGTAAAGCAACCCCTGACACAGTGTTTCGCTCTAATTAGAGCTCTTCGGAGAGGTATAGCTTTGTCCAGACACAAGGGAGCACCCAGTATAAGTCAAAAAAATACCCTTTCAGGCATAGAGTGACGAATAAATTATGCAAAAAAGAAGCAGAGAACTCTGGGTAGTTCTCAAGTTTAGGTGGAAAGCAGCTCCTGTATAGAGCACTCTCAACACCAGCGACACTCTAGATCTGCTCACCTCAAATGTCTGCTTTTCTATCAAAGTCTTTAAGCGTAGGTTTAGCACAGTGCTATCCACGCCGAGATAGAAATGGACAAAGTCTTTTGCCATTACTACAGCAAAATCTTTAAGCATAGGACTAGCACAGTGCTGTCCTTGCCGAGCTGTAAAATGACAAAAGCCATTTACCACTCCAGGCACAGTATTACAGCTTTGAATTGGTAAAATACCAATCAAGCCAACCTGAAATGAGTAAAGCAACCCCTGACACAGTGTTTCGCTCTAATTAGAGCTCTTCGGAGAGGTATAGCTTTGTCCAGACACAAGGGAGCACCCAGTATAAGTCAAAAAATACCCTTTCAGGCATAGAGTGACGAATAAATTATGCAAAAAGAAGCAGAGAACTCTGGGTAGTTCTCAAGTTTAGGTGGAAAGCAGCTCCTGTATAGAGCACTCTCAACACCAGCGACACTCTAGATCTGCTCACCTCAAATGTCTGCTTTTCTATCAAAGTCTTTAAGCGTAGGTTTAGCACAGTGCTATCCACGCCGAGATAGAAATGGACAAAGTCTTTTGCCATTACTACAGCAAAATCTTTAAGCATAGGACTAGCACAGTGCTGTCCTTGCCGAGCTGTAAAATGACAAAAGCCATTTACCACTCCAGGCACAGTATTACAGCTTTGAATTGGTAAAATACCAATCAAGCCAACCTGAAATGAGTAAAGCAACCCCTGACACAGTGTTTCGCTCTAATTAGAGCTCTTCGGAGAGGTATAGCTTTGTCCAGACACAAGGGAGCACCCAGTATAAGTCAAAAAATACCCTTTCAGGCATAGAGTGACGAATAAATTATGCAAAAAGAAGCAGAGAACTCTGGGTAGTTCTCAAGTTTAGGTGGAAAGCAGCTCCTGTATAGAGCACTCTCAACACCAGCGACACTCTAGATCTGCTCACCTCAAATGTCTGCTTTTCTATCAAAGTCTTTAAGCGTAGGTTTAGCACAGTGCTATCCACGCCGAGATAGAAATGGACAAAGTCTTTTGCCATTACTACAGCAAAATCTTTAAGCATAGGACTAGCACAGTGCTGTCCTTGCCGAGCTGTAAAATGACAAAAGCCATTTACCACTCCAGGCACAGTATTACAGCTTTGAATTGGTAAAATACCAATCAAGCCAACCTGAAATGAGTAAAGCAACCCCTGACACAGTGTTTCGCTCTAATTAGAGCTCTTCGGAGAGGTATAGCTTTGTCCAGACACAAGGGAGCACCCAGTATAAGTCAAAAAATACCCTTTCAGGCATAGAGTGACGAATAAATTATGCAAAAGAAGCAGAGAACTCTGGGTAGTTCTCAAGTTTAGGTGGAAAGCAGCTCCTGTATAGAGCACTCTCAACACCAGCGACACTCTAGATCTGCTCACCTCAAATGTCTGCTTTTCTATCAAAGTCTTTAAGCGTAGGTTTAGCACAGTGCTATCCATGCCGAGATAGAAATGGACAAAGTCTTTTGCCATTACTACAGCAAAATCTTTAAGCATAGGACTAGCACAGTGCTGTCCTTGCCGAGCTGTAAAATGACAAAAGCCATTTACCACTCCAGGCACAGTATTACAGCTTTGAATTGGTAAAATACCAATCAAGCCAACCTGAAATGAGTAAAGCAACCCCTGACACAGTGTTTCGCTCTAATTAGAGCTCTTCGGAGAGGTATAGCTTTGTCCAGACACAAGGGAGCACCCAGTATAAGTCAAAAAAATACCCTTTCAGGCATAGAGTGACGAATAAATTATGCAAAAGAAGCAGAGAACTCTGGGTAGTTCTCAAGTTTAGGTGGAAAGCAGCTCCTGTATAGAGCACTCTCAACACCAGCGACACTCTAGATCTGCTCACCTCAAATGTCTGCTTTTCTATCAAAGTCTTTAAGCGTAGGTTTAGCACAGTGCTATCCACGCCGAGATAGAAATGGACAAAGTCTTTTGCCATTACTACAGCAAAATCTTTAAGCATAGGACTAGCACAGTGCTGTCCTTGCCGAGCTGTAATGTATATATATATCAGCAATATTTCAGAAATTCAGTTGATTATTTCAAGCAGTTTCTTTTTGCAGTTAGTGTTCTTTAAAACTGTTTTTTCATTAAACAATTATTTCATTTAGCTCTTTATTTACATCAATTTTCATATGGTCATCATTAACCCTACTCCGTCTTCTTCTAAATGTTATCCCTACACTTCTTCAGCAACCTTGGACCTAGAGAGTCTTCTTAAAGTAAAAAAATATTTCAGTCTTTTAGCACTTTCTCACTAAACAAAGTCTCTCAAACTTTTTGTCTCTTTTCAGAAATCCTTTTAAACAGCTTTTCTCCAAATAGAATTCAGTATGATGCCATGGGGGTTCAAACAGTTAGGATCTCATAGGAAGCAAGTTTTCTACTGGCTCATTTAACACTTGATTTGTTATATGTCCATTCAGGTGCAGAATACCTATGACAAGGCACTCTTGCTCTTTTCAACCTTTTTTGGTTTTGCTGATCTTCTGAGTCACTTATACCACTTAACTGTCTCTTCTGCAGTTGTTGGCAGTATGCACTCAACTGACACAGTTATACAAGTGACTCTTCTTGTTCCAACACTTGTTTCTTCACCGAGATCATCTGCTTGTATTGGTGTTCTTTCAATTGTTCTCTCAGGTTGAAATCTCTTTTCTTCTTCTTCGTCAGGACTTCAATCCCATTTTGAGAAATCACAGGAACCTGGATTGGTGCAACTGTTTGTCATTCTTCACTCTTCTCCCCTCTCTGCTGTTGTGCCTCTTACTGTATTGCTCCTTGCAGTTGTCTAACTTGCGAAGTCTCTTTCACTAGTACTCTTCGTTCAGGCTCATAGAACACTTTTTTTTCATATGGTTTTCTCACTCTCTGGGTATGCGACGCATGCACCCCATTCAGTATTCCAGAATATTTGACAGCAGTGTTTGTGATGAGGATCACCTGTCAGGGGTCTTTCCACCTGGGCTCCAGGCAAGACTTCCGAACGTGCTTCTTTACCAGGACCCAGTCACCAGGACTAAGGTCTTGGCACTGTTCTCAATGCGGGTGTAAGGTGACAGCTTCAACCTTGTGAGATACAGAATGCACTGAATCAGCCGGTCCTTTTCAGTACAGCCATCACGCCCCATCTCCGGAAAATAATCAACATCTCCTTCGAGACAGCAACCTTCCCGGAAAGCTGGAAGCACGCCGAGATCACCGCCTTACTCAAGAAACCCAAGGCAGACCCCAAGGACCTCAAGAACTTCCGACCCATCTCTCTGCTCCCGTTCCCCGCGAAGGTCACCGAGAAAATCGTCAACAAACAACTGACCCGCTACCTCGAGGAGAACAACATCCTGGACCCTTCCCAGTCCGGCTTCCGCAGCAACCACAGCACCGAAACCGCCCTCATCGCCGCCACCGATGACATCAGGACCCTGCTAGACAACGGAGAAACAGCAGCCCTCATCCTCCTGGACCTATCAGCCGCCTTCGACACGGTCTGCCACCACACACTACGAACACGCCTTCACGACGCCGGGATCCAAGGGAAGGCCCTGGACTGGACCACATCCTTCCTTTCCGGCAGAACACAAGCGTCCGCCTCGCCCCCTTCCGATCCAAGGCCACCAAGATCATCTGCGGCGCACCCCAAGGCTCCTCCCTCAGCCCAACGCTGTTCAACATCTACATGGCACCCCTCGCCCACGTCGCCCGACAGCACAACCTCAACATCATCTCCTACGCCGACGACACCCAGCTGATCCTCTCCCTCACCAAAGACCCTCACACTGCCAAAGCCCACCTCCACGAAGGAATGAAGGCCGTCGCCGAATGGATGAGGACCAGCCGCCTGAAGCTGAACTCGGACAAGACGGAGGTCCTCATCCTTGGTTCCAACCCTTCAGCCTGGGACGACTCCTGGTGGCCAACATCACTGGGAACAGCCCCGCCACCCACCGACCACGTACGCAACCTAGGGGTCATCCTCGACCCCACCCTCTCCATGACTAAGCAGGTCAACGCCGTTTCCTCATCCTGCTTCAACATCCTCCGAATGCTCCGCAGGATCTTCAAGTGGATCCCCACCGAAACAAGAAAAACAGTCACCCAGGCCCTCGTCACCAGCAGGCTGGACTATGGAAACGCCCTCTACGCAGGAACGACGGCTAAGCTCCTGAGACGGCTGCAACGCATCCAGAACGCCTCTGCACGTCTTATCCTCGACATCCCCCGACGCAGCCACATCACACCCCACCTGAGAGACCTGCACTGGCTCCCTGTCAACAAGAGGATAACCTTCAAGCTCCTCACCCACGCACACAAAGCACTCCACAACTCCGGACCAGCCTACCTCAACAGACGACTCAGCTTCTACACCCCCACCCGCCAGCTCCGCTCGACCAGCCTCGCCCTCGCCACAGTCCCCCGCATCCGGAAAACGACCGCCGGCGGCAGATCCTTCTCCCACCTCGCCGCCAAGACCTGGAACACCCTCCCCACCAACCTCCGACAGACCCAAGACCTACTGGCCTTCAGAAGACTCCTCAAGACCTGGCTCTTCGATCAGTAGCAGCACCACCCCCCTCTTCCCCCAGCGCCTTGAGACCCTCGCGGGTATGTAGTGCGCTTTATAAGTGACATGATTGATTGATTGATTGAGTAGTCGAGTATCATATCATCTGTGAGATTCAAAAATGCATTGGCAGGTATAGCAGTCAGTCTCATTGCATGCCCAATGTAGATATCATGAGGAGATAACCCAGCCTTTCTGTCAGGGATGTTTGGGAGACTCATCAACAACAAAGGTAATGCATCTGGTCATTTCATAGATGTGGAGGGACAACCGTTTGCCAATGTGGGGCTGTATTACAGTAAGTGCCCCGGGGGCGCAGGGGGCATCTGCGCCCACTTTGCACGCCCCAGGGGCACTTTGGTATTACAGAAGAGGGCGCAGAGGCTTGTGCGTCCCCTTCAGTAATACCAATAGCGGCAGCGCACTTAAAGCGCTACCTTCAGGGGGCATTCCCTTATTGTCATAGGGGCGTGCCCTATGCAAATGAGGGAATTCCTTTGCCTCTGCACCCGCACCATTTTACAGACACAGGTGCAGAGGCAAAGAAGCTCTCAGGGGGTGCACTCACAGTACGCCACCTTCTAGGTGGCGCACTGTGAGTGCATTCCCTTGAGAGCAGCCCTCTGGAGGGGGAAAAGGGGGTCCTATGGACCCCCCAGACATCCCCTAGACGGGTCTGGTGACTCAGTGGACTAATGCATCCACTGCAGGGGCCTGTGTTCGACCTCATGGTCACAGGTTCAAATCCCGGCGGGTCCACTCAGCCTTTCATCCATCTGAGGTCGATAAAATGAGTACCATTGAGTTGGGTAACAATAAACATCTGTTATTCAGCGCCAAGAGACCAATCGGTGAACGTGCGCTTTACAATACACATGTTATGTTGGTGCACTTACTGATTCACTGACTTCTGGTTCATTGAGTAAACCCTGTTAAATGTACAAGACATTAGTGCACAATACCGTGCTACTTCACCTGCAAATCTGTTTCCAACACTGACATATCCACTGACACTCCATTGATTTGCACATTTAACAACTGCAATTTCTTCTGTTTTTTATGTTGTGCCTCCAATAATGTTCTTACATGTACCCCATTCCTTATGGGGGTTCCAGATGAGGTCATGATACCTCTTTTGACCATGACTGTCCAAAATCATGGACAACACCAAAGCCATATTGACTATCTGTAAATATAGTCACTCTCAATTCTGCTGTTAGACTGCAAGCTCTTGTAAGGGCAATTAATTCTGCAAATTGTGCTGAGGTTACATCACGAAGCCATGAAGCTTCTACTTCTCGAATTGTACAAACAGCGTAAGCTGCTCTAAGGGTACCTTCATTGTTTCGCCAACTTGAGCCATCAGCAAACATGACATAATCTGGCTCAGTCAAAGGTTCATCTTTGTCTAGTTTTGCCTTGGTGCATAGGTCTGTGACATCTAGACAATCATGTTCAACATCATCTTCAATACAATCCCCATATAAAGGCAATAGGGTGGATGGTTTTAAAACCTGACAGTGCTTTAAAGTGATGTTGTCAGCTGCCATAATTTGTTGCTCATACTTAGTGACCCTACTGCTTGCCATGTACTGGGTTCTCGTTAGCAACATTTCTACAGAGTGAGGGACCATACCGTACCAGTTAAATGTTCTCAGTTCTCTCTATACTAACTCCAACAGCTGCTACTGACTTAAGACAGCCAGGCAACCCTGCGGCCACAGGGCCAAGGGTAGTTGAAAAAAAGCCACTGGTTTTCCTGCATCACCATGCATCTGAGTAAGCACAGAGAGAGCACAGCACTTTCTCTCACCTCAAAACAATGTAAACATCTTACTGTAATCAGGCATTCCTAGTGGCAGGGCACGACAGAGATCTCTTAGCTCTAGGCAAGCTTTTTAGCCCTCGTTGTCCCATGGAAGTGGAACAAGCACATCTTAATGTGTCAGCCTCAGTAAAGGCTTAGCCACTAGGTAAAAGTTTGGTATCCACTGTGTACAGTAGCCAACCATTCTAAAAACATTCTGACTTCTCTCTGTGTTCTGGTGGATTTGTCTATAAAATGGCCTCAACTCTCTCAAGGGACACCTTTCTTGATCCTTTCTCAATGATATGTCCCAGGTATTGGACTTCTTTCTGGCAGTATTGCAGCTTACATGGAGACACTTTGTGTCCGTCCTCAGCCAGGTGATTCAAAAGTGCAATCATATCCTGTTTATAAGCTCCTCGTGTATCTGATGCCACAAGCAGGTCATCAATGTATTGCAAGTGAACTAAACTGTAGGGCAACTGTAGGGACTCCAGATTATTTTTCAAGATCTAGTTGAAAATGGACTGGCTTTCTGTATACCTTTGTGGAACTCGGCACCATGCAGAAACTTTCTCTTTGAACATGAATGAGAACAAGAACCGGCTGTCCTAATGTAGGGCAACGTAGAAGAATGGATGACACAATTCCACCACAGTGAACCACTCTGCGATGCATGGAATCTGAAAAAGGATGGTGGCTGGATTTGGTAGCAGGGGACAACATGGAACAACAATGTTGTTAATCTTTCGGAGTTCCTGCACAATCCGATACTTACCATTTGGTTTCTACAAACCCATGATCGGAAAGTTACAAGGGCTTCCAATGATTTCTCTCAATATCCCTTTCCTCAACATGTCCTCAATTACTGGTGTTATTCCTTTAATCTCTTCTGGGCTCAAAATATATGATGGTGCCGTTGGTTACACAACATTAGGTTTTAATATAACTTGGACAGGTTCTACACCTTTAATCAGTTGGATATCTTTCCCTGTAAAATCTTACACTGGATTTACTGTCTCTTTTAAATCTGGAGACAATTCTTCAATTGTCCTCATGGGATACAATCCTACAGCTGTTTCCTGTTGAGCCATATTGAACTCTACATCTTCATCATGTGTTTGAAACTCAACACTATCCGGTGTACAGTGAATAGTGCAATTTAACTTGCACAATCAGTCTCTCCCTTACACGTTTACAGGGCTAAAGTCACAGACAACAAACTGATGATTTTCTTCAAATGAACCAATTTTTGAAGGGACCTTTTCGGAAACTGGATTGGTAATATGTTTCTTTGAAACTCCTGCAACTTGGATCTTCTTTCTTTAGAGGGGTAGGTGGGACTTCTGCTGGTCTGACAGTGGATCTGCTACCACCTATGTCACTCAGAAATTACACTTGGTTGCCATTCACTTCTCCTTCTACAAATGGTCCACTCTGCTCTACCTCTAAGACAGCACAAAGCACACAATCTTCCTCCCTCCTCAGGCACGTCATTGGGAATTGTCAGAGCCAAAACTGTCATTGTCTAATGTCTGGAACTGTTGAAACATATTCTGGTTCTGAAATGGATTTAGATTTGCTTTGGGCATTTGATTCATATTAAATGTCGGGTTTCCCATATTTTGAGGGATCATCTGAGTCTGTGGTACTTGCATCATTTGAACCTGTTTCTGCATTGGCACCTGCCTCTGCTGAACCGGTAGGTTCTGCATCTGATTTCCTCCTTTAATTTAGACATTTCTTTTTGATTTATCAGGATTAAGTCTACACTCCCTCTTCCAATGCCCGATTTTATTACAAAGGTTACGGGAGTCATTTTGTTCAGCGTTGCAACATCTGCACCAGAACTCAGATTAATTGGAACACCTCTATGCTACACAGAAAAACACCAAGTCCTCCTTGAACATTTTGATTCTGCATTTCACCACCCTGCATACCTTCTTGATTTCCTACAAACTTCTGATTCTGCAAACCTTTCTGAGCAAACTTTGTCTGAGCCAACATTCATTTTTCCTTAGCTTTTTCCACTTCATCTCTTCGTCATCACTGCAACACTTTGCATACCTCAGAATTTCATCTAACAATTTCATTTGCCAGCAAAGTACACTCTGTTGTATGTGCTTACTGATCTCTGGTCTTAACCCAATAACAAACTGAAACACCAAAAATCACGAATCACTCGACTGAGGATATTCCCTTCCACTGTGTTGCTGAAACACCTGAAGTGACCACTCATAGTAATCATGCACTGATTCTTTTGGGAATTGTGAAGTTCTTTTAATCTTTACCCAGTCAATATCCTTTGGAGAGACCTTTCCTTTCAGAAATGTACTCACTGCTTCGTATTTCTCCACGACTGCAGGAGAAGGTGCATTAGTGCGAGCATCTCTCATTGGTTCTGCACGTGGCCATTGTACAACAACTTTGCACACAGCCCACAAATCATTTGGCACTGCAATGTCAAAGAATGTGTTCAAATCAATCCACAGCACTTTTGAAATGTTAGCAAATCCATCAACTTGTGTATACCACTACACAGGCTTGTCTCTTAATTTTGGAAAATTATTCATAAGTGCTGCAAGATCTCCTTTACTTCAAAGCACATGAACATATGCTCCTCCTGGTTTTTCCCTCAAAGGATAAGCCAAAGTTTCTCCTCCATCTGGGGAACCTGTTGATGGTTTATTATTAGTTTCAGGTTTACATTACTAAACTGGAAGTATGTGCTGTTAAATAACCAGAAATTGTAAGTTGCATTTATTGACCTTGGAGCAGCTTTTGATCTTGTGCTCTTGTGCCCTGAGAAAGGCTTTGGAATGCATTAATATGAATAGGAGCCTCTGTAAATTTGGTAACCTTGATAGCAAGAATGCATGAAGACAACTATGCTCAGGTCCGTGGGGTAAACACAGAGAGTTAACCGGAAAAAACCTACCACACGGGGTGCGCCAGGGGTGCATCCTGGCACCAACACTGTTCACTTTGTATATAAATGGGGTGGTAAATGATCTTGTAGACTGCAGGAACGACTCACCAGTTTTGAATGGGAGCAAAATACCAATTCTGTTGTTCGCTGATGACTCTTCATTGATTTTTCAAGATCCCTATAGGCCCCCAGAAATTGTTAGATAAATTCTTGGTTTTCATTCTTCCAAGGGCTTGGAACTTAATGCAGCCAAAACAAAATTATGGTGTTTGGGAAAGGTAGCTCTAGACACTGTACAGTTAAAGTTGATGAAAAATCCCTTGAGCAGGTCCATAGTTTTCATTATCTAGGCATCATGATGTCTGGCAAGCTATATTGAGAGTCACAGATGAGCCAAAGTTACTTGCTCATTGTTCAAAGATCCAAAGCTGTCCTGCAATTCCATAAGCAGACCCATTTGCATCCCATAAGCATGCCCAAAGTGTTGCTCTCTTTGGAGCTGAAATTTAGGGATATGTTGATACTCACAAATTTGCATTAGGGGAGAACAACTTTGTCAGGTCCCCTGTCTCGGTTCCAACCAGCACGCCACTTGTATCCTTGTTTTTTTACCTAGGCACCGAGAGAATTGCTGATGTGGCCTCATTGAAGCCCTTGATGTATTGGCTACAATTGTGGTCTACGCCTGAGTTACTTGACTAGCAAGAGGCCCTGAATGTATTGGTTAGGATGAAAAGTGCTAAAAAGATTCCCTGGTTGAAGCACGTGGCAGCTTGGTTTAGGTCACTTGGGCTGTCTAGATTATGGGATCATCCTGAGAAAATATGCTAGACTGAGATAGCTAATGTAAAAGCTAAATACTGGGTATATGTGTATGATCAATATACTCTAAGCACAGTGACAGGATGTTTAACTAATCAGTTTCTGAGCTTCAAGCCTAGCCCTAAGTTTGAATTATTTTGAGATATGATCTCGCAGCCATTAGCGAAAAGTCTGTATGTGAGATTCCACTTGGGCTATTTGCCACTAAGGCCTTTTGGTGACTGGGTCAGAGAACAGGCCTCAGACAAGTGTCCTGCATGTGGCCTAGCATCGGTAGCAGAGGAACATGTCTTGTTTTTTTGTACTGAGTACTGTTATCCTTGTAGGTACTGGATACGCCAATTTGCTTAAATTTAAAAGTTAAACGTTATTTGTCTGCACATAGAATCTTAAAAACAACACTTCGGGCCCAATTGTCTTTTCAATGAGCCACTTTTTGGTAAAGATTTGTTCCAAGCTCCTGAAGATTATGTATCTACAGCGTGGAGATATGCACGTCTTGCCATCTCGGTGTTCGATTGATGATTTGGTTTTACTTTTGTATAGATTTTACATGTTTGGATTTTTATGACAACTGAAATGATTTTATATATATTTATCTTTTTATGATTGAGTTTCAGATAATGTCTTTTTTAATGTATGATGCATTTTACATTCTTACATGACATGGTAATGAAATCTGCGACTGCAGCTGGGTGGGGGTTTTAATATAAATGTTTTTATGAGATGCACGTATTTTACCTGAATCTGTTTTTTATTCCTAGAAACTATCTACAGGCAGTAACTTATATTTGCAAAGCTGTTACATACTGATGTTAAATGTACATAATCTAGTACAAGATTACTTTATTGTCGTGTTTCTTGATTTTTGTATACTTTATGTATGTCATAAGCCGAATAAAGTTTTGATTTGTTTCATCTACTTCTGACTGTTTTTTTTATTCTTCTATGACCATTTGCTCTCTAATTTGTCAGATTCACTCCATTTACATACACATTTTACTAATTCAGAAATGTGCAATCGCATTCCCAAATAACATATTGTCTCAATAGATTCCTCATTCAATTGTACCCTAAAGCTTTTCTGAAATGGAACCGTTTTAGAAATATCAACATCGTATTTTCTGGCTAATTCTGTCCATTTGTCATGTGTAACTGCTGCATGTCTAGTGATTTCTTTACACAAATATATCAAATCTTTCTCTTGGTTCTGGTTCACATGCTCAAGATCCAGACATCCTCTGCTAATTTCTTCTAATTCTATTTTTAATCTTGGGACAATTCATGGTCTCGCTTTCTCAACTTGCCGTGTAATGAAAGCTTGACCCTCTGTCTTTTTATTCTCTGGCATTTCATCAAACCATGGGAGAAAAATCCTATCCTCAAATAGTGTAGTTTCACCCTGCATAGTTGGTGTCGTAAGGACAATCTGTCTCCCTTCTCTCAAGGATTGAACTGTTTGCGGTGGTGTTCAAGCAACAATCTGGAATTCTGTGCTGTAGGGGTAAACCCTGTAACAGGTGCTCTTCCAACAGCTCTTTGAGCTGCAGCATTTGGGATCACATCAATTGGAGCAGTGATTGTGTAAATATGTAATGGATGTGCTGTCACAACCCTAGCAATAGGTGCAGGTACAGTCACAATTGAAGCAGCAACATCTGGACGCATCACTATAGGAACATTCTCAATTTGTGCAGGCACAACGTTTGATATAAAAGGTTGTACAATAGGCTATGTCATCTTTAGTAGTCTTTCAATTTGAACAGCATTTAGGTCAACTGGGGCTGTAGCCACTGTCCCATCCAATGTCAACATACCTTCAGCATCTGTTACAGGGGGCCACATAAGGTGGTGGACATGTGGCTAGCAATACATCCAAAATTTCATCCCTTGAATCACTCTCAGAATCTTATTTCAATGCAGCACCCTCATCCTCTTCCCTGTTGTTTATTCTTTTTTGACTTATCATGCTTTTCAGTAGTACTGGCGGGATACAGCCTCGTCCCTTCAACTTCAGATTTTCTCCATCTCTGTTGTTGTTTGTCCTTTCGAGCATCTGCATAATTAGGCACTGCTCTTCTAGTTCTATTCTGGTATTTCCCCTTCTCTTTTGTATGAGCTGTTTTCTCCCAAATGGTAATGTTTTGTATAGTGTGGGTCTAGGTGGTTGCTTCATCTCATATAATTTCTCCCTCAATCCTTCAATTACTCTCAGTTCAAATGTACCATATCTTGGAAAGCTCACAGGACCTTCCTTTTCAGTGATCTTGCACCACCGGCGAAGCCACAAATATGTATGTAATCCCACATTTGTTGTCATATGATGTGCAGGTATATTCTTGGGAGGCGCCTCTTTACCTTCCAATACCAGAATTGTCACATCACCTCTCACAATACTCTTAAATCTTTTAAAACATTTCAGGATTTTGGATTATTCAATATTTTGCAAACAACGTAATTCAACTTTCACAATGTTTTGATTCTGTTCCGTAAACATCAGAATTCTTTTCTCCAATCCTGTAAATGTTTTAATATTTGGAAACTCATAAACCAATCTCAATGCGGTACTTACACAATAATTGACCTATAGCAACGCAGCACCCTGTGTCATCATCACCCCATAGCAGCGCAACAGTACACCAACCAACCAATCTCAGATGGTACAATATGTAGGGTGTGATCTCACTCCCTGCAGCAGTCCACCCTCCTTTACAATTTCTCTCATCACACAGGGGCTTATTTACAAGCCCCTTGTGCCGCTGCTGCGTCACTTTTAATAAGGGGAAAAGTGACGTACCGGCGGTGCAAGGGGCTTGTAAATAAGCCCCACAATTTCTACAACTTTGCACAACTTTAAGTGAACACGAATAAACAATCTCTGTCTGCTCCACTAAAGTAAACAAAAGAAATCAGCAATCGGAATATTAAAGTTTTTCCACCTTCTGACTTTTCACTCAAAAAGAGTTCTCATGCAGGAATAAAATCTGGACCAGCAGGAAATCACCTTAATTAATGTAGCTTCACCTTTTGCGCAATTTGGTTCTGCCAAAATCAATCAATATTAATACATTCACAACAGTTCATTATATTCCCTATCCCAATTGTGAAGTCAAGAAAAAATTACACTTTTCTCAATATCTCTAGCTATCCCAGTATCTTAGGCTACATTGAGCCGGATAATATTTTCAACTTCTTCACAATAAACACATAGATATCAATAATTCATCCAACTGCAACATGCGACAATATCAATAACAACAATTACAATTGCAACACATAACCCTATTAATACTCACACCTCCAATACAGCAACCACCATCGAAAATGCATCCTTGTCAATCTTCAGATTCTGGGCTTTGGGCAATGGAATTTGGACATTACTATAACTGGGGGTAACTATCTATAACCCTTCTTCTCATACGTAAACCATATCTCTGCTACCAGACTTGTGAAAGCGGAGACAGGGATTAAATGACACAGTGTAACAGCATCAGAGCTAATCCCCTCCACTCACACTCTATGCAATGAATCTTTGCCATTGTTTTTAAGAAGAAGAGGATTCAAACATTACATCAAATAATAACCACAATATCGATTTTAATTTTTAGTCAATAATGAGAGTTTGTAATGGTTTAAAGGGTTTTATTAATCAAGACTTTTAGTAGGTCATCTTTATTGCAAATCACAAGATAAATTCAGATTAATAACATTAGTCAATAAATGACAGAAATATGAAATCAGTATTGGTTATTCAATCATATAATAAATGCATCAAGCATGTTCCATAAAAGTATAAATCCCTGTTTTAAGAATCAGGTTAAAAATGGAGTTAGTGAGAACCCATAAAGAGTTCTAATTCGAGAGAAAGTGAGAGAAAAGCATAAAGCTTCAAATCAGCTCAAAAGTACCAAAAATAACAAAGCAGAACTTCCCATAAAGAGTAGTTCGAGAAACTCAGTAGAGTCTCAAAGCCAAAATGACATAAAGTCAGAGTCAGGGTAATACAAGGAAAGAAATGGAAAAAGTGTTAACCTGCTCTAGGAACACACGCTATTCTAGATTTCACATTTCACAACTTTGCAACAAGTTTCTCTTCTCGTCTCCTGTCAGCCAGTCAGAGTCCAATATTTGCCTGGGAACAAGATCACTCCTCATCTTCTCACACGAATACATTAGTCAATGGACTGCAATGTTATGTTTTCTTCAAATTTACATCAACTATGCTTTCACATGGAGTCAATTTCCTTCTGCCTTGCTTGCCCACATATGTGCGAAGCTATTTAGCTTTCTAATATCAGTTGCTAAACTAATAACTGTGTAAAAGTTGAAACTTCTGTATTTATTGAAAAGAAAGCATTTCTGCAAGATCATCATTAAAGGGAAAAACAAGTAGTTTAGAAAGTCAAGATCACATTTTAGACTCTGCAATTCAATGCATGAAATCTTCATTACCATATAAAATGGCAAAATTAATCATGTGTTAACAGTAGTCTTTGTGTATATAGAAGCATTCTATGGAAATACTTGAAACTATATAAGAAATCTTTCAATTATCAAAAAACAATTTGCTCATGAGGTATTCAGCATTCTCTATTCTAGCTTCTTTTTCAAGCAGCTTTCAACAATGCTGCACCAATAATTTTGAGGCCAAGAACTTCTAAATGAGAAAGCCTATAGCTATATGCATTCAATTACATTATTTTCATCAAAGTTTACACATTAATTCTGCACATTTGTTATAAACAGCATTATTTTTCATTAACAAATATGCCTTACCACTACTGAGCTATGTGGTGATGAGCAAGTCACAAGTTCCAATCCTAACAAGGCCTACTCAGTACCATCCTTCTGAAGTTGGCATATTGAGTGCCAATAAATGTTGTATTCTTAGCTCTTGCTATTTACAGTGCTTTGGAACAGCAGACGTGAGGGATGAAGCATTGTATAAAACATAAGCTATTATTTGTGGCTCTACACCCAGATCTCATAGAATAACCTACCTATTTCACCGTGATACTGAAGTTAGGGCACACTTTGTGTTCAGAAAGGGGTTCAACAGGGATAGGCCCCTGAGACAAACTGTTTATTTGATGTAAAAACAGTCTAAGGGGCCGATTTACTAACATTTCACGCAGCACAGCAAGGCAACTTGCTGCGCTGCGTCACGTGAAAGAGAGACATCAGAAATGCGCCATTTCTGCATGCTCCTTGCTCTGGCTCACTTTGTGCTGCCTAGCGCCAATGAAGGAACCCTTGCACCATGGTGCAAGAGTGTCTGCGTTACAGGCAACATTATTTTTGTGCAGGAAGGGACACCTTCCTGCACAAAAGTAATCCTTAAAGTTATTTTCCTTCTATATGTGATGAAGAATGCATCACACATAGAAAAAGGAAGTAACAAAGAGAAATAAAGCTATTTTCCTTGTTATGCCTGGGTCTGGAAGGCGCACCATTGTGAAGCATTACCAGGTTTACAACTCTTTGTAAAAAATTCATGGGTGGATGCGCGGGAAAGCTCGTACTCCACCCACTGAATGCCTGCCTGCAGCAAGGTAATGGAAGTGCGTTACTTTGGATTTACTAAACTACGCAAAGCCAGGCAAGGTGGCTTTGTAAATCCCACTAAAGGATTTGCGTTTCCTTGCCGCGTCTTGTATCACACAAGCGGAACACAAGCCCTTAGTATATCTGCCCCCCAGTATGTGGACATGGCTTAACTTTGATGTTCCTTTGACTGGCAGATTACAGCCCTTGGCAGATGATTCCATTAAGGTCCGATAAAAGGTGGATGAGAAAAAAAGGTGGATAGAGGCCTTGAAATTATGTCCCTAAATGCATTCTGATGTGTAACATCATGAAGAAAAATAAAGACAAAGCTAAGTTTCATTATAGTGGCCCTTCCCACACTTGAGATTCCTATGAATAATAAAGTATTAAAACTGCACAGCCGAGGTCTTTCTTTTTTTCAAATGAGAAGCAGATGTACAACAGATGTGCATCTGCCCGTGACGGAGGAAATCAATTTTAATGCAATCAGAGTTGCATAAAAGTAGCCCCTGCTGCTTAACGCATAAATGGAGGACCTATGAAGGTCCTGTTCTTCTCTATGTGTCTTGCGGTACTTGTGTGTCCCAGTTCAGCACTAACAAAAAAATAGGCGTAATTTAGTGTCAAGCCGTGACCCTGAACTGCCGGCATATTTCCAGGCCACGGGGCCGCAAAGCAAAAGGCTGTTGAAGGCAGAGCAGTCTTGCTCTCGGGTGTTTCGTGCACTATAAAAATGCCCAGGCATAAACTAGAAAGGCACAGAAACAAGTCAAAAAAGTATTTATTGTATGAATACTTAAAATCATTACCAGTATGATCATGCGCTGACCCCAAAAAATTGTAGAAATTAAAAATAAAGTTAGTCAAGTTAAGGCCGTTACAACAGCAAGTCAAGAGTGATTTATTGAGTATGAATTAAAAACATACAATAAATAAGAAATGACAACAACAGAAAAGCAAAGTTTTTTAACGTCTCAGGTTAGTTGTGTTATAAGGCCCTATATACTGAAGAAGCTAAAAAAACATAAAAATTGCTTTTTCATAAACAATTAATGTCTGAAACAAATGCAACGACTTATATTCTACTCATATATTCCTAACACAGAAACACACTATAGTTTAAAAGACACCACATAGGGACAATTCCGACTTAATTAACACATTAATTTTTAAGACTTTATTTGATCAATCGAGATACAGCTGATTCCAGGCGTTTTATTGAGTTGGCAGTCATTTTCAGCTCATCGCCACTAAGGGCAAACCTCGTGGCTACTAGGGCTTGGTGACAACTGTTCATCATGAAGAAAGGTGTGAGCCATATTCGAGGTTCCTCTATCAATGTTGGGAACCTAAACAATATGTGAATTAGGGTGTAGATCCTGAATTTTGAATACAGAATATCGTGCCACACTAATATCGTAGACAAATTATCGAGGGAAAAATATTGAAAGGTAAGTATGTATAGATTTTCTATATCTAACTCCACATGTATAGATTGACGATATATATATATATATATATATATATATATATATATATATATATATATACACAACAAATCTCCAAGCAAAGGGGCCCCCAACCCTTCAGGGTGGCCTCATTAACAATGGGCATGGAGCAGCCCACCAAACGAAAGTCCAAACAGATGAGGCCCATTTCAGAAAGCAAAGCATTTATTCAGAGGACAGCAGCACATATTTCCATGTCCTTACGCGTTTCAGCTTTCGCCTTGGTCACAGGTGGAAATACTTAAAATTGCAAAGTGCGTCGTGCGTGCTCTTTATACGTGAGGTCACATGACTGAATATTAAAATACAAGTCCCACAATGCATGGTACTGCCATTAAGTAATTCCTACATGGAATCCCGATGGATTCTCATTCAGCTTTAATGTTCGCAGTGTTTAATCCGTACCTGCATTGTTGTAGTGAAGCTATTAATCACGTTGTCATGTGCTTTTCATCTCCTGCAAGTGCTCATGTTACACGTTAGCCTCCGTGAATGCTTATTTTTCTGAATGGTCGGAAAACGGGATGTCACTCCTTTCCGACTCCCTTCCACACAGTCGTCACTTTTCACCCTCGTGGTATCTCCTCAATAGGCTGTGCGACTGTAGTGGGTCATGCCCCCGATTAAATCCACACGACAAATCTCCAAGCAAAGGGGCCCCCAACCCTTCAGGGTGGCCTCATTAACAATGGGCATGGAGCAGCCCACCAAACGAAAGTCCAAACAGATGAGGCCCATTTCAGAAAGCAAAGCATTTATTCAGAGGACAGCAGCACATATTTCCATGTCCTTACGCGTTTCAGCTTTCGCCTTGGTCACAGGTGGAAATACTTAAAATTGCAAAGTGCGTCGTGCGTGCTCTTTATACGTGAGGTCACATGACTGAATATTAAAATACAAGTCCCACAATGCATGGTACTGCCATTAAGTAATTCCTACATGGAATCCCGATGGATTCTCATTCAGCTTTAATGTTCGCAGTGTTTAATCCGTACCTGCATTGTTGTAGTGAAGCTATTAATCACGTTGTCATGTGCTTTTCATCTCCTGCAAGTGCTCATGTTACACGTTAGCCTCCGTGAATGCTTATTTTTCTGAATGGTCGGAAAACGGGATGTCACCCTTTCCGACTCCCTTCCACACAGTCGTCACTTTTCACCCTCGTGGTATCTCCTCAATAGGCTGTGCGACTGTAGTGGGTCATGCCCCCGATTAAATCCACACGACAAATCTCCAAGCAAAGGGGCCCCCAACCCTTCAGGGTGGCCTCATTAACAATGGGCATGGAGCAGCCCACCAAACGAAAGTCCAAACAGATGAGGCCCATTTCAGAAAGCAAAGCATTTATTCAGAGGACAGCAGCACATATTTCCATGTCCTTACGCGTTTCAGCTTTCGCCTTGGTCACAGGTGGAAATACTTAAAATTGCAAAGTGCGTCGTGCGTGCTCTTTATACGTGAGGTCACATGACTGAATATTAAAATACAAGTCCCACAATGCATGGTACTGCCATTAAGTAATTCCTACATATATATAGCTTCAAGGTACATAGATGTATAATGAAGAATAGTAAATCTTTACTTCTCTATATGCACTTATCTTTCAATATTTTGCCCTTTGATATTTTATCTACAATATTAGTGTGTCATAATGTTCTTGTACTCGATATTCCAACATACAATCATGAATTAGTGACCCAATCAACAAGCTGCATACCCTGCAACTTTTGGAGCCTCCTCTGAAGCGTAGCCATGAGAATATGTAATAAAAACTGAATTTTCATAAACCTATGCCTTGTTCCATCTGATAAGAGGGAGTGCCAAGTAATTTATTAACTTGCAACTCATCATTTTTAAAATGATTGTTTATGTGCAGGAAGGGACACCTGGTCTTAATTTTGGCACTGCCCCATATTTACGCCACTCTTGTAAATATGGAGCTGCATCAACATCAATGGGTGTTGCGGCAGAATGCCCACCACAACACCCATTGCCCACCCCTTTCATGCTAAGTATAGCGTGAAAGGATGCCTTATTTACAAGGCAGTGTTAAGTCACGTTATGTGGCTTAACACTACCTTGTAAATAAGACAAAGCCAGTATCGCCACCACAACGTCAAAAAAGTGACGTTCTTGGGACAATAGGGGCTTGTAAATATGCCCCTAGGTTTACCTTTATCACGCCCTCAGTGTGTGTTCAATTTAGACTTAGCGTTCTGCCTCTCTAGTACAAGTCTATTTCAATTTGGTGCACGTGCTTGCAATCATTGCTGCACGATTACCATTTCTTTGTTTTTAAAATATGCGAAGAATGGGCTTTGGCTCCACCTAGTGGATTATATAATTCTCTCACCCACATGTTATTGGCTGTTTAGTATATCATTCCTTCAGGAAGTGCTTCCATTGGCATGCATAAGCGACTATTTTACATCCGAAACGCACACTAAATTATTATGCTTCTTGCCACCTAAATTCATCTCCTATATGCATTTCATACAGAAAGCAATCCTTTTTTCCTGCTTTTTCCTCTAGCACTGAAAAAGCCAACGGTGCAGGCTTTAATATGATAAACAGCATTTGTGGTTGTTAACATTTGTGAATGCCTTTCTTCATGCGCTGGTACATAAAAGACATATATTTTCCAATGCTTGGTTATCAGACATTCATGGAACAATAGTTGGTCTCTGTGTTAACAAGCATCACATTCGCCCAGTCACACTGTCTCTTTCGATTTGGCAAAAAAACAGATGGGCCTTTAGTTACCAATCTTGTATCTGATTAACTAATGGCTGCCTGGTCTAAACAAAGCCACATTCTGTAACTGAAATGAAAATCTTTATCTAAACTTGCTGTTTATTTTAGATTATTCTATGGGCTTCCATGACCTATGTTTTGAAAAATGAGTTTTTGTCATTTATACTTTGATGCCTTTTAAAAATCCGTTTTATTTTTTGATCTATTTATAGTGATCTATTGTGTTTTTTATGGGCTATGACTAACAATAAACTCATGAAATCTCTGACTGTGTACACAACCCACTTCAAACAGCAGTCTACTGAAGCCCAACAACAATAAATCAATCAAAGGAAACTATTTTAAAGAAGACAACTATGAAACGAAAGGCTAACTACTCTACTATTTTAACATTTGCTTCAGATCACAAGCTCTCTATGTAACTTAACACCCAAATGTACATTGATGGTACAGAACCGGGGGCCATATTAGCAACAAAATGCGATAAATATCGCAGAGCGCGCTTAGCGCGAAATATTCTATCGCCAGCTATCGCTGGAATATATCGCCACGCTAACGCTGTATTAGCAACAATTAGCGCTATGGCGATGATTATTCCAGCGATAGCGGCATAATGCGAGAATATCGCTGGAAAACCAGCGATATTCTCGCATTAACGCTAAGGTGGATTCAGCATTAGAATCCACCTCCTATACTACAAACAGGTAAGTCATAGTCAGTAGCAGGTGATAAAATATAGCGATAAACGCGCTTAGCGCGATTTATTTTATCGCTTCGCCTGCCTTGATAATAGGGGTTAGTGGTGTTAGCGACTGTTTACAGTCGCTTTTAGTGGGAACGCCTACCTTGCATGTCATTAGCGATAAATATCGCTGACATGCAAGGCGATGTAATTCCCGGCCTCTAACGCCTGAAAGCTGTCGCTAACGCCTGTTAGCGACAGCTTGCTAATAGGGCGTTAAAAATATCGCCGATTTAGCGGCAAAAAGTGCCGCTAAATCGGTGATAAAGCCCTTGATAATATGCCCCCATATTTCCAGCACAGTGGAAACGATTTAGGTAGGAGCCAGCTCAGTGCATGACCCCCAAGTCAGTGAATGTTGGATGCCATTTACTTGGGCAGTGGCGTAGCTAGACCTTTTGCCGCCCGTGGAGGCCCCTGCATTTGCCACCCGGCGGCCGCCGCACGTAAGAGCGAGGGGGGGTGCTGGCGATTCCTGTGTTTGCCCCCCCCCCGCCTATGCCACTGGGCCTCAGTCACAAAAAGGATCAAGATGTTGATAGCCAGCAAAAACATTCAAACCGCAAGAAGCAATTCTATTCGAAACAGGACACCAAGCATGGAATTTAGGATCAAAAGAGTTACTCTGTTACTCTGATCTTGCCCATTACATTTCCACCTCAGTAAACAGGCCACCATAGCCAAACAACAACCTTCGACAGAAGGAGGCGTGCAACCATAACAAGAAGTACAAGGAAAACACCTCAAACACAAAAATACTGAAAATGAAAATGTAAACTTGAAATAATTTCACTTTTAATGCTTTATTCTGAAAGCTCGATACATTTTTTTAAATTTGGTTTTAGGTGATTTTTGAAATTTAAAATGAAAGCTATCATTAGACTTGGGTTGAGACCCTGGTGATATCTGGTGCTATCTAAAGATTAAGCAATGTTTCAGGTCTATGGTTATGTTTAAAATTAGCCTTAGTCCTTTGTTTATGGATCAGGCATTAGCCTTGATGTTAAGGTTAGTTCTAGTGATAGCATTAAGCTTAGGTTCAGGGTTTGGCATGAAAATAAGACTTATATTTAGAATTGTGGGGCATATTAGCAAGAAGAGGCGATAATCATCGCTAACCCTGCTTAGCGTGATTTTTTTTATCGCCAGCTATCGCTGGAATATATCGCCACGCTAACGCTGTATTAGCAACGATTAGCGCTATGGCGATGAATATTCCAGCGATAGCGGGGAATGGGCCAACATCGCTGAAAAACCAGCGATGTTGCATGGAGAAGGGAGAACACCTTGCTGATACGACCCTGTGGTCGTATCAGCATAATCCACCCCCCATGTTAGGTATGGCTAACACCTGCTAATTGCAGGTGTTAAATAAATGGCGATGACCTCGGTTAGCGCGACTTTTCACGTCGCTAACTGGGGCCATGGCCACCTTGCTAATAGGCGATAGGCCTGTTAGCGAGTGTTTCCCAGGTTTGTTCGTCGGGAACGCCCACTTTGCATGTCATTAGCGATAAATATCGCTGACATGCAAAGCGGTAAAAACGGGCGCTAATGCCCGCAAACTGTCGCTAACTGCTGTTAGAGACAGTTTGCTGATAGGGCGATATAAATATCGCCGCTTTAGCGGCAAAAAGTGCCGCTAAAGCG
This sequence comes from Calotriton arnoldi, assembly GCA_963921515.1. Classification (NCBI taxonomy): domain Eukaryota; kingdom Metazoa; phylum Chordata; class Amphibia; order Caudata; family Salamandridae; genus Calotriton; species Calotriton arnoldi. The sequence goes on from CAWUFW010001317.1 coordinate 1,547,352, forward strand.
GCGATAGTGCCCTTGCTAATATGCCCCTGTGTCTTTATGTTTGTTTTTTGCACTCTTTTTGCGTTATATTTTCTAAATTATATTAATTGTAATCTTAATTTAGTTACCTATAGCTCAATATTGTGTGTTCAAAATAATTGTTTTAGGCATGTCAAGTTAGGGATTATGACCTACAACCTCCAGCAATGATATACTTCACATGCTTCCTAGGTTGTTTATCTTAAATCTGCAGTTTGAGTTTTTATTTCCCCTTCACAAGAAGATCCTTATGTAGCTTACCTTATCCTTCTGTAACTGTACTGGCAAGGTTAGGTTTAGTACTGTGGAATCCCTCCTCCATATGAAAAAGATCAATACCATGTGTCACAGGTCAACAGTAGAAACAGATGGTTACTCTACCAGCCAAGACCCTCTGGTTGAGGCTATTAAGCATCTTCCCAGATTCCCTGTACTAGAGCTATGCTAATAAGACAAAGTGATTCAGAGAATGAGAGGATAGCATGTGCACTTGCTAGACGTTTGGTACAACTCTCTGATGCTGCCAATATGTCAGTTCCATAATCAGTTTTTATGCCTATCACCACAGGCACAATAGTAAGATGCTGTCTCTCTGATCAACCCAAAGTCAATGTTTTTGGTTTACATATCTCAATATGTTGGCTGAAAGAGGATTAGGGCTAGTATGTGTCTTCTTTACTCTTCCTTTTCCACTTTTGTTCGGATTGCAATGTTTCTTAGGGTAAGAGTCCCCCAAATCAAAGTCCCTTCCACCCAGCCTTAATCTCCTTTCTTTACCTCTCCAGTTTGATCTCTAAAACCCTGCAGGTTTAGATTTGAGTGGACTACCTAACATCTCAGGGTCAACCTTCTTCTGAATACAACTGCCTATGGAATTTCTACAGAAACACTTAGCACTATGTGTGACACTAACTCCTTTTACTAGTCTCCTATCCTTAGTTTTAACTACAATTCCATTCCCCTTTTCTGACAACCTGTGCACTTGGTCTTTTGTGGGGTTTGTGGGGCCCAGCCAAATTCTGTCACCAAGTAATTGTCTTAAAATTCAGGCTAATCAATGACCGCATAGGGATTTTATCATCTGAATAAAAATAAAATGAAAAAGGTAAAACAGTCATAGAGGCCATCTTGCCACACCTCCACAGTTTATCATTCTCAGGTCTCCTTAGCAGCTGGGCTCTTTTGCCATCCCTCAGTCCTTGCATGCCAAATCACTAAGCTGGGCTTCAGCATCTACAAGTTTGGGGAATTTCCCTTAATTCTGGACATCTATAACCCTGCATACTTCCAGCCAAAAACACAAAGCCTGCTCCGGACTACGCTCTAAGGTTCCCATTGGTTCTGCTCTCACTAGCAGCAAAGACCTGTGGCATGATGCAATGTACTCCCTACAATAATCCACCAGCAACACTCCATTGTCAGCTCCAGCCGCACAGTGTGCTGACTGGTGAGCAAGGGAACTCACAGCATCTGACCCGCTGCCACTCAGTGTGACCCACTCAGGTCTGTGAAGCGTACAAGAGCAGAGTGGAGAAAGCATCCCTCTGCTACTCATGAGCCGCTGCCATCTTCCTTCACACTCCTGGTCTCCCCAGATGTGTAATGTGTACAATAATGTGTAATAATGAGGAAACCTTGAACGAAGTGAATATAGGATGACTCTTTCTGCTAGCTACCTTGGGACGGCCTGTAACTAAGGTAAGCTTCAATGATGCAGAAGGAGACCTCAGGAGAAAGTGTCAGAGGTAGGGGATATGGGGTTAAAGATGCTGTTTTAACTCTGCTGGAAGCACTCAAATATTAGCAAATTTGAACTCTCAGAAGCTCACCAGGCAAATATTAAACAGTCATTTGATGACCGTTCACAGAAAATTGCAAACTTAACTAAGAAAACACTCCACTTCGAAGCTGAGTTGAAGTGTACTCAAGACAGAGTCAAAGTAAACTCTGATTCAGTTGTGCAGATTCATCAAAGTAATAGGTAGACAGATAAAAGGCTAGAGAACCTCAAAAACAGTGCAGGAGCCAAGACCAGTTTTTGGCATGGTTAGTACTGCTATTGGTTCTCTGCAAATGCAGTTGGCAAGTTAGGTTAGGTGTATTTTTCACACATCTGAAATAAGGCATCTGGAATTATTGGTATAAAGAAATCAGTTTATTAGTTATGCAGGATGTCAGGCCTGTGCAAGTAATAGGTCCAAAATAATCCCCTCATTGAAAACAAAGCACCCCATTGTAATGCTTGACACTCTCAGGGTAGTGAAGCAGAGCAGACCAAAGCCAACTCAGGGGAGGTGGTGTAAGCCAGTAATCACCATTCACTGACAAGCAAAAATAATACTAAATAAATGTTTTTCCATCCCTTGCTTTTTCTTTGAAAAAGGAAAAGTACATTTATTACACACACTACCACTCCAGATACGGGCACGGGGGTAGCTCATCTGCATTATTGGGGACATGATGGTGCTTCACCTCTCAATACCCATGATAGGACCCTGGGATGGAATCCCGGGCCTCAGGATATGTGGCCTTGGCCTTCTTTCATCTTTGGGGCTCTGGGGATGGGTCCCGGGCCTCAGTTCTTTTCTTATCATCGGCCCCCAGGTTGATGGGTGCCCTCAGGGGCAATCCAACTATGGAGGAATGGGCCCTACTCACACCTACTCCCCATGTCACTTTCCTTTTAAAGGGTGTTTGATCATCCCCAGGGCTTAACCCTGGAAATGATAGAAGAAGCCGCCTCACACTCTCTGTCACATGGTTTGGAAGGCATGTTAAAGTGGGCAAAATGTCAAGGGGCATACTTCGGATACCCTTGTGCCATTTTCCTTGGGTTTGCGTCTGTTCTGCTCCTGGTGTCAAACCCTAGCCACCTGGAGCACATTCAGAAGGGGTGATGGCCTCCAACGTGGCATACCTAGCAGGGGGCTGGTTTCACATGCTCCCTGCACCTGGTGTTCCTCTTCTCTTGCTATGGTATAGGAGTCCAGGTCTTACCCCAAGTGTTCCTCAGTTGGTGTAAGGGAGGGAAACCTCACTGGCCCTGGAGAGACCCTCCGGTCATGGGGTCAGCTACAGGAAGTGTCCTTAGTCCATCAAGGTGCTAGTCCTTCCAGCTGGCCAGTCCATGTTGTGGCTGCCATCAAAGTCCAGGGCCCGACACTCTGTCTCTCCATTATGCAAGAGTTTATAAGTGAGGGTGGAAGGTTTAGATGCCTGATACCCCTGGCCAATCCTGCATTGCCACATCACCGCTCCATCCCTATCCCAACCCTTCTGCACAGCATGCTGAGACAATCCAATACGGTGCAATCAAATGGTCTATGTGCACATTTCCTCTAACAGCTGCAGCTCCATCTGTAGCTGACATCACTGCCAGGGACTTTTTATTCCCAAAACATCAAAGTGGAGTTCCTCCTGTGTTGGCTCCAGATGTCTGAGGTTCCTCCTTTGTTCAGTGGGCCTGGACTGTCCCAACCCTCGTATAGTGTGAAGGCTAATTTCAAGATGCAGATTTTCCTCCCTTCCCTTTCTTCCTCAGGAGCTGAGTGAAACACTAGTAATTGTCCGTTTTGTGTGGGCACCCCTTTGTTCCCTCTGCTGAGAGCAGAATAATTAACTTGGCCCAGCAGGGCGAAAAAAGGCCCAGAATCTGAGTCTGAGCCGAGCCAGACAAATATTAAAATTCTAGATGACTGATAAGGTGTATATATAGATTCTTGGGACTTGCAAGGTCAAGCTTGGCATACATGTTTCACCCTAGTTTGATCCTTCACTAGACTGTGTAGGCCTAAAGGAAGAAAAACTGCAATTTAAGACAAGTTTCCCCCATGTATGTAAATATATTGACACTGCAACTAATCCAGTAAATCCCACTGATTTTACCTATGAGTGCCCAACGGAATGATAAGGCCTACCCCATATCAACAACTATCCCTGCATAAGCCCCTCTGCACCAGACTATCTGTGCATGTGTGATCACTTGTTCACGCTTAACCAGACCAATGTCTTATCTTAAAACGTGGACACAGGCAATAAACCCACGCAATCCAATAGCCAGGTGATTATCGTGGGTGAGACTTGAGTAGTGAAATTCACCCACAGTAAAGGTCCAAAAACTGGATGATCTAAAAGTGAAAAATCAGAGCGGACTAACTGCATCAACCCCATTTTGCTATAATTGGGAACCACACTCTTATGAAATATTAGCTATAGTTTGAAGGGGTTTCTCTTTTCAACACATTGCATTAATGATCAGAATACTATCCAATAAAGTTTCACAGGAGGCCCATACCATAAACCGCATTTATCTCTCAAATCTTTCCTGGCATATCCGACCAATGTGGAATCAGGATGTGGTGTCAAATGTAAGGATACCTTAGTCACACCCTTCCTAACGCATGCCAACAGGTACTCCCTTAGTTTACCTAAATTCAGCGTTAAATGTGTTCGCAACTTTGAAAGTCAATTCATCTGTGAATGAGGCAGTTTCTTGACTAGGCAGAACTTCTCGTAAACAAAATGAAATTAACATTCTGCCCTACAATGTAGGAGAAGGAAATGCAAACATAGGGAATACTGTGTTACAATTTCAAAAGATATGATGCATTGCTCCTTCTTGAAACATGGGCCATCCACAAATGGTTAGTTGTATGTAGTTTCTGCATCTGGTAAGTTAGAGATGCGCATGGATGTGGAAACATTTAGAAAAACAGAACCAGAAATCCATCTCCTGTGGGTGGGTTCAGAGAGAGCGCCAGGTAAGAAGTTAAAGATCATTAATGCTTATTTTCTACTTTCAAACACTGCAGCATTCAAGAAAGAACAGGACGTTCTAGATGTGCAGCTGGAACATTAAGCAAAAGTAGGAGCTCAGAAGACTAAATGTATTGTTAAAACAAGTAGGAACTGGGACATATCGATTCTCTGCCATTCTTTTCCTGCAATCAATTGAAATGGACAAAAGGTCTGTAGGGCCATGGATAAAAGCCATCTGGTTTCAGCTTACAAGACATGCTCACAAGAGAAATCCTCAGCTACTGACATCAAAGGTCAGTGAGTGTGCTGTTCTGTGTCACGTTTGTGTGCTCTGGGAGTGAGTGAAATAGGCCTGACCTCAGCACACATAAAAAGGTCGAGGTGGGGCCAGGAAGGAGGAAGCATTGGAGACCCTTGATTACAGCCTGACATCCCTGAGAGGTGACGGAGGGATTATCTAGAGGGCTCTTCCCCCTACATGAGATGAGATAGAGGCCTCCTACTATAACCCCTGCAGAGAAAGAGGTGGTCTGGCCACTAATCTTGTGGATGATATGCAGACTGTCTGTTCCAATCCAGCATGGCATCAGGCAGGAATGAGCGAGATTGCACCATTCAAGAGGTACTCCAGCTGAATTCTAATAAGTAAACAGAGAGCTCATCTCGTTTTAAGAAGTGGACTGACAAAAAGCAAGGAGATTCCACCAATACAGCTCAAGAAGATGATGAGCGACTCACAACAATGTTTCATGACTCAGTTCTTTGCAGAGGGCAAAGCTGATATAGGCATGGTATGCTGGGATTAAGAACAAAATCTAGCCATGGGGATAAAAGATATGGAAGATATTTGCAACACAATGAACTCTCTAGAGGCCACACACGGCAGAAGGAGCTTGGATTTGGAAGAATAGAGAGCCTCTCTGACCACCTCGGATGAACACTTTATCATTCTCCAAGAGAAGCAAGAAAACCTGGAGAATCACTCCTGACACTGCAACATTCATATTTGAGGGTGTCACATTGAAAGCAGGGAACATCATGAAACAATTCCTGCATGATCTGAAAGTGGCACTCTTCAAGCTTAATGAGACTGCCCCCACTCATGTAGACAGAGTACACAGAACAATGGGTTGGGGACCAGAATATGAAGAAGCCAGCAGACATTCTTGCTTGGTTGCAGCACTTCAAAGAGAAAGAAACAGTCAGGAGAGCATGAAAGAAATAGGGCCCATCCAATGTAATGGCATGGTTTTCGAGATTTTTAAGGATCTATCCCTTAGCTCCCTCATCAAATGATGGGCTTTTAGATGTATGGCTACCATCATCAGAGATAAAAAATATTAAATATAGATGTGGCTACCCTTTTTAGCTTTACTTTAAATGGCAGATGAGGAAAAGGTCCACAAAATCCCAACAGATGCTTGTGACATTTTGAGCTTGAGTCCCACAAGAGAAGATCAGGAAACACAACGTTCCCCAAAAGCCCAGAATGCAGAATTGTGTTAATCAACAAGAGAAGTGCATACAGAAGAAATAATACATTTTAGCTGAATGTAAAGTGGTGTTGGAATACCTTCAAAAGGTTAGCAACTTCCATCCCCAAAGCAATATGGGCTCAGAAGAGGTGGAAAGACACAGCAAAGAAAAGGAGACAGATACAAATATAGAACTGAATTAACTTAAACATGGTCACCACGATGATGTAAAATTTCCAAATCAGCAGCCTATAGAGACTTAGCCCACAGAGTGTACCACTCATGGACATTAACAGAGGCCTGCACGCCTGATATCTTGTGTATGCGCCAAACCCTGGCTAGATGGACCTTGATCCTTGGGTACACTCTTATGGAATTATTACAATGTTCAATTTTCTGTTGTTAGTGTTTATGTTCTCATAGTTTTGAGGGGGGATTGGAAAATGGAAGGGAGGGAAGCGGGAGGAGGAAAAGCTGCCCACACCACTACAAATTGGGCTTGAAATATGACAGGGAAGCAGGAGATGTCAGCATAGACTCACGGACCATCGAATGTCTACACTAAAAATCATTACATTCAAAGTTAGAGAACTGAAAATCACTGAAAATAGGAAGGGAATTCTGTATGAATTGATCCTATGAAATACAGACATAATGCTGCACATGGAGATCCATCTATTGCAACAGGACCAAAAACGCCTTCCTTAATCAATACTTCTCCCTAGGAGGTAAGACGGCAGGGGTCCTCTACAACTAGACAGATGCTTAAATGATAAAACGTGCAGATAGATAGCAATTAGAGGGGCACTTAATGGCAAGCCCCTGGTGCTGACATCAATCTATGTTCCCAATCAGGGAAGGAGGAGTTCCTAAGCCATACAGTCACAGCAATGATGGCTTGGGCCTCAGGGCCTGTAGTGATTAGAGGTGATCTAAACCTTATATTAGATGGCATGCAGGATAGGACCCAGAACAAGACGACAGATGGAGATGATTTCTACAGCAGGAAGGGCACAGCTGCAGGACCTGGCATTGTTAGATGCATGAATGGCTTGAAATCAATTGAGAGTGGACTTTTCCTACTGCTGAGTGGACATACAACAGTTCTGCATTCAGTTCTAGTAATTCAGTATGGGGGACGGGTTAATCCATCACACACTCCTGTCTACCGTATTGCAAGTGCATTATATCCTATGGCACAGGTGTGCAGGATATTTGCCACATTTATGCCAGAGCAACTCTACTCCAAAATCTAAATCAGGCCTTTAGTCTTGCCCACTGTCTTTTTCCAGTTTTTGAAATGGTGGATCCCAATATTAATGTGAATATCCAAGTTATTCACAATAGCCCAATCACTCTCTGCCTCAATGCACAACACCATAATAGCCCTGATAAAAAAGAGGCCACATCTGCCCATGCTCCTACCACCCATTTAGGCTTCTAGGCATAGATGCATTTTGTTAAACATTCAAAGCTGGATAGAAGAAGAAAACATATGGACCACTATATAAGGCAGATTCTAAATAGTGTTGTCACCCATAGTCCAAGTGGTTGTACTCCTTGATCTGGCAGAGAACGTAGGGTAAAGAAGGGGTGCTTTATATGTTGCAGTCATTAACTAAGGCAGAGAGTATGATATCTTCACTCAAAGGAATCTATAGCCAAGTATCGATGTAAGCACTGATGTAATGATGAGATCAACAATTTTGAAGCTGTTCACCTTCAACACGTCATGTGTTGAGACTTGCTGGAAACACCAGATAGTGTGTGCTCTGGCTATAAACAATTTGTACACCTAGGACATCTCCCATATCATGCCGAAACATCGGATCACATGCCAAGAATTGAAAAAGAGAATATTCTTATTCAATTGTATGTGATCAACATTGTATCGCAAAGAAACGCCAAAAGAATTACTGTTTACAGAATGACTTTGGGGCTTATTAGATTTGGGTGGGTTTTAGCCTGATACTTGCCTCCCAACAATCTCTGGAGCCCCAGAGTTACCTATATTGGATATTCTGGCACTCCAGGAGGGGTTACAGTACTCCATAGTACATGTTGTAGGTTAATAACGGGCAGAATTGATGTTTCTGTGTTTATTACTGCATGTTTTCTTTGAGTGTTTCACTGCAGGAAAGCTCTGAGGTTTCAGTTGCTTTCAGCTGTTAGAGTCCCTGAGCAAACCTTCGAAGCTTGTAATTCAAGTGGGGCCAATAACCTCTGTGGAAAGCCTAATTAGATTTACTGGACTCTCAAAATGAGGTCTTAAACTTCAATGAAAACAAAATAAAAGTGATGGTTATTTACAAGAAAAGAGCCTCTGTGGAACTTGTATTTTATCTAAATGAAAAAGATTGAAATTGTTTCACCTTACCCCTGTTATCTAGATGATATTCCCAAATGGGCTGTGAACATTGCCAGAGTAATAAAGAATCTTGTAAATTGCACGGGCCATAACGCAGTAACCTACCTCTCAGGGCTGTGGGTGTCAAAATGGGAGGTGTAATCTCCTAAAAAGCAAAGATTTGATCCAATCAGATGGCAAGAAAACGAATAAGAAAAGCTGGAAAGAAGATTTGGAAGCAAGTTCTTCAAGTTCCAAGAGGCCACTTTACAAACACCACCCAAGTATGTGTTAAGTGCAAAGTCTGCCTTGGCCACAACGCATTAAAAAAATCCAACAGATCTTCATACCAATCTATTTACCATTTTCTGGAAGACAACATTGCTGAAAAGAGCCCTGTGAAATGTAATGAAATACATGAATAAAGAAGCTGAAATTTTTGGTGTTCCAAAAATTCTCTTATCTGCCACTGATGTTGCTCAACACAGTTCCCAACTACTGAGCACTGGCAAATTAAATATGCAGTGGCAGCACATACCATATACAGAGGAAGTATTGAAGCAACTGAAGGGTAGTTCCAGACGTAAAATCGTATGCCACGAGGGTCGCGGCAACACTTTCATGCATGCCATGAAATTTCCTAAGTAGCGACATTTTAAGGATCTTGGGAGCCCTGGAACAAACAATTTTGGGGCCCCGGTTCAGAACAGCTTTGAATTTATGATCCAATTACACTAGGGTGGAGGAGCATCGCCCCACTGCTTTCTCGCAGTGCGAGAAAGCCAAAACATAAAATGGTAGTAACTTTTAGTTATTACAATTTTCTGTTTGCTTTGCGCACTGCGGGCGAGCGGCTGGGCGGGGCTGCTCTGCTCTTTGAGCAGGATAGGGGAGGAGTGGTTTGCCCATTCCTGAGTGTGCAAAGGGGAAATGCCCACCAGTCGCCCAAAGCCCTGTACGGCCATTCTGACCTTAATGGTGTTCAAAACCGACAATGTCTTGTTGGCCAGTCCACCAGTACTGACTGCCGTGCGCATGCTGTGGCCACACAGAAGCATTGTTTAACATAAAACAACGACAATTAATGTGTTACTCACATTACCTAAATGAAGGCTAGCCCGCTAGAAGGGTCGAAACTGAAATGTTTGCTTTTTAACAATCATTTCTGATGTTTTGTGGGGCATTTGAAAATCTTGTGTCAACTTCAAAAACAGATAATCTTATCTTACTTTACTTGTTGCTTCTGTTAGAGGTTTGCCCAAGGCCCACAGCTTACATGAGTCACAACGACCAGCACAACCACAGGGGGAGGAGGAGAGTTGAGATTCTAGCCAAATCAATGAATCGATGTGACAACTCAATCAGTCTCACTCTCAGACGACCTCACCTGCCATGCCTGAGGTCCGACCGTCTGACTCAGTCAGAGAGTGACAATTAAGTGAAGAAAGTCACTCACGGCCTGGTCCCAAACTTGCGATGATTCTAGTCAGTCACTCTAGAGTCTGACACCCAGCACCCACACAGCAGGCACAAGTCCAACTCGACTCTGATTCCGAGGCCGTGCCACGTCAGCGCACCTTTTACTGCTGCACTGAGGCTGGCCAATAATTTTTGCCAGGACCATCATCATTGGGAGCGCTTTTGCGCGCTAACAGATTGATGGCCCTGGGACCCGGTCAATGGTCCCAAACATGGTGGTACCATGGCACAATGTCCTCAGCTAGAGTAGGGTGTAGCAGGTGCGCACATGAACTTGAACACACATGCTGCTAACTACAGTCCTGCCCAGCCATATCTGCGTAGGGATAGGTTTTTGTATAAGAAAATTTCTTAAGGTCCTTCTGGAACTTATTGATCTTCGTCTGGGTTAAGCTCTCCTTATATTCATTCACTTCTTTGTTAGTTTCATCAAGTTTTTTCTTAAAATAAATTTTCTTATACAAAAACCTATCCCTACGCAGATAGCGACTACAAACCACCCATACGAATAGATGCTTCAGGTGGATCTTCGGAAGAAGATTCTTCTGGCAGCAGCGGTTCAAGTTCCAGTAGCTACCGCAGAAAACAACAGAGCAGGGGAAGGATCACAGGCTGGCAACAACCTTGGGCTCAAGGACCGCCGGGTGCCAATATGCACTTCATGACTCCCTACCCTCATATACATCCACAGTATGGATATGGCTGGAACCCGCCTCCTGCCCCGCCACCATACCTGAACCAGAACCAGAACCAACAGTTTCCTTTTTTAGGCAGGGGCCCCCGAGGCCGCGGAAGGAGACGAAGAGCGAACCAAGTGCATTGGGAAGACGATCAAACCCAAGGCACATTAACAAGGAGCAAAACAAAGGACCTACAACCAGGACCCAGCACGAGATAAGTTTGGTTACCAACCTCTCATCTTATGCCCTTTCATCATCAGAATTGTCAGTCCTGGAAAAGGGACTCGGTTTTTCACCCACGGCCAAACTTGACAAATTCCGATTACACTGCGAACTGGCAGAATTTTTCCGTAAACTCAGGCTAAAGGCTTGCTTCGAAAGTACACCACAAGCTGGCAATTGATCAACCGGGTGACACCCACTTTCGAGTTAAATCCACCTACATGCCACCACCATGTGCCATACCACCAGAAATCACTGTGTACGAGCAAGCTGTCTTTAAGGACGTGGAAAGACTCCAAGGCAAACACACCTTCCAGAATTTCAGCAGTAAGGAACATCAGGCCCTGGAATCACTAAGAACCAACGAAACGATCATCATTAAACCAGCAGACAAGGGCGGGGGCACAGTGATCCTAAATCTCGAGGACTATCGACAGGAATGTGCCCGCCTCCTCAACGATCCCAAGAACTATGAAAAATTGACACAAGATCCTAGTGCAACACTCAAAACACGCATCCAAACATTGGTTGAAGACGCTGAACACTCAGGTCAAATCACACCCAAGGAAGCTAAATTTTTGGTCACGACTCCTGGTACTATACCTTACTTTTACATTTTGCCTAAGACACATAAAAACAAGTTTCCACCTCCGGGACATCCTATTGTATCAGGCATTGGGTCCTTACTAGAACCCTTATCACGTTATTGTGACTTTTTCTTTCAACCAATGGTACAGTCTACTAGCACGTACCTTAAGGACACTAAGGATCTACTGAGACTAATTGATACTCTAGCCTTCAATCCTGACAATTCTTTCCTGGTAAGTCTTGACGTGGAGAGCCTCTACACCAGCCTCCCGCAAGACGATACCCTTGAAGTATTGAAAATAGCTCTCAACGAATCTGATTGGCAATATCAGACCCCCAAGATATTCATTATGGAGTGCGCGGCATTAGCCCTCAAATAGAACTTCTTTGAATATGAAGGCCAACTCTACTTACAGAAGTATGGGACTTCGATGGGGAGTGTTTTCGCCCCCAGCATAGCGGGACTCTATGTGTACCATTTTGAAACCAGATACCTACTAGACAATCAGACGCCACGCATCCCCCAGATCAAGTTCTACAAACGGTATATCAACGACATCCTGATGATCTGGGAAGGAGACACAGCATCGTTGCTATCTTTCTGTGCATGGTTGAATACGTGCAATCCTAATCTTAAATTCACACACAGTTTCGACCACAATAAGGCGACGTTTCTCGATCTGGATATCGAAGCAGAAGGAGGCTTTCTGAAAAGCAAAACCCACTTTAAACCAACGGCTCGTAATTCACTCCTCCATTTCTCTAGCTTCCACCCCAGACTCCCTGCGGGAGAATCTTCCCTATGGACAATATCTTCGCCTCCGCAGGAACTGTAGTGACATAAGAGATTACAAACAACAAGCCTCTGATCTCAGCAAGAAATTATGGCAACGCGGTTACCCCCAGCGGATCACCGATAAAGCGAATAAACGTGCTCGCAATCAGAACCGGGAGGGTCTCATTGAAGCACAGAAGTGTGCACCTACCTCCATTCCACTCATGTGCGTCACCACTTATAACGCTGTCTCCCACGAGGTGTCTGATATCATAAAAAAACATTGGCAGATTCTGAAGACAGGCAATCTGAACTGGGAACTTCCGCTGATGTCTCACAGAAAGGCCAGATCAATCAAGGACGCCTTGGTTTCAACACGACCACCCCCCCAAAGGAAACCTACTAATACTATTCTTAACGCGTGGGGACTCCCTAACATTGTGGGCCACTACCCGTGTGGAGACTGTAGTGTGTGTCATATAACTATGACTACCAAAAGTCTGAAATTGGAACCGGGCAAGACTTGGCACCTAAGGACACACACGAACTGCAATACAGCTCATGTCGTATATCGCATCACATGTCCTTGTAACCTCACGTACATTGGGATGACCAATCGGAAAGTGAAGACCAGAATTTGCGAGCATCGCAGTACGATCAGATGCAAAAAGACAAACACAAGACTGACAAGCCATTTCCTTGAAGCTGGTCACACCACTAATGATATCAGTTGGGTAGTCATCGAGGCTTTAGATCCCAACCTGCCTAATATACAAAATCGTCTATTGGAGAAAGAACAAAGATGGGTTTATCGCCTATCCAGTCATCTGACAGGACTCAACGATAACATTCCCTGGCAAAGCCTCAGTAGGCAGTAGACTCCCTATACTTATACCAGCACAGTATATTTACTGAACAGATTCTATACCCAGTGATATTTGTCTTAGTATTTTGCCCATATGTGCATTCTGTGCAACACCTTCCACATACTCTTCAGGTCAAACACTGAGCATACTCTATGCCCAGTACTGTCTGTCAGTTTGTCTATCTTGGCGCACTGCTTCCCCATGCACTTTCTGAGTAATACCTATTCCTTTTATTATTATTTTCTGGTTCCTTCTCATTTCTGTTATGTTATTACATATTACACACCACAGCTCCTCTGCTTCATATCGTGGTCTTTCACTACTCAAGTATGGCCGCCATTTCCATCTCGCTTACATCGCGGGTTTTCCAATATGGCCGCCATTCACTTGTTTGGTACACGCAGACTAGTTGTCTCCTGTAACGACATCCCCTTACGTGGTGCCGTCACTTCCCAGCTGGGCGCCCCGATTTTTGGATTTAACACGGTTCTCCCACTGCGTCCCTTACCAGCCGGGACTTCGGGAGACCGCAGTAGGTTGTCTTACGGGAATCCTCATGGAACCAAGTAAGGTTGTGTTGCTTTGGACCATGGGCATTTCGCCCCACGACCCTCGGCTTTTTATTATAAGCCTTTTCTCTTCATTTTTTACAGATTGGTTTATCGGATGAAACCCCTCCCTTGCCCTGAATAGCTGCCTTTCTCTCTCTTAATTGTAATTATGATCTTTTGGATTTACGCTGCCTCAGTTGTGTCTACCACTTTTTTAACATGCTATTTTGCCCAATCGCAACTTACGCATTTTTAGGCGCTCGTTTGGCCGCACATGTAACTTGCCACTGGCGTGCCACTTCGTATCATTCTTCTCCTGCATGCAGCGCGTACTTCACCAACTGCCCGCAATATACAAGCATGGGCTTCCAGTTCATCGTGGCCACTCGTCTTACGTTGCCTCCATGTGACTATCTAACTCACGCCTCAGTTATGGCATAATTCACTTCATGGTGCTCCTATGTGATCATCCAGCCTTATGTCTTAGCGAAGCATGCTGCAGATGCGTGCATGCTGAATCATCATTACTCTATCATTGTCACGGTGGTGGTAAAGTCGACTTTTACGGCATGTTTGAGATTGCGATTTTGAGTTGCTTTGAATGATTGCATTTTATGTTGCTCAATATTACATGTCTTGTTTTGTCTATCTCTTTCTCCTCAACAGACTTTTGAACGGTGTCAGTAAGTATACCGACACCTGGTCCACACACCTTAGCGCGTGTGGTGGTACTTCACTTTTCACGTGGCGTTCACTTTGCCACTCACTTTTTTATTCCCGGTCCTGAAGAAAGCCCATTTGAATTCTTTAACGGGCTGAAACATGTAGACCACATCACCGAAACAACTACAGATCATTACTCCTTGTTAGTTGACATCACATAGTTTTTAACCATACCCTGAGCCGCCACTAATAAAATTATTTGGCAAGGATTCTCAGAGGCATTTTTAACATTCACATCACACTTTCACACCACACCTGCTCCGCTGTAATCAGGCGTCGTAGCACAACCGGGCGGTACTAGGCCACCCGGTTGGGATCCCAATGATGAAGCATGACACCAACCAGGTTGGTGTGTGAGGGGTCTTTTAAATATACCTAATGGTCCTTGGACTTACCACACATAGTGATTGATAGATTCACACTATAACAGGGTCCGTCCACATTGTTTTTTTTGTAGCTTAACCCAGGGGATCAGGACGTACCCCAAAATCCTCGCTCTCTCTTTGGTTTTTTGTATATTGAAACATATCCCATCACCTTTCACCATGATTATAGGAAGGACTCCCGATTCAAGTGCAAAGCTTAGTGAATGAGGAAGTCCAAGGTTGTGAGCTGGGAACAGAATGATGTGAATGAAAATTAACATCGGGCCCAGGAGGAGTGCAAAGTCTACTATCAAATGGGGAAAGGAACAGAGAGTGGTTGATATGAATGAGGAAAGTAGCAATAGAATCATAGTAGTAGTAGTAGCATTGTTGCACATTAGGTGTAACATTGCTGTTGGTTGTGTACAGCATTAAGTCTGTGTGGTCAAAGTGTTAGTCTTTGTTAGTGATGTATGGTTTGTTTTGCCTCAAGGTGGTTCATGTAGAAAAAGGATTAGACCTACGTAGGTTGACAGGGAATATAGTATGCTACATTGTAAAGACCTGTTGGCTGCATGTTGGGTCTGGAATTGTTAATAATAACATTTATTTTGGAAGAAAACAATCTTGAAGTATTCCACATGCTATCATTACCTCTTCTTGGTTTGCTGGTACTAATAGTAGTATAAAAAACTTTATTCGGTTGTTAAACCATAAAAGCACGCGAAACCTAACACAGTAAGTAAAAATAAGGCAATGCCATAACAAAAATCAGCATTTAAAACTAAAAATACAGAGTTCATTTAAGTAAGCTTCCTGCAAGTAAAATCAAACAAACATGAATACATGTAATAAAGTGCATAGTGAAAACAGTGCGTAATCTACAATAAGCACGATATGCATGATAGTTGCTACCAAGGAACCCGAAAAGGATATCCTGCAATTGATCATTATTTCCCCACGATTTTATGAAGCCTAACAGAGGCTGAGATAAACCTTTAGAATGCATGAATTTCCAGTTTGGTTTGAAGAAGCAGGAGGTGTAGTAACGCTGGCCTGCATCATCTAATATTAAAGATTCTGAGCAAGGGGACCAAGATCTTTTTCCTTGGGGCCTTGTACAAGAAAAAATGCAGCTGTGATTGTGGTGATTTTGCATCACAAGGGCAGGCTATCAGATCTTTATTGGGGTGGGCATGAGATGGATAAGCAACCAGCAGGTGAGCCACATTCTGGGGAAATCTTACAAGATAGTACCTTTGTGTGCTAGGAATAATAAGCAGGTAGGGCTCTATGCTAAAAGTCGTCCTTAACAAAGTGTAGGTTCTGACCTGCATCTTACTACTTTCCTTACCTTCTCTGCTGGTTGCCAGAAGAGCTACCAGCTCCTTTTTAACAAGGGCTTTGGAGTTCCCTGTAAGGGACTGTGGGTTATTAAAGTATTCATGTCAACCAATTAGATACAGCTGTGTCTTAACGTACTGTAGCCACTGAAAACAGTGTACATTGTCCAGGGCCAAACAGTCTGGTCTAATGGCCTTATTAAGGGTGGTTTCAGGACGGCACCAAATAGAAATCCACAATAGTGTCAGGGCTGATTTAATTATATCCTCAAAGAGTTATAAATCCAGCTCATCATGGCATATACTGGCAGGGACACACTGGTCAGCATGTTGGAGCGAGTCTGCCCCTATTGACGTTGTCAAAGACAGAACTAATGTCCATAAATGCCAGGTACAGGCACCCCTCTTTGATCTAAACATACTTAGTGATAAAAAGATGTAAGTTGAGAAACTGGTCAATGGTCCCTAAGCCTCTCATGAACCCTTACTGTACTGGTGTTAAAATACCCTTCTCCTGTGCCCAGGCCCCAAGGCAGTCCAGCAGGATCCTGCCCATCAACTTGGCCATGAAATCAATGAGAGATATTGGGTAGTAACAACTGCGGTATCCTCTGTCCTCCTTTTTAAAAATAGGAACTATAATGGCCTTTGACCAGGACTTGGGGAGGCCACTGCTGATGTCACTGTTCAGAACATTAACTAGAAGTGGTGCCCATAGATCCATGTTGTTTTTAAAGAGGTTGATAGGGACCCCATCCGGGCCCGGAGCGTTATTTCTAGGGCAGCCCCTCACAGCCGAGGTAACTTCTTCCAAAGTGATCTGCCAATGACCACTGACCCCAGAAATAATAAAGGGATTTGCTGCACTATTAACTACAGAAGTTGAAGATTTTGGTGCGAACACTTTCGTAAAGTGTGACACCCATGAATATTGCTGGATGTTGACATCCGTAATGATGTTATGGCCTTCGGTGAAGTACGTCGGGTTCACCACCTTCCAGAACAAGGAAGTATCATTATTTGCACTGGCTCTTTTAAGTTGTTCCCAAGCATTCCTTTTAATATTTTCCTTCCATATTCTGGTTGCAACCTTATAATGATATCCCTTGGATTCCTAGGAGTCTTTTTCCTGGAGGTTTTTTTAAATGGCTAAGAGCTTGTGAGCAGGTTTTATCAAACCACGGGGCATATTAGCAAGAAATGGCGAAAACTATCGCTAACCTAGGTTAGCGCTAGTTTTTCTATCGCCGTCGATCCCTGCAAGTTATCGCCCTGTTAGCGAAGTATTCGCAACGTTTTGCTAACAGGCGATAGCTGCAGGGATCAGCGGCGAAAACCGTCGCTAACATTAACGCGACTGCATTAATGGAACCGGCGATAGCGGGTGGAATCCAGCAAAAAGCCCTTAGCGATAGAAAAAGGCATGCTAACCTGCAATTCCTGACTTAGCCTATCTGGCCACCTCCAACATAAAAGATGCACCAAAAAAAAGGATGAATGCAGATTTGAGGAGCCAGGCCATAGTGCAGCACACACCAACAACCCCCTCAAGCCACCCAACATCCTGGTTGACCAGGATGAGATCCTGGATCCCTCGCTGGAGCTGCGTCTGGTCCCTGGATCCCTCGCTGTAGTGTAGATCCTATTTCCCTAATAGGCTCTGCGCATTGGAATAATATACCCTATAGGCTTGACATAGGACTGAGGTCGGTATGTCCCTATCGAGTATATTAAACTTAATTACTTGGCCAGCTAGCTCAGAGGCCACTAGAAACTCCTTGACAAACAAGAAGGGAGTAGTTTCTGGCAGCCGCAAAACATGACCACTTTGTTTCCCTTTAGAATCAGAACGTGTCCAAGAGTCGTGGAAACAATAGATAACCGTTTCACTCAGCTCAATCGTGCATGCTTAGTTTTCCTCAAAGTTACACAGAAAGAATAGACGGGCGTTTCAATAAAAGATTTATTGAACAGTCTTGTTTCTCGTGTAAGTAATATGTGCTGTTATGATCACAAGACAGTATGCAAGATAAATAATGTACAGCGTAAGCAGTAGAAATAAATAATACTGCGCTAGCCTGATCTTTAGTAGATATTCATTTACATAAATAACACATACTAAAAATGCGAGTACTCGTACGATGCGTTTCTAAGCTAGTTCTACCCCAATGTACCTAACCTAACCTAGGTGTAGGGAGAGGTATGAAATAGGTGGAGTATTCCTTACTATGGTATACTAAGAGTATGTTACGCCTAGTATGCCTAGTATGCCAAGAGTCCCTCTAGGTTCTAGTCAGCTCCATACCTTAAGAATGAGAGAGGTAGGAATCTCTTGCCAGACTCGAACTCCAACACCCCGCAAGGGAAGTCAGATCACTGGAAGCTGGACTCTCTGCGTGCAGGGATGACAGCGTCTTCTCAGTGCGTCAGGCCGGGAAACGGGCTCCTCTGAAGTCGAGGTCTCCTCTGATTTACAAGGGCTAGGGAAGGTATATTTATACCTGAGAGGTACCTCAGAATGTTAGCATTGACGTGAATCGGACAGCGGAAGACGTCATGAATGAACCCTTAAGGTATAACGGTTCATGCATAATAGATGAGTCCTTGAAGAAATCAATAGTCCTGTGCTAGGGAAACTCCCGAAGCCTAAGGGTCTGTTCATCAAGAACTCGTTGTGACGTTAGGGTGGACGGATGTCGGAGACCATGCCTGTATTTGGAGTGCACGGTTTAATGCCTAAATAAGGACTGGGATTTTATGCCTATATAAGGGCAGGGCGAATTGTGCCTATATAAGGACATGATACAGGAAAACCTATATACGGACACCCTAAGAGGAATACAACAGCTGGACCTGCGTCTGGTTCCTGGATCCCTCGCTGGACCTGTGTCTGGTTCCGGGATCCCTCGCTGGACCTGCGTCTGGTTCCTGTATCCCTCGCTGGAGCTGCATCTGGTTCCTGGATCCCTCGCTGGACCTGCGTCTGGTTCCTGGATCCATCGCTGGACCTGCGTCTGGTCCCTGGATCCCTCGCTGGACCTGCGTCTGGTTCCTGGATCCCTTGCTGGACCTGCATCTGGTTCCTGGATCCCTCGATGGAGCTGTGTCTGGTTCCTGGATCCCTCGCTGGAGCTGCGTCTGGTTCCTGGCTCCCTCGCTGAATCTGCCTCTGGTTCCTGGATCCCTCGCTGGACCTGCGTCTGTGGCCTGGAGTGGCATATGGAGTAGATGTGGAGTCGATGAGCCATGGCGAGAGACATTGATGTGCGATGATCACCCGTACCTGGTGGTGAAGTCTGGCAGATCGCATGGCGACACGTTGCTGACCTGTGTGAGAAGCCCGCCTTGCGCACCTTGGTAGTGATGTCCGCTTTGCATACTATGATCCACCACTACACCGGGGTGCACGGAGGGGATTACCAACGGTGGGTGCCGTCTCCCTGCATCACAGGACGGATGATGTTGGGCAGGCCGGACGCCCTGGAGGGTGAGGCCCCTGTGCGACACCGAACGCGTGTGGACTGAGCGCTGCAACTACACGCCTAAGGGAGCCCTGCTGCATTAACTGCATTGTGCGGTACACCATCCGACTACGCGGTGACTGCTGTACCCAGCCCAGTGAAAGCACACCTGTCTCAGGCTCCTGCTGGCTGAGTCACAGATGTGGAGAGAGTGCAGTGTACAGCGCCACGGGGTCGATGTCCAGGTAAGGAGAAGGTGGGATGCGTAGCGCAGAAGGGCCGGGGGTGAGTCGCTCATACCTATCAAACGTAGATGATGCACCCCCAGTGGCGGGTCTACCGCTATGTTGGAAGAGCGTTGCCCCACCACCTCAAGCAGTGCAGAAGAGGAACAATCATCACATGATGATAACTCAATCAATCAATCACTCAGGGGAATTGTAAGCGCGCCACACACCCGTGAGGGTCGCAAGGCACTGAGGGGTGGGGGTCCGCAGATCTGTAAGCCGAAGAGCCAGGTCTTGAGGGTCTTCATGAAGGTGTTCAGGGAGGGGGCACCTCTGATGTCTGCCGGTAGCTCGTTCCAGGTATTGGATGCAATGTGGGAGAAGGATCTCCCGCCAGCTCTGGCTCTGTGGATGCGCTGCGTTTCGGACAGTGCGAGTTTGGAAGATCGGATGTCTCATTTGTGTACGTGGAAGTTGATTCTGTTGTTGAGGTATTTGGTTACGTTGTTGTGTAGGCATTCGGAGGCGTGAGTGATGATTTAGAAGGTGACTCTTATCACCACAGAGAGACACTGGAGTCTACGTAGGTGTCGGCTGATGTGTTAGTGCCGGGGGATGCCGAGGACGAGTCTGGTGGCGTTGTACTGTAATGTCGGTAGTTTGCGGAGTATGTACTTGTAAATGGCGGCGTAGAGTGCGTTTCCAATGTCCAGTCTGCTGGTGATGAGTGCATGGGTGACTGTCTTCCTTGACTCTGGGGGTATCCATTTGAAGGTCTTGCGGAGGGTGTTGAAGCAGCTGGAGGTGACGGCGTAGACCTGTCTGTTCATGGTGAGGGATGGGTCGAGTATGTTGTCGAGTTTTATGGCATGGTCCGAGGGGGTATGTGGGCTTCCGAGGGCGAAGGCCAACAGGTGTTGTCCCATGCTGAAGGTGTGGTTCCAAGGACAAGGACTCCTGTCTTCCCGGCGTTGAGCTCCAGGCAGCTGTTGGTCATTCAGACTGCGACGTCCTGCATTCCGTTCTGGAAGTTGAGTCTGGCGGTGGTGGTCTTTTTGGTGAGGGGGAGGATGGGCTGTGTGTCATCAGCATAGAATACGATGTTGAGGCCGTGTTGTTGGACGTTGGCGTCGAGGGTGCCATGTAGATGTTGAAGACGGTCGGGCTCAGTGATTAACCCTCTGGGACTCCACAGGTGATTTATGTGGGAATGGAGAGGAAGGTTAGCAGTCTGATCCTTTGGCTTCTTCCGGGGAGGAATGATCGGATCCAGTCGAGGCCTGTTCCTTGTATACCGGCGTCGTGTAGTCTTGCGACTAGTGTGTGGTGGGAGACGGTGTTGAAGGCCGCTGAAAGGATGAGTATTATGAGGGCTGCGGAGTGGCCTTGGTGCAGGAGTGTGCGGATGTCGTCTGTGGCGGCCAGTAGGATGGCCTTGTTGCTGTGGTTGGTTTGCAATCCAGATTGGGACGGGTCGAGGATGGCGTTGTCATCAATGAATCGTGTCACTTCCCTGTTGACTGTTCACTCTGCAACTTTGCAACTTTGGCTGCGAAGGGGAGGAGCGAGATGGGCCGGTAGTTCTTGAGGTCGGTGGGGTCAGCTGTGGTCTTCTTGAGAAGGGGCCAGACTTCTGCATGCTTTCAGTCGTCTGGGTAGGTGCCTGTCTTGAAGGTGGTGTTGATGGTGCATTGCAGTTCGTGTGTGATAGCGGCCGTGGCTCTGTGGTAGATTTGAGAGGGCATGGGTTGGTGGGGGCCCACCAGTGCATGCCTTTCATGGCTCAGGCTGTGTCTTCGGCTGTGACTGGCGTCCAGGTGGAGATGGTGGGCTGGCTGGTGTGTCCGGGGCCCGGGGTGTCTGTAGACGAGGGTTCCTCGGAGTGTGGAGTTGTGGCTGGTCTGGATCTGGAAGTGCAGGTGTCTGCTGGAGGGGAAGGTTCCGCTGGGGGTGGTGAGGCGGAGGGTGCTCTTGTGTGCAATGGCGAGGCACCCTCCCGGGTGGTTGGTGCGGTCCTTCCTCTGGATCTTGTATCCTTCCGGGATGGCGGTCTTGATGTCGGGGGCGGAGGAGGCGTTGGTCCAGGTCTCCGTGAAGAAGGCGATGTCGGGCGAGAGAGAGTCGAGTAGGTTCCAGATTTCCACGGCGTGTATGTGCATGGAGCGCCCGTTGAGGGGGATGCATCCTAGGGTGTAGCCGGTGCTGGTGTCGGCTGTGTTGGAGTCCGGGGTGGTGGTTGAGCTCCAGCGGCAGTGGAGGCAGGAGAACTGGCCATGGGTCGTGTTTGCCAAGGCCTGTTGTCAGTCTCTGACTTCCCGGGTTTGAGTGCGTGGAGGGTGGCTGTGCCATAGCAGTGGGTGGCCCCTGATCCAGGCTTACTGGCGCAGGTCGTGGTTGGGTTGCAGACGTGCGCAGACGGGCTTGTCTTAGGTGCGCCTTCTGCGCGCCAGCAGCGCCTGTCCGCTGCGCAATTGCGCAGCATCTGCCATTAAGTAGGGGAGGGCGGATGAACGATCAGCTGGGAGGCGGGAATGTGCGAGGACAGGGGCGCGGGCCGCAGGGGAAGCAGCGGTGGGAAGCGTGTAGTGCGGGCTCAGAGAAGCCAATGAAACAGTTAAAAAAGGGACAAACAAGGGATAAATAACGGATGTAATCATGCTATGTATCCTCAGGGGTTGGGCTGGTGAGTAGGACTGCTCCAAACACGGATCAGGGAATGTGCAGATTGGCATGCACACTCAAGTGCGCAATGACTGTTTGGTCGGCCCACTCAGGCCGCACAATGCAGACATGCGCACTTCTCTGTTCGCAATGCAGGCTGCATTGCAGCCTGCATGGGGAACATGCCCACCCCTCCGGCCCCTGGCTGCATGACTTGTCCTGTTTCCAAATTACAATACCACCGCCGCATCGCAGCGTTGTGAATGACTCATGCGAGGGAGCCTGGCTGCCTACCTCCTTTCCTGGAAGCAGACGCAGGAGAGCAGGAGCTACGTAGACACGGGACACGGCTTAGAGGTGAGACTTCCCTCAATAAATTCTTAACTACACACGCTCACACACACATCCCCGCGGCCACGCACCATCCAGTGTTCATTACGGGGTTTACCACCTCACAGCTGTCCAGACACCCCCCTCCGCACTTCTCAATGGTGGCCGCTGTGCGCCCATGCACAGCGGGCGTACCACTCGTGTGCCAAAGGCACATACGTAGTTGCGATGCATGCCGTGACATCGCATTCCATTCTAATACATACTAATACTAGGCACATTGCAACAGTAGAGTAGGTGTTGCATAGCTGAGACATGACTATCACTGTTCCCACTACAGTGAGTGCGACCCAAGAATAACCTTTGCGCTACAGACCCAACCGTAAACCCTGGAATTCATTTCTGAACCCCCAAAAGACACCCAAAAGATCACATTTGAGACAAATGCACCCCCCAATTTTCTCTTTTTTTTGCCACAAAACACACCCAGGATTTAGAAAATTGACCCCAAAAAATACACATAAAAATTCTAATATTTACCCCAAAAAACACCCCATTTTTCATATTTTACCCCAAAAAACACCCCATTTTTCTTATTTTAACCCCAAAAACACCGAATTTTTCATATTTTACCCCAAAAAACACAGCATTTTTCATATTTTACCCCAAAAAACACCCCATTTTTCATATTCTACCCCAAAAAACGCCCCATTTTTCATATTTTACATCCAATACACATGCACACGTGAAAAAGTTGAAATTACCCCATTACTGACCTCACAATGCGTTGTGGTTGAGGTGTGGTGCAGCGGCCAGGGCAGCTGACTTCGGAGCACAGGGCTCACGGTTCGATCCCCGGCTCCGGTGGCAGATCAGCTCAGCACCATGTGACTCTGGGCAATAGCTCACTTAATTTCCACGACGGCCCCCAGCGCCTTGAGACCCGTAAGGGTGAGTAGTTCGCGCTTTACAAATACCGGATTATATTATTAAAATGCGATGTTAAGGCACCTGCGTTGTCAGAGTTGCGTTGTTAACGATGTACTGCCTGCGTTGTAATGGTCGTCTCCCGTGCCAAAGGCAACTCATAGGCTACGCCGTTTGCGTCCGTCTGCCCCTGGACCGCGCACAGCACCAAAGAGCATTCCTCTTGGACACTCCACCGATACGACGCCAGCAGCCTCCTCGCCATCAACCCTGGACACCACCTCACCTGGCAGGACCAACCTCTGCTCCGGACCGGACATCGCCATCACCATCACTGACGGCTGCAGTATCACCCGCAAGGAGCACCCCAACCGTCAGGGAGGAGGCATTGCTATCACCTACAGAAGCACACTCCGACTGACCACGCACTCTAATGACCCAAGGGTGACCATGGACCACGTCAACTCCAAGATCCGGACCAGGCACAGGTGCATCCTCTGTGGCACCCTCATGTGCAGGCCCCCCGGGCCATGGCCCCCCATTCTCCAATACCATTTTAGACCTCATTGCACGCCAGGATCTCCCATCCACCAACGACATCCTACTCGGTGACCTCAAGTTCTACCTGGAGTACCCCAGTGACCAGGACATCACCCCCTCATGGGGAAGGCCCCCTACATCAGACGCAAGCAGCAAGTCACATAGCAGGACACATGGTCGAGCACGTCACCTCTTCCAGCGTGAACTTCAAGTGCAGCCACAACACCGGACTTTCCTGGACCAACCATCAGTGGTAACATCACGTCTTCACCTTGCCCACCGGACGCCACCGCCATCATCGCACCCCCTCGCAGCTGGATCAAGGCCACCGAAGAACATCTCGTCAACTCCCTCCGCACCAGCACTACAACAATGCTTCCATACGATGACACCGCAGCGCCCAACCACCACCGATCTATCTCCTACTGCGCTGACATTCGGGCACCCCTCATGAACAGCACTGCGTCAGTACCTTTTGCCTGCCTGATGGCAGGCCTGAGGGTGAGGGAGTGCCACAGGGATAGGCTTGCCCCATGCATTGCTGGAGTTGCGTCATGGTTGTGACACAACTGCAGCAATGCATGACTTTAGCGCAGACAGATACGTCAGGATTCCTAGCATATCTGTCATTACTTGCATCATGGAACGCTGTACAGTGAGTACAGCGCATCCATGCTGTTGCAAGGAGGGCGTAATGAGAAGTGTTGCAACGCTGTCTTGTCGCAGCGCAGCAACACTTTCCATGACTGGGGCACAGGGAAGCGCACTATCTTATTGATGGTGCACATTCCTGCACTGTATGTTTGTCGCAGGGCAGCGCTGCAACATTGCTTGCAGCGCTGTCCAGCACCAAAAACATGCATGGATGTGGGCCCAAAACGTATTCCCATTTTTAAGACCAGCTATTTTCTGGTCTTAAGTTCCTGCAGCTAACGGGCCTTAGCGCGACTTTTTTTATCGCTTAGCGGGTCCGGCCTATCCTTGCTAATAGGGCGAAGTGCGGTTAGCGGGAGTTTTTGCTGGATTTAGAGACAGAACGCCTACCTTGCATGTCATTAGCGATAAATATCGCTGGCATGCAAGGCGATGGAAAAAACGGGTGCTATCGCCTGAAAACTGTTGCTAACGCCTGTTAGCGACAGCTTGCTAATAGGGCGATAAAAATATCACCACTTTAGCGTAAAAAAAGTGCCGCTAAAGTGGCGATGAGCCCTTGATAATATGCCCCCACTTCTTTTGTCTGGGCACCTGAAACGTTTTGGGGGCTGTTAGCAGTTCCGACACACACTTGAAAATGCCTGCGTATAATGCTCTGCATTATCGCGGACCAGATGACCAACAACTGCCCAAGTATCTATGTCTACCCATTTGCGATGGAATCCCTTGTTTTTTGCGTAACTAGGGAGAGGGTAGGTGGGTGCATCTTGTGTCTTATTTTGTCCCAGTGATAAGTGCAGAATTAAAGGATTGTGGTCACTTAAGCCGCTAGGAGGATTGGAAAAATGAGCTAGCCTTATTCCCAGATCTTCTGACACAGCAATAAAATCAATTTAACTTCCCTTCCCCCTCTCGATAAAAGACACCTGCCCGCTAGGTGGCTCCTCCATCCAGTCAACAGTGAGTTTAAGGTGGTGTCTCACCATTATTTTGTTTAGCACTTCACCGCATATATTGTGGTCGGAGTGCAAATAATCAGTGATATCTTTGTCCCACAAACCACAAACAACATTGCTGGTGATCCAGCAGAGGTGGTGGTTAAAATCACCACCTTATAAAATGGAGTGGTCCCCACAGATCCGACTTATGACACCCCCAAGGGCGGACTCGAAGGAGTCCACTATGAATGGATTCCAACAGTTGAAATTGTTATGATAAAAATTTGTCAAAATTAAAACAAGATGTAGGGGAAAAGACACAAATTATCTGAAAGTAGCGCTTAACTATTTTGCATGAAAATGCATAATTAATTAAGGTCAGGAGACCATCAATATTATGACCATGTGTGGATGGCAGAGCAGGCATTGTTACTTAATAGTAACCATTAATATGCACATCCGTACATGACCATGTCTCCTGTAAACAAAGAATATGATAATCCTTTATCATTTTGAACCAATCAGGATCTGCCAGTTTGCCTGCAACACCAGCTAAGTTCCAGAAAAGAAATTTAGTATCCTGTGAAGTTGGGTCTGAGCATATGGAAATAATGGGATTGATGGTCGTAGCAGACACAGAATTGCACAATTGCCCAGCTTCATTAGGCAGAATAGGGGCATGTATTAGGACATTTGTGAGGGTTATAGATGACATATTAGGACTGGGAGAGTGAGTATTAAAGTCAAGTCCATGTTTGACACCCTCTATGTCCACCGGGCATGGGGCCACTCTCTGTAGATCATGATATTTAGTGTCCAACATCAAAAGGGTTCTTATTTCACGAGTCTCCCATATGGATCCCAACGAGTCAAACTTGGCGCCACTTGAGTTCATGCCGCTCCTTTTTACACCACAGTCCCAAAGATCCCGCATGGGATGGTTGATATGGAACCGGTCTGATTTTGTTTCACACAGACAGTCTTGTATACCAATCAGTCAATATGCGCTAAGCCCGAAAAACGGTTACTTGTTGCTATGCCAAATGGTGAAGCTTGGGACTACAATGATAGCAGTCGAAAGGGTGGAATTGTGTGATCAATCATAGGCAGCAGAGCGTTATATGGCCTGTAAAAATTGCCCAGAGGGATCACTTGTATTGTGTTTTTGCTTTAGACTAGTCTTGATGTGCAGTGCAATAAAAGACCAGTCAAGTGTGCATCCCGAAGATTAACAACAATACAGTCTCATTGCTCTCTCTTGGTACTATTTCCAATCCACGAGACTCTCCGTACCATGATTATACTATTTGAGATAGTGTTACTATTGAGGCTCCACCGCAATGAACACAGCCAATGAGTTACTTTGTTCTTCAGCTCCGAAAAGTCCTCATTTTGTCCAGGCCACAGGGCAGGGGCAGGTTTTAGTATAATCACTAAGGGGTAGCTCCTTTAGGAGGGAGCTGTAAAACTACAGGGCGACTGACCAAATGTGGCCCATGGACTGCCTTGGCCGCAGAGTCACCTAGTTGTCTAGCAGAAAGTGGCCCACTTGATGCCCTGGCCACAGACTCTACAGGTGCCGTACGGGTGGTAACCAATAGGGAAGGATGAGCCATCATGGTATTATCAATTACTTGTGCATGCAATGGCCTGTCAATTGCCTCTTTGCGAGAGCTGCTCGCTGCATGGTTCACTGTGGCATCAGCTGGGTGGAGAGTGGGGCCAGGCTGTTTATTTCTCATACTCCCAGCCATTTTTACTAGCCTGGAGACCTTTCCTAATATGTCCTTTAGTGCCCCTTCGATGGCCTTCAGTGCTAAGACGAACAGGCTAAGTAAATTTGAAAGTGTGCCCTCCAGAAGTTTTAAATCAAAGGAAGTGCAGTCTGTGAGTGTTACGACCTCTCTTGAGGTATCAGACGGGGACTCATTATCTCTCCCAGCTTTCTGTGAGTTGCTCTTGAATTTGCCATTTGTCGCTGCTTTGACGTGGCGTTTTGTGACTACTGTAGCTTTTCTCGATTCGATATTTGTCTGCCTTATGTTGCCCTTCGACTTCTTAGATGGTTGAGAAGCAGTTTCTGTCTCGTTTGATTGATCTGGTATTTGGGCAATGTTCAGGGCTTTCTTAAAAACGTGGGAGTTGCCCCTGCAAGGGACACAGACAACCTCAACAGACCCCTGAGGCGTATCTGAGCGCCCTCGATAGGTTCACTTCTAGGGGTGCAAATAACAAATGGATCGCTGGTGGTAGCCATGGACAGTGCTGTCTTAGTGGCACCCAGTCTTTCTTCAACCTGTTCAATTTCCGTATGTAGAGTGCCCATGGCATTTGTCAGGAAGCTGGTGATGGTGCCTGATAATAAGCGTTCCTTGCTGGCCACACTGGTTGAACACAGGATGGCAGATTTTCGCTTGCCCATATTGTTGTTGACAAGGGAGTTCAGGATAGACGTTCAGGGGGAGTAAAGATAGCCACAGACGCTCTGCATCCGCTTAGAAAGCTCATTACTGCTAAAATGTGTCCCTCGTTTGCCGCTATTTCCCACCAAACACCTGACTTAGTAAAAGGATGAGACCAAACTCCTGGCATTAGAACGCTAAACTCCCCTTAGTGCACTTGTCCCATGCCAAATGGCAGATTCTGAGCTCTTACTAAAGCAGTAAGAGTAACTAGAGGAGGTAATAGAGTAGTAATGACCTTATAATGCACTTCCCAAGGACTTCGTGCGCACACAGGTCAGAATGGTTTGGCAGAAAGGCAGCTGACAACTGAAAATGCACCAGTCAGTGGGCTAAGAGTCAGCAGGGCAGGAATCTTACCGGGAGAAGCTGCAAATGTCCAGTTGCAAAGACCAAAGGCAGTGGCCCCGCCCTGCTCTTCCTGGAGCGGATGGGTGAACACTGGCCCATCCTTGGCCTGCGCGCGCCCACACAGCGGGAAGTGTCTCTGCGCTTTATAGGGCTGATAGGCAGCCACAGGTGCTGCAGGTAAAAGGGCTTCCTCCTCGCCCTCTCTGCCCTCAGAGCAGCATGGGACACACAGTCCCCATCTCCCAGTGCAGTTCAAATGGCGTCCCACTGGTACTATTAATTTGTGTCTGCCTACACTTTAGTTTAATTTCTAGTACAGTACTTAAATTGTGTCAACCCTACATCAGTCATCTATTGTGCTTTTCAGTTTACCTTGACGGTAATGACAAAATGTCAGACATGTAATGATTAACGTCATTTTCACTATGGTTAAAAGAGATTTTGAAAATTGCAGTCTTAGCAAAGCCTACAATATGCTGGAAAATGTACATGCGCTGGCTTTCTTTCACAAGCCGTTATATTTATGAGTTGAGAAACGAATTATGCTTTCATAACCTTCTTTATATTTTTATTCAATAACCTTTGTGCCTTTCAACTGTTTCATGGAGCTGTTTCCCCCCACAAAATAAGCATTTTCTATGTCAATGGTTGTGGAGTGTAACTGAAAATGCCACTTCAGGCACTGGAGAGTTTAAGCACTCTCAATAGCTCGTCTTACATGTACCCGTTCTGTCACTCATCCGTTTCCTCCTGAATATATTTATCCGCCCACTGACTCATGCTTGCATTCACCCACTCACCCATCCACATTGAAACACACACAACTCAGAAAGCATTCGTAAAATAAAAGAATAAAAGTAGAAAAAATGAAAATTGCTGCCTAGGCATTGGAAGGCATAAACTTGCAATAAAAATAAGTAAGAGTTAAATATAGCAGTTGACAACTATCTTAGAATAGTATTGTGCTTAGTTTATACACAATGTATCAAAACCTCCCATAAAATCATATTAGCGTTACTGTTCACAATAAGTAAGTCAGACATTCTGGGTCTTATCACGAGTACGGCGGTCCATAGGACTGCTGTACTCGCAGTGGCGGTCCTACCCCTGCCACACTGCCACCTGACCGCAGTATTGCGAGTTAAGATGCCGGACCGCCACAGTACCGCTGTGACTGCCAGGGATCCAGGATACTGCAGTGGTCGCGCAGCAGTCAGGAAGCTGCAATATGCTGGCAGTGCCGCTGTGGCACCAGCAAGCATATTACGAGTTACCTGTCTGCCATGAAAAGGGTGGTGGAGAGGCAACACAGGGGACCCCAACAGGGCCCTGTGGTGTTCCTGGGTCTGAAGGTGCATGCGGGTGGGCACATGTTGTGCCTCCCTAGATTTGCACCCCCAGTTCCTGCACTGTGTGGCATGCATAACACACA
This sequence comes from Calotriton arnoldi, assembly GCA_963921515.1. Lineage (NCBI taxonomy): Eukaryota > Metazoa > Chordata > Amphibia > Caudata > Salamandridae > Calotriton > Calotriton arnoldi. The sequence continues at coordinate 1,577,528 of CAWUFW010001317.1, forward strand.
GTGCAGGAAGGTGCAGTTGGCGCTGTCACGGCAGCGGGCTGATGTTAGGCTCTCCTTTGAGTCTAACAGGCCACCACTGTGAGACCGCCGCAGCACCGCTTGCCCGACTAGGATTTACCTCGTAATCCAGCATGCGGGCGCACCACAGCTTTGGCGGTCCTCCAGCAGATGATGCGGTTGTGGCATCGCTGCAGGACCGCCAAAGTCGTAACAAGGCTCTCTGTCTGTCATAACTATTTATAATAGACAGATTAGACCAATGGCGTCTGACATAACTTTTACAAATAAACCAATCAGGCACATAGCCTTTATCGTTGGCTTTGCACTATAAGCAACTTAGGCATTCCGAATTGAGAATAAGCCTTTCCGCAAGGTAAACGTGAGGCATACAATCATAAAATTATAAGGATGTACCAAAGTACAGCTGGTAAAACAATATAATAATGTTATTAAGGATTTTCACAGTGCAAATGTTCTAGCCCCATGGTTTTTCAGAGGCTGTACACAACCCCAAACCACTTGCCTAATATGGTAATTTGTGATATTTCATGTAATGAAAAACCTGTCTAAAGGCGTTAGCACAGTATCATATCAATCCACACTTAAAGGCCTTTCGCCTTTAATATTAGCTTCTCACAATAAATAAGTCAGGCCTGCTGTCGTAAATTGGCATAATAAAGATATCAGTACTGAATATTGGGTTTTCACCATAACTCAGGCTTACTCTATAGAGCATAAGCTGTTCCACATCAATCAGACATGCCACCGCCTACCCCGTACACAGGAATCCCTCCACTGGGTGAGAAATCTAAGACCGATCCCCCTCACCGACCTGGAAGAAAGGGTAAGCTCACTCCTTCCCATCACCGCATGCGACCTTTCGACAACTGAACTCACCTCGCACTACAATGCAACAATGACCTCCATTCTCGACCAGATTGCCCCCTTGAAACTAAAAAAAGCCAGGACCATTCCTTCAAGATCCTGGTTCAACACAGACCTAAATTGGAAAGAAGACAACTAAGAGCTGCAGAAAGACTCTGGAGAAACAACCCGTCAATAATCCACCTAGACCTACTCAAATCCGAACGCAGGGAATAAAAAGAACACATCAAGAATGAAAAAACCTCATTCTTCTGTGATGCACTAAACAATGCTAAAAATCGACCAAAAGAACTCTTTAATATCATCAGACAACAAACCTCCAAGCCCCCCTCTTCCGCAGTGACTGCCTCCATAGAACTATGCAACAACTTTGCCAATTTCTTTAATGAGAAGAACAACAAGATTGAGCTCTCCTTGGACAACAACCTCCAGCCACCCAACGTAAGCCCACCCCCCTGTAAAGAAGGTCACACCCACCCAGACACCCCCCCAACAACTGGAAATCTTTTGCTCCCATCTCAGAAGCAGAGATCTCTAAATTGATTACCAGTTCCAAACCCTCGTCACACTTCTCGGACCCTATCCCTGCGCAACTAGCTAAGAAGCTCAATCTCACCCTAGCCCCGCTCTGGACCAAGATTATAAATAGCTCCCTAAGAACCGGAGTCATGCCAGACTGTCTCAAAATTGGTCAAGTCACACCACTACTAAAAAAATGGGCTCTGACCCCAATGATCTCAACAACTTCAGCCCTGTCTTCAATCTCCCATTTTTAGCAAAAATCTTGGAAAGATGTGTCCTCCTGCAATTAACCCAACACATTGAAAGCAACAACTTCCTAGACCCTCACCAATCAGGCTTCAGAAAAGGTTGCAGCACTGAGACAGCGATCTTGAATGTCATAGATGATGTTCACAAATCACTTGACAGTGACCGATGCTGCCTACTCATTCTCCTGGACTTATCGGCAGCCTTCGACACGGTTGACCATAAACTGCTCATCAATGTACTGCGGGAAAGGGTAGGAGTAGATGAGGTGGTACTACAGTGGTTCTCCTTCCTGCAGAACCGCACCCAAAGAATAAAAATTAAAAACAGCACGTCAGACCTACTCCCCGTTAACAGGGGGTTCCGCAAGGATCAGTTCTCTCCCCATCACTATTCAATATCTACATGGAGCCCCTCACCAAGATACTCAAAAAAGCCAACATCCCCTTCCACCTATATGCGGACGATACCCAGATCTACCTAGAAACTTCCTCCATTGATGACATACAGAGACTTAACTTCACCCTAAAGGAAATCCAACACTGGTTATCCCTCAACCACCTGAAACTAAACCAAGACAAGACAGAAATACTCATCATATCCAACAAAGAACAGACCCCCCAAGTCACAGAATGGCTAAAAACCATTGATGCTCTCAACTGCAGCCTCACCCCGGCAGACTCCGTAAAATCACTGGGAATCACTCTGGACCCAAACTTCGACATGGTCAAACACATCAAGAACAACGCTAAGAGCGCTTTCCTCAACCTAAAACTGCTCAACAAAATAAAGCCATTCATCCCTCCCAATGACCTCAAACAAGCCACTCAATCCCTGGTATTGTCCAAATTGGACTACAGGAACGCAACCCTCACAGGCACAGCAAAATCTCACTTAGCCTCCCTCAGAACAACTCTAAATGCAGCGGCCAAGATGGTCACTGGAGTAAAAAAATACGAACACATCTCTCCTGCTCTCAGAGAGCTAAAATGGATCCCAACCGAAATGCGTGCCAGTTTCAGAACAGCCTGTCTCACACACAAAGCCCTGCATACCGGAAAACCCGCATACCTGGCCGCCAAACTCAACAAAGCCGTTCAGTCAAGGAACCTCAGGAGTACTAACACTCTACTTCTCCTCCCGCCAAAAACTCGCAAACATAAAACCTTATCACGCTCCTTCTCTGGAAATGCGCCCAAAATTTGGAACTCCATCCCAGTCCATATCAGGACTAACCCTTCCTTTCCAAAATTCAAAAGCCAGTACAAAGACCTTTTTCTCAACCGAACTCTTCCGAATGGATAGCTGACGCTCTACATCGAATCTCGCCCACTGCAGTATACAATCACTTTGCTAAGAGGACCTATACTTCTCCTACCTCTCGTCTCACTCCGTTGTCCCCCCTCACCGATCTGGATTCGTCACGAATCATTGAGTTCTATTTGTTACTCTTTGTGTTTGAACTGTACTCGTCACAAATCAATATGTTCTATTACGGTCACTTCTTATGTTTGATTGCATTTTTGATACATGTTGTAAAGCGCTCTGATACACTCGGGTCTGGCTAGCGCTATATAAAACTCCTAAATAAATAAATAAGCTTTCCCAAAAGTCACATAGTGCAATATAAGCATTGTTTTTCAGTGAAAGCAGTCACATTCTACCCAATCAAAAGCTTGTAGAGCAGAAGATCAACATTTGTGCAGAGCCTGAGCCTCATATTCAGTACTGCCCTTGGAGCTCTAGTTCTGGTGATGACAGAAGTTATGCTGATAGCTTCATTGTCAAACGAGAAACTAGGATTTCATACTTTTGAAAAATGTAAAAATATTTCCTGAAGACGTGGATTTTTTAACCTCTAACCTTTAGCCCCTTCTGTTTATGCTAGCGCGGTGAAACCCCCTTGGTGTAGCCATGTGCTTTATATTCCGAATAATAATAATAATTTTTACTGGCCATTATGTGGTTTTCTGGACCTTCCTCACGAACTGCCCCTTTCAATCTTTAATTTCTACCCCTGTCCAAAATTTTCCAATGGAAACAACACTTCAATATGTATCACTGGAATGAAATACCTTCAAAAAATGAAAGGCAATGAAAAGAGATTTGTTATGAACCTGAATTATAGAGAGTTAGTCAGATAGGGATTTTTAGAGATCATTAAGGTTGGAGTGGGATTTAGCACTTAAGGACCTGATTTTGAGTTTTTCTGATGGGATACTCTGTCAGAAGCCTTAAGGATATCCCATCCACCGTTTTCCAAGTGCCATAGGATAAAATGCCCTTGTAATACAGCGATGTCATATTGTTCACATTTGTGATGGAGTGTCCCATCTGCTAAACTAACAAAGAGATTTGTTAAGGACCAGAATCATAGAGAGCTAGGCAGATGGGGATTTTTAGAGATCATTAAGGTTGGAGTGGGTTCTAGCACTTAAGGACATTATTTACAGTTTGACTGATGGGATACTTTGTCACAAGCCTTACGAATATCCCATCCACCATATTCCAAGTGTCATAGGATAAAATGCACTTGTAATACGGCAATTGCATATCTGTCACATTTGTGAAGGAGTATCTCATCTGGCAAATGATAAATCAGGCTGTTAGAATGCTAACAAACAGTACAACTTGCACGTGATAGTGGGTGCACACTGTTCATATCAAGCAGTAAGGTACTTTAGTGACCAAAAAGTAGGAAAGCATTTTGAAAAAGCATTTTCATTAATAGTGGGCTAGACATTTCTGTCAGTGGAATTATAATGCATGATATGCTGTAATTGCACAATAAATGCATTAAAATTATTATCTTATTACAAGTCCCTTCTAGTGTCATAACATGTTGTTCATAAGAAAATCCATCACTAGTCACCGGTCCTAAGGTATTAAAGGTAATCTGTGATGTCACTGAGGTCCAGACCAACGGTTAGGCTGTTGTCTCTACATATGGACTGTACACACACTATTAATGCACTATCTATCTGTCGTAGTGCCTGTCACAAAGAGCGTGTCATGCAAAATTGACCCAGTAATTCCAAGTCCAACACACTGTAGCCCTTTTTGGGCTCTGTAACTCAGAAAGGTGAGTAATTGGAGCGGAAATACCGTCAGGGATCCATATTTATGCCCCCCTGTATCTTAGTGTCCAATTACCGACTCACTAGGTTTGCACCATAGACTTTAAAAAGGCATTCTTATCGATAATATTGGATTGCTTCTTTGCAATTGTCAAGTGCAGATGTACCTCCAAATTACATTTGATTTAGTGAACACTGTATCTATAGTTTGGGCCAGAATGGAGTCTGGCAGATTAATTAGTGCTCTTTTTAGACTGGTTTTATACTCTGGTTGCCTAGACTACACATTTCCACTCTGCAATGAATGAGATAACCCTCTGACCTTTCTATTTTGACACATTTCAGTCATTTGATATTACTGTGGTTGGTGAATCATGGATTTACTATTCAGCACTATTGCCTCTGCCCCTTCCACTACTTCTTGTTTTTCTTTCTACCACACCCATCCCCTGTTAGGTTTTGGCAGGGTAGTACTATATTTTATACCTGACTTGAGCCTCAGGGACAGAAGGCTCCAACAGCCTTGCACCTGCACCTGGACTCTGCCATCTGTGAGTCCACCTTACAAAGTAGTACCAACCCAGTCCTGGACCCTTGAAAGTGGGCCTAAGGCACTCTGCCAGCCTCTGTGAAACCCAGTGGAACTGACACATCTTTTGCTGTGCAGCACAAGTCCGAGCAGAACAAATGCATTGCTGCTGTTGCATGGATCTGGACCGCCATAAAAACCTGCATGGCATCGCAACCTGCTGCCGCATTGGAAGTACCGCTGCACAATAAATCCTTGGCGCAGGCATTTGCATCCCAAGTTGATGGCAGCCTCGAAGATAAGGCCAGACTTCACATCGCAGTCTCGTCTCTCCTCGGAACCGACACAGTGCCTTGACTGCGCTAAGCATCCCCAACTCCGGACTTCAAGCTGTAAGCCTTCATCAATGGGATATTCGATGATGATGCAGCAGGGCCTCTCGCTGCAGCATCAATGCATCTCTGAACTGATCACTGCTTAATTTGTAAAATAATAAGTGCCAGGATCCTGACCAGAAGACCACTGCAGCTTGCACCACCATTGCCCCTGTCATCGCTGCCAATGGTGGTACCACAACACCTACTTACCATCCCTCTCGCCTGCAAATGCGACAGTTCGGATTATTTTAGGTCGCCAAAGCTAAAGGAATGGCTGGGGAGGCAGGTATTAGTAATTTGTTATGTAAATTGTTTTCATAAACAACCATTGTTCTGCTCATATCTAAATTAGATGAGCAGCGCCACCACGTAGCAGAATGTCATAAGTGCGGTGTTGACAATTAAGTGCTGGGGCCAAGCACCGGAAACCAATTAAGTGCTGGTGCCGGGCACCGGAAACCACCGGCTCAAATTAAGCACTGGACCCGACACATCGGTTCGGCTGTGCAACGCATTTTTGACGCGGGACCCCACAACACTCCGCAAACCAGGATTCACTTGGTTTGTTCAGCAGGCCTAATTGGGTCCCTGTTGCAGGCCTGCAGTCCATCCTGGTCAGCCCGAACTTGTGACTTTGTCCTGGTCTGGCTCAACCAGATATCCACAGTTGGCGCTTTATGGCTTATGGAGCTATTGTCACTATAATCTTTAAAATTGATAATGTCTGGTTCTAACAATTGGATTTTTGTCGCTTTGGTCACGTTTTATTTATTAAAAAGTACTCTATTATTCTAAATCTGTTGTGGGCTGCTTTTGTGGGGTGTTTTACTGTATTACTGTTTGAAGTATTGCACAAATACTTTACGCATTGCCTCTAAGTTAAGCCTGACTGCTCTGTGCCAAGCCACCCAAGGGTTGAACGCTGGTTAATTTTAGGGTATGCTTGTGACTTCACACTGAGGAGAATTGTGGTTGCCGCTTGAGAAGGGTTTCACCCCCCACAACCAGTAAGCCAACTTCTTACACTGTCCTTTTAAATACAACTAGAGCACTTCCTCAAAATTGACTCACTCTCTGCTCAGCCTTCCCTATTGCTCAATCTCAACTGAACTTTTTTCTTAAATGAGCGAAGCCTACTGAGACTACCTCTAACCTTTTGATCTTTCCTTCAAATCTCTTTCCTTCCTTCTTTCTTTTAACCATGCAATTATTCTATCTTCAATAAAAGACCCTTGATCCTGCAGTGCCTTCGAATTTCCTCCTTATAACCTTTCTACTCCTTCTTTCTAAACTTCTTCAAAGCACTATCTACCCCCAATCAAGACCACAAGGCCGTCCAATCTCTGAGGGGCCTATTCCACTTGCTGTTGTCTCTATTTAGCAATTGCCAGTGCTGGAGCCCTGTCAGCATAATTCCTATCTGGTTCCCATTGCAGCTTCTTTATCTGGTCAGAGCCTGGGTGATCCTGGGGGAGCTGGTGGGGGCCACAATCAAGCTGTTTTTCACACATTAAGTCAGAGGGTCAAGGACAATTGGAAACTGAATATTGTTGGCTGGAGTTGAATTCTACAGCATTACTACAGATTCAGGAATCACCACAACACTTTGTCCTAGTCACCCGTTGATGTTCTCCCTATAGGTCCTCTCTCTCAAGGGGGCCATTGCCCTGGTCCCGCAGGACAAATAGGATATTGCATGTTTCCCATTATTGTCCTGGACTTTATCTAGCCAATCTGTGATTTCTGCCCCCATCAGAGACTTGAACACCTGGTCAAGTTTGTCAAGTCCACCATGTTCACTTCTGGAAACTCTTCAGCACATTATCCCTCTGATAACACCTAGGATCATTCTTCTTCCATCGGTCTTAAGGATTTCTACTAACACATTCAAATTTATCTGCAAAACTAAATGATCCTGTGGTACATCACACTCAACGCCCTGTTCCAGTTGCTACATTATGATCTGAAATCAATCCCAAAGCTATTCTTATTCTTAAATCTGTTGGCGCCCTTTTTGGTCCTGATCCATCCTCAAAGTAACTGTCTGCATATCTACTTGACAACTGGCAGGTGGATTCCTCTTTCTGCAGACTCACCTAAAGAAACACATACCTGCTGTGTGATCTTATTTTTCATCATGGTCTTCTTTTGAATTTCACAAAATCAGAAGTTGGTAACACAGTAGACATGACATTCACTGGGATAGGTTTGACACCATGGGTATGAATGTATTTCTTTCTGGGACTCAGTGGGGGAAATTCTCATCTCATCTGAACTCTTCTTTTTATTTCTGCAACTCTTGTGAGGCAAGTACTCCAGCTTCAGGGAGATGAGGTAGCCTGCATGTAAGTGGTGCCCTGGATACCGCCCCACATGCAAATCCTGTTTCAGAACATTCTCTCACACTGGCAGAAGGACTTTGAACCCCTAAACTCTCCCATTCCAAGAACTCCACTAATTTCAGAAGCTGTGGGATAACATATCCTCTCAACAAATCTGTTCATGGCTATGATTATGTGTCTTCCTCACCTTATGGTACTGAATAGAGATACCAGCAAGAAGGGTGGTGTACTACCCTCGGGGAACTCTTGAGCAAGGGCCACTGGTATGTGCAGGAGGTTGACTAGTCCTCCAGCTAGAGAGAACTCTTAGTCATCCTGCGGGCGACCCTGTTCTTTGCTTCGACCTGGAGGGAGAGGCACACTTAGTGGGCACAGACTCTTGGAATCAAAGACAAATGAGAAACAAAAGGGGGATTCCAGATCAAACTAGCTCAGATCACCTCCTCTTTTGCTCCTGGGTGGAACTGAGGGGGATATGTACAATAGAAGTGGCAGAGCATGTCGTTAGCCTCCTGGGCTTAACGACATGCTCCGACACTTCGGAAACGCAAGGCTGCACCATATTTACAAGACTGTGGTGCAGCCTTGCGTTTCCCCCTGCGATGGCGCTATACAACTTAGCGCCAACGCAGGCACCCTTGCACCAGAGTGCAAGGGTGTCTGTGTGTAGGGGAGGATTGGTTTTGTGTAGGAAGGTGTCCCTTCCTGCACATAAACAATCCGAAAATGCCCTTTAGTTACAAAATGGCATTTTTTAAAAAGGTTTGTTTATGTACAGGAAGGGACACCTTCCTGTACATAAACAAACCATGGCATTTAGCTTTTTCCATGTGTGCTGCACAAGGCAGCACACATGGAAAAAGCAAAAACGAGGAGAAATAATGCATTTCACCTCATTTCGCCACCTTAAGACCAGGGTTTTCCTGGTCTTAATTTTGGTGCTGCCTTCTATGTACGCCACCCTTGTACATAGGGGGCAGCGTCAAATACAATGGGTGTTGCGGTGGAACGCCCACCAAAACACCCACTGCATGCCCCTTTCACGCTAAACATAGCGTGAAAGGGTGCCTTATGTACAAGGCAGCGTTAAGCCACGTTAAGTGGCTTAACACTGCCTTGTACATAAGGCAGGGCCCCTATCGCCACGGGAACGTCACAAAAAGTGACGTTCCCGTAGTGATAGGGGCTTGTACATATGCCCCTAAGTCTTTATTCTTTGTCTACCTCCTAATATCTCAGGCATGAAAAAGCCCAGATGGACATTGTGAGCGGCGCCCTCCTTCTTTCAGGTCAGTCTCTCTCACCTTCTCTCTCTCTTGCTCTTTAACTATTGGACCTTTGTGGGTGAAGATGTCTCTCTCTCTCTCTCTCTTTTTCCTAGTTCGCCCTTTATGGACTTGACTGTAAGCTTTCATGTTCTATTGTCCCGGTTTACGGGCCAGGTTCTCCCATTTCCGCCTTACGCCCTCTGCTGCATTTGCCTTCGTGGCTTGGTGCTTGACTGTGGCCCCAACTCATTTGTCTTGTGAACCAGGAAGGAGTCTTGATTTCCTGAGAGAGATTTTTTCGGAGTCTTACAGTCTCTTTTCCCCGAGTACAGTGAACTCCTAACCAGGCAGTCTGCGAGATGGAGGCTGTTTCGAGGGCTGCAAAAAACAAGGAGCACAAAACTCCTTCATCCTTTATTGCTGCCTCCAGGTTCTAATGTCAAGAATGCCACCATATTCTTGTGAAGTACCACAAGTCAAACAGAACGAAAAAAAAGAAGAGCAGATGCTTTAAAACCCAGGAATGTTCTCCCACAGAGTAAATGTTGTTGAAAGTCCACCAGACAATAGTAGGGTCAGCTTAAGTCATGCTACAGAGTGATCCAGCTGTACATGGCATAAATAACACCCATTAAGCTTCATAAAATATGAGAGAAACGTAGCAGTTTACTTGGAACTAAAAACAGAAGTGCATGTGATTTTGCAAACATTGATGGGCACGCAAATAACCTTTCATGAAGTCAAGATGCGAGCAACAGTGTAATCTTCTCTTGATTTTCCAAGAAGTCACTGTTCTCTAATGCTTAGTGACTATCATTCACACTGACAGTACACAATAATCGCAAATATGCTATACACCGATTACCTTGGATCGGTGAAGGCCTCGTTCTATTTTATGTAAGCTTACTGAGAAGCGAGTTTGCGTAACAAAGCACGTTATTTCGGAGGACAAATACAGACAAATAGCTTTTAGCAAAGTTCACCCTTCTTAGATCCACAGGCATAATGATGAAATACATTGGTTTGTTGCACATCTGTTACATTTCAAGACGGAAATGTCAGGGTTTCTTCCTACAAAGAAAGGCATTTTATCAGCTTTAAGCCATACTCGTAGCCCATTTAGATATAAACGTTTTATTATCACATTCAGCATCTAATTGAAAATGAGTAATTTTTGTATCCTTTTGTGCATTGGTGTTTGCTAGAGTTCTAATGCACTTTAGTGTTAATACCTTAGCTTAATGTGTGTGAACGTTTCTTCCTTAAAAAAACAGTATTTCACAGTACACCCAAAAATAATACAAGTCGTTTAAATAGTAGAAACTATGTACATTTTAGTTTTGGTTTTATTGAATGTTCCCTGAAATGAGCTTGAAAGGGCCAGGCCCATAAGATCTAGATCTGTTCTAGACTGACAATCCCATGGTTCTTTTTAGCAGCATGAAAGCGTGGAGGGGAGAAAGTTCGACATTATTACCAAATCAATTCTACAGGAGCCTCTTTAGACTCATAGTAACCACAGACAACTCCCTATGGTTAGTCAATTTATTTCAAAGCCAGGAATAACTGAACATAAAGACACCTGAAGATAAGAGCGTAAAAATACATTGGAATGAGCATAAAGCCAAGTCTGCGCACCCAGCGTATTCTATGTAGCATAAACAAAACAATTACTTTGAGAAATAGAACGCAAAGGATCAAAGAGCATTAGTCCAAATTTCCCTGTTGGTGAAAATAAAGCATTAATCTATCCCTACACTAATGCGAGCATGGCATCCCTACTTTTGCACTCCCAAAGGAGAGAAGTAAAAGGTGTCAGCATGTGGAGTCTTCCTAAGAAGTCTCTCCACGTCAATGGCTCAGGTAGCATGAAGCTACAGAGCTCGTTCTAAGAGACTCTGGGGTATATTCACAAGAACGTGTGCTAAACATCTCCAAAAAATGTTAACGCAACTTCACACATCGCAGCCTATCGCTGGAAAATAACCCCGTGTTAACGTGGAATTCACAACACAGCGGTACCATGCGATAGTCCCCCGAAAACGCGGCCAATGTCCGCGATACAACCACCGCGACGGAGATAAAAACACAAACACCAACGCGTAAAAAGACGCGATGGGCCCAAACGCGATAAGAAAACAGTGACAACCAGCGAGAGGCCAGCAATACCCACGCGTAATGTGGGAAAAAGCACAAGAACAGCATACGGAAAATGCCACTAAAAAGGAAACCAACTGCGGAGTACCACGGATGCACCCTGACCGACTGCAGAGGACAACATGAACCCCACATTCCCCACGGAGGAACACCCAGGAATACAGGGCTCGTGGAAGGGCAATGAGAAGAGGAAGAGGAAGACGGGGTACAGTCTACAGGAAAACCCGATTATCGCCACAGATGCAACAGAACACCACCCCCAACTGTACGTCACCTCCAACATGTCATTGGCAACAAAGAGGCAAAGATGGCACACCACCTCGGACCATGCGAATGCCGTCGCATGGCAGAGGAGGACAATGGAAGAGCACAAGAGGCGCTGGACTGATGTGAATGTCAAAACCAAGCAGAAACTCGCTGCCAACACGAAAGCAGCAAGCACCCCGGAGTAGGGGGGCCAGCAGAACACCAGGAGCTGAATGACATGGAGAAGATGGTGGCCACAGTCACCAGTCGGGAGACGGTGACATGAGTTGGTGATCTGGACACTGCCCAACATGACCCAACATCACATCAACATGGTGCGTAGCGACCTGGGAGTGGGGGTACGGGGGGAGATGGGCACAATGGCACACATGCACAATCAAGCAGGGCACACTGCACACCCACAATGACTCTGGATCATGTCCCTGATCCCATGGGAACACCTCAGCACACACACAAACACCAAGTAGTCCCACAAACACCATGTGCCCAAAGGGGCACCCACCTAACACATCAACATTCACACAACCAACACATGCCCACATGCGAAACACAACAAACATGCATATACGTCAGCCACACTGACAATGCAAGAGACACCACATGACGAGTAGCTTGGCTGCAGTCCTATCATCATGGCAATGTACACGGCCCGACACTGAGGTGGCTGAGTGCGGACAACACCCGAAAAGGAGCAGGTCATACTCGGACACAACTACCTGCACAAACAACCCCTGACGTCAACAACACATCTGACAAAGAGCACAAGTTACCCAAGTCTGCAACATCTCAGCACCCTGGAAGGACAGAATTGACAGGCACACCGCATGAAAGGGATCAGTGGCAGACAAATCAGAGCCGCTGGAGCGAATCACACACCGTGCACCATATGCACATAAGTATAAGTGCGCCTCGACATTGACAACATCCCGGTACAAACAGCAACACCTCCACAACAGAACACAGGACACAACTTGTGCCGCAAATGTGCACAACATGGAACATCACATCTGGCACAGCAGGAAACTGGGACATGACAATGTACAAGTACAACCTGTAACCTGCAAATATGTTTTATTCACACATGCTGTGCTTGTGGACATTTTGTACTGTCCCATGATTGCCAGGGATGGCCACAATGTGACGTTTTAATGAGAAGAAATTGGCAATGATGGTGTTCCTATGGGCCATTCCTGCCGCAGCTGCAGTGGGATGTGGGCCACCTGCCCCATTGTCCCCATCATCGTCCGGTACTTCTGGAACTGGTATGCATGGGGCATTGGTGCGTACACAGATGTTGTGCAACACACAACATGCAACGATCATCTTGCACACGATGTCCGGGCTGTACAGGAGCTTTCCACCTGTGCCGTCCAGGCACCTGAAACGTGACTTCAACACGCCAAATGTGCGTTCAACGATGCCCCTGGTGCATATGTGGGCCGCATTGTACTGCCTCTGGGCGGGTGTGTTCGGGTCTCAGAGGGGTGTCATCATCCAAGGGCAGAGAGCATATCCTTGATCACCTGGGACAATGCAGAGAGAAAAGAGTCAATACTTGGTTCGGCATGATGTGATTGCAGGCCCGCTAATCCAGTGACGCCTGTGCTGGCTGTGTGTGGGGTGAGTGTAAGCCAGCCCTCAGGGAGTAGCTGGTGCTGGCAACAACTCCAACAGTCATCAGGCACTCAGAAATGCAATGTCAGAACAACAAGGGAGCATGACAGGAGTCGCACAGGGTTAGTGGCTCCGGATGCACAGCGGCCGACACGGGCCTACCGCCACGGGATGCTGACCTGCGGGAGACTGGGGTAGGGTCATGAGGGCAGAGCAGGGTCTCGTATGTCTCAGAGGTGCCTTCCGTGGAGTGTCTCGGGGGAGAATGGGAGGTGTACCCCCAGGGCATGATGCAGAGGGCACATGCCAGCTGTGTCCAGCAACATGGCGGATATGAATGCCACAGACTCATGCCAGACACCAAGTCCTGCCCATTGCTGATGACAACCCCCAGGCCACAGGCTCAGACACCAACGATGTTCCGCCGGAGGCTGACGGTCACTCATGGCGCACAGGGTTAGTGGCACCAGGTCAGTCCTTGCTACTGGTTGACCTCCTCCGTAACCGTGATCCGTGTTTCCACCGGACTGTGACGCATCTCACTCTCAGTCCTCCCCCTGTGTACACTGGCATGGACCCGGCCATTGATTACTGATGATTCAGTTCAAGATGTGGGACATGCTGGACTGCAGTGTAGCCCGCCTGCAGCGGTGGAGTATGTCAACGAATGGGGACCCCTGGGGGCCTGTGTCACAGAAGACAGCGATGGCCTGAGAAGGCCGCCAAGGTCGCGGGCATGGGTCTTGGAGCTAGCACCAGCACGTGGTGGGCCCTCTTTGACACACGACGGTGTCGGCAGGTGAGCAGCGCGGCCTTGGAGCGCTGGGGCGGGCAGGCCTAGTCTGGGTATCAGCATCCTGGGGTGCAGCAGGCGCACAGGCTCCCAGGCCCCGCTGCTCACGGCATTGGCCTCATGGCGGACTGCGAGGCGCCGCCCTGGCAGTGACGTTGGCCTTTCCGGGAGAGAACCACGCTCTGCGCCACGGGGTTTTTGTACACACCCCTGCGCAGGCCTGGCGTACTCCGGGCCAACCCACTACGCTCACGCACACAGAAGGGGACGCAGCGAGCGACATTTCCGCGATCTGACCCACGGCCTGGGGTGACATGGTTGTGTCCACTGTTCACTACTCTCCAGTCACCAGCAGTTGATGTCTGCATGGACATATCTGTGGTTTGCATACCCATGTCTGTCCAGCACATCCACGCCTCGCTTGTCGTTGTGTACATTCCCATTCAAGGGTCACTTGCATCCTTCGCACATGGCTGCATTCCGTATCTCCACACGTTCAGCTGTTGTGTGGCTGTGGTGCCATGATATGGCTGTATTGTGTGCAGAGGAGGCCCAAGATCACAATGGAGTTGTGTTGTCGTGTCTGGTAGGTGGGCATGTTGATTGACATGTTGTATGTGGTTTGGTCACGTGTGCATTCCCACAGTTGTGCGTTGTGTGATGGTGGCTTTGAGGTGTGTGGTGTGTTGATTTGGCACTTACCAACGAGCAGTCCAGTTCCATAGATGCCATCCTGGAAGCGCTGGTTGATGATGGACTGTCGGAAGATGTAGGAATCGTGCACACTGCCGGGGTAGTTTGCGACGACATTGGTGAACATTCCCCGGTGGTCCACTATTGCCTGCACATTGATGGAATGCGTGTGCTTTCTGTTGCGGTAGTGGTGTGCAGTATCCGCAGGGGGCACAAGTGGGACATGTGTGCAGTCAATGGCCCCCAACACGTGTGGGAAGCTAGCAAAGGCGTAGAAGCCTTGCTTTGTCTCCAGCTGTTCCTGCGCAGTGTGGGGGAAGTGAAGGTACTGGGGTATGAAGCTGATGATGGCATCCAGGACAGGTGTGATGAACTTTGATAGGGCTGGCTGTGAGACTCCTCCGACTCTGGCAGTTGTTGGTTGGAAGGTACCAGAGGCCAACAAGTGCAGCACAGCCAGCAGCTTTGTCTGCGGAGGGATGTTGGTTCTCCGCTGGGTTGGGACCGTCAACCTGGGGCCGATGTGGGTCATGATGCAGATGATGGTTGTCCTTTTGAGCCTGTACTGGGCAATGACTTCCTCGGGCGTTAGGTCTGTGAGACTGGTGCGTTTTCGGTAGGTCCGTTGTCTTACTCTGCGCTGCCTCTATGGTGGTCCGGGGGGGGGTGGTCCAGGTCCTGGGGTTGGTGGCGGTCCTGGGGGTGGTGGCGGTCCTGGGGGTGGTGGCGGTGGGTGTTGTGGCCCTGTTGGGGCTCCGAGCTGCATGATGAGTAGCTCCATGGCGTCGTTTGTTCTTCGGGTGTGACTGTGTGCGGGGCTCCGTTGCCTACTGCAGGTAGTCGTCCGGCTTTACACCAGCAGGAGGCAGGTGTTAAATACCTGCTGCTACCGCGGCTTATCGCGTGGTTTTGACTCGCATCGCAGATCTGGCGGCTCGTTGTGAAAGGGGTGTTGTGTTGTTTTCGTGTGTTTTTTCACGGGAACGCCTACTCTGCATCTCATTAGGGTTAGTTGGTGGTGTCCTCCGTGGGGATAAGTTTTGGGGCAGTTATCGCGGGAATACTGGCGATGTCTGCAGTTTTCACCCTCTTGTGAATGGGGTGTTAATTCTATCTCCACTTTTGTTGGGTTAAGGTGGACATAATTCGGCGGTAGGTCCTTGTGAATATGCCCCTCTTTCTCCTAAGGCAGAGAAGGAAGAAGTGGGGCTCTTTCCCTACTTGCATCATGATATTGCAGGTACATTTCCCAAGAGGCCTTGCGATGAGTCACGGCATCCGTTCCGTACACGATCCCATAGGCAGGTTTCCACTGAACTGCAACATTGATGACCTTGATTCCCAGGCCTTCTCCAGTGTGAAACACAACAGTTTCTCTTATCAACTTGGGCTCATGATGTATCCCCGTCTCTCCTCGCCTGACTAAGAAAACAAAGACATTATTCTAGCAAACAAGGACACTTCTTCCACCTTCAACACAAAATGTGAGAAAGAACAAAATCCACAGCGCACGTGAAATTTAACTGTTAATGCTAAAATGAGAGCTTCCAGGGAGAAAAGCAATTCAGGCCTACAATTTCAGCTAACATAAGAGAAATGGCACACGCGCTTTACAAATTTGCATTGAAAATAAACGTATTCAATTAGTATGACTACCTACATCTAAAGTAACACGTTCATAAGCACATTAGATACATAAATAAATTGCCAGCTGCGCAACACGAATGCTTCACGTTAAGGTTTACATTTATCATCTTCTTATGTGCTCCATGTTACCATCCAGTGTCCTATGTTATGATGACAAAGGATTATGTGTGGATGCGGACTACATGTGTGATTATAATGCACCCCTACAACTAAATGTGTTTTCTGCTACATCAAGCTTGTGGATGTTTTACGGCACCTTCACTTAATTGACACTTTTGAGTCCTGAATAGCATTTCAGAGTGTTTTTAATGTTTCACTTCTGAAAGAAGGTGTGTAAAATGGCACAACTGGAAATTGTATTGCCTCTATACGCTGGTTTGTGTCAAATGCTCATCAGGTTCAAAAGTACTGGAAGTGAAGTATTCCACAAAAATACACTACAAATATTCATAGTTAACAGATGTTAAGCTTTGTGTCACAGGTCTGGCTTGTAAAAATACCCAGATATAAATTAGTTGATATGAAAGGGACATAGAATGTTCCTTAAATATATCTGCTTAGTCACCTCACAGGCTGCAGGCTGCCTTTTATGATTTTACCCTTTAGCTCTATATTCCTCCATCTTAGAGATGTGGAGTAAAAGTTTTAAATGTTTTTAAAAACTTTATTTTAAGTTTTGGATGTGGATGTTAAAGAATGTTTTAAATTTCGAGCACTTTTTAGCATGTTAATATATACAACTTCCTGTCTGGAATATTTATTATTTTCTCATTAGTTCAATAAGACATGGACATATCAAAAACATGCTTTCCCTACATAAACACTGATGAAAGTCTTTACGCAGATAATGAAATTCAGTAGTGTAACATGCTTTTAATTGATTTATTCATACGTTTAATTGTCAGCAATGGCAGTAGCAGCACATCCAGCAGCCTCGGCATCATAGATCTGGAAATTTATCAGGAAAACCAGCCACCTTGCACAGTTCTAAAGTAAGTAGCTTTTGTATTGTCCAGTTATGTATATTGTTAGTGAATGGATTTATATAATCTTTGCATGGTTTTGTGTATCTCATTATTTGTCAATTATTTGGCATCTGAGCACTCTAACTAGCAGAGCTGGTTCCCTGATAGCCGGTTCAAAAATGCAGCTCTCCATGGGAAGGGTGGCTGTTGAACTGTCCCCCGGCCTGGGTGAATGTAGGTAATGGGGTTGGGAGGTGAGGGTAGTGCCCATAGTGGTGTTCAATGAGGAAAGTAGATGGTGTAATCTTCTAGTTTTACCTTTGTGAATGGGACGTACGTCATGGGAGATCTGTCTGGGGCATTTCGTAGTGAGGTTTTGGGCCATATAGTCTTTATCTAAACCCAAATCCAGCTAGGCTGTGTTATTCCTCAATTTTTATTTCAGGTCAGACCTCTGAATGAGCTACAAGGCTGGTAACCTTCCAAGCAATGTAAATCGAAACATGTTAGAGCAATTGTAGAGCAGTGTTTGAGTCTACACCTTTAAGGAGTATGGTTGTTTACTCTTCCACTGGGATCTGATTGACCACTGTCATGGTTGCTTGCTTTTTCCTGTATCCTTATATGGAGGGCTCATCAATCTCCAACAATCATGTTCTAATGAGATTTCTTGTCCTTTGTCGCACCACACTTGTATGTGATAATTTTATGTCTGGTGTAACATTTTTAAGAGGGTTTTGTTCTGTGTGTCAAAATGTGTTTGTTTCTTTACTGACTAAGGGGCTGATTTTGATGTCGGTGGAACCGCCAACGACGGTCCGTCGGTGGTGGCCCCACCGACAGACAGGCCTTTGGTTCGACCGCCTCATCAAGATACAGGCGGTCGGACCAAAACCATTGGTGGAAGATGGCTGACTCCGACAGGATCTGGGGTCCTGTCCGGGCTGCAGTCGGAATCGTATCCCTTGAATGGTGGCGGTGCCAAGGCAGGCACCGCCGTCAGGATTACATGTCCCTTTCTGACAGCCTTTTCATGGCGGTCCGACCGCCGTGAAAAGGCTGTCGGAAAGGGACTTGGGGCGCCCCTAACAAGGCCCCTGTCTCTCTCGTGGGCCACTGCAAAGTGGCCCTGGGGACACATGTAGTGTCCCCATGCACATTCATGCACCGTGTGCAATGCACCACATGGTGTATGCCACACAGTAGCCATGCACCACATGTTGCATGCCACACAGTGCATGGATGTGCACCTTTTGCTCTTTTACACTCTGGCTTGTGCTGCGGTCATTTTCCTAGGCCACAGCACAAGCCACTGTGTTAAATAATACTTTTCTGACCACCAGTACGGTGGCCGCATCCTAATTCGGCGGTTGGACTGCCAACTTCTTGTCAGGCGGCCCTAAATTGTGACTCTAGCAATCGCAATCCTAGGTGTTTGGACTAAATATCGATTTCCAAATATCGGGAAACAGAAATATTGGAGAATAAATATTGTGACACACAAATATTGTGATACACAAATATTGTTGACAAGAATATCGTTTTATGAGGTAAGTAATATTACTGTGAATAATATGAATGTTTTTAATATCATTTTCACTAATATAGTGGTTACAAAACATCGTTTTAAAATTATTTTTATGTTTTTAGTTGATACATTAATTTTATGTGTTAATATGGTTTATATAAATATTATTAGTTGTTTTTAAAATATGGCTTGTAATTTTAAGTGCTTTAGAATATTTTATTAATTTTGAATAATAATTTATAGTGTCGTAGTGGGTTCTTGGGTTTGTGGGGGTTTAGAGTGAGAAGTTAATTAGGTAATAATTTTATTAGGAATTATTGAATGCATTTTATTTAATTATATGATTGATGTTTATTATGTAATTTATGTAATACTAATTTATTGTCATTATATCTTATTTGTGGGCTGTTAGGCTTGTAGGGGTGTAGGGTAGGAAGTTAATTAATTAATAATTAATTAAGAATGATTATTAATTTGTAATTATTATTTAATTAATTTATACTAATGGAATTCATGGAATACCTTATTTAATTTACTTATATTTGAGCTGTGTACTGCTAGGTTTGTAGGGGTGTAGGGTGAGAAGTTAACTAAGTAATAATTAATGAATACTTCATTATTAATTGTTAGTTCATTATTAATCTGATTTTAATTATTTAAAATATGGAATACTGATTCTTTTAATTATATTTTAGTTGTGGGATGCTAGGTGTGTAGGACCATTGGGTGATAAGTTAATTAAGTAATAATTAATTAACAAATAATTATTGTATGTTAATTACTTATTTAGTTTATGTTAACTATGTGAGTTATTGAAGAATTATTTTTTTAGTTGTGTGTTAAGTGCGGGCTGCTAGGTTTGATGGGGTCTAGGGTGGGAAGTTAATTAGGTATCAATTAATTATGTAATTTATTTTAAATATGTAAGTTATGGAAATGTTATTTTTTTAGGTATATTCTATGTGCGGGCTGCTAGGTTTGTAGCGGTACATGGTAGGAAGTGAATTAATTAATAATTGAATAACAATTATTTATTGATTGATAATTATTTTGTTATTGAATAGTAATTATTTAAACTAAATTATTTGTTTTTAGTTTTTTAATACATATACAAATATTTTAAGCTAAATAATATTTTTTTATTAAACGTTTCATTTTTTTTCTACATTTATGGGGTTACACATATATGTAACATGTGTGAAGTGAAGTATTTTCTGTACTCTTGCCTGTCGTCGGAATAATAAAATGAACCTCTTTGCAGTTAATACTTTCCCTAATGTTGCGCTGTTTTAAGTGGGAATAGTAAATTTCACTCCTCCTAAAACCAACACTTTTCCTTCTGTTGTGCTGCTTTAAGAGGGAACAGTATATTTCACCCCTCCAAAACCCAGCACTTTCCCTACTATTGTGCTGACTAGAGTGGAAATAGTAAATTTCAACTCTCTGAAATCCAACGCTTTCCCTACTGTTGTGCAGACTTGCGTGTGAATAGTAAATTATACCCCTCTGAAATTCAATGCTTTCCCTACTGTTACCCTGTTTTGAGTGAGAATAGTAAATTTAACCCCTCAAAAGTTCAACACTTTCCCTACTTTTGTGTTGTTTGGAGTGGGAATAGAAATTATCACCCCTCCAAAGTCTAACGCTTTCCTGCCTGTTGCAGAGGTTGGAGTGGAAATAGTAAATTTAACCCATCCAAATTCCAACACTTTCTATACTGTTGTGTAGACTGGAGTGGGAATAGTAAAATTCACCCCTCAGAACTCCAACGCTTTCCCTACTTTTGCTTAGACTGAAGTGGGAGTTGTAAATTTCACACCTCGGAAGTCAAATGCTTTCCCTACTGTTGCACTGACTGGAGTAGAAATAGTAAATCTAAATCCCACGAAGTCGAACACTGTCCCTATTATTGCGGTGACTGGAGTTGGAATAGTAAATCTAACCCCTGCAAAGTTCAACACATATTCTTAGACTCCAATAGGTTTCATAGTATTAGTTAAATTGATTTTATAGGATTAATTGTTTTATTTTTTATATTTTGTAATTTTTGCTATATATATATATATATATATATATATATATATATATATATATATATATATACACATATACACACACATATATGTATATATATTACCTGCTGGCGGTCGCCAGTAGGTAGTTATAGTTAGGACCTCGTTTCTATTCAAAAAGCGTTTTTTCTTTTCCCAATATCTTTGGCGCCGTTTGACGAATCTTCGCGAAATTTTCAAAACTAATGGTTCGCTCAGGTCAGCTCCTGTCTTGAAAGGTTCGTTGAGCGGGGGTCGAGAAAAAAGGGGTGTCCCAAAACGCGTTTTCTCCATGTTAATTTCCATAGGAAACTTTAGACAAAGCTACAGCCCGAACTGCTGAACGAAATTACACCAAATTTGGCAAACAGGTAGGTCTTGGTTCAGAAAGCGTTCTTTTTTTTTTAAATGGTGTAAATCTGTTCAGTAGTTCCTGAGAAATTTAAAAATAAAAAAATATCGATATCTGGTGACCCAGGAGGATTCGCGAACCCTCCCGATCACAAGCTTCATTTTGATTGGCTGTCAACATTCCAAACCAAGAAGTGTTGGCAGCCATCTTGTGACTCGGTAAATCTGAGTCACAAGAAAAAAGGTAAACAAATTGTTGAAAATGAAGAAAAGGGGGCAGGGTAGAAACACCCTGACCCCCTAGGCCTGCTCAGAGGGGGCCAAAAAAAGCATTTAAAAAAAAAAAAGAATTGTGGGATTCGCGCTGGGTTTGTGAATCCCGCCGAGAAAATAAAAAAAAACGAAGCGCGGTATCCCGAGCTTTGTTTTAATAAGCCCCCGGGTGGGCCAGGTCCCAGGGGCAATAAGTAAAATATATGTGGGGGGCACACGGCCCCCCCACAGCCCCGGGGACCGCCACCTCCCCGGGGCTTCTTTTAAAAAATTGCATCTGGGGCTCCTGCCCCCCCCACGCTGCCCCGGGGACCACCACTCCCCAGGGCATTTATGATAATGGGTGGGGGGGCCTCACGGGGTTCATTGGGGCTCCCCCCGCGGTCCCCAACATAAGGCCAGCCCCGGGGAATGGGGTCCCCGGGGCAATAATTGGCCTCAGGAGGGGGGCCACGCAGCCCCCTTCCAAAAAAAAAAAAAAATGGAAAGGCTGGCCAGGCCCCGGGTGATGGGGTCCCCAGGGCCAATAGTGGCCCAGGGAAGGGGGGGCCACGCGGCCCTCCTCCCGAAAAAATAATAATAATTAAAAAAAAAGCGAGGCAATGCCCCGGGGGATGGGGTCCCCGGGGCCGAAAAAGGCCTCAGGAGGGGGGCTGAGCGCCCCCCCCCTTAAACAAAAATATAAATATGTGGCCATGCCCCAGGGGATGGGGTCCCCGAGGCCGAAATCGGCCTTGGGAGGGGGACCGCGTGGCCCCATTCCCGTTTAAAAAAAAACAAATGAATAGTGGCAGGCCCCGGGGGATGGGGTCCCCAGGGCCCAAAAATATTGAGAGAAGGGGGGCCACACAGCCCCCCTTCCAACCCCCCAAAAAAGGGAAAAAAAACAGCATCTCGCCGGAGGCTCCACCCCCTCCCTGCACCACTCTGCAAACGTGCCTCCTGGCGCGTTCTGAGTTGGGGATTAAGTCCCCTAGAATCTTAAGGGTCCTTAGGGGCCAACTAGCCCACCAGGTACCTCCAGTAATCCCCACACAGTGGGATTGCTGAGAGGTGGTCCGAGGCCACGCCTCTTTTTATACCACTCTGCAAACGCGCCTCTTGGCGCACTACTGGTGGGGCGATGAGGTCCTCTGTGTCCTGAGGACCTCAGGACTGAAGTGGACTTCATCCCCGACCAGCAGTGCGCCAGGAGGCGCGTTTGCAAAGTGGTGTAAAAAGGGGGCGTGGCCTCGGATCACTCTCAGCAATCCAGCTGTGTGGGGCTTAATGGAGGTATCTGGTGGGCTAGTTGGCCCCCAGGGACCCTCAGGAGGCAAGGGGACTTCATCCCCCAACTAAGAGCGCGCCAGGAGGCGCGTTTCCAGAGTGGTGGACAAAGGGGGCGTGGCCTGTGTCCACCTGTCAACAATCCCACTATCTGAGGCATACTGGAGGTATCAGGTACGCTAGTTGGCCCATAAGGACCCCCAGCAGTGAAGTGGACTTTAATCTCCATCCAAGAGTGCGCCAGGGAGCGCGTTTGCAGAGTGGTGGGGAAAGGGGGCGTGGCCTGCAATGAGAACTTAGCAATGCTGTTGTGTGGGACTTACTAGCGGTAATAGGAGGGGTAGTTGGCCCCCAAGGTTGTCCTTGGGGGCCAACTACCCCTCCTTTTACCTCCACTAAGTGCTACACAGTGGGATTGCTAAGAGGTCTTCAGAGGCCACGCCCCCCCCTTTCTCCACAGTACTGGTTGGGGGATGAAGTTTACTTAACTCCTCAGGGACTTTGGGGGCCAAGAAGCCCTCCTGGTACCTCCTGTAAGTCCTACGCAGCGGAATTCCTAAGCGCTGGTTGGAGGCCCAGCCCCCTTTCTCCACCACTCTGCAAACGCGGCTACCAGTTAATGAAGCATTTGTAATGTAATAGGACTCACATTTGCACGAGTTAGAGCTATTGGCATTGTACATGTAAGAGTTTTTTACAAATGTTATTTGTAGTGGAGTGGATGTACGGTGTGTGTAGTGGAATTATGTGGTATGTTGTGCAGTGAAATTATGTGGATAGAAAGTATGTGGTATTTAGTGTATAGGAATTATGTAGAGTGGGATTATGTTTTATGGAGAGTAATTATGTGGTATGGTAGTCTGTGTTGTGGAGTGGTAACCTCAGATTTAGTCTTCCTCGTTTCCATAGAAGCTAAACTATGAACTCAATGAGACAAAAAAAAAAAGAAGGAATCACTGAGGAGCACATCTGGACCTAGTCAGAGGTATGAGCAGGGCCACTGGAATTATGCGACTGTTTGGCTGCACCGACATTCGCACAATTATACATTTTCCACATTAGACACATAATTCATCATCTGTTGTCTAATCTGCAGATTTGAACAAAAAAAGCCTTGTTTCTAGCTCAAACATTACCAAAAATGCAGCGACAAGTGTTACAGCGTGGCGGAAGGTCCTTTGCAAACCTAGAATGGTCATCTGTTACTTATTGCTAAATGTGGGTGTTAAATTGGTACTAAGCCCCCCAACAATCCCCCGGATCCTGCTCTCGCTAGACATGGCCCTAACTCGTGGAGCATCTTACATCCGTCTAATATTTCTAAGAACGCCAAGAAAAATGTCAAACATAAATTATTGAAACTTCACCCTGAAACATTAATTGTTGATACCTACCACATCCTGTCCTATGAAAACGGACTTTATTTTCCACACCAAATGCCCTACAAAATGGAAAAAAACATTCCTTCTCTACCTTCCTATCACTAAATCTATCAAAATTCCGTATGGAATTAAATTGTCGACTACCCCCTCCCTATCTTTCAATGAGGAAATTGATATATCCATTTTCAGAACTGGTAACATTCTTATTCAGGCACCTGAACATCACCTTAACATTTTTGACAGCCATTTCAGTACCATGGCCTATCAAATGGGTCAAAAACCCTCAGCAACCCAATTGCCTTGCTCCCCTGTGACTTCACTCACTCCCCCCATTCAGTCTCACCTTCCCCTTCCTTTCCCGGCCTCCTCCAGAACCTCTAACGGGGCCCCACTTCTCAGCGTAGGACCTCCTGCCCCCTCTCTCTCAAGATTGTTTGATCTCTCACTTACTCTTACCAACGATCGCTCTCCTCCTGTCCCAACCATCTTCCCAGTTTCTCCCTCTAACTCACTCCCTACTCAATTGCCTCCCCTTGGGTCTCCTTCTGCTCTCTCCTCTATGTCTAATGACCCGACTTCTAATGAAATCCTTTCCAAGCGATACGATGTGGTTTATTCCCGTAACATTCCCTCTCTCTCTCTCACTCTCCCTACTCATTCCCTTATCTTACGACTGACTCTCCCTCTCTCTCTCACTCTCCCTACTCATCCCCTTATCTTATGACTGACTCGAAGCACTTCATGCAGAACCCATGTAACACTGGTCCGAATTTCATTAACCACCTGCCTATTATTGTGACTCCCTCCCCCGTCTCAGTTCATCCTCCCCTCGTTGGATTTCCCTCCCCTGTCAACACTGACCCAACTTCATCCCCTGCCTCCTTCTCTGCTGGATTCCCTCCAACTTTATTGCACAGACACTGAACAGTATAGAACGCAAACTCAATTCTCTGGCTACAGAATTAACGCGACTTAGAGGGGATCTCTCTATTCTTAACTCCCGGGCTTGCCCCTACATCTCTGATACTTCACCCTCTAGTTCTCACATCTTCTCTCAACATGCCCGGTGGCCGACCATCCCTCTTTGAAGACGAGCTCACAGGCCTTTCTGTGCTGTTTGCTCCCTCTCTACTGCTGACCTTAATGACCTGAGCAAATCCTATCTCCCTAAGTCCCAGGTGACGGATCACCTCCCTTACTCCAACATCCCAGTAATAGTGGGCGTCAACCGAGTCCCGTCAACTCTCAACTCGCCTAGACCTCCAGCACAACTCACCACCATCCACACCCTCAAACCAGCCAAGGATAACCCTAATCCCCTTTTTTGCATGCTTGTTCACTGCAGATCGGCAGTAATACATGCTACAGAGATTTCAGAAACCATCCTCAGTGAGGCTATTGACATTGCTTTACTCACTGAAACCTGGGTCAATGACCACTCGATGGCCATCCTTGACCTTCTCACCCCTCCCTGCTACTCCATCATTAGACAGGACAGACCTGACAGAAAAGGAGGTGGCCTAGCCGTAATCCATAAAATTGAGTAACAACTCTCCCTTCTGAAGAACACTGATCACTTGACCTTTGAATACCTTGGCGTAGAACTCACTGTTAAAGGCTCTCCTCCCATTAGACTGCATAACATCTACCACCCTCCGGGTGAGCCTCTCCCCTTTGCTGATGAATTATCCGACCTTCTCACTCACTTCTCCCTTTCTGCCTTGAAAAATCTGTTTTTAGGAGATTTCAACATCCATTGGAATAATGCTGTTGATCCCACTGTTAGGCGCCTCGTTAATCTTCTTGAGATGAATGACCTTAAGCAACTCTGCAACAAACCAACCCATATCAAAGGGGCCACACTTGACGCAATCATCACTAGCACTGAACTAGTCTCCCTCACCGACATCATCCCCATTGACTGGTCAGACCACCATCTCATTCTGTTCAACATCTCAACCAGTGCCTTACTTACCCCAGCAGTAAATAACAAACCCAAGACGTGGACCAGAAACCTCAAACAAGTCCCCCCTAGTGAACTCGAGTCTAAATTACAGGCTCAACTGCATCTCCTCCCTCACTCCCAAAACGCAAATGAGCTCACTGTACATTCCAATAAGGCCATTTATTATGTCCTGGACCAAGTCGCACTGCTTAAACTAAAACAACAAAGAACGATTCAACCCAAATCTTGGTTCAATCCTGAACTCAATCATGAAAGAAGACAACTTAGACTAGCAGAAAGAACATGGCGACAACACCCCTCGCCCTCTCATCTAGCCTTCCTCAGACCCGCAAGATCAACATATAAGAAGCACATTTTCAATGAAAAAGCATCTTTCTTTCGTTCCCAACTTGATCGTGCCAAAAATAGGCCCAGAGAACTCTTTAACATTGTCAGAAGACAAACGTCATGTGCTCCTCCAGAACTGACGGCCTCAAGTGAAAGATGTGAGGAAATTGCCAACTTCTTCTCGGATAAAATTGCAAAAATTGATCAATCCTTCCCACAAATTTTGGCCCTGCCTAGCCCCCAAATTTCTGTAGACGTCCCTCCTTTTTCCACATCTACCCTCCCTCCTAATCCTCTTATTCACCAATCTACTCTAACAATTTCTGGAGACATCCTTTCTAACTTACAATTGAAAAATAATGCCTCCTGGTCTAATTTCAATCCTATGACTGAGCTCAAAGTCTTTCATATCATTGCGAAATTAAAGCCGACCTTGCACACCAAAGACCCGCTCCCATCAAAGCTAGTTCATAACCTTAACCACATCATTGCCCCTTGTTGGACAAAAATTATTAGCTCCTCTTTTGCCTCAGGAAGCGTCCCCGACTCCCTCCAACTCGGGCAAATCACTCCCATTCTTAAAAACCTAAATGCTGACCCTAATGACCCTAACAACCTCCGCCCCATCTCCAACCCCCCACTTCTAGCTAAAACCATGGAGAAATGTGTACTACTTCAACTCGGCAACGACATAGGCAAATGCAACTTACTTGACTCCTTTCAATCTGGTTTCAGGAAAGGCTGTAGTACAGAAACCGCTATGCTGAACATTGCTGACGACATTCACCGCTCCCTAGAGAATGGTGAGGCTTGCCTTCTTATCCTCCTTGACCTCTCAGCAGCATTCGATACAGTCAATCATTCTTCCTTACTGGAATCTCTTAAAGCTCGCTCTGGCCTTAATGGAACGGTCCTGAACTGGTTCACTTCCTACCTCCAGCACCGAACACAACAAATAAAAATCAACTCCTGCCTCCCAAATCCTATCCCTGTCTCCCTGGGTGTCCCCCAGGACTCACTTCTCTCCCCCTCTCTCTTCAACCTCTTCATGGAACCCCTTACTCTCATTTTGAAACAAGCGGGATCAACTATCACCTTTACGCTGATGACACCCAACTCTACTACAAAATCAAATCACACAGTGATATACTTCATTTAAACAACACTCTGAGCAAGATTCAATCCTGGTTTTACTCCAACCATCTTAAACTGAACCCAAACAAAAAGGAAATTATTCTTTTCTCCCCTAAAAGTAACTGTCTCCCCATCCAAGGCTGGATCTCTGACCTCAACTGCCCCCTCACTCTATCAAACTTGGCAAAATCCCTTGGTTTCATCCTTGGCAAAAATTTGGCACTGAAGGACCATATAAATAACGCGGTCGAAGGAGCACTTTTCACTCTCAAACACCTCAAGAAAATCAAACCCTTCATCCCTCTAGACGACTTCAAATGGGTCGTCCAATCACTAGTCTTCTCCAAACTTGACTACAGCAATGCTATTCTCACTGGAACCCCTAAAATCCACCTGGCCCCCCTTAGAGCTGTGCTCAACTTGGCTGCCAGGCTCATTACCGACTGCAAACGATATGACCACATGACGCCTGCCCTCAAATCCCTTAATTGGCTTCCCATTGAAGGAAGATGCATTTACAAGACTGCCTGCATCACCCACAAAGCTCTTCGCTCTCAATCTCTGGTTTACTTAATAAACAAACTCAAAAAAGCGGGCAGCTCTAGACTGATGAGAAGCTCCAATTCTCTTCTCCTCATTCCCCCGTTACTAAAAAAGAAATCCACCCAGACTCGCTCCTTCTCTGGAAATGCACCGAGCATCTGGAATTCCCTCCTGAGGGACCTTAGCTGTAACCCCTCCTACCTGGGCTTCGAAAGAGACCTAAAATGTCACCTCCTCAACAAATATTGGAGTCCATAATTCTCTCAGACCCTGCTATCCTTTAATCACCTGTATCGGTCATCTTTCTGCTAACCTGTTGACCTTTCGCTCTCCCTTTACTCTTCTTTTTATGTACTCCGGCCTCCGCTCTCCCTGATCTCTCATGTAGCCTGTCAGCTCTAACTACTGTGCTGTAAGTTGCTTTTTGACGTTCTCCCCTGTTTTTGTCCAATTGTTCTGGACCTCTCCTCACCTACCCTTTCCCTCCTACCACTACAATTGTTTTCCTTGTTTATATTTTATTGTTTACTCTGAGTCTTTACCTCCATTGTACTATTTAATTGTTTATAACTTTTGAATCATCATAATCCTGCCTTCTCCTGACTTAATGATGAGATTTGCTTGTTCCTGATTGTAGATTTTGCTTGGAACTATTGTTTCCTGTATATTTTGCCTGCTCCTGTAAAGTGCTCTGATACCTCTGGGTCTAGCCAGCGCTATATAAAACCTTACAAATAAATAAAATACAAATATAAAGGGAGGGGTAGTGGTTCGCTTATTGATTTCATATTTGTTTCAGCACCACATTATCTCCTCATTTTAAAATCTTTTTCAGCCATTTTAGCGATCATAATCCATTATCCTTAACCCTTGATATTGCCGTGGGTCAAAAACCACATTTAAAGGGTGCCCTCAGGAGTTTTTCCGTTATGGACAAAGGGAGAAGGCTGAATTGGGCTCAGATGGACCCTCAGTGCCTACAAACGTCTCTTTTCACTTCCTGTCTGCATGATTTTAATATTTGTTTGGACAGTGATGCGGGGGGAGGTACTGGAAGCATACAAAGACATAGTTCGGGGGGTTTGTAAATCTTGACAGCCACAACCACTAGCACCCAGGAGTCACAAATCCCAAAATCATTTGACAGGGATTGCTCAAGAACCCTGCACCATCGGAAGGCAGCTTTGAAGCAGGGCCCGAGGAATGGGCAACTGATCAGAAACTGCAGGCAGGCCTACAAGTTGGCTCAAAAGGAGTGTAGACATAATTTACAGGAGTCAGCCTGGGACGAGCTATGTCAAGCCTGTGAAACGGGGGATAGCTGTCTTTTCTGGAGTGTTGTAAACAGGCCTTGTTTTTCTGAGGTTCCTGGCTTGCTTTTATGCCATCATATCCCGAAGCAACAGGGATGGCTCATTTTGAGAGTACTTATAATCATCGGGATGGGATTGGAGATATAATCCCTGGGGCATCTGTTAAAACCAGTGACCATGTGGTTTTCAAATCAGATGAAATCCAACAAGGAATTCTTGCCTTGTCCAGAAATAAGGCCCCGGGCCCAGATAATATACCTCCAGATCGTTTAAAGCTAATATTGATGTTTGGGCCCCGCTTTTAGCCCAGGTCTTAAATGCGGCTGCACAGGAGGGGTTGCTACCCTCCTGGTCTACCGCCGTGATTGTCCCCATATTTAAGAAGGGGGACAAAGTGAACCCACAGTGCTATCGGCCAATCTCACTATTGGATGCTACGGTTAAGGTCCTTGGGAGGACAGTTCTATATAGGCTCTCTGACTGGGCAGAAGAGAATAACATCTTGAGTGACGTTCAGTATGGATTCAGGGCGGCTAGGTCAACAGCAGACCAATTCCTCAACCTCCATCTAATTCTCAATAAATATACGGTGGCTCACTGGGAATCCCTACATCTTGCGTTTATGGATCTGACATCCGCTTTTGACAAGGTTAATCGAGCTAAACTGTGGCGACTGCTTAGCGAGCTGGGGGTCGACTCTAGTATTGTGGCATTATTATCTGATCTGCACTCATTGACCTCAGCTCGGTGCACATTTCTCAGCGAGCAGCATGCGCTTGCCTATTTTCCACAAGCTGTGGGGTTCGCCAGGGGTGCATACTTGCACCTTTTTTGTTCACTGTATATGTGAATGGGTTAGAGTCCACGCTCTATCGGTGTTGGCCAATTGCCCTAAAATTAGGAATAGGTCTCTCCCCGTTCTGCTATATGCGGATGATGCGGTCCTGATGGCATGGTTCGTACATGGGCTGGACTTGCTGTTGGCCAAGTATGTGTCTTTTATGGGACTTCTGGAATTCTCAGTCAATTTTTCAAAGTCCTATGTAATGGTAGTGGGTCCCAAATCTACTCGCAGTAAGACCTTTAAGGTATCTAATTTTACTCTGACCAAAGTCAATGCCTTCCCTTAGCTGGGAGTTTTATTTGACACCCAAAGTTGTTGGAAACCCCTGGTGGAAGCCAGACAATCAGAGGCTGTAAAAACTATGGGGGCGGTTTTTAGTTTTGCACATAGCATTGGTTCTAGGGTACCGAGGGACCTTCTAAAAATCTATCAAGCCAAGTGCATTGCACAGCTGCAATATGGTAGTGAAGTTTGGGGGAACACTAAGATGGAACGGATTCAGACTATGGAGAACAATTTTCTGCCCAAGCTGGCCCAGGTCCCTCAGTCCACCCCGGCATTTTTTGTGCATGCTGAATTAGGGCTTGACTATGTCTCGGACCTAGTCGCCATAAGTCCTCTATTGTGCTGAAGTAGGGAGGAGCTGAAGTTAAACCAGTTAATTATTGAGGACTGTCTGTCTCTGGACCGGGTACTGAGTATTCCATGGTTTGCTCATGTGAAGGCATCCTTTCTTTCCTTAGGCAGGCCTGACATTTTTATGAATCCTACTGATCTCTCCTCCCACGAGTTGGGGTGTGTTAAACCATTGTTTCTGGAATGCTCCCGCTTGGAGAGAGAGAGCTTAGAACTTCAGAAGCCAGTAGTTACGGGCCATATGCTTTTAAAGACTGTACAGGGGTTGGAGCCATACCTGGGCCTTGTTCGCTCACAGCATGACAGGTTTTTACTGGGAAGGTTCAGATTTAATAAACTGCATCATTTTTTGGCTTCCCCTCGTGGGTGGGCTCGGCCTGAGGAAAGGGCTCCCTGTGGCTGTGACAATGTGTATCCACAGGATTCGCTTCATTTTATAATGTATTTATCTTATTTTTGCTGGTCGAGGAAGCGTTTTTAATCCCTTTACTGAAACCATTGCACTTTAAACAAGTTAGGCCGGCCTTGATGTACTTACAGATGTTACCCACGGCCCAGGTGATTTTTACTGTTTTATCCTTTTTACGGGCTGTCTGGACGTTGAGGGAATCGAGACCTGATTAACTATTTTACGTGTTCCCTGTTTTATAATTAAGTGTATCACCTGTTTTTATTGTTATTTCATGAATTTGATTTTATCTTCATGGATTTGTACTCTTTTCTGGTGATTTTACTTACCGAATAAAGACTTATTGAATTGAATTGAATTTGATTACCTGGTTTAACTAAAAGAAGGGGACTACATATCCCTGCATGCCTAATAACTGTAGAAAAGTAAAGGCAACAATTACTTATCATTGAAAACAGATTTGAACTACCAGGAAGAAGACGGTGTGTCGAAACGCGTAGTGGTATCTGTGATTTTAACTGCAAGCAATGTTGGCGAATAAATGAAGTTACCTGTATTAGCCTTTGGGAGTGCAGCGTTTATCTTCCTTTTGAATTAATATGTATATATATAGTAATAAATTAAAAAATATATAAAATTAATATATTGTAAATTAACCATTGTTATTAATTATCTTACACCATATATATATATATATTATCTACTGGCGGTCGCCAGTAGATAGTTATAGTTACAACCTATTATCCATAGGAAATCCGCGACATTCTATTTGAAATAACTCTCTTGCCGGTTGACGTATCTTCGCGAAATTTTCAAACTTTGTGGCCCGCTCCGGTCCGCTCCTACCCTGAAAGTCTCGGGGGATTCGTCAAGCGGGGGCCGAGAAAAAGGGGGGTCCCAAAACGCGTTTTCCCCATGCACTTTTCCATAGGAAACTTTAGACACGGCTACAGCCCGAACTGCTGAACGGAATTACACCAAATTTGGCAAAGAGTTCAGAAAGAACCCTTTTTGTTAAATGGTGTAAATCCGTTCAGTAGTTGCTGAGAAAATGAAAAGTAAAAAGTTAGTGATATCTATGGCCGAGTAGGGTCCGCGTACCCTCAGCGCACCCTGCGCGCACCATCCCGATCACGAGCTGCATGTTAATTGGCTGTCAGCTGGCTGTCAACATTCCGATTCAGGAAATGTTGGCAGCCATTTTGTCCCTCGGTAGAACCGAGGGACAGAAACAAGAGCGCAAAGCGCACAAAGGGGGCAGGGTAGAAACACCCTGACCCCCTAGGTTTGCTCAGGGGGTCCCACAAGGACCCCCTGGGCAAAAAAAAAAAAAATTTTTTTTTTAAATCGGCAGGATGCGCTCAGGGTGCGCGAATCCTGCCGGAAAAAAAAAAATCGAAGCGCGGTCTCCCGCGCTTCGATGTTAATTGGCCCCGGGTGGCCCAAGTCCCGGGGGCATGGTGGGGGTTAATTTTATGTGTGGGGGGCCACAAGGGCCCCCAAGCCCCGGGGACCGCCACCCCCGGGGCTTTTTTTAAATGGTGCGGGAGAGCTCTGAGCCCTCCCGCAGCCCCGAGGACCACCACCTCCCGGGGCTTTTTTTTTTAATTAAAGAACCTGTGTGGGGGGCTCCAGCCCCCACACACCCCGGGACCGCCACTTCCCGGGGCACTAAACATTTAAATATGGGGGTCCGTTACGGACCTCCAGAGCCCGGGGACCACCACCTCCCGGGGCTGTGACCTGAATGGGAGGGGACCGCGCGGCCCCCTCCTGGAGCCCTTGATGGCCCTGGGGACCACCACCCCCCAGGGCCGGCTCCTGCAGTGTCCCGGGGTGCCTACCCCGGGACACTGTAGTTTGCTATGGCAGGGACGGGAGCCTCGCGGCTCCCGTCCTGCCATAGCAACTGCTTTGGATATTGGAAGAGAGAGCAGGGAAACCTGCTCTCTCTTCCAATATCCAAAGCGATGCTTTCCACATGGGGAGCTGCATCTTAGCAGCTCCCCATGTGTAAAGCAATGCCGGCTCCCAAGGGACGCGGGAGCCGGCGGGACTGTGGGGGGCTTGGGGACCCCCCACAGTCCCCAACGGAGAGGGCCAGCCCCGGGGGATGGGGTCCCCGGGGCAAGTAGTGGCCCGGGAGGGGGCCACGCGGCCCCCCTCCCCAAAGTTTAAAAATAATTAAATTTAAAAAAAAACGGAAAGGCCAGCCCCGGGGGATGGGGTCCCGGGGCCTTAAATGGCCTGAGGAGGGGGCCACGCAGCCCCCCTCCAAAGAAAAAGAAAAAAATCGAGGCCATGCCCCGGGGATGGGGTCCCCGGGGCCAATACAGGCCCAGGGAAGGGGGCCCCGCGGCCCCTTCCCGTTTTTTTAAAAATATTTAATTTAAAAAGGGGTAAGGCCCTGGGGGATGGGGTCCCCAGGGCCGAAAAACATGAAAAGGAAGGGGGCTACACAGCCCCCCTTCAGGGAGACAAAAAAACGATCGGGCCCGCAGGCCCCGCCCCTTCCTTCACCACTCTGCAAACGCGCCCACCTGGCGGGTTTGCAGAGGGGAACGATTCCCCTTGAATACTGGGGGTCCCTGGGGCCAACTAGCCCACCAGGAACCTCCAGTATGCGCCAGGGGCTGCCTTGCAGAGAGGTGTACAGAGGCCACGCCCCTTTTACACCTCTCTGCAACGCAGCTCTGTGGCGCTTTTGGAGGTATATGGTGGGCTAGTTGGACTCCGGGGACCCTCAGGATTCAAGGGGACTTAATCCCCCAACTTAAAACGCGCCACGGGCGCGTTTGCACAGTGGTGAAGGGAGGGGGCGGGGCTTCAGGTGACATGTGTGCAAACAGGCCCCGTGGCGCGTTTTAAGATGGGGAATTAAATCCCTTCAATCCTGAGGGTCCCTGAGGGCCAACTAGCCCAACAGGTACATCCAGAAAGCGCCACAGAGCTGCGTTGCAGAGAGGTGTAAAGGGGTGTGGCCTCTCTACACGTCTCTGCAACGCAGCCCCTGGCGCATATTGGAGGTTCCTGGTGGGCTAGTTGGCCCCTAGGGACCCTCAGGATTCAAGGGGACTTAATCCCCAACTTAAAACGCGCCACGGGCGCGTTTGCACAGATGTCACCTCAGGCCCCGCCCCTCACTTCACCATTGTGCAAATATTCTTCTAAAATCATCCGAAATACGAATTCCGATTTACTCACCTGTTATAAGGAGAGACCTCAGTGCTGCATCTTTCAGCCCAGTACTGGTCCTGAAAAGTAATTTTAACCGTACTTACCAGTAACTTGAATTTCCTTCCATAGGATATCATTGCCTGCTTTTTGCTGAAAAAGTTTCTAAGTGTTGATTTTTGAAACATACAAATATTCCTCTAAAATCAGCCGAAATACGAATTCCGATTTACTCACCTGTTATAAGGAGAGACCTCAGTGCTGTATCTTTCAGCCCAGTACTGGTCCTAAAAAGTAATTTTAACCGTACTTACCAGTAACTTGAATTTCCTTCCATAGGCTAACATTGACTGGTTTCACTTGGAAATTCTTCTAAGTGTGGAGTTTTGGAACTTTAAAATATTCATCTAAAATCAGCCGAAATACGAATTCCGATTTACTCACCTGTTATCAGGAGAGACCTCAGTGCTGCATCTTTCAGCCCAGTACTAATCCTGAAAAGTAATTTTAACCGTACTTACCAGTAACTTGAATTTCCTTCCATAGGATATCATTGCCTGCTTTTTGCTGAAAAAGTTTCTAAGTGTTGATTTTTGAAACATACAAATATTCCTCTAAAATCAGCCGAAATCCGAATTCCGACTTACTCACCTGTTATCAGGAGAAAACCCAGTGCTGCACCTTTTAGCCCAGCACTGACCCTGAAAAGTAATTCTAACCGTACTTACCAGTAACTTGAATTTCCTTCCATAGGCTAACATTGACTGGTTTCACTTGGAAATTCTTCTAAGTGTGGAGTTTTGGAACTTTAAAATATTCCTCTAAAATCAGCTGAAATACTAATTCCGATTTACTCACCTGTTATCAGGAGAGAACCCAGTGCTGCATCTTTTAGCCCAGCACTGACCCTGAAAAGTAATTTTAACCGTACTTACCAGTAACTTATATTTTCTTCCATAGGAATCCATTGTCTGGTTTTCAGCAAAAAGTTTCAAAGTGTTGATTTTTACAAACTACAAATATTCCTTAAAAATCACCTGTATGACTTAAACGCATTCTTTCAACTGTTTACAGGAGATGCACCAGTGCTGTATCCAGGATCCAACACTGAGTAAGAAAAAGTAACAATAACAGTTTTTACCTGCTAAGTGAATTTCCTTCCATAGGATAACATTGGTGACCATATGAGAAAAAGTTTCTAAGTGTCAACTTTTAAAATACAATAATATTCCTTAAAAATCAGTACTGTAACCAAAACGCTTTTACTCAACTGTTTACAGGAGATGTCCCAAGACTGAATCTAGGATCCAGTCCTGTGGTTAGAAAAGTAATCCATAAAGTAACTAATTGCATTTAACTAGAAATTCACATTGAGCTGAATGTTGCATTGTGTTTGAAAATGTGTTGCCCATTGCAACAACTGTAACTACTGTACTTAAAAGTCTATTGCCTATGTGCAAAGTATTTAAACTAAAGTAATTCATTCTGAGAAAGTATTTTTTGTAATGTAATGTATAATGTAATTACAATGTAATTTAAAAAATAAAATATGTAAAAAAAATTGTTTCTAAAAATGTAGTAAATCAGTATGAAAAAAATTAATATAACAATTAATACATTTAAAAATTGTCATTTACAAAACCTTTGAAATTTACTGAAAAAACCATAGGTTTCAGGCACGTTATAGTTAGAAATTAGCATTTAAAAAACCTTTGAAATTCACTGAAAAAACCATAGGTTTCAGACACGTTATAGTTACAAATTAGCATTTAAAAAACCTTTGAAATTCACTGAAAAAACCATAGGTTTTAGGGACAGTTATAGTTACTTGGACATTGCACTCGTACAAAACCCGTGAAATTCCCCCGTTATAGTTAGTTCAGCTAACTATAACTCGCGCCCGCAATGCACTGCTGATGACGTCACATATTACATCACTCATGACATGGTCAGTGACATCACTGATGACATCACTGATGACATCTCAAATGACATCACTGATGACATCATCCACGTGATAATCTGATGCACCTCCTCACACCCTAATATAACCTTTGATACACCCACTCTAAATTACAGACTGCCATTCGCAAAACCATAGACACTCCAACACCAATAACTACATACCCACTCACTGATTCTTAGGTCTACACACACACATCCACTCACTCACCCGTACAGTCACTCATACTTATGGTCACTCAGTACAGGACTATCATATGCACTCTTACTCCTATATAGACACTCAAACACCGCCACTCATCCATAGAGGTACTCACACACCTAGTCAGTCATGCAAATAATTAAACACACTGCCATTTACTCACCTATACAGTTATACACACACCAGCTCACTTAATCATACAAATACTAGCACATTGTTACGCTCTTATACAATCACTGATACAAGCACACACTCATCCATACAGCCACTCTCACAATAACACACTCTCACTTATAGCCATTTAAATACTCTAACACACATATATACTGCCTTTCACATATGTAGTTACTCACACATGTACCACTGGGACATACATTCACTCACTAACACACTCTTACACACACTTACCCACCCATACAGTCTATCACAGATGCACTCTTGAAACCATCCACCCAGTGAATCACCCACTCACACATCTATGCACAGTCGCACACACCCCATCCACACAAACACTCAGGCACCCATACAGATACTCAGACAACAAATCAATAACTCTTATAGACACTCATGTAGCTGTTCACAAACCCATGCAGCCACTTACACAGCAACAGACAGATACAGACATTCACCCAGTTTAGTCACTAACCCATGCATTCAGTAAGATACGTTTAATCACTCACTTATAGAATTAGTCACGCACCTACTAAATCATCCATACAGACATTTATACACCCACTCATTCTTCAAAACGCCTTTCCCTATATATATTAAAAATATTTAAACTTTACAGAAACACACAGTCACTGGATGATGTCAACAGTGATGTCATTTGAGATGTCATCAGTGATGTCATCAGTGATGTCACTGACCATGTCATGAGTGATGTAATATGTGACGTCATCAGCAGTGCATTGCGGGGCGCGAGTTATAGTTAGCTGAACTAACTATAACGGGGGAATTTCACGGGTTTTGTACGAGTGCAATGTCCAAGTAACTATAACTGTCCCTAAAACCTATGGTTTTTTCAGTGAATATATATATATATGATCAAAGCCCTCCGGGGTTGAAACGTGTCTTGGCTGTTTGAAAAAGCTAAATATATTTTTTTTTACCTGCACTAAATCGTGGTCCGTGCTCCAGTTCTTGAAGCTAAAACCAAGTGAAGAGTGGAGTACTTCGCTATATATATATATATATATATATATATATATATATATATATATATATATATACACATATAGTATATCTTTTTGTGTGTGTGTGTGTATATAAATATATATTTATATATAGTGTTAAACATTAGTGGAATATATTTAATATATTTAATTTAAATCATATTACATTTTTATTTGAAAATATTTAACAATTACTACTTTAACTCTCTAATATTGAAAAAAATCTATATTTTTGTCAATTTTTGGATGATATTAGTGTCAACAATATTTTAGTATAGGAGTATGATATTGTGTTAAATGATATTTTTGACACAACATTTTGTCAATGATATTGCTTACCATGATATTATGTCAGTGATCCCAGTCCTTGAATCTCAGTTTATATATAGCACAAGGTGTTTCTAGACCTCAAGTCCCATTCTTATGCTAGTTTGCTTCTGGCTAGTGTTTACTCTTTTACTCTATCCCCCATGAGAAGCTCCCTAGTCAATCATTTTAGATTTGTCTCTTTTTGATTGTAACTGTTTTCCATTCCCAATTTGTTTATATATACCACTGTTCTGTGTCCACTTGACCTTGCCTAAATGTAGACTGTTCATTGTTCTGTCAACTTGGGCAGACACCTGATGGCATTTAATTGCATCTGCTGCCCAAACACACTGGAGATGCATGCATTTTGCTTGCTTATAATGCTGTTAGTGTGTTTTTTAGCTCTTTTTTCTTTCAAATAATGTGTAAATGATCAGGCTGAGGAATCTGTTTCACCCGATACTCAAAGGGGTTCATTTAATTTTAACAGCAGGAAAATAATGTCAAGATAGAGCTTCTAAAATATTACCGGAAGCTTACTTAATGCTTGATCCGTAGACAAAAAAGAATAGTCAATTTATTATCTTATCCTAGAGTATGACCTAAAGATTCTCACTGTTCTCACCCTCAAGAGGCACATTGCCAACAAAACCAACACAGCCTGGTACTAGGGGGCCTATTTATGACACGGTTTGCATCACTCTTGCACCGCACAACGTGGTGCAAGAGCGCCGGCAACCTTATATGTGATTTATGAAAGCATGCAAGGCCACTTTGTGTTACTCTCAGTAGCGCTAAAAATCTTGAGTAAGGTAACACAGCGCAAATTGCTGTGTTGCCTTACTCTGCCCTGGGAAGGCATTCCATGGGCATTGCAGGGGTGTTCCCACGCAACTCCCATGGTTTTTGATGGATTCCCAGATTTACCAGAACTGGTAAACCTGCAAATGCACCAAAAAGGTACACCTTCACAGGTGAGACAAAATATCTTTATTTCTCCTTGTTACTTCAAGAGGAATAGGCCTCTCAGGATTGTTTTTTGTGCAAGAAGATGTCTCTTCCTGCACAAAACGCAGGCACCCTGGCACTATGGTGCAAGGGTCCCTGCATTGGTGCTAGGTTGCCAAACGGACGCTAGCGCAGGGGAAAAGGCAGCAATGCGCCATATTGCCTTAAATACGGTGCATTCCTGCCCTTTCCTTGTCACGCAGTGCAGCCCAGCAAGGTGACCTGCTTCACTGCGTGACAAGTTCATACCTAGGACCCTAGGTTTTTTCTCCTCAAGTGCAACCATTCTTCCAAGAAAGCAAATCAAAACTGCTGTTCAAATTCTTTTACTCTCCAACCTGTATGTTTCCATGCCCTGCTGCACAGCCTTCCAGTCTCAACACTGGCCCCTTCAAGGGCATCCTACCTGCAGCAGCATACCACATTACAGGCTGAAGGAATGTGACCATATAACTCCCACCCTGAAGGAACTCTACTAACTCCATTTGCCTGCCAACACCACCTTTCAAAACCAGCTGCATCACTGACAAAACTATCATGACTGGTGCATCTGCCTACCTGGATCACATGCTCATCATCTCATGGGCTCTTAGCACACCTGCAGGTAGGATTTAATCAGTCAAGAGATGATGAAGTGCAAAAAAGAAAAGCACAAGTCAACAGATCCTCACCACCTGTGCGCCTAGGATCTGGAACGATATCACTGTATTCATCAGGACTCCCTCAGCTTTGTTCCAATTCAGGAAATAGCTGAAGATACACCTCTTTAAAGAATTCTACATTGTGATGCTATAACACTGCACAAACCAGCTACCACTAACACATGCTGACTGTATCTTTGCCTTAGACACTGTACAGCCCCTCACTGCCTTTCAGCTAGGTTTGCGCTATATAACATAAATTCCACATACATTCATGTATTATGTGTGTCACAGAAACCTGCTGGACAGAGGATTGCATATCCTTATTTGTTGGCAATGTGCCTTCTAATTTAAAAGTTTTATGACAGGACAGAAATGTAAAAGAGATTGATATGAAGTGATTGTCATTTACAAGACTATACAGATTGGAAAGGTTTCATTCTCCCTATTACATGGAGTTGAAACTTTAAAATAATTTTTTCTATAATCAAAAACTTTTCAAATTGATATTAACTTAATATAAGGTCCACTAAATGTTTCCAACATTTTTTTAATGTTTTGATGAACTTGTGATACACTGGCTCTCCTTGTCTGATGGATTAGTGGTAGCAGGTGATCCTAATTTATATTTAGAAAAAATGCATATCTTGTGTTATCAAGTTTGTGATAAGATGTCAGCGTTAACTTAATATAGGAAGGGCAAGGCCTTTCAAATTGTACTGAATTCATCCTTAATCTAATTTTAGGGATTTAGGTCAGTTGCATCTCCTCTTGTGCTAGAGTTGCCTGATCATTTTTTATTGCTCTTAAAAATGTATGTCTATTGTAACTTACTGATGGAAAATGGATAGGTGAGTAAATAAAAAAATATAAATATGTTGTAAAATAAAATACAAATCCGATACATGAGCCATCGGATGCGGTCCAACCGCCATCAGAATGACCCCCTAAATATTAATTCATTAAAATGAATGAACTTCCCACCCTCTGCCCCTATAAATCCCACAACCTGCACCTAAAATGTAACTTTAAAAAAAAATCATTACACAATTA
Source organism: Calotriton arnoldi (assembly GCA_963921515.1). Classification (NCBI taxonomy): domain Eukaryota; kingdom Metazoa; phylum Chordata; class Amphibia; order Caudata; family Salamandridae; genus Calotriton; species Calotriton arnoldi. The sequence goes on from CAWUFW010001317.1 coordinate 1,618,460, forward strand.
AAATTAATTTTCAATAAAATAACTAATAGTATTTAACAGCTAATTTGAAATTAATTAAAATTAATTTACTCCTCACCCTTTACCCCTATAAACCCCACAAACTGCACCTAAACAAATGTAATTAAATAATTAACATAATCAATTATCAATTAATTAATTCATATTAATTATCAACCAACTATTAATTAATTAAAAATAAATTACTTCCCACCCTTTACCCCTGTAAACCCCACAACCCGCACCTAAAAAAAAAAATCATTACACAATAAACAATATTAATTGTCAATTAATTCATTAATATTACTTGACAACAAATAAATAATTAATTAAAAATAAATTACTTCCCACCCGCTAACCCCATGAAGCCCACAGCCTGCACATAAAATGTACCCCAAAAATTAAAAGCACAATTAAAAAAATAAAATATCAATTAAATAAATAATATTTAATAAAAAATAATCATTAATTTATTATAATTAAATTACTTCCCAACCTATACCCCTAAAAACCCACAACCCGCTACGGAACTAAAAACACAAAATGTAATTACATTTAATTTAATAACTACTAAAAATGTAACACATATATTAAAAAACAAACAATAATTATAGAAACAAATTACATATTATACATTTAAAATATATACTGAAATACATAACAATAATTTAAAAACGATATTTTAAGCAACTATATTTTTGCAAACGATATTAATGACTTTTAGATTTTAAAAATCAATATTACTTACCTTGAAATCGATATTCTTGACAGCGACATTCTTGCTGACCATATTTCCATATCAAGATATTTTAGACTCGATATTTTGGAATGGGGATATTTATTTTTCTACATTCTGTCTGAATACCCTAACATTTTTAAGCATTCATCCACTTCCCTATCAATTGATAGATCTTCACTGTGCATTGCATTTAGAACCACAAAACATTCACCTTATGTAGATGACCCCATACCAGTTTCCCTAGGGAAAACATTTAACCCTCAATTTGAAGAATCCTGACTCAACATCATAAATGAATTCCTCATCCAGTGTTCTGTGCCTATCACCATGAAAATATGGCTTACCAAGCTGCTAATTAAGAAACTTGTCCCAGCAGATCCAAACAGTTATAGCACTAACACAGGCATAGACATTTTTGACAAAACATATTAAATCTTGTGCCGCTGCTTAAATGAAGAATTCTGTTTCAGACAATAACCTTCTAGGAAAATTGCACAGTGGTTTTAGGTCAGGACACAGCATTGACTCTGTTTTGTCAACAATGCCCCAACAAAGGTGGGTCTTACCTCATGATACTTCTTTTATTTGACACCATAGACCATAACTTACTTTTCGATACTCTCATGGAGAAGATTGTCATTGATGACAACGGCCCTTATCACGATGTCGGGCAGACTCGTTTTGTCGACATCATTAGTCGGCGTTTTCAAACACCTAATTTAGATGCGACCGCACATGGTGCAGTAGCAAAAGTCTATTTTCAATAGGAGCTTGTGTGGTGGGCAGAAACCACCCGCAGCACAATCTTCCATTGAAAAATTGAAGTTTTTGCACATCCCTGCACCGTGTAGCAGGCACCTCATGTGCCTGCCACATGGTGCAGGGATGTGAAGTGGGGCCACGACAGGAGGGCCAGGGGGAAAGGGGGCCCTGCTAGGGGCCCCCAAAGGCACTTTATGACAGCAGTTCCATGTCAGAAAGGCCAATATGGAACTGCTGTCGGAAAGTGCCATCATAGTCCTGACGGCGGAAACGCCGTTTGTTAGGAATTATGAGGCCCTTCCGACTGGCCGACGGGCTCCTTGAGCCGTTGGAACCCAGTCGGATTAGCCAGCCGGTTTAAACTCCGGCCGACATCTTTGTAATCTTTGTAATACCTTAGATGTCGGTTGGAAAGCCTCCGACCTGAGGTCGGAGGCTTTCTGCCCAACATCCAAATCAGGCCCTAAGTGTTTAAAATGGCTCTCATATTATCTCGGCAAATGAATGGTGGAACTCCACATGGACAACCACCATCCTTCTCAATGTCCAAGTCCCCACAGAGTACCTCAAAGCAGCATTCTCGTCCCCCTCCTGGAAAATCTTTATATGGAGTGTTAGACCTGTCAGCCTTAGGATGGTCTTCCTCCAAAGTTTTGCCTGTTTGCCTCACTCTTTGCTGAACAGTTTGTGTTGGTTTTTGGACTCTGGGCACTTTACCACTGCAAGTGCGTGTGCTTACTCCCCTAAACATGGTGACATTGGTTTATCCACAATTGGCATATTTAATTTACTTGTATGTCCCTGGTAAAGTACACCGTATGTGCTCAGTGCCTGTAAATTAAATACTACTAGTAGGCCTGCAGTACTGGTTGTGCCGCCCACTTAAGTAGCCCTTTAAAACATGTCTCAGGCCTGCCACCGCAGAGCCTGTGTGTGCAGTTTACACTGCCATGTTGACTTGGCATTTAAAACCCCTTGCCAAGCCTTAAATTCTCTTTTACATATAAGTCACCCCTAAGGTGTTTCCTAGGTAGCCCACAGGGCAGAGTGCTGTGTAGGTAAAAGGCAGAACATATACATTTAAGTTTTACATGTCCAGGTAGTGAAAAACTCCCAAATTAATTTTTCACTACTGTTAGGCCTACACCTCCCATGAGTTGACTTTGGGTCTTCCTTGTTACATCTAATAAGTGTAATTCCCAATTGGAAGGAGGTAAAGCTGCCATGTTTAGTACCTATGGAATTGTAATGATAAATCCTCTTTAATGTTAACGTTATCATTACAATTTTAAAAATGCCAATGTTCGAACTGGGGTCACTGATTCCGACACGGTAGCTTGGCTCGAGGCAGGAAGGCACCCGAAGGCAATGTGTTAAGCAGTTGTGCAGCACACACTCACACTGACTCAGTAGCGCGCACACAATAAGGAGACACCACACCAGGCTGTTAGGTAAAAACAAGATTCTTTATCTAATTTAAATCAGCAGTAGATGAGGCAGCTAATCTCAGGGCAACATTTCAATTCATTTAGCTTTCTAAAACCAGTGCGTAATTCATTTAAGCACATCATAACAGTGAAACTTTACGCCATTAAAAAGGCAGTAGCAATAACCTCCTGGAAGAGCAGGTAACACTATAGGTTATAGATTGCAGGTCAAAACATAGGTTTCAATGCATTCAGGTACATTCAATTAGCAAGGAATTAGATGCCGGTATGCACTTAACACTGTAGATGAGGAGGAACATGTATCAACCTAGGCGCAACCACATTCAGTACAGTGGGTGCCTCAATGCAGGTAGGTCTGCAACATAGGAACATTTTAACTCTTGGCAGGTGAACACAGAGGATCAAAACATCTCGGTACATTCAATTCACTAAAGGCCTTAATGTAGATCAGTCACACAACATTGGAACCATTTCCCTCACTAAGGGACTTAATGCAGGTACTTCAGCATATAACCATGGCTCAATATGCCTCACATCAAGGTACTTTTCAATGCACCGACGACCTTACAGCAGGCCGGTAGCAGCAGAGACGAATACCAGCTTCTGCGGGCCCAGCTATCCCCACACCCGTGTATTATGGCTCGACGGGGCAGGGGGGAAGCGAGGGGTTGGCAGGTCAGGCCCAGTCTCTACTTCAGGGCTCAGCCTCAGGCGTAGGGGAAGCAGTCTCCACAGATGGAGGAGGGGTGCCGCCCCTCCCCGTCCACTCAGGATGTCAGGCGGGGGGAGGCGCCGCTTAGGCGAGGCCCCCGTGTGGTAGCTCACCCCCCCCTGCCGTTCAGGCCTCTCGGGCTCACCTGGGTTCTGTCCAGTCTCCTGGGACGAGCGCAGCACCAGGAACCTCCTCCCCGGCCGGTCCGCTCCTCTCTATTGCGGGGACCGGACGGGGTAGGCAAATCGGCGAAGTCCCCCAGAAAGGTAGGCCTTGGTTGGTGGGAAGACGGGGGCCGGCAAGGCTTCTCTCCGGCCCCCGATGCAGGTGACTGCGCGCGGCCGCAGGTTTCCGGCTCCGTTCTCAGCTCCGGTCAGGGAGCAAATCGGTGTGCGGCTTCTCGGGGACGCGGCCTCTGAAGCAGCAGCGCCCCGGTTGCATAGTGACGCCTTCTCCTCGCGCTCCCAGGCCTGGCGCGGCCTCGGCAGGGCCACGGCGGTGATCTTCGGCGCACAGCAGCGCTCTTCTCCGGCACAGTGCCCCGGCCCACGACAGGGGATTGCAGGTATTAGTCGGCGCTCTCCTCCGGTACAGCGCTCAGAGCTCGCGGGGGCGATCTGATGGGCACAACTTCAGGCAAGGCTGCGCCGGGGAGCACGCGGCGCTTGGGGGCAAGGAGGCTGATTCAGCGCTGGAGCGCTTTTCAGGCACAGCGCTCCAGCAGGCAACAACAGTACTTGGGGGATCAGCGCCAGCACGGGCTGGCAGGAAGTCGACGGCCAGCACTTCTATCGAGCACAGCACTGGGGCTGAACAGCGCTTTACAGTCACAGCGCTCCAAGGTCACAGCGCTTCTTCAGGGCACAGCGTACATCGCTTTACCTGGTGATCCCCAGCAGTGGTGTAGATAAGCTGAGTTGCTTGGTTGTAGTAACTTGGGGGGAAAGGGGGGTTGAGTTGGTGGGCACAAGAGGCAGGTAGGTGCCCGTCAGGCACACTGGAGGTGGTTCCCTGGGTCCCCTCACGCTGGGCAAGGTCAGCAGGTGAAAGGTGTTCCTCATCTATCTTAGCACAGCAGTGCCTCAGCCCAGTCAGTACCAGTAGTGTAGGTCTCCCTCCTAGGCCCAACAGCCTGTACTCCGGCCGAGGTTCCCCCAGGTCCAGTGGTGCCCCAACTGACTAACTAGGTTTCCCTCCAAACCTCTTATACCCCTAGGTCAGGTGACCCTCCTGAAAGGAGGCAAAACATAACTCCTCCCTGGGCTGGAAGGTTCTAGAAGCTTCCCTCATGTCTGTCTATGAGGCCCAGAGGCGGGACGGCATGGATACAGTAACATTATGTCCCAGCCTAATCCTGACTAATGGTGCGTGCATGTACAATGGCCACTCCGCAGTAGCAGGGGCCTGTGGCAGCCATCTTATTAGGAGAGAGCACCTGCACCTCAGCACTGTTTGGCAGTGGTAAGGCACCCAGAGACCTAGGTCCAACAAAAGAGTAGTGGCAAAAATGAGGCGCAAAGAGAAAAAAACGGGGTAAGACCACCCTAGGGCTGACAGGTCTAACAGCCACTTTTAGAAAGTTTTTTAGAAAAGAAGGGGGTTGGGCCCAAAGGTGGCTAGGAAGGGCCTATACAACTTTTTAGACAAACAAACTCCTAGCCGTCACTTTAGAAGAGCTGCTTTTAGTTAAATAGACTCAGACCATTCTCTGAATCATTTGGTCTAAAGGGTTTTATTTACTTCTCTTTAAATATTTTTTGCATATTCCTATCATGAATCAAACATGTCATTCGGAAAGACAGACCACCTACTACATTTATCTAAACATATATACACACTGTGCTGAACATAGAATTAAACATACATTATATACAAGGTGCAACATGAATGAGGTTACAATCAAGCTGAATCCAGTCAATACTCAACACAACAGCCATTTAGATGGTCATTTTTAAACAATTAGTCACTGATACTGTGGAGGCTGTTGCCTACTAGGTAAAGGTTTAAGGTCTGACAGGGCAAAATTTTTCCAAACAGATTGCTCCCTACAGAAAAGTAGTGTTCAATATAAATGTTTTCCCAGTAGGAGTTAACGCCGACGCGTTTCGAGCCCCGTCTCAATTTTCGGGATTCTCTTCAGGGCTTTAGACTGGATAAAATCTGGAAAGAAAGGTCCAGAATCATTTAATTGAAACTTGCCACTATCTCACAGTTTTTTCGTGACCATTACAATGTCTTCTTCAAGATATAAATATAGTACCTGTTGTGGTTCATAATGGAGCCAAGACTCCTTTGTTATTTAGGATCTGGAATACGAAGGGGTTGATTGCAGATTAGGACTATTATTCTGCACATAAAAGGAAAAAACATGCTTTAGAGTTGTGATTTGTTCACATTGGGGGATTCAAGCTAATGTGAGCGATATGCCGGCGCTCAACTTACTTTGAAATTCTTTATCGTTTGTATTGGCTTAATCGTTTATCAGCGTGGTCGGCCATGGCTGTTTGCCATTTTATTCCAGCTCTTTTTTCAACCAGAAGCATCAAGCTGTAGTCGATTTATAGATTGTCTTGCATTACTGCAACAGAAACGAATGCGCTGTAAATGATACATTGTTTCCGCGTTTGCTTACAGTGTTCAACTGGCACTCGCAGAAGCGATGCACTCACTTGTTTTCCAAACTTCTCTCTGCCTGGGTGTGCTCGATCCTTACAGACTGATGTGAGCCAATTTTCTGGTGCCGGTACCTTTCAACTATCATTTGGCATAACATTGTATTCTGGGCATTGTAGTTTTCACCTTTTGCGGTAATTGATTGCGCTAAGCTTGTGGTGTTACAAGTTGGCTGATGGCAAATTCTGACTTAAAGAGTGGTGCATTGTGGTAGTTGTGATGTGAAAGAACCATTTCGTCGGCATGTGGGTCAAGACTTCACATGTGGTATAATCATTTAATCCTGTATAAGAGCTCTGAATTAAGTTCTTCCTATTTCTGACATTTCTTTTAGGCCATTTACTGTACTATTAAACTTTAGTATTAAATATGCCTCTTTCCTCAAGAGTGCTGTTTCAGTGTCGCCTCCCCTTGGGTTAGGTTTTATGACGAATAATACAGTCCATTCAAAATCCCTTTCATTGTGATTCATTTCAACGAAGTGGCTGACCATGGGGGCAGTGGTTACTTTTGTTTTGATCCTAGATCGGTGTTGCACAAGTCTTTGTCTTATTTCCTGGTTGGTCTTCCCTGTGTACAATTTTTGACAAGGGCATATGACTGCGTATATCACATTTTTTGTTTTGCAGTTTGAAAATTCTTTCTGCGTCCATTTGATGTTCTGATGTACGAATTCCATGCCTTCAATTGTTGTTTCACACACTGAGCAGTTACCACACTTGTGGTGTCCAATAATGGGTTTAAGGTTCCACTGTGATAAAAGGTCTCTTTTCTTGTCAAAAATTGTACATAGGGAAGACCAACTAGGAAATAAGACAAAGACTTGTGAAGAAATCCACGCATCAACGCCATTGCGCTGCTCAAAATCGGCGCATCTCCATCGATGCCAACACATCACCGCTGCTGCAAGGGCCAAAGACATTGCATCCCCAACTGCGCATCGCATCCAGTTCTTGACGCATCCTCAACTTGCGTGGCTTGACGGCGACGCATTGCCTATATCTTGGGGTTTAACGATGATGCATCTCTGACTTGCCCAGATTGGAACAGATGCATCGCCTACATCTGAAGGGATTGATGACAATGCATCGCCTCCTCTACATCTCACATCACGTCCTTGACATCAACGCAACAGCGAACCAAGCTACTGTTTTAGTGGGCCAAGGATGGTCCCTGTATCGAACAGACATTCCATCGAGGTTAGCCTGAACTTTTGCATTTGACCCGGTCTAGTGCAACCAGATAGACCTGGTTGGCGCCTTCTGCTTTTCAACACTACATTTTAAGATATTCTTTAAAAATGTATAACTCCAGTTCTACTTTTTGGATTTTTGTCATTTTGGTCTTGTTGTGTTCAATAAATTAAGTTCTATTTGTCTAACAAGGTGTGGTATCTTTTTGTGGAGTCTTCACTGTGTTACTGTCTGAAGTGTTGCACAAGTCCTTTACATATTGCCTCTTAAGTCAAGTTTGACTGCTCTGTGCCAAGCTACCAGGCGTGAGCACAGGTTAACTTAGGGTGTGTATCTGACTTACCCAGACTAGGATTGTGGTTCCTGCTTGGACAGGGTGCATACCTCTGCCAACCAGAAACCCAACTTCTAACATGAAGCAATTAAGTAATCTATTAAATTTATCATGGAGTTGATTATCACCAATATTCTAATGATGATGAGCATTACTTCAGATTGACCTTGCTTGAGGATGTCTCATTTCAACATTCCTAGGCAAAATCAAACTTGGGTGTCTCAATTTAAACCAAACCTAAACCCTGCTAAAAAAAGGATTCTTACTTCTCTCACTGCTAAATGATGGTACCATAACATAAAAATGGCTTGCTTCCCATTATAAATTTAATAGATTACTTAATTGCTTCATGTTAGAAGTTGGGTTTCTGGTTGGCAGAGGTATGCACCCTGTCCAAGCAGGAACCACAATCCTAGTCCGGGTAAGTCAGTTTATTGTTTCTGGTCCTAACGAAAGCCATATTGACCCATAGAGGCACCCGGTTAGATGACTGAAACATGCTGACCACATTGAGGATAATTGAGATCAATTTAAGTCTCATAAAGATCCACACCTGTTTTTAAAGTTTGACCAGGACCTCCATTATTAAAATCACTACATGTGGTAGGAATTCCTAAGCCAATTTTAAATCACATATCATCACCACACAGACTGTCACAAAAACAAAGAAAACCAGCTCTGCTTTAATCAGGCTTCGTAACACACCCTGGAAGCATTCAGCAGCCAGGGTGGGAACCCAATAATGAAACATGTCACCAACTACGATGGTGAGTGAGGGTTCTTAAAAAACACCCTGTGGGTTCCAAGGCACACCTGCCACAAGGATTATGAGAACCTAGGGGCCTATTAGCAATAACCGGCGATAATTATCGCTAAGCGCAGTTAGCGCTAGGATAATTATCGCCGGCTATCGCAGGTTTCTATCGCGGAGATAGCGTGCTATCAGCAACGCTTATCTCCAAAGCGATAGAAACCCTGGAGAACAGTGTGAATATCGCTTGAAAACAAGCGATATTCACACTGTGACCAGTGTTAGCTTGGCGATAGGGCGAGGGGATTTAGCCATGTAATCCACCTCCCATTGGATTACATGGCTAAGTCAGGTCTGGACCAGGCGTTAACAAACCAGCGCTAAACGTGTTTAGCGCTGGTTCATTAATCACCTCCCTGCCTCGCTAATAGGCGATAGCGAGCTTAGCGACTGTTTCCAGTCGCTTTTAGGTTGGGAACGCCTACTTTGCATGCCATTAGCGATAAATATCGCTGGCATGCAAAGCGGCACTCCAACCCGGTCGCTATCGCCTAGAAGCTGTCGCTAACAGCAGTTAGCGACAGCTTGCTAATAGGGCGTTAGAATTATCGCCGCTTTAGCGGGAAAAAGTCCCGCTAAAGCGGCGATAGAGCCCTTGATAATATGCCCCCTAATCTTCTAATCTTTAGTTGAGTAGGTAGAAAATGTGTTCTTGTTTGTTATATCAGTGATTGTCTAGGAAGGTGGACAAGTTCCCTGTATCCTTCTCTCTCTCTCTGTTGTTTGACTATTCTAGTGAACAATGCCAAATCTCTGAAATTCACATTTAACAAGAGATTCCACCTGGATGACCATATTAAACATTGATCAAAGGTGCTTCAATGAGGATTTTAAGGAAATTTAAATCCTTCATTCCCAATTAAGACTTTAAAAGTGAAGTTTATGCTCTGATTCTTAACAGATTCTTTTGGAAAAAGCTGTGTCGATGCACCTTCCCAAACCCAGGCTTGCACACTAAAGTACACTGACACCTACTTGTGGCATTGCTAAAAGATCTCAAATGGTTGTCATGAATTGCTTATAAAATCAGTCTATTGAAACACCACAAAGCAACTCACAAAAACTTAAAATCTCTGGGGAACCTTACTCTTTCAAAAACAAAAGCCATTTACATCTTGAAGTCCCAAAAACCCTGAAGAACAAAATATCAAACCAGGCCTTCTCTGGAACAGCCCCACAACTACGGAACTCCCCCCCCCACCCCAGGAAAGCCCTATCTCTCAACACTTTCAAGCATAAACTCAAGTATTTTTGGTCTAAGAAGTAGTATCACCAAGTTATGCTCAAGTTGACTGTTTGACACTGACATAGTCCTTGAATTTCAGACTTAACCTTGTTCTCAACTCAATATACTCTGCAAATACCACTATTTCATTTTAGCTAATTTATTTATATTCTTATATACATAATTATATTATATCGTCTACAGAATTACATACTCTCCTCTGTACATATAAGGACCAGTAACACATCTCTATTTGTCAAATTGTCCCATCTCAATTTGTTATCCTGTTACACCTTAAATGTTTTATACACCTGTAAAGCTTATAGGCTGTGATCCTCTGCTCGTGCAAAGACCTGTGTCCCTATTCCTAAAATGCCCTGGATCCTTACTTTGCCTGATCACATTTTACTGCTTTTGCTTGCAACAATATATGCATGCATGCATGCAAGTATAGATGTTTTTGCACTTCACCTGGCTGCTACTTATTGCAATTGCTTTTCTGTACAGCATTCCAACTGCTTTAAGCCCTGGTCCACACTATGGAAGCATGTAAATAAATACATCTTGAAATCTTTATCCCTTTTCAAATCTTCTTAAACTGCTGTGAATAAATGCCCCTTTTGTGTGGTGACTACCATTTTGTCCTGAATTGTGTTGCTGGTTTTTAAGATTCTGCACATTGGGTGCTGCTATCCAGTGCCCAATGTATGTGATCTGACACCTAAAACATGTCAAAATTGGCAAGCTACGATTGACATATTTAACTACCTATAAGCTTCTAGTACATGGTGTAGAAAAGTCACCTAAGGTTGGAAGTTGAATGCCAATGTGTACAAAAGAAGAAAAAATATGAATATTACTGGACCCTCTCCGGAGTTAACAACAAAGATGAAAACAGACACATAATATCAATAATCTAGATGTGGAAAAGCAAGGCCTCTTCCAGGAATGCTGACAAACAAATTTTTCCAAAGGAAATAGGGAGGATTCTACAAGGAGTGGCTAATTATTAATACCCGCTAGGATCTGTGGTAAAGGGGGGGGAAGGTTATTGAAATTGGGTGAGGGCCTGGAAAAATAAAGAAAGACATCAAGGGAAATCAATACTATTAGAACAGGAATGGAAAAAATATTATGTTAATACTGACTTTTAATACTGACTTTGAATGTGAATGGTTTAAATAATGTTGGCAATGCTGGTTTAATATTCTCATACGTGTAAGACACTCAGATACATGTTATGTTCCTGGAGAGAACCTAAAACAGGAGAATATGATAAAATCTAATTGGAAGAAGAAATATGATGCTGCTACCGGGGCTAGCAGACTGCCAGATTATCAAATATAGATGGATAATATTACTGTTAGGGGCATAAGTCAGACTATCCATAATTGTTTATTATTATGGCCCTTCTATAAGTGATTTGACAGACTGGATAAAGCTTAAATTGACTCTTGCAGCATATCCTCAGTCATTAATTGTGGGAGAAGATTTTAACATCACTCTTCTAAAAATGGATTCTTTTAACAAAGGGAAGTGGGCTAGCAAGAGCATGAGAGGGGTTATAAAATATCTGACTGAACTGATTAAAATGTGTCACCTGAGAGATTTCTGGAGGGAAATGAACTCATAAACTAAACAACATACCTATGGCAGCCCTGACTATGAAACAACTTCAACATTAGTCTATTTTCTGATATCCAGGGACTTTGTTGTTCACTCTAGAACTCCTAAACCTGCAATATTCTCACCTCACAGCAGTATGGAAATGACATTCAATTGAGAAAAAGCACTAGCAATATTTTAAAATTCAATGGAGATATAAAGGAACACTACTCAAGAAAAAAGAGAACATGTAGAAAAATGAGTCAGAATTTTTTTGGGGAATCAATGCAAAGACAGCTTCGCTGTCTGTGATTTGTGATGCGTTCAAGGCACCGAAGAATGTTACAGGATTTATTTAATTAATTAGAAGACCCAAGTACTCCAGCACAAAATGAGAAGAGACATAAAAGGTCCTTAAAAGCAGAAATAGTAAATACATGCTTGCAATTATCATCAACAAATATGATGAACATAGACAAATTGTTGAAGGGGTCACAGAACCCAATACAAGGTGCTTGCTTCAACAGCCAATTTGTAACAGGTGGTAGGAGGGTGGTTAGATGCATGGGTTGTTTGTTTAGCAGTATGGATCTATTTGTCAAAGACAAAACTATCTTTGTTGTATAAGAGGCTCACCATCCTGATGCACATTGTAAGTTAACTATGGCTCCTGCAATATAGTGGCTGGGGTTGAATGTTGTGCACTTTGGAAATTGAATAAAGATCAGTTTTAAACATTGAACATAAACAATTAAACAAAGTGGGGAGACAACTAGTTTGGCAAGCCAAGAAAGAGACTAGAATCAAAGTACACTCCTTTGAGGAAATAAGCAGCAACAGATTAGTACACAACAAGATTAAATAGTTGACACTTTGAACAATTTTGTAGTGAATTGTTTGCAGAATCCTTGAATCCAAGAGGATATGTTCACATTTTTTGAAGGCTTATCTTTACCAAGTCTAGACCCCATCCAGATGGAGAGAGTTTGACAAACCTTGATACATTTGAAAAGGAAGTAGAAAATGCCATTAGACATTGGTGAGCAGGAAAGTCTCCAGAATCGGATGGGTTGGGAAGCAAAATATGTAAAACCTTTTGAATTTTTGGGAACTCTATAATTATATTAGGCAAATGGGAGATTATATCAGTTCTTTTAAAGAAGGTATATTATGTTCATTGTCAAAACCAAATAACAATGTAGCTTATACCAAAGCATCAGGCTCCTCAATACTGATTATAAAATCTTTATGAAACGTTTAGTGAATTGTTCAGCTATGGCTGTGGGGAGCATTATAGGCTGAATGGTGTTAACCCTGGGTAAAAATTGGCTGCCCAAACACATTTCTCAGAAGAAGCCAGCTATTACTTGTCAGAACAAAACAAGACTGATCTGATTGTATTTTTAAATGCAGAAAAAGCATTTGACCAGGTGAGCTGAATGTTTCTGTGGAAGGTCCTCAGTAAAATAAAAATAACTTACCAGTTTATCAGGGCAGTATTGGAAGCATGTGTGGGAGCACACCTACAACTGAAAATGAACAGCAATATAGGACAAGTAGAGGATATCACTATCACCATCACTCTTTGCTCTGTATAATGAGTGATTATTATTTTGGGTGCAGATTCAAGGGAGCGTGACCAAGATGGCGACCACATCGGACGCTCTTTGAAAGAGCTCCGCTCGGTCCTGGCTATCATCTTGTCACATCATGGTCTACCAGCCTGTTGACCGCCACCTTTACTTGCAGACATCCCCCTAATCCCCCTAGAAGTGGTGAGGCAATAGGGGGACCACAGAGGGGCAGGAACCCACACTGCTGTGATAGCTGGCACCATTGCCACTGAAGGCCTGCTCCGGGCCTTGAGTCCCGACTGGGAAGGAACCGGGCTGCGGCTGTCTTCTGGAGCAAGATCCCGTCTTGCCGGCGAACTCCTGCCGGGGCACCTGGTTCATACAGCGGGGTTTACAAGCAAGTTAGAGCAACACTCTGTGGCACCAAACGCATTTGCAGTCAGCTCCGGACCTGCCTCCTCCCACACTGCTATACCTGTACTCTCGAGCTTCCTCCTGTCTTGCCGGTAAGATCACCAGCCAAATTCCTGGGGACAGTAGGGGCCTGTACATGATGCTGGTTGCTTGATTTTGAGCCCTCGCCAGCACCCCGTGACTGCAACAAATGACCCCGCCTATCAGACGAGACACCTGCACGGCCAGTGAAAAATCAGTATCATCGTGCCGCAATCTGAGTGGGGACATGTTCTCCGGAGGGACCATGCCGGGGGGATAGGTCTGCAGAAAGGCAGGGAAGCTGTGTGTTGTACCTGGAATGGGGCCCCCAATTGATGTGTCTACTCTTCAGCACAATCACCTCTGCTGTTGCCTCACTTGGGTATGGATGAGCCTCAGTCCTCGGATGTGCTCCTTCCCTTGTGCGTGCTGAGATACGGCAGCCTTGGGACTGGTATCGATCATACCACCTTCTCTCTCTGCAGTCGTTTGACTGTGTTACCGGGCCCCACTGATCTATATGTAACAACAGAGGGAGCCGAGGGACTCCATTTACACCCTGAGACCACGTTAGGGTGCCATGTGTCCTGCTGGAGCTCCTGACGATGGGGCTTCTGCGCAGCATGGCAACAATAGACATTCATGTGGGCCCAACCCTACTGACACCTGATCACATAACCTTTCCTACTAGAGGATCAGGGAGCAGAGCAATTGCATCCGAGGTGAGAGACACGCTTAGCACAAAGCGAGTTTGACACTAGTTTATGACTTGTGCTACTGCTCTGAAAGACTGCCTGGTTGGTGCTTGGTCCGAGTGTGGGGGCCTCGCGCTGGGTCTCATAGGCGGGATTCCCTGCACCAAACACCTTCAATCCTGACTCCAACCCCCCCAATATTGGGCCTTCTTACCACTTTTCTGCCACAGGTATCATGATGGGAAAACCCATAGCCCCTAAAAACCCAGCCTGACTGGCGAGGACCCAGCGCCAACATCTGCTGCTGTGGACCCACCTACGAATACTCTGCAATGCCTAGGCAACACTCTCTCTGCTTACTCTGCACAATTTGAAAAAATCCTTCATGCTTTTTTAGACACCAAGACTTCGCTGGCAGCGAAAATAGACACCGTCTCCTCGGATGTCAACCTGCTCAGAGCGGACCATCAGAATTTAGCTGACCGCGTTGATGATGCTGAAGCTACTTTGACATCCATGCACCCCACGGTCTGGGACCTACAACAACAACTACATATAATGAAAGATGAGGTGGCCATGCTGTACCGCAGGGCATAAGATGCGGCGAGCCACTTGAGACACAAAAATATCCAGTTTCTGGGTTTCCCAGAACTCACCGAAGGGCCCAGTGCTGAGCTTTTCATTGAGACATCGCTGATGATGACGGTTTTAGAAAATAAAGTCCCAAAATTGTTTTCTGTGGAATGGGCGCACCGCATTCCTGGAAGACCACCGCCGACCGGAGCGCATCCTTGCTCTATTTAAATATGCTCTACTCTTCCCAGCAAAGCTCAAGGTGATGGAGTGGGAGACGTCCCACATTTTTACGTCCCTGGAGGATGTGTGGACCTGGCTCAGTGAGAAAGGTTTGATCTCCACCATCTCTGAGCCCCAGGAGGAGGGGACATGGGTTACCCCAAGCCCTAAGCACCAGCGATGTAGAGTTACCCGGTCTCGCCCTGTGCAATCCCAGGTGGCTAGGAGTGAACCGGGGCGATGGAAGTGACTTCTCAATACAGCACAAACTCTTTCACCCTCCTGCACTCTAGACACTCACGAATTCTAGCTTGAACACGCCTGACTCAGCGACTTCGGGGGTTAGCACCAGTCACGGATTGAACCTCACTCCATGAGCTGCAGATGACTTGGTATAGCTCCTCTTGCATGTAGGCCACAGTATTTGGATGACTGGGGTGAGCTGTCTCAATAAAATACCTGCTTGTCATGTGGGATAGCTACAGCATGCCGGTCACCAGTGACTGGGCCCAGCCTTCAGTGACTATGGGAAGCACGGGTTCCACACCCCACATGGTCTCTAATGTGGGCTAGTTTGTTTTACATGTTTTTGTGCCTTGTAGGTTTCGAGTTGGGGAATCTTGGGCAGGGGCGTATGAGCCTTCCACCTTAGGAAAGGAATTGGCTGCCTACAGCCTTTGTTGTTTTCATTCTTGTTTTAGCTTACAAGGAGTCGTCTTCTGAGTTTCCAGGGCAATGACATACCACTATAGAGCGCAACTGGTCATGAGGGGTGGGCTCCTTTAGTGCTGGGGTATAGCGTTCTACCTTTATGACGCACGGCGTGCTGCACGCACCATCACTACACACACCATAGAAACCACCATAGATGACCACATCCCACATTATAATGTTTTGACATGGAATGTGCGTGGCATTGCCTCCCCGCTAAGTGCTATTGTGTTTAAGCCTACCTGTAACACACATTTTGCTAAGATTCAGGAAACTCACCTCACACTCACTGAGCTGCAGAAGCTTCATGTGAAATGGAGGGGACTGGTCTATGGCACAACCGCATCGTCTATGCCTGCGAGTGCTTATTTGGGTTCCATATTTGGTGGACCATTAAAGGGTGGACAAGGGAGGACGTTTTGTCACTACAGAGGTTCACCTTGTTGGAGCCCCTCTTATGCTGGTAGCTGTATATGATCCTAATGTTAATCAATCGGGCTTTCTGGACACGTTCACCCCTGTGCTTTTTCAGGATCCTCACTCCACGACCCTATGGGGAGTGATTTAAATTGCGTGCTGAATGTAAACCGCAACCACTCTACCCCCGCTGCATAATGCACGTGTGTCTGCACAACTCAACACTTCAGTAAATTGCTCACCCAACGTCGCTTGCATGACATATGGTGGCCAAGGCACCCGCTAGAACATGAATTCTTGTTTTATTCCCCAGTTCAAGATGTCCACACCTGATTAGATCTCTTCCTGGGCACTGCACAACTAGGTCTGCTGGTATTATTTTCAGAATACCTGACACGCATCCTCTCGGAATGGGACGCACATAAAGTGGTCGTAAGGTGCCACTGCATGGCTGCCACACGGGGTATGCCGGCTTCTACAGACCAAATTGCTGTCTTTAGAACGAGATCTGCGACCTTTGGAAACTGAAAATGGTGAATTGGACTGCATCTGCTGAACAACTTCGACAGGTGCACCAGCAGTGCAATGAAGCAAAAACGCGACTTGGAAAACATGATCAAAAGCTGGGCATAGCTTTGCTTCATGCCGATGGTGACCGCTCTGGAAAATTATTAGCATGGCTAGTGAAGGATGATCATCAGAGATCCCCAATAGGTTCCATCAAGACAGAAGAAGGCAAAATGCTCATGATGCAGGCCCCCATAAATGTTGTATTTCATGATTATTATCAATCACTATATAGAGCGGCGCCCACTCAATCTCTGACACAAACACATGAGTGCCTTCAACATCTTCCATTACCAAGGTTGTCACCGCTGCAAAGGGCGGAACTGGATGAACCTCTTCAACTGGAAGAAATATGTGCTGTCATTGCTCAAATTACCTGGAATAAAACACTGGGCACAGATGGGTTGCCCATCAAGTATTCTGTCACCTACTCAGCCCTTGTTACACAACAGATATTGAACACGTACACCGAGGCTAAGAAGTCAAGCCAATTCCAGGACTTGCTACACGAAGCTCTGATAGTGGTCCTGTCTAAGCCTGGACTGGACCAGTTAGACGTCCAATCCTATAGACCTCTGTCACTCCTCAATTTGGATTATAAAATCCTGGACAAGGTGTTGGTGAATAGATTGCTTCCTATAGTCAACGCACTAGTACACAAAGACCAGTCGGGGTTTGTACCTGGGCGCAGTACCTTTCTCCACATCCCTCAGTTGCTACCCCTCATCCAGGACACCCACACAGCCGCTTACAACTGGGTGGAGGTTTCCTTGGATATCAAAAAGCGTTCAACACCTTGAGTTGGAACTTTCTACACCTGTCTCTAAAGTATATGGGTTTCAAACCGGGATACCTGGAATTGTGCTTTATACAGGAACCCGAAAGCGTAGGTTCGGACGGGGCAGGTGATATTGGATGGTTTTACAATACAAAGAGGCACCAGGCAAGAGTGCCCACTGACACTGTTGATCTTTGACCTTGGAATGGAGCATTAGGCTTGCCGACTATGACAACAAGCACCTCAGTGAGGATACCTGAACTAGGTGCACATCATATTATATCGCTATACGCGGATGATGCTCTGGTGTACTTACATGAAGTAGAGGTCTCCCTCCCGGGGCTTATGTTCCTGCTGGAGGAATTTAGGGATGCTTCCGGACTCAGAGTGAACTGCCCAAATCCTGCCTGTTCCCCATGGCCCGACACTAGACCTGCACAAGGTTACACCAACGTGCTCCAATCTGCACTGGTCTTGTTACTCCTTTAAATACCTGAGTGTCCAGATTTTCCATTCGGAGAAGGACATTAAGGAGGGAAATGTGGACAAAGCGGTGAGGTCCATTCAGCAATCGCAACCCTTATTCCTGCAGCTGATTTCTAAGATGTTGGTGTTGTCCCGGTTACTTTACTGCTTCGTGACTCTTTGTTTTTTTCCATGAGCTCCATGGGCTCCACTCGGAATTGATATGGGGAAAGGGCAGATGACGTGTGGCCCTGGCCACTCTACAATGCCCCTTGCTTGAGGGCGCTTTGGATTCACCCAACTTTGAACTGTAATATGCGGCAGCACAACAGCAGTGGCCAATGGGCTGGATGCAGGCCCCCGAAAGCCCTAAAAGGGCACCTGTCTCCAACGCTCTTGAAGGCATGGATGTCTACACATGGTTGTCTGACTCAGAGGGATGTCTTCCGCAGGAGACATGGCAGATGACTGTGGCTCGGTTTTTCTGGAATTGTTTTGTGCATAGTAAGGGGTCTCCTATTCCGTATTCCCCTTCTATAGAGTCGTGGTGTTTGCCAAAACTTAACAAGGAAGCGCAGAGACTCTACACAGACACTTGGAAGGAAGCAGGGGTAATATCATGGAAGCTTATGGCACTTGGGCTGGTCACTTCTTGGCATATTACACTATACACTGCATTCTACAAGCCATTTGGGACACGAGAGATGCAGAATCTAATCAGTCCCCCACATTACTTGCGATATTATCACAGGGCTCCACGCACCACACCATTATTACCCTCTACTCTTCCTTTATCACTGCAACTATGGGGTATGATACAGGGGCAAAAGACAAATAGAATAAAGTCCTCCTGCAGCTGCCCTTGGACAACTCTTGGTCCAGGGTGTTACAGCAAGTGAAGGAGGTGTCTTGCAACCCGAGGTTCTGCTTCACACAGTTCAATTATGTGCTTCAAGCTTATCTCTCCTCACAGTGCATTAAGCATATGCTTCTAACACTGACTCTCGAATGTCCCATGTGTAAACTAGCAAATGCAGGGTTCTATCACATGGTGTGGGACTGTCCAATACTTCAGGAGATCACAACTATGTTCGACGAACTGGCGGACCATTCCCTCAAACCCATGCCTGTTTACTTGGGATACGCCCCAAAGCTAAAGGGGACAAGCACCTACATAGGTTTATTGACCTTGCCTTTATTTCATTCAGACGACATTTAGCGATGTCGTAGAAGGAGCCTGCGGCACTCAACCCCTGCCGCTGGTTGTTCACATTGCTCACCTGGGCACGAGCAGAGGTGGTTACTCTTAGGCTCCTTAGGATGCGAGGGGAGTCCAGAACAGGTGGCAAAAGTTGGGACACTTATCTCACTAACATTGAAGCAAAAAACAACATGTGCCCACCTTGAAACGATCAATGTACCCTGGAATTGGGCACCATATGGTGACAGGGAGGTTCTCAATGACCACTGTGTCCATCAGCTTAGTGACTGGTCGTCCGCCTGCTCTCTCTCCCCCCGAGGATACCCTCACCCTGCATGCTTGTAGATGTCCCGTGACTTACACTACACTTTGCACGATGCTCCAGGACACCTGCCCCATCCTTCACACACATAGAAGTCCCCTGTGTAGACCCCCTTGCCCTGACCCGCATGTTGCACTCCCCATGCCTGACACCACAGGGGCACCTGCACAATGACTTTATGCTGTCACACAGGCCTGAAGGTACTCTTCCAATATCATTGCCCTCACACATTTAACACTATTTTTTCACAGGGACAAACTCCAATGTTTAGGCTATCATAGTTTGGTTTCCTTTTTTGATTTATTGTTTTTCCCCTCTTCCCCTTACAGACGAAGTATGCTCTCAATTTTGTATACAGGATGCTTGAACATTAGACTTGCATATGCTCCTATTGCTTTTGATTCACTGTAACAATGTTTTGTTATACATGAAAAAAACAATAATTGTTTTTTTCAAATGATGCAGATTCAAAATGTTGTATGGTGTATGTAAGATCAAATTATATACTGATGATATTGTGTTATTAAAGAAAGAACAACAAAACATAGAATACGCATTCAAAGTTCGAAAAGACTTTACTTGGTACATAAAAATATCTATCTTTCTATCTTAAAGCTTTATAAAGTACTTCAGCTACTCCAAAGAGTGTCCCTGCACTATAAAGCAAATCTGATCCCTAAATAACAGTGAGACTAGAAAGTCAAATTAAAGAGCCAGGTCATAAGGAGTCTGTTGAAAGTCGCAATGTCTTTAGAGGCACAAAGCTGAACTGGAAGGGCATTTCACTCCCTGGTCGCTAGATGAGAAAAGTAACTACTGCCCCGCATTTTTCATCTAAAATGAGGAGTAGCTACCAGCAAGGTGTTGGATGAACGCAGAGTATGTGCTGGTTGGTAGGGAATGACTCTGTTGGACAAATACTAAAGGCCATTAAGGTAGAATGCTCTGTGTGCCCGGACTAGACATTTAAATCTAACCCGTTCTTTTATATACAACCAGTGAAATTCTTTTAAGCCTGGTTGGATATGGGGTCTCCTGGGAAGGTGTAATAGGAGCCTGGCTGCAGCATTCTGCACCAGCTGTAATCTCTTCAGGAGATAAGCAGGAAGGACACAGTATAGAGAATTAGCGTAATCCAGCCTTGATGTAATCAAGGCCTGGATCACTGTCTTCTGCTGTGGCAAGGCAAATGGGTAGAGACATATTTTCAGCATTTTCAACAGGCCAAAACAAGTGCCTACCACCACTACTATGTGAGGGGCAAGGGAACCCATGGTGTAAAATGTAGCCCCAAGGTTTCACACTACTGTTGTGGGACGGGGGCGGGGGAACCTCCTTAGGCCAAAAGTTGCTATCCCAACTAAGCTGGGGGGCCTCAAAGAGAAGAGTTTCTGTCTTTTTCATATTACATTGGATGCCACTGCAGTGCATCCACCAAAATACAGAAGACAGACAGGCCTGGAAGTTACGCAGTGCATTTGGAGAACAGCAACTGCGTATCATCTGCATAAGATATAGTCTGTACTCCAAAAGATTCAATTAGGGTAGCCAAAGGGGTCATGTACACATTACCTAATATGGGACTTAAAGCAGACCCCTGAGGAACCCAATAATGCAGTTGTTTAGGATCGGAGGAAAAAGGGGCCATTCAGACTGACTGAGACCTATTAGTTAGAAAGGAGAGGAGCCAGGCCGAAACCAAACCACAGACCCCAATGGTCTTTTGGTGCTGCAAAATTGTCTCATGTGGGGTCATATCAAAGGCAGCAGATAGATCAAGGAGGACCAGAGCTACCTGTTTCCCCTGATCCACCGCTAGTCTTATTGTATCCGAGACTTCTAGCAGTGTGGTCTCCATACTAAAGCCTGGGTGGAAGCCCGATTGCGTGAGATGGAGAAGAGCATTCTATTCGAGAAAAGCAGAAAGTTGTTCATTTAACAATTTCTCCAGAATTTTCAAAAAAGACGGAAGAAGGGATATAGGGTGAAAATGCGGCAAATTCGCAGCATCTGCTGTGGGTTTCTTTAATAATGGAATCTACTTCACCTGCTTCCAGCCACTAGGCACTGTAGCCAAACTAATAGATTGATTTAAGAGCTGGTTAAGATAGCCATACAGTTGGCAGCAAGAATGTGTGGGGGACAAGGATTGTCAGGAAACCCAGATTTACAGGCCCTCAAGGACTGAGCATATCCCTTAAGTGAAATTGAAGCAAATTCCTGTAACGTTTGTCTACGGGGGTATCATTTCTGCCTGCAGTGTCATGGTGTCACAAATCTTTGGCCGATCCGAGTCCATAATATGTAAGGCATGTAAGGCATCTACAATGGCCGGAAGTTTTGTAGCGAAGAAATCAGACAATTGTGTACATATCCTGAGAGAAGGAGTTAAAGGCTGAAGCAAAGCTTCTGGGTGCATGAACTTTTTTATAATTTTAAAAATTTCTCTAAACTTATTTTGGGACTTGTCAACCTGACCTGAAAAGAAGTCAGACTGAACCTTCTTAATTGCTCAATGGTAAATGTCCAGGGCCTGCCTATAAAGTGCTTTATCATTGGGAAGGTAGAGACGTCTCCAGTCCTTTTCCAATTTCTTACAACGTTTGTGAAGCACTTTTAGCTCCTCTCTAAAGTAGGGAGCTGACTGTCTTTAGTGCAAGGGAGCCTGCATTGCAGCAAATGATTGTTTCTGTCCAGGAAGTTGTCCCTTCCTGCACATAAACATCACTAATGGCGATTTGTAACTTCTATGTATGCTGCAGAATGCAGCACATATAGAATATGCAACTCTTCATTATTTAATGATTGTTTATATGCAGGAAGGGACACCTTCCTGCACATAAACAATCACTAATGGTGATTTGCTCTTTCTATGTGTGCTGCCTGCAGAATGCAGCACACATAGAAACAGCAAAAATGAGAAGAAATTAATCATTCCTCCTCGTTGAGCCAGTTTAAGACCAGGTTTTCCCTGGTATTATTTTTGGCGCTGCCCCATATTTATGCCAGACTTGTAAATAGGGGGCAGCATCAAAAAGCAATGGGTGTTGCAGCAGAACGGCCACTGCAACACCCATAGCCCGCCCCTTCACGCTAAGTGCTGCATGAATAGGGGCATTATTTTCCAGGGCGGCATTAAGCCATGTTAAATGGCTTAACGCTGCCTTGTAAATAAGGCAAAGGGGTTATCGCCACCAGAATGTCAAAAAAATAGTGACGTTCTGGTGGCGATAACCCCTTGTAAATATGCCACATGTTTCATTCTATTTTAAAAAGCAGCACCAGTAAAACAAGAAACTTGTACTTCAAGTAAGATAAGGAGAAGTATGTAACTGCAGTGCAATATTTGTCAGGACTCATTTTTCTATACAATAGTTTGCTTCTTATTATCATTTTTTTCACAGAAATAAAAACCGTTTTTCGTAACATAAGGTACAAAGTGGTGCAGCAGAGAACCTGAAGTCCCAGGGAAAGGTGGGGATAAATAAGGGAGACGGGTAAGCGAGGACAAGGTCTAAGAAAGAAAAACAGAAAATACTCTAAACCATAAAGATTCCCTTACCACTCAAAATCCCAAACTCACTCTAAACTGTTAAAATTCCCTTACCACCCAAAAACCCAAACCCACCCTAAGCCCTAAAAATGTCCTTGCCACCCAAAACCCCAAACCCACCCTAAAAGTTCCACTAGCACCCAAAACACCAAAACCACCCTCAACCATAAAAATCAGTTACCACCCAAAATCCCAAACGCACCTTAAACCCTAAAAATGTGCTTACCACCCAAAACCCACCCTAAACCCTAAAAATGCCCTTGCCACCCAAAACCCCAAACCCACCATAAACCCTAAAAATTCCCTTAACACCCATAACACCAAACCCACCCTAAAAATTCCCTTACCACCCAAAAGCCCAAATCTACTCTAAACCCTGAAAAATTCCCTTACCACCCAAAACTCCAAACCCACCCTAAACCCCAAAAATGTCCCTGCCACCCAAAATCCCAAACTTACCCTACACCCTAAAAATCCCCTTGCCACCCTAAAACCCACACCCACCACCCTAAACCCTAAGAATACCCATGTCATTCAAAAACCCAAACTTACCCTAAACCATAAAAATCCCCTTGCCACCCCAAAACCCATGCCCACCCTAAGCCCTAAAATTACTCTTGCCACCCAAAAACCATCTATTTACCCTGATACACACATTCATCCTTTCCACCGTTCTTACACACAAATTCACCCTTCAAATAACAATCACTCTCACCCATGGACCTTGCCCGTGCTTGCTCTTTAGTGTCACCACTGATGTCTCATCCTTGTATTTCTTTTTTCTTGTATTTCATTTTTCTGAAGTTCTTATGAACGTTAAACTGATGTAGATAGATGTAATGTTTTGTACGAATGACACAATCTATGATTGATTTTTCTTTGCATTGTCTTGCAACGTGCACTTCCATTTTCTAATTGTGCTTTGCCGGTGTATCTTTTTTTGAAGTGCTTTATCAGAAGAAAAGACGTACATCAAGAATCAACTAGTAAACCCAGATGGTAAGTGTGGAAAGTCCCTATTTTGAAGGCAGAGTTTTGTGAATGTGCTCGAAAGAGGGAATTGTAAACAGAATTACAGCTGCTTTAAGGGTTACACAATGGAAAAACCAATGCTGAAATTTGAATTTTTCAGAAATTGTTCTTGTGGAAATCGTGCTGGATAAGATTGCGAAAATGGTGTGCAAAATTTGATTTGCAGACTCTGTATGAAAATAATATGCTCCATTAAACAAAATACCTAAGTGGGCACACTATATGCAGAGGACATCAGGGTGCAACGTCAGGTCAAGAGACTTACCATACCCTGGTTTGACTCATCCCTTCATCCTACTAACGTGGCTAATATGTGCGTGAATACATTGGGTAACAATACTGTTAATAAATTTGTAGAGCGCACATATACCAAAAAAGGCATCTTGATTCTATGTGTGAAACAGTATCTGAAGGAAAAAAAGATAAATAGAGAAAGACCCTAGTTAGTGTTCAAAATAAAACCTATTTTGTATTGAAATGAAAGCAGGCAAGACTGTGGAAAAACATAGACAACTTTCTAAACACCTTGGCCCTGACATACAAGGGGCTTGCATTGCCCTTGTGTCACGCAAGACGATGCAAGGCAACACAAGCCCTTAAGTCAGATTTTCTAAGCCACATAAAGCCACCTTGCAAGGCTGTGCATGGCTTAGTAAATCTAGAGTAACTCTGTGTTACTCTGCACTTGGAAGGCGTTCCATGGGTGGAGTGTGGGTGTTCCCATGCATCCACTCAAGAATGTTGCCACATTCCCTATATACTAAAGGACAGTAAACCTGGAAATGTGTCAAAATGGTACGCCATCCCAACAGCGGGGTAACAAGGAGAAATATGCTTATTTCTCTGTGTTATTTCCTCTTTCTATGTGTGCTGCATTCTGCAGCACACATAGAAAGAGGAAAATGCGTCTGAGAATTGTTTTATACAGGAAGGTGCCCCTTTGCACCCTTGCACCATAGTGCAAGGGTACCTGTGTTGACGCCAGGCACGCTCAGTGCGCTAGCCCAGAGAGTGAAGGAAAGCACCACATCTTAGTAAATATGGTGCAGTCCTGCTCTCTTCAGCTAACGCAGTGCATCAAGTTGTCTTGCTGCATTGCATTGCGTTGAGCCAAATGTTAGTAAATCTCGGCCCCAGGGTACAACAACTAAGTCCCTATGCAGACCCCAATATTGTAATCACCGCCTCTCACCTTTTACCGTCAAAGGAGCAGAAGATTTCAACAGAGAAGACCTGAGGGGACATAAGCTCAGAGGGAACCCATACTTCAATAACAACTATTTGCCTCAAGATTAGATTGCTCGACACCTGCCTGTTTCAGGGGCTAAGAATTATCAGCACATTTCCATCTCAGAATTGAGTCAATGGCAAGGACATAAAGAGAATAATGGAGAAAGCAAATCTCAGGAGCCTTGGAATGACCTACAAAAGCAAGGTTCCCTCTGTCAATTAACAGTTTAATTGTGGAACCCTTAACCATTGATATTTTGTGGGAAAGACTGCAATGAACTAGCAATGGCTCTGTGAGGAGTCGGATCGCCCACTCAGAGTACCTACCGCTGTAATGTTCACAGCTTTGCTGGGAATGGCAGATAGGATTCAAAGATTTACATTTTCCCATGAATTCAACTGGAACTCAACCCCAACAAGGGCTCTTGAGTAAATCCCTCAGTTTGTTCAGTCATACTTGTATGACAATTCAGTTAGTTTATTCAAGATTGGGCTGGATTACAGAAAGTCATTTGAGTAGTCAAAAACACCCTTGAGAGAGTGGCTAAAATGGAAATGTGTACTAGAGAGCTCCTTAAAATTCTAGAAGATGGATGCCATATTACAAGTGCATATAGACCATGAGACTAGTAATACGGCGGACAAGATACCCGCCAATCCACCACTTTTGTTTCAGAGTACTCTGTCTGCCTTTAAATTGCGCCTGATGAATTGATTGATGAAAAAATAATTCAACATTACTTTACTGAGAAGGTTTATATGTTTGTGGGAAACTGTTAAAAATCAGGACTTTCTTGACCTGGGAATGGGGAAAAGGGAAACGTTTTTAGAATTTATGAAACACGGAAACCCTGAATGAATAGAGGTCAGTTAAGAAGTGTTTTTAGTTTTTTTTATCACCAGTCTCTCCCAAAGGAAGAAGGAAATTATTAGTGACCTTAAATGCACCAAATAAACAGTTTTCGCCATGAAGAACTGCGCTCAACTTCAATCTGCAACTATTGCAAAAATTCTTTAAATATTAAACCATAGTTTAAGAAACTCTCAATTAATTCAACCTATCTGGCAAATTACTGCCCGATTGTCTCGGCCTCGTACTGACTCAATTTTTTTATCTTCCATCAATGCCTCTTGACATATTTACTCAAAGGCAAACCATCAAACTGTACTGTGATATGAATCTAAAAACAGTGGTAGCTGTTCTAAGATAAGGACTGACATTGCATGATATTGGCACCATGCAAGTTAGGTAATACAAAAGGGCATGCCGTCCCTACTCTGTAAGTCAACATACATAGTTATATACAGCAAGAACTATGCTCTTGATCCTCCTGATTTGTAAATTGAACTCACATTGTCCTCCGAATTTACCCGCTTGCTTGCTTTTCAGAGTGCACCTCTGGCCTGTCTGTGGGTACAGCAAGCTGTCAAAAGGATCTTCTTCTCATCAATCATGACGTTGAGCCAGACTGTGCTAATGAGGAGTTAAGAACAGTATTACAGTGGATAGCTGCCTCAGAACTTGGAATTCCAACCATTTACTTCGAGAAATCTCAGGAAAAGCACTTTAAAAAGGTAGAGATTACATCCCAAATTGAGTCAAAAGACTGTATCTTTTTTCTTTTGCTTTGTCCCATTGTTATACCTTTCATCCTTGGTGTGGTCACCCCCCAGGCTTTTTGAATTCACCCCTCCTGTTTTTTTAATTCAGTTTTTTTGGCATTATGACTCTGTGCAATTTACCACTGCTAACCAGTGCTAACATGCTTGTGCTCTCTCCCTTAAACATGGTACAGTTGGCTAACACCTGAATGGCATATTTTTATTACTTATAAGTCCCTGGTATGTGGTACTACATGCACCCTGGGCCTATAAATTAAATGCTACTGGTGGGCCTGCAGCACTCATTGTGCCACCCACTTAAGTAGCACCTTAACACATGCCTCGGGCCTGCCACTGCAGTCTGTAATGCAAGTTTAAAACTGCTGATTCAACCTTGCAAAATACACCTTTTGCCAGTCCTAAACCTTCCTTTTTAATGCACACAAGTCACCCCTAGGGTAGACCCTAAAAAACCCATATGGCCGGGTGCATTGTATTTCAAAAGTAGGACACATTTTTTTTAATTTTACAGGTCCTGATGGTGGAAAACTGCTACATTTATTTTTCTCTATTATAAGGCTTACCTTTCCTATTCGATAACATTGGGTTATCTTATTATATTTAATAAGTGCTCACTTGTGATTTGGGAGCAAGTAGAAATGTCATGTTTGGTCTCAAATATATTGTAATTTAAAATCATCTTTAACGGTAAAGTCAGATTTTAAGTCACAGTTCTGAAAACTCTACATTTAGAAACTTGGAAGTTTTTTGCCCAAACAATGTCATGCCTGCTGCCAGTGTCCTTGGTCAAATGACTGTAAATAGCTTGGCTGTTGGACTTTGTGTATTCTTCCCAGCCAGCGAGACAAAGGGGGACAAGGTGTTGGGAGGGTCAGTCATCCTGCCAGGATGCTTGGTGGCCGAGATGTTTCCCCGCCCCACTTACATTTCAACAGACTTGCCTCCAGCACACACAAAGGAAACTGACACCAGTCTTAAAGCCTTGGCGGGTGAAGGGAAAACTTTTACAGAACCAGATGTGGGGGTAGCCTATGAGATTCCACCACTTCAACTCTTCAATACACTCCTGGACCTGTGGAAGACTTCAGAAGGATTGCCTTGCCCCCCACAGAGGAATGCCCTACTGCTTGAGGCCTGCCTTGCTGCTTGAACCCAGGAATACCAGAGCGACCCCAAGGGCTAGTTGGCTGGCCTCCTCTGTGAGCTAGAGGGACATAATAACCTTAAGCACTGCACCAGGCCTCATAACCACCAAAGTGGTGCCCCCCCCCCAAGTCTTGGACCCTTGGGTGTGGTGTTAAAGGTGCTGCTCCAACCTAAGCCTAAAAGTTGGGAATTTGCACCAAAATGTGGGCTCAGAACAGACAGAAGACTGTGACCTACCTGCTCTCGGATCTGCCAAAGGTGCATTGTTGGTCTGCCTGACTCCATGGTAGCTTCCATTATGTTCTTCGTAGAAGTAAATCCTGTTCAGTGGAACCTCTTGGCAAAGGTGTCCTGCCTCATTGAACCCTCGTCGACTAGAGCCCACAACTTGACCCTGCTGGAGATTTATTGACTGCTAAAAAAGTGACAAAGTCCAAAGGTAGAAATCTTCACTGCGACTCCGTAGAGCGGCTCCTCGAGGACTACACCTCCTCCTCAGACACAGCTGGCTGCCCTGCCCCATTGAGCTTTACTTTCTGAGGAAGTTTTCTTCAAAATTTCTTTTCTGAAGAAAGTTTGAAGGTATTCTGAGACTGGGCCTAATCCCCCTCGTGCTTCTAACCCGAGCGCCATCGTGGTCGGCCTTAACATTTGAGTTTACCCCGGTCTCACGGAACCAGATACCTATGGTTGGTGCTTTGATATTTTAGGAGCTATTTTTCAATAAAAGTTTAAAAATTCATAGCTTCAGTTCTTCTGATTGGATTCAATTTGTTTTCATGTAATTTTATTTATTAACATTTTTTCAATTTTTCTCAATTGGTATGGGAGTTTTCTTGTGCTGTGTTTTCAATTTATTGCTGTTCATGTGCTGCAAAAAATACTTTACATATTGCCTGTAATTTAAGCCTGATTGCTTTGTGCCAAGCTACCAGAGGGTTAAGCACAGGTTAATTTAGTGACTTTTGTGTTTCACCTCGACAAGGATTGTGGTTGTTTCCTGAGTAGGGCTTCCTCCCTTTCAAGCAATAAGCCAATTTATTGAACCACCAAGCCTCTAAACGGTTCACCAAGCCCACAACTGATATGTCATATAAATGTTATATTGACAACATTTAATACCATATACTCTTGACGTGGGCTGTCAAGTTGTTAATTTCTACATTATTCAAAGTGTGAATCTGCGACCTTTTTGCAATCCGCTTTATATTTTTTCTCCTTTAATACAAGGTATGAGTGTGAACAAAGTTGGCTATCAATTCTTTGCCACTTCTAAAGATCTTTAGAGATGAAGCATACACCATAGTTTAAGGAAGAAGAACCATCAGATACTGGGATTAATTGTATGATGAGATGTTCAGGGAGGACAGTTTATGGTTGATGTTATACATGGCACAGAATATACTTGTGTTCAACACAAGCAAATCGTTATAAGTACAATATTTTATTTGTAACCAGCAAAAAAGTACTGGGTGATGTAACATTTATAAACAAAGATAGGAGTCTAGTCATTTTTGGAATTGTACACAAGTAATCTATGGTATGTAGTGGTCAACAGTTATTATTCTGTGGTGAGTGTCTATTAATTTATGGTGTGCAGTGCCCAATAACTATTATGTTTGTGTTTAGTGAACAGTAGCCAATATTACAGTGTTAATATATTGAGGGTTTTTCTATGGTGTGTAGTGGCCTAGAGGCATTATAATGCAGGAAGCATTTAACAGGTATTATAAAATTGCCTGATGAGCTCCTTGGACTTTGCAGTGACAGAAGCGTTAATCCATAAAACAGAATTAGGAACTAGATTAACTTACATTAATTGATGCCAATTTCAAGAACTGCAGCATAGACTGAGGAAATGAATTTGAGATTGAGCATTCATTTTACTTGCCTACCACTGATTTGATTTATCATAGTGCTGATGCTGTAGCCAAAATCACAGGGTACCACTTACCCTACGAGTTCATGATGGGCAACAAAACAAATACACCCTGTAACCCTTTGGATCTTGGTTAATCAACTGTGATATCTTTGAATGTTCCTATGGGAAAACTAATTTATTACAAAATATAACATTTCATGGACAAAATGCCTAATAATTATTTCAATGAGATGAACAAAATCTCTATTTTGTGTGGTATTTTGTTATCTTTTTATCCTACGTTGATTGGTTAGGTGTAACACTATTCAAGGTACAATAATTACAATACCTGGTACAGTGGAGAAAGGGCAGTGGCCATTTTTCTTGCAGAAGAGAATGTGCTAACCCAGCTAATAGCAAGGTAGAAAAAATGATTTATAGATAATTACATCAAACCAGATTCCCACAGAAGAATACTAACAGTCTTAATTAAAAAAAAGAGGGTCAGTGAGGTAAACACTCATCACTGACATCTGCTCTGACTTGTCCATCACAAGTTTGTATCCCACTAACCTTCCATTCTTCACATGAAATGTAATAAATTAGGTGAGACTAACGCCTTTTATGTACCACATTTATAGATGACAAAACTGTGGTAGAAAGTGCAATATGGAAACAAGTTAATATTATAATCTACGTAGGCATGAATTTAGAAGTCATGAGGTAATACATGACCTTGATTTCATATGTTCATTCAAAATTGTTATGCAGACCGAAGAGGTGGTTTTAACATTTGTTTCAACCTATCTTTGTAAATTGGAGTCTTCACCAGGATGAAAAATGTTCAGTGATGTATTCAACACCAGTAAGCGATGGCTTGTAAAGTAGTAAGGCACCATTGTGACATCTGCTATTATGAATAACCACTGGGTAGTGTTGTACCTGAACTGATTCCTGCTCAGCCGAGCAATTCATTCAATTACAGAGAAGCAATGTCAAAAGTTGTATCAGGAAATATCATTAGCCGTGGTGTGCTGTAATCAGCATTGGCTGTATCATGACGCCACCAGTAAGCGACCTGACAGTTTAGGCTATAATCAAGCAGTCAGCTGTTTGCTAGCTTATACATGCAGGCTTTATATGTGTGCTGACTATGATTATGGCACCCTCCTATTCAGTTATAATGTGCATGTGGAAGTAAAAGCAACACATGTATTTTAATGAAGGGCATAGCATTCCTGTCCCTTTAGTGCAGACAAAGCCTTCTCAAGTTCCTCACCACCTTCATTTCATTTGATAGTTGAATCCTCACAGCCGGATACAGCAATTCAATGAGTAAAGCAGACAGGGCCTCCTCTCCTCATTGATGGTTGCTCCTGTGCATCAAGGTCAGCAGTCCAATAAAGGGAGAATTGTGGCCCTCCCTTTCCTTAATTAATTTCTCCAGATTATCTGGTCTTTCTCAGCTCTTTTGAGACATTGCATCCCACTGGGCCTGCATGCCATCCTTGAAGGCAGAAACCACTGCACAGGTGACATTCACTCCAATACAGTAAGTTTGAAGTGTCATTTCGGTTTGTAGCTATTTTTATGCACGTACCTATGTTATTTTAAAACGTTATGGCCATACTTGTGTGTGGCAAAACATTTCCAAACTACCAGACCTTTCAATTGATGACGTTGACAACTAACCTTCCAGGTGACGTGTTGAGTTAAAAGCTTCCTTTGCCATTTGAAAAGCTTCCAATAAGAATTCTTGATTTTTTTGGTCATCCTTGTATTTCTGTGTTTCCATCCTGTTAAAATCCACATGGTATCCATGATATGATAAAGTATTTCTAAATTCGACTAAGTTGTCCTTTAACAATTATGTGTTTAATCAAAATATAATCTATGTTTCGATTACCACGACTAGAAGTGGCTTCAGCTCACTTGATGCAGAGCAGATACATACTTATAATGTACTTTAACTACAACAATTGCATCATAGTATATGGCTGGCCAACTAATACTCAAATTTAGAATTGAATAAGATCTGTCTTCAGATTTCTAAAGTTCTTTTGGTAGATGCAATGGATAAGGAATCTATTCTGACTTCTGGGCCAAATCTTGAGAGCACAATCTACTCGCTAACTATTGGCTGTGCACAGTTCAATATTTGCAACTTTACACTCTGAGACAGATTCTGGACCTCAAAATAGGGGATAATACACAATTTGTATGTGTTGCCCCCTGTTTTGAGCTACATGAACTTGTTTTTGTGATATTGCCTGCACAATTTGCACCAGGTTTTACAAGTATGGCAAACATTTCGAGGGTGCACAATTTATGCCAAGTTGTAATCTTGTTTCGGATTCAAACTTGTGTTTACTCCTGAAATGGGGTTGTAATAATACAGGCAGGGTGGTTGAAGCTGCGGTGCCCACACTGC
This sequence comes from Calotriton arnoldi, assembly GCA_963921515.1. Taxonomy (NCBI): domain Eukaryota; kingdom Metazoa; phylum Chordata; class Amphibia; order Caudata; family Salamandridae; genus Calotriton; species Calotriton arnoldi. Next base: position 1,650,795 of record CAWUFW010001317.1, read on the forward strand.
GGTGCCCACCCTGCTTCCCACCAGACATGGACATGGGGAGCGGGAGCGGGGTGAGCCCACCACCACTGTGGATGTTGCAACAACACCCCCTTCCTCTCTTTGTGTCTGGGGCCCGTGATTTGGGCCCCAATCTAGAATACACCAGTCTTTGGGTCCTAGGGATGGGGTCCTGGGCCCCCTTTCTGAATACAATGGCCTAGGAAATGGGGTCCTCGGGCCTTGTAGATCTCTAGAGAGGAGGCCCCCACATGCCCGGGTGCTCGCAGGGGATCAACATCAAATTCTTTCAAGATGTATGTATCTGACCCCATTTGGCTAATTTCAATGATTTTAGGCTTGTTTTACTCCTGGTGGTGAGCTTTAACCACCAGAAGTATTTTGCAGCAGGCTTCTTGGCCATAAAATGTCACATTTTGCAGGGAGCTGGTTTCACTGGCTTCATTTGCCAGCTTTCACCAGTTCCCTGACACTCCCCTCCTCCTGCTGGGTCACACAAGTTCAGGTCTTCCCCCAGCTTGTCCTCAGGGTGTGTAAGGGGGCCAGCTTCACTGACCCAGGACAGACCCACTGGTCCTAAGGTCAGCTGTAGACAGCGTTTTTTGGCCATCAGGGTACCCTGTCCTTCCAGCTATCCATGGTGTGGCCAATGATGCAGTCCAGGTGCAGGGTCTAGCTTTACTCCATGCTTGGGATTGCCACTTTTATAACCAGTCCAGCTTGTGGGTGGGGGATTCCCCCATTGTAAACCTTCTCCCTTTTGAGGGGTTGGCACCGGCCCAGCTAGTGACACAAAAGGCTAGTGTCTGGTCTCTTTGTGTGTGTGCTAGGGAAAGTCCCTTTGAAGTGTAATCATGGCAGGGTCCATCTCATCCCCAGCCATCCCATCAAGAAGACCCACTTCCCTCTATACCCAGTCCCTTTAGTGCATTGTCTGTCTCCAATACACATTTCTCAGTCGGGAAGTCATCCCCAATGTAGGCAGCTGGAAACTCCCAGAAACATTAGGAAGAAAAATACTAACTTTCTAAAAGTGGCATTTCTAAAGTAACAAGTTAAAATCAAACCTCACCATTAAAGAGTACTTAATATCATAATTGAAAAGAGTGGAATAAGTTTTTTTCTAGCTGCTACCAGTCCAAATTTAGCATTTAATAAATGTAACATTGTAGCCCAATGATTCCCCATGGCAGCAGCCGTCCTTGCTATGGTGAAAATCATTTTTGGGGATATTTCAATGCAAGGACATGTTCAACATTAATTTTAACATGTCCTATGTTATACCTGTTAGCCTTAGGGTGGTCTTTCCCCAAACATTTTACCTTCACCCTCCTGTTTTTGCTGAATTCGTTTTTGTTGGCCTTAGGACTTTGTGCACTTTACCACTGCTAACCAATGCTGATGTGCTTGTGGTCACTCCCTAAACCATGGTAGAATTGCTTACACATCATTGGCATCGTTGATTACTTATAAGTCCCAAATAGAGGGGTATACCATATACCAAGGGCCTGTATATTAAATGCTACCAGTAGGCCTGCAGCATTTATTGTGCCAACCACTTAGGTAGCCTAATAAAACATATCCCAGGCCTTGCATTGCAGCTGAATGCAGTTAATGCCAATTCGACTTGGCAAAATTAACCCCTTGCCAAACCATTAATTCCTCTTTTAGTACATATATGTCACCCCTAATGTAGGACCCAGTTAGCCCATAGGGCAGAGTGCATTGTTTTTTTGTCCTCATTTCACTATCATCACTACTCCTAGTTTCGTGGTGGTTACCAGTCAGGCCTCAAAGAGTCTGTTAACCGATGTTGCACATAAAAACAGCTTTGGGTAAGCTGGCCAGTAGTGCCTCATTCAGATGTAATCATTGGACTCATTGCCACATTTCAAAATCTCTCCAGCTCCTATCTAAGCTTCTAGAATCACATGCCATATCGAGTTGACTCACATAGGTAGCAACTCTAATCGAATCTGCGATTAAGGGGGGTTCAATGGAGACCCATTTTTCTTAGATCTCACATTTGGCTAGCAGGATTAGAATGAAAATCAATCTATGCTGGGCTTTGGTCAATGATAGAAAGATCAATGGATCTATTCCCATCAAAATTAAATTAAAGCATGGCTTACCTTGATTTCTTGTTTTATAACCCTGCTTAAGGTCCTACTTGCACCTTCACAGTATGTCTTCAGACTCGAACATTCAACAAACATGTGTCTGTCATCTGCCTCTAGCTGGTTACATTTCTTGCATCTCAAACGGTCAGCGTGGAACTTAGTCAGTCTCTTAGGGGTCCAGTATGTCCTGTGAAAAGTAAAAAGAGGATTCTTCTTCAGGGGGGCAGCTTTAACTGTAGAATAAAATAACTTCATCGATACTTGCCAAATGTCTTCTTTTGCCAATTCTGGCAAGTAGTCCTTCCAGGCTTAATATGGATCAGCCAGAGGTTTCTTGTCTGCCTTGATGAACTCCCAGTACTAGTAGGCAACCTCTTTCTGATATTGTTCGTTAATATATCGTCAAACCCCTACATTGTCCTCATCACTCCGTTCCTGAGCTGACAACCATGAACTTAACTGGAGATACTTAAATCTTGACAGCCTCTGTGCTGTTTCTCCTAGTATTTTGTCCCACTCGATCAGCCTGCCTCCCTTCCCCAAGTCCCCTCAGCTATCGAATCCAGTTTGCTTAATCGGATAGCTAAGCTTGTCTACTAGGCAAGCCGGAGTTCCTAGAGAGTCCCATATTGGTGCTGATAACGCATAGTAGGGAATGAGAAGGAACATTCTCACATTGCACCATGGTTGTAATCCAGCAAGCAGTTCCTTGAATCTCGCTTGTTTAAAGAATTGGGGGTCCCCAAACTTGTATAAACATTTCTCCTTGCCTTGCCTAATGGCCCCAGCATTGCCAAATACACTAGGCTGATAAATGGCTCATCTGCCTTCGCTGCCAGCATCCTCCAGCTCTTAAATTGGAAAGCTTGTCAATATGTCTAAAAATCTGAGAGAGGGAGCCTCCACCCCACCTTCTCCAATCACCTCCTAAGCTTCTTCCATGATGGTCTGACCCCCCCTTGATGGCCATATAAAGTCACCTACTCTCCCCTGAATCTTCTAAATTGGACACCTGGGAAACAGCAAGGGAATTGTACTAAAAAGGAGGATAAGTTTAGGGAGGATCATCATCTTGATTAGATTTTTTCTTCCATAGATGGTTACTGGAAGATTCTCCCATATCCCCATAATCTTTGTTTCGGTTAGTCCTAGGACTAAGTGTGTTCATTCTATCTGTCACCAAAATACCCAGGTATCTAATCTGGTCATTGGCTCTCTGAATTCCTTTACTGCCCTCCGTATTTGCCCATGTCATGACCTCTGTCTTATCCGTATTTATTAAATAGCCAAGATTTTCACAATGATTGAGCATGGGCTTCTAACTTGGGGATCAAATATTCAGGATTAGCTGTATACAAGATTATATCATCTGTGTAAAGTGCAATCTTCATGTCTAAACTTGGGGCAGCAAACGTTAGGATGGAGCAATCTCGAAGGATTTTCAGAGAAAAGGGCTGAATGTATAGGTCGAATAATAGTGGGGATAGAGAGCATCCCTGTCTAGTCCCCATTGTGATGGAAAAATACCTTGTTAGATTCCCATTGATTAATATGCGAGCTACAGTTGACCTATACAAGCGTTCAGTTACATTAATTAGCCTGCCACTAAGGCCAGATGTTTTTAACATCTCCTAGAGATATGCCCATTTAACCCTATCAAAGGCTTTGGCAGCATCCAGATTGGTTATTATTAAAGGGCTCTTAGTTGTTTCCGCTAAATCAAGTGCACCAAACAAAAGAGGAGTTAGTTCATTGAGCTGCCTACATGGGATAAAGTCTTTTTGATCTGGGTGAATAAGGGAACCCATGACCTTAGCTAATCTCTTTGCTTTGATGCCTGCGAAGAACGTATAGTCGCAGTTTAGCAGATAGATGTGTCTGCATGAGTCTGGAATAGATGGGTCTTTGTTGGTTTACAGAAATGTTGTTTGTTCCCTCAAACCTGAGCTAGAAGGATATACACATGCAGCACACAGAGCCAGCAGCAACAGAACTGTATCCCAAGTCACTTCGATAAGTAGGAAAGACTCCAGCACAGGCACGAAGGCCCTTGTACATAGTAGATACTCTCTGCAATCAACGCTTCTAGGCAAGACTACAGGGGAAGGGGCTATGGACAGGGAAAGAGTTGAAAATATTTTACCAAGGGTAGTACAGGCAGTGAGGTTAGTCAAAAAGAGTATTTGTACCAAAACAAGAAATAGGAAAGAGAGACTGGGGAATACAAGCAGGAAACCATCGCCCTCACTGAATTTCTTTTTTAAGATTATTGACATAAATAGGGAAGAGTTCCAAAAAGGTAAGGGAGGGGGAGTCCCTAGAATGTCTGTGGGGGCAGAGGACACCAATACCTACGGTTCCACCCATCCCACTAGGAAACAAGTTTGACCCTCTCCAATCACTAAACGCATCGAATGATATGGCCTGAGGGAAATATGTCACAGCAGGGAGCCGAGTCAGGTATCAGTACCAGCTGACAGTTGTATTCCGGGTAATTTTCAAACATCGCAAGCTATACATGTAGTAGATAAGCCAGAACTAAGGAACATTATGTTGAGTCTCAAGAAGGACATAATGCGAGATTTGAGACCTTGAAACAGAACCAGGACATTCAAGGGGCTTGCCAGGCACTGGATGCTAAACTTGATGACTTGGTCGAAAGAACCTGATTGCTGGAGGAAAATATGGAAAGGGTTACTACAGGCCTTTTACAAAGTGCAGAACAGATAGAGTTCCTAAAGAATTTGTATAGGCAATTGGTGGATGATTTGAAAATATTGGAAATACATTCCAGGAGGAATCATTTAGGAATTTTGAGAACCTCACATACCTAATACACTCAGATATTGGGAAAATCACTGCTTAACAACAATGGAAGTTAGGGAGCAGAATTAATGAGCTAGTAAAACTAGAAACAAAGGCACAGCTTAAATTCCTGGCCCAGGTAAAGGTAATGTGGAGGAAATTAATGCATAACTTGAGGGATGATAAAGCGGTAGATAAACTGATCAGGAACATGAAACAAAATCTCTGATAAAATCCCTGGTTATAAAGAGGGTAAGACTTAGAATATGATCACATATAGGCTAATATAAGATTAGTAGAGAAGGGTTGTAACAATGGCCTAATATATTACTCTGAAGCAATGGTTCTTTTTTGGAAAAGCCAGGGAGGAGGCATTTTTTGGCTAGAGAAATGATGAAGATGAAGGTTGAGATTCTGTCTTGGACCATAAATGGGTTGAGTTCATGAAAGAGACAAAGTCTAACAGTTGAGAACCTGCATGAAGTTAAGTCACAAGTCATTATTTTACAGGAGACATATCTTGAGCGTGCTGAATGTAGGGCCTGCTTTAGGGAATGTAGATAGGTTCAGGAAATCATTTGCTCAGACCAGTCAAGAGGTAAAAGACGAGTAGCACTGATGATTAAACACAACTCGGGGTCCAACTATTGGATTATAAAATCGATTCCACAGGGAGATGGTTGGTGGCCTCCTTGGAGTGGGCATCCCTAAAGTGGACCTGTGTGGGTTATTATGGTCCTAACTGTGATGACCCCTCATATCTGGACCTACTATTGTCGTAACTTTTAGATATTTCAGGCCCTATTGTCATAGGGGGCGACTTAAATATCAGTATGGATAAGGAGCACAATAGAACCTCCAAATGTAGTTACACATCAGCCCCCAAATCAAGGAGGCAGTTGGTGAATATGATGTATACTTTAGGGCTTCTTGACCTATGGCGAGTATGGACAGGTATGCAGAAAGGATTTACTTTCTTTAGTAAAAAATATGGGCATCACTCACGTATCGATTATTTCCTGATCGATAAATTTACAACCAAGATGCCCTAATCTGTGACCCATACCCCACCAATATTATCAGACCACTCCTCCATTAGTCTGTATTTGGCACTACCAATAGTTACAGAGAGAACCAGATGGACTTTTAATAAAACTTTGCTTCAGGAGGAAATTAACATTACCTAAGTTAGCTATAAATGTAAAGACTATTTTGAGTTAAACGTCAGTACAGCTAATCCTAATACAGTTTGGGATGCATATACAGCTTTTATTAAAGGAATTACCTCAAAACTTGCTTATGATCAGAATTAAAAATGGCAGGCTGAAGTGTTAAAGTTTTTTAATGATATAGCTGGGAAGGAACACAAGATATAGATAGCTTCACCAGAGGCCCACTTGGAAATCCAGAGTTTGAGATCTGAGTTGGAATTGTTACGGCGTAGATGTAGGATGGAGTTGGATAAAAGAATCCAGGAAAGGCAGAGGGCTAGCAAGCTGCAGCATTTTGATTTTGGGGGAAAGAGTGGTGCAATGCTTTCCTGGAAAACAAAGCAAGAACTAACTAGGAACCATATCAACCAGCTAATCGATTCAGGAAGGGAAGAGATGTTCCATGCACTGAATGAGATACAGGAGGTCATTTTAAGCAATTTAACCACTCTCTATACCGGGGCTATTAAACCTGACCCCTGAAAATCCGGGGTTGATTGTCTGACCCAAATCTCCCCAAAATTGGGAAACAAGGAGTCTCTGACTTAGAGAGAGATAGTACAGAAAGGAAGATATTAGGGCAGCTGGGCCGACTTAAAAATGGGAAGGCAGCCGGTCCAGATGGGATCCCAGGTGAGCTGAATAAAAGATTGAAGACTCACCTGGTCCCTTTCTGGAAATTCCTCTTTAATCAGATCTATGCAGGGGAGGGTGTTGCTCTAATATGAATTTACCTTAAATAAATTGAAAGACAAGAGGCGTTTGGCAAAAGAGGAACAAGTTGGTTTAATTAAACGCTGCGACTGGGAGAGCCTCAACAGAGTGCATCTGCTGAAAGTCTCTCGGTGTACAAGGTTTTGGCTATACTTATATACAGTTCATGAGGTTCAATAAAGCAATTTCTACATTCCAAAAAAGCATCTCAGTCATAAATCAACAAGCGCGGGCATCTGATAAGGACACAGATGGCTCTCAACCTCGGGGATAGCTAGAGTGGGCCAGTGTGTATGTGTCCAGATGTCCAGCATGAGGAGCGCATGATCACTTTGTGTGGTGTGCATGTCGTGTCCTGATTGATTGAGTGTTTCTATCTCCATATGGTATCTAGCTGTGTGGTATTTTTGGGGAACACGAGTCTTTGGACAAACATGTTTTATTGGGGCCAGTTTCCTGGGACCAGTTTGTGGTGCAACTATCTATCTGTGGGATCAATCAGGGTTTTCCCTGAGTGTTAATTTGTTTTTAGGTTAAGAGAGACCCCACCTGTGACCTGGTATTCGAAAGGCATGGGTGTGGGTCGTAGGACTAGTCTGACCACATATCTCTCACTCAGGGTTGATGGGGAGGTCACCTTGGGTGAATCCGACAGCAATGATGTGAGTTCATTAGAACTCCTGAAAATATTATGGCTGTCACTGGTATCATTTTTATCGACATCCTTAACATTGTGCATACAGTTGTCATAGAATACATTGACATTCTTCTTTCTGGTATAGACACAGTTATGTTTCCTTAGGTCATAACATACATCAACATAGTTCTTGCTAGTAACAGTATTGTCATTTGTACATGGATTTTGACATACATTAATATCGTCATTGATGATGTCGGCACTGCTGTGCGATTGCAGGTTATGACATAGATTTACATTGCGCAGGTTATGGCATATGCTGATATTGCTTTTATTGTTATTGCTGTTGTTGGGCCTGCACATATCATGGTATTCATTGACATCATATTCACCTTTTCCAACAAGGGAGGGATCCTACCATTGTGGTATCAAGCCACTATAGTAATGATTGGGGAGGGTGTATTGTAATTAAAAGGTTGGACATGCACTTTTAAGTTTGACATGTCCTGGTAGTGAAAAACGCCTACATTTGTTCTTCACTACTCTGAGGCCTACCTCTCAAATAGGATAACATTGGGTGGCCTTATTACATTTAATAAGAGCTAACTTTTGATTGGGAACAGGTAAAAATTTCATGTTTGGTGTCTGAAAAATTGTAATTTAAAATTCTCTTTAATGGTAGAGAAGGATTTTAAGTCACAATTTTAAAAATGCCACTTTTAGACAGTTGGCATTTCCCTGTGCTAACTGTTTGGTGCCTTCAGCCTGTTCCTGGGTAACATGAGTGAATGTAGTTGGCAGTTAGACTTTATTTATTCCTTTCAGACAGCCACACAATTGAGAGATGGGGCGGAACTGAACACTGCCCCACTTGCAACTGAATAGGCTGTGCCCTGCTTTCACACAAAAGCACTTGTCATCACTGCATTTTTCATGCAGCCAGCCTGGAACCAGGGCAGGGGAGGCAGGAAACTTCAAAGAAATTTAGGGCTAGACAGAAGCTGCCCCAGCAGACCTGGGTGAATTGTGTGGATCATTTTTGCAAGGCACTGGATGTTTGGGTGAAGGGCAGTGAAGTGAATAATTACAAGGGTCTCTGCAATCTGATTGCTAGATAGCACATATCCAGTTTTTGTTTCACAGAGTTTCACCAACACCTTGTGGATAGTAAGCTCTCTGACCTCTGAGATCTTGCTAAGGAGGCGGACCTCTGGATCAGCACCAGGGTCCACAAGAAGGTTTCTGGGGGGAACTCCTAAAAGGGTGGTAAGGGTTCCTACCAGAAGAAAGGGGGAGATAAAACTGGGAAAGAGTTCTCTCAAGGCGCCCAAAATGGTTTTTAAGGGAAAGGGTCCCAGTCCCAAAATGATCACAAGAAATCTGGATTTGGGGACAAGGTTAATGGTAAGTTTGTCCCAAGTGCTATGAGTTATACAGGTCTGTGCACTCCATGGTGATCCCAAGTGCCCTTAGAGGGCTCAGCCCCTCAATGGTGGGCAGACACTAGGGTTGGCCAGTGTAGCGCTTGGGGAGAAGGTGGCCCAAGTTAATTAGGCAGGCAGCTGAGGTTACCCTAATGTCCTTGGGTAACAGAGAGATGGTACCCAAAGCCTACATGCCTTCTAATACTTCTAAGTACAGGCAATCTGTCAAACATTAAAGTAAAGAAGGTGGAGGCTCTGAGAGATATGGGAACCAGCATGACTACTGTCAGGTGTTATCATGTGTCATCTGGTGTCCTCAGAGCAGTTGTTACACAATTTATTCCACCAGGATGTAGTAGCAGACAACCATGTTAGCCATAACTCTGTGCTTTTGGCTCCATTTGAATGGGGGGGGGCAGGGCAGTCTCAGGCTATTTCAGGGTAGCTGTGAGCCCTGCCATGCCTGTGGATTGTTTTCCTTGAAATGACCTGGAGGACACTGTCTGCAAGGAAGTGCAGCTCAGGTCTCACCTGTAAGTGCTGAGGTTACCTGAGTGGGTCCGTATGACCACCAGGTCCATGGCTGCCCAGGAGGGGAGTCAAGGAACCTTGGAGCCTGGAAGAATTCCCCAGGCAGCTGCCAAGAAAGGTAAGGGCAGGGACCATGGGAAACCAGCCCATGAAACTCCCACGGTACAGGTATATGGGGGCCCCAAGAAAGCCACCCTGTAGCCTACCTCAGAGACCTGCCTGAGCTTGCTGGATGGCAAATGGTGGGTGAGCCTAGCAGGGAGCAGTTCTGCAAGGCCCAGAAAAAGTGTTCTATCCTTGAGGGCATAAAGTGTCAGGCTGAAGCCCAGGCAGCTGGTGACAACTCTGGAGATCATCTCATTTATTGGTAGAATGACATCCTGTATATTGAGCCTAAGGTACCTGTGCATGGGACAACACGTGTGTTAGTAGTCCCCTACTGCTACAGGGCCTTCCTACTGAGGCTGGCTCATGAGATACCACTGGTAGTACATTTGGGACAGGACAAGACCTTTGCCAGGCTTGTTTCCCACTTCTATTGGCCCTGGGTGAAGACATACTCAGATACCTTCTGCAGGACATGTCTTACCTGCCAGGCCAGTGGAAAAACAGGGATGAAGTTAAAGGCTCCCCTGAATCCCTTGCATGTCATTGGCATACCCATTGAGGGTGGCCATTGACATTGTAGGGCCCTTGCATCCCAAAACTGCCCTAGGTAACAGGTTTATCCTGGTTTTGGTGGACCATGCCACTAGGTACCCAGAAGCCATCCCTCTGAGGACTGCGACTGCACATGCAGTGGCTAGGGCTCTGATGGGGATTGTTACCCGAATGGGTTACACAAAGGTATGGCATCTGACAGGGGCACCAACTTCATGTCAGCATACATGAAGTCTATGTGGAAGGAGTGGGGGTAACCTCCAAGCTCTGCAGATCCTATCACCCCCATACCAATGGGTTTGTTGAAAGGTTCAACAAGACCCTGAAAGGAATGATTATGGGCCTGCCTGAGCCCATGATGTGGAAATCGAAAGCCCTCTTACCATGCCCGCTCTTTGCCTACAGGGAAGTGCTACAGAAGGGAGTTGGGTTTTGCTAATTCAAACTTCTTTATGAGCACCCTCTTAGGGGACCTCTTAGTCTGGTGAAGGATGGGTGGTAGCAAGCTCCCAAGAAGCCCTACCAGAATGTGGTTGGCTACATGCTAGCCCTCAGAAACTGGATGGCCAAGTCCTGAAAGAAGACTTCTGAGAACCTGGAGGCTAGCCAGGAAGTCATGAAACTCTGGTATGACGAGAAGGCCACTCTGGTGAAGTTTCAACCTGCTCAAAAAGTGTGAGGTATGGAATCAGAGGAGCCGAGGGCCCTCCAAAATCGTTGGACTGCCCAGTAAGAAGTGATTGAGAGGATAGGGGAGGCCACATTCCTGGTGGACCCCAAGATACCCCTTATGGGTACTTCATCTCAATCGCCTAACGCCCAGTATGAGAGGTCTTGGGTCACCATGCTGTTATTGCTTTGCTGCATCTGGAAGAACTGTTTTACTGCCTGAAGCCTGCCTTGAACACTCAAAGTTCTGCTCTGCTGCTTGAGCCCTGTTCTACTTCTTGAACCCAGGACTACCAGAGTTGCTCCAAGGGATAGTTGGCTGGCCTCTTGATCAGAGCCTCAGGAACAGAAAAGACTCCAACCATCTTAAACCCATACCTGGACCCAGCCAGAGTGGGTTCTAACCCCCCAAGTTGTGCACCTCCAGTCCTGGACCTTTGGTGGTGTTAAAGATGCCCAGATAGCCAAACACTTGGCTACAAACTGCTCTTAGAACCGAGAGGAGATTGGAACCAGCCTGCTCATCTATCAGCCCAAGGTGCATCGCTGATTGCCGGACTTTGCGATACCTCCCGCTACGTTCTTCTTCGCAGCAGCAAATCTTGTTCAGTGTTCCTTTGCATAAAGAGTATCCGGCCTTGTGGAACCCTCATCATCTACAGCCTCCAGCCTTGTCCCACTGGCATTTTTCGACTTCCAAAACAGAGACTAAGTCAGATTGTGGAAATCTTCACCGCGACTTCCTCCAGCAGCTCTCCGACGACGATGCCACTTTCTCGGACAACGACTTCATCCTTGCCCCGCTAAACGTCTACATTCTCAGAGATTTTTTTCTCAAATTTCTTCTAAGCCCAAAGATAGGCGCCAACCGGGCCCAATCCACTTCTTGCATCCGACTCACGCTCCATCGTTGTCGGCATGTTTTTCAACTTTGATCGGGTCTCGCGTGATTAGATGTCTGCAGTGGCTGCTTTTATCTTTTAGGCGCTAGTTTTAATTTTACACTTTAAAAATTCATAACTGGTTCTATGGATTGGCTATTTATTGTTTTGGTGACAAATAATTTATTAAAATGTACCTAAATTGGTGAGGGATTTTTCTTGTGTTGTATTATCACTCTATTACTGTTTGTGTGCTGCATAAGTACTTTACACATTGCCTCTAAGTTAAGCTTAACTGCTTTTTTGACAAGCTTCCAGCGGGTAAGGCACAGGTTAATTTAGTGAGTTTTGTGGTTCACTCAGACAGGGATTGTGGCTGTTGCTTGAGCAGGGTTAACACCCCACTCAAGCAACAACCAAATTTCTCACACTCTACTTTTAAATATCTGCACCCTGCCTTTATGGGCAGTAAGGCCTGCATATGGGTGACTTAATAATATTTAAAAGAAAGAGTTAGACCTGTCAAAAGGAGTATTTTGACAAGTCAAATTTCCAGTTTAAAACTGCAACAGGCAGGTTACCTGTGTGCAGCTGCCAGGCTGCTCACAGCTGTAGTATCTCATGTGAAGCCTGTACCTGTGTGCACACACCTGTGCACACCAGTTTACGTGTAATCAGCCCAGTGCCCCTTATCCAAGCTGCATCGCAGTGACCTACTCTTAAAAGACGGACACTAGTGGTAAATATGCACAGTCCAATTTACCATGAAATTAGTGGGAGTGAGACTGGGGTATTGAGAATCACCCACCATAAAAGTTCAAAACCGGGAGATCAAAAAGCAAAAAAGTCTGCCATACTAAAGGGGTGGAACCAATTTTCAACATGACCAATGCACTGCCTTGTGTTACTTTGCATCAAATGGGTGTTCCAAACAGGGCGCATGGGCATTCCCATTCAATTATCCATGGGTTTTCACATAATCCATATCTAAAAAGAACTGTAGACAGGGATTTGGGCAAAAGTCCTGTGCCTCCTTAAGACAGTCTTAACAAGGACAAATGTTTTCATTGCTCCTCATTTGACCACTTTGCATGTGTGCTGCATTGTACAGCACACATACCGAGTGGGAAACGCTTTAAAGCACGGTTTTTGTGCTGGAAGGGATCCCCTTCCCTCACAAAACCTGTGCTTCCCACAATGCAGACACCCTTGTCAAAAGTGTACCAGCAAAGGGAGAGAGCATATCTTAGGAGATATTGTGTTGTTCTGCTCTCTCTTTAATGAAACGCACAAACTTTACCTGCTGCACTGCGTTGCTTGACTTCTACATAAAGCTGGGCCTCGGTGGATTCCTTATCAGCTCCACTATCCTATTAAGAATCTGATGTGTGGCTTCTGTTAAAGAAGGTTCAAGTCCTTCATGTTTGTGTTTCTGAATACTCCTTCGCCTCACTGGACTATGAAGACCACAGGGCAAATGACACGTGGAAGCTACTAAACAGCAATCTAGAAGCGGTCTGGTTAAAAAAAAGTAGTGTCTATCCATGAAGGTGAGAGACTGGAAATAAGGGCGATATCGGATCATTTAGGGAGTTGGAGATTTTCCAGCCATACCGCTTAATTCTCTCTACATATTTTCAAGTACGCTCCTGGGGAGGGTCGGGTCTCCTTGGACATTATTAAAATATTGGCACGTTTCATGAGTGCCCTTCAGAAATGCCTTATTCATGGCCACTTTATTTGGGATTGGAGTTGTGATCTGATGAGCCTGAATCCAGTAGACTCAAAGAGCGTTTTGGCATTCCATTCATCCTCGGATCCTCAAACGACCTAGTCAACAGTCATTATATTTGCATGCGAGTGGGCTGCAGTCTGGATTTCTTCTGTTAGTTTGATACAGGGAGTGTGTCATTGGAGAAGGTAGATGGTTCATTGAGTTGAATGTTCACTACTAAAACATACAGTCATCTCCAGGTCAGGAATTCAAATCTTGTCAAGGCTGACTCAGCCTACTTCCTTCAGAAAGTATGTAAATTAAGAACCATTGAATAAAGTGAGAGAGACACCTGTTATAAACAGTGCATTGAAACGGCAGAAGTGCTGTGTAAAGTGCTTCAGAAGAGCAAGTTATTGTTAAACCACATAAATGGAATCAATATTAGTCAATGTTTATTGTTACTCACAACAAATAGGTACACCATCTTTGAGAAAATTATTAAAAGGTTGATGAAAAGAAGGGGAACAAGCGAGGGTCGCTATTTACATTCATGAAAATATTTAGGTTAAATTTAAAAAAAAGTGTAAGTAGTTTCAGATGTTTGCCCCCTTTTGAGTTCTTTTCTCTTTCTAGTCATTTATCTTATACATGCTGCAGGTAGTGTTTGGTAGCAGGCCCTAAATCATTAGAAGGAGCTCCCATTGTCAAACGCGGAGAAACAGTTTCTGCAAAAGGCTGATACAGTATTAACCTAATCAGTTATCACTTTCTGGCATATGTTGAAGTTTGCCCAGAGATTTGGGGGAAGACCAACAGAGACATTATTGCTATTGGGACTTCTACAAAGCTCCATCAACAGCAACAGTCTGCCAGTGACAATGTCTGAAATGTCACTAGAGGTGTGCAGTAGTATTGGAACTCCTTGGTGTATTACCGCTTCGCCTTCTGGTATTTACTTGGTATGTGTAAATTGCCCCAAAGAGGAAATAACTGTTGTGTAATACGTTTTTGTAAACTCATGTAGCATTACTACCATGTTTCAAATAAGGGGCCATATGTCGCCCCTTATAGGATATTTTAAGTTCAAAACAGTAGCTAAACACTTCAAAATACTGAATGTTTTATTGGCCTTCCTAGATCTTCAAATCTGCTAAATGGCTATACTGAGGCTTACACAGATAATAAACCATTTTTTGAAAGAGCAATAGATGACTGGAATGGGAATCATTTTTTTAGTTTGTAGATGTGGAGTGCCACATATTCAGAAACTTAAAAAAGAAGGCTTTAAAGACTGGTCAAAGTCCAGTGTTTTTTCGAACATCTTCAGCATATCTTTCGTGGATTCTTTGTAAGGAAATAGTAACTGGATAAAGGACGCCAGGCATTGCTATTGTGTCATAATGAAAGAGGATGGAGTTTAAAGAAAAATCCTTAAATAAAGGGACAGTGAGGAAAAATGGGTTAATCATTTTAATGAGCTCCTGGGCAGACATACTGAACATTTGCATTATTATTTGAGAGTGTTTTGATATGTGAACTCCTTGCTGCAGCTGGTTTCCATGCCTTGCCACACAAAAGGTTACCTTTAAAATATTTTACATCGATAATGCTTCTACAATGTGTAAATGCAGTACAAATTGGTTGAAGTGTAAGATTCAGTAATGGCACAATTTCTAAGTTTGCAAAGAAGATCAGCGGCCTATCTAAAGCAAGCCCAAGTGCATCTAATTCCTGTTAAAAGTAGTCACCATGGAAACCACAACCCCTGAAGATGCAGTCACCTCTTCGGCTAGTGGTGGTCCAAGCCATGGGCACAGAGGGAGCCCAGTTTGTCAACTCAGATTAAAAGTCACGAAAACATTCTACATCTAACAAGTAGAAGCTTGTATGCAGAAAACAACAGTATAAATCGTACATATTTTGGTGAATATTAATTGTCACAGCTGTATGATCTGGACTAGGAGTAATCATATGAGGGAATGCTTTTAAAGTGAAACTATGACCCTCAGTATGTGTCAGGCGGAGTGGAATGCCGCTCTGCCTGATATGAGTTGGTTGGTTTTCCCACATTTTCCCAGTTTGTGGAACAGTGCACCCAAAATTTACTGGACGGTAATTCTGGCTGGAAAAAATGCATGAGGTTGCGGCTGCAGCAGGAGCCAAGCCTCTTTCCCCGATTTGAGTTTTGTGGCGGGAGGAGAATTGAGTGCTCTGCCCCGCCACACCTTAACCGCACTCCCCTCCCCAACTCTCTTCAACCCTCTCCATCCACCCCCATTCCAGAGGACCCCACTTGCTCACAGAAGGTGGTAAATGTATGTGTTAAACCCCACGGAACTGGGAGTTCCCCGTGGTTTTACCATTGGTAAATCCCATCCCACACTGTAAAGCCCAATTCAGTTGGGATTACACTGATAATTGCACAGTACTGGCATGGTGCTGCTGCACTGGAACATACATTGTGGTTGCAGATTTACCCCCACACCAATACTGTGCGAGTTATAATCCAGGCAATCCTGTGGGCAAGATTATGAATTCCCCACAGTCATCTTTGGTATTTATACTGCACAATATAATTCGACACCCTTTGGATTTAGAATTTATTCGGTGTGGTAAATTGCATCTATTCCAAGTTTTTCCTCAGTAATAGGGAATGACATGCAGATTTTGGTGCAGTAAAATCTGCATGTCTTGGTAATTACGGGGCCTTTTTTTATTGTTAAATTCTGACAGGTTTGATATGCCAAAACTGAACTGGGGGTGCAGATAATATTACGCCCAGTAATTTTTGGGTATCATAAAGTACACCCAAATCATAATTCTGAGGCCTAAACAAATAGGGTTGTGCGCAGGGGTTGGAGATCTGTGGCATTCATAAAAGGTCCTATGCGAACCTACTCCCATGGAGGTTATACCACAACAAGGGCAGTGTTTAATTACCATTGAATCAATGTTTAATCCCTTGATCAATTTCTTATGAACACAGGCCAATTTTCCTTCTGTCCCCCCTCTTTCTTTACTATGGGTATACCACTCAACCACAGGTTGTCCCCTCCCTCCCTCATTCCTTCTGCCACATGCCTATATTCTCCAGTCATACCCTAATTTCTAACCATCTTTATTTTATGAACAACACTCCATTGCTTGACAGCTCGTTGGCACTGTTTACACCGTTATACATGCAAACATACATGCATACATGCACTGTGGTTTGATGATTCATTAGTCCAGCATCATTGCACCATCATTACTAATGACAAGATGGTGGACTTGGCCACCATTCATTCATCCATCCAAATGTTGCATTGAACCCAACTCTATGGTTTATCAGCAACGTTTAAGTTATATTTAAAAGGAAAGCACTGATCAAACCTCCTAGTCCTATGCAAAATCGATTCAATTGACATATTCTCACAAGTATTTGATGGGTTCGATTGATAAATGTAAATTTGGTAATAAATATTCATTTTTGGCCGAATTTACTTTTTACAATAGTCAATGAATTCACAAAGGGATTCCTGGCAGATCTAATCCTATTTACGTGTATAAAGAGCTCTGCCACGAGTACATTTGGGGGCATTCACAAAACCCTCTAATTCCCTTTAAATCCTGGAAATGCTAGGATTTTTACTCAAGTCAGCACTAGCCTAAATCCTTTTCTATGTTTTTTGTTGGAAGTATAGGGAAGCGGTTTCTCTCTGGAGAAAAACATTTCCTCCCAGGAGAAAAAAATGTGCATTTGCACAGAGGATTCAATTGCATCAGAGAAAAGCACAGAAAGTAGAGTCAAGACAGATATCACGTTTGTCTAGATAAATACATGCCTCATAAGTCAAACTGGGCAGATACTTGATTATAATAACTGTTACAAATCGGTTCTGCCCATAATATGCGCTGGATTTTTTACTTTTTGATTGCCTGTTTTTTTGGACTTTTTACTGTAAGCGAGTCTTACTACTTGTGTCTTATCCATGGCAATTGCATGGTAAATTGGCTGTGCGTGTTTACCCCCAAGTCCCCCCCTTTTAAGGTAAGGCAAATGCGACGTCGCTAGGGTAAGCAGCACTTGGCTGGTTACATATGAAAATGCGTGATGTCAGCTGAATGTTCCTGGTGGCTAGAGCCCACCACCAGGAGTAAAAATGAACCCATTATTACCAAACTCGGCCCAATGGGGCCCGAATTATGGGCTTTTGAAGGTTTCTGCCCATTTAGACATGCCTTTTGTGAGCCACAGAGCGTGTCGGGCCACTGCTTCCGAAGAGTACGCCCGGGTGGGCCAAACCCCCAGGGGGTCAGCAGATACATATTTATTTAATTTGGGGGGAGCAGCATGCTTGGGGCCTCCTTTCTCTAAATGATTATTGCCCCCAAGGGGCCCCATCTCCACGGAGGACAGCGCAACACTTTGAGCCATTGGCCAATTTAGGGGGTGTGCATGGGTCCCCATCTCTAGACTTCCTTTGGGCCCGTGGACTACATCCCCTGGGCCAGTGTGACTTCCATGGGGCTTGGGACCCCATCCCCAGACTACACAGACAAATTCTAAGTCCTGGAAACCCATCATCGAGACCTAGCATAGGAGATGGCCGAGAGTGTCTCCGCTGCCCCTAATCCATGTCTGGGGGTGACAGAGGGCACCCAACTGCCTACATCCTGTCTGTATGGGGCGCGGGTGGGAGAAAGAGACAGGACGCCTCTCGCACCTTCTGCTGGGGAAGGCCAGACTTGAGGGAGCCGGCCAGGGTCGCGGGGGCCATGGGGCTCCTTCCGCTGCCCCCACCACAGAACTTGCCTTCGGGGTGTCCCCGGTGGAACCGGGAGCACCTGTTAAAAAAGAAATGAAGAAAAGAAAAATGAAAGCATCTCTCTTGAGCTCTGCAGGGGAGCTGCTCATAAGCTATTCACTGCTTTCACAGTGGGAGCGCACCATAATGCCCTGCAGGGCTTAATTTATATATACTTTTCTTGGCTTATGGTGTCCCAAGGATGGCAGGGCCACCACCAACAAAGTGAAGAAATGTTGTGGAGGGGTGCAGGAATTGTAGTAGTCCCCCCATAAGTAATAGAAGTAATATTTAAAAATGAGCCTACGGTTCTGGAATCATGAAAAACATTACCTCCAGGTTTTTCACCATTATTTTTTAAATGCTCCTAACACTGGAATGTTTGTTCTACAGTCTGGGAGTGTAGCAATTTTTAGTGGTGGCTTTATGACTACATATTGTGTGACTTGAAGGTGTATAAATAAGACTTAAATGTGTTAGGTTTATTTTAAATGCTTAATTAACAATATATGGCTGTCAGTGATTGTTGATAAACATTGAAGTGCTTTATTGGTAATAATTATTGTATTTACACATAGTTATTGATTATGGTGACATAATGATGGGATTTGTAAAGTGTGGTTATTTGTCTTTTTGATGTGGTGACCCTGAGAAAGCCAGTAGGTTTGCCTTAAATTATTATTGTGATGATCCCTTGACAAAGCCAATAGGTTTTACATTAAAAAATAAATACTTTTATATTTTTGGGGACGATAGTAGTGTCAGCTATATTTTTTTCTGATATTTTGGTACTTATCATTATAAGTATAGGTGCACGATATTGTGGTAAACTATATAAATTTAAAAAAAATCTTTTTATTTACACAGTTGCTCAGTAAACAAATAGCATGAAGACATATTACTTCCATTGAAATGATTGCACTGTAAACAAAGCATCATTAACTTGATTATCGCATCATGGGGCAGGAACAAGTATCTTTTCTTAGAATCATGTATGCTCTGGGCCGGTGAAATATTGAAGTCTCCAAATCTTGAGGAACAACGTCCCAATCCACCACGCCTTATCCCTCTGGCGCCTCTCTATAACTGCGTCAAGTATCCCAAACGTTCTCCTATTTCTTAGGCCATCCCCTACTCTGGTGGACCACCTGTTTGGTTCTCCAGCACCAATCTGCATCTGCCACCAAGTCTCTAACGCGTGGGGCTGCCTCTGTCCCCCCTCAGGCTTGGGCTATATTCCTTTTAGCAATCTCAGATGCCAACTTCAATCAAATCGTTTGGTATTTAGACCACTTCTCATCTCTGGATACACACAGAATGTGCCACTTGGCCATCAGAGGCACCTCTTGGCCCGTAACCCTCAACATAATTTGTTTTACTCTATTCCAATACCTTTGTATTTCTGGGCACTCCCAGAGTATGTGTAAGAAGGACCCCTCATTCCCACATCCATTGACGCAAAGAGCATTGTCAGCCTGTCTCAGGCAATGGAGTAGTGTCCTAGAATAATACGACCTGTGCAATATGCGTAAATGCATTAAACGAGAAAGCGCACATGTTGCCAGTTCTCTGAGGATTTGTATTGCTTCAGGGTAAACAATATTTTTGACGCAATATTTTTGTCAATGATATTGTTCACCACAATATTGTGTCATGGATCCTCTTATCATAACAATCTGAATTTATAGTGTTGATCCATCAGACATGTTTATGAAATTACATTTCTTAGGATTGTTTGCCAAAATAGGACTGGGGATGCACAATATTCACAATTAAGAGCAAGACCTCTAATAAGATTCAGAATCATTTAAACTATATATTATGTGGTTTGATATCTAACTCACCCTCATGCCTCATGTACAAAAAAACTTCTGCCGTAGAAGACATGCTTGGTAAATATAACTGGTGATGGCAAGTTGTACACATGCTGGTTGGATGATTTGCTGCAGTTGAGCACTGACAGAATTTCCTAAACCGAGAACTGAATGATGATTGGATTAAGGCAATCATGCTGAAGATCTTAAAAAATCAGGCAGAGGAAGAGGAGATAGATATGTATGCATATTTCTGATCACTCCTCCCTGCAACAATATTCACTGGACGAGGGTTATCATGTTTTAGCTCTGATTTTTTCATTATTGGAGATTCCATTAGAGTTAAAGAAAGAAACATGGAATAAGAAAAGTTCACAGTCTGTGTACAATAAAACAATTAATGTGAATGCATATTATCAACTACTTTCATGAACACTTCTAAATCGAGGATTGCCTGTATCGGAATAAAAAAAAAAAAACTTCAGTAAGAAACCTGCAAGCCTATCCTTTTTCAGTGCCAGACCTAGTGAAGGAAGTGGTCCTTAGGGACCACTCTGGTTATTTACAACCACCTGCTATGCCTTACCAAGTAATGAAGAGAAGTAACCCACACACCCAACAATTCGTGGCATTAGTTGTACTGTGTACCTGATGAAGCATCTGCAGAAACGCATTCTCGACATAGGTCTGTCTATGTCTCTCTTTATGCGGGGCCAGTGTAACAAACGAATACTCAGGTGGAGCCGGGGTAGTCCCTATCAATGTGTGCACAGGATGCTGTTCTTCTAAATACCACCCCACCCCGAATAGTGTTATCGTTACGATGAGGAGGACCACTACCACTACCACCCTACTTCCAATAGACCAACTAGACCACACAGGACCATTCTGCTGTAATGGTGGGGCCATCAGAGGCTGTTCCTCCTTCATAATTGCGCGGCCAAATGGGTACATAGAAAAAAACTTTAGGAATTGGAGCCACAAAAATACAACCGACCAGAGGGGTACAAATCACCCAGTGTCCTTCAGAGCCTCACTGGTAGACTCCTATTGTTCATCAACGATGGTGCTATGAAGCACTCCCATGGGGGAGCTGCGCGATCGCAGCCCTTGCTGGAAAACGAATCTTTCTTTCAGGATAGGGCACCCTCCCTCCTTGGAAGACACCCTCAGCTAATCCTGTCCAGTGTCCAGGGCAGTGCACCAGTGTAGCTCACTCTAATCTAAAGCAGGCACCTTAGGCATAGTACCTACGCCCTAAGCTCGAGACCTTCCCTAACTCCTGGACTGGCCTTCTGGTGAACTGTCCTTCCGTCGGGGCCGCAGGTTGTACCTGGCAACTTCTTCATCAACAAAAAGGGGAAGAAATTCAGGCTCAGCAGGGCATTGAGAGTCAGGTGTCTGTGCACCAGAAGCGGGAGCATCCGGTGCGGCCCTTATCTCTGGGGGGACCACCTCAAGTAAGGCCTTGTCGCTTTCTTCGTCTGTCTGCACCCACCTCAGTCGGGCGTCAGAGAAGGGAACGAAACGGGGCACTCGCTCCCCTTCCTGGTCAGCAATGCCGTCGAGGACCCTCTGATCATACGTAAGTGGGAGAGGGATCCTCTTTACATGCGATCCGTGTACCCAGTGCTGCCGGCCTTCAAGCTTTACTGCGGTGCGGGTGGCAAGCAGGACCAAGAGTGGCCCCTTCCACCAAGGCTCCAGGCAGCACTTTCGCTGAAAATGCTTCACAAACACGAAATCCCCGGGCTGTAGCTGATGCCCGGGCCCCTCTGGTACTGGTTGCAGCGTGGCGTGAATCTGTTGGTGGACAGAATGAAGATCTTTAGTTAACTCATACAGATGGTCCACAAGTAGGGGGTACTCTATCTCGGAAAAGAGCTTGAGTCTTGGGACGCCCCAGACATTGGCGGGGCGCCCAAAGACCACCTCGTACGGGGACAACCCTGTTCTAGAATGCGCTGTCGCTCTGGTAGATAACAAAGCCAATGGTAGAGCATTGGGCCATCGCAATCCTGTGCTTTCTTGAATCTTCGCTAACTTCAATTTGAGAGTACCATTGTACTTCTCAACCAAGCCTGCTGACTGGGGGTGGTTCGCTGCATGAAACTTCTGTCTAATATGCAAGCCTTTACAAACCAATTCAATGACTTTTGAATTGAAGTGACTTCCGTTGTCACTCCAGATCACACGTGGTAATTCATAGCGCGGGAAGAACTCTTTTAAGAGAGCCTTCGCCGTTGCCATAGCCGTATTCTCCTTAGTGGGGTAAGCCTCAATCCATTTACTGAATGCACAAATCACTACCAGCACATACTTCAGATTGTTAACTCGTTCCATTTGGATGAAATCCATCTGGAGAACCTCGAAAGGGAAGGAAGGCGGTGCAAAATTACCTGCGGGTGTAGGAGTACCTTTCCCAGGATTATGTTTCAGACAAATGATGCAGTGTTTCACTAGGTGTGTGGCTACTTTAGGGATATTATCGTTTCGCCATACTGGGTCCAGTAGCTTACATATTCCTCTGGCACTAATGTGTGCTGGGCCATGGGCCATGGTAACAACAGGGAGCACATAGGCGTTCGGCAGCAACCATCTCTGTTTCCCAGACAAGTCAGTCCAACACCCATCCTCGTCCAAACGCCCTGTCCTCTCCTCCCATACTGCCAGCTCATCTACTGTCGCCTAGCTCTGTATTTCCCTGACATTTTCTAATGTGTCCTCGAACATGCCATTATCTGGAACCCACCTAGCGGGACCTGCCATTAACATCTTTTTCATCTTCGATCTAGCTGTCTCCTTAGCTGTCTGATCTGCAAAAACATTTCCCCTTCCAACATCGTCTGTTACTGCTTTGTGAGCGCTACATTTTATTATTGCCAACTTATCAGGAAGTGTCAGTGCTGACAACAGTCTATGTATCAATGGACCATGCTGTATTCGCAACCCATGCGAGGTCAAGAACCCTCTCTCCATCCAGAGGCGCCCGAAATTGTGGGCCACCCCAAAGGCGTGCTGGCTGTCGGTGTAGACATTGACAGTCGGTCCCTCACTCAACTCGCAAGCCCTAAGGAGGGCAACCAACTCTGCAGCCTGGGCCGATTGGTATGGGATACGGGATGTCTCAACTACAGTGTGTAACGTTGTGATTGCATAAGCTGCAGTGGTAGTGCCATCTGGTAGTTTGAAACAAGAGCCATCGACATATAGTTCCCATTGTGGGTCAGATAAGGGAACATCAGTCAGGTCTACCCGTCCCTTTGTTTCTTCCTCAGTCCGAAATAAACAATCATGGACATCATTGTCCTTTTCTTCCGAAGGGAGGGGTAACTGGGTTCAGAAGGGAGGGGTTCTTCCGAAGGGAGGGGTTCTTCCGAAGGGAGGTGGCTGGGTTCAGAGTAGCACATCGTTTGATGGTAATGTGCGGAGCAAACAAAGTTAATTCATATCCAGTCAGACGCGCACTAGTAAGGTGCTGTGTCTTTGTCTTATTCAACAGTGTGTCCACAGCATGAGGTACCATGACTGTGAGATCCGTATCAAGGACGAGTCCTGACGATTGTCTGATAGAAACTGCCACCGCCGCGGCAGCCCTCAGGCAGCTCGGGAGAGCTCTGGTGACGTTATCAAGAATAGCAGAGAAATACACGCAGGATCTCTGCTTACCACCGAAACCCTGTGTTAGAACTGAAAGCGCGCAACCATCCCCCTCATGTACATAGAGCACAAAAGGCTTCTGGTAATCAGGAGTACCAAGCACAGGAGCAGAACAAAGCGCAACCTTTAATTGCTCGAAAGCTTGCTGGCATGCAGATGTCCAAGGCAAGGGTTCATGCACGTTTTTAGTGGTCAGGTAAAGGAGGGGGTTCGTTAGTAAGGAATAGTTAGGGATCCAATGACGACAATACGAAGTTATACCAATGAAAGCGCGTAGCTCGTGTTGGGTCTTAGGAACAGGCATATTAGTAATAGCAGCTATACGTTCAGGTGTTAGTCTACGACCCTCCTTTGACAGTAGGTGACCTAAATAGGTGACCTCCTGTCGACAATATTGAAATTTCGAAAGTGCCAAATGTAACAGCAATTTAACTGTGGCCTCTTTACAACCATCTTCAGTATCTGAAGCCACAAGGAGGTCGTGAACGTACTGCAACAGCACAATACCAGGGGGAAGTTCCAAAGAATCCAATTGAGCTTTCAAAGCTTGGCTATAGATACTAGGACTCTCCGTATAGCCTTGTGGAGCACGACAGAACCAAAAGCTCCTTCCGGCTATTGCAAATCCAAACAGATATCTGCTATCCGTATGGATTGGAATGCTGAAGAAAGCATTCTTCAAATCTATCACAGAGAAGAATTTTGCAGACGGGGGAATCATTGTCAAGATCGTGGTAATGTCTGGGACTACAGGATACTGGGGAACCACTATTTTTTTCACCTCTCTAAGGTCAATTACGAAGCAATAAACATCAGGGTGAGCATCAGAAGAATCCAAGGGTGCCTTTTTAAGAATAGGAAGAATAGGGCTGTTACACACATTCGCCGCTGTCTCCTCAACCACATCAGACTTAATCAAATCCTGTATTATTTGCAATAAGGCCTTTTCTCCTGCCTGGGATATCTTGTACTGGGGGATACGTGGCCATACAGCGTTGTCCTTAATCTGTATAGAGACCAGTGGGAACTGGAGTAACCCCACATCCGTGTCTCCTGTAGCCCACAGTGTGTGTGGCGCATCTTTAAACTCAGCGGGGAGGGGGCATCTTTTGCGAGACATTGTGTGGCATGGGCCACTTGCGGTCCAATAGTCATGTAAACACCATCTGGAGAACAAAATATTGTCGCATGCAACCTTTTGAACAAATCCAACCCTAACAAATTCTCCCCACAATTTGACGCTAATAGAAATGGTGAATCAACCGTGAAGGGGCCAATAGTCAAAGCAAGAGGTTTGGAAATGGGGCTGACAACCGGCACGCCTGAGAAACCCACTGAAACATTGTTTTGGCCAGACAGAGCCGCCCCCGGGACCAGTGAACGGGAAACAGAGCTATTCATAGCCCCTGTATCAACTAAGAATTTCTCGGTCGTACCGTGTAAATCTGCAGTGACATAGAGTCCGCGCTGATCTCCAGGCACCAGAACTGGTCCCTTGCCCTGTCCCTGGTTATCCTAGCTGTGAGACATCCCCGTCACTACGTCCATGTCATAGTCATCATGATAGTACTGCCTCCCTCGGAGGTCGTCAAAATAGTTCCCACTCTGTCTATGAGACGATGCATTCTCTGATCGCATCTCCCCCTTGGCCTCCTCCTCCTCTTCCACGTCCTCCAAACCCCTGACCTCTCGGGACCTCACCTCTCTGCGATAACTCCGGGCACTCATTCCGCCCATGTCCCTCCCGCTTGCAATATGCACATTGGTTGAGCCCAATAGGTGCGCTCGAGGAACCACCCCTGTTAGACCTGGGTAGCCGCTGGGCTGAACCCGAACCTCTTCATCTTCCGTTACCCCTCGCAACTTGCTGCATCAACACCCTCGTCTTCAATTCTTTCGACTTTTTTTCCACTTTCTCCTTCTCTTCATTCTCTCTATGCTCATAGTACTGTGCCATACTCAATATTACCGACGGGGAAGAGGTGTTCCAAGTGCTTTCTGAAGCCTGCAACCTAGTCGCAATCTCAGGAAGCAAGTTGTTAAACAACCTGCTGACAAACAACCGGACACCACCTTCCAACGACAGGTCCTGGCCACTGAAGTCGAGAAACACCACTTCAAACCTAGTAAAGAAATCAGACACACTCTCATCCTTCTTCTGACGACACGCAGTCAACTTGTCCCAATTCACCCATCTCAGCGATGGAATGCATATAAGTGATAATGCAACCCGGTAAAGCCAATACCTCCGCCTTCGGCTTGTTACCGGGCTTGCGGTCCTTATCCCACGCCCTGATCTGATCCCATGTTCCTCCCAATTCCACCACATGATCCTGTCTATGCACTTGCCTCCATATATCCACTGGTACCAACAAGCCAATGAACAACTCAATATCTGCTAACGTCATCACTGTGGAGGAGGCCGCCTCTGTCAACCCTTTGTAGTACGCAGTCGGGTTTTTCCGAGGGTCCGGCAACTGAGCTTTAAGGGATATTACCTCACTCCTCTTCCAAGGAGTATAGATCCACTGTTCCTGGAACCGAGCATCGACTCGTGGCCTAATTACAGTATTCGTGGAGTCGCGCAGTTCTGGTATTTCAGGATGGTAAATGGGATGGACCTCCCTCATGGGGCACTGGGTCACCATCGTCGGAACCTTTTGGAGCAATCTGCCCTGATAACCCACCAATGTCGTTACATTGCTAAAAACCTCATTAGGAGCCATACCTGCAGCATATAACCTGTCCCGTAAGTCATAGATGATCTGCGGTGCAACACCCTGAAAACACTGCTCCCACAGTCCTATTAGCGTGGCCGACATGTGCTTAAGGGCATGCTGCTGTATGAAGGGCTCATAATCTTTCATCACACTCCACACATCTTCTACACTATAGATCGGGCTCCGAGCCCACTGAGCCGCATGATTCGCCACCATTTGCTTCCCCTCATCACCCACAGCAGAACGCACCAACACTTTGTCCATACGGTCTCGTGCTGCCGCCCAATTCCCTTCATGTATCCTACGTACAGGGATCTCGCCATTCGGCAGTGCTTGGGGTGTCATACTTGAGGGAGAGAGAGCAGATGAGGAGACAGGTATCATCATGAAAGGAGACAGTGTTGTAGGAGTGAAAGGGGGTGTAGCAGTAGATACAGAGTCAGTAGACGGAACAGGAGAGCTAACGGCTCCCACCCCTGTTACTGGCGTGAACAGAGAGGAAGCAGGCGGGGCTGGGGCCGAAGCAGTTTGACTAGAGGCAGAAATACTAGGAAAAGCGGCATCAGAGGCCGGGGACTGAGATGTGGGAACCCTTGGGTATATCCGCTCAGGAGCATAAGGTGGAGGAGGGCGAGAATCCAATAGCTCTTCAACGAAAACATCACCTTCCTCTCTAGTAACATAGCATTTATCTGTCTGCAATCGAAACTTTCTATCTGCACATACTATGCCTTTCTCTATCTTTTCCCTTTCATAGGCCACTGCTTTTTGCGTTATAGTTTGCATCTGTCTCTTCCAGGCCTCTTTCTCTGCTCTCATACGCCGCTGCTTTGCTTCCTTCTGCCATACTCTTAGAGAATCAAACATCGACTGCCTGCTCTTTTTGGCGAACATTTTGACCTGCAACAAATTCAATTTTTGCTCATCAAACGACCCAGTAAGTGGCCATTGTAACTCAGCATTGTCCCTCGTATATTTATTCCACAATGTGCTAAACATAATAGGGCCAATACCGTGCTTGACGTATACATCAAAATTTGGGGTACCCTCCGGAGGCGCAGGCTGGCTCTCTTCCAATCGAGCCTCAGTAGAACAACACCGACATCCAAAACATTTTCTTAGACAAGGCATCTTAATAGAAGACACATGCGCTGTCCCCAACGGACAAATATAACACCAGCAAACAAAATAATAACAAATATTGTTCAAGAACCAAACCAAAACGGTCCAAGGGCCGCTCCCTACAGTCCGGAGACTGTACCGAATTCAAGAAGACAGGCTCTAGCCCCAGACCTTTTCAAGCATTGACCAAATTTCCAGTTGGCCTGGCAGATTGTTCGCAAACAGTCCCAGACCTTTTCAAGAATGGGCCAAATTACCAGTTGGCCTGGTAGGCTGTTCACAAACACTCTGTGTCTTTAAAAAGGGTCCGCAAACCCACCAAGTTCAAACCAAAACGGCCCGAAGACTGTACCAAGACACAGCCCTTCGGCTCGTGCCGTTCAAGCAAGGCAGTCCGAAAACTGCTCCAAGACAGTCCGGAGACTGTACCAAGACACAGCCCGTAGGCTCGTGCCGTTCAAGCAAGGCAGTCCGAAAACTGCTCCAAGACAGTCCGGAGACTGTACCAAGACACAGCCCGTAGGCTAGTGCCGTTCAAGAATGGCGCCATTTTTCCAAGAATCAAATCACTCACCTGGTGCACACAGGTCGAGTCAAGTTATTCTCCACTTCCGACTCTTCGGACCAAACGGTCAACTCCAAGGTTTTGCCTTCTCAGGACCCCAGCCGGTGACCACTAGACGAGGTGTCTCCCGATCAGACGGGGGCAGCTACGAGAACCAAGCTCGATCATGTGGGGTACCCCGATCCACCCGACCGACCAGACGCAACCCCGACTCTGCAACCCTATTACGGCCAAGCTGGATCACCTTGCGGGGTCCCTGTTCGGGCGCCAACTGAAGGAAGTGGCCCTTAGGGACCACTCGGGTTATTTACAACCACCTGCTATGCCTTCCCAAGTAATGAAGAGTCGGTCAGACAGTAGAGAATACAAACAAGCATTTATTAGCAATACTCTGCAGAGGAGTCCAATCTGACCTGCACCCTAAGATGTCTGCCGAGGGACTGGATCCCCAACGG
Organism: Calotriton arnoldi; assembly: GCA_963921515.1. Lineage (NCBI taxonomy): Eukaryota > Metazoa > Chordata > Amphibia > Caudata > Salamandridae > Calotriton > Calotriton arnoldi. The sequence continues at coordinate 1,679,284 of CAWUFW010001317.1, forward strand.
CCTGCGATGCATGATCATTCCTCCAAGAAATCCCCAACCACCCCCACAGTGGAAAGTTACCGGCCTGGGCCGAACATGAACAAAGAAGGCACAGAAGGATGGGCTACCACCTGCCAGATGGGTACATGCTATCGGCAACTCAAGGTTACCGCACTGAGTCTCAGCGTCTCCTAACGTGGGAGCAGAACTACACACTCGGATAGGCATGCGAGGGCAGAATGGCTTATTCATTAGTAAGTCGGGAAGCAGCCTTGAACAGGAAAGAAAAATAATAACTAAATACAGTGTTCTGCTGAGGCAAGCAATACGAATAATGAGGCCTAGTTCAGACACAGCCTAATAGGGATTACGAAATACAAAATGGAGTCACACTTGCTAACTAAAGCTTGCACGTTGCAGGGATAACTCAGTGGGTTGCATAATGTGAATACAAATGGCATCTATTTAGCCACAAACTGATAACCTAATGTAGCATGATACGAGTGCATAGCAGGAATGGGATTTTCAAACCTAACACTAGAGTGGAAGCCAGTTGATGAGAGGGTTTGAAGAGTTGGCCAAAACTTGGAAAAGGGATAGACAGATGATGTGCGCTACAGGAGAGTAAATGAAAGGGGACTGTTTGAAGGGACGCACTAAGGGAAAACTCAAAGATGTTTTACAAAGGTGCTATATTGCCTTTCTGCACTATACAAATGCCACTTCCATGCACTCAAAATCAATCAAATGGATAAACAAACTGAAAACACAGCTGGATCAAATTGAGGTGCAACAAACTTTGCAGTGTATTCCATCCCAAAACATATATCTGTCATAAATTAATTTATCAAGCCGTAAACAGTAAATAATTATTTACACACAATTTCTCACAGATTCCTTATGTTTCAAGTTCCACATCATTTATAAGCTCAAGGAATATCCTAACTTTTCATGTGAGGAGTTTTCCACCCCAACTGCGTAGTCTCCCCAGTCGTAAACATGCAAATAAACCCATGTTTGTGAATACCAAAGCAAATGTAAACTTACACCAAAGTGTAAGTTTACCTTTTTGAATCAGGCCCTTTATGTTAACAATAGATGCTACACAAGGTCTTACAAAAAACTTTAAATTAGGAAATGATAAATGTGACACAAGGTCTCCTATAACACTGGCATTGGTAAATGAGGAGAAGAGTGAGGTAGCATTAGGATATGAGTAGGGAAGTGTACAGGAAGAAGGAGGAGACTCGAGGAGGGAGTAGTATTACTTACTTACTTATGCTTACTACACCTCCTGGGGTATAGGCCACCAACCCGGACTCTCCAGCCATCTCTGTCCTTGGCTTTTCTTTCAATCTGACTCCAGCTGTAACCCATCTCCTGGCAGTCAGCCTCGAAGCCTCGGCACCAGGTGTTTCTTGGTCTTCCTAATATGTTTTCCTTGAGGGTTCTAGGTCAGGGCTTGCCTGGTGGTGTTTGAGACAGGCTTGTGGAGGGTGTGAGCTATGCAGCCCTAGAGTTTTGTCATGATTTTTTCACAAGCAGGGATTTGGAAGGTCTGCTGCCTAAGTCATTGTTGCTGATGGTGTTTGGCCAGTGGAATTGGAGGATTTTCCTCAGACAGGTGTTGATGAAGGTCTGGACTTTGTTGGTGGTGGTCACTGGTGTCCTCCACTTTTTAGCTTTATAAAGAAGGACCGATTTTACGTTGATGTTAAAAAGACTGATCTTGGTTTACAGCGTTAGGTCCTTGGAGCTCCAAATCTTCTTTAGCTGGATGAAGACAGACCTTGCGTTGCGCTTCTTGCCTTGACGTCAGCGTCTGTTCAACTTTGCTTGTCTATGACACTGCCAAGGTAGGTGAAGATCTCAACCTCTTCCAGTGCTTTGCCTGCTAGAGACCCTGCAGTTGTGCTGGCCGTGTTAGCCCTCAGGATCTTGTTTTTTTCCCTGCAGATGCTGAGGTCAAGTTGTGCTGATGTGGCTGTCAGATTGTCAGTTTTCTCTTGCATCTGCAGACGAGTATAGGAGAGTAGGAACACTTAGTCTGCAAAGTCCAGGTTGTCCTGCTGGGTCCAAGGTGTCCACTGGAGCCCATTTCATCTCCTTGCTGTGGCATCTTCTTGATCCAGTCTAAGGCCACCAGAAAGAGAAAAGGCAAAAGCAGGCAACCCTGTCTGACTCTATTCGTCACTTGGAAGGCTCTTGTGAGTTGTCCTCCATGGACTGTTTTGCAGGTCATTTCCTCGTAAGAGTTCCTGGTGATTCTTATGAGTTTACCTGGCACACCATAGTGGCGGAGGAGTTCCAAAGGGTCTCTCGGTCCACACTATCAAATGCATTCTCATAGTTGATGAAGTTTACATAGAGGGGGGAATCTATTCCGTCGACTGCTCAATGGTGTTTTGGAATCTAGTCTGTGAAGGATCTATCTGTGTGGAAGCCAGCTAGCTGGTCTTGCAACTGAGCGCCGACTTGTTCCTTCATTCTGTTCAGGATGACTCTGTTGAACACTTTGCCTGGGGTTGATAGAAGAGTTATCCATCTGTATTTTGCACAGTTACTCAGGACACCTTTCTTAGGGATCTTGATTAAATATCCCTCTTTCCAGTCTAATGGCACCTTTTCCTCTTCCTAGATCCTTCCAAACATGGGGTAGAGGATGTCTACTGATGTTTCACTGTCTGCCTTCAATGCTTCTGCAGGAATGTTGTCAGGTTCTACAGCCTTCCCATTTCTCAGATGTTTGATGGCTTGTCTTATTTCTTCCTTGGTTGGTCATTTGACAAGTCCATGTCAGCTGGCTGTATGTCTGGTGGAGACTGCAGCACAGTCTGATTCAGTAGTTCTTCAAAGTGCTCCAGCCATCTTCGTTGCTGGTCTTCATTACCCATGATTGTCTTCCCAGCTTTGTCTTTAAAAGGGGTTTCTGGCTTGCTGTATCTGCCGGAGAGTTTCCTTCGTAGAGTTCGGTCAAGTTTTCATGGCTTGCTGCTTCCTGGGCTTCTGTGGTAAGACCATCGGTAAATCTTCGCTTGTCTGCTCTGAAGCTTCTCTTTGCTTCCTTGTTGGTTGTGGTGTATTCACCTTGAGCTTTCGTTTTTTCTGCTCTTGTTCAGCCGGTGTTGACTACAGCTTTCTTTTCCTTTCTCTCTTCGATTTTGAGGAGAGTTTCGATGGAGATCCATTGTTTATGCTGGTGTTTCTAGGGTTCCAGTACCTCCTGGGAGGTTGATGTAATTGTTTCTTTGATCTACTCCCACTGACTTTCTACTGGGTATCTATCGTCATCCTGTTCTTGCAGGACTTGAAACATGTTACCAAGGGTGACTGAGTATTCACTCAATCAATCAATTTATCTTTATTCGATTCACACAAGGTGTATCATAAAAGAGTACATAAAAGTTAAAATTTTCATAAGAACAGATACAAACAAATAAAATACATTAAAATCAGAGGAGCAGAATTGCAGTACACGTTATAACCGGAATGTATGACGTTACATCGCATACATTTACAATGCGGTATTTTACATCGCGTTCGTTACAGCGCAAGTCGTTACAACGACTTGCGCTGGAGGGTGCTGGACTTAGGAATGGTATGATTTACTATTCCAACTCCAGTCTACGTACAGTAGGGAAGGTAAATCTTACTATTCTTTAGTCTAGAGCGCCATCCAGCGCAAGTCGTTGTAACGACTTGCGTTGTAATGCCCGCGATGTAAAGGCATTGCGATGCAATGCCCGCGTTGTAATGGATGTCTCCCTATAGCCGGGAATTCATGAATCAACATATTGCTAGTATCGATTTTCTTCTTACTTTGGTCGCCCTAAGAAACCTTCCAAGTACCCCACACGTATAGAGATTAGGAAGCAGTTGCAAGTAAAAAAAGGCCGGCCTGCATTTTTTTAAATTAAGTGATTTCAGTAAGGGTACAATTAAAGAACTTCTTAAATCCATATAAAATTTACAGAAAAGTGCAATGTGCATAGTTGATTGATTGGATACATTGTCACATGGGCAACGTTGTAAATCGTTTGACCAGTCATTGTGGTTTGGAAAGCTTATCAGGCGATGGAAAATATTTAATCTAAAACGTGTTAAAACAAATCTATGTTGGGCATTAAGAACATTAAAAAGGTATGGTTGCATGGAAAAGGTCGTCAGGACCATTTGGTTGTGTTTCACAGTTGGTTTGGCCAGTTCCACACATAATCGCAAGTCCTCCAGATGATTTAGACACTCTGTTTTTAATCCTTTCCTTGAAATGTTTAACAAGGATTCTGGTCGGTCGTAAAATTCCGGACGGCCCATATCTATCAGAGAATTCTTGATAAACTTTAACCAGGGAATCTTTAGGGCCATTTCAGAGTCACAACAATCCTTAACTATGGCACAGTTCAGGTCCATGTGTTCTGAGGTCCATATTTTGTGCCATAACAAGAGTGGTTGAATCCTTACCAAATCTAATAGATAATTGGTCCCCAGTTCAGAGTGACATACATGATTTGAACAACTGGAGGGAAGTGCTAAAAGGTTTTAAAAAAAGGCATTTTCAACCGCCTGCAACGATTCAACATTTGCATATCCCCAAATATCCGAACCATACATTGCAATTGTTCAACATTTTGCGTGATAAATAGATAACATTTCTTTTAGTTGAATATTCCCCAATTTCCTGGCAAAATTGCGAAGTGCCGAGATAGACCTTAAAGATTGCAATCTTCTAGATTCAATTGCACTTTTCCATGTACCTTCACTATCAAATAAAATACCCAAATAGGAAAACGTTCGGGTTTGGGGTAAAGCTTCTTTCCCTAAGTAAATGTTGCGACACTTGGCTCCCCCGCGGCCCACTTTCATAACAAATGTCTTACTTGTATTGATTCGAAGCCCTAAATTTCCCATAAATAGGGAAAAACTGTCAAGAAGACGTTGCAGAGCTAAAGGAGTGCGTGCCATAAGAATGGCGTCGTCCGCATAAAGTAAAACAGGAATTGGCCATTGTTTTACTTGTGGCAGATCCGCACATGAACTAGCCAGAGTGGTACCCAGGTTGTTTATATAAAGATTGAATAGAAAGGGGGCGAGCACGCACCCCTGGCGGACCCCTTTTTCTATTCTAAACGGGCGGGTACACTCTCCTTTAATACCAAACCGTACCCTTGCATAGCTGTTTGCATACAGATGTCTTAAAAGATCAATAATGGTACTATCGATACCCATTGAACTCATCACTGACCACAGCTTGTCATGAATAACGCAATCAAATGCTGACGATAAGTCAACGAATACCGTGTACAAATTGCTCTTTTTGACATGTGCATATTTACCCAGTAGCAAGTTCAAATTAATGGCTTGCTCCGTGGTGCCAATTCCCTGACGGAATCCATATTGTAGGTCGGAGATCTTGTTATTACTGTCCGCCCAACTTTGTAACCTGGCTAGAAGTATACGCCCACCACCTTGACTAATGAGTCAAGTAGGGAGATTGGTCTGTAGTGTGATGGACAATTTCGATCGCCTTTTTTGAATATAGGCACAATTTGAGACCCTCCCCAAGTCAAAGGGAACCCCGTACTTTGGTAAGATCTGAAGACATTGGTAAGAAGGGGAGCCCAGAGATCGATGTTTGCTTTAAATAGGTCGATTGGAACGCCGTCTGGCCCAGGAGCTTTGTTTCCCCTACTTGAACTAATAGCAAGGGAAACTTCTTCCAGAGTACAAGAGCAAGCATCTGCGGAGCAACTTCAGGACTCAAAGCTCGATGATAAATTGCACTATTTACAGTAGACGAGTAAAGGGCAGAAAAATGTGTTACCCAGTCTTCTTCAGTCACTGCAACCTCAATTTTAGGTATATCAGTATTACAGAGGAATGGGGAGTTAACCAAGCGCCAAAATGCAGTGGTATCGTTACTTCGACTAGCCTCGTGCAATTTCTCCCACATCTCCTCTTTTAATGTTTTTTTACGCTTTTTTTAAGGTAAGCTTATATTCCCGCCTCCAATGTTGAATCTCCTCATTATTTCTAGGTTATTTTTCAAAGCTCCTATAAGTTTTTTGTGAGTCTCGCTACATGCATGGTCAAACCATCCCTTCCTGTTTTCTGTACCTGCCTTCTGCCTTAATGATAGCCCCGCTTTAATGGCACTGGTTATTTGTCTGAAGGATTCTGTAATAGCGGAAGCCTCATTTGAAGAGTCCAGACAGACATAAAAGGCACTTTTATACTTCTGTATTAGTTTCTCTAAAAAGACAGTTGGGTTGACCATCGACCACCGTTATGTAAACCCATTAATTCGGGAGAGCTCCAGGTTCTCCACGGCAAAGGTATGGGAGGTATCCCTCTGGTCATTTACTGACCCAAAGTTTAACATTAGGCTCTGGGGGTAATGATCACTTAGGACACAATCATGTAGGGTAAAATTGCTAATAAAAGTTGAATAACGAATTGGAAAAAGTAAAAAATCTATGACAGTTTTACCCATGGTGCCGTCAAAAGTACAGGGTACCTCAATTGGGATATTGCCGCACTCATTGCAGAAGCCTAGATCGTATTTAGAAATAAGCTCATTGAGCTTCCTGCCATACTCTGAATGTAAAAAGTGGGTGGTATCCCCATTTGTTGGTGAAATCAGACCACAAATAGATTTTGAGGGCAATTTACATAGTTGAATGTTAAAGTCCCCCACCCAGAGTATAATTTTCTCCCCAGTCCCCTGCAGGAGAATGGTGTCCAGGTCATTTTCAAGAGAAGACAATATGGCCAATATATCAGAACCACAAGCATTATAAAAAAATTAACTAAAAACATCATACGTTGGCCAGAAAGATCGATGCTGACAATTTGATAAAAAGAACTAGTGGTCCTAAGTTTTACAGAAGTGGAAGATTGTTTATTCGATACATAGGTACAAAGACTGCCCCTGTTTCTACCGTGGCTAGATGGAATAGCTGGCAAGTTGTAAGTTTTGAAGCCATTGAGATGACAAGGATCAGTAACCCAGGTTTCTTGTAAACAGACAATGTTAAAATTGTTTATAAAGTTTAGCCACTCTGGGAGATTGAGCTTGCTGCGCAACCCTGCTACATTCCAGGAAATTGCTGTGGTGCTAATAGAGTCTGTGGGCGTGGGGTCACTCAGTAACTCTTTGTCTTGCACAAATGGTGACCGGGTCATTAGATCTTCAGAGCTTGAATCTAGCTGTGGGGTCTTATCAGGCGTCGGGGTGCCAGATCTTAAATTTTGTGTTGGGGTGGCCTTCAGTGAGTATTCACTCAATTTCTGTGCATCTTTGAGGAGGGTGGTGTTATAACACTAGTGTTGGTTTGTCGGTTCCATCCATGCTTTCTTTAGCTTTAGGTTTAGCCTGGCCATGACAAAGTGATGGTCTGATGCCACATCTGCTCCACTCATCACTCTCATATCCTACAGGGACCTCCAGAACTTCTTGCAAAGCAGGCATGGTTGATCTGAATCTCTGTTAAAAGGTCTGGTAACACCCTTGTTGTCTTGTGTATTCTTTTGTGTGGGAATACACTACTGTCTATCACCAGACTGCTCATGGGCACAGAGATCTGCAAGCCTTTCACCATTCTTGTTCAAGTCACCAAGGCCATGGTTGCCCATGACTTCTTCATACCCAGACTGGAGTCTGTTGTGAAACTGTTCTTTTTTCTCTTCTTTGCTGTCATTTGTAGGTACATAGCAATGGATAACATTCATGTTGATCCTCTTTTCCTTTCTGCGGAAGGTCGCTGTGATGATTCTGAGACCGTGTGCTTCCCATCCAATTAAATTTCTGTTGGCTGCAGGCATTAGGATCAGTCCTACTTTCTGAGAATGTAGGGCGTTCTCTTTCTCTTACCCAGAATACAGCAGTATTCCACCTGGAGCCAGTCTTTTCTGTCCAGGCTGTGTTCATCTGGTCTGGCTGATACCAAGCATGGCAAGGTTGTATTTTTCAGCTCTGCTGTACCTTGGACCATCTTGCCTGTCTCATATATGGTTCTCACGTTCCATGTGCCAACGGTGATGGTCTTGGTCAAAAGCAGGTAGATTGGCTTTGTGGCTGTCTGGCTAGCACCACAAGGCGTCATAGCTCTCCTTGATGGAGATTTCTCTCTCCCCAAGGCCAGGATTTCTTTTATTTGACGTTTTTGTAGCTAGAATTTTTGTGCATGGTGGGTTTGCAAGCCCCACACATAACCCTCCTCCTTTCGCAGCTGGGCTTGGGATTGGCCATGGCGGAGTTGGAGTAGCATTAGTGGGGGTTACAGGGTAAGGGAGAGAGTGACGAAGAAGAAAGAGGTATTAGCTTGGGGTGGAGAAAGGGAGGAGGAGGAAAAGTGAAGACGTGGAAGGTGAAAGTTGAAAGTATATAGATCAGTTCTAGCAATGAGGTGAGGCTCAACTTCAATCATGAATGCGCAATTTGAGTATCGGGTCAAGTACATTTTGAACACCTGAGTCTTTAACAGACATCGGAAGGAAAGGATAGTTGGAGCAGTTCCAACTTCAGTAGGCAGGGAGTTCTAAAAGGTGAAGGCTGATACAGAGAATAATTATTGTAGTGCATGAGAGGTTGAGAATAAGGGTGTTTCAAGGAGAAGGAGTTCTCCATTTCTATGATTCCTTGTTCCATCTAATGTCTTGGGTGGTTGGTCAAATAAGAGGGAACTTTTGAGTAGATTGCTTTGAAGGCTAGACAGCCCAGCTTGAATTTTATTCTGATCTCAATAGGGAGACAGTGTAGTTCAGTGAGTATTGGGGGATGTAGTTGAATTTCTTGGTAAAAAAGGGTAGCCTGGTTGCTGCATGTGAGACTGCTTTCAGTGGTGTTGGGGAAGATTAAGATGCCCCGGCTAGAACTGCATTGCCAAAGTCTAATAAAGAGAGCAACAGCACATGGGCAGCCGTTTTCAAGTGGTTATAGGATTAGTTTTAGTTCCTGTAATTGAAATTTAGTATTTTTAGCACATTCATTTATGTGTGAAACCATGATTAAAGAAGGATCTAAAGTTATTCCAGAGGAGGAGAGCGATGGTGACAAAGTGGGGTTGAAATCAGGCTAATTTGGGCGCTATAACAGATGTGTTCAATGTTTTTTACCTTTAGGTGGGAATAGAATTATTGGCAATTTTTGGGTTAAGATTGAGAAAATTCTTCTTTATTCAAGTTTGAATATCGAGTCAGAGTACTCTTGAGGTGAGGATGTCATTTTGAGCTGAGGTTTTCAGGTAAATATGTGTGCCATCTCTGCATATTGGTTTATAGAAATGTATGAATCTTTGTAGCTGTTGACAAGTGGTTCTACATATAGGTTAAAGTGCATTTTGAATAAGATGGATTGCTGTGGAACTCCACAAATGGTGTAAGTGCTGGATCAGAAAGGTTGTTAATTTTTACAATTCGTGAGCGTTTTGAGAGTAAGGAGGCAAATCATTTGAGGACTGGGGGCATATTTATCAGTATATCACTCAGCTCAACAAGTCATCTTGCTAACTGCGTGATAGGAAAAGGGCAGGAATGTGCCGTACCTAACATTGCATGGCGAATTCCTGCCTTTTCCCAGCTCTGGTGCACAATGTGCTGCCTACCGCCAATGGAGGCACTCCTGCACCATGGTACAAGGGTGACTACGTTATTAATAGGATTGTTGTTGTGCAGGAAGGGTACACCTTTCTGCAGAAAATCAATATCTTGAGGCATTTTCCTCTGTCTATGTGTACTGCATAATTGAGGCGTTGTAGTTTTGGGCATTCCCAGGTCTACCACTTAGGGTAAATCTGAGAATTGGTCAAAATCCATGGTTTTTGCATGCACCACCCATGGAATGCCTCACTGTGGCAAAGTAACACAATGCAATGATATGCACTGTGTTGTGTTACTCTGATTTTATCAAGTCACTCCGGGCCACACAAGGTGGCCTTGTATGGCTTGATAAATCACATCTCGAGCATTGCATCGCTTTTGCATCTCGTTGCGTGGTGCAAACGTGACGCAACCCTCGATAACTATGGCCCTGTGTCTTCAAATCAAAGCATTAGTGTGAGGAGGTTGGAGGAGTGGTGGATTGTGTTAAAAGCTACAGTAAAATCTGCTAAAAAAAGCAGACAAGATTTACCCCTTATCTAGTATTTGGCGAATGTCATACAGGATTTATAAAGAAGCCATTTCAATTCCTTGACTTGCTCTAAAACCTGGAAGTGGAAGGGAGACATATTTGTAGTGGTCTTTCCTAACCAGGCAAAGTTAGATTTTGGTAATAATTTTCTGGTAGGTTAGGATCGAGGTTGAGTTTTTTGAGCAGGGGTGAGATTTGACTGCATGTGATAAAGTCAAGAAAGGAACCTTGAGGGGAGCGTGGCTTCGGAGCCGACGGCAATGGCAGCGTCCTAAAAGAGCTCCGTCTCTCGGGTCCCTGAAACCCAAAATATCCGCACATCCAGCCGCCAAATAGCAACAAAACTGCCTGTGACCGCAACCGGAGCACCGGGGGCACGAGTTAACAGCCGGAAAATCGAGCTACAGTGATATTGGCGGGTCCCCAGCCTGCGTGACGGACCATTACTCACCTAGCCAGAAGAAAGCTACTGGGCGCGACCGAAGGTGCGGAGCGGGGCAGGAGAGTGCATGTGAGGAATCATCGTGCGGCGCTGCGGTGCCCGGGGCCGCTGTGAAGAGAATCGAGTGATTGCCTCAGTGGGGCGGCAATATCGTCAAGCGAGGCCCCGGCGGAGGACGGAAGGAGCAGCTGGGCCCAGCGGCTGTGGACGGGGCCTGGCTCCTCCCCCGGGCCATTTGTCCTGTGCAGCCACTGCGGGAGCAGTTCGTCAGCCTTGAGGCCTTTGGTGAGGAGAGACTGCGGCGTGGTGGCATTGCGGCGGTGCGGGACACCGGCGGAGGGTGCGAGAAGTGGCTGGGCCTGATGGATTCGGGTGGGGCCTGGCTCCTCCCCCGGGCCGTTGGTCCAGTGGTGCCGCTGCGATAGCAGATCATCGGCCTTGCGGCTGTCAATGAAGAGAGACCGCGACGCCGACTGAAGTTCCCTGGCAGAACACATCTGGATCCAGTGGGTGACGGGCCCGGCAGGAATACCAACATCCAACAAAGAGCAGAAATGCGACCAGGCTAGCATTAGGGCAGTGAATAAATCTTCGTGTATAACAGACATTAAAGGGGGTGACTACGTGGGGCAGCAGGTAGACTGTGGGCAGGGTGTGGCTACCCTCGCTGCAGTCGCTGGTGCTAGAACTGACCGCGGTCTTTTGTTGGACCCCGCATTGCCACCATAGAAGATACTGTGGGGGCTGGACTGACTGCAAGCCACTGGGGCCAGGAGGCGAAGAACCGCGTGGAGCCATGTGATTTGCAAGTGACCCCAGAAAAGAGTGTGGACTTGGGCGATTGTTGAAAAACGGATACAGTGAACAGGGGAAACCGGACAGACACCCGGGACACCCACAGAGTAACACCAGAGATGCATAACGGGGATTCTCCGGGCAGGCCCAAGATCGGGGAGACCGGGAGCACCCGGTCACACAGGTACATCCGGCTTAATCAGCAGAAACCCACTAGACATTCAGAGAAGGCAGCAAGGTGAGAGCCAACAGGATTTCATCAGTCAGGGTACGACCCAAGCCAGTGACAGCACCCGCGGGGCGCGGGCGAGTGAAGGAAGATTTAGCCAGACGCTGACGGTGACCCTGAACATTGGACCCGGAAGCGGATCTCCCGGGTCAAATAAAAGGAGAAGAGAGACCGTGGTTCCCGCAGCAGAGATAAAGACGGGGTGCAAGAACCCTCGGAATACCCCCACACAGACGCCAAGGTATTGGGGTGCCCACCCGAATGAAGCCCAAAGGACAAGCAGGGGCGCAGACAAACAAAATGGACAAGTATGCTGTGCCACTCCAGACTGCGGCGTCGCAGGTCCCACACCCAGATGAACAGGTATAACCCTCATTGAGCGCGATTATGGCTGCCATTGCGGACCTCAAGGGTACGATCGACCCTAAAATCGACGCTGTGATGGTGGATGTCAACCTCCTGAGAGCGGATTTCAGGAAGATGTCGGATAAAGTTGCCGCCACCGAGCAAGAGGTGGCCCACCTGCAAACCAGCACGAAGAGTTTGGAAGAGCAGGTTCAGGCTCTCACGAAACAACAAGAAGCCATGGCAGCTAAGCTGGAGGATCAGGAAGGGGGGGCACGGAGAAACAACATAAGAGTGGTGGGAGTGCCGGAAGGTATGGAAGGACCTAGTGTCGACCTTTTTTTAGAGGACTTGATCCTGAATCATCTCAAGCCGAAATGACTCTCCGTCTACTTTACTATTGAGCGTGCGCACAGGGCTCCCATTCCTAAGCCCAAACCCGGTGCTCTACCAAGGACAATCATCGCTAGGATTCTCAATTTTCGAGATAGAGATGCTATCCTACAAACGGCGCACCAACACAGGGACCTGAGGCATGAGAATGCTGTGATTCGATTCTTCCCTGATTTCACACTAAACGTACAACGGCAAAGGCGTGCCTTTGAAACTGTGAGAAAAGAGCTGCGGGCCAAAGAGCTCAAATACTCTATGATGTTCCCAGCCAAGTTGAGAGTCGAGGCCGAGGGGAAAACGTGGTTCTTCAGCTCACCGGAGGAGGCCAAAGAGTGGCTGGAGGGCTGGCGCAGTGTGGGTTCAAACTCTCAACGAGGAAAATGGTGAGAAAGACACAGGACTTCGGGAGAGGAGTCGGACTGACAGTGCCGCCTGGCTAGAGAGGGACGGAGGGTCTGGAAACTGGGACCTCGGTGCTACGTCGAATCGAGAACTGTGGAGATAAGGTCATATTGTTTGGATGGCGGGTGGGGGGGAAGGTAAACACGACTACGAACTCTCTGATATGGAGACTCTGGGTCTCATGGTATGTCATCAATGTTGCTACTGGATAAAAACACACATACTGTTACGGGGAGGGGGGGCAGGGACCCGGGGAAGGGGCTACTGGAGCCCGGCATCGACCAACCCCATTTTTGATTACTTGTTTGGGGCGACAGGCACTCTGCGAGTTGGGGTGGTAGGAGTTGCTTTACCCACCAGCAGGGCAGCAGGGAGGGGGACTAGTGTATTCCGGGGAATGTTACGTTTTATATGTTTTTATTGTTTTATTGTCAGTTTTTTCACAGCACACAGTCAGGGCAATGGGTTGATACATCTTGTCAGACATAGGATGGGGTACTTAGCACAGGAATGGTGTCACACGAGTGGGTAACATCGCAGGGAACAGGACAGATACCACCAGGGGGGCAACGGGAGGGACAACAAGGGGCTACTAGTTTACGAATTCTGTCCTGGAATGTTAATGGCCTGGGGAGTTGTATTAAACGGAGCATAGTGCTACAATATCTGCATCAACACTCTCCAGGCATTGTGCTACTTCAGGAAACACATCTCAAAGGCCATAGATATCGAGCACTGGATAGATACGGATATAAGCTGATTGCACATGCTGGTTATACATCCGGTTCTCGAGGAGTGGACATTTTTGTAAAGTCGAGTCTCCCCTTGGTAATAGAAAAGATCTGGCACGATCCCCTGGGGAGGTTTGTGGCCCTTGCAGGGAAATGGGAGGGACAGGCGGTTAATATGGTCTCCAGTTACATTCTGCCAGTGGCGCGGTCCGAGGCATTCACAGCGCTGGGGACCTTGCTGGTCGATCTTCCACCGGGACTACTGGTGCTGGGCAGTAATATGATCTCTACTACTGACCCGGGGCTTGATAGGGATTCTATATCGGCTAGAGAGAGAGGGGTGGAGCACCTTTGCGCGTTCATCGAGGCTGTGGGTTTGATAGACCTCTGGCGGTTGCATAACCCGGGCACTCGCCAATACACATTCTACTCAGCCACCCACGGCAGTTACTCGCGGCTTGATCACATATTGACACATAGGGAGGTATGGTTTTCTAACGCACGGATAGGTCCACAGGGCATTTCGGACCATTCTCCAGTAGAGGTTATGATGAGAGGTCAGGTTCGTCAATACACTCTGCCACCCAGGCTGAACGCATGGTTCTTTAAGAACAAAGAAAACGCTCAAAAAGTCTGGGAACAGGCTCAAGTCTATTTCCAGGAAAATGAGGGGTGGGTGGAGGAGGCCTGTACTCTGTGGGAAGTGTTTAAATCAGTTATGAGGGGGCATGTCCAGGCCTGCATAGGTGGTGATAATAAAGAAAAGAGACTACGATGGGACAGATTGGAGGCGACAATAATGGAGATGGAGGCAGGCTTTCTGGAGGGTGGGAGGACTGACAAGGAATTAGCGCACCAGTTAGACCTCAGGAGGCACGAACTGCAAGAGTTGACAAATAATGCTGCACGATCGGCTGCACTGGCAACACAGAAAAGTGTATACGACCTGGGAGATAGAGCTAATAAAATGATCGCCTGGCTAGAAAAACGAGATAGAGAAAGGAGTTGGGTGGCAGAAATACGCGACAAAAGCGCACTCTCCGCTGGGGAAGACTTGGCACGAGTATTTGCCGATTATTATGAGGAATTATATGAGACGAACTCTGTTAGGACAGCCACAGACTGTTGTGAGCTGCTGGAGGAGATGAGGCTGCCGGTACTGTTGGAGGAAGACAGAGAAAACATTGAACAGGACATAACGACAGAGGAAATAGTAGGTGCCATACAGGATTTACAGGCAGGGAAGGCACCAGGACCCAACGGTTTGCCAGTGGAACTCTTTAAATGCACGGCAAACACCGTGGCCCCATATCTCTTAGATATGTTTAATGAGGCGAGAGAACGGGGGTGTTTGCCGATCGACCAGCGGACAGCAATCATTGTGGTAATTCCCAAGGCGGGCAAGCCAGCTGACCAGTGTAGTTCGTACCGGCCGATATCCTTGTTAAATTTGGAGGTTAAAATACTGGCCAAGGTCCTGGTGAACAGACTTCTGGCGCCAATCACAACACTGATTTACCCAGACCAATCGGGCTTTATGCCCCGCCGAAGCACTAGGCTTAATCTTCGACGGCTCTATGGGGTGATGCACCTGGTAAAGACCAACCCGGGGGTAGAGGCAGCGCTACTGTCTCTTGACGCCCTCATGGCGTTTGACAGTATAGAGTGGCACTACCTATTCGAGCTCCTGAAGCGGTTTGGATTCGGCCCTCAATTCTGGTCCTGGATTAAACTGCTGTATACACAGCCCCTGGCCAGGGTTCGAGTGAATGATTTGGTGTCCCTCTCTTTTGCTCTCCATAAAGGTACAAGGCAGGGGTGCCCTCTTTCACTGATTTTTATTTGCATTGGCGCTTGAGCCTCTCGCAGAGTGGGTAAGGGGGGACCCGGTGATCTCGGGCATCTACGGGGGGACCAATGGGAAGAGAGGATATCACTGTACGCTGACGATGTCCTTCTGTATGCGACGAGACCACGGTTCACAATAAGCCAGCTACTGCAGATTTTTAAGCTCTTTGAAGGGTACTCTGGATACCAGATTAATTGGGATAAGTCACTCCTATACATGTTATCGAGCGGGCCACCTCCGCTACTGGGTGCAGACTCCAAATTACAGATTAAGGATAGCTTTAAATACCTGGGTATACAGACAGCCAAAACAGACTCTGGATTTCTGGCAGGGAATTTACAGCCACAGCTGGAACACTTAAGAAGAGATGTAGCCCAATGGAGGACGCTACCGATATCCCTTATGGGGAGAGCGGTCCTCTTCAAAATGATGTCCCTGCCACGAATATTGTACGTCATACAAAACACCCCCTGTCCAATACCTGATAAATTCTTTAAGGACGTGGATAGTGAACTGAGAGCACTGTTATGGGACGGTGGGGGTGCACGGATCGCATTGGCTAAGCTACAAAAGGGAGTATATGAGGGTGGTCTGGCCATTCCGGACCTTCAAAAATACTAATGGGCCTCACATCTAATGGTCATTAACGATTGGGTATTTGTGGACAGAAATGACCCGGCGTATAGGGTGGATCACTGGGCGATGGGGGGCGGAGGCCACCTAGGGGCACTGTATGGGCGAGGAAAGAAAGAAAACATGCCACCACATACCCAGATAGCACTAAATGTGTGGTCAAGGGCCAATCGATTCCTGGGCTGGGCCAACAGACTGGCGGAACAGACCCCTCTATGGCATAGCGAAACGCTTCGGGAAGTGGGTAGATTACAGGGTTTTGCTAAATGGAAATTGATAGATATCGTACGCCTGCAAGATGTGTGGCGGAGACAGGCCGTGCTTTCATTCCCCAAACCACAAAAAGAATATCAATTGGCGAACACAGAACACTATAGGTACTTACAACTGAAACACACGCTGGGCAGACATCTCAAAGAAGGGGATCAGATCCCTGAATATAGCCCGTTAGAGGACAGATTAGTACTAGATCCAATTCTGGAGAAAGCACTGTCATGCACATACAAGAAGATAATAAACAACTTCCCAGATCTCCTCACAAAGACACAGGAGGCCTGGGAGTCCGATGTGGGCTTGCTAGAAGATGATGATTGGGCGGAGGTGGTGCAGAGTCCTAGAGAAGTGGCAATTCGGGCAAGGTTCAGGCTGGTCCAACTGAGAATCCTGCATAGGTCTTACTCCACCAGCACACTCATGTTCAAGTTGGGGCGTATACTAACAGAGGACTGTCAGAGGGGATGCAATCAGAGGGGTACCTTCTTCCATATTCTGTGGGAATGCCCGATCATACAGCAGTATTGGAGGAAGGTGACGCGGACTATGTCGGAGGTTATTGAGCAGGAAGTCCCTATGGACGCCAGGTGGCATGTGCTATGCGTATCTGGGGAACAGATATGGCCTAAATACCAAAGAATTTGGCTACCAGTGGCTGCAACGGTGGCCAAGAGAAATATTGCCGGGGCCTGGGGGGCTATTAAACCACCGACAGTGTCACAATGGAAGAGAGATATGGACTGGTGGTGCGCTGCTGAAAAGACAATCTATGAGAGCAGGGGCTGCCCCAAAAAATGGGAGAAAGTATGGCAACAGTGGGAAGTGTACAGGGGGAATTGGGGGTACCTGACTGCTAAAGGGGAGGGGGTGGTGGATGGGGGTATCTTGAGTGGGGACTCCACTAACACTATTGATTGTTCTCAAGCATCCATATGTCGAAGAAAGTGAAGTAAGATGATAAATATGTACTTTTAACCATTGCTTTTGTAATATTGTATATTGACACTGACACATGTTCAATAAAAAGAAGTTTTAAAAAAAAGAAAGGAACCTTGAGGGAAAAAGGACTTGAGGATTTTGCCCCAGGCTTCAGACAACAATTGCATATTGCCTTTAGTGATAGCTGCAAGGATAAGGTCATTCTAGTATGGGGTGGTATAGGGCATAGATGTTTGTTATGAGTTAATTGACACTCCAAAATCAGGTGATCTACTAGTAATCGTGACAAATCTACTGCACACGCATGTTCTGATGTTTTTGATTAGTATTGCAAAACCCAGACCCACAATATTCATGAACATTTCAAACACATCAAAAAAGTACACCAACAGGCTCTGAATACTCATGCCACTGGCTGGCATCACCCCTTGGTCCAAAAACTTAAACCCTACCACCAGCTATTGTCTGTTCAGGGGACACTAAAGGATGGAGAAACAATAATCTTCTCTTTCTTTGAGGAGCACTAAAGTGTCCTTAAGAGGCACCCAATTTGTAGTTTGTAGGGTCCCTTAGTAGCATTACATACTGCTGCAAAATGTTAGCGGAACTTTCAGTGTCAAGGGAAAGACTGGCAGGCAAGGAATACCCACCAAGGCTATTGGGATGGTGTACTCAAATTGTATCTTTACAAATGCTGACAAGGAACTGAACACAGGTCACTCAAGCTATCAAACAGAGATACAAATAAAGAGTAAGCATGAAAAAAAATCAAGCAAATCATAAGCTACACAAATTGAGCATAAAAGACCCTCTATGCAAAGTACTACGATAGTTGGTGGTAAAATAATCACAAAGGAGAAAGGAAAGCCAATATAGTAACAAAAGACCACCAAATAAAAAGTGCTTGCTGGAAATATGGAAATTACCAAAGCAATACCGCCACCTCTTTGGTAGCTAATTAATGGCAAGAGCAGATGTATCACCTATAATGCCACAAAATGCAAGAATACAGAATCTTTAGAGGAATATCTATCTATCTATCTATCTATCTATCTATCTATCTATCTATCTTTATATAAATATATACAAACATATATAGATAGTCATATATTTATATTTACATATATATATGTATGTATATAGATGCATCTATGTGTGTGTGTACTCAATGAAAAAACAAAGGTTAAAGCTTAGGTATAGTTAGGAAAATGCTATTTATTTTTACAATACAAAACCAACTTAAACTACCCAAACCTTTGAAATTTCAAAGTTATCGTTATAACTTACATATATACCTTCTGCACCCTTCCAAAAAATACTATAGGTAGCACAGTTCTGGACACAGTGTTATGAAATCAGTAGCCACGGAACATTAACTATGACTCAGCACTCTACCATGCACTGTGTTCTTATAAATATGAGTCTTATTAGGAATGCTATCACTAAAAATGCTGTAAGTGATGTCATGTGAAGGGGAAAAAGCAGTGCATGGAGATGGTGTGAGTTATAGTTAATAATTTAGTTGTATTTTGTTCCCTTAGCATAATCATTTCTTCATTTGTTACGATGCCAAGGCATATATCTTTCAATATCTTGGCATTTTCTTCATCATTAGCTTTCCTCATAGTCTGTGTTAATTTTCAATATGTGAAATCCAACTGAATGTTGACCTTGCCTAAACTTCCCAAACAATTCCAAGTTGCTTCAGCAAACATTTGTTGACAATTGGTTCACATTTTAAAGGCGTTAGTTGTAATAAGTCTTCAAAATCAATTACATGTTTTCTTCAAACGGAACGTTTCTTCCTGAATACTTCCTGTGTACCCAAATGATCAAACTCCAAAATGAAATTTAAAACCATACTCACTTCATATATGATCAAAATTTGAATTTTTTTAAGGACTCTCCCAAGTTATTGGCATGTATCAGTATTTAATTTTGAGTGTTCTGATTTGTTTTCATGTTCCACAGGTAGCAACAGTAGAGAATATTCTTAAACAGCCCTGAAGAACTGATTGTGTCGCAAAACACATGTTCGCTGTAATTGAATATTCATATCTATGTTAAAGAATTGAAAAAGCTTCTTTAAAGAAGACAAATGGATCGACTGTCACACCGATTGGGTACCAATTTCTAGGATATGCACCGGGCTCAGTCGATACCTGAAATTTTGTATAATCAATTTTCATGTTGACGTCCATGATCAACTGACTGTTGCATGTCTTTTTATATTTGTAGTTGTTCACTATTTAATTGAGATACAAAGTAATTAAATTTATCTACGTGCTTTTTTCACTTTATCCTTTGAATGTTGAACCTTGTCCATAGCAACCTTAGCTTCATTATCAACAATTGGTTGTCCAAGTGGGTCACCAGTCCTTGAAGTGGGAGTATTATTAGTTAATGCAGTATTATGTCTGATTTCTGCATTAACCCGTTTACCGCGGCGATAATTATCGCCGCGGTGCGGGGCGTTCCATTATGTGGGCGGGGCCGCGTCGGCCAACGGACGTGCGCAGCACTACCAAGGTAGTGCTCACGACGGCCGTTGGCCGACGGGCGCACTTAAAGGGTTAATATTATTATCTTCCTCTATTTCTTGTTCCAGCATTTGTTATTATGTCTGCAATTGAGGCAAGCAATGTCATTTTATAAAAATTAAATGAATCTTCAAAGGATTAAAAAGGGACCTATAATTTCTTCTTCTTTGCACCTTGGTTTAAATTGTTGAAGGATTGCTAAATAGTAGAAATCTTTCTTTTCTCATGTGTCATAACTCAGTTTCCGATAATTAAAAGAGTAGGATTAGAATGACGTATTAAATAACCATTGGTTCCTTCAACTTAAAATTTTCCAGAGTTGTTATCTTCTGCCATACTATTTCTATAGGTGTAGAGCTGAACAACTTCATAAAGCAGTAGTTTTTCCAATAATGGACTTCTCTTTGGAAATATATGTCCAACATATTTGTTTTCAAAATGTCTTTGTAGGATCAAAATGTGCAAGGTATTCAAATTCAGGTAGGCTTTTCAGAGCTCTTCTTTGTGACCAGAACAAGCCTAAATGAAGCCACATGTTTCCCTGAGGAACTCAGGTGTCACATGCTTTATAGCTGCTGACCTCAGGGTGAGATAGAATTTCGAGGCTAAATCTCAATATTTTACTTAAGGATTGCTTAGCACATATTTCTTCCCATACTTCCTTCATATCTGTTTTCTGCCTTTGTAATGTTGGAAGTAATATAACATGCAAGCACTGTAGAGTTATCTGCAACAAATTGTATATCCATGTTAGCATCGCACATATGTAGAATTAAAGGGGTGTGCTGATCCATTGTGATGCTTGTGGTCTTCTAAGATTGTAAGTGTTTTTAGGTGCATTGCCTGTAACCGTGTGTCTTACAGATGACATTAAATTGTTGACTCTTCTTTTCTGTAGAATTAGTTTTGGGAATCCAAAGTGACATTTTGAGTAATATTTAGATTTTTCCCATAGTTTCTTAAGCAGTATTTACCACACTTATGTGTTTGAAATCGTAAAACTTGCTCAAATATTTTCTTATTTTGTTCTTTTTTTGGGATGTCAAAAGTGGCATAACGTTCAATAAAATCTAGAACTGATTCATCAGCCTCGTATCCAAACTTAGGTGTATCTTTGATTCTGAGAAGCATATGAATATGTGATGCACCTCTTGCTTATACTCTTTTTGCCAAAAGAAATCAACTACTTCTCCCACAGGATTTTTCTTTTTGTTAGCATAGTTTGCAATATCTACAAACATCGGCAGGATACAAAGTACATAATTCAGCTGGTGTTTTGCAGTTAATGTCTGCAATATTAGCATTCACTTCTATGAGAAATTGATACAAATCTTCCCATCCATACTCAGCACAGCAAGTAGGTGGCCTCAAATTTCTGAGCATTCATTTCAATTCTCCGTGTCTTCGAAACCAATATACATTTGTGCCTCGTTGACATGCCCTAATATTGATCAAGTTATTTTCTAGATTTTCATCTCTGTAGTGATCCTTTTCCACAAAATCCTGTGCTGGTTTGCTGTAAAGCCAGTTCCAATTTGCATAACATGTGCAACAGCATAAGAAGTGACTGAAAGTTCACTTTGATATAGTACTGTGAAAATATAAGGGATATCTTGTCAAAAACGATGATCCTCTGAATATAATTTTGTAGCTCGTTACTCCAATGCAGAAATTTGAAATGGACAGCCATCATATTGTCCACCTTTTCCAGTAGGGAATAAATGTGGATAACATCTTTCTTCTAGTGTTTTTCTCAGACACTGATCAGCTCTCCTCTACCTACCTTCATCGGATACAGTTCTAAAGCATCACCCATCATGTCTCTGGAGTGTAGTGGGTGTATGCTATAATGTTCATATATTTGTTCAGTTTGTTACTCAGTAATCTGTTCGAATTGTCTGGTTGGATTTTCTTTTTCAAATGTTAAGTATGTAGAACAGATGAAGTTAGCAATGCCTACATTTTTATTGTATATGCTGTTTTTCTGAAGGTAATATATTGCTTTCTGAACTTTTTCTCTGCCTATTAATTCTTGCCAAACTTTTCTCTCTTTAGTAGGTACTCAGTTGAATAGAACCACTAAAGGATCCTCTATTTTATGTTTAATTCCAAGAGTGGTTATTTTTTGGGTGAAATCTAATGGTATGAAAGCAACTTTTTCTTTCAGGGCTCATACTAATTCATGTGGCTGAAATTATCCAGATTTTGGTTGCAATCTAACAGTGGTTTGAAAAAGATGCACTGTATGAATTAAAATGCTTTCATATAAATTCAGTTGCTGTAGTTCTGATGGCTTCAGGTGGAATTCATAACAATTTGGATACATTTCCAAATTGTTATGAATTCCACGTGAAAGCATCAAGTTATGGTCTAGTTTTACAAGCAATTGCAGATGACATGGTATTCACACACATCATTTCTATCTTCCTCAAATAGAAAGGGAGTCAGATTTCTCCATGCTAATTTATCTCAATGTTTGTATTTTTCAAGAAGATCAATCTTTTAATTTGTTTCTCGTAATGTATTCTTTGGCAGCAAATGCAAATCTTATTAGAGACTTAAGAAATTGTTTCTTGAAATTGAAAAATATCCATTTCGTAGTTCGCTAAGTCCATTGATGGATTTTCTGAATCATTCTGAGTAAAGACTTCCTATGGACAATTATTGCTCTCAGAGACTGCATCAAAGTAATTGCATTAGATATAGTCTGTAATGTCACTGGCTTGGACTGGATTAGAGCTAAGTAGAGCATAATTTAGTTGTTCCAATTGCAATAATATTATTTTCACAAAGTATAATGTCCGCACAAGTTTTCTTACTGTTGAATGATGTGTGGAGAGCATTTTCATATGATGGAATGTGGTGTCACACTTGATTTCAGAGGCAGTCTAAAGAATATCCTTGTAGTTTAGCAATGGTTCGAAATGGGCAGAGGTCTAAGATTTGTAGTCGTTTTATTTTTTTAAGTAGTGATGAACTTACATATGTCATTATAAATTACCTTAGCTTCAGAACAGATGTATCTGTAATATTACAAATTAAAGTTCAATTCCATTCATATATGCATTTTGTTTTTCTTTCCTCCTGCAAATTATTAGTAGATATTGTTTTTCTTTCATTTCTTTTTCTTTGCCTAAAACATTGGTATGTAAGACTTCATAACAGCAGCCTTCATGTGTGACGGAAAGGACACAATTTTTCAGTGATGGTGACACTCCTCATGAAAGTGTGGTTCAATGCTTGAGATATATCTCCAAGTCCCCTAGAAATGTTGCAAATGTTTAGTCTTGTTGTTTGTTTCTACTGTAGTTTAAGTATTTTATAGGTTGAAATTAAATGGTCCAGGCTTTCAATGTGATTCTTTTCACATCAAATGCTTTTGCAACAATATGTTAAACATATTGTTCCTGTGTCAGTTTGTCTGTCTTTTTCCTTATGAAAGGAGCGTTTGAAGCAGATTTTTGAGGACACACTTTGCAGTTATATTCCTAATCTTTATTTATTTATTTTTTTGTCCTCATTTGTCAAAACAGTTTACGTTTGGGGATAAAATGGAATTCCGGCTTTTTTTCCGGGCATACAGTGTGTGGGATGCCCGATCACTCCTTTAAGGAGGAGATGTATTACATCTCGGGCCCCCACTTAGCCTAGCCGCCTTTCCTTTTACTCCAAATCTACAGGTGCTTACAGGTTTACCTGTCCACGTCTGCCAATCCATCTTGGCCACTCCTAGGCAGTCCCAGACAACCTGTAATACTGATTCTTAATCATAGGACTGGTTACACGCCTAAATAATATACCTTTAAGGAGAAAATAAATGAAAAATAAGACAGACAAAGAAGGAAAAGACAAAAATGAGAAACTAAGGGGCCCATTAGGATGGCGGGCGGATCCCCCCGCCAGCCCGGCGGGGGCGATCCACCCGCCATCCTCACTAGAATGACCCCCCGCCACATTAGGATGGCTGGGGGGTCCGCGGCGGACGGGAAGACCGTCCGCCGCTTTTCCACCGTTCGACTCATCGACCGGCGGAAAAAGCGCCTGCATATGGTGGCGGTGTCTGCGAGACACCGCCATCCATATTACGATGCTGGCGGTCAATGGCCTTTCCACGGCGGCGTTGCCGCCATGGAAAGGCATACGGTCCTTGCTCTTGGGGGCCCGTTGCGGGCCCCCAGGGTGCAGGAGGGGGTGGGGGGTGCACATGGCCCCCTCTCATTGCCATGCACTATGTGGCAGGCACCACGTGGTGCCTGCCATGTAGTGCATGGCAGTTCCGTGCACAGTCCTTTTCCATTGCGGGTGGGTCTGCAGCCAGCATATCCACGCGCAATGGAAAAGGCACAGGATGCGCCCGCCAGTGTGGCGGGCGCATCCTAATGTGCATGGCGGGACCGCCGCAGCATCGGCGGGCGGTCCCGCGCTCCGTTACGGTGATGGGCAGACTATGTCCGCCCGCCATCGTAATAGGCCCCTAAGATTGGATACTAATAAAGTTTCCTCTTAAGGAGGTGTAGTCTTACACCAATTATCCCACAAACTCCAAAATGTTGTTCTTTTCGTGTTATAGGTTGCCCTATCCATTTTTGCTATTCTATGTATTGAATTGAGCCACTCGCATTCTAAAGGAGAAACAGGTGAAATCCATTTAATGCACAACTCTCTACGCGCCAGGAGAATTAACATAAAAATAAGAGTTTTGTATTGTTTAGATAAAATGTGTGTGAGTCTTCGTCCGGAATTACCCCAAAAATAACCAGTGCTAAACTCACCTTAATTTCATGCCCCACAATACCTGACAGCGCTGTGCCCACTTTCTGCCAGAAGACTTGGATGGAAGGACACCGCCAGAACATGTGCGTTTCGTCTGCATTCATTTCTCCGCACTTTGGGCACTTCTTCACAGCTTGTAAACCCATTTTTGAAAGCCTTGGGGGGTCCAGTATGCCTTATGAATGGTAAATAAGTGGTTTTTTCTTAGAGGTGCAGACTTCACACTATGCCATAAGAAAGATAGAGATACTTGCCATAATGTATCAAGATCGTGTTCCAGCAGCTCCTTCCTCCAAGTCGCTTTGAACCAGGGATGTTGTTTTTCATGAGACTGTATCAACATCCAGTACCATACTGAAACTTCCTTTTGACCCGGTGGGCACGAGACTATTTTTGATTCAAAAAACTTGTTTCCCTTTCCTCCTTTTCTTAAAGTTTTGACCCAACTTAGCAGTTGATAGTACTTAAATTTGGAGGCGGAACCTTCTGTAATCTCCTGCATTTTCTGCCAAGAAATTAGATCCGAACCTTCTAGCAATTGGCCCCATCTATGAAATCCTTTTTCTTTTATTGGAACTGCAAGAGAGTCTTGTAGGCAGGCTGGTGTTCCAGGCGATCTCCAGATTGGGGCGTAGTAGCTATAATACGGGATTTGTAGTATACCCCTGATTTGCAACCATACTTTACATGCCGCTTGGAGAATTTTTAATCTCACCTTTTAAAAAATTTCGGATCTCCAAATTTAAAAAGAAAAAGCTGGATTGATCCGGAGGACCAAAAGTAAGTGCTTGGAAAAGTGGTGAAAGATCAGAGGTATCTTTTAACAGTTGCCTGAAGATTTTTAGATGAAAGGCTCTCTGATATTGGAGGAGATCTGGACTTGCTATACCCCCATTTTCCTTTTTTTCCCTGAACTTCTGCCAGGCTATTCTAGGTCTTTTCTTCCCCCAAATAAAACTGGAAAAGAGACCTTGCACTTTCTTTATCCATTCCTTCTTAAACTCTAAGGGAATTGAGTTAAATAGGAAAGTATATTTGGGTAAAATTGCCATTTATAGGAGGTTAGACTTACCTAGGAAAGATAAAGGTAAAGATTCCCACTGTTGTAATTGTTTCTTAACTTTAGAGGTGACCTTGTCAAAATTTGTTTTTGCTAATGACTCAAGTTTCTGGACCACTTCAATCCCTAGGTACCTGATATTCTGTCTAACTAAATCACTCCTATAGTTTGTGTTCCATTGCATAATCTCTGTCTTTGCTGGGTTAACACCATAACCCTATAATTTGCCAAAACTCTCTAGTATTTCCCATATGGCTGCAATTGACAAATGTAGCTGGACGGTAAAAATCATCAAGTCATCTACGTATAGCCCAATTTTCTTTTCCCACCCGTTACATGAGAATGGTAAGATATTCCTGCATGCCCTTAGTTTAATGGCGAGTGGCTCGATATACAAATTAAATAATAGGGGAGAGAGAGGACAACCTTGTCTGGTGCCCCAACCTATTTTAACTTGTTTAGATAAATTGCCATTCACTAAGACTCGGGCGGATGGGTTTTTATAGAGAGCCTTAATTGCAGAGACAAAGATATGACCCAGATTAAAACGCTGAATCACCTCTTGAAGAAAGGGCCAGCTGACCCTGTCGAATGCTTTAGCAGCGTCACATGTCATCACAGTTAGGGGGCTAGCGCTTTCCACTGCTAGGTCAATTGTGCCGATTAATTCATGGGTCAGGTCATGTAGGTGCCTCCCCTTCATAAAACCCTTCTGATCGCTGTGAATCAAAAGGCCGACCATCCGATCCAACCTTTTGGTAATTTACTGTGTATACAATTTGTAGTCACTGTTAAGAAGGGAGATCGGCCTATATGATTCACATACCCTTGGATTTTTATTGGGTTTTAGCAAGATGAGTATTGTGGCAAGGTCCCAAGATGGAGGAAGCTCTTGTTTTAATATATAGGCCGAGTTCAAAAGATTAAGCAAGATAGGAGCCAGCTCTTCTTTCAACTGGGAATAAATTTCATTTGGGAGGGCATCAGGCCATGCAGCCTTGCCTTTCTTTAAGCTTTTTATTGCACTATAGACTTCATCTATTGTGGAGGGGGCAGATAATTCATGCAAAAACAACAGTTGATGGACAGAATGCAGAACAATGTCATACATTCACCCCAGTACAGAGATCTGGGCCTAAATCCATCGTTTTTTTGCTCACCATGCCATTCCAGTTTGAACCCAGCCATATGCAAATCAGTCTTGACCCTGTGCCTCATGGGAAGAAGTCCAGCCCGAACTGCCAAGCCAGGTCCTCCCTGAACTGGAAACAAGCATCCTGGGACCGGTTTCGGGGTTTCACCCCTCTTCAGCCAGGATAGCTTGATTCCAGTGGCATGGAGAGCATGGGACCCACGTCTGGGCATACCCGTCCCACTCGGGGTGACAAATGCAAAAACAACAGTTGATGGACAGAATGCAGAACAATGTCATACATTCACCCCAGTACAGAGATCTGGGCCTAAATCCATCGCTTTTTTGCTCACCATGCCATTCCAGTTTGAACCCAGCCATATGCAAATCAGTCTTGACCCTGTGCCTCATGGGAACAGTCCAGCCTGAACTGCCAAGCCAGGTCCTCCCTGAACTGGAAACAAGCATCCTAGGACCGGCTTCGGGTTTCACCCCTCTTCAGCCAGGATAGCTTGATTCCAGTGGCATGGCGAGCACGGGACCCACGCCTGGGCATACCCGTCCCACTCGGGGTGACAAATGCAAAAACAACAGTTGATGGACAGAATGCAGAACAATGTTATACATTCACCCCAGTACAGAGATCTGGGCCTAAATCCATCGTTTTTTGCTCACCATGCCATTCCAGTTTGAACCCAGCCACATGCAAATCAGTCTTGACCCTGTGCCTCATGGGAACAGTCCAGCCCGAACTGCCAAGCCAGGTCCTTCCTGAACTGGAAACAAGCATCCTAGGACCGGTTTCGGGGTTTCACCCTCTTCAGCCAGGATAGCTTGATTCCAGTGGCATGGAGAGCACGGGACCCACGTCTGGGCATACCCGTCCCACTCGGGGGGACAAATGCAAAAACAACAGTTGATGGACAGAATGCAGAACAATGTCATACATTCACCCCAGTACAGAGATCTGGGCCTAAACCCATCGTTTTTTTGCTCACCATGCCATTCCAGTTTGAACCCAGCCATATGCAAATCAGTCTTGACACTGTGCCTCATGGGAACAGTCCAGCCCGAACTGCCAAGCCAGGTCCTCCCTGAACTGGAAACAAGCATCCTAGGACCGGTTTCGGGGTTTCACCCCTCTTCAGCCAGGATAGCTTGATTCCAGTGCTATGTTCCCATGAGGCACAGGCTCAAGACTGATTTGCATATAGCTGTGTCTGAACTGGGGTGGCGAAGTGAGCTAAAGAACGATGATGGATTCAAACCAGATCTGTGACTGGGGGTGAGTGTCTGAAAAGTTTCAGCGCTCCGTCCATCATCTCCTTGTGTTTGCTTTGTTCGCCCTAAGTTGGCAGGGTATGCCCAGACGTGGGTCCCTTGCTCACTTTGCCACTGGATTCAAGCTAGCCTGGCTGATGAGGGCTGTTAGCCTGAAACCAGTCCCAGGATGCTTGTTTCCGGTCCAGGGAAGACATGGCTTGGCAGTTCGGGCTGGACTGTTCCCATGAGGCACAGGGTCAAGACTGATTTGCATATAGCTGTGTCTGAACTGGGGTGGCGAAGTGAGCTAAAGAACAATGATGGATTCAACCCAGATCTGTGACTGGGGGTGAGTGTCTGAAAAGTTTCAGCGCTCCGTCCATCATCTCCTTGTGTTTGCTTTGTTCGCCCTAAGTTGGCAGGGTATGCCCAGACGTGGGTCCCTTGCTCACTTTGCCACTGGATTCAAGCTAGCCTGGCTGATGAGGGCTGTTAGCCTGAAACCAGTCCCAGGATGCTTGTTTCCAGTCCAGGGAAGACATGGCTTGGCAGTTCGGGCTGGACTGTTCCCATGAGGCACAGGGTCAAGACTGATTTGCATATAGCTGTGTCTGAACTGGGGTGGCAAAGTGAGCTAAAGAACAATGATGGATTCAACCCAGATCTGTGACTGGGGGTGAGTGTCTGAAAAGTTTCAGCGCTCCGTCCATCATCTTCTTGTGTTTGCTTTGTTCTCCCTAAGTTGGCAGGGTATGCCCAGATGTGGGTCCCTTGCTCACTTTGCCACTGGATTCAAGCTAGCCTGGCTGATGAGGGCTGTTAGCCTGAAACCAGTCCCAGGATGCTTGTTTCCGGTCCAGGGAAGACATGGCTTGGCAGTTCAGGCTGGACTGTTCCCATGAGGCACAGGGTCAAGACTGATTTGCATATAGCTGTGTCTGAACTGGGGTGGCGAAGTGAGCTAAAGAACGATGATGTATTCAACCCAGATCTGTGACTGGGGGTGAGTATCTGAAAAGTTTCAGCGCTCCGTCCATCATCTCCTTGTGTTTGCTTTGTTCGCCCTAAGTTGGCAGGGTATGCCCAGACGTGGGTCCCTTGCTCACTTTGCCACTGGATTCAAGCTAGCCTGGCTGATGAGGGCTGTTAGCCTGAAACCAGTCCCAGGATGCTTGTTTCCGGTCCAGGGAAGACATGGCTTGGCAGTTCGGGCTGGACTGTTCCCATGAGGCACAGGGTCAAGACTGATTTGCATATAGCTGTGTCTGAACTGGGGTGGCGAAGTGAGCTAAAGAACAATGATGGATTCAACCCAGATCTGTGACTGGGGGTGAGTGTCTGAAAAGTTTCAGCGCTCCGTCCATCATCTCCTTGTGTTTGCTTTGTTCGCCCTAAGTTGGCAGGGTATGCCCAGACGTGGGTCCCTTGCTCACTTTGCCACTGGATTCAAGCTAGCCTGGCTGATGAGGGCTGTTAGCCTGAAACCAGTCCCAGGATGCTTGTTTCCAGTCCAGGGAAGACATGGCTTGGCAGTTCGGGCTGGACTGTTCCCATGAGGCACAGGGTCAAGACTGATTTGCATATAGCTGTGTCTGAACTGGGGTGGCAAAGTGAGCTAAAGAACAATGATGGATTCAACCCAGATCTGTGACTGGGGGTGAGTGTCTGAAAAGTTTCAGCGCTCCGTCCATCATCTTCTTGTGTTTGCTTTGTTCTCCCTAAGTTGGCAGGGTATGCCCAGATGTGGGTCCCTTGCTCACTTTGCCACTGGATTCAAGCTAGCCTGGCTGATGAGGGCTGTTAGCCTGAAACCAGTCCCAGGATGCTTGTTTCCGGTCCAGGGAAGACATGGCTTGGCAGTTCAGGCTGGACTGTTCCCATGAGGCACAGGGTCAAGACTGATTTGCATATAGCTGTGTCTGAACTGGGGTGGCGAAGTGAGCTAAAGAACGATGATGTATTCAACCCAGATCTGTGACTGGGGGTGAGTATCTGAAAAGTTTCAGCGCTCCGTCCATCATCTCCTTGTGTTTGCTTTGTTCGCCCTAAGTTGACAGGGTATGCCCAGACGTGGGTCCCTTGCTCACTTTGCCACTGGATTCAAGCTAGCCTGGCTGATGAGGGCTGTTAGCCTGAAACCAGTCCCAGGATGCTTGTTTCCGGTCCAGGGAAGACATGGCTTGGCAGTTCAGGCTGGACTGTTCCCATGAGGCCCAGGGTCAAGACTGATTTGCATATAGCTGTGTCTGAACTGGGGTGGCGAAGTGAGCTAAAGAACGATGATGGATTCAACCCAGATCTGTGACTGGGGGTGAGTGTCTGAAAAGTTTCAGCGCTCTGTCCATCATCTCCTTGTGTTTGCAGATAATTCATCCCTAAATTCATCACTGAGGAGTGGGAGATCCAAATCCCGAAAAAAGGCTGCTATATTATCCTTATCCGGGTCAATATCTTCTGTGTAAAGTTCTTGAAAAAATTGGACAAATGCATGTTCGATCGCCCCATCGTCAGTGATGATATTTCCGGTTGATTGACATTTTAGTTCTTTAATAGCATTTCTGGCCTGATTGGCTTTAACCTTCCAGGCCAAAAGTTTGCCACATCCTTCCCCGTATTCGTAATTAGCGAGTTTGCTTGCTTCCCATTTTTGTTTTACCTTAATTTCCAAATAATCGGCTAAGTTAGCTTTTGCTTTTACTAACTCCGTTTCAAGACCTGGGTTGTTAGATGGATTTAAGGTGCGCCCTATATTTCCTTGTATTGTTTTAATTGAATCTTCTAGAGATGTAATCTCGTTCTTGACCATTTTATTATGTGATGCGTTAATACTAACTAATATGCCTCTAAGATAGGCTTTGTACGTGTCCCATACCTTATTTAAGGGGGCTGAGTCAAGATTAAAAAGAAAAACTATTTCGTTGAGTTTTTCAATTTGTCAATTATTGAGGCTTCTAGAAGTAGAGATCGATTCAAAGTCCAGCGCCGTTCAGCTGCCTTATCTTTTACCAGGAATTGGAGTGAAACTGCCGAATGGTCAGATAGATGCTCCGGAATATGGGAGACAGTCTTGATATGATTACTGATGGCAGCTGAAACCAAAAAAAAAGTCAATCCTCGATCGGTGACCGTGTTTTTTATTGTAAAAAGTGTATTTACCCGGTTCTGCCCCCGTCTTTACACCCTTAAGGGTCCAAATATCCACAAGGCCCAAGTCCTGAATTATATGCCTTAGGGCCGCTCTCATTTTAGGGACAGTAACAGCCGCCCTCTTAGAAGTTGTGTCCTGAGCAAGGTCAAGGACTACATTAAACCCCCCCCCCCCATAATGATAGGTTCATTTAACTCAATTAAGTGTAAGAATAGTGTATTTAGGGGAGTGGGATCGTCCAAGTTTGGACCGTAATATCCAACGAATGCAAGCCAGATTCCCTGGATCTTTACCTTTGCAATTGCCCATCTACCTGATGGATCTACCAAAGTTTCACCTAAAATACATTGGGATGATTTTTAAACAAGATTGCCACCCCTTTTACTGTGACCGTTTGAGTAGTGCATATGCAATGCTCTATCCATGGTTAGCTTTTCAAAATTTCCAACCATTCTTCTTTTAAAAGATGGGATTCTTGAATAAAAATAGCATCTGAATCACACAACTTCAGATACTCCAATATCCTTCTCCTTCTTGGTATCACCCTCAGCCCGTTAACATTCCATGTTAGAATTTTCAGACACCTAGGATTATCTAGACCTGCCATTGAATGAGATTACTTTCCTATCATATTCTAGGTAGTTCAGCCGTTCAAAAGGCAAAGGCAACAATAACACAAATAAACTAACTACAAAATTAAAGAAAAATTACATTAGAGGACTTTTTTTTTTATTTTCTCCCACATGCTCCCCCACCCTTTGTGAATCTTTTTTTTGAATTTTCCTATACTTGCATTTTGTGCCCGTGACCCTCCCAACCCTCCCTGGGGAACCCTCCCTAGCAACTAGAGGTATACTGTGGACACCTCGTTATGAACTCTCCTACGTCCTGATGGTCAAATTAATATAACTGTTAAACCATTTGTGCTTTAATCTCCTCTATAATTTTTTTTACTTCGTTTGGATCCCAGAAATGATGCAAGTTATTGTTCCTCATGACCCTTAGGGATGCCGGGAACCGAATATTTGCAGTGGCACCAAGATCTCTTAATTCCTGGATGAATTTGCCAAGCTCCCACTGCCTA
The DNA here is from genome assembly GCA_963921515.1 of Calotriton arnoldi. Taxonomy (NCBI): domain Eukaryota; kingdom Metazoa; phylum Chordata; class Amphibia; order Caudata; family Salamandridae; genus Calotriton; species Calotriton arnoldi. The sequence continues at coordinate 1,711,423 of CAWUFW010001317.1, forward strand.
TCGAGGGTTGTACGGGAAATATCAGACCTGATACGGAAAGACCATTCATTTTTCCTGTATGATCCAGCCTTTAATCCCCCAGTGAGAATACTTTCTTTTAATGAGTAAGTTTTGAAGTTTACAAGAATCCTTCTAGCTCTTTTCCTGCCTGCACGGAGCACAAAGGGGTCTCGATGAACTCTTTATATATCCTCTTCTAGCGTGGTTTGTTGAAGGTCCATATTATGGTCCTTTAGAAGAGAAATTACAAAGGCCTTGATATCCCCGCCTTCCAGACCCTCGGGAACATTCAAAATTCTTATATTATTCCTCCTTGCATTATTTTCAAGGGCTTCTAACTTATCTCTTAACTCTTGTTCGCTTTTCTTTAACTTCAAAATCTCTTCTTGGTTATCGGCCACCTTCAAAGACACCTCTTTGTATGCAGTTTCAATAACTCCAACTCTGTCAACCAAACTATTAATTTTTTCTTCCATAGTTTCACAGTGCCCTTGTATTTTTTGTTGGTTGGTTTCAGAAGTAGCGAATCTGTCCCTTATTTCAGATAGCAATGGTGTCATTGTAGTTTCTAATTCGGGGGTGTTAGGTTGGGCCATCGTCCTTCCTGGATCGCCCCGTATAGCCTGCGTTTGATGATCCGGAGAAGACATCGAGGCAGTAGCACTCTGTTTAGCAGTGGGGCCTGTATTATCTGAGATTGAGGCTGAACAGTCTTCAATGCCTACTAAAGGGTCAAATCTATTTTTTGTTAAGATCTGATTTGTCGTTGATTCCTTGGTGCCGGTAGCCATACTTTCCTCCCCTTGTCTGAGTGGTATAATCTTAAGGGGTTGATATGAACTGGGATGATCTTCTGCTGTAGTAGGGGGCCCTTGCACCTGTACCTTAAAATAAGAACGAAGGGAGGGGGTAATTTTGATTTTCCCCGATTTCCTCTTCTTCTTGGTTTGTTTATTTTGATTATGTCCTGATTTCCCTGCAAGCCCTTTGCTCAGGTCTGATGCAGGTGATTTATCAGCAGGTTGCGTGGGTGGAGAAACCACCTGAATTCTAGGTATAGTATTCCCGGTGCTTAGGGTAACCAAATCCTCCTTTCCCCAAACCCCTCTGCTCCTTAACGTATACCTATTTACTGTATTACCATTATTTACTGTCCCGTTTGCTCTCCCTTTCTTATCCTTTTTTTCCTTCATTTCCTTATTTACTATAGTAGTTGTGTTCTCAGCCCCCTTTCCTGCCCCCTTTCCAGGATCTCCGTCTTCTGGTGAGACCCGCACCCGCCTTCTTACCGGGGTCATCAGAGTTGTTCTGGCAGCATGTCCCTGCTCCTGCTCGCTCTGAATTACGAAGGCAGCCTCCAGGATACACTTCCCTCTGCTCCTTTCTTTTGAATTATCCGGAGCGGCACTCTGTATCCGAGTCCTATCCGTGCTTCTCCGTGGAAGACCAGTCCTTGCGGCAGCGCGGCGGCTCCGGCTGAGCCGTGTTGCTGCCTCCGCCCACACTCCTCCCAGCGTTTCTCTGACAATTCCTCCTCACCTCACCGCACCGCCGAGGCGCCAAGACGGCAGGGAAACCGAATACACAAAAAAAAAAAGAAAATCGGCCCCACGGCCCCCACAACACCCTCGCTCTAGGTTCGCACCATAGGATCCATGCGGTAAGCACAAACTACTGCTTCTGACGACTCATGCGCACCACCGGCGTAGGAGAGCTCGCGACCGTTACTGCCTAGCGGTCACCATGTTCCCCCCCTATATTCCTAATCTTGTCTCTTCTTGTCAAAGTGTATTTTTTTGTGGACGGACAGCAATGTTTTGGTTGGAATGACTAACTGTTAATAGTGGCCTCTTTGGCAATTGCTTTCTACTAACATTTTTACTATTAAGGTTGGGGTGTGTAGATTTTCAGTAGTCTTACCAGTAGTATTGTTTTTCTGTTGGCACCCTCCTTACCACTGTTCCAATATTTTCCTTCTCCTCTCTGTGTTGCACAATGTCCATTTTTTCTTCTGCGGGTATTGTTTTTTAGGCATTGTGAGCAAATCTGCTTTAGAAAAGACATAAATAAGTATAGCTTACAGTACTTAATGTCCTAAGACAACAGGTAGATTTTTAATTGTATTTATTGTCTTTTAAACAATATTCCTCAAAGCAATATGCCTGTCTTTTGAAGAAATATGTAGATGGAGGTGATGAGGTATACTTTGCAAATTCTCTGGAATTTTCTTTAAAGAAGAAATTGAGCTGGTTTGCTTTCCAACAACCACCAGAGTGGCTATGGTTGTTGGTGTTCTTTAGTAGTATTGGGCTGTGTTTATATCCCAGATTGCATTACAAACCAATTACATATTGCTTTACTTCTTAATTGTATTTGTTATCTAGTTTGGTCATTGGTTTTCATTGTCATGTGACCAAAATGGTTGTTTCACATGCCTTTGTAATACCTGAGAAACTTTATTGCTGCAGACTAGATTATGTTCTTACATCATTTTTGATTTTTGTAATACTGTGCTACATTTGTAGCCCAAATTGAATGTAAGCCAATCATTGTCCTCCTTGCAAACTGTACTTTCAAAGTTAAGTACTTTCCTACTGGCCAATCATCTAACTGTGAATAAATTAGTTTGTCTGGCTATGTGTGCCTCATTCTTGTATCAGTGCAGGTGCAAGATGGTTCGTATTTGGATTGTTAGGCACAGTTTCATTCTTTGGGCTAGAAGGCATTCCAGGAAAACAGATTTTGAAGCCGCTTTAGGTTTGAAAGGAGTAGACATTACATGGTTTTGGAAAAGAGTTTTGAGATGGAAACAGTTACTCCCTCTACTTTCCTCTGTTAGTGCATGTGATCATCCACATTTTATGATTATCTACAGAGGTGGCAAACATTTATGCAACTTAACTGGAGTTAGACTAGAAATTGACATGTAGGAGGCATTCTCCAATTTAATGTGTATATTCCCAAACACACATTTTGTCCTCTCCAACATTTGTCAGAGACCAAAGTCGAAGTGGTCTAGTCAAATTGCTGCTAAGTTTGAAAAGACTGGAAGACATGTCAACAAGACAGCATAAGCATTAATTAGAAATCGTGGAATGTCTTCCGTTTTTCATTTGGATATCAAATATTCCAATGCTGTACTGTGTCATCCTGATTGTGTCCAATTTACTGCATATGGAACCCATCTTTTCCTTACAAGTCTCAAAACTTGGCTTCTCCAACATATTTAAATATGCATAATTTTGAAAACTAACAAAGGCTATTTTAAGAGCTACTCTATATTATCTGTAATTTATTGTTTATATATATATATATATATATATACTTTTTTTAAAAATTAAAATACTGCAGTGCTTTCTAGATACTTTCACAATAGTAGTGTGGTACTCCATAAATTAAAAAATATATATTTAAACTTTTAAAATTAACTTTCACTACCCTACAAAGTTAGTTACAGTGGCTGATTCTTTCCTCTACACTATATCATCATTAATCAGCTACATTCCACATTGAAAAACACAAAACAACAAACGTATGGTGTAATCAATGTGACTGATTTTAAATTTTGCAAGAGCTTTCATTAACCAAGTTGCGTTTTGTCATCAGCACATACCGTGGTATACTACCGTAGTACCGCAGTAGAACCGTGGCCCTATATATATATATATATACATTATGGGAACTATAGTTCGTAATCGATCATCCCCCAAATGGATGCACGCATTATACTCTGTTATTAGTAGGTCACACGGACCCCGCAAGCGGGCACGTCCTAAATCCTCTGCTGTTGGCCCACATAGTCGATTTGGTGAATACCTTGTCGAGTGGCCCCCTATTATCGTGGGGTGGTGTCGACTCCGCAGCAGGACGGCCGCAAATACATACAGCTCCAAGATGTGTCCATCAGTTGAGTCGCAATCGGCCAGAAGCAGCAAGAGAACTCTCTTTCCATGGTATGGTATCAACAGCCTCCGTGTAGGTTTGCCTGACGCGTTTCGAAAGCTCCTCAGCTTTCTCTTCAGAGTATAATGCGTGCATCCATTTGGGGGATGATCGATTACGAACTATAGTTCCCATAATGCACAGTTCCATATGACCATCCCATTGGAGGGAGTGCAGTATTTAAATGGGAACGTCATATGCACGCATCCTTTCCGTGAAAGCCTCTGAAGAGAAAGCTGAGGAGCTTTCGAAACGCGTCAGGCAAACCTACACGGAGGCTGTTGATGGCTGTAAGCGGTATCCATCCATACCATGGAAAGAGAGTTCTCTTGCTGCTGCTGGCCGAGTGCGACTCAACTGATGGAGACATCTTGGAGCTGTATATATATATATATATATATATATATATTCACTGAAAAACCATAGGTTTCAGGCACGTTATAGTTAGAAATTAGCATTTAAAAAACCTTTGAAATTCACTGAAAAAACCATAGGTTTCAGGCACGTTATAGTTAGAAATTAGCATTTAAAAACCTTACAAATTCACTGAAAAACCATAGGTTTTAGGGACAGTTATAGTTAGTTGGACATTGCACTCGTACAAAACCCGTGAAATTCCCCCGTTATAGTTAGTTCAGCTAACTATAACTCGCGCCCCCGCAATGCACTGCTGATGACGTCACATATTACATCACTCATGACATGGTCAGTGACATCACTGATGACATCACTGATGACATCTCAAATGACATCACTGATGACATCATGCAGTGACTGTGTGTTTTTATTTATTTATTTTATTTATTTTATTTATATAGCGCCTGAATCGACCCCCGAAGGGGTATCTCTGCGCTTCGGGCGTGCAACGTGAAGTGGTACAGCTATACCTGAATCAGAAGTGGAAAAGGGTGGTTTTTAGCAGTTTCCTAAACTGAAGATGGTCGGGACATTGTCTTAGAGGAAGGGGGAGCTCATTCCAGTACTTAGGGCCTAGATAGGAGAGGGCTTTTCCCCCCGATCTGGTCTTCATGACTCGGGGCACCATCAGGAGATGTTTGGATTCTGAGCGTAGAGATCTCAAGGGAAGGTAAGGGGTGAATTTCTTCATGAAGTAGGCAGGGCAAGGTTGAACAGCGCTTTATGAATGATACAGCAGATTTTGAATCTTACCCGTTGCCGTATTGGGAGCCAGTGGAGCTGCTGCAAGAGGGGTCGAGAGGCAGTTCTTGGGGGGGCATTAAGGACCAGTCGTGCCGCAGTGTTCTGGACTACTTGCAATCTGTTGAACGAGACCTCATTCGCAGAGATCAACAGATCATTACAGTAGTCCAGACGGCTTGAGACAAGTGCCTGAGTCAGGGCCTTCCCTGTAGAATCAGGAAGCAGAGGGAAGACTCGGCGAAGCAGGCCTAAGTTTAAATATGTTTAATATATATGCCAAGGTGTATTGAATAATGAGTGGGTGTATAAGTGTCTGGATGGATGATTTAGTAGGTGCGTGACTGACTCTATAAGTGAGTGATTAAACGTATCTTACTAAATGCATGGGTTAGTGACTAAACTGTGTGAACGTCTTTACCTGTCTGTCTTTTGGTGTGTAAGTGGCTGCATGGGTTTGTAAATAGCTACATGAGTGTCTATGAGTTATTGATTGGTTGTCTGAGTATCTGTATGGGTGCCTGAGTGTTTGTGTGGATGGGGTGTGTGTGACTGCACATAGATGTATCAGTGGGTGATTCACTGGGTGCATGGTTTCAAGAATGCATCTGTGATGGACTGTATGGGTGGGTGAGTGTGTGTATGGGTGTGTTAGTGAGTGAATGTATATCTCAGTGGTACATGTGTGAGTAACTACATATGTGAAAGGCAGTATATATGTGTGTTGGAGTATATAAATAGCTATAAGCGAGAGTGTGTGATTGTGAGAGTGACTGTATGGATGAGTGTGTGCTTGTATCAGTGATTGTATAAGAGCATAAGAATGTGCTAGTATTTGTATGAGTAAGTGAGCTGGTGTGTGTATAACTGTATAGGTGAGTAAATGGCAGTGTGATTAATTATTTGCATGACTGACTAGGTGTGTGAGTACCTCTATGGATGAGTGGCGGTGTGTGAATGTCTATGTAGGTGTATGAGTGCATATGATAGTCCTGTATTGAGTGACCGTAAGTATGAGTGACTGTACGGGTGAGTGAGTGGATGTGTGTGTAGACCTAAGAATCAGTGAGTGGGTATGTAGTTATTGGTGTTGGAGTGTCTATGGTTTTGGGAATGGCAGTCTGTAATTTACAGTGGGTGTATCAAAAGTTATATTAGGGTGTGAGAAGATGCATGAAATTATCACATGGATGATGTCATCAGTGATGTCATTTGAGATGTCATCAGTGATGTCATCAGTGATGTCACTGACCATGTCATGAGTGATGTAATATGTGACGTCATCAGCAGTGCATTGCGTGGAGCGCGAGTTATAGTTAGCTGAACTAACTATAACGGGGGAATTTCACGGGTTTTGTACGAGTGCAATGTCCAACTAACTATAACTGTCCCTAAAACCTATGGTTTTTTCAGTGAATTTCAAAGGTTTTTTAAATGCTAATTTCTAACTATAACGTGCCTGAAACCTATGGTTTTTTCAGTGAATTTCAAAGGTTTTTTAAATGCTAATTCCTAACTATAACATGTCTGAAACCTATGGTTTTTTTCAGTGAATTTCCAAGGTTTTGTAAATGACAATTTTTAAATGTATTAATTGTTATCTTTATTTTTTTGATACTGATTTACTACATTTTTTTAAACTATTTATTTTTAAATTACATTGTAATTACATTATACATTACATTACAAAATATACTTTCTCAGAATGAATTACTTTAGTTTATATTCTTTGCAAATAGGCAATAGACTTTTAAGTACAGTAGTTACAGTTGTTGCAATGGGCAACACAATTTCAAACACAATGCAACATTGAGCTCAATGTGAATTTCTAGTTAAATGCAATTAGTTACTTTATGGATTACTTTTCTAACCACAGGACTGGATCCTAGATTCAGTCCTGGGACATCTCCTGTAAACAGTTGAGTAAAAGCGTTTTGGTTACAGTACTGATTTTTAAGGAATATTATTGTATTTTAAAAGTTGACACTTAGAAACTTTTTCACATAGAATCACCAATGTTATCCTATGGCAGGAAATTCACTTAGCAGGTAAGTAGTGTTATCGTTACTTTTTCTTACTCAGTGGTGGATCCTGGATCCAGCACTGGTGCATCTCCTGTAAACAGTTGAAAGAATGCGTTTAAGTCATACAGGCGATTTTTAAGGAATATTTGTAGTTTGTGAAAATCGACACTTTGAAACTTTTCTGCTGAAAACCAGACAAAGGATTCCTATGGAAGGAAATTCAAGTTACTGGTAAGTACGGTTAGAATTACTTTTCAGGATCTGTACTGGGCTAACAGATGCAGCACTGGGTTCTCTCCTGATAACAGGTGAGTAAATCGGAATTCGTAGTTCGGCTGATTTTAGAGGAATATTCTAAAGTTCCAAAACTCCACACTTAGAAGAATTTCCAAGTGAAACCAGTCAATGTTAGCCTATGGAAGGAAATTCAAGTTACTGGTAAGTACGGTTAGAATTACTTTTCAGGGTCAGTGCTGGGCTAAAAGATGCAGCACTGGGTTCTCTCCTGATAACAGGTGAGTAAATCGGAATTCGTAGTTCGGCTGATTTTAGAGGAATATTTGCACAATGGTGAAGGAAGGGGGTGGGGCCTGAGGTGACATGTCTGCAAACACGCCCTGTGGCGCGTTTTAAGTTGGAGAATTAATTCCTCCTCAATCCCGAGGGTCCCTAGGGGCCAACTAGCCCACCAGATACCTCCAGTATGCGCCAGAGAGCTGCGTTGCAGAGAGGTGTTCAGAGGCCACGCCCCTTTTTGCACCTCTCTGCAACGCTAGTTGGCCCCCAGGGACCCCCAGTATTCAAGGGGAATTCGTTCCCCATATGCAAACGCGCCAGGGGGTGCGTTTGCAGAGTGGTGAAAGAAGGGGGCGTGGCCTCCGGCGCGATGCCGGTGTTTTTTTTTGTTGTTTTTTTTTAAGAAGGGGGCTGTGTGGCCCCCCTTCTTTTTCAAATGTATTGGTCCTGGGGACCCCATCCCCCAGGGCCTGCCCCCTATTTATTTATTTTAAAAAAAAAAACAATTTGGAAGGGGGCCGCGTGGCCCCCCTCCCGAGGCCTTAATCGGCCCCGGGGACCCCATCCCCCGGGGCATGGCCTGTTTAATTTTTTTTTATTGTTTTGGAGGGGGCTGCGTTGCCCCCCTCCTCAGGCCACCTATGGCCCCGGGACCCCATCCCCGGGGCCGGCCTTTGTTTGTTTTTGTTAAATTTTGGGGAAGGGGGCCGCGTGGCTCCCATCCCGGGCCACTACTTGCCCCGGGGACCCCATCCCCGGGGCTGGCCCTCTCTGTTGGGGGACTGTGGGGGGTCCCCAATCCCCCACGGTCCCGTCGGCTCCCCGCGTCCCTCGGGAGCCGGCATTGCTTTCCACATGGGGAGCTGCTAAGATGCAGCTCCCCATGTGGAAAGCATTTGCTTTGGATATTGGAGCGAGAGCAGGTTTCCTGCTCTCGCTCCAATATCCAAAGCAGTTTAGCTATGACAGGACGGGAGCCGCAAGGCTCCCGTCCTGTCATAGCAAACTACAGTGTCCCGGGGGTAGGCACCCGGGACACTGCAGGAGCCGGCCCTGGGGGGTGGCGGTCCCCAGGGCCATCAAGGGCTCCAGGAGGGGGGCCGCGCGGCCCCCCTCCCATCCAAATGCACAGCCCCGGGGAGGTGGTGGTCCCTGGGGCTCGGGGGTCCTTAACGGACCCCCACATTAAAATATTTAGTGCCCCGTGGCGGTCCCCGGGGCGTTTGGGGGCTCAAGCCCCCCACATAGGTAATTTAAAAAAATAAAAAGAAGCCCCGGTGGGTGGCGGTCCCGGGGCTGCGGGAGGGCCGAGAGCCCTCCCGCATCATTTTTTTATTAAAGCCCCGGGGGGTGGCGGTCCCCGGGGCTTGGGGGGGCCTTAGAGGCCCCCCACACATAAAACTTAACCCCCGCATGCCCCCGGGACTTGGCCCACCCGGGGTTCAATTACCAAAGAAGCGCGGGAGCCCGCGCTTCGTTTTTTTTTTAATCGGGAGGATCCGCGCACCGTAAGCGCATCCTGCCGATTTAAAAAAAATAATAAATTGGAGCCCTGAGCAGGCCTAGGGGTCAGGGTGTTTCTACCCTGCCCCTTTTTGCGTATTGCGCACTTTTTACTGCTTTCTTGTTCCTCGGTTCTACCGAGGAACAAGATGGCTGCCAACACTTCCTGATTTGGAGTGTTGACAGCCAATTAGCATGCAGCTCGAGGTCGGGAGGGTGCGCGGATCCACCGCGGCCATAAATATTGAAACTTTTATTTTGGATTTTCTCAGCAACTACTGAACGGATTTACACCATTTTTTAAAAGGGTACTTTCTTAACCAAGCACTACCTTTTTGCCAAATTTGGTGTAATTCCGTTCAGCAGTTTTTGCTGTAGCCTTGCATAAAGTTTCCTATGGGAAATCGATTTTTTCACTCTTATTTTTTAATTTCTCTGCAACTACTGAACGGATTTACACCATTTAAAAAAAGGTTGCTTTCTGAACCAAGCGCTGCCTTTTTGCAAAATTTGGTGTAATTCCGTTCAGCAGTTCGGGCTGTAGCCGTGGCTAAAATTTCATATGGGACCCCCCTTTTTTCTCAGCCGCCGCTTGATGAATCACCCGAAACTTTCAAGACAGGAGCGGACCGGAGCGCCCCACTAGTTTTGAAAATTTCGCGATGATTCGTCAAACGACGCAAAACTTATTGGGAATAGAATGTTGCGGATTTCCTATGGATAAAGGTCCTAACTATAACTATCTACTGCGACCGCCAGTAGATAATATATATATATATATATATATATTACCTACTGGCGATCGCCAGTAGGTAGTTATAGTTAAGACCTCGTTTCTATTCAAAAAGCGTTTTTTTTTGCCAATATCTTTGGCGCCGTTTGATGAATCTTCGCGAAATTTTCAAAACTAATGGTTCACTCAGGTCAGCTCCTGTCTTAAAAGTTTCAGGGTGATTCATTGAGTGGGGGCTGAGAAAAAAAGGGGGGTCCCAAAACGCGTTTTCTCCATTTTAATTTCCATATGAACCTTTAGACAAAGCTACAGCCTGAACTGCTGACCAGAATTACACCAAATTTGGCAGAAAGGTAGGTCTTGGTTCAGAAAGCGTAATGTTTTTTAAATGGTGTAATTCCGTTCAGTAGTTCCTGAGAAATTCATAAAATACAAATATCGATATCTGGTGGCCGAGGAGGATTCGCGAACCCTCCCGAGCTTCATTTTGATTGGCTGCCAACACTCCAAACCAAGAAGTGTTGGAAGCTTATCTTGTGACTCGGTAAAACCAAGTCGCAAGAAAACAGTAAAAAAAAGATAAAAAACAAGAAAAGGGGGCAGGGTAGAAACACCCTGACCCCCTAGGCCTGCTCAGGGGGTCCCACACAGACCCGCAGGCCCAAAAAAAGCTCTTTTTTTTAAAGGAAAATTGGCAGAATTCGCGCTGGGTACGCTTATCCCGCTGAAAAATTAAAAAAAACAAAGCGCGGTCTTCCGCGCTTCGTTTTAATCAGCCCCCGGGTGGGCCAGGTCCTGGGGGCAATCAAAAAAAATAGTGCGGGTGCCCCAGCAGCCCCAGGGACCATCACCTCCCCGGGGCCATGTGTATTACATGTGGGGGGGCACGCAGCCCCCCGCAGCCCTGGGGAACGCCACCTCCCAGGGGCTTTTTTTTAAATTAAAGGCGTGGGGGGGCTCCTGCCCTCTCCATGCTGCCCCGGGGACCGCAACCTCCCCGGTGTGCATTGGTATTATGTGTGGGGAGCCTCGTGGGCCCTCCCAAGCCACGGGGACTGCCACCTCCCCGGGGCTTCAATAATTAAATAAATAAGTGTGGGGGGCTCCTGCCCCCCCACACTGCCCCAGAGACCACCACCTCCCCAGGGCACTAATTAAGATAATGCGGGGGTCCATTGCAGACCCCCGGCCCCAGGGACCACCACCTCCCTGGGGCTATTTTCACATTGGGAGGGGGGCAGCGCGGCCCCCCTCCTGGAGCCCTCTATGGCCCTGGGGACCACCACCCCCCAGGGCCAGCTCTGGCAATGTCCCAGGGTGCCCACCCCCGGGACATTGCAGTTTGCAATAGCAGGGCGGGAGCACAGCTCCCGCCCTGTCATTGCAAACTATGCTTTGCTTTGCTTCATGGAAGTGAGAGCAGAAAACCTGCTCTCGCTTCCATGAAGCGAAGCAGATTGCTTTTGGTCAAGGGGAGCTGCATGTCAGCAGCTACCCTTGTCCAAAAGCAATGCCAGCTCCCGCAGGAGGCGGGGAGCCGGCAGGGACCATGGGGGCATTGGGGCTCCCCCCGCGGTCCCCAACCTTGAGGCCAGGTCCCAGGGGATGGGGTCCCCGTGGCCAATAGTGGCCTAGGGAAGTGGGGCCATGCGGCTCTACTCCATAATGAAATTAAATTAAAAAAAAAAAAAGAATGAGGTAAAACTCCGGGGGATGGGGTCCCTGGGGCCAATAATGGCCTCAGGAAGGGGCCGCACAGCCCCACTCCTTAAAAAAAAAAAAAAATATGTGGCCATGCCCCAGGGATGGGGTTCCTGGGGCAGAAATCGGCCATGGGAGGGGGGCCGCGCAGCCCCCTTCCCGTTTAAAAAAAAAAATGCTCAGGCCCTGGGGGGTGGGGTCCCCAGTGCCCAAAAATTATAAAGGGAATGGGGGCCACACAGCCCCCCCTTCCAAAAAGCAAATTAAATAAAAGCCGGCATCTCGCCGGAGGCCCCGCCTCCTCCCTGCACCACTGTGCAAATGCGCCTCCTGGCACGTTCTGAATTGGGGGATTAAGCCCCCTTGAATACTAAGGATCCTTAGGGGCCAACTAGCCCACCAGGTATCTCCAGTAAGCCCCACACAGTGCAATTACTGAGAGGTGGTCCGAGGCCACGCCCCTTTTTACACCACTCTGCAAACGCGCCTCTTGGCGCACTGCTGGTGGGCGATGAGGTCCCTTTGTGTCCTGAGGACTTCAGGACTAAAGTGAACTTTATCCCCCAAGCAGTAGTGCGCCAGGAGCTGCGTTTGCAGAATGGTGTAAAAAGGGGCAGTGGCCTTGGACCACCTCTCAGCAATCCAGCTGTGTGGGGCTTTCTAGAGATAACAGGAGGGCTAGTTGGCCCCCTGGGACCCTCAGGAGGCAAGGGGACTTCATCTCCAGCCAAGAGCACGCCAGGAGGCGTGTTTGCAAAGTGGTAGAGAAAGGGGGCATGGCCTCTGTCCACCTCTCAGCAATCCCACTGTGTGGGGCTTACTGGAGGTAACAGGTAGGCTAGTTGGCCCTACGGACCCCCAGCAGCGAAGAGGACTTCCATCCCCATCCAAGAGCGTGCCAGGGAGTACGTTTGCAGAGTGGTGGGCAAAGGGGGCGTGGCCTGCTATGAGAACTTAGCAATCCTGCTGTGTGCGACTTACTGGAGGTAATAGAAGGGGTAGTTGGACCACAAGAATGTCCTTGGAGGCCAACTACCCCTCCTGTTACCTCCATTAAGTCCCATACAGATCCATCGCTCTGCAAATGCACCTCCTGGCATACTACTGGTTGGAGGATGAAGTCCACTTTACTCCTCAGGGACTTTGGGGGCAAGAAGCCTTCCTGGTACCGCCTGTAAGTCCTACACAGTGGAATTCCTGAGCGCTGGTCGGAGGCCCAGCCCCCTTTCTCCACCACTCTGCAAACGCGACTACTAGTTGAAGAAGCATTTGGAATGTAATAGGTCTCGCATTTGCAAAAGTTGCGACTATTGGCATTATAAATGTAAAAGTTTTTTGCTAAAGTTTTTTTAAGTGGAGTGGATGTACGTTGTGTGTAGCAGAAATATGCGGTATGTTGTGCAGTGAAATTATGTGGATAGAAAGTATGTTGTATTTAGTGTATAGGAATTATGTAGAGTGAGATTATGTGTTATGGAGAGTAATTATGTGGTATGGTAGTCTGTGTTGTGGAGTGGTAACCTTACGTTTAGTCTTCCTCGTTTCCATAGAAGCTAAACTATAAACTCAATGAGACAAAAAAAAGAAGGAACTACTGAGGAGCATTTTTGGACCGAGTTGGAGGTATGAGCAGGGCCATGGAATTATGCGACTGTTTGGCTGCACCGACTTTTGCACAATTATACATTTTCCGCATTTGTCACATAATCCATCATCTGCTGCATAAGCTGCAGATTTGAACAAAAAAAAACTTGTTTCTATCTCAAACTGCTCAAACGCTACCAAAAATGCAGCGACAAGTGTTACAGCGTGGTGGAAGGCCCTTTGCAAACCTAGAATGGTCACCTATTACTTATTGCTAAATGTGGGTATTAAATTGGTACTAATGATGTGCAAACCACTCTTGCTTCTTACTGCAATTCTGTTGCTTCTTTCTGTAACTCTCTTTTTTCTGCACTTCTTTTGTCTCTTTCTGCTCATCTCTTCCACTTTCTGCACCTCTCTTGCCTCTTTCTGCACCTCTGCTGCCTCTTTCTGCACCTCACTTGCTTCTTCCTGTACCCCTCGTGCCTCTTTCTGTACCCTTCTCCCCTCTTTCTGTACCTCTCTTGCTTCTTTCTGCACCCCTGTTGCCTCTTTCTGCACCTCTCCTGCCTGTTTCTGCATCTCTCTTGCCTCTTTCTACACTTCTCTTGCCTCTTTCTGTACCTCTGTTGCTTCTTTCTGCACCACTCTTGCCTCTTTGTGCACCCTTCTTCCCTCTTTCCTTTCTGCACCTCTCTTGCCTCAGTCTGCCCACCTGTTCCCTCTTTCTGCACCCCTCTTCCTTCTTTGTGCAACTCACTTGCTTCTTTCTGCACCTCTCCTGACACTTTCTGCACCTCTCTTGCCTCTTTCTACACTTCTCTTGCCTCTTTCTGTACCTCTGTTGCTTCTTTCTGCACCCCTCTTGCCTCTTTGTGCACCCTTCTTCCCTCTTTCCTTTCTGCACCTCTCTTGCCTCAGTCTGCCCACCTGTTCCCTCTTTCTGCACCCCTCTTGCTTCTTTGTGCAACTCACTTGCTTCTTTCTGCACCTCTCCTGCTACTTTCTGTACCTCTCTTGCCTCCTTCTGCAGCTCTCTTGCCTCTTTCTGGACCTTTCTTGCTTCTTTCTGCACCTCTCTTACTTCTTTCTGCACCTCCCTTGCTTCTTTCTGCACCTCCCTTGCTTCTTTCTGCACCTCTCTTGCTTCTTTCTGTACCTCTCTTGTCTCTTTATGCACCTCTCTTGCTTCCTTGTGCACCTCACTTACTTCTTTCTGCACCTCCCTTGCTTCTTTCTGCACCTCTCGTGCCTCTTTCTGCACCTCTCTTGCCTCTCTCTGCACCTCTCTTGCTCTCTCTTGCCTCTTTCTGCACTTCTCTTGCCTCCTTCTGCACCTCTCTTGCCTCTCTCTGCACCTCATTCTCTTCTTTCTGCATCCCTCTTGCCTCTTTCTGCAACTCTCTTGCCTCATTCTGTACCTCTCTCGCCTCTTTCTGCACCTCACTCTCTTCTTTCTTCACCTCTCTTGCCTCCTTCTGTACCTCTCACTCTTCTTTCTGCACCTCTCTTGCCTCTTTTCTGCACCTCACTCTCTTCTTTATGTACCTCTCTTGCCTCTTTCTCCACCTCACTTGACTCTTTCAGCACCTGTCTTGCCTCATTCTGCACCTCACTCTCTTCGCTCTGCACCTCTGTTGCCTCTCTCTGCACTGCTCTTGCTTCTTTCTGCACCTCTCTTGCAAACTTCTGTATCCCTCTTGCCTCTTTCTGCACCCCTGTTCCCTCTTTCTGCACCTTTCTTGCCTGCTTCTGCACTTGTCCTGCCTCTTTCTGCACCTCTGTTGCTTCTTTCTAAACTTCTTTTGCCTCTTTCTGCACCCCTCTTGCCTCTTTCAGCACCTCTGTTTCTACTTTCTGCACTTCACTTGCTTCTTTCTGCACCCCTCTTGCCTCTTTCTGTACCCCACTTGCCTCATTGTGCACCTCTCCTGCCTCTTTCTGCACCTCTCTTACCTTTTACTGCAGTTCTCTTGCTTTTTCTGCACCTCTTTTGCTTCGTTCTGCACTTCACTTGCCTCTTTCTGCACTCCTCTTGCCTCTTTCTGCACCTCTGTTGGTTCTTTCTTCACTGCTCTTGCTTCTTTCTGCACCTCTGTTCCAAATTTCTGCATCCCTCTTGTCTCTTTCTGCACCCTTCCTCCCTCTTTCTGCACCTCTCTTGCCTCAGTCTGCCTACCTGTTCCCTCTTTCTGTACCCCTTTTGCCTGTTTCTGCAACTCTCTTGACTCTTTCTGCAGTTCTATTGCCTCCTTCTGCACCTCACTTGCCTCTTTCTGCACCTCTGTTGGTTCTTTTGCACTGCTCTTGCTTCTTTCTGTACCTCTCTTGCAAATGTCTGCACCCCCTTGCCTCTTTCTGCACCCCTCTTACCTCTTTCTGCACCTCTCTTGCCTTTGTCTGCACCCCTGTTCCCTCTTTCTGTACCTCTTTTGCCTGTTTCTGCAACTCTCTTGCCTCTTGCCTCTTTCTGCAGTTCTCTTGTCTCCTTCTGCACTTCTGTTGCTTCTTTCTGCACTTCTCTTGCCTCTTTCTGCACCCCTGTTGCTTCATTCTGCACTTCTCATGCTTCTTTCTGCACTTCTCATGCTTCTTTCTGCACCTGTCTTGCTTCTTTCTGCACCCCTGTTGTCTCTTTCTGCACTCGTCTTCCATCTTTCTGTACCTCTCTTGCCTCTTTCTGCACCTCACTTGCCTCTTTCTGCACTTCTCTTGCTTCTCTCTACACCTCTGTTGCTTCTTTAAGCAATTCTTGTGCCTCTTTCTGCACTTCTCTTGCCTGTTTCTGTACCTGTCTTGCCTCTTTCTGCACCTCTCTTGCCTCTTTTTGCACCTCACTTGCTTCTTTCTGCACCCCTCTTGCCTCTTTCTGCACCCCTCTTCCCTCTTTGTGCAACTCTCTTGCCTCTTTCTGCACCACTCTTGCCTCTTTCTGTACCTCTGTTGCTTCTTTCTGTACTTCTCTTGCCTCTTTCTGCACCCCTCTTGCCTCCTTGTGCACCTCTGTTGGTTCTTTCTGCACTGCTCTTGCTTCTTTCTGCACCTATTTTGTAATTTTCTTCCCCCCTTTGTGCCTCTTTCTGCTCACCTCTTCCCTCTTTCTGCACCTCTCTTGCCTCTATCTGCACCCCTGTTCCCTCTTTCTGCACCTCTTTTGCCTGTTTCTGCAACTCTCTTGCTTCTTTCTGAACTTCTCTCGCCTCTTTCTGTACTCAAATGGGAAGTGCAAGCTGTCAAGTTTAAAGGTCTGCGTGCTCTCGTGACTGAGGTATATGTGTACTTGTATATGTATTCTTACATGTGTTATGCATCTGAAGATTGTAGCTTAAAAAGCGGGTAACTTCTCCTGTAGGTGGTCAAATCTTCTCAGTTCTGCTCTGTCATTCGGTTGCACAGGCAGACATGTCTTGTGTATATATGTGTTACAGAGCCCCTCAAATTTACTATTGAATAACCACGTGCCCTGTATTGTGAGCAGAAAGAAATGCATACACCTTTTTTACATAAATTTACAGAGTATGCTGTTTGAAACACAGGTATTCAAGTGTTTGTATGTTTATTTTCATTTAACATGTCACTAGGTAAAAGCATAGACACGCATCCATACCTTCACAAACTTGGTCAGACTTACAACAGTGATATGCTTAGGATTGCTGTTTTATATTTGGTAGGCCTAACATTCTGAGCAGTCGATTAATAGTGAACCTTCAAGAGAAAAGTGAGGTTTAAGACATCTTCAGAGAAGGATTAGTGATTGGGGTACTTTGTATGAGTCTGTTGTAAGGTACAGTCAAAGTAGGCCTCTTTCTGCACCTCTGTTGGTTCTTTCTGCACATCTCTTGCTTCTTTCTTCACCTTTCTTCTACTTTCTGGACTTCTGTTGCCTCTTTCTGCATTTCTCTTGCTTCTTTCTGCACCTTTCTTCCTCTTTCTGCACCTCTCTTGCCTCTTTCTGCACTTCTCTTGCTTCTTTCTGCGCCGTTCTTCCTCTTTCTGCACATGTCCTACCTATGTAGGCATAGTTAGAAATTAGCATTTAAAAAACCTTAGAAATTCACTGAAAAAAAGACATAGGTTTCAGGGACGTTATAGTTAGAAATTATCATTTAAAAAACCATAGAAATTCACTGAAAAAAACATAGGTTTCAGGGACGTTATAGTTAGAAATTAGCATTTAAAAAACCATAGAAATTCACTGAAAAAATCACAGGTTTCAGGGACGTTATAGTTAGTTGGTCATTTCACTCATACAAAACCAGAGAAATTTGGCCATTATAGTTAGTTGAGCTAACTATAACTAGCGCCCCGCAATGCACTGCTGATGACATCACTATTTACATCACTCATGACGTGGTCAGTGACATCACTGATGACATCTCAAATGACATCACTGATGACATCACTGATGACAATAATCCAATGACTTTGTGTTCTGTAAAGTTTAAATATGTTTTATATAGGCCAAGGTGTAAGGGCTGGAGGCTAGGAGGGGGTCGTGCAGGGTTCTAGATTTAGGGTTTAGGGAAGGGTTGGGTATTTTATAGCAGGGAGGGGGTCGCACTGGGGGTCTAGATTTAGGGTTTAGGAAAGGGTCGGGTAATTTTTAACAGGGCGGGTGTCGCGCTGGGGTCTAGATTTCGGGTTTAGGGAAGAGTCGGGTAATTGTTAAAATAGGCGGGGGTGGTGGGAGTCGTACAGGGGACTATTTTTATGGATTAGGGCAGTGGTCTGGAATTTTTAGTAATGGGACGGGGTGGGGGAGGCCCGAGAACCGGCTTGCGGACTGAGGGCAGGGGTTAGGGAAAACTTTTATCACGCATAGGCCTTTACTATACATGCTTTATATCAAATATGTTATAAAAGAATGCGTGGTAAAGGTTATTTGGGTTGTAACGCATGCATGGTAAAGGCATGCGTTGCAACGGAATGCATTGTTCCATCATACAACCCCATAATCTGTATTCCTGCCAAATTTGATTAAAAACTGTTCAGCCATTTTTGCGCTACTGCCAACTACAAAGTCTATGGGCAATTAATTGGTGGAAAAACGTGTTTCGGCACCACCTTTTTTCATTGCACCAACTTTAACAAATCTCCTAGAAATTTCCATCATCAGCCAGTGTAGAAAAGGCAAAAGGTTTGCACAATTTCGTGGAGATTCATCAAATGAGGGCAAAGTAATTTGCAAGCAAATATCTGAGGAATTCCTATCTCTGGGAATTATAAATATATATATAAATATATATATATGTATATATATATTTTTCACCAAAAAGATAATCACGCAGCACTCTCCCAAGGGGTAGATTTAATAAACGGTTTTATTCCTTTAGCAAGCCATTACTCCTTCCACCACCAAAGCGTTTCAACCGACAGGTCTTGATCACGGTGCACCTGTCGGTTGAAACGCGTTGGTGGTGGAAGGAGTAATGGCTTGCTAAAGGAATAAAACCGTTTATTAAATCTACCCCTTGGGAGAGTGCTGCGTGATTATCTTTTTGGTGAAAAATGTAATTCGAGGCTAGTCCTGCCTCGCCACGCGCACCAGCTGTGCAAAGTGCGCCCTTCGTGTGGGACGACATTGGTGGCTAATATATATATATATATATATATATTCACTGAAAAAACCATAGGTTTTAGGGACAGTTATAGTTAGTTGGACATTTCACTCGTACAAAACCATAGAAATTCCCCGTTATAGTTAGTTCAGCTAACTATAACTCCCGCCCCGCAATGCACTGCTGATGACGTCACATATTACATCACTCATGACATGGTCAGTGACATCACTGATGACATCACTGATGACATCTCAAATGACATCACTGATGACATCATCCAATGACTGTGTGTTTCTGTAAAGTTTAAATATGTTTAATATATATAGGGAAAGGCGTATTGAAGAATGAGTGGGTGTATAAGTGTCTGAATGGATGATTTAGTACGTTAGTGACTGACTCTACAAGTGAGTGATTAAACGTATCTTACTGAAAGCATGGGTTAGTGACTAAACTGTGTGAATGTCTGTATCCGTCTGTTTGTTGGTGTGTAAGTGGATGCATGGATTTGCGAATAGCTACATGAGTGTCTATATGGGTTATTGATTGGTTCTCTGAGTATCTGTATGGCTGCCTGAGTGTTAGTGTGGGTGGGGTGTGTGTGACTCTGTACATAGATGTGTGAGTGGGTGATTCACTGGGTGCATGATTTCAAGAGTGCATCTGTGATGGACTGCTTGGGTGGGTGAGTGTGTGTATGGGTGTGTTAGTGAGTGAATGTATATCTCAGTGGTACATGTGTGAGTAACTACATATGTGAAAGGCAGTATATATGTGTGTTAGAGTATTTAAATGGCTATAAGTGAGAGTGTGTGATAGTGAGAGTGGCTGTATGGATGCGTGTGTGCTTGTATCAGTTATTGTATAAGAGCGTAAGAATGTGCTAGTATTTGTATGAGTAAGTGAGCTGGTGTGTGTATAACTGTATAGGTGAGTAAATGGGTGTGTGATTAATTTTTTGCATGACTGTCTAGGTGTGTGAGTACCTCTATGGATGAGTGGCGGTGTGTGAGTGTTTATATAGGTGTATGAGTGCATATGATAGTCCTGTACTGAGTGACTGTAAGTATGAGTGACTGTACGGGTGAGTGAGTGGATGTGTGTGTAGACCTAAGAATCAGTGAGTGGGTATTTCGTTTTTGGTGTTGGAGTGTCTATGGTTTTGAGAATGGCAGTCTGTAATTTAGAGTGGGTGTATCAAAAGTTATATTAGGGTGTGAGAAGATGCATGAAATTATCACATGGATGATATCATCAGTGATGTCATTTGAGATGTCATCAGTGATGTCATGAGTGATGTCACTGACCATGTCATGAGTGATGTAATATGTGACGTCATCAGCAGTGCATTGCGGGGCGCGAGTTATAGTTAGCTGAACTAACTATAACGGGGGAATTTCTATGGTTTTGTACGAGTGAAATGTCCAACTAACTATAACTGTCCCTAAAACCTATGGTTTTTTCAGTGAATTTCAAAGGTTTTTAAATGCTAATTTCTAACTATAACGTGTCTGAAACCTATGGTTTTTTCAGTGAATTTCAAAGGTTTTTTAAAGGCTAATTTGTAACTATAACGTGCCTGAAACCTATGATTTTTTAAGTGAATTTCAAAGGTTTTTTAAATGCTAGTTTCTAACTATGCCTACAGAGGTAGGACATGTGAAGAAAGAAGAAAAAACGCACAGAAAGAAGCAAAAGATGTGCAGAAAGAACCAACAGAGGAGCAAAAAGAGGCCTTGTTGCAAAATCATCCGGTGCCCACAACTTTTTCAGACGGGTACTGGTGGTAACCAGAGCCAGTGCTATGCTAAAAGACACTTAGAATACAGTGAAAACACCTACATACACTAGGGAACACTATGCGTTGGGGTACCCCTGTGATTAGCATGACCTCCTCTGCAAGTCCCTAGTACATAATAGGGCAGGGGGATTAAAACTACCTCTTAAAACGCGCTACAGGGCGCGTTTGCACAGTGGTGAAGGGAGGGGGGGCCTGAGGTGACATGTGTGCAAACACGCCCCGTTTTAAGTTGCGGGATTAAGTCCCCTTGAATCCTGAGGGTCCCTGGGGCCCAACTAGCCCCCCAGGTACCTACAGTTAGGACCACAGAGCTGAGTTGCAGAGAGCGTTCCGAGGCCACGCACCTTTTTCACCTCTCTGCAACTCAACTCTGTTGTGCTTACTGAAGGTACCTGGTGGGCTAGTTGGCCCCCAGGGTCCCTCAGGATTCAAAGGAATTAATTCCCCAACTTAAAACGCACCACAGGGCGTGTTTGCGCACATGTCACCTGAGGCCCCACCCCTCCCTTCACCACTGTGCAAACGCACCCCGTGGAGCGTTTTAAGTTGGGGGATTAGGTCACCTTGAATCCTGAGGGTCCCTGGGGCCCAACTAGCCCACCAGGTACTTCCAGTAAGCACCACAGGCCTGCGTTGCAACGCCTGTAACAAATTGTGCAGTTGTGTTTAGGTAGTGAAGAGGGTCGTGCTGGGGGTAGTGTTTTAGGGTTTAGGGTAGTGCAGTGGTGTTTGTGTAGTGTAGGGGGTCATGCTGGGGGTAGATTTAGGGTTTAGGGTAGTGCAGTGGTGTTTGCGTAGTGTAGGGAGTCGTGCTGGGGGAGTGTTTTAGGGTTTAGGGTAGTGCAGTGGTGTTTGGGTAGTGTAGGGGGTCATGCTGGGGGTAGTGTTTTAGGGTTTAGGGTAGTGCAGTGGTGTTTGGGTAGTGTAGGGGGTCGTGCTGGGGGTAGTGATTTAGGGTAGTGCAGTGGTGTTTGGGTAGTGTAGGGGGTACTGCTGGGGGTAGTGTTTTAGGGTTTAGGGTAGTGCAATGGTGTTTGGGTAGTGTAGGGGGTACTGCTGGGGGTAGTGTTTTAGGGTTTAGGGTAGTGCAGTGGTGTTTGGGTAGTGTAGGGGTACTGCTGGGGGTAGTGTTTTAGGGTTTAGGGTAGTGCAGTGGTGTTTGGGTAGTGTAGGGGTTCGTGCTGGGGGTAGTTTTTAGGGTTTAGGGTAGTGCAGTGGTGTTTGTGTAGTGTAGGGAGTAGTGTTTTAGGGTTTAGGGTAGTGCAGTGGTGTTTGGGTAGTGTAGGAGGTCGTGTTTTAGGGTTTAGGGTAGTGCAGTGGTCTTTGGGTAGTGTAGGGAGTCGTGTGGGGGTAGTGTTTTAGGGTTTAGGGTAGTGCAGTGGTCTTTGGGTAGTGTAGGGGTCGTGCGGGGTAGTGTTTTAGGGATTAGGGTAGTGCATTGGTGTTTGGGTAGTGTAGGGGGTCGTGTGGGGGTAGTGTTTTAGGGTTTAGGGCAGTGCAGTGGTGTTCGGGTAGTATAGGGGGTCGAGCTGGGGGGAGTGTTTTAGGGTTTAGGACAGTGCAGTGGTGTTCAGGTAGTGTAGGGGTCATGCTGGGGGAGTGTTTTAGGGTTTAGGGCAGTGCAGTGGTGTTCGGGTAGTGTAGGGGGTCGTGCTGGGGGAGTGTTTGAGGGTTTAGAGCAGTGCAGTCGTGTTCGGGTAGTGTAGGGGGTCGTGCTGGGGGAGTATTTTAGGGTTTAGGGTAGTGCAGTGGTGTTTGGGTAGTGTAGGGGGTCGTGCTGGGGGTAGTGTTCTAGGGTTTAGGGCAGTGCAGTGGTGTTCGGGCAGTGTAGGGGGTCGTGCTGGGGGGGTGTTTTAGGGTTTAGGGCAGTGCAGTGGTGTTCGGGCAGTGTAGGGGGTCGTGCTGGGGGTGGTGTTTCAGGTTTAGGGCAGTGCAGTGGTGTTCGGGCAGTGTAGGGGTTGTGCAGGGGTGGTGTTTCAGGGTTTAGGGCAGTGCAGTGGTGTTCGGGCAGTGTAGGGGGTCGTGCAGGGGGTGGTGTTTCAGGGTTTAGGGCAGTGGTGTTCGGGCAGTGTAGGGGGTCATGCTGGGGGTGGTGTTTCAGGGTTTGGGGCAGTGCAGTGAGTGGTGTTCGAGCAGTAAAGGGGGTCGTGCTGGGGGTGGTGTTTCAGGGTTTAGGGCAGTGCAGTGGTGTTCGGGCAGTGTATGGGGCGGTGCAGGGGGTGGTGTTTCAGGGTTTAGGGCAGTGCAGTGGTGTTCGGGCAGTGTAGGGGGCGGTGCAGGGGGTGGTGTTTCAGGGTTGAGGGCAGTGCAGTGCTGTTCGGGCAGTGTAGGGGGTCGTGCAGGGGGTGGTGTTTCAGGGTTTAGGGCAGTGCAGTGGTGTTCGGGCAGTGTAGGGGGTCATGCTGGGGCTGGTGTTTCAGGGTTTAGGGCAGTGCAGTGGTGTTCGGGCAGTGTAGGGGGTCTTGCTGGGGCTGGTGTTTCAGAGTCTAGGGCAGTGCAGTGGTGTTCGGGCAGTATAGGGGGTCTTGCTGGGGCTGGTGTTTCAGGGTTTAGGGCAGTGCAGTGGTGTTCGGGCAGTGTAGGGAGTCGTGCTGGGGGTAGTGTTTCAGGGTTTAGGGCAGTGCAGTGGTGTTCGGGCAGTGTAGGGGGTCGTGCTGGGGCTAGTGTTTCAGGGTTTAGGGCAGAGCAATGGTGTTCAGGCAGTGTAGGGGGTTGTGCTGGAGGTGGTGTTTCAGGGTTTAGGGCAGTGCAGTGGTGTTTGGGCAGTGTAGGGGTCTTGCTGGGGGTGGTGTTTCAGGGTTTAGGGCAGTGGTGTTCAGGCAGTGTAGGGGTCTTGCTGGGGGTGATGTTTCAGGGTTTAGGGCAGTGCAGTGGTGTTCGGGCAGTGTAGGGGGCCGTGCTGGGGGGTGGGGTTTCAGGGTTTAGGGCAGTGCAGTGGTGTTCGGGTAGTGTAGGGGGTCGTGCTGGGGGAGTATTTTAGGGTTTAGGGCAGTGCAGTGGTGTTCGGGTACTGTAGGGGGTCGTGCTGGGGGTGGTGTTTTAGGATTTAGGGCAGTGCAGTGGTGTTCGGGCAGTGTAGGGGGTCGTGCTGGGGGTGGTGTTTCAGGTTTAGGGCAGTGCAGTGGTGTTCGGGCAGTGTAGGGGGTTGTGCAGGGGTGGTGTTTCAGGGTTTAGGGCAGTGCAGTGGTGTTCGGGCAGTGTAGGGGGTCGTGCTGGGACTAGTGTTTCAGGGTTTAGGGCAGAGCAATGGTGTTCAGGCAGTGTAGTGGGTTGTGCTGGAGGTGGTGTTTCAGGGTTTAGGGCAGTGCAGTGGTGTTCGGGCAGTGTAGGGGGTCTTGCTGGGGGTGGTGTTTCAGGGTTTAGGGCAGTGGTGTTCAGGCAGTGTAGGGGGTCTTGCTGGGGGTGATGTTTCAGGGTTTAGGGCAGTGCAGTGGTGTTCGGGCAGTGTAGGGGGCCGTGCTGGGGTTGGTGTTTCAGGGTTTAGGGCAGTACAGTGGTGTTCCGGCAGTGTAGGGGGTCGTGCAGGGGGTGGTGTTTCAGGGTTTAGGGCAGTGCAGTGGTGTTTGGGCAGTGTAGGGGGTCGTGCTGGGGGTGGTGTTTCAGGGTTTAGGGCAGTGCAGTGGTGTTCGGGCAGTGTAGGGTGTCGTGCCGAGGGGTGGTGTTTCAGGGTTTAGGGCAGTGCAGTGGTGTTCGGGCAGTGTAGGGGGTCGTGCAGGGGGTGGTGTTTCAGGGTTTAGGGCAGTGCAGTGGTGTTTGGGCAGTGTAGGTGGTCGTGCAGGGGTGGTGTTTCAGGGTTTAGGGCAGTGCAGTGGTGTTCGGCCAGTGTAGGGGGTCGTGCAGGGGTGGTGTTTCAGGGTTTAGGGCAGTGCAGTGGTGTTTGGGCAGTGTAGGGGGTCGTGCTGGGGGTGGTGTTTCAGGGTTTAGGGCAGTGCAGTGTTGTTCCGGCAGTGTAGGGGGTCGTGCAGAGGGTGGTGTTTCAGGGTTTAGGGCAGTGCAGTGGTGTTTGGGCAGTGTAGGGGGTCGTGCTGGGGGTGGTGTTTCAGGGTTTAGGGCAGTGCAGTGGTGTTCGGGCAGTGTAGGGGGTCTTGCTGGGGCTGGTGTTTCAGGGTTTAGGGCAGTGCACTGGTGTTCGGGCAGTGTAGGGGGTCTTGCTGGGGCTGGTGTTTCAGGGTTTAGGGCATTGCAGTGGTGTTCGAGCAGTGTAGGGGGTCGTGCTGGGGCTGGTGTTTGAGGGTTTAGGGCAGTGCAGTGGTGTTCAGGCAGTATAGGGGTCGTGCTGGGGCTGGTGTTTCAGGGTTTAGGGCAGTGCAGTGGTTTTCGGGCAATGTAGGCGGTCGTGCTGTGGCTGGTGTTTCAGGGTTTAGGGCAGTGCAGTGGTGTTCGGGCAGTGTACCGGGTTGTGCTGGGGCTGGTGTTTCAGGGTTTAGGGCAGTGCAGTGGTGTTCGGGCAGTGTAGGGGGTCGTGCTGGGGGTGGTGTTTCAGGGTTTAGGGCAGTGCAGTGGTGTTCGGGCAGTGTAGGGGGTCGTGCTGGGGCTGGTGTTTCAGGGTTTAGGGCAGTGCAGTGGTGTTCAGGCAGTGTAGGGGGTCATGCTGGGGCTGGTGTTTCAGGGTTTTGGGCAGAGCAGTGGTGTTCGGGCAGTGTAGGGGGTCTTGCTGGGGGTGGTGTTTCAGGGTTTAGGGCAGTGGTGTTCGGGCAGTGTACGGGGTCTTGCTGGGGGTGATGTTTCAGGGTTTAGGGCAGTGCAGTGGTTTTCGGGCAGTGTAGGGGGTCTTGCTGGGGGTAGTGTTTCAGGGTTTAGGGCAGTGCATGGTGTTTGTGCAGTGTAGGGGGTCTTGCTGGGGGTGGTGTTTCAGGGTTTAGGGCAGTGCAGTGGTGTTCGGGCAGTGTAGGGGGTCATGCTGGGGGTGGTGTTTCAGGGTTTAGGGCAGTGCAGTGGTGTTCGGGCAGTGTAGGGGGTCGTGCAGGGGGTGGTGTTTCAGGGTTTAGGGCAGTGCAGTGGTGTTCGGGCAGTGTAGGGGGTCGTGCTGGGGCTGGTGTTTCAGGGTTTAGGGCAGTGCAGTGGTGTTCGGGCAGTGTAGGGGTCTTGCTGGAGTTGGTGTTTCAGGGTTTAGGGCAGTGGTGTTTGGGCAGTGTAGGGGGTCTTGCTGGGGTGATGTTTCAGGGTTTAGGGCAGTGCAGTGGTGTTCGGGCAGTGTAGGGGGTCTTGCTGGGGGTAGTGTTTCAGGGTTTAGGGCAGTGCAGTGGTGTTCGGGCAGTGTAGGGGTCATGCTGGGGGTGGTGTTTCAGGGTTTAGGGCAGTGCAGTGGTGTTCGGGCAGTGTAGGGGGTCGTGCAGGGGGGTGTTTCAGGGTTTAGGGCAGTGCAGTGGTGTTCGGGCAGTGTAGGGGGTCGTGCTGGGGCTGGTGTTTCAGGGTTTAGGG
The DNA here is from genome assembly GCA_963921515.1 of Calotriton arnoldi. Taxonomy (NCBI): domain Eukaryota; kingdom Metazoa; phylum Chordata; class Amphibia; order Caudata; family Salamandridae; genus Calotriton; species Calotriton arnoldi. Next base: position 1,737,364 of record CAWUFW010001317.1, read on the forward strand.
CAGTGCAGTGGTGTTCGGGCAGTGTAGGGGTCTTGCTGGAGTTGGTGTTTCAGGGTTTAGGGCAGTGGTGTTTGGGCAGTGTAGGGGGTCTTGCTGGGGGTGATGTTTCAGGGTTTAGGGCAGTGCAGTGGTGTTCGGGCAGTGTAGGGGGTCTTGCTGGGGGTAGTGTTTCAGGGTTTAGGGCAGTGCAGTGGTGTTCGTGCAGTGTAGGGGGTCGTGCTGGGGATGGTGTTTCAGGGTTTAGGGCAGTGCAGTAGTGTTCGGGCAGTGTAGGGGGTCGTGCAGGGGGTGGTGTTTCAGGGTTTAGGGCAGTGCAGTGGTGTTCGGGCAGTGTAGGGGTCATGCTGGGGGTGGTGTTTCAGGGTTTAGGGCAGTGCAGTGGTGTTCGGGCAGTGTAGGGGGTCGTGCTGAGGCTGGTGCTTCACGGTTTAGGGCAGTGCAGTGGTGTTCGGGCAGTGTAGGGGGTTGTGCTGGGGCTGGTGTTTCAGGGTTTAGGGCAGTGCAGTGGTGTTCGGGCAGTGTAGGCGGTCGTGGTGGGGCTGGTGTTTCAGGGTTTAGGGCAGTGCAGTGGTTTTCGGGCAGTGTAGGGGGTTGTGCTGGGGGTGGTGTTTCAGGGTTTAGGGCAGTGCAGTGGTGCTCGGGCAGTGTAGGGGGTCGTGCTGGGGGTGGTGTTTCAGGGTTTAGGGTAGTGCAGTGGTGTTTGGGCAGTGTAGGGGATCGTGCTGGGGCTGGTGTTTCAAGGTTTAGGGCAGTGCAGTGGTGTTCGGGCAGTGTAGGGGGTCGTGCTAGGGCTGGTGTTTCAGGGTTTTGGGCAGAGCAGTGGTGCTCGGGCAGTGTAGGGAGTCGTGCTGGGGGTGTTGTTTCAGGGTTTAGGGCAGTGCAGTGGTGTTCGGGCAGTGTAGGGGGTCGTGCTGGGGGTGGTGTTTCAGGGTTTAGGGCAGTGGTGTTCGGGCAGTGTAGGGGGTCTTGCTGGGGGTGATGTTTCAGGGTTTAGGGCAGTGCAGTGGTGTTCGGGCAGTGTAGGGGGTCGTGCTGGGGGTGGTGTTTCAGGGTTTAGGGCAGTGCAGTGGTATTCGGGCAGTGTAGGGGGTCGTGCTAGGGGTGGTGTTTCAGGGTTTAGGGCAGTGCAGTGGTGTTCGGGCAGTGTAGGGGGTCGTGCTGGGGGTAGTGTTTTAGGATTTAGGGTAGTGCAGTGGTGTTTGTGTAGTGTAGGGGGTCGTGCTGGGGGTAGTGTTTTAGGATTTAGGGTAGTGCAGTGGTGTTTGTGTAGTGTAGGGGTCGTGCTGGGGGTAGTGTTTTAGGGTTTAGGGTAGTGCAGTGGTGCTTGTGTAGTGTAGGGGTCATGCTGGGGGTAGTGTTTTAGGGTTTAGGGTAGTGCAGTGGTGTTTGTGTAGTGTAGGGGGTCATGTTTTAGGGTAGTGCAGTGGTGTTTGGGTAGTGTAGGGGGTCATGCTGGGGGTAGTGTTTTAGGATTTAGGTTAGTGCAGTGGTGTTTGGGTAGTATAGGGGGTCATGCTGGGGGTAGTGTTTTAGGGTTTAGGATAGTGCAGTGGTGCTTGTGTAGTGTAGGGGGTCGTGCTGGGGATAGTGTTTTAGGGTTTAGGGTAGTGCAGTGGTGTTTTTGTAGTGTAGGGGGGTCATGTTTTAAGATGCAATGCTTCAATACCTGACCAGTCTGCACTACATAAAACTGCAAAACAACTATAAATAAAAAGTGTTTTGCACACTTTTGTCATTGGGCTATATTTGGGCTACATCTGGGTAATATTTGTGCTACATTTGGGCTCTTTTTTCACTGGTGGCCATCTTAGAAGACTTCTTTGTTATGAAGTTTCCTAATTTCCTCATTTACTGCAGTCTCCTCAGTAGGAAATGCTTTCAGTTTTTTACTTTGATTCCATCAAGAAGGCATTCAGATGTGTCTCACATTTGCCATAAATTCAGAATGTTAGCACTCTAGTTGCTCATTAGAACACTGTAGTAAAGCTACTGCTCACCAGGGAGTTAACCGGAAGTCTGCTGCTGGTATTGAAAGTGATTGTTTCAGTCTGCATGTCAGAATTTTCTGATGAAATAGAAGAGGATTTGAGATCTCACTTAAAACATGCCCTAATTTTTCTTTCTGCAGCTCTAACCATAATTTCTATTTCAAAAAGAACCCCCTCATTTTGTTCGTTTTTAAATTAAATGTTTTAAGTGTTACCGGTTTATTCCAATCAAGATGGCTTCAGGTGTGCCATACTTTTGTCATAAGTTAGGCTGTTAGCGCTCTAGTTGTTCTTTAGAACACTCTGGGAATCTGCAGTAGAACACAAAGGAATCAACTGACAGTCTCTGCCCTTGTTGGATGTACATGTTTTACTGAGAATGTCAGACTTCATTCTCACATGACTGAGAAAGATAATGTGAATTTACAGAAAATATGCTCTCATTTTAGCTTCTGGAGCACCTTCCAAAACTCTATGGGACAAGCATGTGAAAATAGTTTTCTCTCAAACATGATTCATGAGATCCCAGCAGAAGGTTTTTCACAGGGTAAAATCATCTTAGAACACCCACAATTCCTGAAATTAGTATGGTACCATCAACAAATGAATTCTAATGTAACTAAAGTCTGTTATCACCCTTTATAGTTCTCCTTTTGGTAACCCTCAAAATCTTTGATTCACTACAATGCATTTCAATGGGGTACTATCATGTATATTGGTCTCAAGATGGCTGCCAGCGATTCCAGGATGAAGTGCTGACAGCCAATCAGATCTCACAATGACATGTGTGGTTAGGCTCCGCCCAGATATATATGTGATTTTACTTTTGATTTTCTCAGGAACTACTGAACGGATTTCACCATTTAAGCAAAAGGCACGACACTGAACCAAGGGCTACCTCTTTGCCAAATTTGGTGTAATTCCGTTCAGCAGTTCGGGCTGTAGCTGCGACTAAAGGTTCCTATGGAAAAATGAATGGGGAAAACATGTTTTGGGACCCCCCTTTTTTCTCGGCCCCCGCTTGACGAATCACCCCGAGACTTTCAGGATAGGAGCGGACCGGAGCGCCCCAACAAGTTGGAAACTTTCGCGAAGATTCGTCAACCGGCGCCAACGTTATTTCAAATAGAATGTTGCGGATTTCCTATGGAAAATAGGTCCTAACTATAACTATCTACTGGTGACCGCCAGTAGATAATATATATATATATATATATATATATATATATATATATATATATATATATATATATATATATATATATATATTGTATATTCCACTCCGCTAAAGAGTGATACCTTCATAGGAATAAAAAAACTCTGGGAGGTTGACTCTTGGTATGAATAGCGGACCGATGCAGACACCTGGCTCCAAGCATATGATTAAGGCTATACTGCCGAAACGCGTCATGCTGATGCTGTCTGTCCTGCAATAAAGCATTTTCTCCATGGAATCCCCTGCTGTGTCCCCTCCGGTTCTTCATCTGAAGTAATCTTTCTCTGTATATATATATAAGATATATTATGTATATATATATAATGTATATTCCACTCCGCTAAAGAGTGATACCTTCATAGGAATAAAAAAACTCTGATAAAGTAGGGAATGTTGTGATAATGGAATCTAGTATGTATGAACAAGAGGTCATGCGACAACAGTCTCAGATTGAATGTTATGAAACTATCACAACAGATGAATACAAAGCCTCTATGTAGAAATATCAGGGTAAATTAAGGGAATAGAGAGATGGGGGGATTTTAGACTGTGATGAATATAATTTCTAAGAGTGCCTTACTTTTATGTGCTGCCTAAAGTGCATAACAGTATGATTAATACCCCTGGGAGACCAATAGTTTCCCCAAATGAAATCATTTTAGAAAATACTGCAATTTACATCAACACATTTCTATTTCCTTTTCTAAAGAATCTGCCATTGTAATGTAAGGACAGTGGAGATTTCTTGGCTAAAATCAATAATATAATTTGGTATGGGCAGAATCCTACCTGATGATTACATTAGATGTGGTCTCTCTTTATACGAGTATTGACCATACTTTTGGAATGTATTCATGTAAACATTATTTGAAAACAAGACCTGCTTGCTATTTAGAACATAACAGGATGCTGATTAACTTGATTTAAACCTGCCTGAAGGAGAACATACTTGTGCATCACGGAGTCTTTTATTGCCAGAAGGTTGGTACTGCGATGGGCACCTGCTTCACCTCCAGCTTTGCCAATCTGGTGATGGGCTGGTGGAAGAAGCGGGTGGCCTGGGCGGATGATAACCAGGAGTTTCTGCAGAATGTTTTAATATGGACTCATTATATAGGCAACTTATTCTTTTGTGGAATGTCGCACCAGAGAAAGCACGAGAATATGTGACTAGACTGAATAATAAACCCATATAATTGAGTGTGAATGAAATGGCATTCCTGGATATAACATTGAAGGTACAGGAAGGTAGAAATGATACCTAGGTACATCGGAACAGTACAACAGGTAATAGCACATTGCACTTTAAGAGTCAACACCCAAAGAATTTGAAAGAGAGTATACCCTATGGGAAAACTTTGAGTCTGAGAAAAATCTGTAGTCAGGAGGAAGAATTTATAAGACAGTTGTCATAAATGAAAGGAAGATTAAAAAAATAAGGGGTTACACCTCAAAGGCATTAAATACAGCAGCAGAAAATGCTGAAGCTCTTACGAGAGACCAACTGTTGTATCCCAATTGCAAACCCGAGAAAAAAAGATCAAAACATACGGCTTATTACATGTTTCAATTCCATGTCACACAAGTCAGAAATGTGATTTGCAAGCATTGGGCTATTGTGAAGAGTTATGCGATAATAGGTCAAGAGCTACCTGCAACTCCTCCCATAACATGCAGGAAAAGGAGGACTCTTAGGGGGATATGTACTAGGAAGTGGCGTAGCATGTTGTTAGCCTCCTTGGCTTAACGACATGCCCTGCCACTTCTGAAATGCAAGGCTGCACATATTTACAAGAATGTGGTGCAGCCTTGCGTTTCCCCCTGCGATGGCGCTAAGTTTAACAACTTAGCACCAATGCAGGCACCCTTGCACCAGAGTGCAAGGATGTCTTTGTGCAGGGGAGGATTGTTTATGTGTAGGAAGGTGTCCCTTCCTGCACATAAACAATCCTAAAATGCAATTCTGTCACTTTCATGTGTGCTGCTTCATGCAGCACACATGAAAGTGACAAAATGGCATTTTTTTAAAAAGTTTGTTCATGTACAGGAAGGGACACCTTCCTGTACATAAACAAACCATGGCATTTTGCTTTTTCCATGTGTGCTGCACAAGGCAGCAGACAAGGAAAAAGCAAAAACGAGTAGAAATAATGCATTCTCCTCGTTTCGCCAAATTAAGACCAGGGTTTTCCTGGTCTTAATTTTGGCCCTGCCTCCTATGTACGTCACCCTTGTACATAGGGGGCAGCATCAAATACAATGGGCCTTGCGGTGGAACACCCACCACAACACCCACTGCACCCCCCTTTCACGCTAACCATAGCGTGAAAGGGTGCCTTATGTACAAGGCAGCATTAAGCCACGTTAAGTGGCTTAACGCTGCCTTGTACATAAGGTGCAGCCCCTATCGCCACCACAACGTCTGTAAAAGTGACGTTGTGGTGGCGATAGGGGCTTGTACATATGCCCCTTAGTGAGAAATTAACACACAGCTATTACACTAGATCCCGTAAACCAGATACGTGACTGTCAAAGGCGAAGGTTTTTTTTAAATGTGACCATTGTAAGGCTTGTAAAATTCTTCCCAACACCGCAGAATATACTACCACAGATGACTACAAAAGAATAATAGGTAATTTTTACAACTGTGGCTCAGATCACTGTGTGTATGTTAGTCTGTCTATGTGCATGCCTGTATGTGGGAAGCACTATTTTTCCCTTGTGTAAGCGGATATTGGAACACCAAAGGGCAATAAGAAGTACTGATTTTACATACCCAGTAGCTAGACATTTTAATGAAACACTTGACAGCGATCCAGGGAAGCTTGTATTTTTTGCTATAGATTGGGTACCTATCAATGTGAGAGGTGGCAATAGACTGATACAACTGAGACGTTTAGAGTTGAGGTATAATTTAGATCTGCACACAAGGTTTTCAGCAGGATTGAATGGAGATGAGGAGATAGAAGTACATTTTGGGTGAATACCTGGACCAAACATTCCCTTTTATCACTGCGGTAGCATCTGGGAGATATGTGATTTACCTTTGTGGTTGATATATTTATCATATTTACAAATGTTAGAGCACTAAATGAAGAACTGATGGCTGTATTTGCACTAGATTTACACTTGTTGCTGCTGAAATGTGATATTTGCACAATATTTACTGTTGTGGATAGACCTGGTGCATATGCACATGCATATGTGCATATGGGATTGATTGATGCTACTGTTATAATTACGTTACTTGCACATTGCTTGATGCTGCTGGGTGAAAAGATATATTTGCACTTTATATATCCATGCTGCTATAGTGATGGGGATATTTTCACCTCATTCAATTTTTGAATCTCAGCTTCTTTTGCACGTGTTATGATCAGTGATGTGATCTAATGATATTGTCACAATTGCGACATTTGCACATTGCCATCTGATGCTGGATGAGATGTTATATTTGTATTTATTATATCCATGCCGTTGTGGTAATTGCGATATTTGCACATCACTAAAACTCTAAATTTATGCCTTCCTATACTGATTGTTTGAGTATTATGATGTCTGGGTAACATCGAATCAAGGGTTCTCTCTGAAAACAAGATGGGCACTTGGTGCTATAAAAATGAGGGGCTGCACATGGAAACAGTATTAGATTGTCATGTCATGCCTCTGCCTCATGGAGAATTGGGTTAAATTGTCACCAGCAATAAAGCACCTCAAGAAGCATGATTTGCATTTTAGGTGCAAGTGAAGCATGGCTGATTATATAAATTATTTTGAAAATTAAGTGAATGTCATTGTTTGAGGTACTGACTCCCCTTTAGTAATAAATTCGGCCAAGGGGGATGGGGTTACCGGGGCCTATAACTAAGGATTGCATTTTTTGAAAACTTTAATTGTGTTTTTTGGCTTGGGGGGGTAACTTCTGGGTCCCCCGTGAGACCCAGAGGGTCAGAGTATCTCTACCCTGCCCCCATATATCTTTATTTTTTTATAACTTCAGGACAGGTGACTAAGTCCCTGAGTCCTGTCAATAGCTGCCAGCAACATTTTTCTATTGTTCCTGGCAGCCAGTCAGAGCATTTGCTCTCATGGGAGTCTAACTCCCGCAGGAGCAAGATGGCCAAAGGGAAATAAAGCTCCATACAACAATCAAAACACTCTATTTTTAAATTAGCGCTCCCACAAGAGTCTCTTGAGACTTTCACGGACCAAACTGCCTTAATATAAAATAATTGTTTACCCTAAATTACTCAAACATTTCTGAATTAATTTTCACTAAATCATAAAAAGCGCAATCTGCAGATCAAGATCAAGCTTCTAAATTTGGTGTTATTTCGTTCAACAGTTTTTGCTGTAGCCTTGTCTAAAGAAGCCTATGGAAAATGTGTGTGGATTTTGTGTTTTGGGACCTCATTTTTGTCTCACCCCTCGGTTGACGGATCACCCGAAGTTTTCCAGGAAGGAGCTGAAAAGGATGAACCTTTTTTGGGGAACATTTTGTGAAGATTCATCTAATGGGGCATATGTTATTAGCAATATTAGCAAACCAAAAAACTCTCCTTCTGTGGAAAAGCAGACCTGACTATAACTACCTATAATTACCTAGTGGCACCGCCACTAGGTGATAGATAGATAAATAGATACACACACAGTTTTTAAACATACATATTCGGCACGATTGAATGTGTGTGTGTGTGTATGTATATTTTCTGGGTTGGTTAACCCTTCAAGTCTCCTTTTTGTGTTTTTTTTTTTGAGGGGTTAACACTCGAGCCCTTTACTTTCTTTTACCTCTACCCATTTCAACCCCAACAATCAGCCTTACCTCCCTTTACCTCTACCCATCCCTAAAACTTTTATTTTGACCCACCATCAAACCTTACAATCACCCTAACCACCTCATACCTCAACCTAACTTTAAACCCCAAAATCATGCCTACGTCCTTTCACCTCTACCCATCACTAAACCTTAAAATCACCCTTACCACATTTTACCTCTTCCCACTCTTAAACCTTTAAATATTCCTTATCGCCTTTACTTCTACTGACTCCTCAACCCTAAAAACGCCATTACCACCGTTAACCTCTACCCACCCTAAACCTTAAAATCACCCCTACCTCCTTCTACCACTGCCCACCCTTAAACTCTAAAATCGCCCTTACCTCCCCTTACCTCTACCTGCACCTAAACCCTTTTTTGAAATCTCATAAATTATGATATTTAAACACAAAAAAAACTTACCTGCATGGAAAAATACTACATGGTAAGGGATGCATGGTAAAAGTAAAAATATATAATATATGTTTACCTGCAATTTATAGTTCATGCTTGGTAAATGATGTGTGGAAAGGGTTGCATACCCTTCCTAGTCCTTAATGATTAATCCATTGCTTAACCAGGGCCATTTTATGTACAGGAATCATGAGCTTCCAAGCTCTAACGTTCATGAATAGAAAAGGCAGTGCCATGGTGCCAAATGTGAAAGCATCCTCAGAGGGCACAGGACAAGCAATCAACCAAGACAAAGGTCTTAAATGAAATTCAATTGAGAGCCACCAAAAAGAGGGATGAACAGACAAATCAACAAAATTATATATAAGGTAGAATATTCCAAAGATATTTGTTCCAGTCAGTCACCAACAATAGTGAAGCTAGGCAGAGATTAGGAGAGGTTAAAAAAGAATTAAGGAGATTTAATGAGAAAACCTGGGAAAATTGGACTTGAGAATTCTCCCCATCAGATTATTTTTCCAGTAATGGACCAGTTGCTTTTTGGGCGGCAAAACAGGCCTTATCATCGAGCCTGTGACTTGTGGTTGGACATGGTTAGCCAAGCGCCTCAGTGTAATTGATTTCTGATTGAGTTTTAGATCTGGAAATCCAGCTCAATTTCCTTTGCATCTAGTTTAAAGCATGTTCAAGAAAGCCTGTGTATTTTCCCTTCAATCTGAGTAATGCATTAAAAGATTAGCTACAAGAACCTGGCCAATAAGCACCTTATAAGCACATTTTTAATAATCTCAGAGTCTTAGTTTTGCCCCATACTAATGTCTTCTTTAAGTTTAGCAAGAAAGTTCAAAAAAGGTAGTTTGGACCTACTTTACCACATCTCTAACAGTTTTCAGGGTCACAAATGTATTCCTCTATATGCCTAGATTAATTCCAAATCCATAGCATCAGTCTTTAAACAGGATGGGGAATTTGGAAACTATGTGGGAACAGTGAAAAGATAAAAATGTCTGATTTTATAGTTTTAACTAAAGATGTTAATTTATTAACAGTGTATGTCTAAGTTAAATCTCATCAACTGAAATGTGAGGCAAATTTAGAGGTTTTCTTAAAATTTGTCTTACTTTTCATTATTTTTTTGTGTGATGGAAATTCATTGGGATTGGTGATTGTTAAATGTAAGCACAAAGTTTGATGCACAGATACTTCTTGTGCTGAAAGGTTCAAAATTGTCATTGCAAGAAATACACTGACAGATATCACTTACTAAATCTTTGTTTTTCCACCTGACGAAATATATTTCCCTTTATCTTTCTTAGCACCATTGTTAACACCTTTAAAAATTAAAAAAGAAGTACAGTCCATATAATAGCAACATTTTAAGAAGATGCTGCATACCAAATTGACTAACCTAAAATCTAAACTAAGCATTGTTATCTTTAACATTTTGTTCTAGCTCCTAGATGTCATGCACCTTGCACATCGGAAGGCCTGGAAGGTGGGAGATATCTTTCAAGCAGTCATCCAGTTCTGCCAACAGCAGGAGCAAAGCACAGAATCTTCACCAAGTCTCTTTGACTGGCTTCTAGAACTTGGATAAGAAGCTCTACTCAGCCACTATTTTCTTGTTTTATTCTAGCTTTAGTTGCAGTGATTTGTGTAGTGCTATGCTTTTAAAACTACCGTGCACTTCGGTTACAGGAAACAAAGACCTGTATAAAAGCAACTGGAGAGTGTAGCACAGCTGTTCAAGTGAACCAATGGCATAACCATGCTTGACCTATGAGAATTAATTGACAAATTGTCAGTTAGAATGTATTAGAAAAGAAGCAATGATAGGCCTTTTGAATATCTTGTAAATGCTGAATGATACCGAGGCTGTGCTTAACAGACTATTTTTGTAATCCAATATTACACAGAATGTCTTTTGAATAATTTAGATTGGTTTGACATTTTTAATACCAGGCTCAGAACATTTTTTATCGATAATATTTGTACAGTATATATTAAATTATTGGCTGTCACATAGAACCAGAGGATTGAGCTTTTTCTGTTTACTAGGCTGCATGAGTCTCTTTAGTTTTCACCTGGTCTTACAACCAGAATATGAAGTAGCAGCTAGATATATTGGATGGCACACGATTTGGGGCACATTTTCTGTCTATTCCATTACAAATGCTCCCAAATCATGTTCAGGGAAGAAGAAAAAAATGAAAATGATGTCATTATATACTACTTTTTGTACAGTAGGGAGTTAGCGATAAAGCATTAAACTAAAAAAGAGTGGTTAGGTTCATCACTGACACATCAATCTGGTTATTATTCAGTAGGCAACCACTTACCTGACACTTGGAAATTGGTCTTCATCAAGTATAATTTTTTTTGTATATCTTTGCAAATGAAAACAAATCACAAAGAAGTATGGCATGCTTCTTTTCGGTCCAAACATTCTACTTGATTATGATTATTTTTTGTATCTGAAGTCTTGTGAAATTGATCAACACCTTCTAAAGAAGACACATAAGCAATTCACGTTTGCTGCCTTGCTTCATTTGAGACAATGTTCCCAAGATATAATTACAATAAAATATCCTAACATATGACTGTGTCTAGATTGTTTAAAAACCCTACAACTTAGCAATATTGCAAAGTGCATACATTCTCTGAAGGTAAACCCCCAAAATAATGTGTAATAACAAGAAGTAAAGCAAACAATGGGTACACATTGAAAGGAGCATGTGTGAATTGATATGAAATGGACTCCAAAATATTGAAAATTTGTTTTAAAAAGTAATAATATATAGTAAAATATTAACTCCAAACAAGAGATTTACAATAACTGATTCAGGCTCAACATGTGATACCAATAAGGGAATCTTCATTTTTCCATAAAACGGACGGTTATCGAGAAGACCAAAAAGAGGGCAGATAAAGCTAACAAATAGAAAGTTTTCTCATTTGTAACGTGTTCAATTGTCCTTCTTTAAGCAATGGCTTATGTGTAGGTCACTTTGTAATTTAATTGTGTATTTCCTGCCTTACTGTTATCATTAAAATGTCATGTTTAACAGGGCAATATGCCTGCGCGTCAGTGTCTGGTTTTGTATGATTCATTGCATAAAGACAAATATGCTTTTATTTCAGTCCTAAACATCTTCAATGCATGGAATATTTTTATGCCATACACAAGGATTTTTTGTAAGTTAAGATAAATAAGCTGTAGGTTTGTTTATATGTGTGAAATCATAATGTGTTCAAATAAAATGTCTTACTGTGAGGTAATAACCTTATAACTTAGCAGATATTCTCACAAGTTTGTCAAAGAAATTGAATTTAAGAGATTACAGGAATATTTTGTGGCATTTTAGGGCACCATTCGTGAATATATGTTGTTTGGTCATTGGCTACGTTTCCCTTTGAAGTTATTTAAAAATACATATATATTTGATGTGCACCATGAAAAATTCAACAGTTTATTTTAAAATGTACAATTTGTTAACAACAACTTTGGTATTCTGTTATGCAATGTAGCTTAATTACAATTGTGTCTGAACACGCTGTTGACATCTTCATTGCTAATGAAGGGAAAAACGCAAAGTGGCAGCCCACCTAAATATATACTACTTTTACAGATGAGGAGCAATTGCGAAGACCGTTTACTACCTGAAATCGAACATTGGCATGAAATATTGAAACAGGGATAGGTAATTTTATAACATTAAAAGTCCGATAATTTGACATATAATAACATAAGTTTATTCCCTCTGTATTTTTCTGTGTAATATTCCTTGAAATAATTTGACTTTGGCACAAAATTGTATAGTCCTTTCATGTGCCTTTGTAATAAATGTTGAACTATTGTGCCCTAATTATGAAATTCGATGGGTATTGTGAGTTACGGCTGAATTAGGATCACAAATTTTGCAGGAAAACCGCTCTCCCGATTTCTTTTCCCGGGAAAAACGTAAATCTGTGTGAGGAAATAAATGACCAAGGACTTAGGCAAACATGTGGAAATTGGCAGAGAAACTCTCACTTCCGCAGTTATTCCCTATGTCTGAGGATCAGACTTGCACTACTAAGGTAAAATGTCCACTGAAATTTGTGCACCCTGCAGCATTGGTTTTTCATGGTGCTGTATTACCACATCAGGAGTCCCAGGGCTCCTGTAATGAAGGCCTAATAGTATATATCCCCATATGTACACATGGCAAATTGTTAATATGGACACTGCATTGAAGCCAACCAAACCGAATAAATAAATAGAGGAAAACCTTCCACTTGAATTCGAGCTATTCCACTAGATGCCAAATTGGTTGGATTCGACACTCAACAGATGAGTCAGGTACTTGTTATTGTATTTATAAAGCCAGGCATGCCATAACCATCATATCATTGTGTCCTTAATGAAATTTATGATTTGTTCAATGTGCCATGCTTTGGACTGGAACATGTATGTCCTACTCAAAAGAGAAAGGCCTAGAACATTTTATACTGTGCATTTCTCAGGCAATCGATACATATTCCCGTTTTACTGAAAAAAATGATAAGCTTAAAGGCAAAGTTTTCAACTCCACCTTCAAATATATCTGCATCAAACTAAGATTCACTCCATGCAAAGTACATCATAAGACCAACTTTATTCACATGAAAATAGTATGAATAATCTTGAAGTCTTAATGCATTTATCTATATGTTTATAAAAGTTTTTAAAGCGATGTATTCTGTGTTTGGTCACCTACAAGTCTTTTTGTTAAGACATAGTTTATAAACCGCAAGATGGGGGAAGCTAGACTCCAGTTAAGGAGTAGGGATCTTGATCAAACATTCTGTTTTCAGGACCCCTTTTTGTTGACCCCAGTTGTACTCAAGTGTGATTCTAATGCTTATCCTGAAACGTCTGTAGCTTGATTTTGTTATGCTCTACGGATTGGATTCAGGGCATTCCACAGTCAGGGGCCTGGGACTACCAATAGGCTTCATCCATTTGAAGGCTTTTTGGGTAAGTAATTGTGCTGTTGCCATGTGTTTTTAGGGGCAAATGTATCAAGTATTTCCGTCGTCCTTGCACCAAGCAAAGGGGAGCAAGAGCGACACAACTACTAAGATAGAATTATCAAGCCACGCAAGACCTCTTTGCGTGGCTGTGAGTTGCTTGATAAATCTAGAGTAACGCAGAGTAGTGCAAATTGCTGCATTGCTTTACTCTGCCCCAGGAACACATTCCATGGGTAGTGTTTGGAGGTTCCCATGCAACACCAATGGATTTTGGCATATTCCCAGATTTGCCATAACTGGTAGACCTGGGAATGCATCAAAATGCCCGCAATCCCAAGGGAGGCGTAACGAAGAGAAATATCTTTATTTCTCCTCCTTTTTTCCTCTGTCTATATGTGCTGCATTCTGCAGCACACATAGAAACTGGAAACTGGCTCAGAGGATTGTTTTTGTGTAGGAAGGTGTCCCTTCCTGCACAAAAACAATCCAGCTTACAAGGCAGGAGTCCTGGCACCATGGTGTAAGGGTGCCTGCGTTGCCGCTAGGCAGCACGTTGTGTGTCAGCACTGGGAAAGGACAGGAATGCGCCATATTATGTCAAATACGATGTGTTCCTGCCCTTTCTCTGCCATGCAGTGCAGATCAGCAAGGTGGCTTGCTGCACTGCACTGCATGACTTTTTATAAATATGCCCCTTAGTTTCTGTAGGAAGTCTTAAACTTTAACCCAGTCATCCATATGTGGAATGAAGAATCTCGACACCTTAGCCTGTTTGTCGAGTTGCGTCAGGTCCAAGTAGCTATATGAACCACTTGTTCCATTTTATTGAAACCTTGTTATAGCACTCTGCAATTGAAACTCTACGCCAGCATTCTGTCGCCCTTACTGCACAACACAAGTCTTTAGCCTTAGTGACAGCAATCTCTCAGTTCTAGAAGCCCTGGAAATATGTTTTTTAAGCCATATTACTAATAGTTGTGAATGTACAGATTGACGTTGTGCTACAATGAGTGTTTATTTATCATATAGAGCACAAAGGAAATGACAGCGCTGTGCTTGTGTAATGAAGCAGAGTAATGGAAATTGTAAAGTAGTTCATATTGTTACAAACTGATCAGAAATAAACTTGTTCTGTGTCTTTTTGTCATTACCAATGGTGTTGTGTTGTGAGTTCTTATTGACGATCGGAACTAAACAGCATAGATGATGTTGTGACACTGGGGAGTTGTAGTAACTCTTTAGGCACAATAAAGAATGTTGGGCTCGATTTAGAGTTGGGTGGGTGGCCAGCCATCCGTCAAGAGACAGGAACTCATTTGCTCCCCTTTTGGACCACCACCTGCCATATTTAAAGCCTGTGCCAGCCTGGTGGAGATCTCTGTGCTTTCAAATGAGCTGCAGCCACGACTGCTCATCTAAAGGCAATATTAGTTGATGAGCCGCCGCCATGTTCCATGCAGCCCGCACAGCAAACCTTTTTTGCTACTAAGAAACAAACACCCACAGCATCCAACAAAATACTAATGACTGTGACACCCTGTGAGTTTTCTATCACGACATGGGGGTCAGTTTTAATTTCTTCTCTTCAGGCCTGTTAGACATTTCATGAAGGTCCCAAACAGAAACAAGGATATTAGGCCATCCACTTTACATAGGGTGGACATTCTGATGTACTTACACTAATAGCCTCAAATCCATCGGGCCATCAGTGTAAGGTTTCCTGCTTTGGATACAGCAGGTGACTGCTAATGAAAACAGCAGTACACCTGTCTATAAATAGAGCAGGCTGACTGTCAGTTTGACTGACAGGATACTCCGTAACATTTGTAGCAGAGTCCCCGTCTGCCAAATTGAAAATAAACCACCATAATTCCAGGAGTAAACTGAGACAGGCACAAAATGTGTTTATGACTGCTTGGAAAATGTGCATAAGGGGGATTAATAAACACATTCATCCACACCTACGCAGATATATGTGTTTTAGAATGTGCATGGAAATATACATGAATCACACAATAAATTAGCACACAGCCCAGTGACTTTAGTGGAGTGCTTCCAGGGCAAAGCCCTGACCAACAATAGTCAGATATCAAGAAGTATGGCAAGAGCGAATCTGCTTTGACCTCTAATGTCACTGCATCAACAACTACTTTACACATGGAAAACTGCAGGGACCGCCATCTACACCATCATCTAAATTCTCTGCACACAAAATTGCTCTGCTCATGACCCATTCCTGACTTAAAAATTCCTTTTGTGTTACAGTGGCCTTTGTGTTTGTATTATTAAACTCCTGGCAAACTGGCCAATGTTATGCAAGCCCACATTCCCTAATTGGTTTGTGGCATCTTTTTTCTGAAAGCTTAATGGCATCTAGTAACACATCTCTAATATATACTATCCTCAGCAGCTTTTATCCCAGCTTGCTGCTTCTTATGTCTAGCCTTACCAGTTTATCAACTTGAACACATACATCAAGACACGCACCTGCATATGTAATCCATCCCATGAAACATTATAAAGAGCTCTGCAACCCAAAGCTGATTCTTCAGGGTGTGACCTGCTTAGAATTGCCTGATCTTGGGAACTCCTTCATTGAGCTTCGCTGGTTATGTCACTCCTGATTTCGGTGAGTTGCAGGACTGGGAAGCAAAGGTAGTATTACCAGGGATATATGTGACAGCCAACAGTTCTGTTGCATAATCCACACTTATGACATCACCAGTGATCAGCACCCCTCCCCATCACTGCCTCACAACTATGCAGCTAAACAGTGTCATTGTAGTATGAGTGGAATGCTTTTCACCCTAAACATAAGTAAGAACACATAGGCTATGTAAGCCACCATTTGAGGCTCTTGAGGATTCTTCGATAGTGCCCTCTAAGCTACACTGATCATGTCATGAGTGATCGGCACCCCTCCCCATCACCGCCTCACAATTGTGCTGCTAAGCTATGTCATTGTAGCCCAAGTGAGTGGAACATTTCTCACCATAAACATAACACTATTTAAGGCTCTTCTGTAGTTCCCTCCATTCCTATTGATTTGGGAGTTCCTAAGTCTTTAATTGAAGAGTCTCTGTCTGCTTCCATTGATAGAGATCCATCTCCAGATGAACCTCTTCAATAGCCTTCTACAGATTTCTCGGTGAGGCAAGTGAGGAATTCAATGATCCTTTCCCAGATAATGATGATTACTCCAATGTAGAGTCTAGTGGGCTTTATATTAAGAAGGAGGTATATACACAGATCGTCATCAGCTTTGCCTTAACTTGACTCAAACAAATATGTGTCTAGCTATCTTCCGTCAATGTCTTCCTGCTTTCCCTTGCATCAGGATATTTAGAAAGCAATGTTTCAGCATGGGAAGACCCTGAACAATCATTAGTCCCTAGGTACTGGTCTAAAATGTACCTTTAAATGGCAGAACTAGCCAGGTAGTCCTAAGGTTGATTTCTTACTTCCTTGCCTTTCTGGACCTTCCTTTATAACTTCATAGGATTCCTTTCCTTCTGACAGTGTTGCTAACCAGGTGGAATTAGCCCATAAGCACCATCATGCCCTCTTATTCAGAGTACAAACAAATTAAGCTTATGCTGTTCATTCTCTTATGAAAGGTTTGTGCCCTGGTGCATGGCTCAGATTGTGCTGTTTTGCTGGACATTGAAAACCAGCTGTTGTTCCTTTCTGATAATCCTCTTGACTCCATTAAGGCTATGTCCTTGGGAATTGTTTGTGCTATAGCAGCAGACAGCCATTTTTGGTTTAGATCATTGAAAGTAAACCCTTCACAAATACCTATCTTGCTTGAGTTGCCCTTTCTGGATGAGAAGTTGTGTAGACCTTGCATGAAAAAGCCAGCAATGCAAGCTGCACAGGCTAGAAGACTGGTTTCTTCATTTCACCCACATACCAGCTCAAAGGTTTCTGTCCTAGAACTCTTCATTAGGGGGAGTCTGCTTCTTCATAAGAAGAGGTAGAGGTACATATTCCAATGCTGGGTACAAAGAGACTGTAGCCACTCAGTGCCGAGCATGTGGGGCAGTAGAGGAATCTCTAAGCCACATACTGTGCACCTGCGAGAAACTACTCACTTTGAGAATATACTGGCTTTGCCCTATTTGGTGTATTTTAAATATAAGGACATGTCAAGCTGCCCTGGTTGAGTGCATGAAAGGCGAATCAGTGCAGCTGGCGGAACGCTTCATGAAATATCTGACGGCAGTAAAAGCAGGTTTGGATTCCAACAATCACACAGAACTATAATCAGCAGTGCCAACTGTTTTAAAGCTTCATGTTTATAGTTGCTTAAGCGGTGTTTAAACTTTTTAAACTTCAGAACAACAGAGTGATAAAAAATGTTATATACCCTTTTATAATATTGGAATATATGCACTTTCTATTGTTTTTCAATGATTTTAATTAATTGTGCAATAAAAATTATCTTATCTTATCTCTACTTGCACATGTATTCTCATACATGTTATGCATCTGAAGATTCTAGATGTATGAAACACAGGTATACGTCTATTTGTATGTTTCTTTTATATCTGATGCCACTAGGAAAAGGTGCAGACACATGCATGTATGCTTTCTGGAATATTATGAGACTTACAAGAGATACATGCGAAGGGTTGCTGCTTTATATTTGGCTAGGCCCAACACCCTAAATAGTTGCAGAATGGTGAAGCTGCAGCTCAAAAGTGAGGTTTAAGACATGTTGGTAGAGGGATTAGTGATTAGGCTACTTTGTATGAGTGTGTGGAAAGGTACACTTGAAATACGCCATATAATTTTAGGTGTCTGCTTGGAATGGGAACTGCATTCTGTGAAGTTTTAAGGTCTGCATTGTCTTGTGACTGAGGTATGTCTGTAATTCCACATGTATTCTCATACGTGTTATGCATCTGAAGATGCTAGACGTATAAAACACAGGTATACGTCTATTTGAATGTTTCTTTTATATATGATGCCACCAGGAAAAGGTGCAGACACATGCATGTATGCTTTCTGGAATAAGATGAGACTTACAAGAGACACATGCAAAGGGTTACTGCTTTATATTTGGCTAGGCCCAACACCCTAAGTAGTTGCAGAATGGTGAACGTGCAGCTCAAAAGTGAGATTTAAGACATGTTGGTAGAGGGATTACTGATTAGGCTACTTTGTATGAGTTTTTGGAACGGTACACTTGAAATACACCACAAACTTTTAGGTGTTTGCTTGAAATGGGAAATGCAGTCTGTGAAGTTTTAAGGTCCTCATGGTCTTGTGACAGAGGTATATCTCTACTTGCACATGTATTCTCATACGTGCTATGCATCTGAAGATGCTAGACGTATAAAACACAGGCATACATCTATTTGTATGTTTCTTTTATATATGATGCCACTAGCAAAAGGTACAGACACATGCATGCATTCTTTCAGGAATATGGTGAGACTTACAACAGAGATATGCGAAAGGTTGCTGCTTTATATTTGGGTAGGCCCAACACCCTGAGTAGTAGTAGAATGGTGAAGCTGCAGCACAAAAGTGAGGTTTAAGACATGTTAGTAGAGGGATTAGTTTTTAGGCTACTTTGTATGAGTCTGTGGAAAGGTACACTTGAAGTATGCCGCATAATATTAGGTGTCTCGTTCAAATATTGCAGTCTGTCAATTTTAAGGGACTTCATGGACTTCTGACTGAGGTATGTCTCTACTTGTACATGTATTTTCACATGTGTTATGCATCTGAAGATGGTAGACGTATAAAACACAGGTATACATCTATTTGTATGTTTCTTTTATTTATGATGCCACTAGGAAAAGGTGCAGACACATGCATGCATGCTTTCAGGAATATGGTGACACTTACAACAGAGATTTGCGGAGGGTTGCTGCTTTATATTTGGATAAGCCCAACACCCTGAGTAGTTGTTGAATAGTGAATCTGCAGCACAAAAGTGAGGTTTAAGATA
Source organism: Calotriton arnoldi (assembly GCA_963921515.1). NCBI lineage: Eukaryota > Metazoa > Chordata > Amphibia > Caudata > Salamandridae > Calotriton > Calotriton arnoldi. The sequence goes on from CAWUFW010001317.1 coordinate 1,756,758, forward strand.
TGTTGGCAGAGGAATTAGTGAATAGGCTACTTTGTATGAGTCTGTGGAAAGGCACATTTGAAATATGCTGCATAATTTTACGTGTCTGCTTGAAATGGGAAGTGTAGTCTGTGAAGTTTTAAGGTCTGCATAGTTTTGTGACTGAGGTATGTCTTTACTTCCATATGTATTTTGATTTGTGTTATGCATCTGAAGATGCTAGACGTATTAAATACAGGTATACATCTATTTGTATGTTTCTTTTATATATGATGCCACTAGGAAAAGGTGCAGACACATGCATACATGCTTTCAGGAATATAGTGAGAGTTCCAACAGATAGATGCGATGGGTTGCTGCTTTATATTTGGCTACGCCCAACACCCTAAGGAGTTGCAGAATGGTGAACGTGCAGCTCAAAAGTGAGTTTTAAGACATGTTGGTAGAGGGATTACTGATTAGGCTACTTTGTATGAGTCTGTGGAAAGGTACACTTGAAATATGCCACATAATTTTACATGTCTGCTTGAAATGGGAAGTGCAGTGTGTGAAGTTTTAAGGTCTGCATGGTCTTGTGACTGAGGTATGTCTGTACTTGCACATATATTCTCAAACGTGTTGTGCTTCTGAAGATGCTAGATGTGTGTAACACAGGTATAGAACTATTTGTATCTTTCTCTTATGTGTGATGCCAGCAGCAAAAGATAGGTGTGCATGTATGTATATATTTAGGAACATGGTGAGACTTATAATAGTAATATTGCAACAATTGCTGTTTTGCATTTCTGCAGTTCTCTTGCTTCTCTCTGCACTTTTCTTGACTGTTTCTTCACCCCTGTTGCTTTTTTTATATTTATGTTGCATCTTTCTGCACCCGTCTTATCTCTGTTGCTTTTTTCTGAATTTCTCTTGTTTTTTAAGTACCTTTTTTACTAGTTATAAAGAGAATATCAATGTAATTAATTGTTTACTAGTTACTATTAATGTTGACATGTAATTATTTTAAAATACTTAATTGATGTAAGAAACTATTGAAACTATTCTTTCTTTTTTCGAAAATTATTTTGTTTGGATTAGAAATTGAAGATGGCAAAAAAACATGAAAAGAGAAGACAACAAAGAAAACAGAACTACGTAAACCAAAGTAAAAAGAGTGGACTACAAAAAGACCAAAATGTTACTCAGGATAAAGTCTGTTCTGGTAAGAGTACTAAACAATTTCTTAAACCAGTTGCAGAGAGATAAAGAAAGACAAAAGTAACGAATGGAAAAATAAATATTTTACATCAAAGCACAAGGAAACGAACACTTGTAATGGAAAAAAACCCATTAATTAATGGAAAAACAACACGTCACAAAAAGACAAAAACTATTTAAAGAGATACGTGTATGAATGTTTCGAAATAGAATAATTCAAAATGTATTAAAAGATTGTAAAAAGTATAAAAGAAGATCAGCAGTGTATAAGAAGAAGCAACACATTGAAAGTGTAGTAGATACTGCTTTTGAATTGAGACGAAAATTATTTATATTAGAATTGAAGAGAATGAAAACATGGAATAAAACAATGCACTTTATGAAGGAGAAAAGCAAAAGAAAAAGACTGGTTAATAGAAGTAACATTTGTAAAACTTTTACTGGTGAATGGAAGCACACTTCCAGTACTGAGCCTTTCTTTAATGAAGAAAGCTATTTTCAACAGAACACATTAGTGCATGCAGTTGATACTATTGGTCGATGCTATGAGATGAAAGATGGTTGTCCCATTCCAAAAAAAAAATGGTTGTTAGGAGTGTGGAAGAAGTAATAGCTGAAGAAGTTCAAGGGAAGTGTACACAAGCTCCTGTATATAAGTGGGATTGTAGCTTTATTTGCAGTATTCGACAGGAATCTATTGACATATTGCGAATTTTTTACGAGAGTATGCAAAAAAAGTCTTAAACAGAAGATTAAAATGTTACAAGAACTAGATCCATGTAAAATAAGAAAATATACTAAGTTGCAGGGTCATTCTCTGGCTTGTCTTTCAAGAAAGGTGTGTAAAAGTACTTTTCATCATTTAAGAATGTTAGCAGTACACCACTCAGAAATGCGGAAGGAATGTATGACGTTTCAACGCATACATTCTCTACGCATGGCTTTACAACACGGTCGTTACAACGATCGCGTTGTTACCATGCATGCCATTACATCACAAGTCGTATCAACGACTTGCTATAGGGGGCGCGCTGGACTTAGGAATAGTATTAATTACTATTCCTACTCCAGTTTGTGCAACAGCAGGGAAGGTGTTGGATTTAAAATCCAACACATTCCCTGGTTTTGCACGCCCCCTACAGCAATTCGTTGATACGACTTGTGATGTAATGGCACGTGTGGTAACAATGCGGTCATTGTAACGACCGCGTTGTACAGCCATGCGTTGTGGAAACAGCATTGTAAACGCTGTTTCCTATGCAGAAGTTAGTAAGGAGACTTTACTATGTAAAAGCTCCTGCATTATGTTTAAGTGAAATGAACACAGCTCTTTTGCATGGTTCAGTTTCAGATGTACAAAAAGTTTGTGATGATGTAGAGTTTCGTTTTTTTGGTTCACAAGAGGAGTGTGGAGAAAGTGAGAGCTTGATAAGTGTAGGTGTTGAAGAACATGAGAAACACATTAGTATTGATGAGTTTGCAGAAGAAATTACAAAGTTTAAGGCAGTTTCATGTGAAAAACCAAATTATGTTTGTATTTGTTGTCGACGTACTCATTATAGAAGTCAAACTAGGAATGTTGATTTATATTTAAAAAGTGAAAAGGAAAACAATGATAAGTGGCAGCAATGTGGTGCTTATTTATGGGTAGAAGGTCGGTTTGAGTTGGCTACTGATCAACTTATTTGTAAATAATGTTACAACAAATTAGAAGAGAACAAAATGCCAGCTAGAGCAGTACATAACAACTTAGAGTTGGTAGCTATTCCTACAGAACTGACAGATTTGAATGCATATGAGTTCATTCTTGTTCAATCTGTGCACCCATTTCAGGCTATAGTTCATATGGAGCCTAAAACAGGTAAGCTGCCTCCAACAGATTTACAGAGTGGTCTGAAAGGAAGAGTTGTGTACTTACCTTTAGATTTTAAGAAAAATATTGAAACTGTTGGTGTAGACAGAGAGGAAAATGAGCCAGTAGTTATTCTAGTAAATGGTGTACCAACAAAGAGTCGAAAAATATGGCAAGAGTTTGTAGATGTTAATAAACTTCAAAAGGCTACATTATATCTGGTACAAAATAATATTTATTATAAGAATGTCAATGTTGATGAACAGGTAATATGCTTAGAAGATGAAACTGAAATTTCAAGTGGCCAAATAGAAAAAAGGAGTGAAGAGATTTATGAACATTATAGTATACATCCTCTACATTCAAAAGAAGTGATAGGAAACAGTATTGAATTATTTCAAATGAAGAAAGCAAAGAGAACTCCCATGAGTGTATGGGAAAAAAGTTTAGAAGCACGTTGTTTTCCACAGCTGTTCCCCACTGGAGAAGGTGGACGATTTCATGAGCGAGCTGTGCAGATTCCAGCTTCAGAATACCGCTCGACAAGATTGTACTCTGAAGATCCGAGATTTCGACAGTGTATTCCATATATATCTTATCTTCTGTTTGAAAGTAATTTGTCTGCACTTTCACATGCAGTGAACCACAGTTCATCTTCCACATGTTTCTGCAAATGAATTCATGGACAAAGTTCAACAAAGAGATAAACATTTAGAATCTCAGTTAATTAATTTGATGGCGTGTCAACGTGGTACCAATGAGTATTGGTATCGTCGTCTCGGAGTACTTAAATGTATGTTAAGAAACGTATGTACTCCTACATGGTTTGTAACACTTAGCTGTGCTGAATATGCGTCGGACGATTTACTTGAATTTCTACGTGAAGCAAATTCAAATGTTAAAAACATTGAATTGAAGACAGCTGGAGAACTCTGTTCCTTTGATCCTGTAAATATCTGCAAGTATTTTAACCATAGGTTTCAAGCTATGATGTCATTTATCTGCAATAAAAATATTCCACCTCTTGGAGAGGTAACAGATTTCTTTTGGAGAATGGAGTACCAAGCCAGAGGTGCTCCTCATATACACATGCTATTATGGATCAAGAATGCTTCAAAATTTGGAACTGATACTGATGAAAGTGTTTTGTCTTTCATGGAACAGTATGTTACCTGTGCCAGTCCAAGAGGAAGAGAAAAAGCTTAAGACAACAAGTTTTACAGTTTCAAAGTCATCGATGTGGAAAATACTGTCGACGAAAATACAAGTCTAAAGGGAAATTTGATACAAAATGTCATTTTGGATTCCCACGTCCAATAATTTCTAAAGGAAGAGTAAATAGTTTTATGTCAGCAGTAAGGCATACAATAACTCGGAAATCTCAGAAGAATACATACAACTTAAAAAGAACCAAGGATTCAAAGTATATTAATAACAACAATCCAGTGCTTTTGAAAATGTGGAATGCAGACATGGATATTCAATAAAAGACAGAGATGAAAGAAATGTGGGAAGAAATTTCACAAGAAAAGAGTCTTAGCAAGAAATTGTACAGCTTCAGCTTGAAAATGCTTTCCCTTCGAGAGATTGGATCCTATGAATGTTCGGATCGCTTGAGCTCTGCCAGTTTATATTCAAAGTCAAGAGGAATCATTTGGGTAAGTCTAGGTCTTGCCGCGACACGAAATAGAGTATTGAAAACATTACAAGAAATCGTATACTTAGCACTGAATGAACCAGAAAGTACAGATATTGTCAAAACTAATATGTTGGATGCATACTATCCCAAAAGGAGTCCACATCTCGAAAATCTATGTCTATATAAAATACTTCAACATTACAGCTTTAAAAGAAAAATTACAGAAAATATAAAAGAAGAAAAACATGTAGTAATTGGATGAGACGGATGTTTGATAAAACATGCCAAAGGAAATCTTATTAACCACAGAAAACTGAGTTGCAAAAGTCCAGATAAGAGGGAATTTTTCTATTTAGCACATCTGCAGCTGTTCAAGCCTTGCCATAGTGAAACAGAATTATTTGGAGATTTCGACTGCTATGAAGATTCTTTTAATGCAAGTAAATATAGTAATCAGTGCACAATTTTCCCTATATATCTACAAATGTTAAATGATGAGATTGAACAAGAAAGTACTATTGCAGCTGAAGTAGCTAGAGAAAGTTCTCAAGATAGTCAAAGTTCTGGTCCACTAAGTCAAGATCCACTGGGGCAACTAATTATCGAAAATGAAGCAGCAATAGCCATGAATGAGGTAGAAACTGCAATACAACAAGCACAACAGGATATTATTCAGTTGGAAAAGTTAGAAGAACAACTAAATATTGAACAGAAAGAAATATATCTACAAGTGAAAGAACAGATACAACATGGTTTGCTACATGAAAAAAAAAGAATGCCAATGTTCATCATTTAAACCTATTCTAATGTACATCAGCAGGCAAGCTGGAACAGGAAAAAGTTTCTTAATTAAAGTTTTGACCAGTTATCTACACAAAACTATAGAATCACATTGATCTTGTGTTGTAACAGCTCCAACTGGATTAGCAGCACACAACATTAAAGAGATTACTTTACATCGATTACGTATGCTACCAGTTGAACATGATAATAAATTGGAATATCAGAGCCTATCTGGAGAAGCTTGTTATGAAGTCTCAAGAGTACTGAAGAAAATGAAACTTTTAATCATTGTTGAGGTGAGCATGGTCTCAAACTTAATGCTTGCCTTTGTACATTTAAGAATGCAAAATATTTTAAAAACAAATTACGATGTTCTGTTTGGAGGAAAACATTTAATTGTGTTCAGAGATCTACTACAACTTACTCCTGTAAAAGGACAACCTGTTTTTAAAACACTTGTCTATGAAGACACTAGGAAATCCTTGGGAAGTATTGGAAATATGAACATTTGGTTACATTTTGAATATAAAGAACTTGTTAAGAATATGCGAGAAGCAAGTGATGAAGATTACAGAAATATTCTTCAAGACATAAGAATTGGTTATTTGACGAAACATGGTAAACGAGCTTTAGAAAGTCGGCTACCAAGGAACTTGTTTACAACTGGAAACACAGTGGCTGAAGTAATGTACAATAGGCTTGGAGAAAAGAAGTCTATAGTTTGCCTAATGCCTACACTGCAAGAGTGTTCTACATTTAATCAAGATCTTTTGAAACAGGAAAAACAACAAATAGTGGAAATTGAAGCTATTGATAAAAGTGAACACCAGGGAGTGACTATTCTTCTAAAACTGCAGGCATAGAAAAGACTTTACATGTATGGATAAACTGTCGGGTAATTTTACGGCGTAATTTGAATGTAGAAGAAGTTTTAGTAAATGGAGCAATGGGAAAAGTTGTTGATTTTGTAAAATTTCAGAACAGAGATGGAATAGAATTTTTGATTATAAAATTTGATCAAAGAGGTAAGACAGATTGGGCATTGTGTTGTACGTTTTTTGCATGTAAAAGATTTGTATGTTCGCAGAAAACAGTTTCCTCTGTCTTTAGCATATGCAGTAACTATTCATAAATCTCAAGGTTTAAGTATAGACAGTGCTTTTGTAAATATTGGAAGTACAGTGTTCAAAAAGGGAATGGCATATGTTGCGTTGTCTCGAGTAAGAACATTGTCTGGTTTGTATTTGATAGATTTCGATGAGAAACAGGTTAGTGCTGATGGAAATTGTGTAAGAGAGTATAATCGTTTAAGAAGACTTTATACACCTGATTTAGGTGAATATCCCATATATGAGAAACGTGTAGTGTGTCCAAAACGGAAATATGTCAAAGATGGAATTGAGGTTCAAAAAAAGAAAACAAATGAAGAGAAATTTGAAGGCATAAAGAAAAAGAAAATGGAAACTGACATTGAAGGATACTAGTTAGAAAATAGTTCAGGTATCAACTGTTATGCTAATGTGATTCTGAATTTTCTGTTTTATCTATAAGATCTTCATCATGAAATCATGGGAAATCGTGAAAAAGATTCTGTTCTGCACTACATCATGTATTTCAACAGTTGGTAACTGACATAACTAAAATCCATACTGCTTCTGGCATTCAGCATTTTTGGATATATGTACTGGTTCATTGACATTTACTCTCAATATACAACAAGTTGCACAAGAATTTCTAATGCTTATGCTTGAAGTATTAGAACATGAAGGAATACAGATTGAAAACTTTTTGGACTATGTTACAGATGGGATCATAAATGTGAAGAGTGCTCATTTACTTCTAATACTGAAATACAAACAGAACGATTCATACCAGTACCAGACTGCAAATCAGTACCTTTTAACAAATTTATAAAAACAGCTAATCAGGACATGAGATGTTCGCATTGTAGATCAGAGATGTTGTCTACATTACCTATAGAAAGATTTGGAAAATATCTCATTTTAATGCTACAACGTTGTAGAGCAAATGGAAGAAAATTGCAAACTAAAATTTCAAATTTTAAAGGAAGTCAAATATCTATTTCAGGAAGAACTTTTACAGCAGAGGCTATTATTTTCCATGATGGACCTACTACAACATCTGGACACTATACAGTTTTTTTAAAAGTGTAATAAAGGATGGACACATTGCAATGATGCCCACTTGGAATTCAAACCTAGATTGCCTTATGAATTACCAAATTCATATTTGTTATTTTTGAAGCCAAAGTTTTTAGTACATCATTCAGCCTATTCGGAAGATGTAAACAGAAAGTTGACAGGACTGGAAACTATTAGTATTTATAATTAGTGTTTGGAATATTATTTGCGGTAATTGATATTGCATGTGGAAAATTGTGTTTAAAAGGAAATACTTTATATATTTGTTGTCTATATTGTACCAGATGTAAATGAGAGTCTACATTTTGACAAATGTATTTGAAATAAATAATAGAGTTAATGTAGATGAAGGAAGTAATTAAGAAAGTGTAGATAAGAAAATATATAGCTACACATATTGATGATGATGCTCTACGCTGATTTTTTTATTCCTATAATCAATTTGATTGTTTTTTTCCCCGCTGTTCAATTATGATACTACATTAAAATCACTGTGTATGGTGAAGTTAAGTGGAATCTGAGAACAGCACAAAAGGGAATCTGAAAATGTTCTGTAATTCTAAATTTATGTTGAGTTCTGAAAAATATAATATTATAATTTCTGTAATATATTATCATTAAATAACAGTTTTTCTTCTTCTTTAAAGTAGGTACTATTTAAGTTTGAAAAGAGTTTTAATTTCGTATTGGAGTGTGGTGGGGACTCATTTTTCTAACTCTCCTTAGTTTTTAAAGAGGGTGGGTGATGAAGATCTAGGAACTAGATCTCCCAATATATAACAAGAGACGGACTGCTTTGGTTTTTACTATATATCATTGTTGACCTAGACTTTTTTACATAATAGATCTTCGCTTTCGGGCAGTACTAAGCCCTGGGAATTCCTTTGTGCATCCAGCACAATACAGTGGAGTATTTATATTGGACCTTTCTACTTGTTGTTTTCAAGTTTTCGCATCGCTTTACTCAAGGTGAGATAGCAGTCCCTATTTACCACCCCTTTTTTCTCCCCTTTTTGCCTTCCTCCTAACAATGAGCATGGATTCTACTGGTTTTCTGTATTTTCTATTTTTCTGGTTTTAAAACTCTATGTCTGTCTCTCTCAACGCTTGTGTTATCTCAGAGCTTTTCTCTTACATGAATCTTTTCATGAGTTTTTAATTGAGAGGGGTGTGTTTCAAAATAAAGTCAAATAGGATACTTATCTGCTGTGATTTATTTGCACAATGTTTTAACTTACCACATAAGCCAAACCCTTATGGCATCTGTTAGCACTTTTACATGTTTACACTTGGTATATGTGTCTCTGGTCTTTTAAATGTCTTTGTCTATATAAGGATGTTTTTTTCATGTCTTATAATAAGCGTCCATGAGTGTTTTTAAAAAAGAAATGTGTCTACAGTCTAAATAGTGGTTATCTGTTCAAGTCCTGTGCCGTCTATTGTACTGTATTTTACTTGTGATTCTGTTCATCTTGTGTTTTGATTTGGTGTCTTTTTACATGTTATTTTCAGCCCTGATGAAGTTCTCCGTGAGAGAACGAAACGCGTTGGCTGATTTGAATGTGTCATTAACGTATGGAAAATACTAATTGGAAATAAAGACGTTTCATACAACAAGCGTGTTTTGGACTTCATTGCCTGGCGCACACCCACTTGTAGCTGCATTTTCAGGATCTGGGACACAGAGGCATCACGTAACGGCTGGTGCCAGGGATCAGTGCGCAGGACTTTTTGAATTGAGGAAACTGGCTTGAGGTGCAAAACCAAAAGTCCGCTGTGAAAAGCTTTGTTCTTTGAAGAGTTTTAATGCTGTTTAGGAGAATACTACTCTAAAATAGTTCTACTGAGTAATGTATCTAAATTACTTACAAGGTAAGAATACATAATATAATATGCATGATAACGTGAAAAAAAGTTTACAGTTTAATTATTTATTTGTTTCTAATATAAATAATGTTGATCCTTTACACTATTTGCAAACTATCATCATGTTGCTGATGTAATCAGCCAGACAGTCATCCTTTCATGCAAACACTACCTGTGCTCTCATCTATTCTCTTTAGCACAACTCTTGCACTAATAGGATAACCCAGGCATTATCCTTGCATTCTTCCTTTCACACAGGCACAACCCATGCACTTATCCAATCACCCAGGCAGTACCCCTGTACTCATACAATCATTCAGGCACTAATTTTGCACTCAACCATTCACTCAGGTGCTACCCATACACTCATCCATTCTCTCAGGTACTACACATGCACTCATGTAATCACCCAGGGATTACTCTTGCACTCATCCTTTTATACAGGCACTACCCATGCACTGATCTAAGCACCCACACATTACTCTTGCAGTTATGCAATCACCCAGGCAGTACCTCTGCACTTATAGAATCACCCAGGCGCTGCCCATGTACTCATGCAATCAAGGAGGCACTACCTATACACACATCTAATTGCTCAGGAATTAACCATACATTCATGCAATCACCCATGCACTACTCTTCCACTCAAACATTCACTCAGGCACTACCCATGCACTCATCTATTCATTCAGGCACTACCCATGAACTCATGCAATGACCCAGGCATTACTGTTACACTCATCCAATCACTCAGGCACTACCCCTGCACTCATAGAATCACTCAGGCACTACCCATGCATTCATGGAATCACACAGAAAACTACTCTTGCACTCAACCATTCACTCAGGCACTACTCATGCACTCATCCATTCTCTCAGGCAGTACCCATGCACTCATACAATCACCGATATACTAGAGCTGGACTAATCCATTCACTCAGGCACTACCCATGCACTCATCCATTCACTCAGGCACTACCCATACACTGATGCAATGACCCAGGGATTAGCCTTGCACTCATACTTTCTCTCAGGAATTTCCCATACACTCATGCAATCACCCAGGCACTACCAGTGCACTCATGTAATCACCTAGGCACTACTCTTGCACTGAACTATTCTCTCAGGCACTGCTCTTGCACTCAACCATTCTCTCAGGCAGTACCCATGCACTCATACAATGACCCAGGCATTACTCTTAAAGTAATCCTTTTACTCAGGTACTACCCATGCACTCATACAGTTAAGGAGGAACTACCTATGCACACATCCAATCATTCAGGCATTACCTACACAATCATACAATCACCCAGGCACTACTTTTTCACTGAATGATTCACTCAGGCAATACCCATGCACTCATCCATTCCCTCATGTACTACTGATGCACTCATACAATGACCGAGGGATCACTCTTGCAGTCATCCTTGTACTCAAGCACTAGCCATGCAATTATCTAAGCAGGCAGATATTACTCTTGCACTCATGAATTCACTCAGGCACTACCAATGCACTTATCCAATCAGCCAGGCAGTACTCCTGCATTTATGTAATCACCCAGGCACTGCTCATGCACTCATGCAAATAAGGAGGCACTACCTATACACACATCCAGTTAATCAGGCACTAGCTGCGGAGTCATGCAATCACCCAGGCACCATCTTGCACTCAACCATTCACTCAAGGACTATCTATGCACTCATCCATTCACACAGGCACTACATATGCACTCATCCAATCACACAGGCACTAGAGTTGGACTAATCCATTCACTCAAGTACTACCCATGCACTCATCTATTCCCTCAAGCACTACCCATGCACTCATGCAATGACCCAAGCATTAGCCTTGCACTCATACTTTCACTCAGGTATTTCCCATGCACTCATACAACCACCCAAGCACTACCCCTGCACTAAGCAATCACCCAGGCACCATCCCTGTACTCATGCAATCACTGATATACTACCCATATACTCATACAATCACTCAGGCACTACTCTTGCACTCAACCATTCTCTCAGGCAGTACCCATGCACTCATTCAATGACCCAGGCATTACTCTTACAGTCATCCTTTTACTCAGGCACTACCTATGCACTCATACAGTTAAGGAGGAACTACCTATACACACATCCAATCAATCAGGCATTGCCTACGCAATCGTACAATCACCCAGGAACTACTTTTGCACTCAAAGATTCACTCAGGAAATACCCATGCACTCATCCATTCCCTCAGGTACTACTGATACACTCATACAATGACCCACGGATCACTCTTGCAGTCATCCTTGTACTCTAGCACTAGCCATGCACTGATTTAAGCAGGTAGATATTACTCTTGCACTCATGAATTCACTCATGCACTACCAATGCACTTATCCAATCAGCCAGGCAGTACTCCTGCACTTATGCAATCACCCAGACACTACTCTTGCAGTCAACCATTCACTCAAGCACTATCTATTCACTCATCCATTCACTCAGGCACTACATATGCACTCATCCAGTCACGCATGCACTAGAGTTGGACTAATCCATTCACTCAAGTGCTACCCATGCACTCATCTATTCCCTCAAGCACTACCCATGCACTCATGCAATGACCCAAGCATTAGCCTTGCACTCAGGTATTTCCCATACACTTATACAATCACCCAGGCACTACCCCTGCACTCATGCAATCACCCAGGCACTATCCCTGTACTCATGCAATCACTGACATACTACCCATATACTCATACAATCACTCAGGCACTACTCTTGCACTCAACCATTCTCTCAGGCAGTACCCATGCACTCATTCAATGACCCAGGCATTACTCTTACAGTCATCCTTTTACTCAGGCACTACCTATGCACTCATACAGTTAAGGATGAACTACCTATACACACATCCAATCAATCAGGCATTGCCTACGCAATCGTACAATCACCCAGGAACTACTTTTGCACTCAACGATTCACTCAGGAAATACCCATGCACTCATCCATTCCCTCAGGTACTACTGATACACTCATACAATGACCCACGGATCACTCTTGCAGTCATCCTTGTACTCTAGCACTAGCCATGCACTGATTTAAGCAGGTAGATATTACTCTTGCACTCATGAATTCACTCAGGCACTACCAATGCACTTATCCAATCAGCCAGGCAGTACTCCTGCACTTATGCAATCACCCAGACACTACTCTTGCAGTCAACCATTCACTCAAGCACTATCTATTCACTCATCCATTCACTCAGGCACTACATATGCACTCATCCAGTCATGCATGCACTAGAGTTGGACTAATCCATTCACTCAAGTACTACCCATGCACTCATCTATTCCCTCAAGCACTACCCATGCACTCATGCAATGACCCAAGCATTAGCCTTGCACTCATACTTTCACTCAGATATTTCCCATACACTTATACAATCACCCAGGCACTACCCCTGCACTCATGCAATCACCCAGGCACTATCCCTGTACTCATGCAATCACTGACATACTACCCATATACTCATACAATCACTCAGGCACTACTCTTGCACTCAACCATTCTGTCAGGCAGTACCCATGCACTCACCCAATGACCCAGGCATTACCCTTGCACTCATCCTTTTACTCAGGCACTACCCATGCATTCATCCAATCACCCAGGCACTACCCCTGCACTCATGCAATCACCCAGGCACTACGCATGCCCTCATGCAATCACTCAAGCACTATTCTTGCACTCAACAATTGACTTAGGAACTACCCATGCGCTCATCTATTCTCTCAGGCACTACCCATGCACTCATCCAATGACCCAGGCATTACCCTTGTACTCATCCTTTCACTCAGCCAGTACCCATGCACTCATCCAATCACTCAGGCACTACCCATGCACTCCTTCAATCACTCAGGCACCACCCTTGCACGCATCCATTTACTCAAGCACTACCCATGCACTCATGCAATCACCCAGGCAGTACCTTTGTACTCATGCAATTACCCAGGCACTACCCATGCAATCACTCAGGCACTACTCTTGCACTCATCCATTCTCCAAGGCACTACCCTAGCACTCATCCAATGACCCAGGCATTACCCTTGCACTCATCCTTTTACTCAGGCACTACCCATGCACTGATCCAGTGACCCAGGCAGTACCCCTGCACTCATGCAATCACTCAGGCACTACTCATGCACTCAACCATTCACTCACGCACAACCCATGCACTCATCCATTCTCCAAGGCACTACCCATGCACTCATCCAATGACCCAGGCATTACCCTTGCACTCATCTTTTTACTCAGACACTACCCCTGCACTCATGCAATCATCCAGGCACTACCCATGCACTCATGCAATCACACAAGCACTATTCTTGCACTCAACCATTGACTCAGGGACTACCCATACACCCATCCATTCTCTCAGGCACTACCCATGCACTCATCCAATGACCCAGGCATTACCCTTACACTCATCCTTTCACTCAGGCACTACCTATGCACTGATGTGTGTACCCAGGCTTTACCCTTGCACTCATGAAGTCACTCAGGCACTACCCATGCACTCATCCAATCACCCAGGCAGTACCCCTGCACTCATGGAATCACCCAGGCAGTACCCCTGTACTCATGTAATCACCCAGGAACTATCCATACACTCATCCAATAACCCAGGCATTACCCTTGCACTCATTCATACAACACATGCAAGTTTGTCTATCTTTAACCAAATAGGTGGTTCTAAAAAGAACCATTTTTGTTCTTTTTTTCTTTTTTAATTTTTTTGTTTTTCTAACTCTTTTATTTATTTATTTATTTATTTTTAAATGAGATTTAAAAAAACAAGGCAACGAACTGCAGTAAAGTACTGAAAACATTTTGCAATTGAAACATCATTGCAAAAACAACAAAAAACTAACATTTGTGATTTTTTGCAGCTACAATAACTGCTGCAATAGGCTGCTCCCCAGCACAAAGTAGTTTTTTGCACTTTATGCAGTGTTGCTCTAAACCAGCAAACTCGGGTATGAGAAATGATGTATCTGCTGTTGTTTTGGATCCCGCAGATGTGCTGGTTCCTGGAACTTCATCATCCTGTGCTACTTGGTGTAGTTCTCGTTGGTGCTGTTCTCGAGCGAGACGGTTGGGATGCATTGTTTGTAGATGCTTCATCATTGATGAAGTTCCACAGGAGTATTTCTTCTCAGAGCTCCGAGATAAAACTTTTTCGCACACAGTGCAAGTCACCTTGCGGGCATTCACTTTTTTCTCCGCAGGTGGAATGGAGAAAAAAGCCCAGACAACACTTTCCTTTCTTTTTTTGATAGGTTCTTCTGGCTCCTCTTCATCTTCAAATACATCTGAGGGTGGATTTCCAGATGCCATTTCCAATGTTGAGTAAAAACACCAAAACAACAAATGGAGAGTGAGAGAAAACACAAGAGGTGTTTACTCTAAAGATGCTCCTGGAAGAAAGAAAAAATTGGGTGGGGTCCTCCAAGTAGTAGAATAGAAAGCTTCTTAACCAATTAAATCCTTTCTTTTGTAGTCACAATGGATTCGCGTACCGGACGCATATTCACTGTGCACCGGACGCGACTCCGGAAAATATGTGTAAATAATATTATATATTTATTCCAGTTACAAATATAGTAGATTTACAAATTTGAAAGTAAATCTGTTGGTATATTATATATTATAAAATTATATATATATATTTTTTTTTAGAACTACATAATTTGCGCTGGAGTCTCAAACATATTGCGCGCCCGGAAATAAGTGCTAGAAGGTACGCAGAAGCGTCGTGGCTTCCGTAACTTCATTATAAGAACTCAAATATTCAAAATATTTATATTAATCTCACTTTTATAACTCTTTCAATAAAACACATACGATTGATTTCAATATTATATAGTATATAACATGTATTTAAATATTTAAAAAATAAAAAATTTGGGAACTGTGCACCTATCGCGCACCCTACGTGCATCCTACGCGAACAAACAAATATGGCAGCACGATGCTTGGATTCGCGCACCCACTGTGGCTGGTACGCGATCGGTATGCGATTCTCACAGTTTTAAAAAATATATATATATAAATTAGTAAATATATATCAAAAAGGG
This sequence comes from Calotriton arnoldi, assembly GCA_963921515.1. NCBI lineage: Eukaryota > Metazoa > Chordata > Amphibia > Caudata > Salamandridae > Calotriton > Calotriton arnoldi. The sequence continues at coordinate 1,772,357 of CAWUFW010001317.1, forward strand.
TTAAACAATTATGTTACCTTTATGAATGCAAAAATATTTTGAACAAGCCTTCTTAATACGTACTGTAACTTGTACACACTGCAATTCTTCAGAAATGTTTGAACATGTAGCGCCATTTCTGTTCCACTCTAAAAATGTGAGCACTAGTTACAAAACCTTAGATATTCACTGAAAAAAACAAGGGTTTCAGGGACATTATAGTTAGGAATAAGCATTTAAAAAACCTTAGAAATTCACTGAAAAAAGCACAGGTTTCAGAGACGTTATAGTTAGGAATTCACATTTAAAAAACCTTAGAAATTCACTGAAAAAACCACAGGTTTGAGGGGCATTATAGGTAGACTGACATTTCACTCGTACAAAAGCAGAGAAATTCAGTCGTTATAGTTAGCTGAGCTAACTATAACTCGTGCCCCTGCAATGCACTGCTGATGACGTCACATATTACATCACTCATGACATGATTAGTGACATCACTGATGACATCACTGATGACATCTCAAATGACATCACTCATGACATCACTGATGTCATCATACACTTAATATCTGAAGCACCTCCTCACAGCCTAATATAACCTTTCATAACCCCACTCTAAAATACAGAGTACCATTCTCGAAACCATAGACATACCAATACCAGTTAGTATATACCCACTCATTGATTCATAGGTCTACACACACATCCACTCATTCACCCATACAGTTAGTCATCCACGCAGTCACTCATCAATACAGCTACTGATATATACACTCATACACCCGTACAGACACTCACACACCGCCACTCACCCATAGAGTTAATCACACACCTAGTCAGTCACCCAAAGAATCAATCACACTGCCATTTACTCACCTATACAGTTATACACACACCACCTCACTTATTCATACAGATAGTAATACATACTTACTCTCTTCTACAATCACTGACAAAAAGCACACACTCACCCATACAGCCACTCTCACAATCACTCACTCTCACATACAGTCACGTATATACTCCAACACTCACATATACTGCCTTTCACATATGCATTTACTCACCCATATACCACTGAGATACCCATACACTTACCAACAAAGCCATACGCACACTCACTCAACCATACCATCCCTCACAGACGCAATCATAAACTCATACACCCAGGGATTCACCCACTCATACATCCATGCAGGGAGCCACACAGCCCCTCACCCACTCACACAGACACTGAGGTACCCACACAGGTACTGAGATAACTAATCGATAACCCATATAGGCACTCATGTACCTACTCACCAACCCATGCAGCCACTTACACACCAACTGACATACTGATACACACATTTACACAGATTATTCACTCACCCATACATTCACTAAGACAAGTTTAATCACTCACTTATACAGTCAGTCACGCAAACACTAAATCATCCATACAGATACTCATACACCCACTCATTCTTCGAATACACCTTGGCATATATGTATAACATTCTTAAGCATTTTAGAAACACTCACACTCACAGGATGATGTCATCAGTGATGTCATCAGTGATGTCACCGACAGTGTCATGATTGATGTAATATGTGATATCATCAGCAGTGCATTGCGGTGGCACGAGTTATAATTAGCTCAGCTAACTATAACGGCTGAATTTCTCTGCTCTTGTACGAGTGAAATGTCAGCCTAACTATAAGGACCCTGAAACCTGTGGTTCTTTCAGTGAATATTTAAGGTTTTTAAATGCTATTTCCTAACTATAACGTCCTGAAACCTGTGTTTTTTTCAGTGAATATATATATATATATATATATATATATATATATATATATATATATATATATATATATATATATTCACTGAAAAAAACCATAGGTTTCAGGGACATTATAGTTAGAAATTAGCATTTAAAAACCTTAGAAATTCACAAAAAACCCACAGGTTTCAGGGACATTATAGTTAGTTGGATATTTCACTCATACAAAACCAGAGAAATTTGGCCGCTATAGTTAGTTGAGTTAACTATAACTCGCGCCCCCGCAATGCACTGCTGATGACGTCACATATTGCATCATTCATGACATGGTCAGTGACATCACTGATGACATCACTGATGAAATCTCAAATGACATCGCTGATGACATCATCCAGTGACTGTGCGTTTCTGTAAAGTTTGAATATGTTTTATATATATATATATATGCCAAGGTGTATTGAAGAATGAGTGGGTGTATAAGTGTCTGAATGGATGATTTAGTAGGTGTGTGACTGACTGTATAAGTGAGTGATTAAACGTGTCTTACTGAATGCATGGGTTAGTGACTAAACTGTGTGAATGTCTGTATCAGTCTGTCAGTTGATGTTTAAGTGGCTGCATGGGTTGGTGAGTAGCTACATGAGTGTCTATATGGGTTATTGATTGGTTGAAGAACTTCCGACCCATCTCTCTGCTCCCGTTCCCCGCGAAGGTCACCGAGAAAATCGTCAACAAACAACTGACCCGCTACCTCGAGGAGAACAACATCCTGGACCCTTCCCAGTCCGGCTTCCGCAGCAACCACAGCACCGAAACCGCCCTCATCGCCGCCACCGATGACATCAGGACCCTGCTAGACAACGGAGAAACAGCAGCCCTCATCCTCCTGGACCTATCAGCCGCCTTCGACACGGTCTGCCACCACACACTACGAACACGCCTTCACGACGCCGGGATTCAAGAGAAGGCCCTGGACTGGACCACATCCTTCCTCTCCGGCAGAACACAAAGCGTCCGCCTCGCCCCTTCCGATCCAAAGCCACCAAGATCATCTGCGGCGTGCACTCAAGGCTCCTCCCTCAGCCCAATGCTGTTCAACATCTACATGGCACCCTCGCCCACGTCGCCCGACAGCACAACCTCAACATCATCTCCTACGCCGACGACACCCAGCTGATCCTCTCCCTCACCAAAGACCCTCACACCGCCAAAGCCCACCTCCACGAAGGAATGAAGGCCGTCGCCGAATGGATGAGTACCAGCCGCCTGAAGCTGAACTCGGACAAGACGGAGGTCCTCATCCTTGGTTCCAACCCTTCAGCATGGGACGACTCCTGGTGGCCAACATCACTGGGAACAGCCCCGACACCCACCGACCACGCACGCAACCTAGGGGTCATCCTCGACCCCACCCTCTCCATGACTAAGCAGGTCAACGCCGTTTCCTCATCCTGCTTCAACACCCTCCGAATGCTCCGCAGGATCTTCAAGTGGATCCCTCCGAAACAAGAAAAACAGTCACCCAGGCCCTCGTCACCAGCAGGCTGGACTACGGAAACGCCCTCTACGCAGGAACGACGGCTAAGCTCCTGAGACGGCTGCAACGCATCCAGAACGCCTCTGCACGTCTTATCCTCGACATCCCCCGACGCAGCCACATCACACCCCACCTGAGAGACCTGCACTGGCTCCCTGTCAACAAGAGGATAACCTTCAAGCTCCTCACCCACGCACACAAAGCACTCCACAACTCCGGACCAGCCTACCTCAACAGATGACTCAGCTTCTACACCCCCACCCGCCAGCTCCGCTCCACCAGCCTCGCCCTCGCCACAGTCCCCCGCATCCGGAAAACGACCGCCGGCGGCAGATCCTTCTCCCACCTCGCCGCCAAGACCTGGAACACCCTCCCCACCAACCTTCGGCAGACCCAAGACCTACTGGCCTTCAGAAGACTCCTCAAGACCTGGCTCTTCGATCAGTAGCAGCAGCACCACCCCCCTCTTCCCCCAGCGCCTTGAGACCCTCGCGGGTATGTAGTGCGCTTTATAAGTGACATGATTGATTGATTGATTGAGTATCTGTATGGGTGCCTGAGTGTCTGTGTGGGTGGGTGGAGGGTGTGTGACTCTGTGCATAGATGTGTGAGTGGGTGATTCGCTGGGTGTATGAGTTCAAGAGTATATCGGTGAAGGGCTGTATGGGTGGATGAGTGTGTGTTTGGGTGTGTAGGTGAGTGAATGGATGTGTCAGTGGTACATGTGTGAGTAAATACATATGTGAAAGGCAGTATATGTGAGTGTTGGAGTTTATAAATGACTATATGTGACAGTAAGGATTGTGAGAGTGGCTGTACGGATGAGTGTGTGCTTGTATCAGTGATTGTATAAGAGAGTAAGTATGTGTTAGTATCTGTATGAATAAGTGAGGTGGTGTGTGTATAACTGTATAGGTGAGTAAATGGGAGTGTGATTGATTCTTTGCATGACTGACTAGGTGTGTGAGTAACTCTATGGATGAGTGGCGGTGTGTGAGTGTCTGTATAGATGTATGAGTGCATATGATAGTGCTGTATTGATGAGTGACTGCATGTATGAGTGACTGTATGGGTAAATGAGTGGATGTGTGTGTAGACCTAGAAATCAGTGAGGAGGTATGTAGTAGCTGGTATTGGTGTGTCTATGGTTTCGAAAATGGTAGTCTATATTTTAGAGTGGGTGTATCAAAGGTTATATTAGGGTGTGAGGAGGTGCATCAGATTATCACATGGATGATGTCATCAGTGATGTCATTTGAGATGTCATCAGTGATGTCACTGACCATGTCATGAATGATATAATATGTGACGTCATCAGCAGTGCATTGCGGGGGCCCAAGTTATAGTTAGCTCAACTAACTATAACAGCCGAATTTCTCTGGTTTTCTATGAGTGAAATGTCCAACTAACTATAACGTCCCTGAAACCTGTGGTTTTTTCAGTGAATTTCTAAGGTTTTTAAATGCTGATTTCTAACTATAAAGTCCCTGAAACCTATGGTTTTTCAGTGAATTTCTATGGTTTTTTAAATGCTAATTTTGAACTATAACGTCCCTGAAACCTATGTTTTTTTTTAGTGAATTTCTAAGGTTTTTTAAATGCTAATTTCTAACTATGCCTACAGAGGCAGGACATGTGCAGAAAGAGGAAGAAATGCGCAGAAAGAAGCAAGAGAAATGCAGAAAGAGGCAACAGAAGTCCAGAAAGAGGAAGAAAAGTACAGAAAGAAGCAAGAGATATGCAGAAAGAACCAACAGAGGTGCAGAAAGAGGCCTTGTTGCAAAGTCATCCTGTGCCCTGGACACCCCCCAACATTTTGCTGGCTGGTATTGGTGGTAACTGAATCTGACTGACCCTGGGCTCTGCCTAACCAGGCCCAGAGCCAGTGCTATGCTGAAAGATACTTAGAATACAGTGAAAACAACTACATACACTAGGGTACACTATGGGTTGGGGTACCCCTGTGATTGGCATGACCTCCCCTGTAAGGCCCTAGTACATAATAGGGCAGGGGGATTAAAACTACCTCTAAGTCCCTAGCATATAATAGGGCATGGCAGTTTAGAGGCCAGCAGCCCTTTTCTGCACTTGCATGTGTGCACTGCTGAGCATGAGGTCAGTTTAAAAGTAGCCATGTGTGTGCAGAAAGAGGCAAGATAGGTGCAGAAAGAGGCAAGAGAGGTGCAGAAAGAGGGTGGAAGGGTGCAGAAAGAGGCAAGAGAGATGCAGAAAGAAGCAAGAGAAGACAGAAAGAAGCAATAGAGTTGCAGAAAGAGGCAAGAGAAGTTCAGAAAGAGGCAGCAGAGATGAAGAAAGAGGGAAGAGGGGTGGAGAAAGAGGCAAGAGAAGTGCAGAAAGAAGCAACAGATATGCAGAAAGGTGAAAGAGGGGTGGAGAAAGAGGCAAGAGGGGTGCAGAAAGAAGCAAGAGAGGTGCAGAAAGTAACAAAAGAAGTGCAGAAAGAAGGAACAGAGGTGCAGAAAGAGGCAGGAGGGGTGCAGAAAGAGGGAAGAGTGGTGCTGAAAGAGGCAAGAGTGGTGCAGAAAGAGGCAAGAGGGGTGCACAAAGAAGCAACAGAGATGCAGAAAGAGGGAAGAGGGGTGGAGAAAGAGGCAAACTAAGTGCAGAAAGAAGCAACAGACATGCAGAAAGGGGGAAGAGGGGTGGAGAAAGAGGCACGAGGGATGCAGAAAGAAGCAAGAGAGGTGCAGAAAGAAACAAAAGTGCAGAAAGAAGGAACAGAGAGGTGCAGAAAGAGGCAAGAGGAGTGCAGAAAGAGGGAAGAGGGTGCAGAAAGAGGCACGAGAGGTGCAGAAAAATCAAGACAGGTGCAGAAAGAAGCAAGAGAAGTGCATAAAGAAGCAACAGAGATGCAGAAAGGGGGACATGGGGAGGAGAAAGAGGCTAGAGGAATACAGAAAGAAGCAAGAGAGTTGCAGAAAGAAGCAAAAGAAGTGCAGAAAGAAGGACCAGAGGAGCAGAAAGAGGCAAGAAGGGAGCAGAAACAGGGAAGAGGGGTGCAGAAAGAGGCACAAGGGTTGCAGAAAGAAGGGACAGAGGTGCAGAAAGAAGCAAGAGAAGTGCAGAAAGAAGCAACAGAGGTGCAGAGAGAGGGATGAGGGGGGAAAAGAGGCAAGACAAGTGCAGAAAGAAGCAACAGAGATGCAAAAAGGGGGAACAAGGGTGGAGAAAGTGGCGAGAGGGGTGCAGAAAGTAGCAAGAGAGGTGCAGAAAGAAACAAATGAAGAGCAGAAATAAGGAACAGGGGTGCAGAAAGAGGCAAGAGGAGTGCAGAAAGAGGGTAGAGAGGTGCAGAAAGAAGCTCGAGTGGTGCAGAAAGAATCAAGAGAGGTGCAGAAAGAAGCAACAGTAGTGCAGAAAGATGCAACAGAGGTGCAGAAAGAGGCAAGAGGGATGCAAAAAGAGGGAAGAGGGGTGGAGAAAGAGGCAAGAGAAGTGCAGAAAGAAGCAACAGATGTGCAGAAAGGGGGAAGAGGGGTGGAGAAAGAGGCAAGAGGGGTGCAGAAAGAAGCAAGAGAGGTGCAGAAAGAAACAAAAGAAGTGCAGAAAGAAGGAACAGAGGTGCAGAAAGAGGCAGGCGAGTGCAGAAAGAGGGAAGAGGGGCGTGAGAGAGGCAGAAGGGGTGCAGAAAGAAGTAAGAGGGGTGCAGAAAGAAGCAGGAGATGTGAAGAAAGAAACAAAAGAAGTGCAGAAAGTAGGAACAGAGGTGCAGAAAGAGGCAGGAGGGGTGCTGAAAGAGGGAAGAGGAAGAGGGGTGCAGAAAGAGGAAAGTGTGCTGCTGAAAGAGGCAAGAGGGGTGCACAAAGAAGCAAGTGAGGTACAGATAGAGGCAACAGCCGTGCAGAGAGAGGCAAAAGAGGTACAGAAAGTAGAAGAGATGTGCAGAAAGAGGAAAGAGATGTGCAGAAAGAAGCAAGAGAGGTGCAGAAAGAAGCAAGAGAAGTGTAGAAAGAAGCAACAGAGGTACAGAAAGAGGCAAGAGGAGTGCAGAAAGAGGGAAGAGGTGTGCAGAAAGAGGCACGAGGGGTGCAGAAAGAAGCAGAGAGCTGCAGAAAGTAGCAAGAGAAGTGCATAAAGAAGCAACAGAGGTGCAGAAAGAGGGATGAGGGGTGGAAAAAGAGGCAAGAGAAGTGCAGAAAGAAGCAACAGAGATGCAAAAAGGGGGAACAGGGGTGGAGAAAGTGGCAGGAGGGGTGCAGAAAGAAGCAAGAGAGGTTCAGAAAGAAACAAAAGAAGAGCAGAAAGAAGGAACAGGGGTGCAGAAAGAGGCAAGAGGGGTGCAGAAAGAGGGAAGAGGGGTGGAGAAAGAAGCAAGAGAAGTGCAGAAAGAGGCAACAGACATGCAGAAAGGGGGAAGAGGAATGGAGAAAGAGGCACGACGGGGTGCAGAAAGTAGCAAGAGAAGTGCAGAATGAAGCAAGAGAAATGCTGAAAGAAGCAACAAAGGTACAGAAAGAGGCAAGAGGAGTGCAGAAAGAGGGAAGAGGGGTGTGAAAGAGGCACGAGGGGTGCAGAAAGAAGCAAGCGGGGTGGAGAAAGAGGCAAGAGGGATACAGAAAGAAACAAGAGAGGTGGAGAAAGAAGGAACAGAGGTGCAGAAAGAGGCAAGAGGGGTGCAGAAAGAGGGAAGAGGGGTGTGAGAGAGGCATGAGGGGTACAGAAAGAAGTAAGAGGGGTGCAGAAAGAAGCAGGAGATGTGCAGAAAGAAACAAAAGAAGTGCAGAAAGTAGGAACAGAGAAGCAGAAAGAGACAAGAGGAGTGCAGAAAGAGGAAAGGGGGGTGCAGAAAGAAGTAAGAGGGGTGCAGAAAGAAGCAGGAGATGTGCAGAAAGAAACAAAAGAAGTGCAGAAAGTAGGAACAGAGAAGCAGAAAGAGACAAGAGGAGTGCAGAAAGAGGAAAGTGGGGCGGAGAAAGAGGCAAGAGGGATACAGAAAGAAGCAGGAGAGGGGCAGAAAGAAACAAAAGAAGTGCAGAAAGAAGGAACAGAGGTACAGAAAGAGTCAAGAGGGGAGCAGAAAGAGGGAAGAGTGGTGCAGAAAGAGGCAAGAGTGGTGCAGAAAGTGGCAAGAGGGGGGCCGAAAGAGGCAAAAGGGGTGCACAAAGAAGCAAGTGAGGTGCAGAAAGAGGCAACAGCATTGCAGAGAGGCAAAAGAGGTGCAGAAAGTAGAAGAGATGTACAGAAAGAGGCAAGAGAAGTGCAGAAAGAAAAAAAGAAGTGCAGAAAGAAGGAACAGAGGTGCAGAAAGAGGAAAGAAGGGTGCAGAAAGAGGGAAGAGGGGTGCAGAAAGTGGCAAGAGTGGTGCAAAAAGAGGCAAGAGGGGTGCACAAAGAAGCAAGTGAGATAGAAAGAGGCAAAAGTGGTGCAGAGAGAGGCAAAAGAGGTGCAGAAATTAGAAGAGATGTGCAGAAGGGGGCAAGAGAAGTGCAGAAAGAAGCAAGAGAGGTGCATAAAGAAGCAAGAGACGTGCATAAAGAAGCAAGAGACGTATAGAAAGAAGCAACAGAGATGCAGAAAGAGGCAAGAGAAGTTCAAAAAGAGGCAACAGAGATGCAGAAAGAGAAAGAGGGGAAGAGAAAGAGGCATGATAAGTGCAGAAAGAAGCAACAGAGATGCAGAAAGAGGGAAGAGGGGTGGAGAAAGAGGCAGGAGAAGTGCAGAAAGAAGCAACAGACATGCAGAAACGGGGAAGTGGGGTGGAGAAAGAGGCAAGAGGGGTGCAGAAAGAAGCAAGAGAGGTGCAGAAAGAAACAAAAGAAGTGCAGAAAGAAGTAACAGAGGTGCAGAAAGAGGCAGCAGGGGTGCAGAAAGAGGGAAGAGGGATGCAGAAAGAAGCAAGAGTGGTGCAGAAAGAGGCAAGAGGGGTGCACAAAGAAGCAAGTGAGGTGCAGAAAGAGGCAACAGCGGTGCAGAAAGAGGCAAAAGAGGTGCTGAAAGTAAAAGAGATGTGCAGAAAGAGGCAAGAGAAGTGCAGAAAGAAGCAAGAGATGTGCAGAAAGGAAAAAAGAAGTGCAGAAAGAAGGAACAGAGGTGCAGAAAGAGGCAGGAGGGATGCAGAAAGAGGCAAGAGTGTGCAGAAAGAAGCAACAGAGGTACAGAAAGAGTCAAGAGAAGTGCAGAAATAAGCAAGAGATGTGCAGAAAGAAACAAAAGAAGTGCAGAAAGAAGGAACAGAGGTGCAGAAAGAGGCAGGAGGGGTGCAGAGAGAGGCAAAAGAGGTGCAGAAAGTAGAAGAGATGTGCAGAAAGAGGCAAGAGAAGTGCAGAAAGAAGCCAGAGAGGCGCAGAAAGAAGCAAGAGAAGTACATAAAGAAGCAACAGAGGTGCAGAAAGAGGGAAGATGGGTGCAGAAAGAGGCAAGTGATGTGCAGAAAGAAGCAACAGAGGTACAGAAAGAGGCAAGAGGAGTGCAGAAAGAGGGAAGGGAGGTGCAGAAAGAGGCACAAGGGGTGCAGAAAGACGCAAGAGAGGTGCAGAAAGAATCAAGAGAAGTGTATAAAGAAGCAACAGAGATGCAGAAAGGGGGAAATGGGGAGGAGAAAGAGGCAAGAGGGATACAGAAAGAAGCAAGAGAGTTGCAGAAAGAAGCAAGAGAGGTGCAGAAAGAAGCAAGAGAAGTACAGAAAAAAGCAACAGAGGTGCAGAAAGAGGGAAGAGGGGTGCAGAAAGAGGCAAGAGAAGTGCAGAAAGAAGCAACAGAGGTATAGAAAGAGGAAAGAGCAGTGCAGAATGAGGGGTGAGGGGTCCAGAAAGAGGCACGAGGGGTACAGAAAGAAGCATGAGAGGTGCAGAAAGAAGCAAGAGAAGTGCAGAAAGAAGCAACAGAGATGCAGAAAGAGGGACTTGGGGAGGAGAAAGAGGCAAAAGTGATACAGAAAGTAGCAAGAGAGTTGCAGAAAGAAACAAAAGAAGTGCAGAAAGAAGGAACAGAGGTGCAGAAAGAGGCAAGAGGGGGGCAGAAAGAGAGAAGAGGGGTGCAGAAAGAGGCACAAGGTTTGCAGAAAGAAGGGACAGAGGTGCAGAAAGAAGCAAGAGAAGTGCAGAAAGAAGCAACAGAGGTACAAAAAGAGGGATGTGGGGTGGAAAAAGAAGCAAGAGAAGTGCAGAATGAAGCAACAGAGATGCAAAAAGGGGGAACAGGGGTGGAGAAAGTGTCGAGAGGGGTGCAGAAAGAAGCAAGAGACGTGCAGAAAGAAACAAAAGAAGAGCAGAAAGAAGGAACAGGGGTGCAGAAAGAGGCAAGAGGGGTGCAGAAAGAGGGAAGAGGGGTGCAGAAAAAAGCACAAGTGGTGCAGAAACCAGCAAGAGAGGTGCAGAAAGAAGCAAGAGTAAGGCAGAAAGATGCAACAGAGGTGCAAAAACAGGCAAGAGGGGTACAAAAGGAGGGAAGAGGGGTGCGGAAAGAGGCAAGAGAAGTGCAGAAAGAAGCAACAGAGATGCAGAAAGAGGCAAGAGAAGTTCAGAAAGAGGCAGCAGAGATGTAGAAAGAGGGAAGAGGGGTGGAGAAAGAGGCAATATAAGTGCAGAAAGAAGCAACAGAGATGCAGAAAGAGGGAAGAGGGGTGGAGAAAGAGGCAAGAAAAAGTGCAGAAAAAAGCAATAGACATGCAGAAAGGAGGAAGAGAGGTCGAGAAAGAGGCAAGAGGGGTGCAGAAAGAAGCAAGAGAGGTGCAGAAACAAACAAAAGAAGTGCAGAAAGAAGGAACAGAGGTGCAGAAAGAGGCAGGAGGGTGCAGAAAGAGGGAAGAGGGTGCAGAAAGAGGCAAGAGGGGTGCACAAAGAAGCAAGTGAGGTGCAGAAAGAGGCAACAGCTGTGCAGTAAGAAGCAAGAGCGGTGAAGAAAGAAGCAAGAGAAGTACAGAAAGAAGGAACAGAGGTACAGAAAGAGGGAACAGAAGTTCAGAAAGAGGCAGCAGAGATGCAGACAGAGGGAATAGGGGTGGAGAAAGAGGCAAGATAATTGCAGAAAGAAGCAACAGAGATGCAGAAAGAAGAAAGAGGGGTGGAGAAAGAGGCAAGAGGAGTGCAGAAAGAAGCAACAGACATGCAGAAAGGGGGAAGAGGGGTGGAGAAAAAGGCAAGAGGGGTGCAGAATGAAGCAAGAGAGGTGCAGAAAGAAAAAAGAAGTGCAGAAAGAAGGAACAGAGGTGCAGAAAGAGACAAGAGTGGTGCAGAAAGAGGAAATGAGGGGGCTCAAAGAAGCAAGTGAGGTGCAGAAAGAGTCAACAGCGGTGCAGAGAGAGGCAAAAGAGGTGCAGAAAGTAGAAGAGATGTGCAGAAAGAGGCAAGAGAAGTGCAGAAAGAAGCGAGAGGTACAGAAAGAACCAAGAGAAATACAGAAAGAAGCAACAGAGATACAGAAAGAGGCAAGAGAAGTTCAGGAAGAGGCAGCAGAGATGCAGAAAGAGGGAAGAGGGGTAGAGAAAGAGGCAAGATAAGTTTAGAAAGAAGCAACAGAGATGCAAAAAGAGGGAAGAGGGGTAGAGAAATAGGCAAGAGGGGTGCAGAAAGAAGCAAGAGACATTCAGAAATAAATAAAAGAAGTGCAGAAAGAAGGAACAGAGGTGCAGAAAGAGGCAGGAGGGGAGCAGAAAGATGGAATAGGGGTGCAGAAAGAGGCAAGAGGGGTGCAGAAAGAGGCAAGAGGGGTGCACAAAGAAGCAAGTGAGGTGCAGAAAGAGGCAACAGCGGTGCAGAGAGTGGCAAAAGAGGTGCAGAAAGTAGAATAGATGTGCAGAAAGAGGCAAGAGAAGTGTGGAAAGAAGCAAGAGTGGTGCAGAAAGAAGCAAGAGAAGTACAGAAAGAAGCAACAGAGGTACAGAAAGAGGCAAGAGGAGTGCAGAAAAAGGGAAGAGGGATACAGAAAGAGGCACGAGGGGTACAGAAAGAAGCAAGAGAGCTGCAGAAAGAAGCAAGTGAGGTGCAGAAAGATGGAACAGAGGTACAAAAAGAGGGAAGAGGGGAGCAGAAAGAGGGAAGATGGGTGCAGAAAGAGGCACAAGGGTTGCAGAAAGAAGGAACAGAGGAGCAGAAAGAAGCAAGAGAAGTGCTGAAAGAAGCAACAGAGGTACAGAAAGAGGGATGAGGAGTGGAAAAAGAGGCAAGAGAAGTGCAGAAAGAAGCAAGAGAGATGCAATAGGGGGAACAGTCAATCAATCACAGAATTTGTAGAGCGCACTACTTACCCGCGAGGGTCTCAAGGCGCTGGGGGGAGGGAAGGAGGGGGGATGCAGCTACTGGTCGAACAGCCAGGTCTTGAGTAGCCTCCTGAAGGTCAGCAGGTCTTGGGTCTTTCGTAGGCTTAGTGGAAGGGTGTTCCAGGTCTTGGCGGCGAGGTGTGAGAAGGATCTGCCGCCGGTGGTTGTTCTTCGAATGCGGGGGACGGTGGCGAGGGAGAGGTCGGCGGAGCGGAGCTGGCGGTTGGGGACGTAGAAGAAGAGTCGTCTGTTGAGGTAGGCTGGGCCAGTTTTGTGGAGTGCCTTGTGTGCGTGGGTGAGGAGTTTGAAGGTGATCCTCCTGTCGACGGGGAGCCAGTGCAGGTTCCTCAAGTGGGGGGTGATGTGGCTGTGGCGTGGTACGTCGAGGATCAGTCGTGCGGAGGCATTTTGTATGCGTTGCAGTCGCTTGATGAGCTTGGCCGGGGCTCCCGCGTAGAGGGCGTTCCCATAGTCTAGTCTGCTACTGACGAGGGCCTGGGTGACTGTTCTTCTTGTGTCTGTCGGGATCCACCTGTAGATCTTGCGAAGCATGCGGAGTGTGTTGAAGCAGGAGGAGGAGACTGCGTTGACTTGCTTGGTCATGGAGAGCGTTGAGTCGAGGATGCCTCCCAGGTTGCGTGCGTGGTCGGTGGGTGTCGGGGCTGCTCCCAGCGTCGTTGGCCACCAGGAGTCGTCCCAGGCTGAGGGGTTGGAGCCGAGGATGAGGACCTCCGTTTTGTCCGTGTTCAGCTTTAGTCGGCTGATCTTCATCCAATCGGCAACGGCCTTCATTCCGTCATGGAGTTTGGCTTTGGCGGCGAGGGGGTCCTTGGTGAGGGAGAGGATCAGTTGAGTGTCGTCGGCGTAGGAGATAATGTTGCGGTCGTGTTGTCTGGCGATGCGTGCGAGTGGGGCCATGTAGATGTTGAACAGTGTTGGGCTGAGGGACGATCCCTGGGGTACGCCGCAGATGATCTCGGAGGCTTCGGATCGGAAAGGTGGGAGGCGGACTCTCTGGGTTCTTCCGTCGAGGAAGGAGGTGGTCCATTCCAGGGCCTTGTCTCGGATCCCTGCGTCGTGGAGGCGTGCGCGTAGAGTGCGGTGGCAGACAGTGTCGAAGGCGGCGGAGAGGTCCAGCAGGATGAGGGCTGCGGTCTCACCATTGTCCAGCAGGATCCTGAACAGGGGTAGGAAAGTGGCGGGAGGGGTGCATAAGAAGCAAGAGAGGTGCGGAAAGAAATTAAAGAATAGCAGAAAGAAGGAACAGGGATGCAGAAAGAGGGAAGAGGGGTGCAGAAAGAAGCATGAGTGGTGCAGAAAGAAGCAAGAGAGGTGCAGAAAGACACAGGAGAGGTGCAGAAAGAAACAAGAGTAGTGCAGAAAGAAGCAACAGAGGTGCAGAAAGAGGGAAGAGGGGTGGAGAAAGAGGCAAGAGGGGTGCAGAAAGAAGCAAGAGAGGTGCAGAAAGTAACAAAAGAAGTGCAGAAAGAAGGAACAGAGGTGCAGAAAGGGGCAAGAGGAGTGCAGAAAGAGAAGAGGGGTGCAGAAAGAGGCAAGAGTGGTACAGAAAGAGGCAAGAGGGGTGCACAAAGAAGCAAGTAAAGTACAGAAAGAGGCAACAGCGGTGCAGAGAGAGGCAAAAGTGGTGCAGAAAGTAGAAGAGATGTGCAGAAAGAGGCAAGAGAAGTGCAGAAAGAAGCAAGAGAGGTGCAGAAAGACGCAAGAGAAGTGCAGAAAGAAGCAACAGAGATGCAGAAAGAGGGATGAGGAGTGGAAAAAGATGCAAGAGAAGTGCAGAAAGAAGCAAGAGAGATGCAAAAGGGGGAACAGGGGTGGAGAAAGTGGTGGGAGGGGTGCAGAAAGAAGCAAGAGAGGTGCAGAAAGAAACAAAAGAAGAGCAGAAAGAAGGAACATGGGTGCAGAAAGAGGCAAGAGGGATGCAGAAAGAGGGAAGAGGGGTGCAGAAATAAGCACAAGTGGTGCAGAAAGAAGCAAGAGAGGTGCAGAAAGACGCAAGAGAGGTGCAGAAACAAGTAAGAGTAGTGCAGAAAGAAGCAACAGAAGTGCAGAAAGAGGGAAGAGGGGTGGAGAAAGTGGCAAGAGGGGTGCATTAAGAAGCAAGAGAGGTGCAGAAAGTAACAACAGAAGTGCAGAAAGAAGGAACAGAGGTGCAGAAAGAGGCAAGAGGAGTGCAGAAAGAGAAGAGGGGTGCAGAGAGAGGCAAGAGTGGTACAGAAAGAGGCAAGAGGGGTGCAGAAAGAAGCAAGTGAGGTACAGAAAGAAGCAAGTGAGGTACAGAAAGAGGCAACATCGGTGCAGAGAGAGGCAAAGTGGTGCAGAAAGTAGAAGAGATGTGCGGTAAGAGGAGTGCAGAAAGAGGCAAGAGAAGTGCAGAAAGAAGCAAGAGAGGTGCAGAAAGACGCAAGAGAGGTGCAGAAAGAAGCAAGAGTAGTACAGAAAGAAGCAACCGAGGTTCAGAAAGAGGGAAGAGGGATGGAGAAAGAGGCAAGAGGGGTGCAGAAAGAAGCAAGAGAGGTACAGTAAGTAACAAAAAAAGTGCAGAAAGAAGCAAGAGAGGTGCAAAAAGAAGCAAGAGAAGTACAGAAAGAGGCAACAGCAGTGCAGAGAGAGGCAAAAGTGGTGCAGAAAGTAGAAGAGATGTGTAGAAAGAGGCAAGAGAAGTGCAAAAAGAAGCAAGAGAGGTGCAGAAAGAAGCAAGAGAAGTACAGAAGGAAGCAACAGAGATGCAGTAAAAGGGAAGAGGGATGGAGAAAGAGGCAAGACAGGTGCAGAAAGAGGCAAGAGTGGTGCAGAAAAAGGCAAGAGGGGTGCACAAAGAAGCAAGTGAGGTACAGAAAGAGGCA
This sequence comes from Calotriton arnoldi, assembly GCA_963921515.1. Taxonomy (NCBI): domain Eukaryota; kingdom Metazoa; phylum Chordata; class Amphibia; order Caudata; family Salamandridae; genus Calotriton; species Calotriton arnoldi. The sequence goes on from CAWUFW010001317.1 coordinate 1,787,717, forward strand.
ACAGCAGTGCAGAGAGAGGCAAAAGTGGTGCAGAAAGTAGAAGAGATGTGCAGAAAGAGGCAAGAGAAGTGCAAAAAGAAGCAAAAGAGGTGCAGAAAGAAGCAAGAGAAGTACAGAAGGAAGCAACAGAGATGCAGAAAGAGGCAAGAGAAGTTCAGGAAGAGGCAGCAGAGATGCTTAAAGAGGGAAGAGGGGTGGAGAAAGAGGAAAGATAAGTGCAGAAAGAAGCAACAGAGATGCAAAAAGAGGGAAGAGGGGTGGAGAAAGAGGCAAAAGAAGTGCAGAAAGAAGCAACAGACATGCGGAAAGTGGGAAGAGGGGTGGAGAAAGAGGCAAGAGGGGTGCAGAAAGGAGCAAGTAAGGTGCAGAAAGAAACAAAAGAAGTGGAGAAAGAAGGAACAGAGGTGCAGAAAGAGGCAGGAGGGGTGCAGAAAGAGGGAATAGGGGTGCAGAAAGAGGCAAGAGTGGTGCAGAAAGAGGCAAGAGGGGTGCACAAAGTAGCAAGTGAGGTGCAGAAAGAGGCAACAGCGGTGCAGAGAGAAGCAAAAGAGGTGCAGAAAGTAGAAGAGATGTGCAGAAAGAGGCAAGAGAAGTGCAGAAAGAAGCAAGAGAGGTGCAGAAAGAAGCAAGAGAAGTACAGAAAAAAGCAACAGAGGTGTAGAAAGAGGGAAGAAGCGTGCAGAAAGAGGCAGAGTAGTGTGGAAATAAGCAACAGAGGTACCGAAAGAGGCAAGAGGAATGCAGAAAGAGGGAAGAGGGGTGCAGAAAGAGGCACGAGGGGTGCAGAAAGAAGCAAGAGAGCTGCAGAAAGAAGCAAGAGAAATGCAGAAAGAAGCAACAGAGATGCAGAAAGGTGGAAGTGGAGAGGAGAAAGAGGCAAGAAGGATACAGAAAGAAGCAAGAGAGTTGCAGAAAGAAACAAAAGAAGTGCAGAAAGATGGAACGGAGGTGCAGAAAGAGGGAAGAGGGGAGCAGAAAGAGGGAAGAGGGGTGCAGAAAGAGGCACAACAGTTGCAGAAAGAAAGGACAGAGGTGCAGGAAGAAGCAAGAGAAGTGCAGAAAGAAGCAACAGAGGTGCAGAAAGAGGGATGAGGGGTGGAAAAAGAGGCAAGAGAAGTGCAGAAAGAAGCAACAGAGATGCAAAAGGGGGTACAGGGGTGGAGAAAGTGGAGGGAGGGGTGCAGAAAGAGGCAGAAGAGGTGCAGAAAGAAACAAAAGAAGAGCAAAAAGAAGGAACAGGGGTGCAGAAAGAGGCAAGAGGGGTGCCGAAAGAAGCACGAGTGGTGCAGAAAGAAGCAAGAGAGGTGCAGAAAGAAGCAAGAGTAGTGTAGAAAAATGCAACAGAGGTACAGAAAGAGGAAAGAGGGGTGCAAAAAGAGGGAAGAGGGGTGCAGAAAGAGGCACGAGGGGTGCAGAAAGAAGCAAGAGAGGTGCAGAAAGTAACAAAAGAAGTGCAGAAAGAAGGAACAGAGGTGCAGAAAGAGGCAAGAGGAGTGCAGAAAGAGAAGAGGGGTGCAGAAAGAGGCACAAGGGGTGCAGGAAGAAGCAAGAGAGCTACAGAAAGACGCAAGATAAGTGCAGAAAGAAGCAACAGAGATGCTGAAAGAGGGAAGAGGGGTGGAGAAAGAGGCGATCGGAAAGTAAGCTGAGGGCCGATTACGATGCAGCCCGGAGCCTTTACGGGCAGCATCGTAATCTGCCCCTAAACATTAATTCATTAAAATTAATTAACTTCCCACCCTTTACCCCTATAAACCCCACAACCCACACCTAAAATGAAACAAAAAAATTAATCACACAATTAAAATAATTCATTGTTAGTCAAATAACTAATAGTATTTAACAACTAATTATTAATTAATTTGAATTCATTTACTCCCCACCCTTTACCCCTATAAACTCCACAACCTGCACGTAATTTTTTTTTTAAATTAATTAATACTAATTAACAACTAATTATTAATTCAATACAATAAATTACTATCCGCCCTTTATCCCTACACACCCCACAACCCACACCTAAAAAAGATGCACAATGAACATAATTATCAATTAATGAATATTAATTAACAACTAATAATTACCTAATGAAAAATAAATAACTTCCCAACCTTTACCCCTATAAACCCCACAACCTGCACTTAAAATTTACATTAATAAAATTAATAGCAAAATTAACATGATTAAATATGAATTAAATAATTAATATTAAATTTTAAAAAATCATTAATGTATTATAATTAAATTACTTTCCACCCTATACCCCTATAAACCCAAAAATGTGCTAAGGCACTAAAAATTACAAAAAATAATTAAATTAAATTTAATAACTACAAAAAATGTAATAAATATACTAAAAAACATAAACAATAAGTATACAAAAAATGTACCTCCTATACATTTAAAATATATATTAAAATACATGAAAACAATTAAAAAACAATATTTTAAACAACTATATTTTTGCGATCGATATTATTGACTTTGATGTTTTGAAAATTGATATTACTTACCTTAAAATCGATATACTTGACAACGATATTCTTACTGACGATATTTCCATATCATGATATATTGGACATGATATTTTGGTATGGTGATATTTTTTCAATATTTTGTCTGACTACCACTTGATATCCAGTCCCTAACCTCTACAAAAACTCTAAAAATAGTAACAGTGACCCCTCAATCGAACGGAAGAAAATGTACCATAACAGTGACACCACACCCCTGGCTCCAAATGTTGAGGCCCTTACTAGTACCAGCTCACTTATGAACAACCTGTCCTTGAGCAATGCGGGGATTAAGTCTAAACTAGGTGATCCGAATTGGGGGATTTCTATTGACGATTTAGATCTTTGTTTCCTGCAGAAAACCTGGTTGTGTGATCCATTGCGCAGATCTGGTTATATAATATACTGTGGATGTTATTTCTACAGGGAGGGGCCACCCTTCGGGCTGCCTCCTTATCTGGGTTAAACTGGCCTTTAATTTTTAAAATATCTGTGCTGCCTTTTATCTCACACAACATCCTGGGTATATCCATTTCCAGGGCGGATGGCTGCACCTTTTATATATTTACAATGTTTATAATTGGGTGGCTGGAAGAGGGGGAGAGACTCATGGAATAAGCGACCGTACCCTACACAGGGCCCCCTTTGGTCTGCATGACTCACCCATTATCGTTGGTGATTTTAATACGACATTAGCTTTAGGCTGTGGTTCCCATGTCAGCAAGGAAGATAAGGTATGGGGAACTCCTACACTTAATACCAATCCAGTGAAACATTGGACAAATGATGATTATCAGCTTATGTCATTTGCCTTATCATAATGGTTGAGGGCCTGTAATGGCCGCACCCCTTCGGATTTTCATGCTGCCCATACCTTCAATTGCCTGGGTCATTCAATTAGAAATGACTCTTGCCTAATTTCTTTGCATCTGTGGGTCAATTTGGTCAATTTAAAGGTATTAGGCAGTAAGGACAGCGATCACAAGCCTTCCACTGCTCTCTAAAATATCTGTTTAATCTCATGGTGAATATACCTCTTTAAGCTGCTAGGGGAGTGTTTTGAGCACCGTCATAGTCCTGCCCACCCCCCTCCTCAATGTCTGAGCACACTTTGTATAACAAAGCCTGTAATGACAAGAAAGATGAGCTATGCTTAGCTCTTGTCTGCGGTACTTCTAACTTGATATGTGCAAAAAGGAAAGAATATAAGCTGATACAAATAAGAGCACACAAGGATTGGGAGACACATATATGACAGAATTCATAGGAAGCTGCTGCCTATAATGATAAAGGGAATTTCGGGAGCTAATAATCAATGGTGATGAACGACCAGTTAAGTTCATGGCCAATTCCATCTCCTGACATATGGCATTCCCACTTTTTGGACCTTCACAAACAGGCCCCTGATCTTGATAGAACACCCGAGCCAAGGGCAGCTGATATATCTCCTTCTGAACTCCTTAATCTGGAGGTCAGTGAAGGTCAGGCAATAAAAGCCATATCAAGGGACAAGGTGCCAGGGCCTGAAGGTATTCCAAGCGATCTCTTTCCTGAAGACAATGATGGCTGGGCCTCGTATTTTACCATTTTATCCAATTGCATCCTCCAAGGGGCCAGTATTCCCTGCAGCTGGAAGGCAGCTGAAATTGTCCCCATCCACAAAAAGGGGCTGTGGAATTCCCCTTTAAACTACAGCCTGATCAGTCTTATTGATGTTTCCCAAAATTTGTTTGCAAGGCAAATCCTAGGGAACCTGGAAGGTTAGATTGAGGGCCATCAGGTCATCTCCCCCCTTGCAGGTGGGCTTTCGAAAATGGGTTAGTACAATCAACCAGGTTTTTAGGTTTCTATTGATATATTGGAAGATATTTTTTCTCTAAAAAGTGCACCTACACCTAGTCTTTGTAGATTTAAATTATGCATTTGACCACGTCCCAAGAGGAAAGCATTGGGAGGTCCTTAAAAATAAAGGGGTTCCATGCGACCTCCTGGATGTTCTGGTTCATCTACATGAGAATACATTTGCCCAAGTTAGATGGGGAAGGGTTGGGGAGCTCACGAATACCCATCCAAATTGGAGTGCGCCTCGGTTGTGCCCTTGCCACAACCCTGTTCTCTCTATATTTAAATGATGTGGCGCTTTATCTAGAGGATGCCCAAAATGTCGCCCCTTGACTGGCTGGTTGTAAGATTCCCCAATTATTATTCTCTGATGAAATTCCTTCTGACATCGAAGACCAAGAGTGGCCTTCAACATTTAGTGGATAAGTATGCTGCCTTTTGTAGCAAGCGAGGGTTGGTTATCAACCACTCCAAGACAAAGTTTATGGTCATCAGCCCTTATAAGTCTTTCAGAGGCTCGATAACTCTGGAAGGCAGACCAATAGACAGTGTTAGCAAGTTAATTTACCTGGGGATCAAGCTAAATAAATTGAAGTCTTCGTTGCCCCAGGTCGAGAGAAGCAGCCTGAGTCTGACCCAGCACTCGACTGCCATCTTAAGATTGTATTGGGCAACCTGTGCTAGGCAGGTATTGCCCACCCTAACGGTGTATAGAGCCATGGTCAGACCAGTGCATTGTATGGGGGCAACGCTTACTTGGCCTCTTCAGGGGTGGCTGAGACTACATTTATAAGAGCCTTAACCAACCTCCCAAAAAATACTCCATTGCTCCCACGAGACCTGGCACGCGAGCCCATGACTCATAAAGCCCAACTTAGACCACTCTTGTTCTGGCAAAAGCTCAAGTACTAGCCTGACCTGGAGGACTATTATAGCTCCTTTCAGGATGTAGTCTTTTAGAATACGTCGGGTCAAATTAAATGGCTCTCGAATATTAAAAAATGGTAATCCAGGCTTGGTTTAAGTGAATTTTGGTCTTCCTCTCCTCCAATAAACATCTTTTTAGGGTCTCTCTCAGGAAGGTTTTCTGGGAGTACATGCATGTTGCCAAAATTAGAAATGTCCCAGAGGGTCTCTTGTTGATAACGTTTTAGACTTTAAGATTGACATGGCCCTTTTTAGATTATATAACCCCGACAGCTGCTAAGAGTATATATATTAAGTTTCGATATGGTACTCTACCATTACTGTTGCTTCATGAAAAATGGAACTCCCGTTGCTGTTTGAGTACCATATATCTAACTTGTCAGCAGGCCAAGGAATACCTGACACATTTAATTTTCTTTGGTCCCTCATATGTGCACCCCAGAAAATCCTGGATTATTCCTATATGCAAACAACTGGATTGTAGACAGCATCAGGATGCCTTATGTCTCCTGCGCATGGAGTCTAAACAGACGATTGTCTATGCAGTGTCCAAATACTTTTATTGGAGCTGGTGCATTAGTTCCAAAGCGATGGCCTGAGTCTTTTTTCTCAAAATGTGTACTGTTTGGAGCTCTGATCTCTAATTAGGTAACACTGAAGACTGCTCATTGCTTTTTCTACTGTGATATATATTTTTTTTACATAGTACTACTGTCTATATAGACCGTATTTTTGTTGACTGACTTGCTCTCTCCTGACATATGGCTAGTCTGTTCTGGGATATTTTAGGACTTCAGTTATATATGTAGACATTGCTCTTATCTAGCCAACCTCTGAGATTAAGCACTTTTATTTCATGATTTTATTATCTACTCAAAGAGCTGAATTTGTAAATTGTGTTGAGATTTGCTGTTAGAGCTTTTTATGTGTTTTTATCATGTTTGCATTGCTATTCATTGTATATATATCTGTTTATTTGTCTTGTACTTTTATGGTTGAAAAAATACTGAATAAAGTATTTGATGATGATTAATCAAAAATAGTCAAAAAATATATAATTCTTTCATATGGGAATCAGAATGTGCAAATGTGGTTGTGATACGTTTGCTCAATTGGGCTCACTCTATGATCAATGACCCACATTGTTTCCTTATGTAGTTCAAAATAATCTGCATATAATTTGATATTTTGCTAAAGGTGTTTATGGTTGATGGAACATACTGATGTATTCTTCAAATTAAATTGTTATTAAGAACCTCAGTGCAATTCATGAAAAGATATAGCCCAAGTGGGCATTTATGCAGTATACAACCATTATTGAACATCCTTTTCCATACAGACACAGTAAGTAAAATAGTGTACAATAAATTGAATACAAAATAAGGTAACAAAATGTTGAAAATATTTATATGCACTAGAATAATTCATGAATCCAAAAACCAGTCGGCAGTTAGACTATTACCAAAATATATATATTTGAGGCACCCAGTCCACTGAAGAAAAGCAATTCCATTATCCCAGATGCACAACGAGCTCCTCATCCAACTTCAAACCACAGGGAATAATTTGTGTCCAAATCAATAATAAGATGAGACTCAGTGACACAGCAGTTTTTCTCTGTTCCCACCTCTTGGAGATTTGTTAATCCTGTTGACACCCAAATGTTTCAAAAGGTAAGGATTGCTGCTATGCTTTTGTTGAAAGAATTTGGCAATATGGTATGTCATTCCACAGTTTTAAATGGCACAAAGATGTTCCAATGCCCATTTTTTAATAAAAGCGTTGTACTGCCCATGCATCATAGCCCACATGGGCCCTCCAAAATGTATATAAAATAAACTGTTGTGCAGGTGATAAATTGTGTAATGGCTCTCTCCATTATTAATGTGTACATTTTGCAGTTAGTGCTATATGTACATGTCTTGCACTTCCCGCTTTCGTGAAAGTCACTCACAGTACTTCCCCATGTACTATTGCTTGATGTTAGAAATTGGATTCTGCTTGGCAGAAGTATGCACCCTGTCCAAGTAGGAATCACAATCCTAGTCAGAGTAGGTTACAAACACACCATAAATTTACCTGTGCTCACCCTCTAGCAGCTTGGCACAGAGCAGTCAAGCTTAACTCAAGAGGAAATGTGTGAAGTATTTGTGCAACACATCAAACAGTAACACAGCGAAAACCTCATAAAAAGACTCCATACCAGTTTCGAAAAATAAAGAATAATTTTAGAAATAAAACAAGACCAAAACAACAAACATCCAATCAATAGGAGTCGAAATATGAATTTATGAAGATGAAATGCAAAAATAGTTCTTAGAAGCAGTAAGCACTTAAAGAGTTAATTGGTTCCCCTGGAGCAGGATAAAGTCAAGAGTTCATGCCGATGGCAATTAAGCGTGGACCGCATACAGGACCCGCGCTTGGCCCACTGAGCAAAAATACCTTGATCCACGTCGCAGACAACAAAATGCATGGGTGATCCTCAAGCAGTTGGAGTGATGCACTGGATTTCTCCACACAACAGTGGTGATGCAACTGTTAAGCGAGAAATGCCTCAGTTCCGAGGAGCGGCGGTTCCAAATGTGATGCATTGGGTTTTTCCATGCTGTAGAGCGATGCGTCGATCTTGTCTACGCAGTGGCTGCAATGTGTCGGATCTGAAGCGGTGGTTACAGAGGCAATGCATTGATCTGGTTCCCACAACAGGGGTGAAGCATCAGTTCTGGTCGGTGAAACAGTCTGGCAGTTGCAGCACTTTATACTCACTTCCAAGTACCCAGGACTGGGTTGGCACCACTTGGCAGAGCAAGACTTGCAGCAAGTAGAGTCTAGGTGTTGTTTGTAGGTTAAAGAGAAGTCTTTGATATCCCTGAGAATTCAGAACAGGAGGCAAGCCAACAAGCCCTTGGAGCTACTTAGGTTCCAGAATGGAGAGATGCATGTCTAGTCCTTCGCACTCCCATGTACGAGGGCAGCAGGCCAACTCACAAAGCACTCCAGCAGAGCGGCAGTCCCTCCAGCAGTACAGCAGTCCTTCTTCCTGGTAGAATATTCTCAGTTCCAGAAGTGTTCTGAGTTGGTGGTGTCAGAGGCCTAGTGCTTATACCCAGTTGGGCCTTTGAAGTGGAGGAGACTTCAAAGAGATGTCCTTGAAGTGCACAAGTCCTGCCTTTCCTGCCTTGGCTCCAGGCTCACTACAGGGGGGCCCTATGTGTGGGGACAACAGTTAGCCATTTCGGGTGTGTTAGCTCCTCCCTTCCATTCTGCCCAGGATGGCCCATCAGGGTGTCGATAGCCCATCCATCACACCTAAGCTCCCTTTTTGTGTGACTTTCTAGGGGGAATGTAAAAGTCAGCTGTCACCCACCCCAGACATGTATTCAGAGATAGGCAGAAGGCACTAAATGGTTATAGTAAGAAAAAGCCAACTTCTAAAAGTAGCATTTTCAGAATTGCAATCCAACTTCACCATCAGTTGTGTTAATAAAATGTGCTTCCAGAGACACCAAATTTGGGGTCCCATCTCTTCCCAATTGTAGATCACATATATAAAATGTAATATGGCAATCCTAATGTTGTCATGCAGGAGATAGTCCTTGCAGTAGTGAAAAGCGAATTTAAGAGTTTTTCACTTCCGGGACTTGTACAACTTAATCATACATGTCCCACTTTTTAAATACATTGCACCTCGCCCTTTGGGCTGTCAAGGGCCTACCCTAGGGTCACTTAAACGTATTAAAAAAGGAAGGTTTAGGCCTTGCAACATGTTTAACTTGCCAAGTTGACACAGCAGTTTCATACTGCACACACAGGCTCTGCAATGGCAGGCCTAAGACATGTCTAAAGGGCTACTTAAGTGGGTGGCACAACCAGTGCTGCAGGTCCACTAGTAGCATTTAATTTACAGGCCCCTGGGCACATGTAGGGTACTTTACTAGGGACTTATAAGTAAATAAATATGCCAATTGTGAGCAACTAAATTTTACCACATTTTAAGTATAGACCACTTAAGTACTGGTTAGCAGTGGTGAAGTTCCCAGATTCCCAAAACAAAGTCAGCAAAAACAGTCAAAACAGGAGGTCCGAAGGCAAAAATTCAGGAGAAAACACGCCAAGAAGGCCAGATCTGACAGTTGGTGTGTAAAAGTGGCTGTGTGTTAGAATGTCCTTTTGAGATTTTTTTCTTATATATGTCACAGCTACATGTGTGCCTACTACAGATTTAAGGACATGGTCTGCTCTTAATATTCCCTAATGCTTATTCATTAGGTGTCTTATGCCAATTGACCTAAAGTTGAAATCAGTGTTAAATCTGATTTGATTTCCAGATGTTTCCTTGTGCTTCTTTGTCCAAAGTAATTCATTACCTTAGATACTACCTTTTCTTGAGCTATTCTTAGCACCTTGTTATGCTAGCTCATCTCATGGTACCTACTCACAATATTTCTCCTCTCAATTTGATATAATTCATCATTCTTAATAAGGAACTTAACAGCCACCCATCTTCCCTCATTATCACTCTCTTGAGATATAAGTTGAATGTCAAGATGTTTATCACATATAATGATCATTCCGTTTCTTTTTCCAGAACCTGGAGAGGACAGAGCATAGCCCACCCAGCACTTTTTAGTCTTGAATATTTCTTTTTCAACAAGATGGGTCTCCTGCAGTAATGCAATGTTTGCTTTAAGATTGGTAATATGAGCTAAAACTCTATGGGGCATATTAGCAAGACCCACGTTAAAATTATCGCCGTTTTAGCGGCAGGAAACTGCCGCTAAAACGGCGATAATGGGCTTGCTAATATGCGTTATAGAATTCCAATAGAAGCCCAGGTTAAATGTGCAGGACATCTAACCTGGGCTTCTATTGGAATTCCATAACGCATATTAGCAAGCCCATTATCGCCGTTTTTGCGGCAGTTTCCTGCCGCTAAAACGGCGATAATTTTAACGTGGGTCTTGCTAATATGCCCCTTTGTCTTTTAATCAGAGAGCCTAATCCCTTGATATTCCATGAAACTACTCTAAGTACCATACTGAAACAAAAAAAGTTAAAACCTAGAAAGCTACACTGCAAAGAATTTATAAAAAACCAAAATAAATATAAATACATATCCATCATGAATTCATGACATTGTTACAGAATGAAAAAGTGAGGTTGGGAAAATAGATGAGAAAGGGAGACAGAAAAGAAAAGAGACTGAAAGATAGAGAGAATCAGTAAACACAAGAAGAAAAGGCACATATCTACAAACAAAACAAATGGTTCAGGGCGGTGAAGCCCCATGATGAAGACAGCACGCCAGCACTCTAAGATGGATCAGGATGTGACCATGTACAAAACATAAAGACAGAGGGCCCGATTCACAAACGTAAACTTAGAACTAAAGTCTAAGTTTAGACCTGAAGTCTACATTTAGACCTAAAGTCTAACTTTACACCTGAAGTCTAAGTTTAGACCTAAAGTCCTGACCTGAATACCTGAAGTCTAAACTAGGGCCTCAGGTCTAAACTTAGACTTCAGTGCTAAAGTTATATTTCATGTCTAAAGTTAGACTTTAGGTCTAAAGTTAGAATTTAGGCACAAAGCTAGACTATAGGTCTAAAGTTAGACTTCAGGTCTAAAGTTAGAATTCAGGTCTAAGTTTACCTTTGTGAATCAGGCCCACAGTGATAAAGTTTGAGACTGAAATAACACGCAAGATTAAACGAGAAAATAAACATTTGCCTCAAAGTGTGTGTGAACAGAACTCATAGAACTATCAGTAAATATCTTCCAGTCAGTGAGAAATTTTAGAAGTGTCCATGTCTTCTCCTTTACAGTCATCCAAAAATGTCCTTAATTTGGTAGGGTCTTCATATGTTGTTGTCTTGTTTTTATATGTAACTTTAAAAAGGCATGGATGAAAAAGACCAAATCTGGCATTAAGAGCTCTTAGTTCTTGTCACATTTCTAAGAATTGGTTTTGTCTGTCAGCAGTGGCTTTAGCAATACTGTGAGAGGAATATAAGTTATGACCAGACAATGAAACTTGTTTCTTTGCCTTTGCAGCCATAATGACTTTGAGTAAGACAGTATATTCGAGAATTAAGAATAATTAACACCTCTGGGTCTGTTAGATTGAGAAGCAGAATTTGGTTTATGCCTCAATCTATGTGCTCTTTGAATATTTAAATAAACAAATGATGGGAAGTCTAACACCTTAGGTATACTCCCTTCTGATCCTTCTGACAAGCCATAAATTCTAAGATTTTTCCTCCTGTTGTGATTTTCGAAATCCTCCACTTGTTTTTGAAGAAGAGATATTCACATTTTGTTGATCTTTGCATTAGAGTCCTCTAGGTTGCTCACCCGTTGTTCAACATCAGTCACTCTTTTTTCCAAAGGAGTCCATTTATCATCCAGTGTTTGTAATCTCTTATTAGTTTCTTAAATACATGGTCACAAAGGTCTGATCTCTTCTAGGAGAAATTCCCTTGATATGGAGAAAGGTGTTTTGACTGGTGAAAGAGGATAATTTTTAGGCCGATTATGTGTAGAATTGCTAGGGTTTAGTGACACTTTATATATGAGGGAGCTGGAGGTGTTTGCTGCTAGAGCAAATTTTGGTAACAAGAAAGGGGCATTTGCATTTTGCTTGACATTATGAGGTTATTTAATAGTTTCAAGAGAAGATCCTTCTGAGTTCAAAGTATTTCAAGAAAATTGAGAAGTACAATTAGTGCAGGTTAATTTTAATTTTATCGATTTGCCCATGCAGAAATTTGGCTGAGAAAATGTTGGTAAAAATCTCAGCATTTGAGGAACCACTGGCTGCTAATGGCATAAGACATCTCAGCTTAAACTAAAGTAATCTGAAAGTAATGACTAGAAACTATTAACAGCTCTCATTGAGCCTCCGTCATCCACACGAATAAAGGTGTTTGTCAGAAAGCAACAATGAAAGAGTATAATCTCTCATACAAAAAATGACTAAAGTGGTTCAAGAAAATAAAAAAAGCATTTGGCATTTATAATTCTCTAAACTTACAGCAACAACAGATAAATAAGAAGAGCGAATGTGGCCTAATGGCTAGGGCGGTCGACCTCGAAGCTGGGGAACTGGGTTCAAGTCTCGGCAGGGACACTCAACATTCTGTGATTCTGGGCAAATCACTTAATCTCCCCGTGTCTAACAAAATTAATGTGTCTGTCTGTAACGTAACTGGTGCTCATGTAAAGCGCTCTGATACCTATGGGTCTAGTTCGCGCTATGTAAAACTCCACAAAAAAAAATGATGAATAAAAATATATCTTTAATTTGGGACATTTTACTTGCTACACACAAATAAAATGTCATGTTGTCAGCCAAAAGCAAAAATTAATTGTAACATTGCCAGCCAAAAAGCCAAGGACTGTAACAAATATGTGAAGTGCAACCTCTTTCAAAAGGTAACAGGACACTCCATGAGCTGACTATTAAAAAGCATTATTTTTTTCCTATTTGGTTTTTCAGTCTAAGCTAGAAATGCCCAGACGTGGGTCCCTTGCTCACTTTGCCACTGGATTCAAGCAAGCCTGGCTGATGATGGCTGAAATGCCAGAAACCGGTCTTAGGATGCTTGTTTCCGGTCCAGGGAAGACATGGCTTGGCAGTTCGGGCTGGACTGTTCCCATGAGGCACAGGGTCAGACTGATTTGCATATGGCCATGTCTGAACTGGGGTGGTGGAGTGAGCTAAAGAATGATGATGGATTAAACCCAGATCAGTTGACTGGGGGTGAGTGTTTGATTGGCTCAAACGTTCCGTCCATCATCCCCTTTTGTATCGCTTTGGTCGCCCTAAGTTGGCGGGGGTATGCCCAGACGTGGGTCCCTTGCTCACTTTGCCACTGGATTCAAGCAAGCCTGGCTGATGACGGCTGAAATGCCAGAAACCGGTCCTAGGATGCTTGTTTCCGGTCCAGGAAGACATGGCTTGGCAGTTCGGGCTGGACTGTTCCCATGAGGCACAGGGTCAGGCTGATTTGCATATGGCCATGTCTGAACTGGGGTGGTGGAGTGAGCTAAAGAATGATGATGGATTAAACCCAGATCAGTTGACTGGGGGTGAGTGTTTGATTGGCTCAAACGTTCCGTCCATCATCCCCTTTTGTATCGCTTTGGTCGCCCTAAGTTGGCGGGGTATGCCCAGACGTGGGTCCCTTGCTCACTTTGCCACTGGATTCAAGCAAGCCTGGCTGATGACGGCTGAAATGCCAGAAACCGGTCCTAGGATGCTTGTTTCCGGTCCAGGGAAGACATGGCTTGGCAGTTCGGGCTGGACTGTTCCCATGAGGCACAGGGTCAGACTGATTTGCATATGGCCATGTCTGAACTGGGGTGGTGGAGTGAGCTAAAGAATGATGATGGATTAAACCCAGATCAGTTGACTGGGGGTGAGTGTTTGATTGGCTCAAACGTTCCGTCCATCATCCCCTTTTGTATCGCTTTGGTCGCCCTAAGTTGGCGGGGGTATGCCCAGACGTGGGTCCCTTGCTCACTTTGCCACTGGATTCAAGCAAGCCTGGCTGATGACGGCTGAAATGCCAGAAACCGGTCCTAGGATGCTTGTTTCCGGTCCAGGGAAGACATGGCTTGGCAGTTCGGGCTGGACTGTTCCCATGAGGCACAGGGTCAGACTGATTTGCATATGGCCATGTCTGAACTGGGGTGGTGGAGTGAGCTAAAGAATGATGATGGATTAAACCCAGATCAGTTGACTGGGGGTGAGTGTTTGATTGGCTCAAACGTTCCGTCCATCATCCCCTTTTGTATCGCTTAAGCTAGAAATGTGGCTTCCATTGCTGGAGATTTATGGCCTGCCCATGACCTTTAGTCCACAGTTTGTGAAGATTACAATCTTTACTCTTTGGCTGTTCTTGCCTTTTAATTAGACAGCACATTTATCTAGGCAGTGGTGGAGCTTTTAATGTGGATGCCTAAAGCAAACAAAGTAGGTGAATAACAGAAATGCTTCAAGGAACAAAGTCAGAAATATATTCAGCAAGCCCTCCATGTGCCTTAAATAAATGGTGGCAGCCTCCTGAAGAGACAGCTGGTTGCTTCATGCCAAAGGCCTTTCTCATAACAGCAGCACTGTAAAACAGTTTCAGTTTCAGAATTAAAGGAAGGGATGACTCACACCTTGTTATCTTCTAGTTTTGGTATGTAGAGAATAAATTAATTGCTGTGATTGTCGAATTAATTCCCGGCCTCACAAAGCTGAATCAGCAGGAGGCCATATTCCTCAGTGTCAAGCCATGCCACCTGACATAAAAATATTATAATGTCTATATGTAGGTGCCTGTCATCAAATTAATAACATTTATAGTGATAGTGAAAACTTTCAACCATTTTTACTTTTAAATTTTGGTTTGTATTATCTTAGGAAAAAGTACATAATTTTGTGTATTGTGCTATAAATGTTTTGTAATTTTTGTCTCCTGTGCTGTGTCAATTGAATATTTAGATTTATAAATATATGAAGTAATGTAGAATATATTTTGAATCTTGAAAATCACTATTTCACTATAGAGTATCATGTGACAGTGCAGACAACCAACTACAACATTATTTATAAAAATAAATGTTCAATTGACAAATAAACTGTCAAAATTGGCTGTAAAACCTACAAATTTTATATGCTGGAAGTTATACATTTTATTCTAATAACTAATTTCTGAAAACAAATGATGCAATTTTCTGGCAGGTTTTGAAATGTCTTAAATACACATTACT
The DNA here is from genome assembly GCA_963921515.1 of Calotriton arnoldi. Taxonomy (NCBI): domain Eukaryota; kingdom Metazoa; phylum Chordata; class Amphibia; order Caudata; family Salamandridae; genus Calotriton; species Calotriton arnoldi. Next base: position 1,802,764 of record CAWUFW010001317.1, read on the forward strand.
CTCTTCAGTATTCTCATTGTAAATTACTCTCTAAACTTGTGATTGTATTATAAAGTCATTCTCAATTTTGGAATGTTTTTCATACACAGAGAATCAGTCTTGTGATGAATACCAATTACATCTTTGAGATTCTCCATTAATAAACAAGTACTGGAGTACAAGATGGACTCCTTCATATCCTTAATGAGTGTAAAGAATCAAAACATTGTCTTGAATTAGCATTTCAGCAGACCCTTGCTAAGGATTTTACCACACTCATTGATATCTTAGGCAGCGTGAGGGCTACAACTTTTTCTTCTGGTGCACTCTCAATGTAAAAAGACAAAACTTTGTCTGTTCCTACTAAGCCAAGGAAAGAGCATGTGGATTCATAGGAGGGTCACGACGTAGGCACACATATTAGGTGTCACAACATTGCAAAACAGACAACAGTGAGACAATCTTGCATAGTGATTTCTTCAGTCCTGAAATTTTCCCATACCATTTGCAGTTCTGTATTGGTGTTACTATGATTATTTTCTCAATATATTGCTTACATGAAGCTTCCTTCTTAGATAATGTAATTTGTATGTCTTGACTGGGAATGAGTGTTTGAAAAGTTTCAGCACTCCGTCCATCATCTTGTTGTGTTTGTTATGTTTGCCCTAAGTGGCCAAGGCTATGCCCAGACGTGGGTCTCTTGCTCGCTGTGCCACTGGATTGAAGCCAGCCTGGCTGATGAGGGGTGATACCCAGAAACCGGTCCCAGGATGCTTGTTTCCGGTCCAGGGAGGACCTGGCCTGGCAGTTCGGGCTGGACTGTTCCCATGAGGAGCAGGGTCAAGCCTGATTTGCATACGGCTTGGTCCAAACTGGGGAGGCATAGTGAGCAAAAGAACAATGGATTGAACCCAGATCTCTTGACTAGTGGTGAGTGGTTGAAAAGTTTCAGCACTCCGTCCACCATCTTGTTGTGTTTGATATGTTTATATAGTAAGAGCAATTATTTAAATTGTATTTTAATTTCAAATTATATTTTGAATTTTTATCAAGAAAAAATAGAACAATTAAGAATGAATAAATAAAAATATATTAACAAATATAATATTATCCACATGGTTATGGGAAACGTTTTTCAGGAATCCACTTATAATGTTTTTCCTCAATGCTCTATATTGCTGTGTGCATATAGCATATTTGTTGCTCTTAGTCATGGCCAATCTTTGCCAATTTTCATTATAACACTTTTAATATATGGGGTATGGGACATTGCCTTTGTCATTTTTGTCATTATGGTATAGAAAATCCTAACAAAGAATGATTTAAAAGTCTTCAAAGAAGATAGTTGTTGTTATTCATGTATTTATATTCTTCATAATCTTGCTGTTTGCTGTGATTGCCCTATATACCTTGAAGTATGCTAGCCAAAGTATATGTAATGCATTGTGTTGTAACATTTGTATAGAATTGTAAACAAATCTTGTGTGAATTAAAACTGAGTTTCTCATTGAGGCCTATAAAGGGTAAAAAGGCATTAACACTTACTTTATGTCCATTTAGGCTTTGTAAAATTAGACCATGTATGAGAGTATCACACTTTCAATTTTAAAATGCTCAAGGTGGCACACTTTGAAGATCAGTTTATTTGAGGCAAAGTAATAGATATAAAGAGTTTTGCTAAGGTAAGTCTTGCATTACATATATCAATTTTCAGGTTTATGCTGGATCCCTGCTTCGCTATTCATTGAATCAGAATGAGTTTTTTTGAAAATGTACACATTATTAAATATTAAAGGCACACAACCAGTGGGCTGCATGAAGGTAATGTCATGTATGTTGTCTTACACTACAAAATAATCACATTCCAATACTGACCAAAAGGCACCATTTCAATTTGAACACAATTATATCACACACCATACCTCAGTGTCCAACAACCTAACCATTTAGTATTGTACAGAGGTTCATTTTTGAGGCCTCTTAAATTTTGGGTTCAATGTGCACTGAAGAAAACTGTAGTTAGCTGCACAATTACTTTCAAATCATTTTAATTTTATATAAGGATATCCTTGTTCTCTGAATTACCATGATAAATCTAGCACTTGTCTTAGTTGCTCATCAAAGTATAAAATGATTTAACCCGCTCATAATTCAATAACTGCACCCTAAACATTACAATATATCCCTATAAGTCTGCTCATAATGCTAAAGTACAAATTCAGAGTGAAAAACTACAATTAATATTTAACAATATGAAAATAGTATCCTTAATTCATTATATTAATATGTACCTAATTAAAGGATATCCAACTTAATCTAACTGAACATATCTTTACATTTCAATACTTTAATTATATACATAAATATTATGCATACAGTGTAAAATTCTTACAGATATCTAAGAAATATGAATAGCATATTTATTAATAGCTATAATTTAATCTTCAGATTAACTTTTTTTAATTTGTAGTACTTCTATTTTACAGTTTTAATCATCTAAATGGATTTTAGGTTATTATTCCATTAATCATAGATTTGAAAGTCACACATACATACTGTATAAAAATAGTAATGTATATGAAATTTTTAATCACAAAATTTTAGGAAGGGCCATTATGTTGTTGTTTTGCATGATGTAATCTTGTATTTGTGTGCAGATGCTTTTTTGCAATCTTTCCCATGCATCTATACTTTGCGTTGGAAAGGTCACACTATGCATCACAAAATGTCATACTGTAAAAATGGCACAAAGGGCGTGGTCAGTATTTTCTTTAGGAGGTTGAGCTTTAACAAAGTGTGTAGGTGTATGATGGATTGCTGGTTGGATTTTGGAGTTTGGAGGATTTTGGAGCATTTGTCTGATAATATAGTTTGTTCTTTTGTGAGTTGTGTCAAGTTTGCATTGAATTGGCCGACTTTGTGCTTGTTTGTTAGTGCTAAGTCAAATTTTGAATGTTGTGTGTTTGTTGGTTTGGTTGTTACATGTTTAGGATTAGATAGTTTATTTAGGGTGTTTGTAGGGATTAGTTCTGGATGTTATTAGTGTTAGATTTGGGAAATTATGTCAGGAAGAGGACGGCAGAGCTTGAACCAAAGTAATTTTGAAGAGCGGGAAGTTGGTGGATTGACATGTCTGGTAGTCCATTATTTGCCACACTTGTTATGAAAGGCAACATAGATGGGAGAGGGTAACCCACCACCTATGTTAGAATTGAGAATGGAGGGAAAGTAGGTAAGTCTTAAGAATATTTTTGATGTTCCCTATACTAGTTAATTTTTCATCTATATATGTTAAACAGAAATTAGTCAGCTTTAAAAGAAAGATTTTAAACAGTTATTTGTTACAATTACTTTTATCACACTAATCTTATCAAGTTAAATAATACACATTGAGCACATAAAGAACAAAAAAAGTTAATGTTTCATATTTGCAGATAGACCTCCGTTGAAAATGTGGAGATCTCTAGTTTCAGTAAACCATACAGTTTTCGCAAGTGTCATTATGTGTAAAGGTTGAATTTATTTATATTTGGAATGTCATGGCATCTCCAGAGTATATGAGACACATATTTATATCATAAGGTGGTAAAGCCCACATTAAATAGTACTTTGAACCGGATCTGCCTAACAAAAGTGTCATCATTCCATATGTTCATGTTTTACTCACTGTAATAAAGTGGATTATTATTTGAGGTGGGAACCACCCACTTCAAGAAATATTAATACTAACTTGTTAGTAACATCAAACTGACTAAATTAACTAGAGCTCAACCCCCTGGTATCTATGGCACAGAGCAAATAGATTTAACCTAGGACAATGTGAAAGTTTTGAGCCACTACCAAACTATTAATAAAGTCTAAATTCCAAACAATAAAAATCACAATCTAATGTAGAAATATTGTGTAAAATGTAATACATAAATTGTCCCCAAATCACAAACTATCGATTGAGGAGAACCACATATATGACATTCGAAACATTTAATTTAAAATCTATGACAAAGAACACTAAGGACAAATGAGAGTCTATGGAAGTACACCTGAACTGAGCCGCCATTATAGGCCAACAGCAATGGGGCACAAGTCAGTATCTAAGGAATTTCGGTGTAAGGTCCCGCAGATGGCCCCAGAAGTCTTGGAATCACATCTATTTTATGTCACAATATTTAGGGCTTGTGGAGCAGTTTCTATGGGTCCTTTCTTAGGCTCCCTAGACCTCGGATATGGCATTTAGTGGCCAGGAATAACTCCAACAGGGCCAACAGCAAGTTCAAATTCAGGTCCAGTTGTTACTACTCAAATGCTCACTTGAGGAAAAAGGCATCTTTTACCTTGTTGTGTTCCTGTTGTCACACCAAAAGTACTCCATCTGACCCTTGGAATCAGGTTTGTTGTCCATGGCACAACAGAGAGCAGTCCAGTCATTTAGGGCTTCTCTCAGGTCACAGTAAGCAGAGCTCAGTTCTCTTCTGATCTTCCACAGGTCCAAAAAGAGTTCTGAGGAGGATGCCTAGGGATGTCACCAACTAGAAGTTGGGAGTGGCACCTGCCTCTTTCTAAACAATGGTATACCAGTTCCCAGATGCAAACCAAGCCACTTTTAAAGCAGTTACTCTGTAGCCTACTCGAAACAATCCCACTGTGCACCTTATTCCTAAAATTCAATATATACAAACACATATTTCTTTGTGCTGAACCTGTGTGCCCACCCAGAGGTGGGCATGTAAATGAGCAGTTCCCTCCTATATGGTGAAGCAAAAACATTTCTGGTGTTACCTTCTCTCCCACTATGGTTGGTGGCAGGCTGACTGAGTGAACAAAGAGTTGCCTTCTTAGGGTCTCAGCTTACAGTTTGTTGTGAAAGAACAGGCTCCTTTACTATTTTAGGAGGTTTCTGTATCCATACTAACTGATGTTCCTTCAAAGGGATTAAAAAACACATCCCTACAATGAGGCCACTATCCTGCTCTGGGAGCAGTTTTCACACCTCATTATGAAGAAGCACTGTGCAACCAGCTGTCACAAGGCTAATGGCAATGAGACTATTTGAGGTTCAGGCATGTCAGCAGTGTCTTTCCAGTAGATTACAGCGCTTTGAGACCCCTTCGGGTGATATGTGCGCTTAATAAAACCCTATGACTATGACCATTAGATAAGTTTGCACAATATATGTTAAACATAGCATGCTACCATTGCATGGGTGTTTATTACATAGTAAAAGTTGTCTTACAATAATTTTTCTAGTTCTTTCCTGTCAAAGGGGAGAGGATGGGGCCTTATGTGCAGAATTGCCGACTTTGGATCTGGGGAACCAGGTTCGAGCCTCAGCGTTGGCTCAGCATCCTCTGATTCTGACCAAATCATTTAATCTCCTCATGCCTACCAAAAATGAATGTGTCCTCGTGTAACGTAACTGGTGCTCATGTAAAGCGCTCCAATACCTTTGGGTCAAGTTCGCGCTATATAAATCTGCAATAAAAAAAAGGGTTACAGATTACTTTTCATAATCTTTTCTTTGACATTTTCTTGGAGCCAGCCACAGCCTGGCCAGTGAAAACGGTTTTTGTGTGATAGTCTCTGCAGGAACATGCCAACTGTAATTTCTCACATGTTCCACAATTAACGATCAGGTATCCTATCTTGTGAGCACCAAGTTAAACGTACTGGTGAGTTATTCATAATTACAAGCAGGCTATCCTTCCTGTCAAAAAAGGGTTATTTAGTTGTGTTTGAGAGCAGGATTTTAGGCAGCTGTAGTCAAGCAACACATGGTAGCCTGAGGCCATTATTTACAGGCCAACCTCGTGAATGGCAGCATAGGTGCTGCATCAACAGGTGGCATTTCTCTGGCCCTGGGTGTCTTTCATACACCATATACTAGGGACTGATAGGCAAAATCAATATGCCAATAAATGCAAAGCCAATAAACCATATTTAAAGAGAGAGCACAGTCATCTTTCTTAGCAGGAATAAAGTGCACAAAGTTAAAAAAACAAATATAGGATCCAGAAACAAATGGGACTAACATTGCAGAAAAGGCAGATTTGCTACACTCACCATAACTTGTGAAAGTTAATCATGGATTCATCAAGATTACAATATAAAACATTGTAATGAGGACAAGTGATGAAATTCTCTAAAGGTTTATAAAGACTGTGTTCTATAGTCGCTCATTCTCCTACATCGCACCCAAGACATAGAGCGACCCACCTCAACAAATTAGAGCCTCCTCCTCACTTATTGAGTTCTGCAAAAAGCTAAAGTCGTGGCTCTTCATATAAGCACCTTAGGACATCATACCTACACACCTTGCCCAAGCGCCTGGATACCCTCTTGTGTTGTTAGTGTACTATACAAATCAACATAGCATAACATAACATAAATGGTACATAGGGATTTAATTCCAACAAACATTTGGAATGTGGATTTAAATATTATCAAATACTCTGCAGAGTCAGTGTTTATGGGACAAAATTGTTACCTATTTGACTTTGGAATAAGTAATTATATTTTCTTATCTGGGTTGGAATTTTAGAGAATGATATGTGGTCTCACTGTCAGGAGCAGACGGCATGGTTTCGGGGTGGTGGGACAGGGGGGCTAAGAGGGTGTAAAAAAAAACGTACTCTCTTGTCGCGTTTCTCATCCATTGTCCTGCTTCTCATCCGTTGTCCCGCCATCATTTCTCCCGGCAGGTGTTCCAGGAACAAGAAGTACCCAGGCTGAGACTCCCTGAGCCAATCACAATGCAGCATTGTGATTGGCCTGAGCGCCATGGTTCGGCGCTCAGCCAGGGAATGGGAGCCTGGGCATGTTCTCCACCCAGGCTATAATGCAGTCTGGGTGGAGAACATGCAAAGTACGCATGACTGTTTGGCTGGCCCTAGACGGCCGGCCAAAATTCATGCGCACTTAGCAAGTGCAAACCACTTCTACCCTGCTCGGTAAGCAGAGCAGCTCCCCCCTCCCACAAAGCTGCTGCAGCAGGGAAGAAATAAAATGATAATAACCTCAAGTTATTATCATTTTACTTTTCCTTTATTACACTGCTGCAAAGCAGTGGGCCTTAGTGGAGGAGCCACCACTGCTCATTGTAACTCAATTGATCTCAAAATGATGGCCACATTTCTGATATTTTAAATATTTTCATGTATTTATCAAAATGCAAAATGTTCATCAAAATGAGGTGGCTTTTCATTGTCTTGATTGATTTATAAAACTATACTCTAAACTGGCCCTTTGACTTTGAAGGCTTACAGGGCCACATATGTGTATCCTGTACCAACTGCATTAAAGTGTTTTACTAATAATACATTAGCCTTCTTTACAATATGATATTTGTGGTTTGATTAGCTTGTGAAAGAGAGGTTTTTCATATTTAATTTGATTATATTTAGAAAAACTGAATGCAGAAGAAAGTTGCAAGAGAGCAATCCAGTGGGCCATTTGTGGATTGTAACTATGGCAAGAGGATGCAGGCACATGGGCTGCATTTGCAAACGAGCCAGAGTGGAGCTGAGAGCACCTTGTTCAGCAATAGCATTCCAGACAACAGTAACATTCTAAGCACCACCGCCACCACCGCCACCAGCATCATCTGTTTATTCTGCAACGCCACTCAACGAGGACAAGGATCTTTAAGGAGGATATATGGACTGCTGAACGAAAACTCTAAATGGATTGCAAATATAGAAAAATATAATCGAAGTATGAATGAGTGAATCAGGCAATTTGCAATAATTTTATGTACCTGTCAAGAGGCCTTATATACAATGGCTTAAAAACAATAATGTTCTACCTTTTTTACTCATATTTATCTATCTTAGTGTTATTTTAATAATATTGTATTTGTATAAGTATATTAAATGATTGTTTTCAGGCATTTACTTTTAGGATTAATGTAGGTTGTTAGTTTTAGTACAGATAATAATTTATTAATATTTTGTTCGATTTGTGTATTACAGGGAGGGTGTTAATGTTTAAGTGTTTGTAGATAGATGTAATTGTAAATGTTTAGCTTAATAATATAGGTTTATAATAGTTTATATGTGTTTTAGATAATATAACAGTAGGTATTATTGGGGGAAATTGGATTCCAGATATATATGTAATTCAATAATTTACAGAGTGGTTGTGAGAAGTTGGCCTGGTACATGATGTCCACTAATTAAAGTGGGCACCTTGCACCAGTCTAAACAAACCTTATGGTGATTTAAGAGGTCAAAGGTAACCTAAGAAAGCTATCCAAGTGGTAGCTGTGGAGAGCAGCCTTCAGGCTTAGTCTTGAAGGAATGTTAAGCAGCTTGTTTTACCAGAATGCAACCTTAGTATTGGTTAAATGAAAGGAGAACCACACAGTAGTTATAAAAATATGTATTTATTACTATAACACTTTCTAGTACGATAAAGTATCTTCTACACAAAGATAATCACAAAGCACACAATACTTTAGCAAAGAAACAATAGTAAATAGCACTAATACACAGTGGGCTCCAGGGGGAGACCAGACCATATACTAAAATAGTGGTATAAGAACCACGACTTGAGTCGAGACAGTGTCTAGAGTATGTAGAATCGCTGGGACCCCTAGGAACCACCCACGGTGAGTAAGTAGGGACCCCACGGAGGACGGGTGCAGTGTGGGAACACGACCGCGTGCTCCGTACATTTCTATGGGGAAGTTGCGGTTGAAGTTTTAAAGTTTAAGGACCCTTCTAAGTGGACTTCAAAGAAACCCCGTGGAACTTAGGAGGTTGGAGTGCCACCCCACCCGTGGATACCGTAGCACCAGAGTTACCTATCCCAGGGAAGCCGGGTGCATAGGTCTGAAGTGGCATTGGAAACCGCCGTCTATCTCTATGGAGGACTTCGAAGAAGAGCCACTGCTGGGAAGACAAAAAGAGTCCGTCTGAATCCAAAGGTGGATTCTTGGTGAAGAGTACCTGAAAGCAGAGGGGACAGAGTCTGGGTCACTCAGGAGTGACCAGGGGCTCGATAGACAAATGCCCACCGATGTCGGGTGCTTCAGGTGCGTTGAGGGTGTTCTTGATGCTGCAGCCACAGGGACCGGGAGATGTCGAGGACAACCAGGAGCCGGGTACGAGCTACCCCACAAAGGATGTCGAGTGCTGAGGGGTCAGTGTCCAGCGACACCGCCAACAAGCCTTGGCAGCAGCAACACACGAGGAAGGTCAATGAAGGTTATGGTTCGGACCAGAAAGGTCCAGAAGACTCACCAAACACAGGGGAGTCAGGGCAGGCCTGGCGCAACCAGGGGAACCCAAGAAACGTGGTGTTGAACCTCAAGAGGACCCACAGGCCGGCGGCACAGGAGTCGCGAGGGGACCTCAAGCAGTTTCGCAAAGCAACAGCCCAAGGAGGGTAAGTAGACATAATATCGATGTTTTAATATCGATATACATAAATATCGAGTTTAGTATATCCAGCACCTACCCAGAATAAATACTAACTGGAGTGGGAATAGTCAATTAATTTAGTTTAGTGTCCAGCACCTACCCTGAATTAATACTAATTGGAGTGGGAATAGTCAATTAATTAAGTTTAGTGTCCAGCACCTACCCAGAATTAATACTAACTGGAGTGGGAATAGTAAATGAATTAAGTTTAGTGTCCAGCACCTACCCTGAATTAATCCTAACTGGAGTGGGAATAGTAAATGAATTAAGTTTAGTGTCCAGCACCTACCCAGATTAAATGCTAACTGGAGTGGGAATAGTAAATGAATTAAGTTTAGTGTCCAGCACCTACCCTGATTTAATGTTAACTGGAGTGGGAATAGTAAATTAATTAAGTTTAGTGTCCAGCACCTACCCATATTAAATGCTAACTGGAGTGGGAATAGTAAATGAATTAAGTTTAGTGTCCAGCACCTACCCAGAATAAATACTAACTGGAGTGGGAATAGTAAATTAATTTAGTTTAGTGTCCAGCACCTACCCAGAATTAATACTAACTGGAGTGGGAATGGTAAATTAATTAAGTTTAGTGTCCAGCACCTACCCTGAATTAATACTAATTGGAGTGGGAATAGTAAATCAATTAAGTTTAGTGTCCAGCACCTACCCAGAATAAATACTAACTGGAGTGGGAATAGTAAATTAATTTAGTTTAGTGTCCAGCACCTACCCAGAATTAATACTAACTGGAGTGGGAATAGTAAATTAATTACATTTAGTGTCCAGCACCTACCCTGAATTAATACTAATTGGAGTGGGAATAGGTAATTAATTTAGTTTAGTGTCCAGCACCTACCCAGGATTAATACTAACTGGAGTGGGAATAGTAAATTAATTAAGTTTAGTGTTCAGCACCTACCCTGAATTAATATTAATTGGAGTGGGAATAGTGAATTAATTTAGTTTAGTGTCCAGCACCTACCCAGAATTAATACTAATTGGAGTGGGAATAGTAATTTAGATATGTATGTATTATTTTGTAACCTTAAACAATTAATATAGTTTGTAGTACAAATGTATTTTAATTATGACATAGTTAGAAATGAAAAAATATAACTTTAGATAGAAAGTTACTCAAAAATATTATTTAATACAGTACATTTAATTAAAACATATTTTTTAACATTGGTAAATTTTTTAATACAGTTATGTGAACTTTGTAATATTAAATGATGTACTTTTACATTTGTTTAGAAGCATTTGAGAAAATAATATAATTATTAATAACAGTTGTTCATTTTAATTTTGTATTTTGAACTTTTGTTATTTAGTTACATATACTGTAGATATTTAAAAAAAATAACAGTTTATATATTTTGTTAATACATTTTTAATTTTATACTTTGTAACATTTTTTGAACAAATAATAAACATTTTAATTAATATTCTTAATATATAAAATATTAATATTATTAATTATTACATGGTTTAATTTTTTATTTTTTTTATAAGGTTAACATTTTTTAAACATTAAAAAAAAATAACATGTTTTTAATACACGTTGTATATAACTTGTAAATATAAGGAATTATAATAATAAATATTATATGTTTAATAATATTTATTATTATAATTTTACAATGATGGAAAAATGTTAAATAAATAGAAACATATAAGTACTATGGGGTCGATTCCGATTTCGGCTGGAAAACGTTGTTCCCGACACGGACCCGTCATATTTCCCGACCGAACCGTACACACGCCTTCCAAATGGCTGAGTACGATGCGATGCTTGAAATTTACAACCGACTCGGCCGGAATTTTTTTTTACGGCCGAGTCGGAAGGAAAGGAGCCTGACGCGATAGACTCGTACCCGCAAGATTCGAGATAGCCAAACATCAACCCGACGCAACAGACACATACGCGAACGACTCCATGTAGCCAAGCATTAACACGACACGACAGACTCGGACACGAACGATGCCACATAGTCCAGCATCAACACAACCCAATAGACACGTACGCGAACGATTCTATACAGCAAAGCACATACACGAGGCGACAGACACGTACGCGAACGACTCCATTGACACGACAGACTCGGACGGGAACGATGCCACTTAGTCCAGCATCAACACAACACAATAGACACGTACGCGAACGATTCTACACAGCCAAGCACATACACGACGCGACAGACTCGTACGCGAACGGTGCCACATAGCCTAGTATGAATGGAACAGACTTGGACAAAACAAATAACACAAGAACAAGCATCATGTGCCGTCAAAACAACTTACATAATCCTGACAAATAATACAATAGAAACAGAAAAAAGACTACCAAAAAATGCATTGTCATCTACAAAAAAAATTAAATTTAAATATTGAGACACACCCACAACTCAACCTATATAAAGGGAGCAAAAACTTCCCAACACCATTTGCTACTTCGACAGACATGCAAGCAGACCACACTACTACACAGACAACTCATCTACCCACTACAAACACACACAACTCATCCACCACACAACCTCCATACAACTAGCACCACTGAAACACACCTCCACTCACACTCACTCACCCTCACCTTCACACACACATACACCTCCACCACCACCCATCACCATGTCCCAAAGAAGAATCCAAAGTTCTTAGATGCTGAGTTGGAAGTCATGATAGATGAAATCATCCGAGTTGAGCCACAGTTATTTGGCACCTTGGCTCAACAGACCTCCCAGTCCCAGAGAACCAAGATGTGGGAGAGGATTGTCGCATTCACCTACCTTGCGCACAAAGGAGGATATCCAGAACCGGTACTATGATGTACGCAGGAGGGTTAAGAAGCTGATTGCCAGAGAACATGCCCTGAGCAACAAGACTGGCGGTGGCCGTCATAAACCGGTGCGTTTCACCACCTCGGAGGTGAAGGTGCGGGACCTCCTCCCACCGGAGGCCATAACTGGATTAGCTGGAATACCGGAACCTGGTGAGTACATGTCCAAATAGTCTAAAATTACCTCAAATACACAGCCACAGACATCACAGCCAGACATCTTGAATGTAACTTTGTACTCACTGTCATGGAACCATGGTACATGCTGGCACATTTGGTCTGGGTGGGAGGAGGAGTGGAAGCTATGACTACTGCCACCAGCACCCACTCGTCACACACACACACCCCACTCCCACAATAACACACCTGTCACTATGCTGTCCCTGAGAGTGAATGCAAATGCCCTGTCAAGATTGCTACACAGGGGCATCATGTACGAATTAGGAAAAACTGACAGCCAGTTCTTGGCCTACTCACACAACTACAGACCATAACCTTAACTGTACATTCCACACACTGACAGGTAAAGATTAGTCACATGTGCCCTCACTGTGCATGCCACAAATGTGCGTGGAGGACAGGCCACGGTCTAGTTAGCAGTCACACCACATAACACAAACCACACACACTAAAACACACATCAGGGACAATGCCCATCTGACAGTAGATGTGAGGTGCAATGCAAGATGGCTGACACTCTTGGGTTGTGTCATGTGCACAAGGCATTGTTGTGTTTTGCATTGTACTTCAACATCAGTCAGCGGTGTCAGCATCCTTGAACTACACTACCCTCACTGTCATTGATCCTCTGTCAATGCTGAGTAAGCTGGTCTGTTTGCCATTTGGAAGAGGGATAGAAGTCAACGCAGCCTAACTCAAGCACTAAACACACTGTACCTCACATCCCTGACCATGAAAAGGCAACTGATCATCCTTGGGAAACTCCTCTGTCCATGGAGAACAAGTAGATTGTACATGAAGTGATCATGCGCAAAAGTAAGCTGCGACAAAATGTACTACAGAAAGATATTCACATGTGGGCAAAGTGATGAGAAATATCAACACAAATATGTATTCCCACATTGCATACGTTTACAAACCCTGCAAAAACAACACAGACATAACAACGACCGTGTTATTACATTGCAGAACATCACAACGCAAAATATCACACAAACTTGCTGTAGGTACTGCGCAGGATTACGAACTGATACAATTTACCATTACAAGTCCAGTGTGTGCAACAGTAGGGAATGTCAGATCATACAAATATCTGATTATACAACCACTCATGTTAGCGAATCCCCTACTGCATGTCAATGTAATGACTTGTGTTTCAATGGACTGCCATGTAACAATGCATTTGTCATAACAAACGCGTTGCTATTGCATTCGATGTCACACATGTGATGTCATTGATGGTTCACATCAACACATTCATCCAAGCTAAATTAGTAAATGCTGACACAGATTCAGGATAGTGAGTATGTATATCACCTCAGCAATGTGACAGTTACAAACATGCACAAAGGCAAGCACAGATGCACAAATCTTGCTAAACATCAGAATTGTTACAGTATGTAAGTCATAGTGAAAACACTGATGTGTGAAATAACAACACACCTGGGCCATGCACAGTGTGTCACTTGACAATCAATTTCTTCGTACAGTCAAGGATAAAAAGACATGCACATTGATGGCTGCACAGAGCTGGACATGCACAGTAAAGCACAACTTTACTAAATCCCAATGTCCCATGAACAAATATCCCAGTGTCTGTGATGATTGATGAGTATAAATTTGAAGGAAACGCTACATTATCCACAACATCTTCACATTTGTCTGTGTATGACACCATAACATGTGAAAATACACAACTAACATTGTGTCCCTCTTCTACCCACAGGCCCTGACTGAGGTCAGCATCTGGACACGATTCTGAGTCCACCAGCACCTCCAGCACTACGTCGGACACTGAGACCTCCAGTGGGGATGACTCTCACACCTCCTCGGGCGATGTGGACCAACCTGGCACCTCCGGTGTGGGTCAGCATGCGGCACCAGTACGATCACCAGCCCCAGCGACCACTCCAGCAACATCTGTGAACATCCAGACACCCAGGATCCCCACGGACACACCCAGACAACAAAACACTGGGAGCACAGCAACACAGGCCACTCTGGAGTTGGCAGGAAACACCAGCCCTGTCAACAATGAAGGAGGACAGGAGCTGTCAGTGCATGCAATGCCAGGCAATGTCCGTGCGGGTAGGGTTAGGAGTGGTGTGAGGGTGCGTGGTAGGAGGACACGTCCCACAGCTGGTGTCAGAGATCAAGCTGACCCCGAGTTGCAACGCATATATGATGTATATCGCGAATGCACCGGAGACTTTGCCCAGGTTGTTGGGAACCTCAGGGAAATCAAACATCAGCAGGCTGCACATTTTGACCGGATGGACCTCCATATGGACCGTATGGACCAACACATGGACCGTATGGAGTCCAACTGGTCGAAAATAGACGATCTCACAGCGGTGCATAGGGACATACTCACATGCCTACACCAGATAACTACCAACATTACCCCACCTCCCCGTGTGCACTCCACACCTGTTGACTCAACATCTGCAACTGCCACAGTGAGGGATGAGGAGTCTGACGTAGAGTAGCCTCCACCGCAGCAGCCTTTTACTGAGGGTCCCCCCCTCCGAAGAGGGGCCGTCCAAGGAAGACTGGCAAGTGAGAGACTGATGGCCATGCATCCCCCCCGGAAGTAAAGAAATGCTCAGGATATCCTCCATTGTGTGCAAAGGATTCACTTTGTTGACAGTCCCTGGACTCTCTCACATGGGATGGAGTGTTTAAGTTGGACTACTTGCTAAAATTACTGTGGACTTTGCTTGGAAGATTTTCATCTAACAACACTTCCAACACCTCCATGAACTTTGGATTTATACTTTCTAATGCAATTACCCTTAGCTTTTAGATTAATCATATGCACATTAATAAAATCATATTCACACAATCCCTGTGTCATCTGTGAATTATACACTGTACCCACAATTGAAATTATGATCAGCACAACCTGGCACTGTCTCCAAATGATGTGCATGAGTTCTGTGGTAGGGATTCTGCACATACAGAACCATGCACAATAAAATAGGCCGTTACTGAAAGATGGTTGGACATTCCTTGCACATCAGAACCCACAATCTAAAGAGCCACTACCTCTAGTGTCCCATTAGCTCAACAAGACATACAGAAGATACACAATGATTCTACCACCCAGAACACAGTACTATCAACCTCTCAGAGTCGCGGAAGCAATGCACACCTTCTCGCTCACTCACCCATGCTTGTCCACAAAAATATAATGCATAGTCTAAGTAAAGTCTAAAATGTCACATTTAAAAAAGAACAATCTCTGTCCGTTGTCTTACACTGCAGTATACGAGCTCGCACCAGCAGCAGAATACATGATAATCAAACAATATTCATCTCCACATTTCCATAGAAGACAAAAGGTGAAATGTGTATCTATGAACAGTGTGGAAATCAACACCCTCCCTGTGATGGTAACATATTTATCATACTAATGAAGATCTCTGTGCCAAATCTGGTGAACCGCTCACCTTAGAAACTATGAGTACTGGTTACAGCATATGCAGAGCAAAGCTCGTGTTCATAGAAGGTAATCTTCCATCTGTGTAGATGAATCCCCTGTGCGTCAATGTAATGCTAGTATTTCTCATTTGTGTCAAAAAGTGTACCATTTCATGGATAAACAATACGTGCTGACTAGATCGTCCATTACAAAGAGTCTTGAATTTCAACCTTGAGGCGCAGCGCTTGAACAGTACCAAAATGATCTCATGTGGACTCAAAGGCATCTTGTACAACAAGCAGAGAAAGAATGTGCGCAAAAATGTAAGACACAAAGCTAAAATGTAAGCTTGGATCAGGGTAACTTAGCATAATCCAGAATGATCCTGGGGACCAGCTGACAAATCATCTACCGTCTTGTGAATAAATGTCACATGACACATACCAGAGATAGACACGCAAGGTCACCACAACACACATAGCACATGCAACATTAAAACATTGCACACACTGTTGTCAAATTAGACCATTGAACCGCACAAACAATGACCATTGTCTAATGAAATGAACACCATGGCATAAATACAAGATATAAATGATTGTAGCATGTGTGGAAACAGACAAGACAAACATCAATGTGTGTAACAGGTTTATTACACAGGCACAAGCTCTGCTCAACACAAAAGCAAACTGATTACAGTTCCAAGTATTCAAATAAACTAAGGAAATGAAAAATCTGACCGAAAACATTGTCTGTCAGAGAGTACTGTTCCAAATTGAAATTCCATTATGGAACAGCATTGTGTGTACCCACACAACAGCCAAAGGAGCCTGTGAAGGAGAGACATAGTACAGTCTTAAATACAACTTGCTATGATGACATATCCAATAATTGACTCACTATTGTCCATTGTAACTTCTGAACCCAAGCTAGGAGTAAGTTCAACAATGTAGTGGTGACCATCATAACTTAACATACACTGTACAATAACAATGACCCTGTAAATTAGCATACACACACACATATCACAACATATTGTTCTACATAAACACATCCCGCTTAGGAAAGGCATTATCAAACATCTTTGCATACTTACACTCATGTAAAAAAGTTGTTAATGAGCTGTCTCCTGACATCCACCTCCTCCTCATCACTGGCAACATGCCCGAGGCCTGTATCCTCCCTTGATGGAGGCCGTTGGTCCCTGTCATCCTGGATGAGCGGGAGCTCATTCCTCACAGCCAAGTTGTGAAGCATGCAGCACACGATTATGATCTTGCACACCTTAGCCGGGGAATATTGAAGGGCACCTCCTGTCCGGTCCAATCAGCGAAATCTGGTTTTCAGCAGCCCAAATGTGCGCTCTATCACTGGCCTGGTCCGCCCATGTGCTTCGTTGTAACGGACATCAGCTGGGGTGACCGGGTTCCTGAGTGGTGTCAGCAACCAGGGCATGTTGGGGTATCCAGAGTCTCCTACATTTATCAAATATAAAAGATAATTTGAGCAAAAACTGGGTACAACATGACAGACAATGAACACACAACTGATACTGACACCATGATTCACCAACAAGCCAGGCACGCTCATTCCTGAGCTGGGACATCAGCTGGGGTATCCGACTCATCCTCATTATGTATGCGTCGTGGGCAGATCCTGGGAAACGCACACATACATGGGAGATGATCTGGTCCGCCAGACATACCACAAGGGCATTGATCGAATGGAAGTGTTGACGATTTCTGTAAACCTGTTCATGGGCTCGTGGTGCGACCAAACCCACATGTGTCCCATCAATCGATCCAATCACATGTGGCATGTGTCCCAGGGCATAAAAGTCATCTTTAATGGCACGGAACTGTGGCGGTGTAGGAAACTGTATGTACAGGTTGAGGAACCTCAAAATGGCCTCACACACATCCCGGAGCACTCGACTAAACATCGTCTGCGACATCCCACCAGCATCAGCCACAGTAAACTGGAACGATCCTGTCGCAAAATAATGTAGTGCCGCCATCACCTTCACCTTGGGGGTCAGGGCAAAGGGATATGTGCGTCCAGGTTGCAAGTGTGGTGACAACTGGTCTGTCAATTCAGAAATTAATTGCCTCGTGAACCTGTATTTCCTCATGCACTCACGTTCCACCATGGTCGCAAGGTCAGGGAAGGGTCTGTGGACATTTGGTCCCCTGCGTAACATATGACAAAGTATGCACACATATTACTAGTACTAATAAAAATCACATAATCTAGATTCAACATATCGCATTACACTTTCAATTAAGACACAGTGAAGTCAGAGGTGTGAGGTTGAGCTAATACACAACTGACAGCTATGTGATCCTGAACATACACTCAATTTTGTCATGGATATTCAAGTGATACAGTGTTGTACTGTGACTATTCACTGTTGTCTGTCACTCTCCATTGTCATGATGTGATGTCAGACCTACATGTCCTATCACATACACAAAAAATTGATGATGTGTAGCACAGGAGGATGATCTGTGAAGTCGTCACTCACACTTGTCCTGTTCCTCACAAACAATGCAATTTTTGCACTGTAAGCTAGGAACATCATGGGAGTAGTCTTGTATATGTCTGTGTCTCATTTGACATGTGCTTCACTCCATCCACACAGGGCATACAGCATGACATGAATCTTACATATACTGTCTGACATGATGAATGAGCATTGCATGGACGCGTGAGCCAACTCCTGGCCGAGCCGGACTGACAGATTGCATGCTTAAGACAATGCTGTTCGATGTGGGTCAGCATTGCATGGACGCGTGAGCCAACTCCTGGCCGAGCCGGACTGACAGATTGCATGCTTAAGACAATGCTGTTCGACGCGGGTGAGTTCTCAAAATACACGTCTGCCATATCCTGACCGATCCGGACGCACAGATTGCATGCTTGATTAAATGCTGTTCGACGCGGGTGAGTTTTCAAAATACGCGTCTGCCACATCCTGACCGATCCGGACGCACAGATTGGCTGTTGGTCGTCATGGTGACAGACGCGCATTTTGCATCGTGCATGATTCGCGTGCGGTACGATTCGGTTTCGTTTTTACACAAATGTATCAAAATCAAAACTGTCATGATGCAGATATTTTGAACGTTGCGGTAGGCGTGTCCGATGCGTGGTATCTCATGGATTGGACTAATTCATAGGATGCGAACGACACGGACCTATCGCTTTGGACGCATGGAACAGAATCTGCCTCTGCAGCACAGATATAAGGCTGTCTCTTCCCCTGAGAGCTCACTTGCCCTGCACTACATGCTCCAGATTTACATCTCTGCTACCACTGCTGCTGTCTCTGTATCCTCTGGCTCCAAGAATGGCACGTACTGTGGAGAGGGCCCCAGCCTTCACAGAGGAGGAGAACCAGGCTCTGCTGGACAGCCTCCTACCACAGTACAGCAAGCTGTATGGGAAACCAGGGGAGCAGGTGAGTGTGTAGTCCACATCCTCTCTCATTGTGCATGTTGTCTGACTAGCACTAGTGGCATTGTGTAAAACAGTGGCTAGCATGTTCACTCAGTAGTTGTCACACCCAAGGTGTGTAGGTACCTGCAGTGAACAGGTACTGTGCTGGGAAAGTGCATTTATAGACGGTCATACTACCCAGGCACTGTTTCCATGTTGGTGATGCAGGACAAGTGTCCATCACCATAGTTGCACTACCTGTGTACATCAGATGCCCTTGTGAGAACTACATGTTTATCCAACTGTGTGATGCACAAACATGTTGCATGTGTGTTAATGGTCCTTTAACTTTGTCATCCTCACAGGTTGATGCCCATCAGAAACAGGAGATCTGGCTGACCATTGCCCGGGCAGTTCGATCTGTGGGGGTCCACAGGCGTCGCATCCGCAACTGCCAGAAGAGGTGGCAGGACCTACGTGGCTGGACCCGTCGCATCGCAAGAGTCCAGCTGAAGCTGTCGCCTCCTCGCAAAAGGGGCGGACGACGGACCCTGACCCCACACATGCTCCGGATCCTGGCAGTGGTCTTCCCTGACCTGGATGGGCAGTTAAAGGCCAGACATCAGCAAGGAGGGGGTAAGTGCATGCCTTGTCTGTGAACTGTGTCTAACATGATCTTTGCACTCCTTAAGCCGGGTTACGCTACCACAGTTTGTCTGTCTGCTTGTACCAGAGTCATGTGCATGAATTAGGTTATGGCCCTTCCTCATCTGAGACACAGGTGTGGCCCTTTCAGTCTGTGACCTGTCTCACTTGGGGTGTGTGTCCCTGCTGTTGTCCAAGGTTGAGGTGGGAAACAGCATCTGCTACCGGTACAATATTTAGGGCTATATGAGTGAGGCAATTGATTGACATGTGTCTGCACATTGCCAGATGTCTGACATGTATTCTGTGTGGGCCATTAATACATGTTCTAATTGCTGCTCTGCCTCACCATATGTGTCTGGGGTGTTTACCACACACCCATGCAGCAGGTGGGACAATGTTGGTGCCCAAGAAGTATGTACGTCATGTGTGTCACACATGCATAGACACATGCCTAGTGTTCAGGGTAATCCCATGGTGCACATGGACATGGTCAGGTAAGCCTACTCCGGAAATGAAGTACACTGTGTTCTCCTACTCCTGTGTGTCAGCCTACATTTAATGCATTGTGAAAAGTGCAATCAGGTGTCATCCTCTGTGTCATTGTGGAGTGGCCTACCTTTTTAGACTCATGGGGTGTCAAACAGTTTGGGGTGGGCAGCCAGATGAGATGTGGCTGTTGGATCATCACAATGGGGTCAAACATAGGTGTGTTATCACTTGACTGTGCCTAATGGTGTATTCGAAATTTAAGTGCAGCCAGCTATAATTCATTGGCATCAGACTGTGATGTGATCATGTTGCCAGACTTGTGCCTGCTGTCACTCTACTGTAGCATTTGTATGACGTGGGATCATCAGAAGCCTTCAAATGTGGCTAGCAGTGGGGGAACATGTGCACTTGACAGCTGC
The DNA here is from genome assembly GCA_963921515.1 of Calotriton arnoldi. NCBI lineage: Eukaryota > Metazoa > Chordata > Amphibia > Caudata > Salamandridae > Calotriton > Calotriton arnoldi. The sequence continues at coordinate 1,823,596 of CAWUFW010001317.1, forward strand.
AGGGCTTACATTCACCACAAATACATGATTGTGATACAGTGCAGACTGTTAGTTTTTGGATGCTCTGCCCCTGTGACTGAAGCCAGTAATGACTGATTAGCCAGACTGGCCTGTAGCATGGTATACCACTTCCAAATGTGTATCCTGCAGATGTCACAGGCTGTATTGTTGTAGGTGTGCACATGGGTCCCTGGCAAGCTATGGTGGGTGGCATCCTTTTGCCCATTGACTGCAATGGTGACAGACGCGGGTGGGTTTTCAAAAGACGCGTTGGACACCTAGGGACCAAGGCATGCACACGCCTTGGACCCTGAATGTATTGGTGACATACGCGGGTGGGTTTTCAAAAGATGCGTGGGACACCTAGGGACCAAGACGTGCGCACGCCTTGGACCCTGAATGTAATGGTGACATACGCGGGTGGGTTTTCAAAAAACGCGTCGGACACCTAGGGACCAAGGCGTGCGCACGCCTTGGACCCTGAATGTAATGGTGACATACGCGGTGGGTTTTCAAAAGACGCGTTGGACACCTACGGACCAAGGCGTGCGCACGCCTTGGACCCTGAATGTAATGGTGATATACGCGGGTGGGTTATCAAAAGACGCGTCGGACACCTAGGGACCAAGGCGTGCGCACGCCTTGGACCCTGAATGTAATGGTGACATACGCAGGTGGGTTTTCAAAGACGCGTCGGACACCTAGGGACCAAGGCGTGCGCACGCCTTGGACCCTGAATGTAATGGTGACATATGCGGTGGGTTTTCAAAAGACGCGTCGGACACCTAGGGACCAAGGCGTGCGCACGCCTTGGACCCTGAATGTAATGGTGACATACGCGGGTGGGTTTTCAAAGACGCGTCGGACACCTAGGGACCAAGGCGTGCGCACGCCTTGGACCATGAATGTAATGGTGACATACGCGGGTGGGTTTTCAAAAGACGCGTCGGACACCTAGGGACCAAGGCGTGCGCACGCCTTGGACCCTGAATGTAATGGTGACATACGCGGGTGGGTTTTCAAAAGACGCGTCGGACACCTAGGGACCAAGGCGTGCGCACGCCTTGGACCATGAATGTAATGGTGACATACGCGGGTGGGTTTTCAAAAGACGCGTCGGACACCTAGGGACCAAGGCGTGCGCACGCATTGGCTATTGACTGCCATGGAGACTGACGCGGATTTGATACTTGTACGATTCGTGTGCTGAAAAATCCGTTGGCTCCCTACAACAATGTATCAAACTCATTGGTGTCATGAAGTTGAACTTTTTAAACGATGCGGAAGGCGTGTATGAGGCGTGCAATGCGATGGATTGACCAGATTCATAGGATGCAAACATGTCGGATCTATCGCTTTGGACGCATGGTTCATAATCTGCCTCTGCAGCACTGATATAAGGCTGTCTGTTCCCCTGAGAGCTCACTTGCCTGCACTACATGCTCCAGATTGACATCTCTGCTACCACTGCTGCTGTCTCTGCATCCTCTGGCTTCAAGAATGGCACGTACTGTGGAGAGGGCCCCAGCCTTCACAGAGGAGGAGAACCAGGCCCTGCTGGACAGCCTCCTTCCACAGTACAGCAAGCTGTATGGGAAACCAGGGGAGCAGGTGAGTGTGCAGTCCACGTCCTTTCTCATTGTGCATGTTGTCTGTCTAGCACTAATGGCATTGTGTACACCAGTGGCTAGCATGCTCACTGAGTAGTTGTAACCCCCAAAGTGTGTAGGTACCTGTAGGGAACAGGTACTGTGCTGAAAAAGTGCATTTTTACACGGTCATAAGACCCAGGCAATGTTTCCATGTTGTTAATGCAGGACAACTGTCCATTACCATAGTTGCACTACCTGTGTACATCATATGCCCTTGTGATAACGACATGTATATCCAACTGTGTGATGCACAAACATGTTGCATGTGTAGTAATGGTCTTTTAACTTTGTCATCCTCACAGGTTGATGCCCATCAGAAACAGGAGATCTGGAAGACCATCGTCCGGGCAGTTCGATCTGTGGGGGTCTACAAGCGCCGCATCCGCAACTGCCAGAAGAGGTGGCAGGACTTTCGTGGCTGGACCCGGAGGATCGCAAGAGTCCAGCTGAAGCTGTCGCCTCCTCGCAGAAGGGGCGGACGATGGATCCTGACCCCCCACATGCTCCGTATTCTGACGGTGGTCTACCCTGACCTGGATGGGCAGTTAAAGGCCAGACAGCAGCAAGGAGGGGGTAAGTGCATGCCTTTTCTGTGAACTATGTCTCACATGCTATTTGCACTCCTTCAGCCTGGTTACACTCCCACAGTTCGTCTGTCTACTTGAACAAGAGTCATGTGCCTAAATTAGGTGATGGCCCATCCTCATCTGATACACAGGTGTGGCCCTTTCAGTCTGTGACTTGTGTCACTTGGGTTGTGTGTCCCTGCTGTTGTCCAAGGATAAGGTTTGAAACAGCATCTGCTACCGGTGCATTGTTTTGGGCTTCATGAGTGAGGCAATTGATTGACATGTGTCTGCACATTGCCAGAAAGCTGACATGTACTCTGTGTGGGCCATTAATATGTGTACTAATTGCTGCTCTGGCTCACCATGTGTCTGGGGTATTTACCACACACCCATGCAGCAGGTGAGACAATGTTGGGGCCTCAGAAGAATGTGCATCATGTGTGTCACACATGCATAGACACATGCCTAGTGTTCAGGGTTATCCCATGTTGCACATGGACCAGGACAGGTATGCCTACTCCGGACATGAAAGTACACTCTGTTCTCTCACTCCTGTGTGCCAGCCTACATTTTGTGCATTGTGAAATGTGCAATCAGGTGTCTGCCTCTGTGTCATTGTGGATTGGCCTAGCTTTTTAGACTCCTGGGGTGTTAAACAGTTTGGGGTGGGCAGCCAGCTGAGATGTGGCTGTTGTATCAGCACAATGGGGTGAAATATAGGTGTGCAATCACTTGACTGTGCCTAGTGGTGTATTCTACATTAAAGTGCAGGCAGCTTTAATTCGTTCTCATCAGACTGTGATGTGATCATGTTTACAGATTTGTGCTTGCAGTCACTCAACTGTAGCATTTGTATTACGTGGGATCATCAGATGCCTTAAGATGTGGGTAGCAGTGGGTGAACATGTGCACTTGACAGCTGCAGAGCTTACATTCCCCACAAAAACATGATTGTGACACAGTGCAGACTGTTTGTTTTTAGATGCACTGCCCCTGTGACTGAAGCTAGTAATGACTGATTAGCCAGACTGGCATGTAGCATGGTATACCACTTGCAGATGTGTATCCTGCATTAATGTCAGTTGTCCTGCATGCACTCAATTGTGGCATTGACCATCAATACATGAGCACATCATGGTGTCTGGTGAAGGAAGCATATCCATATTGCTGACAATGACTTTGGCCATCCCTTATCCAGACAAATGTACTGAGTCAGTGGCAGGAGATGGGATATGTGTGTACTGACACATTTCAATCACAAATCCTGCAGTTCAGACAACTGTCTATGTGGTGCATGTGTACACATATGAGTAGTGGCATACTACATGCACCAGACACATGGGTCCATGGACGGGAAGGATATGAGGGGCATGGTTGACTGGCAGACTGACAAGTGTCTTGTTCAAATATGTGTCAGCTCTTTTTGCAATATTTTGCAAATGATGCCAAGGCGTGCTCTGTAATGTGCTGTACTGACTGTGATGTGTCAGGTCAATACAGGTGGCTGATGTGGATCTGTTTATCCTGTTTGTTTGCAGATACATCTACGGCTACTGGAGGAGACAGCTCCACGGACCAAGAGGAGCCGCAGAGCCAGACTGGGTCCGCTGCAGAGGAGTCGGAGGGACCCAGTGGCACGGAGGGTGAGGGGAGCCACACTGAGGAGACCTCAGCTACAACCACCTCGGCTGAGGAACACAGCAGCTCGAGTGATGACTCCCTTGTGGAGGCGGGTGTCAGCAGACCCCAGACAACACCTAGTGAGTCTCTCCCCGCCACCACCACCATCTCCACCCTCCCATCTGCTCCCATCCCAGATGTCCGTGGAGGCTCCCGTGTAAGGAAGCATGTCTCCTTCGTGCCAGGCACCGCACCCCCTGCCTCTGTCTCCCCTGCTGCCCTGAGTGTGGAGGCTGTGGACTTACTTAAGCAGATCCATGTAGGGCAGACAGCGATGCTGAGTGTCCTCCATTCTCACACCAGTCTGTTGACACAACTGGTGTCCTTCATGGAGGGCATTTCATCAAACATGTCTGCCCTACAGCGGACCATTCAGTCCATGGCCTCCTCACAGACAGCAACAGTGTCCCTCCTCTAACAGTCCCTCACCCCTACTACCTCTGCCCCATCCACAATACCCACTACCCTACCTGTCCAAGGCACACACACACCGGCACAGGCACGCACCACAACAGACACAAGCAGCACACAGCCACGCAAGACAAACTCCAGACGCACAAGCACGCACACTCCGGGGACTGATGGCACACACACAGGGGATGGGTTACAGACATACAAACAGCCATCCACGAGCACTCCGCAGTCCTCAGATGCCTCTCCCTCCAAAATCCCTTCCCTTCCCTCACCTGCAACCCCCCCTTCCCAGCAGCTCTTCCTCTCTGACCTTGGCCGCTTCCCCACCGATCCATCTGATCCAACTTACAAGGGGAAGAGGAAGTCACCACGCACAGAGGGGAGTTCCCCTGCCACACGGACACCCTCCCCCAGGCGCAGGAACACTGAGGCCCCCATCTGCAAATCCCCCTGGACCAGGAAGGGCAAGACCCCACCACAATCCCGCACTTCCACCACACAGTCTCCGTCCTCCAGCCCCCAGGCCACCACTCCACAGGTCCCCCCGCCACACCCTGCCCCAGGTTCCCCCACACACCGATACCGCATCCCCAAAATGCTTAGGCCCTCCCCCTACCACATGCACTTCCACCCCCACCTCACACGCTCAGCCTGTTCCTGCCACTGGTGTGGAGACCGTGTCCCCCCCTCTGTCCTGCCCACCTCATCTGAACCCCATTACACTCCTTTGGAGATTGGCACTGCAGTAGAGAGCACATCCACCCCGTCTGACTTGGGCACTGCAGTGGAGACCCCGTCCACACCATCTGACCTGACCACTGCAGTGGTGCCGGCAACCACCCCATATGACTTGAGCCCTGCAGTGATGACGGCGCCCACTGTGTCAGACACCTCCACTGCAGTTGCCAGTGACACTCCTGCACCCACCACCCCTCCCCTGCCCCATTCTGCTATCCCCTGATCCTGTCCCTGCGATGCCTGGCCTGCCCCTATATATGCCCCTCCAAGGGGAGATGTCCCCTGGCCGTAGCAGTGCAGGCAAGCAACGGGTGACAACTTGTCACATGTCACCCTGGTAGGACTCTTGATATGGACTGGCCATTGGCCTTTTGACATTGTGGACTTAACAGTTACAAGGATTTATGTGCTGAATAAAGCCAATTGTTGTTATCCAGTGGTGTTGCATCTAATGTACATGATGTTGATGATGAGTATCATGAACTTGCTGTGGTAATGGTGTTTTGAAGGAATAAGAGATCGATTTGCTGATGTGATGGACTACATGTGGTCCATGGGATATGTGTACTATTCTGGTATGTATCCATGTCATCCTTTGCTGCAATTTCAGGGTGTAGTGATAGCAAGAATTTGGGACCAGGATTTTCTCCTTTTGTTTGCTACTTCACATCTTTGGCATACACTGTTGCACATATGTTGGGCTTACATTTGTGCACATTGTAAGATTCCCTGACTGGGCCCATCTCCACTGGACAGGCAGGTTTGTGCATCAATGGTACACAAGTCATCTGTGTCATCAGTGCAACTTGCTATACATGTGTATTGTGTATGTGCAGATGACTTAAGGGACACTCCCATACACAGGCTGATGTGACCAGAGCTTTCATTGTGTTGTAATTGTTGGCTCACTGAGCAAGTGTTATGCTGACATGACAGAGCCCTGCACAGACAACGTTTGGCACAGCTAACCTTCCCCAGGAGTGGAGTCCCCTCATGGCAGTGTGTCATACTGTGACATTGCCTGAGCCCATGGTGTGTGTAGTGTGAGCATGTCTGTGTGTGTTCCATTTACTTTTTCTACACAGCCTGTGTTCCCTACAGATGTTCCTGTTCGTGGCACTTGCTGAGTTGTCCTGTGTTCATCCAACATCTTTGTCCTGGGTTTCCTGGGATGTAGGTGCATGGCACAATACTGGTCAATAGGGTGTCATCCCTAGGTGTTTTATTTGTAAAGCCCGGGGATGTTGTCAGACGCACGTGGGACACATTCAGGATTCCCCTTGGCACTTCTGTGTTGCCAACATGATGTAGTTTTCCCTATGTGGTATCTGTCAGTGAGTGGGTCACTTGTATGTGTGTGTGACTACTCCCACTCATCAGGGTCATAGATGCAATGTTGGAAGGTGTCGACATGTGTTCTTTGTGGCTCTGCATTGGTTCATCATTGTTGTGGGAGTGTGGCAGTGATCCCAATGATTCAGGTAGATTTCACGTCATGCCCAGGTACCGCATACTGTGCAGTGTGGCGGACATTCACAAGGGTTGTTGACTGGCCATGTGTGTGTATTTTTGGGAACCTTAGATCTCCCCACCACCCCTGGGATTGTCATGGGTGCATGAGCAATTTCACCAGTCCATGTGTGCTTAGCTGATGCACATTGTTGCAGATCAAGGTGTGTTGTGTTGAGGGTGGCCAAATGTGAGTTGTCTCATGGCTAGGCCCCTACCTACTTTGTGTTCATTGATGACAGGCCCTGGCCAGTGATTTGTTTGTGTAGGTGTGATGGAAGTTTGTTGGTCAGGACGCATGCCCCAGTGCGCGCAGGTGACTGTACTCCACAGTTTGGGCAACATCCACCTTTGTCATCACAGTGGGATTGTACAGGCTACTGTCACCCCAATGTAGGGTCCCTGAGGGTAGTGCTGTGTTGGGCTGTCTCTTGCTGTGTTGTTTGCTGTGCCGCCCAGCTTGTGTCACATGAATGATTTAGGATCCCACTCACCTGACAATGCCTGCTTGCCCACCAAGGGATGCCCAGTTCATGAGTTACTTTTGTATGGCACTGTGTACACATCTGTGTCATTGGAGTTCTGCCCACTGTCATGTGTTGTGTACTTGCCTGGGGACACTGAGACACACACACATGTTGTGTATGATATGCAGTGTGGGGCTGCCTGTCTGTGTTTGTGCATCTGCTCCACTGCATTGGTATGGCTTTTGCGGTCCATTGGCTTATGTTGTTTGGAGGTTTTTCCCTAGTGTCCCTGCGTCTCCTGGCTCATCAGTCTGCACATTCATCATGTTTGGTGTGTTCCATTGCTGCCATGGTATGGGACTTGGTCACCTGACATCTACAGTCTCCACAGGATTCCTTAGTTTGTGTGTCTGTTTGTATAGATTTGTGTGTATACATCATGGTGCTCACTTGTCGCATTGTCTAATTGTACACTGGAGTAATTGTCAGGGATCATGGCCATAGCTTGTCTGCACATGGCAGAGGGTGTTCTTGTGATTCACAGCAATCTTTGCCTCACCAAATCTATGTTTGTAAGTGACACAACCACTACATTGCCACAACATTGCTTGTGGTGTGGGGACCAGGAATCATGAATTTTGGTTTGTAGATGCTGATATTTTCATGTCCACACTCACCTTATGGTCACTGTAGTAATGGGGGGTTTAGGACACATTACCACATTGGTCCTAAGATGCTGGATTTTGTAACCCCACTATCACCTTTTGGTCACTGTAGTGATGGGGGCTTTAGACCTCATTACCACATTGGTCCTGAGATGCTGGATTTTTGAACCCCACTAACACCTTTTGGTCACTGTGGTGATGGGGGGTTTAGACCACATAAACACATTGCTCCAGAGATGCTGGATTTTTGAACACCACTGACACCTTTTGGTCACTGTGGTGATGGGGGGTTTAGACCACATTACCACATTGCTCCAGAGATGCTGGATTTTTGATCCACACTATCACCTTTTGGGCACACATGTGTTGGGAGTCACATTGTATGTTCACTGTCAGGATCTGTGTTGGGAGCATTTTACACACCCATACATTAAATCTTGCAAATATGGTAGGGGGTTTGCTTACTCATCCTATGTGTGTGAATCCTGGTAGTGCTAGGCATCCAGCCCCCTATGAGTGGGGATGGTAATAGTGATGGGCATCCAGCCTCCTATGGGTGGGGGTACTGGTGGTGATGGGCATACAGCCCCCTATGAGTAGGGGGTACTGGTGGTGATGGGCATTCTGCCCCCTATGAGTGGGGATGGTAATAGTGATGGGCATTCAGCCTTCTATGGGTGGGGGTACTGGTGGTGATGGGCATACAGCCCCCTATGAGTAGGGGGTACTGGTGGTGATGGACATTCTACCCCCTATGAGTGGGGATGTTAATAGTGATGGGCATCCAGACTCCTATGGGGTGGACTCTGCTGGTAGTGATAGGCATCCACCCCCCTATGGGGTGGACAATGCTGGGATAGGCATCCACCCCCCTATGGGGTGGACTCTGCTGGGAGTGATAGGCATCCACCCCCCTATGGGGTGGACTCTGCATCCACCCCCCTATGGGGTGGACTCTGCTGGGAGTGATAGGCATCCACCCCCCTATGGGGTGGACAATGCTGGGATAGGCATCCACCCCCCTATGGGGTGGACTCTGCTGGGTGTGATAGGCATCCACACCCCTATGGGGTGGACAATGCTGGGAGTGATAGGCATCCGCCCCCTTATGGTGGTGTTTCCTTTCGTGTCATTTTGGGGTGTGGTAGGTGTCTGACTTACCTTCTGCGTCGTGCGCGTCGGTAACGGTAGGCATACAGTATAGGGAAGACATGCGCGATTGGATACATGTCTGCTCCATCTCGTCCCCGTTGATCGTGTTCTGGCGCGAATCGGAGCTTCAATACGCCTCGTCTGAAGCTGTGACGTGCTGGAAGCGGTGCCCTGTACGACGCGTAGTGAAGACGCATCGTACTTGCGTGTCCGGAAACTGGTTGGGAAAAGCCTCCGTACGACTCGATTTCCGTGTTTTCTGAGCTTGTTCAGTCGTGAAATAGAGCACGAATCGGAGCGGACGAATCGGTCGGAAATTTGCCTGTAATACGCATCGTACTTGCTCGTTTGTAGATGGAAGCTCCGGATACGAGTCGGTCGTAAGGTAAGCCTACGAATGGCATTGGGAAGGCATTTTTAGCGACATCGGAATCGGGCCCTATATTGTAGCATTTTAATTACACATTTAAGTAATTTATATATAACATAATAATATTTTCATTAATAAAATACATTTATTGTATATGTTTAAAGCTGCCATATTTGTTTGGTGCTTGTATTTTGTAACCGCTCGCGTTTGTTTTGGGTTATTTCGAAGGGGACAAGCTCGCGGTTGGGAGCTGCGTCGCGTCGAGGAAGGTAAGATTACTTTTCTTTATTTTAACTATATTTTAAATTAAATTTGAAGGTAGTTAGGTTGTACTTATTGTGTGTAGGTTTGGGTTTTTGCAATTGTGGCGATTTTGGTTTGTAAGTTAGGATTTTAGCGATGTATGTATCGTTATTTTTTGAGGCCTACTTTAGAAAACGTAAAATAGGTTAGAATATGTTTGAATGATGTATGTATAATGTTTGTAATAGTGTTATACTGTGTATTATGTGTATATTTGTGTGGGTGGAAATGTTTGTGTGTTTTTTACAGGTTTTGGTCTATAGAAGTGGCAGATACGAGATATGTGCGTTTTTTTATTAAGGAAGTGTATATTAGTTAAAGTAACTAATAATTATTTAACACTTTCTTAATTTTTCGGGTTTTCATGGAGCGTTTCTTTTTTTAAAACACTTTTTCGGGTTTTTTATGGTTTATCGTTGGTGGATTTACGAACGGAGGATTACTTTTGGAACAGTTGTATTTTTACATTTTTTTTGGGGTACTTTTTCGTCCTATTTGGATTTTGAGATACCTGGATTGTTTTACTAGATTTGGGATTTTCTGTCTCCAGCTACGGAAACGGTAAGTTAATTTTATTATTTATTGTGGGAGGGAAATGCTAAGAGAGTTCCTTTTATTGTTGTTTATATTTTCATAAATTCAATTAATATGTCTATATATATTTTTATTGTTTTAATATAAATATATTAGACCAATTAATTAATTTTGTGAAAATATAGAAATTATTTGTATGCATTTTAATTATTTTTACAGCAAAGTATTATATATTTTAAACTTTATTGATAATTTAGAGTAGGCTTTTGGCAATCATTGCTAAGTATTCTAGGCCTCTTGTTGTTGGGTATAGTCTGACTTGATGTAGGTATTCAAACATTTGTTTAGTTTCTTTGGATAGTTTAGGCCTGATTTGTGTTACAGATTGCTCCATTCTTAGCTGTTGGTAGCTCTGTTCTTTTTGGAGGTAGAGTAGGAGTTTGTGTAGTGTAGGTGGACCTCGTCCTGTTGTTGCTTGGAAGGCATTATGCCAACCTTCAACAGCATTGTTTGTTTTTGCCTCTTGGTTTAATGTGCTAAGGTATACATTCCACCATGGAATTTGGTATTTGGGTTGTCTCCTATGTCCTGATCTATGGAGTCTTCCCACCCAGGTATCTTCAAAATAGTCTAGGAGGAGACTTAATTTTTGTTCGTGTTGCTGGTAGTAAGGACTTTCTATTAATAGGTTGTAATGTTCGGCCACGTCAGTAACTGGGACGTAGGCTAATGCAATACGTTTTTTTATTTGGTATGCGAATGAACTGTTTGTTGCATGTTCAACACTTAGGGCCCGATTCCGATCCTGGTCGGAAATCGTTTCGACCGACACGGACCAGGACCGTATTTCGACCGACACGTACAAGTGCCGTACGACCGTCGTAGTACGATGCAATGCGTGTGAAATAAAACCGACTCGCACGGAGCACAATCCGTAAGACCGAAACGTACGGAAAACAATGATTCGCCCGTAAACGGACCGGGAATTGTTCCGACCGACACGAACACGCACTGTACGACCGGCGTGGTACGATGCAATGCGTGTGAAATAAAACCGACTCGCACGGAGCACATTCCATAAGACCGTAACGTACGGAACACAGTGACTACCACGTAAAAGAGCCCGTCGCGACCGACGAGTGCGCGAACGCTGCAACATAGCATAATGTGAGTGTGACAGACTCGGATTACCCCGCAATTGCCTCTGTAAGCGTCCGTCCCGGTCAACTGAACGTCTCCGTCATGCTCAACAAAATCACATAGAAACAGACAGAAAAAGACCAAACAAGCATTGTCAAAGTCAATAATAAAAAAAAGAACAAAGACACACCCACAACTCTACCTACATAAAGGGCCAAAATCCCTACCATGATCCTTTGCAAATTCTACAGATCTGCCAGCAGAGAACACTACCACACTGCACTGAGAGACACACTCACAACTCACCCACCACACAACCTTTACACCACTAGCACCTCTCTAAAAGCACACTCACAAACACCCAGCTTCACTTACACTCACTCACCCTCACTTTCACACTCACACACACATCCATATCCACCACCACCCATCACCATGCCCCCAAAGAAGAATCCAAAGTTCACAGATAGTGAGTTGGAAGTCATGGTAGATGAAATTCTCAGAGTAGAGCCACAGTTATTTGGCACATTGGTCCAACAGACCCCTATGTCCCAGAAAACAAAGATGTGGGAGAGGATTGTCAACAAGGTGAATGCACAAGCACCTTGCCTGCGCACAATGGAGGATATCAGGAACAGGTACTATGATGTGCGAAGGAGGGTCAAGAAGCTGATTGCCAGAGACCATGCCCTGAGCCAGCGGACCGGCGGTGGCCCTCCTGCAAAACCTACTCACTTCACTTCCTGGGAGGAGAAGGTGCGGGCCATCCTTCCACCGGAGGGCATCCATGGATTAACAGGAATACCAGAGCCTGGTGAGTACATAACCAACTAGCCAATATTGTGAGGCAATACACACACAGATATCACTGTCAAGGGGACAGTGAAACCAATCACTGTTAGCAAAGCCAAAGCAACCGAAAGCTAATTATCCTGTGATATGCATGCTAGTTAGATAAACACAATACCTGCAATCTCAGAGTAATATGGAACTATGTCATAATATGTACAAACTTACTAACAAATACAGCAAGGCATTGGCCTCAAAACACCAACAAACACTGTCAGCCATCTTGCCAGCACTGTACACTACCTCACAGGGAAGCTGATTCACAGGAAGGAAGGTTGGGTTTTCTGGGAAGGTGGGTGTAGCCAAAAGCATGATGGGAGTCGTAGTCACAGCCAACAGTCCTCCTCCCACATGGGCCATCAAGCCCACCCTGAAACATGCTCAGCTCACAGGGACTGGAAAAGTACTGACAAGATGGCTGACACTGGGCTCTGCTGTGGGGAGCACAAGGCCCTGTTGGGAGTTGTGCTCAAACAAACACCAGGATATCATTGCCTGACATCCTGAATGTAAACTTTGACTCCCTGCAATGGAAGCATGCTTCATGGTGGCCTATCTGGTCTGGGGGGGAGGAGGAGTGCTAGCTCTGACTATATCTACCAGCAGGCCCTGTCACACACACACCCCTCCCACCAACTCCAAACAACACACCTGGGACATTGCACTCCCTGAGAGTCAAGTAAAATCTCCTACAACGATGCCTCACACTGGGCTCTGCTGTGGGGAGCACAAGTCCATGATGGGATATGTGTCCAAAAAGTGATGTACACTAACAACATACCTGCAATGTAAGTGGGAAGCTCACCATTCACAAAAATTGACTACCTTAGCACCAACCCACAGCAAGGCAATGTGACCCAAACACCAGTCTCATTCAGCAGCCATCTTATCACCACACATTCACTACCAGGGAAGCCGAATCACAGGAAGGAAGGCTGGGCTGTCTGGGAAGGTGGGTGTAGCCAAAAGCATGATGGAGTTGTAGTCACAGCCAATAGTCCTCATCCCACATCGCCCATCAAGCCCACCCTGAACAATGCTCACCTCACAGGGAGTGGAAAAGTACTGACAAGATGGCTGACACTGGGCTCTGCTGTGGGGAGCACAAGGCCCTGTTGGGAGTACTGCTCAAACAAACAACAGGACACCACTGTCAGCCATCTTGCCAGCACTGTTACACTACCTCATAGTGAAGCTGATTCACAGGAAGGAAGGTTGTGTTTTCTGGGAAGGTGGGTGTAGCCAAAAGCATGATGGGAGTTGTAGTCACAGCCAACAGTCCTCCTCCCACATGGCCCATCAAGCCCACCCTGAACCAAGCTCAGCTCACAGGGAGTGGAAAAGAACTGACAAGATGGCTGACTCTGGGCACTGGTGTAGTGAGCACAAGGCCCTGTTGGGAGTTGTGCTCAAACAAACACCTGGACACCACTGGCTGACATCCTGAAAGTTAACTGTGACTCCCTGCAATGGATTCATGCCTCATGGGTGATTACCTGGCCTCTGGGGGAGAAGGAGGTCCTGCAATGCCTCCAAATGCTATCAAGGCCGTCTCTCCACACACCTTCTCAGCCAGAACAAATAGCACCCTTGGGACCAGTCACTCCATGACAGTAAAAGTAAATGCCCTGGCAGGATGGCTGACACATGGGCCTGATCTATGAATTGGCTGCAAGTCACACCTAGGCACTTGCCCTCTCACACACGTTCACACTCACAGCCATTTCAACTGTATGTTTCCACTCACTGTCTGGGGATGCAGTGTCCCAAGGGTGCTCCCTGCCCAGGCTGTGAAGGTGTGTGGGGTCTATGACAATTGGGGAGATGCAGACATAGCACATATCAAAACACACACACAAAGCTACATATACATTATTGACAGGGGACACCTGACAGTGAATGGAATGGCCACAGCAAGATAGCTGACACTGTTGCATGGTGTCATTTACACAAGGCGCTGTTGTGAGCTGCATTCTACTCCTACATCATGCAGCATTGTCAGCATCATTGACACAACACTCCCCTCACTTTCATTGACACTTGCAACACAAGGAGTAACCTGGACTGGGTTGGAGGAGGCATACAACTCACAGCAGCATAACTCAAACACACAAACCTCTGGCCCTCTCTGTCATGAGCATGGAAAATCAAGAGAGCTGCCTTGGTTAACTCCTCTTTCCATGGAGGACATTGACAAGATAAATGACGTTATCACGTACAAAGCTCAGCAGCAACATCATTTGCTACGGTAACACCATCACATGTGTGCAATGAGATGTAAACTAGGAACACATACAACAAAATAGTATCTCTCAAGAGATCTCAGACATACCGGACTGTGACCATGTCGTATAGACACACCAATGTGACTCAAAAATACATGCACAAATGCCAGCACACATGCCCCAATCTTGCAACACATCGTAAGAGGAAGTGCACGTATGTCATTGTTAAAGCACAAATGTTGACAAGGACAACACACCTGTGGCAGGCACGGGATTGCACTTGAGTAGCAATGGCCATGTACAGACAATGAATCAATACATGAGCTGTTCATGCCCACAGCTCTACGTGCCCATCAAAACGCTTCAGGTTGTCATGACAATGTGCTTAACCAATTTAGACCTCTGTCTGTGACAATTGAGGACAATGCAATGTACATACACTCATTATGAAGTACAGTAGCAACTGTAATGTGTGTGATCCGTTGATGTGTGCTGAACAACTTACATTGTGTGTCTCCTCCACCCACAGGGGCTGCTGGGGACACTGCAGGAACAGAAGAAGAATCCCAGACCCAGACTCTGGTTGACCCTGAGCTCTCCGGTGTGGATGTCTCTCAGTCTTCTTCGGACGACGACGAACGACCTGGCCCCTCCGGTGTGGGTCAGCGTGCAGCACCAGCAGCTGTAACATCAGCACTCCCTGCCACCACTCCTGCTACATCTGCAAACACCCAGATGACCTCTACCAACACGGACAGACCAAGTCAACATAACACCGACGGCAGAGCTACACAGGGCACTCTAGAGGTGGCGGACAACACCACCAGTGCCAACACAGAAGGAGGACCAGTGTCGTCTGTGCCTGCAACGGCAGGTCCTGCTCGTGTGGGTAGGGGTGGTGGGAGGGTGGGCAGGGTGATGCCACGGCCTGAAGATGAGGCTGCACTGCAAGATGATCCACATTTGGGACGCATCATAGATGCGTACCAGGAATGCACCGGAGACTTTGGCCAGGTAGTGGGGATCCTTAGGGACATTCAACAACAGCAGGCTGCCCATCATGCCAGATTGGACTCCCACATGTCCTGGGTGGAGACACACATGTCCCGAATGGAGTCCAAAATGGACAAAATTGATGAACTCACGGCGGTGCACAGGGACATACTCACATGCCTCCACCAGATTGCTGACACCATGACCACACCTCCCTGTGTGCCCACTACATCTGTTGCCACAACATCTGCAACTGCCACAGGGAGGGATGAGGACTCTGGCGGAGAGTCCCCGGCACCACAGCAGCCTGCACCTGAGGGTCCCCCTGAAAAGAAGAAGAGGGGTCGTCCGAAGAAGGACAAGTGAGAGGCAGATGGCCCTGCATATCCCCCAGGATACCTGCTCCTGATATCCTCCATTGTGTGCAAACCGTTCACCTTGTTGACTGTCACTGAACTCTCCCACATGTGATGGAGGGTCTAAGTTGGAACAATGAATTAAATGACTGTGGACTTTACTCAGGAAATGTCATCTAACAACACTACCAACTCCTCTGTGAACTTTGGATTTCGATCACACTGTACAGCACTTTCAATTACATGTACTATTCTCACACATGCATGTAAATAAATTCATAATCACACAATACTTGCCTCTGTTGTGTTTGTGACATAGAGATGATGACCTGCTAAACAAAGACTGTGCAGGAAAACTACTACAGCAATGTAAACACAGTTTTGTGAGTCATGGTGATGTGACACATATGAGAGATACACACTACTAGGTCAACACAACACAAATTTCCCATGGCCATCATACTCATTGCCTCCACTATTGTGAACTGAAAATACACTGAAATGCACATACATAACACTCATTCTGAGGCAGTGGCAATCAGGCCACAGGTAAAGTATGCAAATGAATGTCGGATGTGTGGATACACACGAAGCTGTCAGAGTCCCACAAGTCTTAGCTTATACTTGTGAGGTGATCTCGCAGAGGCGACATGAACCACCACCACCGTCTCCCACCTTACCCTAGAAGATGCGTGTATACTGACCAGGATGGAGATGGGACCGGGGTAGAAGCCAGAGATGGGAAAAAGATGTCTTCCTGTAAACCAAACTGAGGGTCTCGCTACGTCCCTGGAATCCCTCAAGACACTCGGTCTGGAATGGAAGAATAGGGGAACAGCTATTACCTCTGATGCACACCAACCCCCTTCTGCCTTAAGGACTACTAAACACATATAGGACAGTACGGTTACCTTGTATGTGATACCAAGGAAGTCATCAACAAAGACAGCAAAAGAACAAGCGCTCCTGCACATATACCAGGAAACAGTTACGTACTTCAGTGCACCTGGGAGTGCACGTGGAAACGCTCCTGCATTTCAGTAGCCCAAAACAAGGAACCAGCGCTCCTGCGCGTGAAGACCAAAATCAAAAACCAGCGCTCCTGCGCAAATAATAAAGAAGAACAGTATGTGAATATCCTAGCACACTCCTGTGCGTAGATGTCAGAGAAACCAAGGAACCAGGCTTCAACGAGGACAAACAGGCAAGGGAAATGCCTGCAAGTACTGACAGTCTCGTAACTGCGAAATGCTAAGAGCAGCCGCACTTTGCTTGTAACTGGCAACCAAAGAACAGCACTCCTGCGCGTGTCAACCTTGGGCGCCGGCACGGCAACGAAGGAACAGCAGGCCCTCCCAGATCTCCAAATACCTGAAGAAGGACGTGCGCGGTCTCTTCGTCACGTCCGATGGTGGCAACGGCGTTAATCCAAAGCGCCGAAGCAGCGGGAACCGCCGGCTGTTATGCGCGTCAACCCGGAAGCGCCGTGACTGTAGTGACGTCCGCTTCCGGCCACCGAAGCTAGACCGCCAACCCGACTCCACATCGTGAAGCCGCAATCACGCTTCGTATGCGTACGGAGGTCACGCTGCTCGTCCGTAACCATGACAGCACCCACCACCAAACAGAACCCCCACCAAATCGCCCACCGATCATACAGGGGTGGCGGGGCGAGGGCTACCGGGATGGCCTACATGGAAGGCCCTAACTAACCGGGATGCATGACGGACGTGTGACAAAGGCTCCCAGGACCTCTCCTCTGGACCATATCCCCTCCAGTCCACCAGATAAAAGAGCCTACCCCGGGTCCTCCGGGAGTCAAGGATAACCCGGACCTCCTACTCTTCGTGGTCACCCCTAAGAACAGGAGAAGGAGGAGAGGAGACCACGCACTCAGGGTGAGTAGCCCGCAGGAGGGACACATGAAAGACAGGATGTATTCTCATCTGAGGGGGCAGAGAGAGCTTCATGGAAACACAGTTGATCACCTTTGCAATGACGTAGGGACCCACGTAACGGGGCAACAGCTTCTTGGGACCATGCACATTGAGATTCCGTATGGACACCCACACCCTATCCTCCGCCTTGTAGTGCGGCTCCACTTGTCTGTGCCTATCCGCGGTCTGTTTGTAGGTTTCCTTAGCCTTAGCCGGTTCAAATCGGGCTTGTTGCCAGAGATCACAAATGAAGCTATGATAAGCCTACACCGTGGGTAAGGGACTGTTCTGAGGCTCTTCCCAGGGAACGGTTCGTGGATGACGCCCCTGGAGACAGTAGAATGGAGACATGCCAATAGCGGAATGCTTGTTGTTATTGTAGGCGTATTCCACTATCCACAGTACTTCCGACCAGTCCTTCTCCACGGACAACAGTAAGCAGCGGAGATACTGTTCCATGGTCTGGTTGGTCCTCTCCGCCTGCCCGTCAGTTTGGGGGTGATACGCCGATGACAAGCGCACTTCCATGTCCAGGGTGTTGCACACTTCATTCCAAAACCTGGAAACAAACTGGGAGCCCCTGTCCGTGATCACAACAGATGGTATACCGTGTAACCGTACCATGTTGTGCATGACGACCACTGCCAATTCAGCTGCCGAGGGCAATTTCTTCAGGGGCACGAAATAAGCCATCTTGGTGAGGTGATCCACTATGGTGAGAAGGTGGTGCATCCTCTTTGGTTCTGGGCAACTCAACTATGAAGTCCATGGAGATGGTATGCCAAGGGTACGGAGGCACAGGGATAGGGTGCAACAGTCCTACTGAGGACTGAGACGAGACCTTTCCCTGAGCACAGACAGCACAACGTGTTATGTAGGCGTGCACTTCAGCATCCATAGTAGGCCACCAGAAATGTCGCTGTAGTAGGTCCATAGGTTTGTTATGTCCTGGGTGGTTGGATAGCGGATGATCATGGCACATGTATAGTGCTTGTTGTTGGTGGTCCGCCAATGGCAAGTAGTAGCGGTCTCCTTTGTACAGGAATCCGTCCAGTGCTGTGATTCCTTTGAGTTCTCCCACCCATGTCAATGGTTCTTTCTGCTGTATGTCATCATGTAGTCGAGACAGAAAAGTAGAAGAAAGGACTATCCCTTGGAAACAATGTTTAGGGATAATGGGTGCCGGCTCGACCGTGGTTGTGGTATCTTCGGTTTCCTCAAGACGGGACAGAGCGTCGGCCTTGGCATTGTCTCTGCCAGGTCGGTACGTGATGTGGATGTCGTATTCATTGAAAAACAGAGTCCAGCGCAACTGCCGGGAGGTGAGGGCTCGAGCAGAGCGAAGGAACTGTAGATTCCTATGGTCTATGTAAATGGTCACAGGGTGTTTAGCATCCTTGAGGTACTGGCGCCATTCCTCGAAGGCGGCTTTTATGGCCAGCAGTTCTTGATCTGATATTGTGTAATTACGTTCGGCTGGTTGCAATCTTCTGGAGTAGAAGGCCACAGGGTGCAACAGGCCCGTTTTGGCATCTCTTTGGGACAACACCCCTCCCAGAGCGTCTTGGGAGGCATCAGCTTCCACTATGAATGGCCGTTCGGAGTCGGGATGTATTAAGACTGGAGCTGTAGTGAACCTTGTCTTTAGGTTCTGGAAGGCGTGTTCGGCCTTGTGGTCCCATACGAAGTGAACGCCCTTACATAATAATCCAGTGATGGGGTGATAATCCTAGAGAAACCAGTGATGAAACGACAGTAATAATTGGCAAACCCCAGGAACCTTTGTACATGTTTCACGGAGGTAGGGGAAGGCCATTGCAGTATAGCCTCGACCTTCTTGGTGTCCATTTTGATTCCTGCAGGGGTTATGATGTGTCCCAGGAACTCAACTGCAACGGTGTGGAAGACGCTTTTCTCCAGTTTGACGTATAATCCGTGTTATTGTAGTCGTCGTAGGACAGTGCGTACGTGTTGCACGTGTTCTGCCGCTGTTCTGGAGAAAATCAGGATGTCGTCAATGTAAACGATACAGAACTGATCGATGAATTCTCTCAGGACTTCATCGATGAAATACTGGAAGGCAGCCGGAGCGTTACAGAGTCCGAAAGGCATGACTTGGTATTCGAAGAGACCATATTTGGTTCAAAACGCGGTCTTCCATTCGTCACCCTCCCGGACCCTGACGAGATGATAGGCCCCACGAAGATCCAGCTTGGTATATATGGTGGCGTCTTTCACCTGGTCCAGCAAGTTGGATATCAGGGGTAAGGGATACCGGTTTTTTATAGTTATGGCATTCATGGCCCTGAAGTCGATACACGTTCTTAGATCCCCCTCCTTCTTGGCCACGAAAAAGAGGGGAGACGACACAGGTGATCTGGAGTGGCGTATGAACCCATTGCGTAGGTAGTCGTCGAGATAAACACGGAGGTGCTCGTTTTCTTTTTCGGTAAGGGAGTATATACGACTACAGGGTAGCGTGGAACCTGGAATCAGGTCTATTCTACAGTCGAAGCTGCGATGAGGAGGCAGGGTGTTCGCCCCCTTTTTGTCGAATACTGTAGCCAGGTCCAAGTACACATCAAGCACGTTCCCTTGAGTAGCCATAACCGTTCCAGTGAGGGGCAGCGCATGGGCCTGCACGTCCGTAATACAGGAGGAGTCTGTCTGTGGGTAACAGAGAGAAGTGCAATGATCCAAATCCAACCGCATAACCCTGGATACCCAATCAATCCGTGGGTTATGTTCCACTAACCATGGAAGGCCCAGTATCAAGCAGAACTGAGGTGCGTCGATAACATCGAAGGTGATGGACTCCGTGTGGTTATTCTAGAATGTCATCCCCAGGGCCTCGGTTTGGAAACGGATGAGACCAGAGGTAAGATCCGTGCCATCCACTGCTTTTACTGTTTCTGGTTTTGCCTTCTGCACGGTGGCCATACCCAGATCCTCCATATACTGGTTGTCGATGAAGTTTCCGGTGGCTCCTGAATCGATTAGGGCTGTGACCTGCCATACCAGGCCTGTCAGTGTACGTAAGGTTACAGCCACACCCAAATGATGGCTACCATCACAAAAGGCAGGGGTCGGTATCTTGGCGGACGAAGAACCCAGTAGCCGGACCCCACAGCCTACTGGGTTTCCCCGTTTCCAGACCAGTCTCCCTTGGCGACAGGAAGAACAAAGGGTTTCTTCCCTCTTGATCTGGTTGGTTTCACTGGGCATTCCCTGACAAAGTGCCCACTTTTGCCGCAATACAAACACTGGTTCTGTCTTCTCCTTTTCTCCCGTTCTTCTTTGGTAAGAGGCCCATGAACGCCTCCTATCTGCATTGGTTCTGGAATGTCAGGGGATGGAACTGAATCATCAGTGGGTTTTTCTTTGTGCGTTAGGAACCGGGAATCACTACCTCTGTTTCTTTCAGTCTTACGTTCCTGTATTGTGTAGTTCAGTTTCACCACTAAATCGATGAATGGGCCTATGTCCTCCGGGGGATCTGGTATTTGGGAAAGTAGGTCCCTCAGTTCGTCATGCAAGCCCCTGTAGAATACGGACACTTTCTTGGACTCAGGCCAGTGAGCCTCAATCACCAATCTACTGTAGGTGGTGATGTAATGCAGCAAGTCTGTGTTACCCTGTTTCAAGCCGAGTAGTTCGTTGTCTGCGGCTTGCACAAAGGTGTGGCGGGCGAACATCCGTCGCATGGTTTCCTTGAAGACCGGGAGGTTGTACAACATGGGATCGTCATTCTCCACCAAGGGTATAGACCACTGGGAAGCATCGCCACCCATATAGGAGAGGATAAAGGCGACCTTGGATGCGTCATCTGGAAAAGCGGAAGCTCGAGCCATAAAGTGTAGATGACACTGATGAAGGAAGATGCTATATTTGGTGTTGTCGCCATAAAAGCGTTCAGGTGGAGCCAGCTGTACTGTGTGAGGTGCCACCACCTGTATGGTGGTGTCATGAGCGGGAGCCACGGCAGAACCACCTGGGTGGAACAAGGGAGGTCTCAATAACCCCTCCTGTCCTACTCTTGTAGAAGGAAACTGACCCCAAGGCCCTGTTCCACCTCCTGCAACCTGGTTTTGCAAGGCTGTGATGTCCTGACATATGCTGTGGCTTTCTGCCTGCATGTTAGTAAGAATGGCTACTATGTCTTGTAGGGTGATCTCGGGGTCACCCATGTCGCCCGGGCGAGATAGACTACGTGGGCTTTGGATTCTGTCAGAGTCCCACAAGTCTTGCCTTATACTTGTGAGGTGATCTCGCAGAGGCGACATGAACCACCACCGTCGTCTCCAACCTTACCCTAGTAGATGCGTGTATACTGACCAGGATGGAGATGGGACCGGGGGTAGAAGCCAGAGATGGGAAAAAGATGTCTTCCTGTAAACCAAACTGAGGGTCTCGCTACGTCCCTGGAATCCCTCAAGACACTCGGTCTGGAATGGAAGAATAGGGGAACAGCTATTACCTCTGATGCACACCAACCCCCTTCTGCCTTAAGGACTACTAAACACATATAGGACAGTACGGTTACCTCGTATGTGATACCAAGGAAGTCATCAACAAAGACAGCAAAAGAACAAGCGCTCCTGCGCATATACCAGGAAACAGTTACGTACTTCAGTGCACCTGAGAGTGGACGTGGAAACGCTCCTGCGTTTCAGTAGCCCAAAACAAGGAACCAGCGCTCCTGCGCGTGAAGACCAAAATGAAAAACCAGCGCTCCTGCGCAAATAATAAAGAAGAACCATATGTGAATATCCTAGCACACTCCTGTGCGTAGATGTCAGAGAAACAAAGGAACCAGGCTTCAACGAGGACAAACAGGCAAGGGGAATGCCTGCAAGTACTGACAGTCTCGTAACTGCGAAACGCTAAGAGCAGCTGCACTTTGCTTGTAACTGGCAACCAAAGAACAGCGCTCCTGCACGTGTCAACCTTGGGCACCGGCACGGCAACGAAGGAACAGCAGGCCCTCCCAGATCTCCAAATACCTGAAGAAGGACGTGTGCGGTCTCTTCGTCACGTCCAATGGCGGCAACGGCGTTAATCCAAAGCGCCGAAGCAGCGGGAACCGCTGGCTGTTATGCGCGTCAACCCGGAAGCTCCGTGACTGTAGTGATGTCCGCTTCCGGCCACCGAAGCTAGACCGCCAACCCGACTCCACATCGTGAAGCCGCAATCACGCTTCGTATGCGTACGGAGGTCACGCTGCTCGTCCGTAACCATGACAGAAACACATCCCAAAGTGGAGCACAAGTTTATTACACATTCACAACATGTGAACTCCACAACAGATGCAAGGTAACCTCACGTGACAGGGAGCACAAAGTAACCAAGAGGGTCAGAAATGTCAGTATTTGGGTGTGTGGCACTGCATCCGGTTTCCACGAAAAGTTTCACTCTGTAACAGGATTGTGTGTTTTGGAGGTCACATGTCACCAGACTACAGCCAAAGGACCCTGTGAAGGACAGACATGCAACAGTATTGAAATAACAAAATAACTGCATACATCTCCAAAAGACATTCCATACACAGTTCTCAAGATTCATGAAAACAACCTAGGAATCATGTCAACACTGTTTGGGAGAACATACTAACTCAACAGACGCATAACTGCAAGGATCATGTCAAGTAGCATGCAGCCACACATATGCATCGACATTGCACTACATACATATATCAGGCAAAGGAAAAACGTAGACAACTCATCACTGTATACTCACAATCATGAGAAAAAGTTGTTGATGAGCTGTGTCCGAACATCCCCCTCACCCTCATCATCACTGGCAACATGACCCAGGGCAGGATCCTCCCCTGCTGGCGGCTGCTGGTCGTCATCATCTTGGATGAGAGGCAACTCCTCCCTCACTGCCTGGTTGTGTAGCATGCAACAAACAATGATGATCTTGCACACCTTTTCTGGTGCATATTGGAGGGCCCCTCCTGTCCGGTCCAGGCAGCGAAATCTGCTTTTCAGTAGTCCAAATGTCCGCTCTTTCACTCGCCTGGTCTGCCCATGTGCCTCATTATAACGTATCTCCGCAGGTGTAACAGGGTTCCTGAGTGGTGTCAGCAACCACGGTATGTTGGGGTATCCGGAGTCACCTACATGCAAACAAACAAACATATCATGGGTCTGAAAAGAGGGTTACATTCCAAGATACAAAAAGCACACAAGGTAAACAGATATTACACACCGACAAGCCAGGCACGCTGGTTCTGCAGCTGTGACATCATCTGTGGGATCCTGCTATTCCTCATGATGTAAGCGTTATGTGCCGAACCGGGGAAACGTGCACAGATATGTGATATCGTCATGTCCGGCAGACAAACCACCAGGGCATTGATGGAGTGAAAATGTTTTCTGTTCCTGTATGTCTGCTCATGTGCTTGTGGTGGTACCAAAGCCACATGTGTCCCATCTATAGAGCCAATGACATGTGGCATCCTTCCCAGTGCATAAAAGTCACTCTTTATGTCAGTAAATTGTCATGGTGTCGGGAATTGGATGTACCGGTTCAGAAAATACAACATTGCCCCCAAAACATCGCGAAGCACATGGCTAAACATTGTCTGGGACATCCTACCAACAGAAGCCACAGTGTACTGGAAGGTTCCTGTGGCAAAGAAATGTAGGGCTGACATCACCTTCACCTTGGGGGTCAGCGCTGATGGATATGGCCGTCCAGGTTGCAAATGTGGGGCCAACTGCTCCGCCAACTCCTCAATTAGTGGTCTGGTGAAGCAGTAACGTCGGATGCAGTCACGTTCAGCCATGGTTGCAAGGTCTGGGAAGGGTCTGTGGACAGCTGATCTCCTGCAGTACATAGGTGATCAAAGAAAGATTGTCGGTTCCCCTACATATGTGGCAATGACCATGCTAAATATCACATGCTACATCATAGCAAGACACAATTAAGTCAGGTGTGTGCTGTTGAGCATGGACACATATGCCAGCTATGTGCCCCTCACCTAACATTTCTGCCGCAGATGGTTACAGAACAAGTGCAATGCTGTGCTGTGAACAATCTATGGGGTCTGTCACAGTACATCTGAACAAATGTCACATACCAAACACACACCTCAGTGACTAGTGAGGATAGATGTGTTGTCCAAATGACAGGTGTTTGTAAGTTCCACACACAGGGATCTTGTAATGCCACATGGACACTGTCATCATGTAACGTCTGATGTACACATACCATCACACCCATGAAACACACATGATGTGCTCCCAGATTAGTTTGCATGGCAAACATGGATGTCTGTGACACACAGATACAACAGCAACTCACATGCCAAAATCAGATGGATGTTGAAAACGATTTACATCTACCACATACAAAAAGACACATGTGCGTAGCACAATACGCAAATACTCTGGATTAACCTCACAATGGTAGCTCAGGAACACTTTGTTACACACAGTCCATTTCAGCTGTAATTCAGGGTGTATGTAACATGTGATCACACAATGGGCACCTGGAACTGTGCACAGGCCTCGGTGGTGATCTGCAAAGTTGTCACTCACAGTAGTGATGTGTATCACACACAATGGTTTTTGTCCCCATGAAACATGGCATATCCTGGGAGTGTGTGCCACAATGTGCTCCCTACAATATGAAATGTGAAGCCATGTACACACACATGTTATGAAGCATGAAATGTGATTTTATATACTGTATGACAGGCTGTTTGTCTGTTGTGAAGCACCTGAGTCTCTGCCAAAATATTGTGGGTGGCATCCTTTGGCTGTTTTCTGTAATGGTGACAGACGCAGGTGAGTATTCAAAAGATGCGTCGTACACTTACGGACCAAGCCGGTCGCACGCATTGGCTATTGACTGTCATGGAGACGGACGCGGGTGAGTTTTCAAAAGACGCGTTGTACACTTACGGACCAAGCCGGGCACACGCATTGGCTATTGACTGTCATGGAGACGGACGCGGGTGAGTTTTCAGAAGACGCGTCGTACACTTACGGACCAAGCCGGGCGCATGCATTGGCTATTGACTGTCATGGAGACGGACGCGGGTGAGTTTTCAAAAGATGCGTCGTACACTTACGGACCAAGCCGGGCGCACGCATTGACTATTGACTGTCATGGAGACGGACGCGGGTGAGTTTTCAAAAGATGCGTCGTACACTTACGGACCAAGCCGGGCGCACGCATTGGCTATTGACTGTCATGGAGACGGACGCGGTTTTGCTACGTGTACGAATCGCGTGCAAACAGATTCTGTTGCCTCACAACAACTATGTATCAAAGTCAATGGTGTCATGATGTGGAATATTTGAACGACGCGGAAGGCGTGTACGATGCAATGTCATGGATTGGCCAATTTTGGATGATGCGAACGTCTCAGACTTATCTCTTTGGACGCATGGAACAGATTCTGTCTCTGCAGCACAGATATAAGGCTGTCTGTTCCCCAGAGACTTCACTTGCCTGCACTACATGCCACAGGATTACATCTCTAACAACCACTGCTGCTCTCTCTGCATCCTCTGGGTTCTGCAATGGCACGTACCGTGGAGAGGGCCTCAGCATTCACAGAGGAGGAGAACAAAGGCCCTGCTGGACAGCCTCCTTCCACAGTACTGCAAGCTGTATGGAAAACCAGGGGAGCAGGTGAGTGTTGAGTACACTGCCTTTTCATTTGTACATGTTATCTGACTGGCACTACTAGCATTGTGATCACCAAGGGCAAGCATGCACACCGAGTTATTGTAAGTCTCAAAGTGTGTAGATACATGTACTGTACAGGTACAGTGATGCAAAAGTGAAATTTTTCATGGTTAGGATTTCCATGCACTGTTCCCATGTTGTTAATGCAGCCTTGCACACAGGACAACTGCCCATGACCATAATTGCACTACCTGTATACATCATATGCCCTTCTGACAATGACATGTATGCCCAACGGTGTGATGAACAAACATGTTGCATGTGTAGCAATGGGGTCTGACTTTGTCATCCTTACAGGTTGATGCCCATCAGAAGCAGGAGATTTGGCAGACCATCATCCCGGCAGTGAGATCTGTGGGGGTCCTCAAACGCCGCATCCGCCACTGCCAGAAGAGGTGGCAGGACCTTCGTGGCTTGACCCGGAGGATTGCCAGAGTCCAGTTCAAGCTGTCACCTCCTCGCAGAAGGGGCGGATGACGGACACTGACCCCCCACATGCTCCGGATACTGACGGTGGTCTTCCCTGACCTGGATGGGCAGTTGAAGGCCAGACAGCAGCAAGGAGGGGGTAAGTTCATTCCTTTTTGGTGAACTATGTCTAACATGCAATTTGCACTCCTTCAGCCTGGTAACACTCCCACAGTTCGTCTGTCTGCTGAGACAAGACTCATGTGGCTTAATGTGGTGATGACCCATTCCATCTGATGACCAGGTGTGTCCCTTTCCGTCTGTGACATGTGTCACTTGGGTTGTGTGTATTTGCTGTCGTCCAGGGTTAATGTTGAGAACAACATCTGCAACAGGTGCATTGAGTTGAGCATCATGAGTGAGGCAATTGTCTGACATGTGTCAGCACATTGACTGAAATATGACCTGTACTCTGTGTGGCCCATACATAAATGTGCGAATCGCTGATCTGGGTCAGCATAGGTGTCTGAGGTATTTACTACACACCCATGCAGCAGGTAAGACCCATGTTGAGACCTCAGACAAATGAAATGTATGAGCGTAACAAATGCGTAGTCACCTGCCTAGTGCTCCGGGTAATCCCATTTTTCACATGGACCAAGGACAGGTATGCCAACTCCAGCCATCTGAGACACTGTGGACTCCTAATCTTGGGTGTCAGCCAACAGTTTGCCCATTGTGAAATTAGTAATCATGTGTCTGACTCTGTGTCAGTGTGGACTGGCATAGCTTTTTGGATTACAAATGTGACAAATATGTTTGTTATGGACAGACATCTAATATGTGGAAATTGTATCTGCACACAGGACTAAACATATGTGTGTAATCCCTTGACTGTGCCTAATGGTGGATTTAACATATATGTGTATGCAGCTTTACTTTGTTCTTGGGAGCATGCAATATGTTCATGTATACAGATTTGTTGAACCACAAACTCAAATGTCTCATGAGGTCAACGTGGGATTATCAGATGTTTTCAAGTGTGTGTAGCATGTGGTGGACATGTATACTTGACCACTACAGAGGTTGCTTTAACAGTGAATACATGAGTGTGACACGGTGCTGACTGTTAAGTCGGGATGCACTGCCCCTGTGACAGGAGTCAGTACTGACTGATTGGCCAGACAGGCCTGTGGCATGGTGTGCCACATGAAAATCTGGAGGATGCAGAATTGTCACTTGTCTGTTGTCCTGCATGCACACCATTCTTGCATTGACTTTCAAGACATGAGCCCATCATGGTGTCTGGGGATGGAAGTATGTTCATCATGTCAACAATGACTTTGGCCATCTCATTTGCTGTGCCAATTACAGAGTCACTTGCATGAGATGAGAGATGTGTGTAATGACACATGACACTCACAATCATTGCAGATCAGACAAGAGGCAAAGTAGTGCATGCTTGCCCATGTAATACGTGAAATCATACATACATCTGACAGATGGGTCCATTGCAGCATGTGTACGAGAAGCATGGTTCACTGGCAGACTGACAAGTGCCTGGTTCGCATATGTGTCAGTCAAGTTAGCAGTGGCTTTTGAATTATGCAAGGGCTTGCTCTGTGATGTGTTGCAATTAAACTCATGTGTCAAGTCAATACAGGTGACTGATGTAATTCTGTTTCTCCTCCTTGTTCACAGCATCATCTACGGCTACTGGAGGAGACAGCTCCACGGACTGAGAGGAGGTGGAGAGCCAGACTGGGTCCGCTGTGGAGGAGGTGGAGGGACCCAGTGGCACGGAGGGTGAGGGGAGCCACACTGAGGGACGCTCAGCAACATCGATGTCAGCTGAGGAACACTCCAGCTCCAGTGACGACTCCCTTGTGGAGGCGGGTGTGACTAGACCACAGACCACAACTAGCGAGTCTGTCCCTGCCAACACCATCTCCACCCTCCCAGCTGCTCCCATCCCAGATGTCCGTGGAGCCTCCTGTGTTAGGGAGCATGTCTCCTTTGGTCCAGGCACCGCACCCCCTGCCTCTGTCTCCCCTGCTGCCCTCAGTGTGGAGTCTGTGGACTTGCTAAAGCAGATCCATGTGGGGCAGACATCGATGCTGAGTGTCCTCCATGCCCACACCAGTCTTTTGACGCAATTGGTGTCATACATGGAGGGCATGTCATCACACATGTCTGCACTACAGCGGACCAATCAGTCCATGGCCTCCTCACTGATGGCAGCAGTGTCCCTCCTCCAACAGTCCCTCACCCCTCCTACTTCTGCCCCATCCACACTCCCCACTACCCTACCTGCCCAACGCACACTCACACAGGCACATGCACGCACCACTACAGACACAAGCAGCACACAGCAATGTTAGTCAAAGCCAAAACTAACAAGCATGCACACTCAGGGGACTGATGGCACACACACAGGTAATAGGGTACAAAAGCACACACAGCCATCCACAACCACTCTGCATTCCTCAGATACCTCTCCCTCCAAAACCCCTTCCCTTGACTCACCTGCAACCCCCCCTTCCCAGAAGGTCTTCCTCTGTGACCTTGGCCTCTTTCACCACACACAGAGAGTAGATCCCCCACCACACGCACACCCTCCCCCAGGAGCAGGAACACTGAGGCCCTCACCCGAAAATCCCCCAGGACCAGAAAAAGCAAAACCCCACCACAATCCCACACTCCCACCACACAGTCTCTGTCCTCCAGCCCCCAGGCCACGACTCCAAAAGTTCCCCCGCCACACCCTGTCCCAGGTTCCCCCACACACTGTTACACCATCCCCAAGATGATTAGGCCCTCCCCCCACCACAAGCACTTCCACTCCCACACCACGACATCGCACCCTCAGTCTGTTCCTGCAACTGCAGTGGAGACCGTGTTCCCCCAATCCATCCTGCCTACTGCATTTGAGCCCCCGCCCACTCCTTTGGACATTGGCACTGCAGTGGAGATCCCGCCCACTCCATCGGACATGGCCACTGCAGTAGAGACCCCGCACACTCAATCCAACAGGTCCACTTCAGTTGCCCCAGAGACTCCTGTTCCCACCACCCCTCCCCTGGCCCATACTGATATCCCCTAATCCTGTCCCTGCTGTGCCTGGCCTGCCCCTATGGATGCCCCTCCAAGGGGAGATGTCCCCTAGTCATGTCAGTGCAGGCAAGCAATGTGTGACAACTTGTCCTGTATCAACCATGAAGGACTGTTGACATGGACTGGCCATTGGCCTTTTGATTAATCAGGATATCACAATAATTTTTTTGTCCAGCTGAATAAAGCTTATTTTTGTTATTTTGTAGATTTGCATTTAATGTACATGATGTTGCTGATGAGTGTCCTGAAGTTGCTGTTGTAATAGTGTTCGCTGACAATAAGTGACATGGTGATGTGATGGACTGCATGTGGTCCATGGTATATGTGTCCCATTACAGCGTGTATCCATGTCATCATTGGCTGTAATTTGAGGTTGTCATGATCCCAATCATTTGGCACAGAGAGTGTAACATTCTTTTCACCACTTCACATCTTTGGTGTACACTGTTGCACATATGTTGGGCTGACATCTGTGCACTTTGTACATTTTTCTGACTGTAGGCCCGTCTCCACTGGACATGCAGATTAGCGCATTGATGATGAACAAGTCATCTGTGTCATCAGTGCAACTTGCTAAACATGTGTTTTGGGTATGTGCAGATGACTTAAGAGACACTCCTGTACACAGGCTGATGTGACCAGAGGTTTCTGTGTGTTGTAATTGTTGGTTCAATGTCCGAGTTTTATTCTGACATGACAGAGCCCTACGAAGACAACGTTTGACACAGCTGACCTTCCACATGAGTGAAGTCACCTCATGGCAGTGTGTTATTCATTGACATTGCCTGAGCCCATGGTGTGGGTTCTGTGAGCATGACTGTGTGTTCCCATCCCTTTTTCTACACAGCCTGTAGTCCCTGCAGATGTTCCTGTTTGTGATGCTTGCTGTGTTGTCCTGTGCTTTACCAACATCTTTGAATTTGGGTTTCAGGGATGTAAATGCATGGAACATTTCTAGTCATTAGGGTGTCATCCCTGGGTGTGGTTGATGTAAGGGCCTGCACTGTGTGCAAACGCACATTTGACATATTCAGGATTCCCCGAGTCACATTTGTGTTTCCGACATCAGTTTGTTTTCACTATGTGGTCTCTTTCTGTGACTTTGTCACTTGTATGTGTGTGTGACTGCTCACACTCATCAAATTCTAACCTTCAAGGTTGGATGATGGCAACATGTGTACTTTGTGTGTCTCCTTGGGTTTTTTATTGGTCTGGGACTATGATAAAGATCCCAATGTGTCTGATACATTTCACATCATGCACATGTACCTCATACTATGCAGTGTGAAAGACATTCACAAGGTTTGATGACTGGCCATGTATAATGTGTTTGTGCACCTTAGATCCCACCACCACCCCGGGGATTGTCATGGGTGCATGTGCTATGTCACCAGTCAATGTGGGCTTAGCTGATGCACATTGGTGCAGATCAAGGTGTGTAGCATTTAGACTGGCCAAATGTGAGTTGTGTCATGGCTAGGCCCCTTCCTACATAGTGGCCTTACATTACAGGCCATGCCCAGTGAGTTGTGTTTGGGTATGTGTGATGGAAGTTGATGTGTCAAGACACATGACACAGTGCGCACAGGTGAATGTGCTCCGTAGTGTGGGCAACATCCAGATTTGTCATCACAGAGGGTCATCAGACAGGATACTGTCACCACAGTGTAGGGTCCTTGAGGGTACTGCTGGAGTGGGCCTGTCTCTTGAAGTGTTGGTTGTTGTCCCGCCCAGCTTGTTTCACATGTGTCTGTTGTGAACCCGCTCATCTAACAATGCCCGAATGGCCACAAACAGGAACCCAATTCAGGAGATACTTCTGGATTGTACTGAAAACGCATATGTCTCAGTGGAGTTCAGCCCTCCATCATGTGTGTTGTTGTAGCCTGGAGACACTTACACACACACATGTTGTGTTTGTTCTCCAGTGTGTGGCTGGCTGGTTGTGTTAGTGCATCTGCAACCATGCATTTATATTGGCTTTGAGGGGCATTGAGTGGATGTTGGTTAGAGGTTTTTTATCTACTGGACCTGGGACTCCGATATCGTCAGTCTGCACATTCACCATGTTTACTATTTTCCATTGCTGCCACAGTATGGAACATGATCTCCTAAATGCTGTGGTCTCCGTGGGTTCCTTTGTATGTGTGTCTGTTTGTGAACAAACGTGTGTTTATGCATCATGATGGTTACTTCTTACATTGTCCAATTGAACATTGGAGGCATTGTTCACCCCCATGGGCAATGATTGTCTGCACATGGCTGAGGGTATTTTTAAAGGCACAACAATGTTTCCCTCAACAGATCTGTGTTTGTTCGGCACACAGCCACTACTTTGTCACTACATTGCTTGTGGTTTTAGGACCAAGAATCATACATGATTGTTCGCACATGCTGGTATTTTGAACCACAGACTCACCTTTTGGTCACTGCAGTGAGGGGGGTTAGACCCCATTTCCCCATTTTGCCTCACAATGCTTGGCCCCACACTCACCTTTTTGTCACTGCAGTGAGGGGGGGTTAGACCTCATTTCCCTATTTTGCCTCCAAATGCTGGGGGTTTGAACCCCACACTCACCTTTTGGTCACAACTGTGATGGGGGTTTCAGTGAATTTTCCCTTTATGTGTCATTATTGCAAGCAGTGTAGACACATGACACAATCTTGGCATTATAGTGGGGGGGAGTGTTCAGCCTCCACCCTCTATGGGGTGGACAGGGCTGGGAATGACAGCCATCCACCCCCCTATGGGCTGGACAATGCTGGGAGTGATAGCCATCCTCTCCCCTATGGGTAGAGACTGCTGGGAGTGATAGCCATCCACCCCCCTATGGGCTGGACAATGCTGGGAGTGATAGCCATCCACCCTCCTATGGGCAGGACAATGCTGGTAGTGATAGCGATCCACCCCCCTATGGGCTGGACAATGCTGGGAGTGATAGCCATCCATCCCCCTATGGGCTGGACAATGCTGGGAGTGATAGCCATCCACCCCCCTATGGGTAGAGACTGCTGGTAGTGATAGCCATCCACCCCCCTATGGGCTGGACAATGCTGGTAGTGATAACCATCCACCCCCCTACAGGCTGGACAATGCTGGGAGTGATAGCCATCAATCCCCCTATGGGCTGGACAATGCTGGGAGTGATAGCCATCCACCTCCCTATGGGTAGAGACTGCTGGTAATAATGGCCATCCACCCCCTATGGGGTGGGCAATGCTAGTAGAGATAGATATCCACCCCTATGTGTGTGTTACTTTTCGCGGGATCGTGACGTTTTTGTGTGTGGTAGGTGTCTGACTTACTGTCTGCGATGTACTCGTCGGTTCCGGTTGTTGATTCGGTCATAGACGTACAGTACAGGGATGACATGCGCGATCAGATACATGGTTGGTTCGTCTCGTAGGCGTTGGTCGTTGGTTCGTCTCGTAGGCATAGATCGTTGGTTTGTCTCGTAGGCATAGATCATGTTGTGGCGCGAATCGGACCTGATGTACTGCTCTTCCGGATGCTGTGACGTGCTGGAGGTGGCGACCTGTTCGGCGCGTAAGAAGTACGCATCGTACTTGGCCGGCCGGAAACTGCTGTGAAAATGCTTCCGGACGACTCCATTCAGCGTTTCCGGAGCCGGCTCGTAGGGGAAATGTGGCTGGAATCGGAGCATACGTGTCGTTCGGGATTCGGACACATTTGAGCATCGTACTTCATCGTTCGGACGGACCGCCTCCCGGAACGAGTCGGTCGGCAGGTAACGCTACGGACAGCTCTCGGAGGGCTGTCTGAGCGATATCGGAATCGGCCCCTTTTAGTGTTGATTTCTGAAGGTGTCTCCATATACACTGATTGAAATGATAGTAGCAACCCTGAATTGATGTGTGTGGGTAGGATTTTAGAATTGCATTTAACATTGCCTGTTCAAAATAAATAATAATTTTCTGTGGAAAATAATTATTTGTTTCTTGTTTAATTTTATTTAGTATTTCCATATATGTGGAATTTTGTTTATTAGGTAGTAAGGCGTAGATAAAAGGGATGTTGGTGTTTTGATATATGGCATGGATAGTATATAATTGACAGAATGGTTTGGGACAAATCTTAAAAGTCCCATCCATCATCCATGTTTCTGACTGTTGTAGTTTGATTAAATTATTTGCGGTTCCAAACATAATTATTCTTTTTTCTTTACATTTGTTGTCATAAAGAACAAAGGGTTCTTCGTTATGAGTTATAGCTAGTTCTGGGGGAATATCTACCTCTTCAAATGTTTTTGGGGCAGGTGTGGTGGTAGTTGTGGCTTTTTTGTTCGAGCTATAGTCCTTTTTAATGAAGAAATAGAGGGCATTTGGCCAGTAGCATGTTTGGGTACTTTGGGCAGCAATTGTTTAAGTATTTCAGTGGTAGGTTTCTGTGAGCATGTGCTAGCTTCTTTAATGTTGTCTAGGGCACTCCTCACCTCTATTTCTGTAACATTTGGGGGTGGTTATGCTCCCTTGTATATAAAACAGTTGTTTCTCTAGTTGTTGCCCTCCAGTAACACTTATTCGAATAGTACTTGCTACATTTCCAATTTACTTTAAGTCCAATTTGCTTTTCCTGGGTATAGACATACCCATGTAACATAGCAAGAACTTTCTTTTCTGGGAACTGATAAATTGGGCGCCTTCTGTCATTGTTGTGTTTTAAATGCTACGAAAAATGTATATAAAAATTAATAAAACCAATAATGTACAGGTTTTTTACTGAATACATACACATTGTTATTAATATACTTACAATGTCGATTTTGAGCTCGTTTTCAATGTAAATGTCCTTTGTTTGTTAGTTGAATTCTGTTTTATTGCTGATATTTCTGTTGGTAGAATAAAACATATTTTAAATTATTTTGTTCAATTGTATATGGGGTGGGGTGGGGGTGGGGGTTTGGGATGAAGTTGGCGTTTGGTTGGGTGTTTTAGATAATTTTTAAAATGCTTTTTGCTGAATACTTACTTTATTAGTTAGATGATTTTAGAAGGTTGTCTGGAATTGTTGGAATGTTTTGAGAATTATCTGTAGAAGAGACATAAATTGCAAAAAGATATGTATTAATTATTTGTGCATGATAAATAGTAGTTTTAGAAGATTAGCAATACTATAATATTATAAATGATATTTTACTTACTTTTTGAAGTATGAGATATATTTTTTTTAATGAAGTCCTTGCTTCTAGCAGAAATCCGGCAGAGTTTTGTCTTCTTTATTCTTTTTGGTTTAGGTTGTAAAATAAGAGTAATTTTTCTTTCTTTATATAGTGTTCAATTAATTGTTTGGTTAACGCTATTGGTTTATTTCTATATTGTGTGTATTTCATTGGTTGATCTTTATTGTTTTAATTGTTTTGGTAGTTGTTGGCTAATTAATAGTTAGTTACTGTTTTTTTTTTTTTTTTAAATAGGTTGAATGATTTAAATGTGTATTATATTATATGTGATGTAAAATAATGTGTGTATATTATTTAAATATAAAATGTAAATACGTATTAATAGTGTATTTATGATTTATTGTTGTATAATATGTGTTACTATTTTTTCAAATTAGTTGTATTTCATTTATTTTGTATGCAGTGTATGTTTATTTATTTAAATATATTTATGGTGTTAAGTTTTGTTTGTTTTATTTGTTTTTAAGTTGTCGATATTTTTTTTAAAACGATATTATTGCTGTCTATATTTTTGTGATCGATATTTTGGACATGTGGTATATTTTTGAATGATGTTCGATATTTTAAATGACGATATTTATGTGTTCGATAATAGTGTTATCGATGTTAATGTTTAACGATATTTTGGTGTCGATAATAGTGTATTTTTTTAATTAAGTATAGGGTATCGATATTAGTGTAGTCGATATTTTTGTGTCGATAATAAAGGAGGTCGATATTGTGTCTGTCGATATTATGTCAGTGATTCCCCACGGAGCACTCGGTGTGAGGAGGCCAGAGTTCTTTGGTGAAAATAGTGCCATAGGTTGGGGCTACTCGGAGCCCAGTGCACTTGTTTTGGAAACGCCAACAAGCATATGCACTTGCAAAAGTATGCGGTGCACAGGGGTACAGGTATTGCAGCCCCCACGAGGGATTCTGACCTCAAGCTTGGTAGGAAGGCAGCTCAGACCTCTAGGGACTTGGAAACCCACCACCTGTGTTGCTGGAACCTTTGGAGTCCATGGGAGCTCAGGAGCAGCAGACCGGTCAGTTGAGATGTGGTGCCTGCGGTTGCAGGGGAGTGACTCCTCACTCCAAGGGAGATGTCTTCAGTTGTCATTGATGCTCCACAGGTCCTGAACGGAGCCTGTATGGTGCACAGGCACAGACAATGCTTTGTACAGAGAGGGAGACGAAGTCAGGCCCAAACGAAGTCCAACGAAGTCCAGAGTGTCCTAACGGCCAAAAATCAGTGGTTTCTTGATCAGAATCTTGTCCACGTCAAATCTAGGGTCCCACAGCCTGGTAAGCCCTTAACCCACGGGAGAGGGTTGGACAGATTCAGGGGAGCCTCCCAGGGGAGGGTTTGGACAGTGGGGGGGTTACTCCAATGTCCTTTGTACAGTTTCGTGCCAGAGCAGGAGCCAACTGCTCCAAGGACTGGTTTGAACTGGACTATGCACAGGGACACCAAATGTGCCCCTCATGCAGACTTTCGGTCGCTGGCAAGCACACCCACCCAGGCCTAATACACTAAATCCTGTCTGGGAGGTGGTCACACCTCCCTGTGATAGGATGCCTATTGTTCTGTCTTCCCCTGCTCGAGCTTGGCTCAGCAACAGGAGGGCAGAAATGTGTCTCTGGTCGGCAGCAACCCTTTTGGGCTCCCCGGGACTAGAAGGCTGGTACCGGGAACACCAGGGACCTCAAGAAGCTCGGTTCTGAGGGGGGGAAACATACCTCCCACACCTGTTACCGGTGTAGGGGTATGATTCCATGATGTTTGACCAAACACGATAGGGATACTTTCAGCTGTTTTAGAGTTGGTCATCACTCGGTCGCATAATTCCACTCTATATGTCGTAAATGGCTGCCACACTAACAACCAGGGCGAATGGACTCCGTAGGCTGTTGGGGTGTCCTGCTCATGCAGTGGCACCCTCTCACTTAGAATCAAGCACCCTGCCTTCAGGATTGATAAGGCCTGCTATAGGGGTGGCGTATAGGTTTTAAGTGTAGTAACCCTTAGATATAGTAAACCTATATCTCAAGTAAGTGGTGCATGCACCAACTTACACAGGCTGCAATGGCAGGCCTGTAGTTCCATTTTACATGGCCTCTCATGGGTGGCATAATACATGCTTCAGCCCATGGGAGGCCTCTGGGGTACCTATGCCCTGGGTACATGTGTACCATATACTAGGGACTGACAAGGGTACCCCAGTATCCAATCTGGAGTGTATCTAATTACATGACATAACCAATTTAGGGAGAAGGCAGATAGACTGGGGTCCTGATTAGCAGGATCCCAGTCAGACTAGTCAAAAACAGTATCACATGAAGCAAAAAGTGGGGGTAACCATAAGAAGCAGATCCTACTTTCCTACACCCCCCCCCAAAACGTAAGGAGATGAGACTAACCTTGCCCAGTTGAGTCTTCATTTTCTAAGTGGAAATATCTGGAGAGTCCATCTGCATTGGCATGGTTACTCCCAGGTCTATGTTCCACTGTATAGTCCATCCCCTGTAGGGAAATGGACCCCCTCAAAAGTTTAGGGTTTTCACCCTTCATCTGTTTTAGCCATAGGAGGGGCTTATGGTCTGTCTGAACAATAAAGTGAGTGCCAAACAGGTATGGCCTCAGCTTCTTCAGGGCCCAGACCACAGCAAAGGCTTCCCTCTCTATAGCTGTCCAGCGTTTCTCTCTGGGGTCAACCTTATGCTAATAAAAGCTACTGGTTGATCCTGACCCTCTGCATTAAGTTGTGACAACACAGACCCTACCCCCAACTCAGATGCATCTGTTTGGACAATAAATTGTTTGGAGTAGTCAGGACTCTGCAGAATGGGAGCAGTGCACATGGCCTGCTTAAGATCATCAAATGCCTTCTGACAGCTAACTGTCCACTGAACCTTCTTGGGCATTCTTTTTGATGTAAGATCATTCAAGGGAGTCACTATAGACCCATATCCTTTCACAAATCTTCTGTAGTACCCAGTCAGGCCCAAGAAAGCTCTGACCTGAGTCTGGATAGTTGGAGCAACCCAATCCATGATGGTCTGGATTTTGCTCTGTAATGGTTGAACCTGGCCTACACCCACAAGGTGGCCCAGGTACACAACCTTGCTCTGCCCTATCTGGCACTTAGTAGCCTTGATAGTGAGGCCTGCTTTCTGCAGAGCCTCCAAAACATTCTTCAGGTGGACCAGGTGATCCTTCCAGGTGGAGCTAAAGACAGCTATATCATTAAGATATGCTGCACTATAGGCTTCCAGGCCTGTAAGGACTTTGTTCACCAGCCTTTGGAATGTGGCAGGTGCATTCTTCAAGCCAAAGGGCATTACAATAAATTGATAATACCAACTAGGGGTTGAAAATGCTGTTTTTGGTTTGGCATCCTCAGCTAGTCTGATTTGCCAATAGCCAGCAGTGAGGTCAAATGTGCTTAAATACTTGGCTGAGGCCAGAGTATCAATAAGCTCATCTGCCCTAGGAATAGGATGAGCATCAGTCCTAGTGACTGCATTGAGTCCCCTGTAGTCCACACAAAACCTCATCTATCTCTTACTACCCTGGGTGTGAGGTTTAGGTACCAGGACTCTACTGGGCTAGCCCAAGGGCTCCGAGGGCTCAATTACTCTCAATTCCAGCATCTTTTGGACCTTTGTCCTGATTCAATCTCTGACATGGTCAGGCTGCCTGTAGATTTTATTCTTGACAGGTAGATTCTCACCTGTGTCCACTTCATGGGTACACCAGGTGGTATGACTGGGTGTCAGAGAAAACAAATGCCTGTATTGATTGAGGACCTTCCTACAATCAACCTGCTGTTGACCAGTGAGGCTGTCTGCCAAGACTACACCATCAACTGACCCATCATCAGGGTTCCGTAAGAGGAGGTCAGGGAGTGGATCACTCTCTTCCTCCTGTCCCTCATCAGTTGCCATGAGCAAGCCCATGTCAGCCCTGGCAATGTATGACTTGAGCCTGTTCACATGGAGCACCCTGTGGGGGCTCCTGGGAGTACCAAGGTCCACCAGGTAGGTGACCTCTCCCTTCTGTTCAAGACTGGTATGGGGTCCACTCCACTTGTCTTGGAGAGCTGCTGGGGCCACAGGCTCCAACACCCACACCTTCTGCCCTGGCTGATAAACAGTCAGCACAGCCTTTTGGTCATGCCAAGCTTTTAGCAATTCTTGACTTGCCTCAAGGTTTTTACTGGCCTTCTTCATGTACTCAGCCATCCTGGAGCAGAGACCAAGTACATAGTTCACAGTGTCTTATTTGGGAGGTTTGATAGGTAACTCCCATCCCTCCTTCACCAAACACAAGGGACCCCTAACTGGATGCCCAAACAAAAGTTCAAAAGGGCTGTAGCCAACCCCTTTTTTGTGGGACCTCTCTGTAGGCAAAGAGAAGGCAGGGCAACAGGACATCCCATTTTCGCCTAAGCTTTTCTGGGAGGCCCATGATCATGCCCTTGAGGGTTTTGTTGAACCTTTCAACTAACCCATTGCATTGTGGATGATAGGGTGTAGTGAACCTATAGTTCACTCCACACTCCTTCAACATTGCAGTGATATAACTTGACATGAAGTTGGTATCTCTGTCAGTTAAGACCTCCTTAGGGAAGCCCACTCTGGAAATAATTCCCAGGAGGGCCCTGGCCACCACAGGGGCTGTGGTGGTTCTAAGGGGTATTGCTTCTGAATACCTAGTGGCATGGTCCACCACCACTAGTATGTAACTGTGTCCAGAGGCTGTATGAGGGTACATGGGACCAATTATGTCAATCACAACTCTCTCAAAGGGAACCCCCACCACAGGTGGTGGTATAAGGGGGGCCTTTGTGGTATCACCTGACTTACCACTGCCTTGACAGGTGGTACAGGAGCGACAAAACTCCTTTGTGTCTTCTGACATGTGAGGCCAGTGAAAGTGAGGGACAAGCCTGTCCCAAGTCTTACTTTGGCCTAGGTGGCCTGCTAAGGGAATGTCATGTGCCAAGGTGAGTAGGAAGTCCCTTAACTTCAGAGGTATGACCAACCCCTTGGTGCCACCAGGCTTGGGGTCTCTACCCTCTGAGTATAGGAGTCCCTCATCCCAATAGATCCTGTGGGATCCACTGACATTCCCAGCAGCCTCAGTAGCAGCTTGCTGTCTGAGGGGTTAAAGAGAGGGGAAGGTTTTCTGCTCCAAACTCAAATCTGCCCTGAAAGGGCCCCCTGTCCCTAAGAACTCAACCTGATCAGGTTCCAGTTCCTGTGAGACAGTTCCTTCACAGGGACTGAGATCATCTCCCTCAAGAGATTGGTCCTCACACTAAGTCTGGGGGGAAGACACAGCCTTACCCCTCCTGCTCCTTCTCTTGGAAGGCCCTTGGTCCATTGTTCCAGGATCTAGGGCCTG
Organism: Calotriton arnoldi; assembly: GCA_963921515.1. Classification (NCBI taxonomy): domain Eukaryota; kingdom Metazoa; phylum Chordata; class Amphibia; order Caudata; family Salamandridae; genus Calotriton; species Calotriton arnoldi. The sequence continues at coordinate 1,863,967 of CAWUFW010001317.1, forward strand.
TTCAGTGTTAGCCAGTTTGGCCTGTGACCCGGTCACAGCAAACACATCTGCAGTGATGCCCAGCATTGCTGCATGAGTCCTTAACTTTACTTCAGCCCAGGCTAAAGTTTCTAAATCATTGCCCAACAAACACTCCACTGGAAGGTCTGAGCTAACCACAACTTTCTTAGGGCCAGTTACCCCACCCCAGCTGAAATTAACAACTGCCAAGGAATGATCCGTCCTGACATTGTTAGCATTGGTCACTTGGTGCATTTCTTCAAGTATGATTTGGTCAGGGCCCACAAGATTCCCTGTCACCATAGTAACACTTGCACCTGTGTCCCTGTATGCCATGGCCTCCTTACCATTGATCAAAGGCTGTTGTCTGTATTTGCCCAGGTTACTGGGACTGACAAATAAGGTGGCAAGATCCATGCCACCATCACAGACAAGCACAGCCTGAGCTTGAGTTCTGACTAGGCCAGAACCCATCTCAGAGCCCAAGGTTAACCCTACTAATCCCTTGTTCCCTATACCACCACCTGTACTAGTGCTAGGGGGTGCAGTTGCCTTAGGGGCAGTGGTGGTAGGAGGATTGTCCTTGGCTTTTGGACAGTCAGTATCTCTTGTCCAATGTGTCTTCTGTTTACAGAGATAATACCAAGGTTTCTTTTTGCCGTTACCTTTGTTGGATTGTGACTCCCCCCCAGATGCAGGTTTTTGGGGCCCTGATGAAGACTTCTGATCTTTACCCTTGTCCCCACCCTTATCTGGAGTTTTAGCATCTTGCTTCTTTTGGTCACCACCATTGTTCTGGGTTTTTTGCTTCACCCTGGTTCTGACCCACTTATCTGCCTTCTTTCCCAATTCATGGGGAGAAGTCAGATCAGAGTCAACCAGGTACTGATGCAATAGCTGATTTTGGCAATTATTAAGGATCTGCTCCCTCATAATCAAATTGTACAATCCTTTAAAATCATTCACTTTGCTGCCAAGCAACCAGCCTTCCAGAGCCTTAATGGCTTAATAGTAAATAGCACTAATACACAGTGGGCTCCAGGGGGAGACCAGACCATATACTAAAATAGTGGTATAAGAACCATGACTTGAGTCAAGACAGTGTCTAGAGTACGTAGAATCGCTGGGACCCCAAGGAACCACCAAAGGTGAGTAAGTAGGGACCCCACGGAGGACGGGTGCAGTGTGGGAACATGACCGCGAGCTCCGTACAATTCTATCGGGAAGTCACGGTTGAGGTTTTAAAGTTTAAGGACCCTTCTAAGTGGACTTTGAAGAAACCTTGTGGAACTTAGGAGGTTGGAGAGCCACCCAACCCGTGGATACTGTAGTACCAGAGTTACCTATCCCAGGGAAGCCGGGTACATAGGTCTGAAGTGGCGTCGGAAACCACAGTCGATCTCTATGGAGGACTTCGAAGAAGAGCCTTTGCTGGGAAGAAGAAAAGTGTCCGTCGGAATCCAAATGTGGATTCTTGATGAAGAGTACCTGAAAGCAGAGGAGATAGAGTCTGGGTCACTCATGAGTGACCAGGGGCTCGGTAGACGAATGCACACCGATGTCGGGTGCTTCAGTTGCGTTGCGGGGGTTCTTGACTCTGCAGCCACTGGGACCAGGAGACATCGAGGACAACCAGGAGCCGGATATGAGCTGTCCCACAAAGGATGTCGGCTGCTGAGGGGTCGGTGTCCGGCGGGAGCACCAATAAGCCTTGGCAGCGGCAACCCATGCAGAAGGACAAGGAAGGTTACGGTTCAGATCAGAAAGGTCCAGGAGACTCACCAAACACAGGTGAGTCAGGGCAGGCCTGGAGCAACTAGGGGAGCCCAAGAAAAGTAGTGTTAACCCTCAAGAGGACCCACAGGCCTGAGGCACAGGAGTCGCGAGGGGATCTCAAGCAGTTTCACAAAGCAACAGCCCACGGAGCACTCAGTGTGAGGAGACCAAAGTGCTTTAGTGGAAATGGTGCTGGAGGTTGGGGCTACTGGGAACCCACTGCACTTGTTTTGGAAACGCCAACAAGCATATGCACTTGCAAAAGTATGTGGTGCACAGGGGTACAAGTATTGCAGCCCCCATGAGGGATTCTGACTTCAAACTTGGTAGAAGGGCAGCTCAGACCTCGAGGGACTTGGAAACCCACCACCTGTGTTGCTGGAGCCTTCAGAGTCCATAGGAGCTCAGGTGCAGCAGACCGGTCAGTTGAGATGTGGTGCCTGCGGTTGCAGTGGAGTGACTCCTTCACTCCAAAGGAGATGTCTTCAGTTGTCCTTGATGTGCCACAGGTCCTGCACGGAGCCTGTAGGGTGCACGGGCACAGACGATGCTTTGGAAGGAGAGTGAGACGAAGTTGGCCCCAAACGAAGTCCAGCAAAGTCCAGAGTGACCAGATGATCGAAGTTCAGTGGTTTCTTGATCAGAATCTTGTCCATGTTGAATCTAGGGTCCTACAGCCAGGTAAGTCCTTAAGTACCCACGGAAGAGAGTTGGACAGATCAAGGGACCCTCCCAGGGGAGGGTTTGGACAGTGGGGAGGTTACTCCCATGTCCTTTGTCCAGTTTCGCAGCAGAGCAGGAGCCAACAGCTCCCAGGACTGGCTTGAACTGGACTATGCACAGGGACACCAAATGTGCCCCTCATGCAGACTTTCGGTCACTAGCAAGTGCACCCACCCAGGCCTAATACACTAAATCCTGTCTGGGAGGTGGTCACACCTCTCTGTGACAGGATGCCTATTGTTCTGCCTCCCCCTGCTCGAGCTTGGCTCAGCAGCAGGAGGGCAGAAATGTGCCTCTGGTTCTAGTCCCAGGCAACCCTTTTGGGCTGCCTGGGACTAGAAGGCTGGTACCAGGAACACCAGGGACCTCACGAAGCTCGGTTCTGAGGAGGGGAATCATACCTCCCACACCGGTTACCGGTGTGGGGGTATGATTCCACAATGTTTGACACCAAACACGATAGGGTTACTTTCAGCCGCTTTAGAGTTGGTCATCACGTGGTCGCATAATTCCACTCTATATGTCGTAAATGGCTGCTGCACTAACAACCCGGGAGAAAGGACTCCGTAGGCTGCAGGGATGTCCTGCTCATGCAGTGGCACCCTCTCACTTAGAACCAAGCACCCTGCCTTCAGGATTGTTAAGGCCTGCTATAGGGGTGACTTATAGGTTTTAAGTGTAGTGACCCTTAGCTATAGTAAACCTATATCTCAAGTAAGTGGTGCATGCAACAACTTACACAGGCTGCAATGGCAGGCCTGTAGTTCCATTTTGCATGGCCACTCAATGGTGGCATAATACATGCTTCAGCCCATGGGAGACCTCTGGGGTGCCTATGCCCTGGGTACTAGGGACTGACAAGGATACCCCAGTATTCAATCTGGAGTGTACCTAAGTACATTACATAACCAATTTAGGGAGAAAGCAGATAAACTGGGGTCCTGATTAGCAGGATCCCAGTCAGACTAGTCAAAAACAGTATCACACGAAGCAAAGAGTGGGGGTAACCATAAGAAGCAGATCCTACTTTCTTACAGTGGTTTAAGTTAAATTTGGTTTGTTTAGTTTGCATTTGCATAGAGTTGTAGTAATGTAGTATTTTAGTAAGTATTAGTTAACTAAATATATAATTATTGTTCTTAATAAAATAGCATTAGATCGAAATAATCAGCCTTCTGTATGATCTTTACTTTTATATTATTTCAAAATGATTTGTGGTGCCTAATAGGAGAACATCACAATTCTTACAGCTGAGAATGCAAATTTGTAACTTAACACAAAAACCCACATTTCTGAAAATGTAATTTACAAAAAAATGCTGACACTGAAGCAGAACTTAAAATCACCAAGCTATTTTTCATTCATTAGACACGACACTGAAGCAGGAATCAACTCTATTGTACTTTAAGGAAAAGGATTAGCACATATAATTTATAATAATGTTTTATTATATATAAATAAATCAAATCCAATTTCAATAACTATTTTTAAGGAAATATATGCATGTTGTGACTGAATTGATTATATTTTATTAATCTGAAAAAAATTCACAACTGAGTCATTTCTTCACACGAGTCCCTCACGAGAATCCATTTGATTTTCAGAAGAAAGAAGATTGGATGCATCTTCATCAATCGAATCTGTGACTGCAATACTATGAAGGGTGGCAGATAACACAATCACCTTCTACATCATTCTGGAAGTGTATAGCCATATATCTCCAAATTGAGCCAAACATCTAAACATAAGAGTTAAAAATCCCAATTCTGTTAAATAATATTCCTGTTTTTTTAAGGCAAAGTGAATTTTGTTTTGACCTTCACTTTGTGGATTCTGAATTGGGGTCGGTAGCCAAGGCTGAATAGTATTACCTTTATCACCTAAAAAGTATGAACAGTTAGATATAATTAACACAAAAAAAATCAATTTTATAGAAACATTTCACAAACAACAACTTATATATGTCTAAGATCTGTTTCTTCATTGTTTATAAAACATATATCACCTGTCCAAGAAAACTACGGTGAAGACACTCCATAAAATTTCGTTATATTCTTGAACTTTGGAACAACACAGCACACATTTGGTGCATCTACATCAAATATATTCCAATTTAAAGACACATTTTTGCCCATTGTGTGATGTGGTTTACAAATAACAAGGGCAACCCTAGAACAAGAACCTGGGGCAGTATCAACTGTATTCCAAACAGTGGTTCATGAGCTAAAATAACAAACTATAAAACAATTGGTATAAAAAAAGGAAGAAATTGTGCAGAAAAAGGAAAAACTGTGCTGGCTTAAATTCACAATGACCATGTACATAGGTAATCTCAAAAAATGATATTTAATATAAATTCAATAAGACACAAAAGAGGAACAAAATAGTAAGGGCGCTCATACAGTTACACAAACAATAATAAAATTAGGAACATTGACAAGTGTAAACTGAACAAACAGTGGCAGAGAAAAAAACATGAAACAACAACAAATAACAAAATACACAATATAACAATTGTGTCCTCTCTTAATTAGGCCACGTTTTTAAGCGTCGACGGCGTTTCGACCCACAGATACTTTGGGGGTCATCTTCAGGGCAAAGGACTTCAAATATGCGAGCGTCCACTTTCTTTTCTCGATGGATCTCTGTAATATACACGAGGGAGGAACACCAATCTTCGTGTGTCTGGCCAAAATGCCGTAATTTTGGGAGGAGATCCTACAACTGTCGGTATGCCTAAAAGGAGTCCCACCGCATTACTTAAATCATAATAAAACACTGGACCAACTGGGGCTGCAAATTCAGTGAGAAGATCAGGATGTTGGTGTACCCAACAGTCAGATAGCAGAATCACAATCAGAGTTAAAAATTCAATTATTCCGAACTTGAGTATCCCCATGTGCCGCGTCCCATCAGCATTTCACGTCCCGAAAATTTGGGCCCAAATATCATTTTTTGAGATTACCTATGTACATGGTCATTGTGAATTTAAGCCAGCACAGTTTTTCCTTTTTCTGCACAATTTCTTCCTTTTTTTATACCAATTGTTTTATAGTTTGTTATTTTAGCTCATGAACCACTGTTTGGAATACATTGTGTGATGTGGTCACAATGTGCATTTCTTGATAATAAATCTATGTTATTGAATCAAATCACCATTACGTGTAAAACATGGGGTTGAGTGACAAAAACATTGTCAACATTACACACTAAACCCTTTCCTGTATTTTGGATGTGTCCAGATCATTACTGAAGTTTATTTGCAAAATATTACCCATCATTAAAGACAATCTTGTGTGTTAAAACAGAAACATTCATCAGGTAACAAATAAATTTTAAATCTGACATCATTAAGCGTATTTTTCAGAGGAGTGTAAAAAACGTAATGCAGTTTCAACACAAGGTATGGACATGGCCACTGGTAATGTTGTATTCCTCTTAGGGTGTCCGTATATAGGTTTTCCTGTATCATGTCCTTATATAGGCACAATTCGCCCTGCCCTTATATAGGCATAAAATCCCAGTCCTTATTTAGGCATTAAACCGTGCACTCCAAATACAGGCATGGTCTCCGACATCCGTCCACCCTAAACGTCACAACAAGTTCTTGAAGAACAGACCCTTAGGCTTCGGGAGTTTCCCTAGCACAGGACTATTGATATCTTCAAGGACTCATTTATTATGCATGAACCGTTATACCTTAGGGGTTCATTCATGACGTCTTCCGCTGTCCGATTCACGTCAATGCTAACATTCTGAGGTACCTCTCAGGTATAAATATACCTTCCCTAGCCCTTGTAAATCAGAGGAGACCTTGACTTCAGAGGAGCTCTTTTCCCGGCCTGATGCACTGAGAAGACGCTGTCATCCCTGCACGCAGAGAGTCCAGCTTCCAGTGATCTGACTTCCCTTGCGGGGTGTTGGAGTTCGAATCTGGCAAGAGATTCCTACCTCTCTCATTCTTAAGGTATGGAGCTGACTAGAACCTAGAGGGACTCTTGGCATACTAGGCATACTAGGCGTAACCTACTCTTAGTATACCATAGTAAGGAATACTCCACCTACTTCATACCTCTCCCTACACCTAGGTTAGGTTAGGTACATTGGGGTAGAACAAGCTTAGAAACGCATCGTATGAGTACTCGCATTTTTAGTCTGTGTTATTTATGTAAATGAATATCTACTAAAGATCATGCTAGCGCAGTATTATTTATTTCTACTGCTTACGCTGTACATTATTTATCTTGCATACTGTCTTGTGATCGTAACAGCACATATTACTTACACGAGAAACAAGACTGTTCAATAAATCTTTTATTGAAACGCCCGTCTATTCTTTCTGTGCAACTTTGAGGAAAACTAAGCATGCACGATTGAGCTGAGTGAAACGGTTATCTATTGTTTCCACGACTCTGGGACACGTTCTGATTCTAAAGGGAAACAAAGTGGTCATGTTTTGCGGCTGCCAGAAACTACTCCCTTCTTGTTTGTCAAGGAGTTTCTAGTGGCCTCTGAGCTAGCTGGCACAAGTAATTAAGTTTAATATACTCGATAGGGACATACCGACCTCAGTCCTATGTCAAGCCTATAGGGTATATTATTCCAATGCGCAGAGCCTATTAGGGAAATAGGAGCTACACTACATGGTGCCCAACATTTGGTAAGGCGGTAATTTAACGCTAGATACTGAGTAACACAGCCGTGCCTTTTCTCTCAGAGACCCCTACCCATATACTCCAAAAGATGTCTGGAGTGCGCAGGGTTAAGTATCCACCACGGCTACATAGGGAAACACCCTATATATTAGCTGTCTGGTTTGCTCAACGTTGAAGGATACACTGTTCCAAAATATTGTGCACCTTATCTTTGTTTCCTTGAAACTTGTTCTACATTTTTCAAAAAACAAATGTCCACACGCGGGGACAATGACACCGAGAACGGTGGAGCTGCGGCTGATCCAGCCCTAGCAACAGCTTTTAACTTAACAGGTTTAAATGAAACCGAGGAGGGTGTTATAGACATCCATCCAAACGTAAGAAGAGCCATCACTCTAAAACTCATAAAACACGGCCTACCACCAAGAGGCGGTAGAGCAGTTTTCGTGATAGAGGCACACGAATCCTTTCAGACAGAGGTATTCTATTCATGGGTAATATTTCCTGAATCCAATCCAGTTACAAAACTGTTTCACTTCTACAAAGAAGATGATCCACCAGAGGAATATATTCCTTTCGAGGATATTGAAATTCCACTAACATACCAAGAGGATCAGCTCTGGTTTAAAGGCGCCCTAAAACATCACAAAAACATTACCAGGCTCGGTCCACTAGGTAGACCAGGAGCAACATGGCCGATTCTAGCCGGCTACACACCTCATCCTGAACTGGATATAATGTCAGATGAGGAATTACTTACTCAAATCACAGAGTTAATAAAAAATCTACAGACAATTGGTCCAATATGTCATGCGGACTTTCACAGTCCAACCACCATTAACAATTCCAAATCGGACCCCTCAATCGGGGACTGCACTAAAAATTACACCACAGACTCTATACGCAGTCATGGGTAAAATGCCCACAAAACGTGAGCAAATTCCATTCTGGATAGCTCAAAAAATTACTCAAATCGAAGCAGTATTTCCAAATACTAGCCCGTATGAGAAACACAGAATCCTAACAATCAGTTTACCAATGGGGATCACACCACAACTGGAAGACTGTACCACTTGGGGCTCAGTCTTTGCTGCCATCTATACTAAAACTCATGGTATTCCATCAATTGCGGTAATACCAGATGTCCTGAAACAAATTCAAAATGAATACGGGGCAGAACCTGCTCTGAATTTAGGTATGAAATTACTGAAAAATTTCGACCAGGTCTCAACAATAATATTATCTAATATTAAAGGGGAGGCAGCAGCAGTGGCGATCCGCCAACGATTACGGGAATTCGATGTTACAGAACATCAAACTGAGCTACCCAGAATAATTGAACAATCATATGCAGAATTAGGCAGAGATAGTTTGGGTGGAAGACCAGTGAAACCAAAACTATCTGAAAGTCCTGAGAAGGACTCTATTAAACAAACTCCTACATCTTCTAAAAAGAAGTGGGAGTCTACTAAACAAAACTCAAATGAGAAACCTTCTCAATCCCGAGGTAGGTCTCCTCAAAAGGAGCCCTCTGAAAGGAGGTATAACCTCAGGAATAGGGATAATTTGAGAAAACCTGACAGGTATCAAGATACTGATACACGTTCCTCTCGTACCTTTCAGATCTCGTCACGGACTTCGGAAAGAAGAGGGCGATCAGAAAATAGAGAAGAACGCGTGAAATCCAAAGAAGTAAACACGCTCCAAAAAATAAAACAAAACCTCAATTCTCCAAAAAGAAAGTAGCAGGTCTGAAGATCAGACATGCCGAGAATACTGAGAACACAACTCAAGAACGGAGAATGGGCCCAGACAATGCTGGACAGTGCAGCAGAAGTCACAATAGTTCGCCAGAACCTGAAGGAACTTCTGGAGATAGTGGACTTGAATGAGTACATTACAGTTGAGACTGTAGACACCAGGGTTAGTACTCCACAAAGGTTATATGAAATAACACTCCGAATGGAGGGAGACATACCTAGACAGGTGAAAGCACTCTTTTGGGAAAAACTTTCAAGGGGCTATGACATACAAAAGACTGGCCACCACAATTTGTCAGGGAGTGCCCACATGGCGAGGACATTATTATGCCTGCCTTCTCTAACCATATTCCAATTCATCTAAAATATACTTATGCCAGGAAATGGGCAGTAGCCCAGGCCCCAGCATTATATAAAAATCATGTAGGATGGGATGAGGACTCACCTCACCATAAAATACATCTGAAACATGAACCAACTGCACAAAGGCAGTATCCAATAAAGCAAGAAGCTAAAAAACAGGTCAGGGAGATCTTAGATCAACTTGAATACCAAGGGGTGATTGAAACATGCACCTCCTCAATGAACAATCCTTTGTTTCCTGTCTCCAAACCAGACAACACCTATCGTCTAGTTTTGGATTACAGACACTTAAACACTTGTTGTAAAACATTTGCAGTGCAAAATGCACATAGCACAGCATTAATGAATAACATTGTGCATAAAAAATATAAAACCACATTGGACATCTCAAATGGTTTCTTTTGTCAAAACATAGCACCTGAAAGCAGGTACTTAACAGCATTCTCCATAATGGGGACCCAGCGTCAATTTTGTCGACTCCCACAAGGGTTCAAGAACAGCCCGGGGTTATTCTCAGCGAGAGTAACAGAGTTACTACAAATTTATGACAATGAGGCATTGTCCTATGTCGATGACATCTATCTGACGGACGATGACCTGGACAAACACTTGAACAGGGTAAGCACCATTATACTGGGCTTCGCCTCTGAGGGCTACAAGTTCAACTTTAAAAAGTCCCGAATTGCCCATCTCAATGTCCTATTTCTAGGATATGAGCTTTCAAGTGAAGGCAAGAGCTTGGCAGCTAACATTTTAGTAAAATGTGCGCTGCTCCAACCTCCAAAAACGCTAAAAAACTTACAATCCATCCTGGGTTTTCTAAATTTTGGAAGAACATACATTCTAAATTACGCAGAAAGTGTTAAACCTCTCTACGCATTAATCAAACCTGATTTTTCAATCAAGAATTGGACACAAGAACACACAGAAATCTTGCGTTCACTACAGGCTAACATGTTAGCAACAAATCACTTACAAACACGCGTTAGTCAACGCAACCTGGTGATCCGAATAATTTCGGGTCATTGCGGATTCACCTACTTAACATTTAATGAGGGTGAAAAAATACCAATCGCATACAAATCTCATTTGTACACACAAGCGGAAATGCGCTTCACTTCAACTGAAAAAATTCTGACAGCAGTTCAAACCGCTGTAGCAAAAGAAAGAGCCCTAGCCCAAGGGAAACGGATTATTGTCGTAACCCCAGTACCAGCTTTAGAAGCGGTCACAAAAGCAAGCATTCCAAATGCTAAAGCATTACATCCAAGATGGATACAGTGGGTTAATTCTCTTGCTGCAACAGATGTTGAATATGTTTTTGATCCTGATTTTAAAACACAAGCATTCCTGCAATATGAACAAGAATGTCCTCTGCCCACTGAAATTCTGCCTCTCGATCAGTACGAATTCATAATTTACACTGACGGATCCGCACAACCCGCAACAGGGGGTAAGCAAGCTTACAGTGCAGTGTGTGCAATCGTTAAAGGTCGCATGCGAGATGGTATCTTCAGACCTATGGTCACAAAAACTCAATCTCTAGGAGATTGTACAGCTCAGCAAGCTGAACTACAAGCATTCAAACTGGCACTTGAAAGTACAGATCGAGAATTCCCCACACTAATAGTGTGCGATTCCTTTTACTGTGTTCAGTCGTATAATGAATATATACAAAACTGGCATGAAAATGGATTCAAAGATGCGAAAGGTGGCACAATAAAGCATAAAACGCTTTGGGAACAAGTAGTTCAGTTCAAAAATGAACTACCAAAGGCTCACATGATCCACACACTGAGTCATCAACGTGATGGCGTTCACGTTGCAGGGAATTCATTGGCTGACGAAGCCGCAAAGGGGGCTGTTCAGACGGCTTCCGTAGCTGCGATCACTCGTTCAAAAACAAAAATAGACAGTGAGATAATGTTGGCTGTCAATGCTACAAGCAAAGGCAGTGGTGCAGCATTACCAAAAAAGTTTCCACTCAAGTACTCTTATGTAATTGATGCGATCAAAGTTCCTTTTGCTCGAATCCCTGGAGTGGGGGATAGGGTAATTCCAAACAAGGAACGTAGATTAGGACTAATCCTAGCAGCACACGAAGGGATAGCTTCTCCCCATGCAGGTATTTCTGCAACAGTATCTTTACTCAAGCAAAGATATTGGTGGCCTGGCATTAGAAAACAAACAAAAAACTATGTTTTAGAGTGTGACATATGCCAACAGATGAAAGTCTCCACAGTGAAACGTCCTGCGCAGACACCCCTGTTAATTTCAGACAAACCATTAGCTTGTGTTTACCTGGACCACTGCGGTCCCTTGCAAAGGGACGGTAACTATAAATATATCATGGTTGCAGTGGATTCATGCTCTAGGTTCCTATGGATATGGCCTCAGCGCTCGGCTGACGCTCGAACTGTTATAAAAGATTTGCGAGTCTTTATCGGCACATACGCAATAGGCACGCTTCATTCTGACCAGGGCCCTGCGTTTAGCTCTCGGGCTTACAAAGAAGCGATGGCCAGTCTGGGCGTTGCATTGCGGTACTCCTCTCCATTCCATCCTGAGGGAAATTTGGTTGTGGAAAGGAAAAACCGGGACATAAAGCAGTCTATAACAGCTACTGTATTAGGTTCGGGTGATGGGTGGGTCAAACATCTTTATGGGGTCCAAAGCTCATTGAACAACCTGCCAAGAAGTTCTCTAGGGGGGGTCACTCCATATGAGGTCCTATTTGGGACAAGAATGTGGGTACCAGATCTCGATCACGTATGCACAGTGGTGGAAAATAAACCGTTTGATATCAAAGATCGTTTGGCTGTTTTACAGGAACTCAATGAACTAAGATCGAAACAAAGCAACGTATTCCTGCAGCCAACCACCACTGGGGAAAAACCGGCGGTCCCAGCAAGGCCTGTCTGGATTTCAAAAGTTGGGGATCTAGTCAGAGAAAAGATTGCGGACAAGAAGGAATTTGGACCTTCTTACAGACAACCAGTACCTGTCTTAGCAGTTCAAGGAACAAGAACAGTACTTCTGCCGCCCCTTGCTGGAAAAAAGGAGAAAAGATTTGTGTCCATCGACCTCATCAAACCACAGTATGTGGCCAATACTAAATAGTAGGCCTCGTGGACTCCGACCTAGTAGCAGACACACTCCTCTCGCTACTATCCAAGAGGTTCAGACTGAAAGACTGATAACCATCGAGACTTCAGCAGTAACAGATGAAGGACTAAGCAACAATGCAATGGAACTCATCCCTCTTGAAAATCAAGTAACAGTTCGTCCAAATACACCTGTCTACACCAACGTAGCAAGTGATCAACTGGTTCCAGCGATTTCTACAAATCCTGATGCAATTTCAACAATTGACAGAACTGCTTCTGGCTATTTCATTAACTTTGGTACGTTCTCAGAAGATCCGAGTGAACCTGAAACGACGCCAGCATCATTAACATTCAAGCAGCAAGTACAAGACTTTCTTCACTTTCTAAAAATAACTTATCTGGTTTCACCATGGATTGAACTCTAGATTATTTCGGGAATATTTGTTTTCCTGCTTTGGCTAGCTTTGGTTATGACTATGAGCGTGCTTATAAATGGCAGATACATCCATGTGAACACTGAAAGAAAAGATGTGAACTTACTTTTGAAACCTCATAAATCTTCCCATTGTGAAGCAAGAGACTTGTCAACAGTGAACATCACAGCCGTTCCTATACAGGATGGTATAGTGTGGGACAAAACAGATTTTGATATTTTTGGCCCGACGGAACAATTGAACATTCCACATTTGTTTAAAATTTCACTAAGTGATCTCATTTCGTCCAGTACCTATTCTGATGATTGGGACTTTGAGACTGTTAACAACATAATGTTTGACCTAGAAAAATCTGCTGCATTTTCTAAAAATGAATATTTAGAGGGTTCATCAGACTATGAACAGCTGTATTGCTATAACCACTATGGTCATCATTTTTTGCATAAATCTGCAAACCCTAGAAATGTGTTTATGTTTAACCAATGGGAGCATTGTCCTACACCACCAAAAGGTAGTTCAAAAACATTTGTTAATAAGTTTCCATATTTTTCAAGTTACAATACATCTGATCCAGAAACGTTTTACTATAAAAATGTAAACAAGACAGGACTGAAAATCATGTTAACAAATACAAAACAGATTTATTCTGCAGCGTTTATTGCCCAACTGTCTAGACAGGGTTTCGTCTTTTGGAAAGACACAATAGACACAAAAACTGTCTGGGGTACTAAAGATTGGCAAGTGCAGGGGATAGAAGCTTTATTTAGAGCCTGTATCATCCCTGAACAAATAATGTTTTTGAATGAAACTGTCCAACAAACATCTTGTCTTGGACTAGCCAAGATCAAAGAGATGAAAACACTTTCTGTACCCACACCTGCAAGTGATAACAATACACAGGCAGCGGTTACAGTTGACAAAATACTACAACTCAACAGATCTAATCCTGATTGGAGAAAATGGTTGATCTGGCCCACAGACACGAACAACTGTCAGGAAAGATTCCTGAATAAAACTCAGGGCTTTACTATTCATAGGCCAGACCCAAGATACGTCCAAAGACAGCATCCGGGGTAGTAACAACATACAGTGTAGGTAAATTATGCCTCGATTGGCTGCAGAAATCTACACTACAGGATGTGAAACAACACTTATCCTTACTTAAAGAAGACGCAGACCTTAGGGAATTCTTGCTTGGACCAAGAAAACTGCGTCAAAAACATTTCATATATGCCGGCATTTATGCTGCCTATAATGAAGCATGGAAAGTGTCACAGATGGAGGCCGCAGAACGAATACGTGAACTTGATCGTATTAATTTAGAGAAAACTCTCTCTGTGGTCGACAATGGGTTAACAACTTTGTCCTCCAGAATATATTCATTGGACGGCATTGTTTCCTCTGCTATCGACATACTGGAACAAGATTTGGCGATGTTACAACAAGGCCAATCTCAATTACGTTCTATTGTGTTATTAAGCTGGACGCTGCAATCTTTGCATGCGGGCTATGTGCCTTGGCGTTTTATCAACACGTCAATTCTGTTTGCAGAATACAATCTAACTGATAAACAGATCGAACTGGCACAAAGAGGAGCAAAGTATACATTGCTGGGCATTGAAAAACTGGAAAAGTTACCATTCACAGTGGCAGAAAAACCAGCTACAGAATGGCTTATTCATGGCAAAATCACACTACCTGTGACTACTTTTCAGTTTCACTATTGCCTCAAACAAATGCAAGCAGGCAAATATGAAAAGATGGGTAAGGAATACATTAAGACATCTTGGAATTTACCATACACATATAGATGTTGGAGTGGGGATCGTGAAGTGTTTCTGAGCGGTACACACTGTAAAAATGCACTGAGCGGTTCACTAATATGTCAGGACATTTCTTTACACGGGGCTTGTAATGGTTCTGTGGCAAATTTGTCTTGCCACCAGCAGGGTACACCAGCTGCTGTGATTAATCCAACGTTTGGACAACTTTCTAATGGGAGTTACCTCATGTTGAATGATCAGAGTTGCTGCGGCATGCTGCCAGGCATCCCATATCTAGTAACGGTCAACTCCAGGGTCACTTGCTGTATGCAAGTATTGTTTGCCCCAATAGACACAGTCAGGGAGTCGCCTTTGTGGCCTTCGCTGAACGTCTCTTTTATAATATTTGATACTTTAAGCAGAATGAAAGCCATGCTTTTACAACAAACAGTGCCTTTGACCTCGGCCAAAGAAACCTATGATCTACAAGTCGCAAGGACTTCGGCTGAGATACAGACTTTAATGCGTACAAACTGCCCTATACACTTCGTGGAAATGATAGGACGTATCTTTAACATGTCTGATACAAGCGGAATTGTACATGTATTTAAGAGCATCTGTTCCGGTCTATTAGCACCTTTCCAGGCAATACTCGGAATAATCCCAAACTTTGCACATTCGGTGTTTGGTGGCATACCATTAATTCTAGCACTTGTTGCCGGAATTCTATTTCTCTTCCTGCTATTACGCTATGGCCAGCCTATTCGCAGACATCACTCCGAGCGAAGTGGAGAAAGCTCTCCTTGAACGAAAGTGCAGTGAGCGAATAGTACAGCTTTTGGGCATGAATCGTTTACGGGAACTTAGTACCACGTGGTTCCTGTCGTTCAGACCAATCTGGGAAGATTGCATCTTACCTGTTCTACGATGCCTGCTATGCGGTGAAGAATGCGTGTTGTACACCTGTCTAACATTTCCATCAGCTACGCCAACGGATATCGATACTCTGCTGGACCGGATAACGGCCCATGCTCTGTGTTGTCCCCAGAGGCTACCAATCCTGATGACGGCATTCATTGAGATCTCACAGACGCTTCCGGCTGCTGCTGAGATACGAGATGGATCTACTAGCACACAGGTAACAACGGTCGCGAACATTGCTGCGGCATCCTATGCTGAAAGCGATGCTTCACATCTCTGTGCAATTAATCTACTACACGAGGTGTTCCGAATGTCACCAGCTACAGTGGACGATATTTTGTCTACAGAAATAGATGATCTCATGTTTACACCAGACCCGTACACTGACTCTGATTCAGCCCACAGTGTTCCAGAGATTCAGTAAAAATTTGGCCTTCATATTTCAAAAACTTGGAACTCTTCCCATATTGAACTTTTTTCTGTTTTTTCAAATTAAATGGCAAATCAATCTGCTTGAAGTAGAACTATTCTTATAGTACGGACTTCGCGGTACTTCCTCAGACACTTTGTCATCTTGTTTGTCTAAAAAGTTCATTAATTTCCATGACATGAAAAGACTTTGATTTTGAAAAAATGTATCGAACATTTTTCTGTCACATGTAAATATTACTGCTTATTTCATTCAAATTGCATTTCGATTTTCCAATATATGCCTGAAATGAAAAGCAATGCTTACAATGTACAGTACCTTTTGCATTTTAATGGGTTTTTTAAATACTTTTTAATGCTTTTAAGACATATCTTTAGCAATATGCGGTACTCCATTTTATGTTTAGCATTTCAAATGTTTAGCATTTATATTATTATCGTACACACGAAAGTGGAGTGGGTGTTGTATTCCTCTTAGGGTGTCCGCATATAGGTTTTCCTGTATCATGTCCGTATATAAGCACAATTCGCCCTGCCCTTATATAGGCATAAAATCCCACTCCTTATTTAGGCATTAAACCGTGCACTCCAAATACAGGCATGGTCTCCGACATCCGTCCACCCTAAACGTCACAACAAGTTCTTGAAGAACAGACCCTTAGGCTTCGGGAGTTTCCCTAGCACAGGACTATTGATTTCTTCAAGGACTCATTTATTATGCATGAACCGTTATACCTTAGGGATTCATTCATGACGTCTTCCGCTGTCCGATTCACGTCAATGCTAACATTCTGAGGTACCACTCAGGTATAAATATACCTTCCCTAGCCCTTGTAAATCAGAGGAGACCTCGACTTCAGAGGAGCCCGTTTCCCGGCCTGACGCACTGAGAAGACGCTGTCATCCCTGCACGCAGAGAGTCCAGCTTCCAGTGATCTGACTTCCCTTGCGGGGTGTTGGAGTTCGAATCTGGCAAGAGATTCCTACCTCTCTCATTCTTAAGGTATGGAGCTGACTAGAACCTAGAGGGACTCTTGGCATACTAGGCGTAACCTACTCTTAGTATACCATAGTAAGGAATACTCCACCTACTTCATACCTCTCCCTACACCTAGGTTAGGTTAGGTACATTGGGGTAGAACTAGCTTAGAAACGCATCGTATGAGTACTCGCATTTTTAGTCTGTGTTATTTATGTAAATGAATATCTACTAAAGATCATGCTAGCGCAGTATTATTTATTTCTACTGCTTACGCTGTACATTATTTATCTTGCATACTGTCTTGTGATCGTAACAGCACATATTACTTACACGAAAAACAAGACTGTTCAATAAATCTTTTATTGAAACGCCCGTCTATTCTTTCTGTGTAACTTTGAGGAAAACTAAGCATGCACGATTGAGCTGAGTGAAACGGTTATCTATTGTTTCCACGACTCTGGGACATGTTCTGATTCTAAAGGGAAACAAAGTGGTCATGTTTTGCGGCTGCCAGACACTACTCCCTTCTTGTTTGTCAAGGAGTTCCTAGTGGCCTCTGAGCTAGCTGGCACAAGTAATTAAGTTTAATATACTCGATAGGGACATACCGACCTCAGTCCTATGTCAAGCCTATAGGGTATATTATTCCAATGTGCAGAGCCTATTAGGAAATAGGAGCTACACTACAGTACATCAGATATCTCAAACAATTATGGCCAGTTGTGTAGAACAAAGGGGAACGTATTGAACATTGCTGTATGGTGCTACTTTGCAGACACCAAAATGTATAACTTTAAAATGTGATTAGTTACATATATAAATGACAAAGGAATATCAACAAATGAATTTGTTATAGATCTATATAAGTAACCCTAATGTGCTGTAAGGGACATTAAGATATGTATATTTATTATCTTTTTAAAATGTTTAATTTCATGTATTGAGATATTATTATTAGCACATATATAACAAAAATAATTTTCCAACTAAATATTAGAGAACTTCCATATACGCCAGTCTGGTAGCGATGAATAAAATGCCTACATTGTATAAATCATGGGCACTTCCAGGATATTTAGAAACAATATTTGTGAAATAGTATTTAGAATCCACAATAGCATGCACAGTGATTGAGTAATTGTGCTCGTGTTTCTTATTCCTGTTTGCAGTTGCTTCTGTAATACTATTTGGATGTGAGTACAGTCCATTGCCCCAACACATGGGGAAAATGAACATTCTGATAAAAAAATCCTTGCTTGGTCTGAATTTGCTCTGCAAGAGTGTTTGGAAAATGAAAAATGATCAGGAGTAATATTGATGAAGGCATCTATTACAGTTGGTAAATAGAGAACAAAGAGTACTCGGGGAAATACCAGCCATCCTGGCACACATGCTTTAGAATGACCAAGATGCAAGCAGATGGAGTACTGGCAGTAGTTTTCCATGTGGTGGTATTTCAAGTGAGCGCCCATTGTTGTATCGCAAAGTGGGTCCAATTTTGTCCAGTAAAGCAAAGATGCTTTCTTTCCTCAGTCTATAAATTGAGTCACATCCTCCCTCCTTTGGTCAATGAGGTTGATCCGCTCTTGAAAGGTCTTCCCCATCCTCCTTTTTTGAAGATTGTATTGTCACAGTAGCAGGATAGCTCTTACAATGACAAATCCCATGGCTGCAAATGAAAGTGCAATGAAGTATGTAATGCTTCTACATGTATTTTCTGCCAATTACACAGCTTTTTGCTCCTGCTAGTACCATGCGTAGGTTTCATGCAAATTGACCTTTGCGTTTTACTGCACAAGTCTGCATTACATTATGAAATATCATTGTCTTGGTGTTTCCATCTGAACATCCACTTTGCATACATTAAAAACATTTTGATGTGACACAACACAGACCTTGTGCAACGCAAGGACAGAAAAGTAATGCAAAACTAACACAGCACCACTTTGTAAATATAATGTAACAAATTGCGTTCTCCTGTGTGATGCACATACGATGCAAGAGCTTTGTAAATCTAGGTTAAAGTGTATAAAAGAAACCCAAGGCAACAGACCTTTCCCAGGTATGCACCCAGGATCGGGAACAACATGCGTGTATCCATAAAGACCACCCCAACTCTCCGCCAAGTTATTAAAGAGTTGAAGGCACACCTCTTGAAAGAACACTACATCACAATGCAGCAATCCTACTACTAGCTGCAAACTACTTCTCCTATCACGCCTTGACTGTATGCTTACCATTGACCCTGTACAGTGCTCCACTGCCTTTTTATCTAAGTTTGCACTTTTCAAATATCAAATAATACATACATACAAACAAACAGTACCTCCAATTTGTTGTAGGAGGTCTATCTGCCTTCCCAAGAGCAACTGCTAAGGAATTAAAAGAGAATGAGTATATTTTTCAAAGGTGCAGCTCAAGAACTGTTGGAATGTTTTATTTTTTCTTATGAAACTGTACTGTAGTTTTTAAAAACCCCAATAAAACAATGTTAATGATGCTGTTCGAGTATGCTCTCAACACGTGGGTCGGATTGATTTTCACTGACTTGGGCAGTTCTGGGCAGGATATAACATGGCAGAAAACGAGCAGCCTTCCCACGCCATGTGGTGGAAGTTGCCTGCCCTGAAAGAACTTCTGCCAGGTGAGCTGAGGTCAGCTCTGTCACTGGAAACACAGCGTCTCCCCACCTCTATAAGAAACGGGGAAATAGAGAAGCTTGAGGAAATGGGATCAGAGCACATTTTTGCAAAGGGTATAAAACTCTTGTCGTGTAGCTCCTATAGTACCCCTGCAGGACCTGCGCGTTTGGATAACATATACTGCGGGCTTGGTGGCAGACTGACTCCGTGCACCCCCACTGTATATGTTAGCCTAGTTTTGCATTAGCTAGCTCGCAGTGCCACTAGTGTCTCCTCTTATCGGGGAGAGATTAGTTTCTGGCAACCTTAGATCATGACAACCCTGATTCCCTCAGAATCGTGGAAACAATATACTACCTTTTGCTCAGTCACACGTGCTCACTTATTCGGTTTGTCTCAGAGAGTTACACAGAATAAACAGTCGGGCGTTTCAATAAGTATTTATTGAACAGTTGTTATTCTAGTGTAAAATATATGTGCTGCGGTAACCAGCAGACAATAGCAGAGATATATTATCAGCAGTACGATAAAAGCAAAGGGATAGAACAGTTCTACCATATTGCAATAATCATGAATACATACATGAATATAAAAGCATTATGCCAGTGCGCGTACACCTACGATGCCTAACTAGATGTACCTGAGTGTACCTAGCATATGTGTAGGTCTAAAAGCCTAAGAGCCAAGAATCATTCTAGGATTTAGTCGAACCCCCATACCTGAATAGAGAGAGTGTGGGACCCCGTCCTGGTCTCGAGTTGGACACCCCGTCAGGGCTGTGTCAGATCACTGTCAGCTGGAGCGACTGCATGCAGGAGCCTCAGCGTCTCTGGTCAGTGTGTCAGCATGGAAGTCTCGGTTCCCTCTGTCTTACCGGGGCAAGATGTGGTGTATTTATACCCTAAAGAGTCTCGGTCCTCAGTATGGTTTGTATTGGACATGAGGAAGACGTCAGGGGTGAACTTTGTACATACATATTATGCACGTGGTATATTCCTAGAAAGCCATGCATAATTAATGAGTACAGTGAGGGCCTGTGTTTGGGAAAAACCCTGCTGTATTCAAAACCACAGGATAGATAACGTTCAGCCCTCAGAGCTCATTGTGTACTAGCTGGGACAAATGTAGGTGAAAGATCATGCCTATATAAGGGCCCATGACTATAATAGGACATGTACAGTTATGACCATAATTGGGCATATGCAGCTATGACCATAAT
Source organism: Calotriton arnoldi (assembly GCA_963921515.1). NCBI lineage: Eukaryota > Metazoa > Chordata > Amphibia > Caudata > Salamandridae > Calotriton > Calotriton arnoldi. Next base: position 1,884,741 of record CAWUFW010001317.1, read on the forward strand.
AGGGCAAGTACGAATATGACCATATTAGGGTAAATATGAATACGTCCATTTTAGGGCATGTACGAACGGGTCTAAATTAGGGCCTCTATGCGGAATATAACACCCACTCCTCTTCCGAATTGGATTAAAATGACCAGACTTAAAATCTGGACAATTAAAAAATATTTTTCCTTTTTAAAAGCAAGTAAAAACATGGTTCTAAAAAATCGTTAAAATGAGGTGTTGTTTTTATATAAAAAAAAAATGTTAAAATTCAGCTATTTCTAGTTGGCACTTGAAAAAGTCAATATTGTCTCTCTATAAAGATTACATTACCATAAGCAGGAGATGGCCATGCTTTTCTCAAGCGAAAGTGTCAATGTAAGAAAATGTTCCAAATTTAGATCGTTTGTTTTGAAACGAGCAAAGAAGCCGAATTCTTTCCCAGGACGCGATGAGCCAATTCGAGATTAAACGTCGTCGCTGGGAAGTTCAGTATTATCGGTGTCAGCTGCTGCAGATGACAAATCCAACGCTTTACAGAGAACGTCAATAGCACATAGATGGAATGTAGCACTGCCAACAGTCGGTGCTGCGGCAGCTTGTGCGGCAGTTGTTGCCTGGGTGCCTGTGGAGGAGTCACCTAACCCAGCAGGAGCAAACAGCACCTGTGGATTCTCCAGGAATGCGTTCATCAGAATTGGAAGCCGCTGAGGACAACGCAAAGCGTGGGCCTTTATGGGGTCCAGCATAGCATCCGTGTCCGGAGGCGCATCCGATGGAAACGTTAGACAGAGATCCAACGTGCATTCTTCTCTGCAAAACAGGCATCGAAGAACAGGTAAGATGCAGTCTACCCAGACTGGTCTAAATGATAGAAACCAGGAGGCATTGAGTTCTCGCAGGCAAGAAATGCCCAGAAGTTGTACCATGCGTTCACGGTATTTCCGCTCCTGGAGCGTGTTCACCATTCCCTCGGGAAGTGGGCCGTCCATTGCGTAGCAGCAATATTAGAATCAGGATTCCTGCGATTAGGAACAGGATGAGCGGGAATCCTCCAAATACGCTTCCCAATACGGAGTGTATAAAATTTGGGATTACTCCGAGGACTGTCTGAAAGGTGCTTAACAGTCCTGACCCTATGGTCTTAAATAGGTGTACAATACCGCTCGTATAAGACATGTTGAAGATACGACCCACCATTTCCTCGAAATGAATGGGGCAGTTTGTAGGTATGAGTGCCTGTATCTCGGTCGAAGTCCTTGCAACTTGAAGTTCATAGGTTTCTCGAGCGGAGGTTAAGGGCACGGGTTGCTGTAAAAGCATGGCTTTCAATCTGCTCAGAGTTTCAAACTGTATGAAAGAAACATTCAGCGAAGGCCATAGCGGCGCCTCCCCGACTGTGTTCAGTGGTGGAAACAATACTTGCATACAGCAAGTAACCCTGGAGTTAACAGTGACTAGATATGCGACGTCTGGAAGCATCCCACAGCAACCTTGATCATTTAGCATTAAGTAACTCCCATTCGATAGCAGCTGGAAAACCGGCGTGATCATGGCCGCTGGGGTCCCTGACATGTGACAAGATAAGTTCGCCACTGAACCACTGCAGGCTCCGTGTAGAGAAATATCCTGACACATGAGAGAACCGCTTAAAGCGTTCTTGCAGTTTGTACCACTCAGATACACTTCTCGATCCCCATTCCGGCATCAGTATCTATATGGTAACTCCCAAGTTTCCTTAATATAACCCTTACCCATTTTTTCATATGTGCCTGCCTGCCTTTGCTCAAGGCAATATTGAAACTGAAACGTAGTGACCGGCAGAGTGATTTGACCATGAATTAGCCATTCTGTTGATGGTGATTCGGCTACAGTGAATGGTAACCTTTCCAGTTTCTCAATACGCAGCATTGTATATTTGGCTCCCCTTTGTGCCATTTCTGTCTGTTTATCAGTCAGATTGTATTCTGAAAACAGAGACGTGGTGTTTATAAAACGCCATGGCACATAGCCTGCACGCAAAGATTGTAGCGTCCAGGTTAACATCATAATAGAACGTAGCTGAGATTGCCCGTGTTGTAACAAGGCCAGATCTTGTTCTAATATGTCGATTGCCGAGGACACAATGTTGCCTAAGGAGTAAATCACGGAGGTCAAAGTTCTTAACCCATTATCCACTACAGCTAATGCCTTTTCTAAGTTAATACGGTCTATCTCCCGTATCCTTTCTGCGGCCTCTTGTTGGGATATTTTCCAGTTCTCATTATAGTAGGCATAAAGGCCTGCATATTTGAAACGTTTCTGACGTCGTTTCCTGGAACCCAGTAGAAAATCTCTAAGATCCATGTCAGGTGTGAGTAAGGTCAAGTGGATTTACTTCTGTGAGTGTTGAGGTCTCTAGCCAATCAAGGCACAACTTCCCAATACTATAGGATGTCACTACCCCCGGGTGATGTCTCTGTACATAGCGCGGATCTGGCCTACGGATACTAAACCCTTCGGTTGTATTCATAAATCTCTGCTGACATTTGTTTGTGTCAATGGGCCAAACCAGCCATTCGGTCCAATCAGGATCTGATCTGTTGTACTGGAAAATGTCATCTAATTTCACCCCATGTGTAGTTGAATTCTGCCCCCCACCCATCTGCGATGGTGTTGGAAACCCTGGTGTGTTCATTTCCTTGCCTTTGGCTAATCCAAGACAGGATGTTTGTTGCACAGTTTCATTCAGAAATAAAATCTGCTGCGGAATGATGCATGCTCTAAAAAGTGCTTCTATTCCCTGGACTTGCCAGTCCCTAGAACCCCAGATTGATTTGGAATCTATTGTGTCTTTCCATAGATCGAAACCCTGTTTAGACAACTGGTTCAGAAAGGATGCAGAGTAAATATATTTGGTGTTTGTTAACATAATTTTCTGAGCTGAAATTTTTGCCACTTTATAATAAAATGACTTCGGGTCAGATGTGTTAAACCCTGAGAAGTATGTGAATTTCTGTGCAAATGCCTGTGAACTACCTTTCGGTGGTGTTGGGCAGTGTTCCCACTGGTGGTACTCAAATACATTTCTAGGTGTTATAGATTTATGCAAGAAATGATGACCATATTGCTGGTAACAGTACAATGTATCATAGTCTGAAGTACCTTCTAACATTTCATTGTTCAGAAATGCTGCAGTTTTTCTAAATCAGACATCATAGCATTTACAGTTTCAGTGTCCCAATCATCAGAAAATGTACTGGAGGTAATGATATCACTTAAAGAAATTTTAAATACATGTTTAAGCTTTAAAAGTTCAGTCGGACCGAATACATCATAAACAATCTTGTCCCATACTATACCGTCCGGTATAGGAACTGCTGTGATGTTCACTGAAGACAAGTCTCTTGGTTCACAATGTGAAGACTGGTGTGGTTTTAAAATCAAATTGACTCTTTGGGCTGTAGAGCTTTGCTGGAGGTATCGTCCATTAATAAGCATACTAAAAGTCATTATTAAAGCTAGCCAGAAAATGAAAAATAAGATCCCAGTGATGTACCATAGTTCTATCCAAGGTGACACCAGGTAAGCCTTTTTAAAAAAGTTCAAAAAGTCATTGAGTTTCTGTTGGAGTGATTTTTTGGTTGGCGTCGTTTCTGGCTCACTTGGATCCAGTGAAAACGTATCAAAGTTCATGAAATAGCCAGAAGCAGTTCGATCAATTGTTGGAACTGCATCGGGATTTGTTGAAATCGGATTTTGCTCTTGACGGGGCATTTTGACGTAGATGTCTGTAGTCGGTCTGATTGCAACTTTGTTGTTAAGTTCATTTTCATTTCGAAGATGAGTTTCTTGTTGAAGTGGAACGAGTTCCATAGCATTGTTGCTTAGTCCTTCATTCCGTACAGGTGGCTCTTCAAAAGTGATGAGTCTTTCTGTTTGGACTTCTTGGATTGTAGCGAGAGGAGGGCGTCTGCTACTGTGGAGTCCACGAGGCCTACTGTTTAGTATCGGCCACATAGTGTGGTTTGATTAAGTTGATTGAGACAAATCTTTTCTCCTTTTTTCCGGCAAGAGGCGGCAGAAGTACAGTTCTTCTGCCTTGGATTGCAAGGACCGGTACAGGCTTTCTGTAAGATGGCCCAAATTCTTTCTTGAATAATACTAACAATAGTTCAAGAGACAATTTACTCAAAAATACACTATTTACACAACTATAAAACACCCTAAATAAGAAATAACATGAAGAAAAGGAAAAGGAGAGATAAAGTAATACCCATATGCAAAGAAATATTGGAAAAATATATAACAAATTTATTACATTTAATGAATGCTAAAACAGTTAAAACAATGACACTCAATACAGTGTGCTGGTACACATACAATATATATTACAAACCAGACACATGGCAGACGACAAATTACACGTCACAAAAAAGAAAAAACAACATATAACAAAATAATGTGTCCTTCATCAATTTTATGGCCACATATACGTCGACGGCGTTTCGACCACTGTACAATTACACGGTCATCTTCAGGACTGAAAATTCGTTTGAGCGTCCAAAATTCTATTTCGAGAAATAGTCCAACCCTGTATTACTTGCATGGATTGGAACAATATTTCGCATTAAGGTAGACAATGGGCGGGCACGATGTAAAACCGTCCATAAATATAAACTTTCAGACTGGCAGTCTTTGTCCACACAATTTAGCAGATCATGCCAGTAAGCAGGCGAACAAATCACCAAATTCTTTCTTGTCAGCAATCTTCTCTCTGACCAGATCCCCGATTTTTGGGATCCAGATAGACCTTGCCGTTACTGCCTTGACTTCCTCAGTGGCGGCCTGTTTCTGGAGCACGTTACTTTGTTGTGTCCTGGATTCATTTAGATCCTGTAAAACAGCCAAACGATCATGGATATCAAATGGTGTTTCATCCGCCACTGTGCCTTCACAATCAAGATCAGGTACCCACATTCTCATCCCAAATAGAACCTCGTAAGGAGTGACATCCCCTAGAGAGTTTCTTGGCTGGTTATTGAGCACGCGCTGTACCCCATAAAGGTGATCGACCCATCTACCGCCCTTGCCTAATACCCTAGCTCTTAAAGATTGCTTTAAGTCCCGGTTTTTCCTCTCCACAACAAAATTTCCCTTGGGATGGTACGGAGAGGAGTACCGCAATGCTGCGCCCATTCCTTCCATGGCCTCTTTGTAAGCCCGAGAGCTAAACGCCGGACCACGGTCAGAATGTAACGTGCCAACTGTGTATGTGCCGATAAAGACTCGCAAATCTTTTATAACAGTTCGAGCGTCAGCCGAGCGCTGAGGCCAAACCTTGAGGAAACTTGAGCTGGACGCGCAAGAATGGACAACCTAATGCTGTCTAACAACGGTATCTGTACTGGACGTGTTGTGGTGGACCCATTCATCTGCTTGCAGATGTCGCAGTTCCAGACGTAGTCTCTAATCAGCCTTCTCATCACGGGCCACCAGTAGCGTTCTTTTAACAAAGCAACAGTCTCCCTAAGTCCGTTATGTACAGAACCTATTCCTTTGTGTGCTGCCACAATTAAGCCTAGCCTACGATCCATATTTGGTATTACTCTATCCCCCACTCCAGGAATCTGAGCATATGGAATGTTTTGTGCATCTAACTTGTAGGAGTACTTGAGTGGGAATTGTTTAGGTACTGCTGTGCTGCCTTTGCGTGAAGCATTGACAGCTACCATAATCTCGCCGTCTACCCTCGTCTTTGAACGAGTAACTGCAGCTACGGCGGCTGTGCGAACAGCCCCCTTTGCGGCTTCATCAGCCAATGAATTCCCTTCAACGTGAACGCCATCACGCTGATGACTCAGTGTATGTATCACGAGAGCCCTTGGTAGTTCGTTTCTCAACTCCACCACCTGTTCCCATAGCATTTTATGCTTAAATGTGCCACCTTTTGCATCTTTGAACCCGTTTTGTTCCCAATGATGTAGGTATTCATTGTACGACTGTACACAGTAAAAGGAATCACACACAATAAGTGTGGGGAATTCGTGATCCGTATTTATAAGTGTCAGTATAAGTGCTTTGAGTTCTGCCAACTGAGCCGTGCAGTCTCCTAGAGATTGCGTTTTAGTGCAACTCGGATGGAACTTTCCATCGTGCATGCGACCTTTAACAATCACACACGCCGTGCTGTAAGCTTGCTTACTCCCTATGGCTGGTTGAGCTGAACCGTCAGTGTAAATAATGTATTCATACTGATCTAGAGGCAAAATTTCATTTGGTAGAGGATATTCTTGTTCGTATTGCAGGAATGCCTGTGTTTTTAAACTTGGATCAAATCTGTATTCAACTTCTGTTGCAGTAAGAGGATTAGCCCACTGTATCCATCTCGGATGTAAGGCTTTCGCATTTGGAATGCTAGCTTTTGTAACAGCTTCTAAAGCTGGTACTGGGGTCACGACAATTATGCGTTTTCCCTGAGCCAGAGCTCTTTCTCTTGCTACAGCGGTCTGCACTGCTGTCAGAATTGTTTCTGTTGAAGTGAAACGCATCTCTGCGTTTGTGTACAGGTGTGATTTGTATGCGATTGGTACTGTTTCGCCTTCATTAAAAGTTAAATAAGTGTACCCGCATTGACCCGCTATTACTCGGATCACTAAGTTCTGTGCGTTTACACGTGTCTGTAAATGTTTAGAAGCTATCATGTCTTCCTGTAGGGAACGCAGGATATTTGTGTGTTCCTGTGTCCATTGTCTGACTGAAAAATCAGGTTTTATTAAGTCGTAGAAAGGTTTTACTCTTTCTGCGTAATCCAAAATGTATGTTCGACCAAAATTTAGGAATCTCAGAATTGATTGTAAATTCTTTAATTATTTTGGAGGTTGGAGCAGCGCACACTTTTCTAAAAAGTTTGCTGCCAGGCTTTTTCCCTCACTTGACAGCTCATATCCTAAAAATAGAACACTAAGGTGGGCAATTTTTGGAAATTAAATTTATAGCCCTCAGAGGCGAATCCCATAATAATGGTGCTCACCCTGGTCAAGTGCCTCTTTAAGTCATCGTCCGTCAGATAAATATCATCCACATAGGACAATGCTTCTTCATCCAAATTTTGGAGTAACTCTGTTACCCTTGCTGAAAACAACCCCGGGCTATTCTTATACCCTTGGGGGAGTCGGCAAAATTGCCGTTGGGACCCTAACACACTGAATGCGGTTAGATACCTGCTTTCAGGCGCTACATTTTGGCAGAAAAATCCATTTGAGATATCAAGTGCTGTTTTATATTTTTGTCGCACAATGTTATTCATTAATGCGGCACTGTGTGCATTTTGAACTGCAAATGTTTTTGTGCAAGTGTTTAAATGTCTGTAATCTAAAACTAGACGATATGTGTTGTCGGGTTTGGCTACGGGGAACAAAGGATTGTTCATAGGTGAAGTGCAATTTTCTATCACCCCTTGATATTCAAGTTGATCTAGAATCTCCCTGACTTCTTTTTTAGCTTCCTGCTTTATAGGGTATTGCCTTTGAGCATTTGGGGAAACTTTTAACGGGATCGCTTGGTGGGTTGACTCCTCATCCCAACCAGCATGATTTTTGTACAATGCTGGAGCTAGGGCAACCACCCACTCCTGCGCATATGCATGTTTTAAATGTATGGGAACTAGGTCGGAAAAGGTTGGAAAAATTATCGTTTCTCCACTAGGGCACTCCATGACGAATGCTGGCGGCCAGTCTTGTTCTGCTAATAGAATGTCATAACCAGATGACAGATTTTTCCAAAAGAGACCTTTAACTTTTCTGGGTTTGTCCCCCACCATCCGGAGTGTTATCTCATGTAACTTATGTGGGACACTTACCCGAGTATCAGGTGTTTCCCCCGTGATATACTCACTCAACTCCGCTGTCACCAGAAATTCCCAGAGGTTCTGGCGAGCTATCCTTACTTCTGCCGCGCTGTCTAGCATCGTCAGAGCCCATTCCCCGTTCAGAAGCTGTGTCCTCAGAATTCTGGGCATGTCTGATCTTGAGACCTGCTACCTTCTTCTTTTTGAACTGAGGTTTTGATTTTTGTTTATCCTCTTTTTTAGGTGCGTAGTCCGCAGCGCGTTGCGTGTCTCTGGACTTTGTACGCTCCTCTTGTCTGTGTTCTGACCGTCCTTCCCTCTCGGAGTTTCTTGATGAACCCTGAAAGAAACTAAAGAAACGAGTATCAGTATCCTGATACCTGTCAGATTTTTTAATATTATCCCTATTCCTGAGGTTATACCTCCTTTCAGAGGGCTCCTGTTGAGGAGACCTACCTCTGGACTGAAATCTGCTGTCTTTGGACTTTTGTTGTTTTTTATTTTCCCACTTCTTTTTAGAAGAAGTGGGTGTCTGCTTTGTAGTATCCTTTTCAGGACTGCCCACTAGTTGTGGTTTTAATGCTTTCCCACCCAAACTGTCTCTGCCTAGTTCTGCATATGCAGTTTCAATTATTTTGGGTAGTTCGTGTTGTTGATCCTCTGGACCGAACTCCCTTAGGCGTTGGCGGATCGCCACTGAAGCTGCTTCCCCCTTAATGTTAGCTAGTATTATGGCTGAGACCTGTTCAAAGTTGTTTAGCAACTTCATCCCTAAGTTAAGGGCAGGCTCTGCTCCGTACTCATTTTGTATCTGTTTTAATACTTCAGGTACTACTGCTATTGACAGGATACCATGTGTTCTGGTATATATGGCAGCAAAGACTGAACCCCAAGAGGTGCAGTCCTCTACTTGTGGTGTCAGACCCATTGGCAAGCAGATTGTTAGAATTCTATGTTTATCACTGGTGATAGTATTCGGGAATACTGCTTCAAGCGGAGTTATTTTCTGAGCTATCCAGAATGGGATTTGTTCGCATTTTGCTGGCATTTTGCCCATTATCGCGTGTAATGTTTGTGGAGTTATTTTATTAACTGTACCTTGGACTGGAGTATCTTGTGCTGCAGCTGGTGCAGGCTGAACTGTTAAAGCCCTCATCACAAATTGTGTGAGGTTTCTGTATATTTTAATTAAATCTCTGTGTTGTACGAGTAAGTCTGGCTGTGGCATTGTGCCAATATCAGGATGCGGTGTGTATGCCGCTAATATGGGCCATGTGGCTCCTGCTCCTCCGAGCGGGCCTAATCTTGCTTTTCCTCGTACGTGGGGTAGGGCACCTTTAAACCAGTAATTATGCTCCTGGTAAGTGAGCGGAACCTCTAATTCCTCAAAAGGAGTATAGTTCGCTGGTGTTTCACCTTCTAGGTAGTAGTGAAATACATCTGTAACTGCATTCGCTGCTGGGAATGTAACCCATGAATAGAACACCTCTGTTTTATTGGATTCGTGTGCCTCAATCACGAAAATTACATTACCACCCCTGGCTCTTAAGCCATGTTCTAGAAGTTTTATGGTGACTGCCCTTCTGAAATTTGGTGCAATTTGTATTGCGTCTTCAGGGTCTTCTTCTCCTAAACTGAAGAGGTCTGTTGCAACTCTCCTTGTTTCGTTTGCTTCTTCCACCATTTTTAATTGGAAGAAGGGAGGTTTAGAGAATTTTTAAGATAAGGTGTAAATGCACAATTGTTGGAACTATATGTCCTTCAAGCTTGAATAACCAACAGCCAATAAATAGTATTCTCGTACTACTCAGCTGCGGCGGAGTTTGTGCCCACCCACTCCAGACGTCTCGGGGGTTTTGTGAGTAGGTTCTCTGAGAATAGCACGACTGAACTACTCAGATTCTACTGTTAAATAAGTACCAAACCAACGTTGGGCGCCATGTCGTGTAGCTCCTATAGTACCCCTGCAGGACCTGTGCGTTTGGATAACATATTGTCACAGTTTCGACGGGCCTCGGGAGGAGCAGAAGGGCGAGTGGTGGTCCGCCCCCCCTGAATCTGGCCGTCTCCTCTCTTTCCAGCCAGATGACTGGGACCCCGACGACCCTGACAATACTGAAGACGACGTGGTGCAATACAGGCCTGGTCCTTTTAACTGGGAGGGCATCATCAAAGGCCCCGCCCCCACTCCCGCCGTCATATCGGGCCCGCCTAGGAGAGTGGAGGAAGACGAACCCGGAAGAGAGCAGAGGGAACCCGAGCGAGAGGAGGACGCCGAAGAAGGAGAGTGTGGAGGCAGGCATCAGGCAGGGGAACGACTGGCGCTGCTAACCTTGCCGGAGGGAGAACCCGACACCAGGACGCCAGGAGGCCAACGGTTCGGCTCTGCGCCCCGCCACACTCCTGGAGGAGTGTGGCTCCAACAGGTACGAGAGCGTATGACTGGGTGGATGGGGAGGAGAACAACCACTTTTAAATAGGGCACCTCCAACTACCCCTTCACTTCACCCGATCCCTAGCACTGCCCCTCACGCCGTCGGAAGTGTGTTTGTGGCACCGGTGCTCCCTCACTCCTACCCTGATCCCGTCTCGAATATAGCGGGGAGTCTCACAGTTCGACTAAGCCCCAACTAAGATCGATGCACCAGACCCGCCACACACCATCGACCACGACCCTCTGCCAGCCTGGGCCAGCGTGAACATCGAGGACACCATCAAGACCATGAGCACAATACACTCCGGCTCCCCGTCAGACCCTTTCCCGCACCACATCTTCAACAAAGCCAGCAGCTCCATCGCACCCCACCTGTGCAACGTCATCAATCTCTCCTTCGAGACCGCGACCTTCCCAGAGAGCTGGAAACACGCAGAGATCAACGCCCTACTCAAAAACCCAAAGCGTACCCGAGAGACCTCAAGAACTTCCGGCCCATCTCCCTGCTTCCGTTCCCAGCCAAGGTCATCGAGAAGATCGTCAACAAACAGCTAACCCGATACCTCGAAGAAAACAGCATCCTGGACCCATCCCAATCAGGGTTCCGCAGCAACCACAGCACTGAGACTGCCCTCATCGCCGCCACCGACGACATCAGGATCCTGCTGGACAATGGTGAGACCGCAGCCCTCATCCTGCTGGACCTCTCCGCCGCCTTCGACACTGTCTGCCACCGCACTCTACGCACACGCCTCCACGACGCAGGGATCCGAGACAAGGCCCTGGAATGGACCACCTCCTTCCTCGACGGCAGAACCCAGAGAGTCCGCCTCCCACCTTTCCGATCCGAAGCCTCCGAGATCATCTGCGGCGTACCCCAGGGATCTTCCCTCAGCCCAACACTGTTCAACATCTACATGGCCCCGCTCGCACGCATCGCCAGACAGCACGACCTCAACATTATCTCCTACGCCGACGACACTCAACTGATCCTCTCCCTCACCAAGGACCCCTCGCCGCCAAAGCCAATCTCCATGAAGGAATGTAGGCCGTCGCCGATTGGATGAAGATCAGCCGACTAAAGCTGAACACGGACAAGACGGAGGTCCTCATCCTCGGCTCCAACCCTCAGCCTGGGACGACTCCTGGTGGCCAACGACGCTGGGAGCAGCCCCGACACCCACCGACCACGCACGCAACCTGGGAGTCATCCTCGACTCAACGCTCTCCATGGCCAAGCAAGTCAACGCAGTCTCCTCCTCCTGCTTCAACACCCTCCGCATGCTTCGCAAGATCTACAGGTGGATCCCGACAGACACAAGAAGAACAGTCACCCAGGCCCTCGTCAGTAGCAGACTTGACTATGGGAACGCCCTCTACGCGGGAGCCCCGGCCAAGCTCATCAAGCGACTGCAACGCATACAAAATGCCTCCGCACGCCTGATCCTCGACGTACCATGCCACAGCTACATCACCCCCCACTTGAGGAACCTGCACTGGCTCCCCGTCGACAGGAGGATCACCTTCAAACTCCTCATCCACGCACACAAGGCACTCCACAAAACTGGCCCAGCCTACCTCAACAGATGACTCTCCTTCTACGTCCCCAACCGCCAGCTCCGCTCCGCCAACCTCTCCCTCGCCACCGTCCCTCGCATTCGAAGAACAACCACCGGCGGCAGATCCTTCTCACACCTCGCCGCCAAGACCTGAAACACCCTTCCACTAAGCCTACGACAGACCCAAGACCTGCTGACCTTCAGGAGGCTACTCAAGACCTGGCTGTTCGACCAGTAGCAGCACCCCCCCTTCCCTCTCCCCAGCGCCTTGAGACCCTCGCGGGTAAGTAGTGCGCTCTACAAATTCTGTGATTGATTGATTGAGTTCCTTTTGTTTTGTTTTGTCTTTCGCCTTGTGGGAGCGAGCCCGAGGGATCCCAGGAAGACGCCTGAGGAGGGAGAAAAACCGCGACCTGTGACGTGAACAGGACCGGACGTGACTGGGGAGCACTAACAGGATTAACTTTGGACTGGGTTCCCCAAGACTATAAAGCTGGCCCATCGCGACAAACCCCGTATTAAAATAAAGCCAAGTCTAACCAGATCCCGCGTCCAGCCTGATCATTGCGAGGGCTTACACATATACTGCGGGCTTGGTGGCAGACTGACTCCGTGCACCCCCACCGTATATGTTAGCCTAGTTTTGCATTAGCTAGCTCGCAGTGCCACTAGTGTCTCCTCTTATCGGGGAGAGATTAGTTTCTGGCAACCTTAGATCATGACAACCCTAATTCCCTCAGAATCGTGGAAACAATATACTACCTTTCACTCAGTCACTCGTGCTCACTTATTCGGTTTGTCTCAGAGAGTTACACAGAATAAACAGTCGGGCGTTTCAATAAGTATTTATTGAACAGTTGTTATTCTAGTGTAAAATATATGTGCTGCGGTAATCAGCAGACAATAGCAGAGATATATTATCAGCAGTACGACAAAAGCAAAGGGATAGAACAGTTCTACCATATTGCAATAATCATGAATACATACATGAATATAAAAGCATTATGCCAGTGCGCGTACTCCTACGATTCCTAACTAGATGTACCTGAGTGTACCTAGCATATGTGTAGGTCTAAAAGCCTAAGAGCCAAGAATCCTTCTAGGATTTAGTCGAACCCCCATACCTGAATAGAGAGAGTGTGGGACCCCGTCCTGGTCTCGAGTTGGACACCCCGTCAGGTCTGTGTCAGACCACTGTCAGCTGGAGCGACTGCATGCAGGAGCCTCAGCGTCTCTGGTCAGTGTGTCAGCATGGAAGTCTCGGTTCCCTCTGTCTTACCGGGGCAAGATGTGGTGTATTTATACCCTAAAGAGTCTCGGTCCTCAGTATGGTTTGTATTGGACATGAGGAAAACGTCAGGGGTGAACTTTGTACATACATATTATGCACGTGGTGTATTCCTAGAAAGCCATGCATAATTAATGAGTACAGTGAGGGCCTGTGTTTGGGAAAAACCCTGCTGTATTCAAAACCACAGGATAGATAACTTTCAGCCCTCAGAGCTCGTTGTGTACTAGCTGGGACCAATGTAGGTGAAAGATCATGCCTATATAAGGACCCATGACTATAATAGGACATGTACAGTTATGACCATAATTGGGCATATGCGGCTATGACCATAATAGGGTAAGTACGAATATGACCATATTAGGGTAAATATGAATACGTCCATTTTAGGGCATGTATGAACGGGTCTACATTAGGGCCTCTATGCGGGATATAACACTCTAAATGAGGCACTTACTCACAAAAAGACTTTTATGCAAATAAATCTTTTCCCAGGTGTAGAGTGTGGGCATTACCTCCCGGTCCCTCCAGTCCTCGTCCCATTCCTTAACAAAGTGGAGATGACCATCTCCACGACAGAAAAAAAGAGCAGGAGAATGCTGGGATACCTAAACCCACCCCCTCCCACTGGGAGTGCATAAGCTGTACCATCCCAGAATTCAGCCTGTTCTTTTTGTCTGTCTTCCGACAGAATGGTTCTTGGAGTTGTGCTGGTTCTTACCTGTTTGCAGTCTTCGTTGGATGTCCTCGTCGGGCTGCTGGGTTGTCCTCAACGTCCTTCTGCGCTGTCTCCTGGCCTGTCGGGCTTGCCGGGAGCCGCGTTGGTTGGCGGCTGGCCCTTTGCGGCTGGGGCGCCGTTCCTCACGGTCTCTTCCGGGTTCCTGGGCGCGTCTTCCTGTGGCTTGGCTGGTCTGGAAGATGCGCTGCTGTGGCTGTTTGGTGTGTCCCGGGGCCGGTCCTGGTGGTGCCCCTGGGCTTCCTGGCTGGCTGATGGGATCCTGCTGGTGTCCTTTTCCTCCCTGGCGCCCCTGCTATTCTTCGTGGTGGAGCAGGGGCGGGCCTGGCTACGGCCTCTGCGTGCCGGTTGCTGCAGTCTTCTCCCTTCTGTCTGGCGCAGGTTTGCTGGAGGGCACCTGGGCTGGCTGATGGGGGCAGTGGGTGAGTGTTGCTACCTCCCTGCATTGTGGTGAGTACCGCGTAGCGGTTTCCTTTGCCGGTCCTGTTTTCCCATGTATCTCTGTGGCCTCTTGGTTCTGGTTGCTGGCTCTTCCTCCACAGGTTGTGTGTTCGTCTCCTGAGCCTTCGGCCATTCCTCCCTGGATAAAGCTGCTCTCGTCGACTTCTGCTGTTGTGCGGGGTTGGGCCTAGTTGGTGCCTGGTTGGGTGTACGTCTGCCAGGTCCTGTGGGCTTTTGAGTCGTGCGGATGTTCAGCGCGGTCAAGCCCCGTTGGTTTCTGGTTGGGGTTCGGCCTGGGTATTCCGGGTGCTGTGGGCTTCGTGGAGCTTGTTTCTTTTTTGCCTGTGTCCCGGCTGATCTCTGTTGTTCCGCTAGGTTGGCCCTGGTTGGTACCTGCCCTACGGCCATTTCTCCCTGTGAGCGCCTGCTCTCGTCTGCCCTCGGTAGTTAGGCAGGGTTGGGCTGGGTTAGTTACTGGTTGGGAGACCACCTGGGACTGCCAGGTGCTGTAGCCTTTAGGCTGGGTGGCTCTTCTGGGTTTCCCGGTGCTGTGTGCTTCGAAGTCTGCTCTGGTGGGGCCTGGTTGTTGCCTTGCCTGGGTAGCCGCCTGGTGTTGCCCGTCTTGTTGGCTGGCATTTCTGTTCACAAAAAATACTCCTCGAGACCATGGGACGGTCAAAGAATGAGACAGGGAAGTTACAAATGTGAAGGCATGAGCCTATACCCACAAGGGAGTGGGGAAGGAAAGAATTCCTTTTGTTTTAGTTACCCTCACACACCCTAGTGGTGTCATGCTTCATCATCGGGTCACCCTGACGCCTAAAAGTCAGGGTGGGCTCGACCATTTTCCAGGGAGCTCTTAGTGAGAATATTGGCCAGGGGGAGATAAAGATTAAAAATCGTCAGACAGATCCCAGTATCCCATTATTGGTGGTTCTGTCTGGGATATTAAAAATGGATAAAAAGGGTCAATGGGAGTGTTATGGTCCTATGACCCTAGTGCCAACATGTTTCAGTCCATAGAAGGCCATGTAGGTCCCGGACTTTCTTCAGGGCAGAGAAGCAAATCCTCCCTGGAAAAAGCAGTTGAAAGGAAGTCCCTATCCTGCTATTAAGTAAGGGCAGATAGCTGCTCCTTACATCCAAGTACACAGATAATTAATCTGATAATAGGTTATTTTTCCATCTGTGAAGACAAAAGAGAAGACACAACAAAATAATCATAGTGCATCAATGTATAACTGACACGGAGCTTCCCAATTGTGTATGTGCTTGCCAATGCGCCTGTGTCAATGAGCCAGGTGAGTGTGCAATACACAACAATAAACACAACACTTGGTATATGACAATATTATTCCATATCTTTACCACACCCTGCTAGGTGGCAAAATGTTGTGTGGTGGCGACATAACTCGCATTCTGTCGCTATCCACGTACATGTGCGTGCTCAGTCTCTGTGCAATAACCTCGTATCACTCACATCAAACAGCGCAAAGCTGCTATCAAACGTCGTGGTTAAACATACACTCACACCATTCATCCGTAATATTATTATTGTGGAACAGGTACCAAAAGAGGTGGAACCTAGTAGGTCTGGGTCCCCGGGCTTGTGCTCTGAGTGACCAGGAATCCCAGTATAAATACACCGGATCAGCACGGGAGACTCCGTCTGCAGGCTCACCCCCTCTGTGAGTGGGAGGTTGTTTGCAGTGGCGCGTAGTGAACGCGTGTGGGACCCAGACCTACTAGGTTATGCTGTGGGGCAGGACCCTTGATGCAGTAAGTAAAAAGACACCATTTTACCACCAAACACAGGTACGTGCTGCAAAAACTGTTTCCGCTGCTATTTCAGCTTTTACACTGATGCCGGTATGTTTGTTTGTTTTTCTTCCCTCCCGCTGGGCATGTGTTCCACCTCTTTTGGCATCTGTTCCACAATACAGAGTGTGACTAAAGGGCTACCCCATTACCTCTGGAGGTCCCCAGTGACGTAGTTCCTCTCCCAACTAGGGGTAAGATGTAATATTACGGATGAATGGTGTGAGTGTGTTTAACCACGACGTTTGATAGCAGCTTTGCGCTGTTTGATGTGAGTGACACGAGGTTATTGCACAGAGACTGAGCACGCACATGTACGTGGATAGCGACAGAATGCGAGTTATGTCGCCACCACACGATATTTTGCCACCTAGCAGGGTGTGGTAAAGATATGGAATAATATTGTCAAATATCAAGTGGTGTGTTTATTGTTGTGTATTACACACTCACCTGGCTCATTAACACAGGCGCATTAGCAAGCACATACACAATTGGGAAGCTACGTGTCAGTTATACATTGATGCACTATGATTATTTTGTTGTGTCTTCTCTTTTGTCTTCACAGATGGAAAAATAACCTATTATCAGATTAATTATCTGTGTACTTGGATGTAAGGAGCAGCTATCTGCCCTTACTTAATAGCAGGATAGGGACTTCCTTTCAACTGCTTTTTCCAGGGAGGATTTGCTTCTCTGCCCTGAAGAAAGTCCGGGACCTACACAGCCTTCTATGGACTGAAACATGTTGGCACTAGGGTCATAGGACCATAACACTCCCATTGACCCTTTTTATCCATTTTTAATATCCCAGACAGAACCACCAATAAAGGGATACCGGGATCTGTCTGAGGATTTTTAATCTTTGTCTCCCCCTGGCCAATATTCTCACTAAGAGCTCCCTGGAATATGGTCGAGCCCACCCTGACTTTTAGGCGTGAGGGTGACCCGATGATGAAGCATGACACCACTAGGGTGTGTGAGGGTAACTAAAACAAAAGGAATTCTTTCCTTCCCCACACCCTGGTGGGTATAGGCTCATGCCTTCACATTTGTAACTTCCCTGTCTCATTCTTTGACCGTCCCATGGTCTCGTGGAGTATTGTTTGTGATTTGGTGTAGAAACACGGGAGGATATACTCCAACGTGAAAAATCCTCTCAGCCCTCTCGGCACAGGGGAAGTGTCCCTTTCCCTGCTGCTATAGTCTTATCGTAGTTTGAGCAGCGCACAGCTGTAGGATTCTCCTAGGATAATTTCCAGAAAATAGACACTGTTTGGTCATTTGGAATCACTTGTTGTTGATCACTCACAGCACTTTGCACGAGCGTCGCCATCACTCACCACTAATAGGAACACATCCCAACAAGATAACCAAGTATGACTGAAATACCGGGTATTAGTTACTCGGACGAGATGGCGTCTGCCATTCTGGCAGCCCCGTCCTAGTTACCTGACACAAACATAAATCAGAGCCTCAACCAAGCACAGAATTGGGACGAATTGAAAGAACTAAAACGGACCCAGATGAAGATTCTGTTACATGGGGCTATCATGACTGAGTACTTGCGGGGCAATGCTGCACCCACTGGTTTACTGGTCACTAACGCCCCCAGGATTTTCCTGGACGATCCCGTTTTCAAGAAAGAGTGGTCGCTGATCGCGTGGCGCTGTACACGCGATTGGCTGATCCTCATTATAAATACGGCCAAACGACTCTCAGAGGCACTCCTGATTAAAATTAAGTCTAGTGAAGACGCCCTCATGACCGAAATTAAGATGACTCTCTTCAAAAAGAAGCTTGAGGAAGTGAACAAGGAGATCGGGGAACACAAGGACGATTTAATGCAGAATAAGATCAGCAAATTACAAAAAGACCTTAAAAAATTCACTCACGAAAAAGTCTACCCATATATCAAAGATGATTACAAGAGTCCAGATTACCCAGACTCAGGATCATCCTACGGTGGACACTCCGGCTCCACAGACTCGGAACAAGATGAGTGGTCAAGTGATGGGTCCAATAAAAGCTGGAGAGAAAAACCAAGAAAACCCTGCAGAGGAGGCTTCAACCAGGGTTATTTACCCCCATAGGTGTATTCCTGGCCAGGTCCATTTGGCCCAGTCCCTTTCCAAGGACCCCCCCAGTATCCAACAGGACCATTCTACCAGCCCAATTTCAACCAACATCGTTTTTTAGGACAGGGCGGGAGAAGAGGAAAACGGAGAAGAAGGGGCAACAGGAGAATCCAATGGGAGGACGAAAGAGCATCAATGAATACCCGAAGCCAGACCAAAGGCCAAGAACCGAGCACTAGTACAACAAGGGATTAGTCGTTAATCTCACTGACATAATCCTGAGTACAGATGAACTCGCTATCCTGGACAAAGGATTAGGATTTGTTCCAACCGCATTTCTTGACAAATTCCAATTGCGATGTGAACTTGGCGAATTTTTTCGTAAAATCCGCATCAAAACGTTCTTCATGGACAAGGAAAAACCGGAGGATGAGAACAGCTATACTACTTTACGACCTAAATCAACATTCTTCCCGCCAGCCTCACTGATGCCCCCAGAGGTCATCGCCTTTGAAGAGGCAGTCACCAAAGAAGTAGAGCAACTCCAACCAAGAAGAAATACCTTCAATAACTTGAGCAACAAACAACGAGTGGCTTTGAAGGATTTAAGCACCAGGACGGATATCATCATCAAACCAGCCGATAAAGGCGGTGCTATGGTTATCCAGAGTACCAACGCCTACAGAACAGCCTGCTTGAATCTTTTGGCTGATGAGAAGTACTACAGGAAGATCAATAGAGACCCAACATCACGCATCAGGAAAACTGTACGCATATTGACAACAGACGCTCTAGACAGAGACTGGATCACGAAAAAAAAGCACGACTTCCTCAATCCAGACGACCCCAGGGTGCCTTTGTTTTATACAATACCCAAGATACACAAAGGCAGAGTACCACCCCCTGGTAGACCAATCGTCTCGGGTATAGGTTCTCTTCTCGAACCTTTATCCAAATATGCCGACTGGTTTCTACGCCCATTGGTCACACGTATAAAATCATACGTGCAAGATACCAAGCACCTTCTCAATCTGTTATCTGAAATTGAATATGACCCATCAGAGAACACCATGGTCTGTCTAGACATGGAAGCGCTGTACACCAGCATCCCACAGGAGGAGAGTATCCGCGTAATTGAAGACATTCTCAAACAGGAGGATTGGCAATGGGAGGCACCTATCAGTTGGGTTATTACCTTGATGCGTTTTGCCTTGACTGAGAATTTCTTTAAATTCGAAGAACAAATGTGTCTACAAGTCCATGGAACTTCTATGGGCAGCACATTTACGCCGAGCCTAGCATGCCTTTACATGGGACACTTTGAAGACCAATACATCTGGCCCATGAACCCTTACACTGAGAACATCTGCAAGTGGTATAGATACATTGATGATATCCTTATCATTTGGAAGGGGGACAAATCCAACCTCAATAACTTCTCTAGTTGGATCAACCAACTTAATCCACACCTCCACTTTACTATGAACATGAACAGCGATGAGGTCTCCTTCCTAGACATCAATCTTAAGGCTACAGGAGGCACTTTGGTCAGCTCACTATACACCAAGCCCACCGACAGAAACATCTTGTTACGTTTTGACAGCGCACATCCGCGTTCCCTCAAGGAAAACTTACCTGTTGGTCAGTTCTTGAGGGTACGCAGAAATTGTGCTGACCTTAAAGATTACAAAAAACAGGCAGAAATACTAACCACAAAACAGACATAAAGAATATCCACAGAAAATCATAGAAAGGGCAAAGAAAAGGGCATGTAACACCCCAGGGAGGTACTCCTAGAAACCCATCAGAAGACACAAACAGACCACATGATATGCGTGACGACATACAATTCTTCGTCCAACGACGTTAAGAAGATCATAAATAAGAAATGGTCTATCCTAACGTCGAACAAACTTGCCTTTGGGAAACCCATGTTCTCATTCAGGAGAAATAAGAGCCTGAGGGACACATTGATCCATACTGACACACAGAAACCTAAGACCACGAATCAAACGACACTCTGGAATAACCCACCAGTCATGGGACACTATCCCTGCGGGTCGTGTGTGGTATGCCGCCTCACTGAACATACTAAAAGTATTGACCTTGGCTTACCATACCCTTGGGAACAAAGGACACAAACAAATTGTAACACCGAAAATGTTGTGTACCTTTCTAAATGTCCGTGCAATTTATTGTACATAGGCATGACCAGCAGGAAGATCAAGGTGCGCATATGCGAGCATAGGAGCACGATAAGGCGAGCAGTAACGGCAACAAACCTCACCGCTCACTACCTGGAGAAAGGACACAAAGACACTGATATCAGGTGGACTATTCTCGAAAAAGTGAAGGGAGTAGCTAATCTTTCCAACAGGCTACTAGAATGCGAGCAACGGTGGGTTTATCGCTTGAGGACCCACGAAACTGGCCTGAATGATTCCATACCTTGGAATCAGTTGAATAGGAAATAATCAGGATGGGACGTCTTATAGACGGTGCCCTGTGTTTGCAACATTATCTCATTTGGTT
The DNA here is from genome assembly GCA_963921515.1 of Calotriton arnoldi. Classification (NCBI taxonomy): domain Eukaryota; kingdom Metazoa; phylum Chordata; class Amphibia; order Caudata; family Salamandridae; genus Calotriton; species Calotriton arnoldi. The sequence continues at coordinate 1,905,434 of CAWUFW010001317.1, forward strand.
ATAGTTCCATTTATACACATGTGTGTCATCCTCTTACAATAAGCTATATATAGCCCACCTTACATTAACATCTAACCCCACACTGGGATACCAGTATGGACTGATCATGGTCCATCAAGGACACAATTCTGTTTGGTTTGAAAACACAATGCCTTATTTGCAAATGATAGAATTCCCCTTTGATGTACCATTTACAGACCCATACCTTGTCACCTGGCACGTCTGTATATGGGTTCTTTTCTCGAGCGCTCTTCATCCGTTAGCGCTGTTGTCAATAAAGTTGGCAGTGTTTGAATCTCGCGTCCCCTTACGAATTCAAACATGATCATTCACCATAGCTTGGTGCATCTCATATTTTTATTTTTATTTTCATATACACTCACTGCAGTTTTCAAATGCTCATATTATCCTTGTTTTATGATGCTATGGAAATTGTCCCGTATAGAGGCGGAAACGTGGCTTTAGGTCATACTAACTGGTACTACATTTCCCAGCAAGCTTCGCACACGCGTTCACTACGCGCCGCGCGACTGCAAACGACCTCCCACTCACAGAGTGGGCGGGCCTGCAGACGGAGTCTCCCGCGCTGATCCGGTGTATTTATACTGGGATTCCCGGTCACTCAGAGCACAAGCCTGGGGACCCAGACCTACTAGGTTATGCTGCGGGGCAGGACCCTTGATGCAGTAAGTAAAAAGACACCATTTTACCACCAAACACAGGTACGTGCTGCAAAAACTGGTTCCGCTGCTATTTCAGCTTTTACACTGATGCCGGTACGTTTGTTTGTTTTTATTCCGTCCCGCTGGGCATGTGTTCCACCTCTTTTGGCATCTGTTCCACAATACAGAGTGTGAATAAAGGGCTACCCCATTACCTCTGGAGGTCCCCAGTGACGTAGTTCCCCTCCCAACTAGGGGTAAGATGTAATATTATGGTGATGGTGAAGTTCAAATCCGTCTGGGATGCTGATTACGTCCGGATGGGCTGAAGGGGTCGGCTGCAGTTAGGGAACACATCCTGCGCCGAGCCCGCCAACACAACACGGTGCCAGCGAGAGTGAAGGAGTCAGCGGAGCGGTCAGCGCTGCAGAGGATATGCCGCAGTGGTGAAGATTGCCGTGGATCGGGCTCCGGACCAGAGTCAGCTGTTACAGCAAGTTGGCGGCGGTGAGGGCGTAGGTGACAGGCCCGTTGCAGGGGCGTCTTGGAAGACCCGTGGCAGTGTTTGGAGCGACGGCGGAGCACTGAGGATCTCCAGGGAGGCTGGATGCCGCGTCGGAGGTGAGCCTGGCAGGGGTCCTGTACCCGGCGATACTGCTTGTAGCGGCGGCGGGGTCTCTGTGTGTTGTGGAAGGCCCGGGGGCCGAGGGGGCTCCCACTTGTCCCGCCTGTGACGGGGGGGGTGGAGGACTGACCCCTCCAGAGAGTACAGACAACATCCCCCCTCCAAAATAGACCTGCTGATACCGGGGCCTGATTTTATGAAGCCCACGAGGGGATTACACTAGCCTGCCTGACCTTAAAATGGCGGCCCTGTGATGACGGTCTACCAGCAGTAGAGGCATGGAATGGCTGAGTGGGGGTCGTGCAAATGTGACTAGGATTTGCAGGCGCCCAGATGGCATTCTACTTTGGAGCAGTGCGTGCAAAGTTGGAGGAGCAGTGACCGTCTGATGGGAACCTTTGCCTGACTCCAAGATGGCGTCTGGGAAGTAACACCGAGATACAGTGGAGAACCAGAGCTCCAGTTGAAGAGGCACAGCAACATACTGGGAATGAAGGCGGACGCACAATCATATAGTGTCCTTAACTTCTACGCTATCTCTTGGCGGGGTGAGCACACTCCCCCCCCAGTGAGTGTGCCAACTCGACGACGTGCGCAGCCTGCAGTCATTACAGGACTCTATAGCCCAAACCTTAGCTCAGGGGATGGTCGGCAACGTAAAACTACTCCGTGCATTGAAGCAATTCATTGAGGGGAATCGACCTTTGTTGGCAGGGGGAGTCCTCTGAGGTGCCCTTATGCCACCGAAAAAGGTGATCCTTCTTTACTAACAGCCCGGATTAGCTGATGGCCGGGGGCGCGTCTCTAATGAGGTGTTATCCTCGCGGGCAGTAGCGGAGCTGATCTCCTTCCTGTGGGAGCTTGGATCACTTGTTTAAAATCATTGGGACTGCCTGACCCCAAGATGACTGCCACAGTGTTCCCTACCACGTCGTGCTACTCCTTGAGAAAAAACGGACTTCGTCCAGACCTCGTACACATCCCCCATCCGGCCTACCCTTCAGGATACCGAATCTGTGAACCTGCCTCTGACCGTGGAGACCTAGCTTTTTGGCCGATGCCCGGTGGAGCTACTTGATAGCTATAGAGGAGATGGGCTGTGGACTACCCCTTCGGCCGTCACCTACCCAGCCGGACATTGGGCAGACCTTACTTTGTCTCTCCGTCGTACTCTCCCTCACACCCCTTTACTCCACCCACTTTCTCCTTTATGCTCCATTTATCCCTCCTCTTTGCTCTCTAATTGTTTTCTCTTTGAGACCTAGCCGCTTGACTGATGCCCGATGGAGCTACCTGTTAGCTATAGAGGAGATGGGCTGTGGACTTCCCCCTCGGCCGTCACCTACCCAGCCGGACTTTGGGCAGACTCTCCTTCGTCTCTCCATCCATCCTATCTCCATCCTTTCTCCCTCCTACACCTTACCCCACCCCCTTACCCTTCTAAGCTCTTGAAATGTTCTCTTGTAACAGATGTAACTTGTAATTGATGTAATTTTGTGGAACGTTATGTAAAGCGCTCTGATACCTCCGGGTCTAGCCAGCGCTATATAAAACTCAAATAAATAAATAAAATTATGGATGAATGGTGTGAGTGTATGTTTAACCACGACGTTTGATAACAGCTTTGCGCTGTTTGATGTGAGTGACACGAGGTTATTGCACAGAGATTGAGCACGCACATGTACGTGGATAGCGACAGAATGCGAGTTATGTCGCCACCACACAATATTTTGCCACCTAGCAGGGTGTGGTAAAGATATGGAATAATATTACATATACCAAGTGGTGTGTTTATTGTTGTGTATTGCACGCTCACCTGGCTCATTGACACAGGCGCATTGGCAAGCACATACACAATTGGGAAGCTACGTGTCAGTTATACATTGATGCACTATGATTATTTTGTTGTGTCTTCTCTTTTGTCTTGTCTACAAGAAGAGGAGGGACTATGGGCTAATTTGACTAGGTCCAGCATACAGGCCCAAACATAATACAAAACAAAGTGGTATGCTGTTCCTACTAAATGATACAGGTAAATGTGTACGTAGAGAGCAATCGTATGCTCACTTAGGGCAGGAGAAAATTTCCTCCTTTCGGAAAAAGACCCTCACACACCCAGTCAGCTAGGTGTCTTGCTTCATCATTGAGTCTGCTCCTCATCGGGTCGGCGCTGCAATACCCGATCGACACCCATGATGGGGCCTTTTAGCGGAGATCTTTTTTCCTGGCCGTTGGGTGCGGTGCGTGTGAGGGCCCTAGTGAGTGTAGATGTGAAAATGTGAAAATTGTGTGGTTAAAACAGGAATTAGAGGTCCACTCAAAACAATTTTAATGAACGTGGCCACTATCCTGATTAAAAACAATAATGTGCGCTAAACTGTACTAAAGTTACAGGGTATTGCGCTTTGAAATCAGGCCAACATGTTTCTTGCCCTAAGTCAAGTAGACGGCAATTCTTCAGGACCGATGTAAGATCTATCTACACTTTTTGGTGGTGGTCTATAATAGTGAAAAATATTGACCACCCATACAGCACCCTAAAAAGTGGTACCTGTAGATCTACAACATCACCTGTAAAAAAGAAAAATTCATGAGAATTACTGTGCGATTATCTAGAGATCTACAAATCAAAAGATATATTAGTGCAACACTTTCAAGACAGTGTACAAAGGCATGCATCACACTCAAGTGTCTGTGACAATGCACAAGGCGTCTAAAACTACAGCGACAGAAGCAACCAAGACATAATTGTAGTATGAACACATCTAAGCACTCACCCGATTAGGGTCAGCAATGTGTGGCATCGTGTACCAGCAGGTGTAGACACTGAAAAGTGCAGTGTCCTAGTGGATGACAGGTTAAAAGCATATAATTAAAATTAAAATGTGAGTATTCAAGGAACAATGCCTGAATGCAGTTACTCATCTCCAGGTAAAACAGAACGGGACCCAGACAGTGTAGTCCCATTCTCAACCACCAACAACCTATAGTGTAGACACATGTACCCACTGCCCATTGTTGCCCATGGGTCCCAGTTGGGGTTCCCGCAGTTAGCGCTCGTGACCCCCTCTGCACCCAGAACTGGGTGCTAGGTGTGGTCCAAAACGCGCATTGCAGGAACCCCCCTGGGGCTGCCCAGTAGGCATCAACGGCGCGTGGGTCACTGTGCAAGCGAGCGTCACACCAGGGCGTCCAAGTGGCTAATGGTCAGGTCGGGTCCAGTTTATTCTCTGCCCGGGTACACCGGATGATACAGTAAGGATATGACCCTGTACTTGCGGTCGTTAGTGCCGGGACAGGGGTAGAGCAGTACACTGCCTCCCATCGTATCTGTTAAGCGTCCACTCGTATGAGAACTCGCTACTCATACACACACCCGTTGGGAAGCTGCAAGCGGAGCTACCCTGCCTCAGATCACCACCCAAACTAACAGGTACTCACGTGCCAGATTCTGCACCATCGGCGATCGACCTACCCCTCACTCTGCTGGTCCCGGGAGGTCCCGACTCGTGTAGGTACAGCGTATTTAAGCCTCTGGTAGACTGCAGGAAAGGGCGGGACTTCCGGTTACAGCACGCTGGAAGCTGGCACGCTACCCCAAAGCACAGTGGGCGCCATGTTGGGAGATGCCGCATTAAAAAGTCGCATTCTAAAACTCTCAGGCTGGATGTTTGTAATGAAAAACTAATCCGACTGTGGGAATTATTTCATCACCATGCTCGTGGCATAAATTACGCTCAAATTATGGCAGGCAGTACGTATTTGCAATTAATACTACTATTGTGGCGATCTTTTGTGTGTCATGTCTGCCGTGTGAGCATGTTAGTATTTGACAACATATTCTATGTAATGTTTGCCGTGTGAGCAACAGCACAGCGACGCCAGGTTCAAATGCGCGAAGCTGTGCACCCGCTGGAATGTTTTGCTATCAATGTGGGTCTATGTGCACTGATTGGGGTTGGGTGCGAGTATGAGTGCAGCTCGTATCACAACGTGGTAGAATCACATCTTGGCTGTTGTAATCGTTGCAGTACCACGTGCTGCCACCGACTATGTGTCCCAATGTGCATAAGTAAGTATGTGAGTGAACCGCACAGTAACCAGCGATCTAATAAACGGTAGGCCCTCTCATGTTTGTATTTGGCCCTGATTAGAGGTATCTGGGAATAAATTGATCATCAAGAAATGGCCATAAGGGTCATTAAGTCAGCATACTCCAGGGGCTATCTTCATCTAATCCCTTCTTGTCTGAGGCTAATCTCAGCACCCATCTTTGTTCGATGCGGAACAGTGTGTCCTTATTCATACCAGGGTGGGCCTCAAGAACGACCCAGCTAAGTGAGTCGGGAGAGTGTTTATGGTTCTCAAAGTGTGTCGTCATCTTGGTGTTGGTTTTGTGACACCTGAAATTGCTCCTGTGCTCTGTGATCTGGGTTTTCACCGGTCTCATGGTCATCCCTACGTATAGGAGACCACATGGGCATGTCAAAACATAGATACAGTTAGTGGGGTTACAATTAGTGTGTTTCTTGAATTTCCACGTGACCCCGTTGGTAAATGTTATCTCTTTCGTGGCTTTTGTAAAGGGGCAAACTGAACATGACCCACAAGGGTGGTGTCCCACAATTGGTGGTAGGTCCCACAGTGACCTTTGTGCGCTGGTCTGTTGAGTTTTGGGTCTGGTATGTATGAGCATATCTTTCAGATTGCTCGTGCGTTTAAATGCAAATCTTGGTACCGGGAGGTCTAAAGTACCTGTGTTTAGAATCCCCCAGTGTTTCCTGATAATGCTTCTCTCTCGATTTGAGTCAGGAGTGAAGGTAGTCACACAAGTGAGTGAATCACTAGGTTCTTTCTGTCTGATTTCCAGCAGGTTTTCTCGATTGTTATTCCTGGCCCTCTTACGAGAAAGTGAGATGGTGCGCTTAGGATACTCTCTGTGACGCAGGTCTCTTGCCAGGGTCTCAGACTCCTTTTGATAGTCTACCACCGAGCTACAGTTCCTCCTAATACGGAGGAACTGTCGGAACGGTAGGTTTTGTTTCAATGCTCTGGGGTGGTGGCTGCTGAATAGTAACAAGCTGTTCTTGTCAGTTGGTTTCCGATAGAGTGTAGTCGTGATATGCCCCCTCTCTAACCTGACCAAAAGATCCAGGAAAGGTATATCGGTTTCTGAGATGGTGCTGGTAAATCTTAAATAGGGGTTCAAGGTATTGATCCATACACAAAATTCCTCGCATTTAGCGCGGTCCCCTTTCCATAGAATCAGAATATCATCGATGAACCTCTTCCATAGAAGCACATTCGCCTGATATGGGTTGTTGGGATTGTAGATCTCCCTCTCCTCAAATGCTGACATGTACATACATGCCACGCTTGGCGCGAAGGTGCTGCCCATAGAGGTACCCTGTGTTTGGTGGTAGAGCTGTTTGTTATATTCAAAAAAGTTTTCTGTCAGCGCTAAAGTGGCACACTCGAGTATGAAAGCTACCGGAGTTGGTGAGTCCCAATCCTCCCGGCTAAGGGCGCCCTCTATCACATCCAGAGTCGCTCTTTGTGGGATGTTGGTGTAGAGGGCCTCAACATCCAGGGTCACCAAAAGACTGATTTCCTCTGGATGCTGGACCCCCTCAAGTAATCGGAGGACATCGGTAGTGTCTTTAACAAATGATGGGGTGGCCCTCACTAGAGGTTGTAGGAACTAGTCGCAAAACCTAGAAAGAGGTTCCAAAATGGACCCGATCCCTGAGACTATGGGTCTCCCAGGGACCGGGGTGACCCCCTTGTGAATTTTAGGCAAGGCATATAAGTAGGGGGTCGTAGGTTCTTTTGTGATAAGAAAATCCGCCTCCTTTCTGGTAATCCAACCTTCAGTCTCCGCAGAGAAGACCATGGTGGAAATAATGGTACAGAGTCGTGGAGTGGGGTCTTCTCTTAAGGGTGTATAATATCTCCGGTTACTCAGTTTTCTTATGCACTCCACATCATAGTCTACAGTGGACATAATGACTGTGGCCTCACCCTTATCAGCCTGCTTGATGGTGATAGTAGGGTCATCCGCCAGAGCCCTGACGGCTGATACTTCACTTGAGGACAGATTATGAAAAGGTGCCGGTATGGTCCTGCTGTTGAGGTCTTTCAACACAGCTTGTTCAAAAGTCAAGACCTCGTGCGGTACCATCCCACTGATCCAGCGGGTTACTAGCAACAAGCATTCATACACCGAATACTCACCTGGGCCCATTCATTCATACTACACTAGCAATTTCCGCTGGTGGGAATCAGTTGTACTCTTTATCAAATCCCTGCTACCAATTACCTTTCTGATTGAAGAGTAATGACTTACCAATGGACCTTTTGATAACTGGGAAATTTAAAATGAAAATATATGCAATACAATTCATAAACGTGAAATAATCACAGACTCAGGAAGTTTTAAAATGTTTATCTAATATTCTTTAGCAGAGTAAATTACAAAGCACTTAGTACTTAATCGCATATCAAGGAGGAAATATATTATAATATCACCTATTAAGCATCAATGACGGTCCCTCAGAAAAGAGAAGATAGAGACAGCAGCACGACTAAAGATTTCGCTTTATAGTTACCTAAGAGTGTGAGAACCAAACCCCTTGGCCAAGGAGTTGGAAAGGGTCCCAGGAAGGATGAAGACCAAGACCTCCGGACCAGGTTCAAGTCGGGACAGGTGACCTCTCCACCAACGACGCCTGCGTCGTTCCTCTCTCTGACACTTCGTTCCTCCTCGAGTTCTTCTGTGTCTTCTTTCTAATGAAATCCGCCGCCCCCACCTCAGGACCTTTCTGGACAGCGGTTCAGTCTGCAATCGATCAGCTCGTTCTGTAGTCCTCCAAGCTGACAGCCTCAAAGCTGTGTTCCTGTGCACCCTAATGCTAACTAATTAGCTAATTCTATATCTATCATACCCTTCTACACCCAGCACCTCCCATTAATGTTTCAAAATTATGGGCCCACGAAAAGCAGGGAAACATGGCGGCCGCAAGCTAAGCGGTCGATGTTCCCTTGGGTCTGTGTGCGGTCTCGAGTAGCGGCCCCGGAATGAGCATCATTGTGTAGATTTTCTTGCCTATAATCCTGCGTACCTGAAGTTGGTGAAGCCCGCTGTTCACTGTTGTTCTCCCCTCTGCCAAATTGTCAAGCCGCCACATCGCCGTATCGCTGCTCTGCTTTGCCTGCCTGCCGGGCGTGGTGTTTGGCGCCGGAGCGTGCTGCACCGGAGCGTGTTCGAGGTTCGCCGGCACTCTGAGCTTCGCTGTGGGAGGGCGCTGCTCGTGAGTGGCGGCGGAGTGGTGTAGCCTATTTCCTGGTCCGAGCCACGGGCGGCAGGGTCAGCACTGGCGATTACAGCGTGGGAGGAGGACGCCGCGGTGAGAGAGACGGTGGGGGAGACTTGGTGGTCCAGGTAGGGCGTCTGGAGCAAGCCTCTGTGGCAAAGACTGGCAATAAAATTGGTGCTATCTATTTATTGAAAGAAGGTAAGACCAAGTGTCTGTTGCCGCGGGATTCTCTGTTTGAAGATGCATATACATTAACCCTGGGCGAAGTGCTACGCTACGCTCGCGTAGTTTGCGAAGTTTGCGCTACTTCGCACAACGCGAATTGCACGTAGCACAGTGCGAACACGCGTAGCGTAGCGTAGCGTAGTGCCGCGGTCATTTTGCTTGCTCGCGGTCCTCAACGTCAAGTTGGCGACCGCGAGCAAGCAAAATGACATCCCGGCGAGACTTTTCGTCGTTCGCGATCAGCAACATCAAGTTGCCGATCGCGAGCGTGGAAAATAAACCTCCGGCGAGATTCTCAACGCGGGAGGTCAGGTTTCTCATTGCGAGTGGTCGCGTATGCTTGCGACCGCTCGCGATGAGAAACTACCAGTCCGCGTTGAGAAAGCTGCCGCTCGAGTAAAAATCTACTCGAGCGGCAGTAAAAGACAGCTCGCACTGTGCAAGTTGCCGTTTTCAATGATTGCACAGTGCGGACAAGCATCCGGCACTGTGCAATCATTGCGAACAGTGCGCTACGCAGTTCGCGTAGTGCTACGCGAAGCTTGCGTAGCGCGAACTGCACTTTGCGTAGCTTCGCGAAGCATTACTTCGCGAACTACGCCCACCCTTAATATACATGCCAGCAGGGAGACTATTTAAAATGTAGTAACCAGACCTTTCAGACAATCATAAAGGGAGAAGATTCTTACAAATGTATGGAGATAAATAAAGTGCTGCAGCCCGGTTTGTCCCCGCCCAGAGGCTGTAGATATACATTGCGTGCCAGGGTGGTTCAGTCCTGTGCTGATATCGATAGTACACAACTAAGTTTGCCTACTCGAGTCTCTCCCCCCGGAATCGATGTGCGAGTCCTTGGACTGGCAAAGCAAGTTATATGCAAGGGCGCTAATACCGAATCCGGAGTCAACGGTAGAGGGAAGGGCAGGGGTAAGAAAAAATCAACTGTTAAAGTGAAATTAACCCCGTCTTTGAAAGCTTTTTATAAGGTTCTATCAACATCTTCATCTACAACTCTATCCCATGTTACATCTCAGGGTTTGGATAAAGAAGTCTCACCTAGAGCTAGCAAGTCACAATCACAGTTACAGTTACAGTCTGGCATAGCACCTATGCTACCTGTATTACCTATATTACCTATAACATCGGAATCTATATCATTAGACTCGACTTCGACTTTGACCTCGACCTCGACCTAGCTTAAGTTTTCCAGTTTGTTGGTCTCTCCGCAGCAGGATATGCAGGCACCAGGTACTCCCGACTCTCTCGGTGTCATGAGTAATGGAGCTGCGCCTCTTAAGAGCTTAAAAGATCCCTCAGGGAGCCAATTCTCTGTTATCCATCCCTCAGTGGATATATCAAACAGGTTCTCCCTGCTAGAGGCCTCTGACGCGTATGAAGTTGGAAAACAAAATCCCCCTGGGTTGGACGAATCTGCAACGCCAACAGGTTCTTTGGCAAAAATCTTACTCTCTCTTAAAGACGAGATGAGGAATAGGTTTATTGTATCAGAAACCAACCAGGCAGCGATTCAGGCGTTGTGTGTGGTGCTAGCGCAGAAGCTGGAGGAGGTCTCCTTGAGAACCGATGCTTTGGAGCAGAGATACCGAAAATTAAAGAGACGCTCCACACCTCCACTGCGGAAATGGTTAAGCTAGCAACCCAAAATAAGGAATTGAAGGGAGATCTTGAGCGATTGGAAAACCATACAAGGAAGAATAACCTGAGACTTATTAATGTCCCTGAAGCACTAGAGGGTGCGGACATCAGGGGGTTTGTGAAATCCCTGTTGAAAGAGACAGTGCTAAAAAATTCTCCCGAAGTGGATCTTGCCAAGCAAATTCAAAGGGTACATCGTGACCCGTTTAAAAGAAACCCGCCAAGCAAAAACCAAGGAAAATCTTAATTAAGTTCTTGACATATACTGTTAAAGAGGCTATCCTCTCCTTGGCTTTAAAGGAAGGAAGTATAACTTCTAATTCCTCTTCCAATCCTTTCTCTTTCTCCATCAGGTCGGATGTATCGCGTATCACAGCAACAAGGCAGTATGAGCTGGGCAAAAGAATGGAGGTTTTAAATAAACTGCGGGCAAAGGCGCAATTGAAGTTTCCTGATTCTCTCTGCATTATGTAGAATAACCACATGTATATGTACCGCACTGTGGAGGAGGTGGATCAACTAATAGAAAAGATTAAAAGTGGGGTGTAGGTTTGAGAGGCAGATGAGGTAAGGTAAGGGCTACTGACATCGAGACCTGTGACTGATGTAATACGTTTTTCTTTATTTTTTGTTTGACCCAAGGGAACGAGGCCGAATAGGCTTCTGCCTAATAAAAGGGAGGGTTTCCCGTGTGGGGGGGGGTCACCGAGGGGGGGAGGGGGGGCAGTGGGGGGTTGCACCGGGTGGGGAGCAGTGGGTAAAAATAAAAAATAAAAGTCCTCAATCTCCCATTTATAAGCGTTCGGCCGTGCTGGCTCTTTCCACTAGATGACAGACATACCCCTCTTGAGTAGGGAGGTTAAGATTATGTCGTGGAATGTTAATGGTTTAAGGTGCCCCCGTAGACAACGTCTGGTGTTAAAGTACTTAGAATTATCTCCTGCCCAAATTTGTCTTATCCAGGAGACGCATTTAAGCCATGCAGAGTGTTCTATTATCTTCTCTAAATACTCTTGGGTAAAATACATTTGTTCCTCTGTGCAGACAGTACATAACAAGGGTGTGGCTATTTTGATTAAACCGGGGGCAGGTTGCTCTATAAAAACCATTCATTCAGATGAATCAGGGAGGTGGATAGTGGCCATATTTGGCTTTGGAGGATTAGAGTTAGCATGTGCCTCCTTCTATGGTCCTAATACTGATGACCCGACATATATCATAAGATTACAGTCTAACCTTGTCGAAGTTATCTCGGCAATAATCATAGGAGGCAATTTTAATGTTCTTCTTGATCCCGTAAAAGATAGATCTAATCTTAGCCGATATGTGGGGGCCCGTACGATTAGCACTGAAAAACATGCTACATGATTTGGAGCTTGTAGATGTCTGGAGGGCAAAAATGGGTGAGAAAAACGGATTTACGTTCCATAGCAAGAAACATGGGCATTCTTCAAGAATCGATTATGTTTTAATGGATAGGTCTAGCTTAGTCAATATGAGCAATATAACTGTTTTGCCTAGCCACATATCTGACCATGCCCCGGTGCTGGTCTCGTATGTGGGGAAAAGGTATAACTCACAACTCAGGTGGACCCTTAAAAGGTCCATGTTGTTAGATGAGGATATAGTAAGGGCTCTTAATTTGGCTACCGTTGATTATTTTTCAATAAATATGGGCTCTACTTCCATGGATTATGTCTGGGATGCCTTTAAGGCTAGTATAAGGGGCCTGCTGCATGGTCTTATATGTGCAAAGAACAGGGAGGAGACTAGGGAGTTACGGTCCCTTGAGAGGAAAATCTGCATACTCGAGGAGGAGAGGTCCCAGATTTGCTATGGGAATCCCCAAAGGCTCCTACTAGTTCAGAAAGATCTGGATCAAGTACATCAAGATTATAGGGGGAGATTGGATCTTAAATGTAGGGCGCAATGGAGAACAAAAAATATGCAAAATTTTGAATATGGAGAGAGGGCAGGTGCCCTCTTGGCGTGGAAAGCTAGATTAGACCGCTCCAAGAACAATATTAATGAATTGATAATAAATGAAAGTGGGGAGAAGTCTAGTAATCCTGAGGACATAGAAGCTTGCCTTCTCTCTCTATTTTCAGATCTATATAGTGAAGGGAAGGTACCTAATAACGATACTCTTCAAAATTGGCTTAGAGATAAATCATTGCCGACATTAACAAACGAGGGTTGTGCGTGTTTAGATGCCCCCATAACGGAAAATTAAATAAGAGACCAAATAAGGAAGGGTAAAAACAATAAGGCTGCTGGTACTGATGCACTTCCCTGTGAGGTGTACAAACTCCTCCTGGATGAACTGGTCCCGATATTGTCGATCTTGTTTAATTCAGTCTATAGGTCTGAAGGACTGGTTCCGAGCTCATGGAAAGAAGCAACCATTATTTTGATCTTAAAACCTGGGAAAGATCCCCGAAAGGCAGACTCATATAGGCCAATCTCCCTGCTGAATGCTGATTATAAGATCTTTATGAGTGTTCTAGCAGGGAGATTGGTCAAATTGGTTCCCGGGCTGATTAATCCTGATCAAAAAGGTTTCATTCCTGGTAGGTTTATCCAGGAACAGACCCATCAGCTAATTGGTAATATCGATTTGGCTATGGGGTGTGCAGATCCCTTGGCCGTAGTGGCTTTAGACGCGGCCAAGGCGTTTGACAGAGTCTGCTGGGTATACCTGTGGGAGGTACTTAGGGTGATGGGCTTTGGCCCTGTTTTTGTTCAGACATTGATGAAGTGCTATCAGGGAGCCTCAGCCAAAATTTTGTTGAATGGCATGTTAACTTCCAGTTTCAATATACATAGAGGAACAAGACAAGGTTGTCCTATTTCTCCGTTGCTATTCGACCTCTATATTGAGCCATTAGCGCAAGCAATAAGATTGGATAACCAGATTTCTCCCTTTAAATCACAGCAATATAGCAGCAAGCTGGCTCTTTATGCTGACGATTTGCTGCTATATACCAACGATCCTGGGGTGGTTATCCCCAGGGTTGAAGCTTTGCTGGAAGATTTTGGTACCCTTTCGGGTTATCTTGCCAACACCTCCAAAACAGAGGTGATGTGTTGGAATATCGACAACTGGGCAGGCACTATGAGTAACGAGTTGAGATACCTGGGCATCACCATTGTTAAGGATCTGGACAAAATTCCCCAGCTTAACCTAAATAGAATTATTAAAGAGGTTGAAAGGCTATTTGCTAGATGGAACAGCCTTCCCTTAACTATTTACGGCCGGGTTACTAGGGGAAATGGTGATGGTAGAGGGCGGTGGTGCGTGGGAAGATTTTTTGTACAAATTTGGGGCACCTAGATTTTTCAAAAAGGTGCGTCTGAAAGTCTTGAGGGCCGCGCTTAGGGTATGGTACAAGGTTCGATGTAGATGGAGGATTGGGTATTACTCAGACTTTGCCCCGATCTGGGACTCCCCGGGCACCCCAGTCTGTTTGAAGGATAGCTTAGCGATTTCCATTAAAAGGGCGGGCATTAACATCTGGTCGGAGCTCGTCTCTACTGATGGAGTGCATCCCTGGGAAGTTCTAAGAGCAAATATTGGCAGTAGCTTTTCAAGATTTAAATTTCTTCAATTAGCTTCCTGGTTTACAGCAGAAAAGGAGGACATTAGAGGAGACTGGGAGACAGAACGAACCTTGCAAAATGCATGTCCCAAAAGAAAGGCGGTTTCATTCTGGTACAAAAAGCTATTGGAGGTGGAAGATATAGACCCACCTCCACTGCATGCGGTGTGGAATCTGTCTCCATGTGAATCAGAGAGTAAAGATTTTTATGAACCTTCATTGAAGCTTCTCTACAAATATGTGAGACCAGCTAGCCTCAAAAAGAACCCTTTTTTTGTCATCAATAGGCTCTACTATACACCTGCAAAGATTGCTAAGTTCGCCCCTCTATCCTCCCCTAAGTGCCCTAGATGTAACCTTCCTAATGCAAACGATATACACATCTTCTATAAGTGCCCAGAACTTAGGGTTTTCTGGAAGGGAGTGGCGGAAGTTCATAGTGGTATTTTTAAGATCAGAATTATGGTAAATGTCCCCCTGGTAATATTTGGGGATGATGGTGTCAATGGAAAGAACCTTCAGCAAGATCAAAAAGGTTTACTATTATACCTGGTTTTAATAGCCCGAAGGGAAATCTGTTTAAAATGGAAAGAGCCTCACCCCCCAATGAATGAGGAATGGTTGAAAGCTGTGTTTGCCATGCCACATTTGGATCAGGGTAACGAGATCGAGAATGGGGTGAATATCTGGTCAGCTATGGTCTCCTGGGGTAAGGATCGGAATCTGATGTAGACCCCCCTCTTGGTTCAACTTAGTCCTATGATTACACCAAGCTTTCAACGAAGCAGGCTGGCTTGGTTGGCCTAAGCAATTGTAGTAGCCATTGGGCGCACAGTTCCGAACGTTTGGCTTTTCTCTTTGAGATATTGCAGAAGCTTATTGGTGAGATGAGGACAAAAAAATAAATAAATTATGGGCCCACTAGTTCTGATTGGACAGGGGGTTGATCCTCACACCATGACAATTTAGTTCAATTTCTTTAAGCTCATTGTTTTAAAATACCGCCTCTCACAATTAATACATTTGCTTTATTTCCCACCTGCATCATGACAAAGTTTAATACAAAATGTATATACATTGTTGCGATTGATAGAACATTTCATATGTGCAGAAGAGGTGACCAACGGGTCGAGGCCTTGGATGACTTCCAAGGTGACTTCATCGCTTTGTCTTGTTATTTTCGAAGCGCATGCGCACTTCCATAGCTCTTGAGCTGCTGTTCAGTTAACCCAGGCCCAATTTTACGAACTAATAGAAATCAAAGAAGAAACATATTAAAATCACAAATAAATGTTTTCACTGTATACCCCCTACTTCTACTCTATTCCCATTTAATTAAAATCTAATCCCGCATTATTAGCGTTATAAATACCACATTATTAATTGCAGCAAATGCGTAAGCTTTAGCATGTGAGAACATCAAGCAGCCATTTTAACACACACTGCGCAGAAGCAAAGATTCCCTCCAAGCAAAGAAAGACGTCATACCACGTGATATGGTTGACACATGCGCAGTAGAATTCCCGCGCTTTAGCGGCCATTTTGGATTAGACAAGGATTACTTATTAGTGAAAACACATAGGCAAGCTTCTCTCGGATGCGGTGTTGTGTATGCATTTGTTAATAAAGACATTACAGAGTTTAATTAATTAATACTGTGAGAGGATTGCTTACGAGCAAGTCTCATTATGAGTCCTTGCTCCATCAATCCCCTCTCTGATGGCGTTTCTGAGCCATCAAAACTACCCACAACCAGATGCCAACTTCTTAGCATATTTCTGTCACACTTTCATTTTTACATTTTCTATTCTTATCTTCTCCTTTCAGTTTCTTGTATATTTCACTTTTCATATCTTCTAATTCAATTTCATCAAATTTCCGTTTCTTTCCCTTTCCTGTCACTCTATATGTTTCATTCTTCTTACAACATTTGCACCATATCATTATTGACAAGATTATTATTGCTAACCCTACTAAGGGTACTAATATTTGACCTATAAGTCCTTTTCCTACATTAGTAAACCAGGTTCCAATTGACGCAATGCTATTTGTCAATCTTTCCCATACACTATCAACTTCCAGGGGTTTCAGTTCATTCTCAAGTTTTGTTATATTCTTTATATACGTTCCAATTTCTGCACTTTTGTCAGGAATATACGTGCAACAATGTTTCGTTTTCAACAATTTACAGACTCCGCCCTCTTTTGTTAATATTATATCAAGAGCAAGTCGATTTTGCATAACCATAGATCTAATCGCAACCATTTCCGCATTAATCATTAGAAATCCTCCAGCAGTATCCGTTGATAAACGATCAACCACTGTAGATAATTTACATATTTTCCTTGAGTTCAGAATTATTCCCACTGAAAGTATCAATGCGCCAAATATATCACCTACAATTTCTGAAAAACTAGCTCTTTTACTACGGGTTAATTCATTATTATTTTCATTGCTCCCAGTGTTTCTTTTTACGTGGTATACCTTTGGAAAAACTATTCCAAAATAACAACTTCTATACCACCGTGCAGGAAGCCTAAAGTAAGCCTTATTCCCACACACATAATAAATTCCAGGAAAAACTGAATCTGTTCCTCCTTTTAGTCCCCAACCTCCAAGAATTAAGAAATTATGTTCACATTCACTGGTACCGATGAAAATATTGTTATAATCAGTCTTTAACCTATGTAGACAAATTTTCCCTGTCTTTACAAAATCCAGAGCCATAGCAGCTTGAGCTTTGCCAGGTGTGTAAATACCCTCTTTCTCAGCCCAAGGTGGAAGATGAGCTTTATGCTCAGACGCTTTCTTTTGGAAATGTTGTCTTCTACTCTCTACTAAGTTCAAAAATATCTTTTCTTCTTCATGTAATGAACATGTTAGATTGCTTCTATGTGCATGTGTTATGTCTATCGACTTCATTGTTAAGAAAAACTCTCCCATAAATTGTGCATCTTGACTACTAAGCACTGGATTCATATTCTTTTGAATAGGAACCTCCGAAAATATCACATCTATATTTGAATAATAATACTGAAGTTTCCCTGTTCTATAGAATAAACTAGTTAGTACACTACATGATATGCCATAAGTTAGAGGTAAATGATGATATGTTTACCCTTCTGCTACTGATTCAGGTAACTTCATATAGACATAACAATCACTAACTTCCATTATATCTACATACTGAAACAATAATTTAGTGAAAACATTTAAACTAGTATCGTTATCTGTTACCACGTGATGAAACTCTGGTTCATCTTCTGCTTCTAATTTTATTCTAACACCTTTCAAGTTATCTATCCTTCCCTTTGTTTCGTTGTTAATCTTTTTGTCCATTATCATAAGGTAAGGAATTGCTACAATCACGACTAACCACACTATAAGTACCACTACCAGACTACATATGCATATAGCACACCATCTTTTACAACATTTCCGTTTCGGTCTCCCAGAAACTCTGTCGTCAGCCATTTTGACAAAAGAAGATTTTCTTCTTTTCTTTTTCTTTCGAGTCTTTTACGTTATCAAGGTGGTTTCACTTCTTTTTCATAAGTCAGTTCTGCACTTGTTCCGTCGTCCCCGCTTTCACTGGACTCTGAACTTTCGTAGTCTTCAAGGATTATATAAGTCCAGTCAGGACCTTTAAATTTGTTGTTCACTAGTTTCAGTCTTTTGCTTTTTCGTTTTGTAGTTCCACTTGTTTGTCCAGATAAGCTTGTTACTTCATTTACTTGTTCTGGATCTTCACTTCGTGTTACTATGTGGTATTTTACTGTTTTAATGACACTAGGCCAATGATCACCTTTTCTGACCTTCTTTGTTTGCACTGTATCTGAGTCTTTTGCAAAAACTCTTTTATTTTCAAGGTGTGGCACAAATTGATTTTCTTCGATTTCAGTTTCTTCTTCTATTTGTTCTTGTTCAGGTCTTGTTGTCGTTTCTTCAGTTGCTTGAGTGTGAGTTTCTACTAAATGACCCTGTTCAGGATTGACGTCTTCGTGCTTGAGGCTTTCTTGCTCGTTGTCTTCTTGATTTTCTTCTCCCTGAACGTGTTTTTCTTGATCTAACTGGTTCTGATCAGGGCTTATTGCACTTTGTACTTCTGACGCCTGACCGCGTTCTTCTAAACCTGTCTGTCCCTGCTCAAATATTGTTGATTCGTTGTCGATTTGAGCCCAATTTCCTCTCCCTATCTGTGCCTGCTCAGGTTCTCTTATTGTTTCGTTCTCCCTATCCTGAGCTGCTTCTTCTTCACCTATCTGATCCTCACTAATTTCCTCTAATCTTGCTCGACTTCTTGTTTTGTTGTAAACTTCTGGTATGTCGACCACTGGTATCCAGTCCTGACTTGTGCTCGGTTGTTCTTCTTCAGCTTCTCCTGAATCTCTCACCTGGGATTCTTCAGCTGGCCAACCTTCAGCTTCCTCAGTTATTGATGCTGACTGAGGATCTTTTCCTTCAGGAGCTGTCACCCTTTTGGTGTGGCTTACGTGAATCCAATTAGGCAATCCTGCACATTTCACTGCTGTGTTTGTAACTAATATAACCTGACAAGGTTCGCCCCACCTGGGTGATAAACACATTTCTCTGGTGTGATGCTTCACTACCACCCAGTCTCCGGGGTTTAGATCATGCTCTTGTTCAGGCTGCCTGGAAACTGCGTCTTCTCCAACCTGGTGAGAGACAGAACGCACGAGGCCAGCCAATGCTTTGCAATAATCTAGAACCATATCATCAGTTATGTTCAGCAGTTTATTTCCAGGAACATGTGCATGCCTCATTGCTCTGCCCATGATGATTTCATGGGGGCTCAATCCTGTATTTCTATCAGGAATACTTCTGAGTCCCATTAAGACAAGGGGCAATGCATCTGGCCAATCTAACGATGTAGATGCACACATTTTTGACAACCTTGATTTTATTGTGCCATTCATTTGTTCAACCACTCCAGAAGCCTCTGGGCGGTACGCACAGTGCAATTTCTGTTCAATTTTAAATGTTTCACAGATTATTCGAATTACATAGTTATTGAAGTGACTTCCCCTATCTGATTCCAAAGTTACTGGGAAACCGAACCTGGGAATGAGTTCTCGTAGCAATAGTTTTGCGACTGTAATGCTGTCATTCCTTCTAGTAGGGTAAGCCTCCACCCACCTTGAAAACAGACACACTATGACAAGTACATATTTCAGTCCTTTACATGGTGGTAACTGAATGAAATCTAATTGCAATATCACAAAAGGACCCTCAGCCTTTCCAATTTTTCCCAAACCAATTACTGTTCTCCTTCCTGGATTATTCATTTGGCAAGTTAAACATCTCTGGCAAAGACTCTCTGCTGCAGCCCTAAACTTTGGATTGTACCAACTTTGTCTGAAAAGCCTAATCATGGCATCTCTCCCTACATGTGTATCTCCATGATACATTCTGGCCATTTGTGAAATTAAACAGTCGGGCATGACTGGTCTGCCATCTGAATATATCCATACATCATCATCTGTTCTTTGAGTACACCCTATTTTTATCCAAACATCCTTTTCATTCTCCTCAGCATCATCTTGCAATCTTTTCACATCATTCCATGTTTTAGGTGTTGAACATAGCATAAGTTGGCAGCTGATTCCCATCCTTTCAACTTTTCTGTTTACTGCCAATCTGTTTCTGGCACATTGTTGAGCAACTAGGTCTGCGTATCTGTTACCGGCTACCACCCAGTCATCTCCTGACTGGTGTGCGGCACATTTCACCACTGCCAATTCTTTTGGTGATTGTATTGCCTCCAATAGTTCCTTTACAAACTGCCCATTTTTGATTGGGGATCCTGAAGAAGTCATGAAATCCCTCTGCATCCACAGTTGGCCAAAGTCATGCACAACCCCGTACCCATATTGACTGTCCGTAAATATGGTTACTTTTAAATTTTTCCCAATTTTGGAGGCTTTGATCAAAGCAATTAATTCAGCTACTGGTGCAGATTTGACTCCTGGTAAATAGGATGCTTCGACTATTCCAGATAGTTCACATACAGCATAGGCTGCACTCAATTTGCCATCCTCATGCCTTAGGCATGAGCCGTCCACAAACAACTCCCTGTCTGAGTCTTTTAGGGGCATTTCTTGTATGTCGGGACGCGGTTTTGTGCACAATTCTGTGACCTGTAAACAATCATGTCCTGGACCATCCTTAACTTCTTCACAATATTGATCTGGCAATAATGTAGCAGGATTTACAACTGTGCACCTAGCTATGGTCACATTTTCAGCTCCTAGAATTATTCGTTCGTACCTTGTCATCCGACTAGGTGTGAGATGCTGAGTTCTAGTTCTTGTTAACAGGATTACAACTGCAAGTGGGACAAACACTGTAACAGGATGTCCCATTACTATTGACTCACTTTGCTCAATGCTCATACAGGTAGCAGCAACTGATTTTAAACAGCCGGGCAATGCTGCAGCCACTGGGTCCAATGTAGCAGAAAAATATGCTATAGGACGCCTGTCTAGTCCATGTCTTTGGGTTAACACTGAAAGTGCACAATTTTCTCTTTCATAGCAAAACAGTGTGAATTCTCTTGTATAGTCAGGCATGCCCAAAGCAGGTGCCTCACACAAAGCATTTCTTAATTTTACAAATGCATCGGCACTTTCATCATTCCATTCAACTGGATCTTTTGCTGTCTTTTTTGTTAACTGAATTAAAGGCTTGTAGTGAAAACCCTATGATCCATTGTCGGCAGTATCCTACTATTCCAAGAAACATTCTCACTTCTCTTTGTGTTACTGGCATTTTCATTTGCTTGATTATTTTTATTCTATCTGATGTTATTCTTCTTGTTCCCCTTTCAATTTGGTGTTCCAAATATTTAACTGACGTTGTACAAAATTGCAGCTTCTCAGGTGACACTTTGTGTCCTTCTTCAGCCAAATGGTTGAGTAATGCAATTGAATCTGCAACACAATCATCATGAGTTTTGGATGCCACCAATAAATCATCAATGTACTGCACCAGGACTGAACTCCTGGGCAGTACTAATTTTTCTAGACACCCTTTCAGTATTTGATTAAAAATGGAGAGACTTTCTGTGTACCCTTGAGGAACACGATTCCACACATAGACATGGTTTTCAAATTTAAACGAAAACAGATATTGGCTATCTGGGTGCAATGGTATTGTGAAAAATGCTTGGCATAGATCAATCACGGTAAACCACTCTGCACTCCAGGGTATCTGGTATAGGATTACTGCAGGATATGGTACTATAGGACAACAAGGTACCACAATTTTATTAATTTTCCGCAAATCCTGAACAATCCTATATTTTCCACTAGGCTTTTTCAAACCCATTATTGGTGAATTACAAGGACTACTCATAACTTCTTTTAATATGCCTTGTTTTACCATTCTGCTAATTTCCTCAACAACTCCTGCCTTTACTTCTGCACTCATTTTGTACTGTCTGGTATTCGGGAAAATTGCGCCTTCTTTTACAGTGATCTTTACTGGGTCTATTTTTGCCATAAGTCCTACTTCTTTCCCCGTAAAATCCCATACCTTAGAGCTCACTGTAGTTCTTAGTTCTTGTGGTAATTCGTCTTTTGTTATCAAGGAGAACATCTCATCCACTTGAGTTCCTTGCTTGGCTAGCATGAACTTATAAACATGATCTTCATCCGGGGTCTGTACCGCAAAACAATCCGGTGTGCAGAAAATAGTGCGATTCATTTTGGACAGTAAGTCTCTACCCAATAAATTTACTGGACTGGAATCACACACCACAAATTGGTGCATTTCTCGGAAGTTTCCTATCTTTACTTCCATGGGCTCAGTAAGGGGTGTTCTGATTTTTTGATTTGCTACACCTACAACTTGGATAGCTTCTCCAGAGAGAGGGAGGTCTGGGATGTCTGCTGTTCTTACAGTAGAACGGGTAGCACCAGTGTCCAAAAGAAAAGTGATATCATTACCTCTTACTTTCCCTTCAACATATGGACCTGACTGATCTACCGGTAAGGCTGCGCCAAGTACGCACTCCTTCTCCCCCTCTCTCAGGCACCATCATTGATGACCATATGGATCAAATTCGTCCTGTAAAAGAAACTGTGTAGTTACATAGTCATTCTTACCACTTCCTCCTTGATATCCGACGTCTGTACCGCGCTTTGCTCTTCTTACATTACCCTGTGTAGGGGCTGGTGGCAACTGACTCTGAGGGTTTACACCCTGCTATGAATCATTCTGCGTCTGTGGATTTAAATTATGATTTGGGCCATTATTATTATTTTGAATCTTTTTACATTCGTCCTTCCAATGTCCCAACTTTCCGCACCCATGACAAGGACATTTCTTTTTAGCCTCTTCCCTACTCATTCGTCCTCTCTCTTTTCCACCATTCCCTGTGTCACCATTCGTTCCAGATTCTTTTCCCTGACTTTCTGTTGGATTATCCAAATTAATTCCCTGTCGCTCAGCCATTTTCACTTGAGCCCACATCACCTTTTCTTGCAGATTCTTGTGCCTATCCTCAATGTCTACTCCACAATATTTAGCATATTTCAAAATTTCATCTATAGGCTTCCCTTGCCAGCATAACATGTGCTGCTTAATCATCTGGCAAATCTCTGGTTTTAGACCATAAACAAATCGATAGACAAACTGACTCATATTTGTGTCTCCAATATTTTCGAATCCACTATACTGTTTGAACACCTGTAATAGACGTTCATAATAGGCATGTACCAATTCACTTGCTTCTTGGGTAGTCCTGTCTATTTTCACCCAATCTGTTTCTTTTGGTGGTATTTTCCCTTTCAAATAAATTATTACCTGGTGATACTTTTTCATCACATCATTGGATGGGGCACCTGTCTTTGCATCTCTAGGATATTCTTCACTTGGCCAGTCGACTGTAATTTTACAGTCTGTCCATAAATCGGCAGGTACCACTATGTCAAACAAACCATCTAAGTCCTTTAACAACACCTTTGAGACCTTCACAAACCTCTCGACCTGCTTGTACCATTCAATTGGTTTTTCCCTCAACTTTGGAAAATCATTTGTGAATGACAAAATATCTTGTCTGCTCCATGGGACATGAACATAACCTCCTCCGGAGACCTCTCGCATTGGGTACAACTGATCTTCTTTCCCTGTTTCCTTCAATAAATATTCTGAAGTAGTTCTACTGTAACGTGCCTCTTCCTTTTTCTTTGTCCATCTAGTTTTCCATTTATCTAGTTCTCCCCATTTCTGTAATACTGACATTAATTCCTTCACTTGTAATTTCCTACCAGATGCGTTTATATTTTCTAGATCTTTATCAGTAAAGTCTGCTCTATATGGCTTCTGTAGTACCTTTGACTTTCTTATTTCAATTCCCATTTCTGAGGCCAAATCCGTCAATTTTTCATGGAATATCTTTACATTTCTTGTTATGCTTCTACATACGAACAGTAGTTCATCTTCACTGTAGGTATTTAGACGCTCTACTCCTACATTGCCTGCCATCATTTCTTCTAATTCGACTTTTAATTTATAAATGTCCAAAATCTTTGGTGGTGAACTTTGTCTGTCTATTCCTTGTGCCCATTTCTCTAAGTCTTCTGGGGTTACTACTGTTGCACTCTTAGTTCCTGAAGATGTTATAATATTCACATCCTTTGAGCAACCAGGTGGGACTCTTCTAGGGGTGCTATTTACAGAGTCTCGATTAGGTAAATCCATTAGTGAAATCATAGATTCACAATCGCTGATGTGGTCATCAATTATTACTGCTTCGTGTTTTGGAATCTCCACAGGTGTAGGCATAACTAGAGGTTTCGGACAATTTACTTTGTCACCATATAAAGGGACCACGGGACCAATTGTTACAGGTATGGTCAAGGAATCAGGATGTACATTCAACTGTGTTATCTTCTGTATCAATTCTGCTCTGTTTCTGTCTATAGCCTCTCTTTCCTTATCCTGAAGTACCCTATTAACTGGTGGATTATGCAGTACTTGAGGTACCAATGGTGTTCTCAAAATCGGTGCACTTGGGGAACATCCACCCAGCCCTTCTTGGTATGGGGGAGGATTCTTTAATATTTCTTCCATAAATTCATCTTCGGATTCTCCAAACCCTGTCAAATGTTTTGTCTTTTCTTTGCATTTGCTCCCTAACGGCTCATCTGTCATGAAAACTGGATACAAACCCTCGGTAAGCATTGTTCTTCTCCACTGTTTCATCTGACTCTCTCATGTCTCATTTTGGTGTCTAGGGAAAAATCCCCTATAACCCCTATTGCTTCTGGGTCTATCACGTTCAAATGCCTCTGTTTCCCATTCTTCTAGGGCTTCGTATTGCGTTAATCTTGGTCTGGGTTCTAAATCATTCATTCTTATTCTTAAATTTTGAAGAATTCTCCCATTGAATGTACCATTCTCTGGGAAAGCTAATATTCCATCATCTTTTGTATATTCTATCCAATTTTCTAACCACACGCAAGTATGATAACCCCTCTCCATCATCATGAATGAGGCAGGGGTTTTTGCTGGTAGAATGATAATTCCTTCCCTAGTTTTGATTGGCTTATCCTTCTTAAAATAATTCTTAATCTTCTGTAAAAATGACATTTTTCTCTTTTCTCCGTACATTTTGGGTAAATATCTATGTATTGAATTATATTCTGCAAAACCTAGAAATCTTCTGTCTGGACGGGTTCCTGTCAAAGTCGGATCGCGTTGCCACATGCAATCTACACTGTCCACTAAGATTTCGATTTCTATGCTGACAACCAATCAAATTCCAGCTAACAATTGTCTCGGACCAATCCTTGCGCGGCTTTTCTGTGACGTCTGTCTGACGACCCCTCCTTTACAATCTGCGCTTCTCTGTCCCTCGCTGTTTCAACCAATCCCAGCGTGGTACCTATGACGTCAGTACTACTCCTGACCCCTCCTTTACAAGCTCTCTCCACGCCCACTGTCTCGACCAATCCCAGCACGGCATTTGTGACGTCAGCTTTTACTCCGACAGCTGACCCTCCCTTTACAAAAATCGTGTGCAAAACGTTCAATGCTTCTTATTAAAGTTCAGTAACAACATAAAACATTCGCTATCGTGCCAGTTTCTCTAAATTGAAAAAGATAGATTTCTCTCACTTCTTAGTAACCCTTCCGTTTACTAACATACACTACGAGTAAAAACCCTTCCGTTTTACTCTTCACATAAGCTTCGGAAATACCTGCTACTCCTTCAATGTTACCCTTTCTAGGTGATATAACATCAAAATTTCACCAGCGTCTTCCTTTGCTGTCACTCATTCATTCAAAAAATCCCTACCCAGTACTGATAGCCCTGCTTAACTTTTCAGTACTATTTCTGCCTGACAGATAACCTCACTGCAGTATGGCTTCCACTTACCATCCGCTATTCAAATTCCCCGGGGATTCTAGACAACATAAAACAAACTTTTAAACAAAACGGATGTTAGTTCATAAAAATAAAATTTTCATTACCCAGTTAACAAAATCCAACCATCCTCTGATAGGCAGAAAACTAATCCAGCGGGTTACTAGCAACAAGCATTCATACACCGAATACTCACCTGGGCCCATTCATTCATACTACGCTAGCAATTTCCGCTGGTGGGAATCAGTTGTACTCTTTATCAAATCCCTGCTACCAATTACCTTTCTGATTGAAGAGTAATGACTTACCAATATACCTTTTGATAACTGGGAAATTTAAAATGAAAATATATGCAATACAATTCATAAACGTGAAATAATCACAGACTCAGGAAGTTTTAAAATGTTTATCTAATATTCTTTAGCAGAGTAAATTACAAAGCACTTAGTACTTAATCGCATATCAAGGAGGAAATATATTATAATATCACCTATTAAGCATCAATGACGGTCCCTCAGAAAAGAGAAGATAGAGACAGCAGCACGACTAAAGATTTCGCTTTATAGTTACCTAAGAGTGTGAGAACCAAACCCCTTGGCCAAGGAGTTGGAAAGGGTCCCAGGAAGGATGAAGACCAAGACCTCCGGACCAGGTTCAAGACGGGACAGGTGACCTCTCTACCAACGACGCCTGCGTCGTTCCCCTCTCTGACACTTTGTTCCTCCTCGAGTTCTTCCGTGTCTTCTTTCTAATGAAATCCGCAGCCCCCACCTCAGGACCTCTCTGGACAGCGGTTCAGTCTGCAATCGATCAGCTCGTTCTGTAGTCCTCCAAGCTGACAGCTTCAAAGCTGTGTTCCTGTGCGCCCTATTGCTAACTAATTAGCTAATTCTATATCTATTATACCCTTCTACACCCAGGACCTCCCATTAATGTTTCAAAATTATGGGCCCACTAGTTCTGATTGGACAGGGACAGGGGGTTGATCCTCACACCATGACAATTTAGTTAAATTTCTTTAAGCTCATTGTTTTAAAATACCGCCCCTCACAATTAATACATTCGCTTTAATTCCCACCCGTCTCATGACAAAGTTTAATACAAAATGTATATACATTGTTGCGATTGATAGAACATTTCATATGTGCAGAAGAGGTGACCAACGGGTCGAAGCCTTGGATGACTTCCAAGGTGACTTCATCGCTTTGTCTTGTTATTTTCGAAGCGCATGCGCACTTCCATAGCTCTTGAGCTGCTGTTCAGTTAACCCAGGCCCAATTTTACAAACTAATAGAAATCAAAGAAGAAACATATTAAAATCACAAATAAATGTTTTTACTGTATACCCCCTACTTCTACTCTATTCCCATTTAATTAAAATCTAATCCCGCATTAGTAGCGTTATAAATACCACATTATTAATTGCAGCAAATGCGTAAGCTTTAGCATGTGAGAACATCAAGCAGCCATTTTAACACACACTGCGCAGAAGCAAAGATTCCCTCCAAGCAAAAAAAGACGTCATACCACGTGATATGGTTGACACATGCACAGTAGAATTCCCGCGCTTTAGCGGCCATTTTGGATTAGACAATGATTACTTATTAGTGAAAACACATAGGCAAGCTTCTCTCGGATACGGTGTTGTGTATGCATTTGTTAATAAAGACATTACAGAGTTTAATTAATAATGTGAGAGGATTGCTTACGAGCAAGTCTCATTGTGAGTCCTTGCTCCATCACCACTGTTAGGTGTAAAGGTAGATGGTTTATGTAGCCCAGAGTCTCCCTCTCGTGCCATGGGTTTGTCTTGAAAAAAGGCTTTCAGACGTATCTTACGGAAAAAACCTTGAATTTCACAGGTGTCACGGAATCTGTCAGACTTAGGGGTGGGTACATAACCCAACCCCTTCTGTAGTACGCTCTCTTCTGTAGGGGTCAAAATCCTTGAAGAAAGATTGATAATCAATTTCTCTTCCCTCTTGTCTGGCTCCTTGTCTCCACTGTGTGTGTCGGTTGTTCCTGCCACTGTACCCTCTTTTGGTGCCCTCTTCTGCGCCCTCTTCCTCTGCCCCAACCTCTGTCTAAAAAAGGGGGTTCATTGCCATGTTGGAAGAAAGGTGGTGGGCCCTGCTGGTACATCGGGTATTGCCAGAATGGGGGTCCCTGGTATGGTGGTGATCCAGCGCGTCACTAGCAACAAGCATTCATACACAAAATACTCACTTGGGCCCATACATTCATACTATGCTAGTAATTTCCGCTGGTGGGTCAGTTGTACTCTTTATCAAATCCCTGCTACCAATTACCTTTCTTGATTGAAGAGTAATGACTTACCAATGGACCCCCTGCTAATTGGGAAATTTAAAATGAGTGACATTCAATACAATTCATAACTCCTGAAATAATCACTGAGTCAGGAAGTGTTAAAATGTTTATCTAAAGATTCAGCAGAGTAAAATACAGAACCACATGATACTTAAATCGTATATCAAGGATGAAGCATAATAATCAATTATCGATAAATGACAGTCCCTCAGAAAAGGAGAAAATAGAGACAGCAGCGCAACTAGGTTTGCATTTATAGTTACCTAAAAGTGCGAGAACCAAACCCCTTGGCCAAGGAGTTGGAAAGATAGGTCTCAGGAAGAATGAAGAGCAATGACCTCCGGACCAAGTTCAGGATGGGATAGGTGACCTCTCTATCAACGACGCCTGCGTCGTTCCCCTCTCTGGTACTTCGCTTCTCCTCGATTTCTCCTGTGACTTCCTTCTAGGTACACCGCCGCCCCCACCTCAGGACCTCTCTGGACAGCGGTTCAGTCTGCATGGATCTCGAACCTCGAATTCGTGGTGCGTCCTAATGCTAATGCTAACTAATTTGCTAATGCTATATCTATTATACCCTTCTTCGCCCATGTACCTCCCCTTAATGTTGCAGAATTTTGGGCCCACTTCTTCTGATTGGACAGGGACAGGGGGTTGATCCTCACACCATATTGATTTTATTCAATTTCTTTAAGCCCATTGTTTAAAAATACCGCCCATCACAATTAATACATTTGCTTTATTTCCCACCCGTCTCACAACAAAGTTTATTACAATGTTTATACAAATTGTTTCTTTCGGTTAGGACATCGTGGGTACAATAGTGTTGGCCATCAGGTCACGGCCTTGGACGACGTCCAGGTTGACTTCATCCTCTTTTCTGGGCAGCCTCGTCAGGGCGCATGCGCAAAACCATTTCTCTCGAGTTTTCGGTTCAACCAACCCTGGGCCCACTTACGAACTAATAAAAGTCAAAGAAGAAAATATTAAAATCACAAATAAAATGTTTCACAGTATACCCACTCTTTCTACTCTATTCCCATTTAATTATATTTTCTATCCCACATTAGTGGCATTAGAATATCACAGTTGAATTGCAACATGTAAGCAAGCTGCAGCACGTGAAAACATTAAGCAGCCATTTTAATACACACTGCGCAGAAGCGAGAATTTCCCTCCAAGCAAAGAAAGACATCACACCATGTGATATGGTTGAGACATGCGCAATAGGTTTCCCGCGCTTTAGCGGCCATTTTAGATTAGACAAGCGTTATTTGTTAGCTTAAACACATATGCAAGCTTCCTTCTACTTATGTTGGTGTTGTGCATTGATTAGTATAACATTACAAAGTTAATAAATTAATACTGTGAGAAAATTGCTACCAAGCAAGTCTCATTTATGAGTCCTTGCTCCATCAATCCCCTCTCTGATGGCGTTTCTGAGCCATCAAAACTATATCCCACAACCAGATGCCAACTTTTAGCATATTATCGTTTCAGCTTCATTTTTACACTTTCTATTTTTCACATCTCCTTTCAGTTTCTTATATAATTCACTTCTCAAATCTTCTAGTTCAATTTCGTCAAACTTTCGCTTCTTTCCTTTTCCTGTCACATTGTACGATCCATTCCTTCTACAACATTTGCACCATATTATGATTGAAAATACTATTATTGCTATTCCTGTTAAGGGTACTAATATTTGACCTATAAGTCCTTTCCCTATATTAGCAAACCAGGTACCAATTGACGTAATACTATTTGTCAATTTTTCACATACACTATCAACTTCCAGTGGTTTCAGTTCCTTCTCAAGTTTAGTTATATTCTGTATATATGTTCCAATTTCGGCACTTTTATCAGGTATGTAAGTGCAACAGTGTTTCGTCTTCAATAATTTACAGACTCCGCCCTCTTTTGCTAGAATTATATCAAGAGCAAGTCGATTTTGCATAACTATAGATCTAATCGCAACCATTTCCGCATTAATCATCAGAAATCCTCCAGCAGTGTCAGTCGATAAACGATCAACCACTGTAGATAATTTACATATTTTCCTTGAGTTCAGAATTATTCCCACTGAAGGTATCAATGCACCAAATATGTCACCTACAATTTCAGAAAAACTAGCCCTTTTACTACGTGTTAATTCACTATTATTTTCATTGCTCCCAGTGTTCCTTTTTATGTGGTATATTTTTGAAAATACTATCCCGAAATAACAACTTCCATACCACCGTGCAGGAAGCCTAAAGTAAGCCTTATTTCCACACACATAATAGATTCCAGGAAAAACTGAATCCGTTCCTCCTTTTAGTCCCCAACATCCAAGAATTAAGAAATTATGTTCACATTCACTGGTACCGATGAAAACATTGTTATATTCAGTCTTTAACCTATGTAGACAAATTTCCCTGTCTTTACAAAATCTAGAGCCATAGCAGCTTGAGCCTTGCCAGGTGTGTAACTACCCTCTTTCTCAGCCCAAGGTGGCAGATGAGCCTTATGCTCAGATGCTTTCTTTTGAAAATCTTGTCTTCTATTCTCTACTAAATTCAAAAATATCTTTTCTTCTTCATGTAACGAACATGTTAGATTGCTTCTATGTGCATGTGTTAAGTCTATCGAATTCATTGTTAAGAAAAATTCTCCCATAAACTGTGCATCTTTACTACTAAGCACTGGATTCATGTTCTTTCGAATCGGAACCTCTGAAAATATCACATCTATATTTGAATAATAATACTGAAGTTTCCCTGTTTTGTAAAATAAACTAGCCAATACACTACATGATATGCCATAAGTTAATGGCAAGTGATGATATGTTAATCCTTCTGCTACTGATTCAGGTAATTTCATACAGACATAACAATTACTAACTTCCATGGTATCTACATATTGAAACAATAATTTTGTGAAAACATTTAAACTAGTGTCGTTAACTGTTACTTTATGATGCAATTCTGGTTCATCTTCTGCCTTTAATTCTACTCTATTACTTCTCAAGTTATCTGTCCTCTCTTTTGTTTCGTTCTTAATCTTTTTATCCATTATCATAAGATAAGGAATTGCTACAATCACAACTAACCATACTATAAGCACCACTACTAGATTACATATGCATATAGCACAGCATCTCTTACAACATTTCTGTTTTGGTCTCCCAGCAACTCTGTCGTCATGCATTTTTGACAAGGAAGATTTCTCTTCTTATTGTGATTTCAAGTCTTTTTATGTTATCAAGGTGGTTTTATTTCTTTCTCATAAGTCAGTTCTGTACTTGTTCCTTCGTCACCACTTTCACTTGACTCTGAGCTCTCGTAGTCCTCAAGGATGATATAAGTCCAATCGGGACCTTTAAATTTGTTGTTCACAAGTTTCAGTCTTTTGCTTCTTCGTCTTTCACTTCCACTTGTTTGTCCTGTTAGACTTGTTATTTCATTTACTTGTTCTGGATCTTCACTTCTGGTTGTTATGTGGTATTTCACTCTTTTAATAACACTAGGCCAACGATCACCTTTTCTGACCTTCTTTGTTTGCACTGTCTCTTCACTTCTTATTTCTTCTTCAGAAATCCTGGTATTTTCAAGTTGTGGTACAATTTCGTTTTCTTCTATTTCGGTTTCTTTTACTTGCTCTTCTTCATGTCTTATGGCTTTCTCTTCAGCTGCTTCACTGTGAGTTTCCAGTAACTGACCTTGTTTAGGATTTACGTTTTCAGACTTGTGATCCTCGTAATCTTCTCCTTGAGTGTCTTTTCCTAAATCTAACTTGTTCTGATCAGGGCTTATTGCACTTTGTACTTCTGCAGCCTGACCGCGATCTTCTAGACCAGTCTGTCCCTGCTCAAAGTTTGTTGACTCATTGTTGATTTGAGCCTATTTTCCTCTCCCTATCTGATCCTGCTCAGGTTCTCTTATTGTTTCTTCTTCCTCTTCCTGAGCTGCTTCTTCTTCACCTATCTGATCTTCTTCAATTTCTTCTAAATTTGCTTGGCTTCTCGTTCGGTAGTGAACTTCAGGTATTTCAACCACTGGTATCCAGTCCTGACTTGTGCTCGGTTGTTCTTCTTCAGCTTCTCTCGAATCTTGGACCTGAGATTCTTCAGCTGGGCAACCTTCAGCTTCCTCAGTTATCGATACTGTCTGAGGATTTTCTTCTTCAGGGTCTGGTACTCTTTTGGTGTGGCTTACATGAATCCAATTAGGATGTCCTGCACATTTCACTGCTGAGTTTGTAAGTAGTATGACTTGACGAGGTTCTTCCCATCTGGGTGATAGACACGTTTCTCTGACGTGATGCTTCACAACCACCCAGTCACCTGGATTCAGATCATGCTCTTGTTCTGGCTGCCTGGAAACTGCGTCTTCCCCAACCTGGTGAGAGACAGAACGCACTAGGTCAGCCAATCCTTTGCAATAATCCAGAACCATATCATCAGTTATATTCAGCAGTTTATTGGTAGGGACATGTGCTTGTCTCATTGCTCTTCCCATGATTATTTTGTGTGGACTTAATCCGGTACTTCTATCAGGAATGCTTCTGAGTCCCATCAAAACAAGTGGCAATGCATCTGGCCAATCTAACGACGTTGATGCACACATTTTTGCCAGTCTGGATTTTATTGTACCATTTAATTGTTCCACCACTCCAGAAGCCTCTGGACGATATGCACAGTGCAATTTTTGCTCAATTTGGAAAGCTTCACAGATTATTCTAATCACATCACTGTTGAAGTGCTTCCTCTATCTGATTCCAAAGTTACTGGGAAACCAAATCTAGGTATGAGTTCTCGTAGCAACAACTTTGCGACTGTAATACTGTCATTTCTCCTCGTAGGATAAGTCTCCACCCACTTTGAAAACAGACACACTATGACAAGTACATATTTCAACCCTCTACATGGTGGTAACTGAATGAAATCAAGCTGCAATCTCATGAATGGTCCCTCTGCCTTTCCGATCTTTCCAAACCCAATGACTGTTTTTCTCCCAGGATTATGCATTTGGCAAGTTAGACATCTCTGGCAAAGACTCTCTGCTACTGCCCTAAACCTTGGATTGTACCAATTTTGTCTGAAAAGCCTGATCATGGCGTCTCTCCCTACATGTGTCTCTCCATGATACAGTCTGGCCATTTGTGAAATCAAACAGTCGGGCATGACCGGTCTGCCATCGGCATAAATCCATACATCATCGTCTGACCTTTGAGAACATCCCATTTTAATCCATGCTTTTCTTTCATTCTCATCAGCGTCATCTTGTAGTCTTTTCACATCATTCCATGTTTCAGGAGGTGCATACAGCATAAGTTGGCAGCTGATTCCCATTCTTTCAACCCTTGTATTTACTGACAACCTGTTTTTGGCACAATGCTGAGCCACCAAATCTGCATATCTGTTACCGACTGCCACCCAGTCATCTCCTGACTGGTGTGCAGCACATTTCACCACAGCCAATTATTTTGGTGATTGTATTGCTTCCAATAGTTCCTTTACGAACTGTCCATTTTTAATGGGGGATCCTGAAGAAGTCATGAAATCCCTCTGCATCCATAATTGGCCAAAATCATGCACAACCCCGTAACCATATTGGCTATCTGTAAATATAGTTACTTTCTGGTTCTTCCCAATTTTGCAGGCTTTTATCAAAGAAATTAATTCAGCTACTTGTGCAGATTTTACTCCTGGTAAATAGGATGCTTCGACTTTTCCAGTTAATTCACATACTGCATATGCTGCAGTTAGTTTACCATCTTCATACCTTTGGCACGAACCGTCAACAAACAGCTCCCTGTCTGATTTCCTGAGGGGTAATTCCTGAATGTCAGGACGTGGTTTTGTGCACAATTCTGTGACTTGTAAACAATCATGCTCCTCTTCATCATCTTTAACCTCCTCATGATATGGGTCTGGTAGTAAGGTAGCAGGATTTACTATGGTGCACCTCACAATAGTCACATTCTCAGCACCTTGTATTATTCTTTCATATTTAGTCAGCCGACTAGGAGTAAGATGTTGAGTTCTGGTTCTTGTCAATAGAATCACAACCGAATGTGGAACAAACACTTTGACATGATGTCCCATTACAATTGATTCACTTTGTTCAATGCTCAAACATGTAGCCGCCACTGCTTTTAAGCAGCCTGGCAATGCGGCTGCCACTGGGTCCAATGTAGCAGAAAAATATGCTATAGGACGTCTGTCCAAACCATGTCTCTGGGTTAGGACTGAAAGTGCACAATTTTCTCTTTCATGGCAAAATAATGCGAATTTTCTTTTATAATCAGGCATGCCTAGGGCAGGTGCTGCTCATAAAGCATTTCTCAATTTCACAAAAGCTCCTACACTCTCGTCATCCCACTGAACTGGGTCCTTTGCCTTCTTTTTCGTCATTTGAATTAATGGCTTTGCTAGCAGAGAAAACCCTAGTATCCATTGACGACAATAGCCCACTATTCCAAGGAACATTCTCACTTCTCGTTGGGAGACAGGCATTTGCATTTTCTTGATTAACTTTACTCTTTCAGAGGTTATTCTTCTTTTTCCCCTCTCAATTT
Source organism: Calotriton arnoldi (assembly GCA_963921515.1). Taxonomy (NCBI): domain Eukaryota; kingdom Metazoa; phylum Chordata; class Amphibia; order Caudata; family Salamandridae; genus Calotriton; species Calotriton arnoldi. The sequence goes on from CAWUFW010001317.1 coordinate 1,939,795, forward strand.
GGTGTCCTAGATACTTAACTGCTGTTGTACAAAACTGTAACTTTTCAGGTGAAACTTTATGCCCTTCTTCAGCTAGATGATTTAATAAGGCAATGGAGTCAACAACACAATCCTCTCTGGTGTTAGATGCCACCAGTAAATCATCTATGTATTCTACTAAGACTGAGCTTCCTGGCATCACTAGTTTCTCTAGACACTTTTTCAATATCTGATTAAAGATGGAAGGACTTTCCGTGTACCCCTGTTGAACACGATCCCATACATAGATTTTGTTCTCAAATTTAAATGAAAAAATATACTGACTATCTGGATGCAATGGTATGGAAAAGAATGCTTGGCATAAATCAATCACAGTAAACCATCCTGCACTCCAAGGAATCTGGTATAGAATCACTGCAGGATTTGGCACTATGGGACAACAAGGTTCCACAATCTTTTTTATTTTGCGTAGATCCTGAACAATCCTATACTTTCCACTAGGTTTCTTTAAACCCATTATTGGTGAGTTACAAGGGTTACTCATTACTTCTTTTAGTATGCCTTGTTTTACCATTCTGTTAATTTCTTCAATGACTCCTGCTTTTACTTCTGCACTCATTTTGTACTGTCTGGTATTTGGGAAAATTGCACCTTCCTTTACAGTAATTTTTACTGGGTCTATTTTTGCCATTAGTCCTACTTCTTTTCCTGTGAAATCCCATACCATGGAATTTATGGTGGTTTTTAATTCTTCTGGCAACTCATCTTTTGTTATCAAAGAGAACATCTCATCTACTTCTGTACCTTGCTTTGCAATCATAAATTTATATACATGATCTTCATCCGGGGTCTGAACAGCCACACCATCCGGCGTGCAGAAAATTGTGCAATTCATTTTACACAACAAATCTCGGCCCAATAAGTTTACTGGACTAGAATCACATACTACAAATTGATGCATTTCTCTAAAATTTCCAATTTTTACTTCCATTGGTTCAGTAAGAGGTGTTCTAATCTTTTGATTAGCTACACCCACAACTTGGATAGCTTCTCCAGAGAGAGGAAGGTCTGGGATGTCTGCTGTTCTTACAGTTGACCTGGTAGCGCCAGTGTCCAAAAGGAAAGTAATATCATTACCTTTCACACTCCCTTCTACATAAGGACCTGACTGATCTACCGGTAAGGATGCACCAAGTACGCACTCCTTCTCCCCCTCTCTTAGGCACCGTCACTTACTAAAGGGACAAAAGTCATCCTGTAAAAGAAATTGTGAGGTTACATACTCATTCTTACCACTTCCTCCTTGATATCCGACGTCTGTACCGTGCTTTGCTCTGCTTACATTACCCTGTATAGGTGCAGGTGGTAACTGACTCTGAGTATTTACACCCTGCTGTGAGACATGCTGCGTCTTGGGATTAAAATTTTGATTTGGGCCATTATTATTCCGCATCTTTTTACATTCATCCTTCCAATGCCCCAATTTTCCGCACCCATGACATGGAAACTTCTTTTTAGCCTCTTCTCTGCTCATTCGTCCTCTCATTTTACCACCATTTCCAGTGTCACCATTCATTCCAGAATCCTTTCCCTGATTATCACTTGGATTATCCAAATTAATTCCCTGTCGCTCAGCCATTTTTACCTGAGCCCACATCACTTTTTCTTGCAATTTCTTGTGCCTATCTTCAATATCATCTACACAATATTTGGCATATTTCAAAATCTCGTCAATGGGCTTCCCTTGCCAGCACAACATGTGCTGCTTAATCATCTGGCAAATCTCGGGTTTTAATCCATAAACAAATCGGGAAAACGAACTGACTCATGTTTTTATCTCCAATATCCTCAAATCCACTATATTGTTTGAATACCTGCAATAGACGTTCATAGTAGGCATGTACCGATTCACTGGCTTCTTGGGTAGTTCTGTCTATTTTCACCCAATCTGTCTCTTTTGGGGGTATTTTCCCTTTCAGGTAGGTTATTACCTGCTGATACTTTTTCATTACATCACTTGACGGGGTACCTGTCTTTGGATCTCTAGGATACTCTTCGCTTGGCCAATCAACTGTGATTTTACAATCTGTCCATAAATCGGCAGGTACCACTATGTCAAACAATCCATCTAAGTCCTTCAACAATACCTTTGACACTTTCACAAACCTTTCAACTTGCTTGTACCATTCAATTGGTTTTTCTCTCAACTTTGGAAAATCATTCGTAAATGACAAAATATCCTGTCTGCTCCATGGGACATGTACATATCCTCCTCCTGGAACTTCTCGCATCGGGTACATTTGATCGGCTTTCCCAGTCTCCTTCCTTAAATATTCAGAAGTGGTCCTACTATATCGTGCCTCTTCCTTTTTCTTTGTCCATCTAACTTTCCATTTATCTAGGTCTCCCCATTTCTGTAAAACTGTCATTAATTCCCTTACTTGTAATTTTCGGCCAGAGGCATTCATGTTTTCTAAATCTTTGTCAGAAAAATCTGCTCTATAGGGTTTCTGTAACACTTTTGACTTCCCTATTTCAATTCCCATCTGTAAAGCCAAATCCAATAATTTTTCGTGAAATATTTTTACATTTCTAGTGATACTTCTACATACAAATAATAACTCTTCTTCATCGTAAGTATTTAGACGATCTACTCCTACATTTCCTGCTATCATTTCTTCTAACTCAACCTTTAATTTGTAAATGTCCATGATCTTTGGAGGTGAGCTCTGTTTGTCTGATCCTTGCGCCCACCTTTCTAAGTCTTCTGGTGTAACTACGGTGGCACTCTTAGTTCCAGATGAGGTCACTATATTTACATCTTTGGAACGACCAGGTGTTATTCTTCTAGGAGTACTATTTATAGATCCTCGAATAGGCAAATCCATTAAGGATACCATAGATTCACAATCACTAAATTGATCATCAATTATTACAGGATCTGGTTTTGGGATTTCTACAGATGTGGGCATTGCTAAGGGTTTCGGATAACTTACTTTGTCACTGTATAAGGGAACCACTGGACCAATTGTTACAGGTATGGTCAGCGAATCAGGATGGACACTCAATTGTGTTATTTTCTGTATTAATTCGGCTCTGTTTTTATCTATTGCTTCCTTTTCTTTATCATGAAGTACCCTACTAGCGGGGGGTTATGCAATACTTGTGGTACTAATGGTGTCTTTAGCAGTGGTGCACTTGGGGTGCATCCACTTGTCCCTTCCTGATATGGCGGCGGGTTCTTTAATATTTCTTCCATAAATTCATCTTCTGAATCTCCAAATCTAGTCAAATGTTTTGTCTTTTCTGTGCATTTATTCCCTGACGATTCTTCTGCCATTAATATTGGATATAAACCTTCTGTAAGCATCGCTCTTCTCCACTGTTTCATCTGACCGTCCCTTGACTCATTTTGGTATCTAGGGAAAAATCCCCTATAACCCCTACTACTTCTGGATCGGTCGCGTTCGAATGCCTCGGTTTCCCACTCTTCTAAGGCTTTGTATTGAGTTAATCTTGGTCTGGGTTCTAAGTCATTCATCCTCAATCTTAAATTTTGAAGAATTCTTCCATTGAAAGTACCATTTTCGGGAAATGCTAATATTCCATCATTTTTGGTATATTCTATCCAATTTTCTAACCATACGCAAGTATGATAACCTCTCTCCATCATCATGAATGAAGCGGGCGTTTTAGCTGGTGGAATGATAATTCCTTCTCTAGTTTTAATTGTTTTATCCTTTTTAAAATAATTCTTAATCTTTTGTAGAAATTACATTTTCCTCTTCTCTCCGTACATTTTGGGTAAATATCTATGTATCGAATTATATTCTGCAAACCCTAGGAATCTCCTGTCTGGACGAGTTCCTATTAAAGTCGGATCGCGTTTCAACATATAATTTTCACTGTCCACTAAGATTTCGATTTCTATGCTGACAACCAATTAAATTCCAGCTAACATTTGTCTCTGAACCAATCCTAGCGCGGCCTTTCAGTGACGTCTTTTCTGACGACCCCTCCTTTACAATCTGCGTTTCTCTGTCCCTCGCTGTTTCGACCAATTCTAGCGCGGCACCTGTGACGTCAGTATTACTCCTGACTACTGACCCCTCCTTTACAAGGGTCCTTCCACGCCCGCTGTTTTGACCAATCCCAGAGCGGCGTTTGTGACGTCAGCTTCCTCTCCGGCAGCTGACCCTCCCTTTACAAAATCGTACGCAAAACTTTATTTTCTTTATACTTCTTATTAAAATTCAGTAACAACATAAAACATTCGCTATCGTGCCAGTTTCGCTAACTTGAAAAGGATAGTTTCTCTTACACTTAGTAAAACCTTTCCGTTTACTAAACATACAGTACGAGTAAAACCCTTCCGTTTACTCTTCACGTAAGCTTCAGAAATACCTGCTACTTCTTCAATGTTACCCTTTCTAGGTGATATAATATTAAATTTTCACCAGCATACTCCTTTGCTGTCACTCACATACACAGAGTCCCTAACGAGTACTGATAGCCCTGCTTAACTTTTCAGTACTATTTCTGCCTGACAGATAACCTCACTGCAGTATGGCTTCCACTTACCATCGGCTATTCAAAAATTTTCCCGGGGAATTCTGGACAACATAAAACAACCTTTAAACACACGGATGTTAGTTCATAAAAATAAAATTCTCATTACCCAATTAACAAAGTGCAACCATCCTCTGATAACCAGAAAACTGATCCAGCGCGTCACTAGCAACAAGCATTCATACACAAAATACTCACTTGGGCCCATATATTCATACTATGCTAGTAATTTCCGCTGGTGGGTCAGTTGTACTCTTTATCAAATCCCTGCTACCAATTACCTTTCTTGATTGAAGAGTAATGACTTACCAATGGACCCCCTGCTAATTGGGAAATTTAAAATGAGTGACATTCAATACAATTCATAACTCCTGAAATAATCACTGAGTCAGGAAGTTTTAAAATGTTTATCTAAAGATTCAGCAGAGTAAAATACAGAACCACATGATACTTAAATCGTATATCAACAATGAAGCATAATAATCAATTATCGATAAATGACAGTCCCTCAGAAAAGGAGAAAATAGAGACAGCAGCGCAACTAGGTTTGCATTTATAGTTACCTAAAAGTGCGAGAACCAAACCCCTTGGCCAAGGAGTTGGAAAGATAGGTCTCAGGAAGAATGAAGAGCAATGACCTCCGGACCAAGTTCAGGATGGGATAGGTGACCTCTCTATCAACGACGCCTGCGTCGTTCCCCTCTCTGGTACTTCGCTTCTCATTGATTTCTCCTGTGTCTTCCTTCTAGGTACACCGCCGCCCACACCTCAGGACCTCTCTGGACAGCGGTTCAGTCTGCATGGATCTCGAACCTCGAACTCGTGGTGCGTCCTAATGCTAATGCTAACTAATTTGCTAATGCTATATCTATTATACCCTTCTTTGCCCATGTACCTCCCCTTAATGTTGCAGAATTATGGGCCCACTTCTTCTGATTGGACGGGGACAGGGGGTTGATTCTCACACCATATTGATTTTATTCAATTTCTTTAAGCCCATTGTTTAAAAATACCGCCCATCACAATTAATACATTTGCTTTATTTCCCACCCGTCTCACAACAAAGTTTATTACAATGTTTATACAAATTGTTTCTTTCGGTTAGGACATCGTGGGTACAATAGTGTTGGCCATCAGGTCACGGCCTTGGACGACGTCCAGGTTGACTTCATCCTCTTTTCTGGGCAGCCTCGTCAGGGCGCATGCGCAAAACCATTTCTCTCGAGTTTTCGGTTCAACCAACCCTGGGCCCACTAACAAACTAATAAAAGTCAAAGAAGAAAATAGTAAAATCACAAATAAAATGTTTCACGGTATACCCACTCTTTCTACTCTATTCCCATTTAATTATATTTTCTATCCCGCATTAGTAGCGTTAGGATATCACAGTTGAATTGTAACATGTAAGCAAGCTGCAGCACGTGAAAACATTAAACAGCCATTTTAATACACACTGCGCAGAAGCGAGAATTTCCCTCCAAGCAAAGAAAGACGTCACACCATGTGATATGGTTGAGACATGCGCAATAGGTTTCCCGCGCTTTAGCGGCCATTTTAGATTAGACAAGCGTTATTTGTTAGCTTAAACACATATGCAAGCTTCCTTCTACTTATGTTGGTGGTGTGCATTGATTAGTATAACATTACAAAGTTAATAAATTAATACTGTGAGAAGATTGCTTCCAAGCAAGTCTCATTTATGAGTCCTTGCTCCATCAGTAGCATATTAAATGGTGGATACATAGGGCGTGTATTATGTCTCAAGTTCTTACTGTGCCAGCTCCCATTGCTGGAATCACTGTTAGACGAAGAACCTCTCCTTGAGGGGTTTGAGCTTTCATCAGATGAATAACTCGCCCCCTGTGCGGTATAGTTCGCTTTCAAATAGGGGTAAACCTTCTCCTTATCGAACTTCTGTATGTCCTTCTGGAGTTTGGAGATTTTCTGTTTCATCAGGTACTCCCTATTATCCATGATCTCTGCGTTTATCTCTGCTAACTTGGTCTTAAACGCAGTCGTCTGGACAGTCACTTTGATTGCCCCTTCCGCTGTCTGTATTTTTATCAACAGTGCGTCTGCAATCCTTTTAGCAGTATTTATGACGAGGATGAGCCAGTCCCTAATGCATTTCCATGCTACCAGGGACCACTCTTTTTTAAAAACTGCATCCTCCAGAAAAAGTTGTGGGAAATTATTGACAATCAAGCCATTGGGGGCTATATTTGCCCGTAGCTACTCGGTCATCATGGCTCCGTGTAGAGTTATTTTGAGCCACTCGCGTTTCATGGTAGAGAGGGAAGTCCAGTCTTCAAACTGGCTGCCGGAGGCTGAACTGCCATCAGTCCCCAGCAGAGATGGTGTTCTAAGAATCTCAGCTGCAACATCGTCGCCAAAACTGAGTCCCTGGTACTCCTCCATCATGGTGGATAGAGGGTACTGTTTCGCTCAGTGGAGACAAGGGAAATACTATTTCCTACATCTCAGGTTGGGCCAGGAGAACCAATGGTATCTTCCTGTTATCCTAGTTGTTTAGTCCCACAGGGGTCTCCCGTGCATTCAATGTCTACAAGAAGAGGAGGGACTATGGGCTAATTTGACTAGGTCCAGCATACAGCCCCAAACATAATACAAAACAAAGTGGTATGCTGTTCCTACTAAATGATACAGGTAAATGTGTACGTAGAGAGCAATCGTATGCTCACTTAGGGCAGAAGAAAATTTCCTCTTTTCAGAAAAAGACCCTCACACACCCAGTCAGCTAGGTGTCTTGCTTCATCATTGGGTCTGCTCCTCGTCGGGTCAGTGCTGCAATACCCGATAGACACCCATGATGGGGCCTTTTAGCGGAGATCTTTTTTCCTGGCCGTTGGGTGCGGTGCGTTTGAGGGCCCTAGTGAGTGTAGATGTGAAAATGTGAAAATTGTGTGGTTAAAACAGGAATTAGAGGTCCACTCAAAACAATTTTAATGAACGTGGCCACTATCCTGATTAAAAACAAAAATGTGCGCTAACCTGTACTAAAGTTACAGGGTATTGCGCTTTGAAATCAGGCCAACATGTTTCTTGCCCTAAGTCAAGTAGACGGCAATTCTTCAGGACCGATGTAAGATCTATCTACACTTTTTGGTGGTGGTCTAAAATAGTGAAAAATATTGACCACCCATACAGCACCCTAAAAAGTGGTACCTGTAGATCTACAACATCACCTGTAAAAAAGAAAAATTCATGAGAATTACTGTGCGATTATCTAGCGATCTACAAATCAAAAGATATATTAGTGCAACACTTTCAAGACAGTGTACAAAGGCATGCATCACACTCAAGTGTCTGTGACCATGCACAAGGCGTCTAAAACTACAGCGACAGAAGCAACCAAGCCATAATTGTAGTATGAACACATCTAAGCACTCACCCGATTAGGGTCAGCAATGTGTGGCATCGTGTACCAGCAGCTGTAGACACTGAAAAGTGCAGTGTCCTAGTGGATGACAGGTTAAAAGCATATAATTAAAATTAAAATGTGAGTATTCAGGGAACAATGCCTGAATGCAGTTACTCATCTCCAGGTAAAACAGAACGGGACCCAGTCAGCATTGTCCCATTCTCAACCACCAACAACCTATAGTGTAGACACGTGTACCCACTGCCCATTGTGGTCCATGGGTCCCAGTTGGGGTTCCCGCAGTTAGCGCTCGTGACCCCCTCTGCACCCAGAACTTGGTGCTAGGTGTGGTCCAAAACGCGCATCGCAGGAACCCCCCCCCGGGGCTACCCAGTAGGTATCAACGGCGCGTGGGTCACTATGCAAGCGAGCGTCACACCAGGGCATCCAAGTGGCTAATGGTCAGGTCGGGTCCAGTTTATTCTCTGCCCGGGTACACCGGATGATACAGTAAGGATATGACCCTGTACTTGCGGTCGTAAGTGCCGGGACAGGGGTAGAGCAGTACACCGCCTCCCATCATATCTGTTAAGCGTCCACTCGTATGAGAACTCGCTTCTCATACACACACCCGTTGGGAAGCTGCAAGCGGAGCTACCCTGCCTCAGATCACTGCCCAAACTAACAGGTACTCACGTGCCAGATTCTGCACCGTCGGCGATCGACCTACCCCTCAATCTGCTGGTCCCGGGAGATCCCGACTCGTGTAGGTACAGCATATTTAAGCCTCCGGTAGACTGCAGGAAAGGGCGGGACTTCCGGTTACAGCGCGCTCGAAGCTGGCACTGTACCCCAAAGCACAGTGGGCGCCATGTTGGGAGATGCCGCATTAAAAAGTCGCATTCTAAAACGCTCAGGGTGGATGTTTGTAATGAAAAACTAATCCGAGTGTGGGAATTATTTCATCACCATGCTCGTGGCATAAATTACGCTCAAATTATGGCAGGCGGTACGTATTTGCAATTAATACTACTATTGTGGCGATCTTTTGTGTGTCATGTCTGCCCTGTGAGCATGTTAGTATTTGACAACATATTCTATGTAATGTTTGCCGTGTGAGGAACAGCACAGCGACACTAGGTTCAAATGCGCGAAGCCGTGCACCCGCTGGAATGCTTTGCTATCAATGTCGGTCTATGTGCACTGATTGGGGTTGGGTGCGAGTATGAGTGCAGCTCGTATCACAACGTGGTAGAATCACATCTTGGCTGTTGTAATCGTTGCAGTACCACGTGCTGCCACCGACTATGTGTCCCAATGTGCATAAGTAAGTATGTGAGTGAACCGCACAGTAACCAGCGATCTAATAAACGGTAGGCCCTCTCATGTTTGTATTTGGCCCGGATTAGAGGTACCTGGGAATAAATTGATCATCAAGAAATGGCCATAAGGGTCATTAAGTCAGCATACTCCAGGGGATGTCTTCATTTAATCCCTTCTTGTCTGAGGCTAATCTCAGCACCCATTTTTGTTCGATGCGGAACAGTGTGTCCTTATTCATACCAGGGTGGGCCTCAAGAACGACCCAGCTAAGTGAGTCGGGAGAGTGTTTATGGTTCTCAAAGTGTGTCGTCATCTTGGTGTTTGTTTTGTGACACCTGAAATTGCTCCTGTGTTCTGTGATCCGGGTTTTCACCGGTCTCGTGGTCATCCCTACGTATAGGAGACCGCATGGGCATGTCAAAACATAGATAAGGTTAGTGGTGTTACAATTAGTGTGTTTCTTGAATTTCCACGTGACCCCGTTGGTAAATGTTATCTCTTTCGTGGCTTTTGTAAAGGGGCAAACTGAACAAGACCCACAAGGGTGGTGTCCCACAATTGGTGGTAGGTCCCGCAGCGAACCTTTGTGCGCTGGTCTGTTGAGTTTTGGGTCTGGTATGTATGAGCATATCTTTCAAATTGCTCATGCGTTTAACAGCAAATTATGGTACCGGGAGGTCTGAAGTACCTGTGTTTAGAATCCGCCAGTGTTTCCTGATAATGCTTCTCACTCGATTTGAGTCAGGAGTGAAGGTAGCCACACAAGTGAGTGAATCACTAGGTTCTTTCTGTCTGATTTCCAGCAGGTTTTCTCGATTGTTATTCCTGGCCCTATTACGAGAAAGTGAGATGGTGCGCTTAGGATACTCTCTGTGACGTACTTTAGTACAGGTTAGCGCACATTATTGTTTTTAATCAGGATAGTGGCCACGTTCATTAAAATTGTTTTGAGTGGACCTCTAATTCCTGTTTTAACCACACAATTTTCACATTTTCACATCTACACTCACTAGGGCCCTCACACGCACCGCACCCAACGGCCAGGAAAAAAGATCTCCGCTAAAAGGCCCCATCATGGGTGTCGATCGGGTATTGCAGCGCCGACCCGACGAGGAGCAGACCCAATGATGAAGCAAGACACCTAGCTGACTGGGTGTGTGAGGGCCTTTTTCCGAAAGGAGGAAATTTTATCTTTTATCTTCACAGATGGAAAAATAACCTATTATCAGATTAATTATCTGTGTACTTGGATGTAAGGAGCAGCTATCTGCCCTTACTTAATAGCAGGATAGGGACTTCCTTTCAACTGCTTTTTCCAGGGAGGATTTGCTTCTCTGCCCTGAAGAAAGTCTGGGACCTACACGGCCTTCTATGGAATGAAACATGTTGGCACTAGGGTCATAGGACCATAACACTCCCATTGACCCTTTTTATCCATTTTTAATATCCCAGACAGAACCACCAATAAAGGGATACCGGGATCTGTCTGAGGAGTTTTAATCTTTATCTCCCCCTGGCCAATATTCTCACTAAGAGCTCCCTGGAATATGGTCGAGCCCACCCTGACTTTTAGGCGTCAGGGTGACCCGATGATGAAGCATGACACCACTAGGGTGTGTGAGGGTAACTAAAACAAAAGGAATTCTTTCCTTCCCCACTCCCTGGTGGGTATAGGCTCATGCCTTCGCATTTGTAACTTCCCTGTCTCATTCTTTGACCGTCCCATGGTCTCGTGGAGTATTTTTTGTAATTTGGTGTAGAAACACGGGAGGATATATCCAACGTGAAAAATCCTCTCAGCCCTCTCGGCACAGGGGAAGTGTCCCTTTCTCTGCTGCTATAGTCTTATCGTGGCATTTCTGTTCGCCTGCTCTGGCATTGGGTGGGGTTGGTTCTGGTTCGTTCCTGGAGGTCGTGGCTCCCTCACCCACCCTGTTGGCGGGTGTGGCTCTGGTGTCCGCCTGCGTGCTCCCTGGTGTTGTTGCCTGTTGGCCTTTTTTTGTTCCCGGCTGCCTGTTGTTTGGTCAGTGTTTGTGTCCCCGTTTTTTATTCTTGGGAGGGTGTTTCCGGGTGGCCGTCTGTCCGGCACGGCACTGGTTGCCAGTTCTTGGGCTGGCTGGTGGGGGCTGGTGGTGTATTCTGATGTCTGTTTGCCCCGGAGTTGGGTGCTGTGTGGCGGTGTGTCTCCCATTCTGGCTCTCTGGCCTTTCCTTTGGGGTCCCCGGCCTCCCGGGTGCTGGCGTGTGTTTTTTTCTTCCGGTTGCCCGGCTCTGCGTTCCTCCCTGGTTGTGTCCGGTGTCGGGTCCTTGGTCTCGCCTGGGGGTGGGGGTTTGGTGTTGTGCCCTCTCTCTAGCTTAACTTGGCCCTTGGTGCTGAGGTTGGCTGGTGTGCTATGCTTCTGCTGCCTCTCTTTGGTCTCCTGCGGCTGTCCGTGGTCAGCTGGTTGGCTTTGGGACTGCCCTGCTAGTGCCCCTGGTGTGGCTTGTTCTGGGTCTTTGTCTTCTACCTGGTGCTGGGTTGGGGTTCGCGCCTGGGCTGGCTGTTTGGTGCCGTGTTCTGGTTTCCTTCTCCCCTGTTGGGTTCCTTTGAGGGGGGCTTGGGCACCTTTTGGGGGTCCTTTGTCTCTCTGCTGCTGGTTCCTTTGCCGTCCTTCGCTTCCCTCTTTTGGGGGTGTTGGTGGGCGGCCAGTTGGGCTGGTATGTGCCTGCCCTGGGGTGTCTGCCGGGTTGCGGCTTTCCCTCCCGCTCCTGCTTGGTGGCCCTGTGCTGTGTCTTTTTCTCTGGCTTTGCCTCTGCCCTGGTGGGCCTTGTAGTCATTGGCCCGCTTTTGTGGGGTGACGATGGGTTGGTTTGGTCCTGTCTCTTTCCCCTTGTGGCTGGTCTTTTGGGCCTGGTCCTTTGGCTTTCTGGTGAGGGGGCTCCTTTTGGGCCTGTGGTGTCTATGGTCCCTGTGCTTTTGTTGGCTCTGTGGCTGCAGGGTCGGCTGGGGTTTGGTTTCTTCCTTGGCCTCTTCCGGTTCTTCTCCCCTCAGTGGGTGGTGCGCCTCTGGTGGTGCCTTTCCTGCTGGGTTGTGTCCGGCTCTGGCGGTGGGGGCCTTGGTCCCTTGGAGGTCGCCTTTGGGTGTCTGCCTTCTACTCGCTTTGGCCTTGGCCTGCCTCTCCCTTCCGGGTTGTCGGCTGGGCCCGCCGGTGCCCGTGTGTCATCTCCTGTCCCCCCTGCATTTCCTCCACCCTGGGGTTGCACTGGTGTCGGTCGGTGGTTGGGCGCCCGGCTCCTTGCCCTCCTGTCTGCGGGTGTGCAGCTTTGTTTGGGTGTGGGTCTTTTGGCCCCTTGGTGGTCAGCGGTCCGGAGCCTGGTGTTGAGGTGGCTCAGGCTGGCCTTCTGTTCTTTTCCTCTGGGCTCTTCTCTGTGCCTCCCTGGTGAGGGCTGGGCCTTGGCGTTGGCTGGCTGGTGTGGGCTGCTTGGCTCCCTCCCTGTCTTCCTGTTGCTTTGGGTGCCCTGGGTGGCCTGGCTTTGGCTGGGACCTGGGTCTTTCCCTGATGCCCCTGGTGGTTTGGGGTTTCAGGGTTGGGGTAGTTGTCCCTGTGCCTCTCCTTCCGGGCCCGTGGGGGCGCCGTGTTGGTGGCCTCCTGTTTGCTGGCGCGTCTCTTGTTCAGTCTGCTGGCTTCTTGGGGTTTCTGGGAGCATCTGCCGGGTTGGGCCTCCCTGTTTTTCTCTCCTGTTTTGCCCGTCTGCGGCTGCTCTTGAGTCCGCTGCTGGTTTGGTTGGGGTTTTTCCCTTCCCTGTTACGGGTTCTTGTTCAGTGCCCGATGGCTTCGTCTTCCCCGGTCCCGTGTTTCCCCCCTGTCGTTGGCCCCCTGCTTTTTGGTTGGGGGTGTCTCCCTTGCTGGGGGTTGTTTGTGGCCTCTTCCTCCCGGTTGTCTCTGTTTGTTCTTTGGCTTCCCCTGGTCTCAGAGGCCTTCGGGGTTTTGCCTCTCCCCTTTCTTTAGTTTGTGCCTGGTCTGGTTCCGGGTCAACTGGGTTCCATCCCTGGCTTTCCTTGGGTGGGGTCCTGTTGTTTGCCTCATTTTGGGGGGGTTTGCGCTTCTGGCCTCCCCCTTGCCTTCTTTTGGCGGGGTGCTGGGTTTGTGTCCCGGTGTCTCCTGCTTTCGGGGTGGTTGCCTCGGGCCTGGCCTGTTGACCTGTCCCTGTGCCCCGGGTTCTTCTCCGGGTTTGGCGACCTTTCTGCGGCTGTCCGGTGTCTCCGCTGGTGTTGGCTGCAGGACGTTCCTGCCCCGTGGCCTGGGCCGCATCTGGGATTTCTGTGCCTGTGGGCTCTCTGTTGCTGGTGCTGTCGCTGTTGCATGGGGGGGCTTGCTCATGGTTCCTGCCCTCTCTCTTCCTGGTTTGCTCGGTTTGAGCCTGTCCTTGGTTGGTCCTCTGAGTCGGTGCCTGGGTTCTTTTCGGGCTCCGTCCTCTTCAGGCTCTGCGGCTCTGCTGGGGGCTGCCCCTGGTGTGTTGGTGTTGGTCCTGTGGTTGGTTGTGTCGTTCCTTTGTCTCCTGCTTTTGGTAGGGCTTGTTCGGTCTCTCCTTCCTTCCCCTCAGCTTTTTTTGGTGATGTCGTTGTGGGTTTGTTCGGCGATGGATCGCTTTCTTCCCTTGTCTGTGGGGGTCGCTCTCTGTCGTTGCTCCTGCTGTGTTCAGCTCGGCGGGTGGTGTTTCTGTCCTTGGCTGTTTTCTCGCTGATCGGATGCCCTTCCTGGCTTTTGTTGTGCCGTGTGGGTGCTTCCGCTTCTTCTAGGCCCCCTTCTGCTGGTTGTTTCAGCCCCTCTGGGGGTTCCCTTGGGGCTTGGCTCTGGGTGATGGGCCTCCTTCTGGCCTTGCCTGGGGGTCTTGTGTCCCTCTCATTGCGGCCCTATCTCCATGCTCGGTCGGGTTGCTCTGGGTCTCCTTCTGTTGTCGCCTCGTCGCTGTTCTTGCTGTCTGTTCCTGGTCCTTTCTTGTTGGGTTCTCCTTCTCTGTGGCTGGTTCGGAGGTTCCTGGTGTCGGTTGTCTGCCCTTTGGGTGGCGGCTCCTTGGCTGGGCTCCTTGTTTTGGGGTTTTCCTGGTCATCCCCTGCTTGTTTTGGGGTTTTGGCTCTGTTGGCTTGGTTGGGGGCATTGCTGGTTGTGTGCTCCTGCCTGTGTTTTTTTCTTGTGGTTCTCCCTTTTGCTTCTGTTGGGTGCCGCTTTCGGTGTGGTGTCCCTGGTGTTGGTGGGAGTTCAAAAGGCCGGGTTGTTTGCTTTGATATTCTGAACTTTGTTAAGGAATGGGACGAGGACTGGAGGGACTGGGAGGTAATGCCCTATTACTTACCGGTAATCTTCATTACTCCTGGTCCAGTTGTCCTCGTCCATTCCTTACGCCCCTCCCTCCCTCCCGGCCGGCCGGCCTTCCGGTTGGTGGCTTGGTATTTCAGGCTGAATGCTGGGATGGTACAGCTTATGTACTCCCAGTGGGAGGGGGTGGGTTTAGGTATCCCAGTATTCTCCTGCTATTTTTTTCTGTTGTGGAGATGGTCATCTCCACTTTGTTATGGAATGGGACGAGGACAACGGGACCAGGAGTAATGAAGATTACCGGTAAGTAATAGGGCATTCCGAGGCAGGAATGCCCTGAAAATTTGTGCACACCACAACATTATTCAAACGCTGAAGCGGTCACCAGTAGTTGGCCACTGGATCTAAACAGATGTTGCCGAAAAACGGGGTGAATACAAATTCCAGCCACTTATGTTGAAAACGCACTGCAGCACCGTAAGTTCAGGCGTCTGCATACCGTCCCAGAGGATCGAGACCTGGCTGGAATTTGTTAATGAGGTGTGTTACCACGAACCCGGTCCCAAGATACTTGTTTCCAGTCCAGGGAAGACCTGGCTTGGCAGTTCAGGCTGGACTGTTCCCATGAGGCACAGGGTCAAGACTGATTTGCATATGGCTGGGTCTGAACTGGGGTGGCGAAGTGAGCTAAAGAATGATGATGGATTAATTCCAGATCTGTGACTGGGGGTGAGTGTCTGAAAAGTTTTAGCGCTCCATCCATCATCTCCTTGTGTTTGCGGAATTTGTTTCCACCCAGGTTTTCAGCAACATCAATTAATTAATAATAATAACTACGTTGAGGTGTTGTGCAAGAGGGCACTCGTTTGTCCTGAAGAGACCCACGTAAACCACAAATTGGGTCAAAACGCCGACATTGTAAATAGGGATTGTCTGATGTGTATACATATTGAGGGCAGTAATTTGGGAATATGCACTGTACTGCTGGTATATATAGAATCACTTTTGTACAAACTTTGCATTATAAATTAGAGAACATATTAGAGAAAGTGAGAAACTTAGGAATTATATTAGACAACAGACTGACATTTGAAAGCCAAGTCAACCAGATTACATCATCCGTTTTTTACATTCTTAAGATGTTTTGGAAAAGACAAAAGACAGTGGTCATGGCCTCGCATTATCCAAATTGGATTATTGTAATGCACTCTACACTAAAATGCAGCAAAAACTATTGAATAAATTGCAAACATTGTGAAATGTAGCATTTTGGCTTCTATTTGGAATCCTGTAGCATCAGTCAGCATCTCTGGTGTTTAGGGAGGTACATTAGCTACCTATAAAGAAGTGAATTTCTTTTAAGGCTCTATGTGTTGCCTTTAAAGCACTTCATAACTCAGGCCCTGATTACCTTAAATATAGTTTTCTTGGTACATTCCCTCCAGGCCACTGTGCTCATCTACTGCTAAAAATGTAATGGTCTTTCAGGAGGCTGAAGCAAAGTTATGGCAAAATTATGGAACTCCCTCCCCTTTAAACTCAAGGAAATGACAAATCTCCTTCATTTTAGGAAAGCATTATCACTTGGCTGTTTAGTCAATAGTATTTGCCCATCATCTTTACAGTCCCCCTCATTTATTTTAGTTATTCTCCTCACATTGAATTTAGGTGAAAGGCAGTGCCAAGACGCCTTTGGCCTTTCGAGCGCTTGATAAATATAACTTTCATTTAATTTTATTTTCATATATACATCATTGTCAAATTCTGTATACGACTGCACTTTTGAGCACTGCGCCCTCAGCACGATTTTAATTATGTATGATTTATTACACCTATTTTGAAAATAAACTCTACAATCTGTTTGAAATGTGAAGTTAGAAGGCTATATTAGGTTTTTAACAAAAAGAGTCCCACGGAACCGTTGTTTCTGTTCTTGCTCATTTCCCTGGTTGGGTATTTGGGCTTAAGGGTTAGGTTCTGTGTTTTCTAATTCTACAGAACTAAAATGGCAACATTTGCCTGCAGTCCATGTGCGTCGGCATCAATGTTCCATAGCAATGACATGAGAAGCTGCACAGGAGTTCACATTCCCCTCTTCACAGAAGCTCATTGGTGGAGAAGGTAGAGATTGCACCAAAGATTTGTGTGAGGCAAACAGGAGGACTCATTGCCACATGGACATGTCGAAGTACTGCTTCCTGATTGCACACCTGACATCTTTCAAAAGGTAAGTGGGGATAGTAGCATAGCTTAACATATAAATAGTAAGGGAAACCTAATAACCCTTCAGCCAATGCAATAACCATGAGGCTTTGTAATCCTATGGAGAAAGTAGGAATGTGTGATGTAAAATATTTGAGATATTTCTGATAGGCACCTTATTTATATAATACCTGCTGGGATTATTGTGATAAATGTGTGTACACATGGTGCATAATAAATAACATTTTATTGTAAAATATTAACAACTGTGGGGCAGATTTACAAGCCCCTTGCGACAACTTTACGCCGCTGTTGCGTCACTTCTGTGATGCAGCTGCGTTGTAAACAATACGCCATGTTGCCACATATTTACAACGTGACGCATCAAGGGAGATGCATCATGTTGTAAAGCCCTGCGCTACATTATACCTGCATCAGGTATAATGTATGCAGGGTGGGCGTTCCGACGTGAGAAAGACTCGTAAAAGTGAGGCTGAGTCAGTTTTACGACGCCACTGAGTCACAACCTTACGCCTGCTTCAAGCAGGCGTAAGGAGTGACGCAGCATGTTAGGAATAGGCATCCCTAACCATTGCTGGAGTTGCGCTGTGCTTGCGACACGACTCCAGCAATGCTCTGCTTGTACGCCAAAAGATGCGTCACGCATCTGTCTATCCTTGCGCCACGGTGCGCCGCATTGTAAATGCAACGCATCCACGGTGGCACAAGGGTTTTTTTACGGGACGCAAATGAACTGATGCATCTCTGCTAATGTGCAGAGATGCGCCAGTTCTTGTAAATCTGCCCCTGTGTTTGTCTACTGTTTCTTAGTGCCAAGGGGGATCTGTATTTATATCCAATACTCCCTCTGCGGATGAGTGTTACTCGGACAGAAGCGGATGACTCCTAGCACTCTGATATTTCTGAGCATAACTCCTTGTGGTAAGGAGTGAGAAATATCTGCCCGACCTCCTTTTCTCCAAAGAGGGTATTCTATCTACTATTTCTCTTGGGGCTTAGGAGATCTACTCAGATGAAGGGTGGTTCGCGACAGGTAGGAGGATTTGGTAAGCTTTTTTATGGGGTAAATTATTTTATGTTAGGTTTTATGGGGATGTACAAGAAAAGTTTAGAGTACAAATGACCTGTTCCACCTGACTCTAAGCAGGAAGATTTTCCAAGGTAGAATATTAGCCTGGGTATGGTTCCAATTGTTAAGCGTACAATTGAAACTTGACAAGACGCACTTATTGTGATGATCTATGCATGGAAAAATATTTTTGAGAATCAGTAATTTACGCCAATTAACAAATGTCTTTACGATTCGGGACTTAAAGTCAGACAGGTGCCTATCTTTGGAAAAATTTTGCAAGTCTTACCAGAATATTTTAGCTCAATGTGTCCTTTAACAGTAAGCCATAAACAAGCAGGTTACAATTTTACTAACACAAATATAGGCTAAAGCTACAGGAAATACGGAAGGTGGATAATCCAAATTAATTTTAATCTGCACGTCTGTTCGGAATAGAAATTGCTGTCTCTTTTTTAAGATTCAGATTCAAATCCTAAAACGAAGTCACTAAAATCCCATCAAAAATAGTTCCGCATTTCAGCCAGTTATTTTGCTATAGGATACAGTGAATGACTAGATCTAAGACTGTGATTACATTCAATTACTGAAAAAGATCTTCCACTGCCCAAGAAAATCAAACATCCTTTAATTGTTCATATTAAAGAGAGATGTCTCATAGAGTGGCATTAGCCGATGCTTGTCTTGAACGACCTCTAAAGTGTTTCTTCTAAAATGTTCAAAACTGGATATCACCTACTGTTAGATTGGTGCTCTGATCACACCATACACCGTAATTGAACTGTTTTTCTACAAGTCCCTCCTCTATCTTCATGCAGTTTGCAATTTACATTTTAGACAACAAAAAGATAATATCAGTTGGGGACCGCAGGGTGGGGCATAAAATCACGACAAAATTAATTTAGGAATTTGGTGTGTAGACTTTCAAGATTAAACCAGAATCTGATTAAGGAATATGTGTCCATAACATTGTCTAAAGGGAGGGGTTTTATGCTGAGGCAGCACGGTGTATGAGGTGTCAAATGGGTGCTGGGTACTTCCGTTGGCATGTGTGGGGCTTCCTGTAGACATTCTGGTGCATCTAGGGATGTGTGGTATGCTCTTGATAGAGTGTTATGTGATCAGTTCTTCCCCTGGAATGCTTATTGCAATCTATGGGGTGTTGGGTGATTGTCATGTGGTTCATGGCACCTTCCCTTGGGAGTTGATTACTCTCCATGCTTGTCTTTTGAGTACGGGTCCTTGCTATGCTTTATTGAGTGCTCCTCTTAGTGTGCTGTTTGGTAATATGGGTGAACCAGTCGCGTGACCATCGATGCTTTCTTTTGTGGGCTTGGTGCTTCAGTTGATGTGTGTTGATTTCAAAGTGGAATGGTGCTTAGACAAAGGGCAACCCAATATACCTGCTAGGAACGTGGGTAAAGTATGTTAGAAAACAATGGTTCACTTAGGACACAATTTAATTCATATTCAAGCAAACGCTTTAGTAGATTGGTTACCTCACAATAAGTGCATTCAAGCTAGCTCCTGCAGAAGATCACTGTGTGATCACTTTGAGCACCAGACACGTCCTTTTCCTCTTTTTTAAGATTGTGATTGTTATTCTGTGCTGGCCAGCTTGCCTGTGTTTATTGTGAGTTGGTAACCAATACACCAAAAATGTGTCTGAATATGCATTAAACGGTATCCTTAGTGAACTATTGCTTTTCTAACATTCGAAATGGAATGGGGTTTTCCAAACTTCCATAGCATGATTGGGGCTTTCAGTACTTCCAGTAGTAGTTACTTTATTCGGTTGTAACAACCATCAAAGTTTGCAACAAAACAGAATAAAAAATTTAAATAACAGTACACAGAACATAAATCGTATTATTGCCTAGTTCGCCGTAACCATGACGGACAAGAAACAGCAGCACCTCTAGTACAAAGTGAATACACCTTGAGTCAAATACCACTGTAAATATATAAATTATACAATACAAATAAAATACTAAACAACAAGAATGCAAAACATAAATATAGCTAGTATCCATATACAATGATAGCAGCATACACAGTAGCAGCCCTCATCAAGGTCGTTCCTCTGGTTTAAAGAGCCAAGTGCTTCAGAAATGATGTAACTGCTGGTACCACAATAGTATTACAAAATCAATAAGATCACACCATAAATAGGGTCAATACAGAATAAAAACACATTAAATATATATCAATAAAATACAGTAAAACACCATAAGATCAATACATAAAAAGGCAGTTCATTGTAGCATATGAAGAGTAAAATAGAGCCCATAATCATCACGCTGTTTGATTTTTAAAAATTGCATTACGTTTGTGCCAAACTCAGTTCCCGACATATGGGGATGATCCATTTACTACAGGGGGACGAATACTCTGGGCAAAAAAAGAGTAGGTGTGATTCGTTTTCGTCACCCTGATTGCACATAGGACAGGCCAATGTTGCCTGTGCTTTATTCCATTTGTGGGTAAATGATCTTACAGGGAGTGCTCCCAAACGAAAACGTATAAAAAGGCTTTTAGGAAAGGCTGAAGGTATAAAGTCTAAATATTCCTCAAAAAGGGGTAGAAATTTAAAATCTAAAAATGTGTTAGTCAAAGATCCTACAAAACTTCTACTTGCTATCCCTTCATTAATACAAGGCCAGTAGGTGGTTTTTAGAAGGCTTATATCAGTGTTGTTTAATTTGGTAGGATCAGCCCAAAATCTATGGAGACCTAGCTTACCCATCCAAGAGGACACATGTTTAAACCATGGGAGCGATGTAGCACCTGGTTGTTTAAGAACATCATTTAGGAATCCCTGTAGTCAGAAAGCTCTGGTGTGCACCAAAGACGGACCCAGTATACAAATATTTTCAGGCAGCCAGATCAGTTACTCTTTTTAATCCCAATTCTAAATAAAATGGGGTAAGAGGTGTACTACGGGGGACACATAATGCTTTCCTAACAAAGCTATTTTCTGCCATTGCAAGGGGCTGGGCATCAGCATAGCCCCAGACTTCAGCTCCATAGAGAGCAGCCCCCTGTGCCTTGGCCCGATAGATCTCCAAAACTGGCGACACTACATGGGACACCGTTTTCTTCTGCGTCCTCAAAATGGCATTTGACCTATGTTCAATAAGGAGTTTACTTTTCATGATCTGATCCGACCATTTAAAGCTGTCCATGAATCGAACCCCTAGGTAATCAAAATTATCTACCCTCTTGAGGATCTCGTTACCAACCCTAATAGATATTTTGCCTTTCCTAGACCCCTTACCCAATATCATAAATTTTGTTTTATTAACATTTAGCTCAAGACCCCTATCATTACAAAAGCCTAAGAATTTGTTTACCATGGTCTGCAGACCCATGGGAGACTTTGAAATGAGTAGAGAATAGTCGGCGAATAATAAAATCGGTACCTTCCTGTTATTCAACATTGGGGAGTCATTTACACTATTTTCCAATACTTTAACTATATCATTTAAGTGGAGAGAAAACAAAGTGGTGGCAAGACACAGCCTTGCCTAGCTCCACGTTCAATTGGGATGCGTTCAGTTAGTTCACCATTCGGGCCCCAGCGTAGTTGGGCAAAGTTTTTCTCACGTAGTTTACTCAGTAAGTGTACAAGATTGGTGGGAACTCCTAGATTTGATAAGACCTGCCATAGATTGGAACAGGGAATGAGGTCAAAGGCAGCTCTAAGATCTATAAAAGCTACGTAGAGCAAACCCTGATTTAAAAGCACATTTTTCCAGTATAATAATGGAAATCTAAAAATCTGGTCAATAGTACTGATTTTTTTATCTAAAACCGGCCTGGAAGGGTGACAGGATTTGATTTTCGTCCATCCAATCCATCAGTTTATTCAAAATTTGCCTACAGAAATTTTTTGGGGCATTATCTAACAGGCTTATGGGCCTATAAATTGCTGGATTGCTAGCATCTCCCTTCTTAAAAATAGTTATTATCTCTGCCCCCCTCCATGATTCAGGGATATCTCCCCCAGCCAAAATTGCATTTGTTAAGTTAAAATAGGTTGACCAGATGAGCGGCTCTGTCTTAAAACGTGAGTGTCAAAAATTGTGAGATGCACTCCAACGTATTCCCATTTCTGCTTTTTCCACTGTATAAGCGTGCATACTTGATTAACGCTCCGCCCAATTGCGCTGCAACAAACTGACCATAAAGGAACCACATTTAGGTGCCTATTCAAGTTGCACTGCCAAACCATTGAATGAATCCAATCAATCAAATTTTTTTCGTTCCTTAATCTTTTACTTAATCAAATTTTACTTAGTTTCCTTTTCACCATTTTTTCATTCTCTTCAATTCATTATATCCATTCGAGTGCAATACGATGATGTTCACATAAACACAGGAGAAATACTAGTTTCCACTTGTCACATCTTTATTAAAAATGCCCAATGCATTTCGGGATGTTCCCTTCATCAGGGGCATCTAAAATACAAAAAATTCCCAGAATTCATGTCCATGACCATTGTCATGCTGATTACACATCAAATCGCACATCAAATGACATGACGACATGACGAACAGACTTAATCTATTTTTCTCAAACTATTATCTATTAAACATCCTAAATTTGTTACCAACTACATTTCACATGCCATCAAAAATTAGTGCGGTGTAAGCAACAATCCCCTTTACAAAAAGCACGCCTCGTTGTCAACTGCTTTAAACCAAAGCTTCCAATCTTTTAAATTCCATTTCTCCCACGATACATCCAACAAACGCTTATTCAAACCTTCAAACAACACAGCCTCGGGTCAACTTACCGTGACTTGTATTTCTTTACATCCGATATTACATAATCCAAGCACGTAAAAAACCCACTCTTCTAGAGCAGGCGTATGTGACTCCTGTCATCACGTTAATATTTTCTCAAAGTGCCGCAGCACACATCTCTACCACGTTTGTGACTCAGCTGCAGTAAACTTACTTGGCTTTTTAACACCCCACCCCAATCAGATAATTAATCACGTGCTTGCTTTGCACCAAACCACGGACTTCTGCTATTCCGGGCCCACCCTCAATCACATCATTCCTCAGTGAGTACTACATGTACCAGCATTCCTTTTCCTAGGCCATATGAAATATTCTACGCTCCTGTGTACCCTAGTTGGCAGTGACATCATTCTGTAAAGTGAGTGTTAATAATCATCAAGTCTTACACCCTCCAAAATACAACTATTTGGATTCTATAGCATCCAGGCCTAGGAAAAGGAATGCTGGTACATGTAGTACTCACTAAGGAATGATGTGATTGAGGGTGGGCCCGTAATAGCAGACGTCCGTGGTTTGGTGCAAAGCAAGCACATAATTAATTAACTGATTGGGGTGGGGTGTTAAAAAGCCAAGCAAGTTTACTGCAGCTGAGTGAGTCACAAACGTGGTAGAGATGTGTGCTGCGGCACTTCGAGAAAATATTAACGTGATGACAGGAGTCACATACGCCTGCTCTAGAAGAGTGGGTTTTTTACGTGCTTGGATTATGTAATATCGGATGTAAAGAAATACGAGTCATGGTAAGTTGGTCCAAGGCTGTGTTGTTTGAAGGTTTGAACAAGCGTTTGTTGGATGTATCGTGGGAGGAATGGAATTTAAAAGATTGGAAGCTTTGGTTTAAAGCAGTTGACAACGAGGCATGCTTTTTGTAAAGGGGATTGTTGCTTACACTGCACTAATTTTTGATGGCATGTGAAATGTAGTTGGTAACAAATTTTGGATGTTTAATAGATAATAGTTTGAGAAAAATAGATTAAGTCTGTTCGTCATGTCATTTGATGTGCGATTTGATGTGTAATCAGCATGACAATGGTCATGGACATGAATTCTGTGATTTTTTTGTATTTTAGATGCCCCTGATGAAGGGAACATCCCGAAATGCATTGGGCATTTTTAATAAAGATGTGACACGTGGAAACTAGTACTTTTCCTGTGTTTATGTGAACATCACAGTATTGCACTCGAATGGATATAATGAATTGAAGAGAATGAAAAAATGGTGAAAAGGAAACTAAGTAGGCAGTGCAACTTGAATAGGCACCTAAATGTGGTTCCTTTATGGTCAGTCTGTCTTAAAACGGTCACCCGGAATTTTATCGGAGCCTGGTGCCTTAGCTAATTTAAGAGAATTTATTGCAAATAGGAGTGGTATGTGACTTTTGCTCTATTGGATATTCTATTATACCTTCAGTTGCGCTTACAGCACTAGCTGGGTTGTCGGATTTTCTCGGGGAATAAAGGGATGAAAAATGCACCACCCATTTGTCAGTTGGGATTTATAGATACCTCTAGCAGTACGAATTTTGCCTCTATCCCCCTCAACTATTGCCATCTTCAATGAGTTCTTCGTTGCTTTGCAGTCAGAATTGAACCATACATTATGCTTAGAGTGTGTGGTATTAGTAGCAATCCCCTCTTTATAGAAGATCTTTTGTAATTCACCAAACAGCTGATTATGAACTGTAAGAATAGGTATTCTAGCTGGATCTATCCCCTCATATTGTTCTAATGAGGCAACAAACTGCATATAGAGTTCTGAATATACTTTTTGATCTGCCATAACCTTGGGCCATTTTACAGAGCGACGATTGTTGGTTACGGCTGGAGCAGGGACAACCGTGAGCAAGGCAGCATACCCTTGCACCAAAGGCTCTCCAGCAAATGTCACCTCAAGAGAATTGTGATCGCTATCAGACCTTACATTAATTCCCATATCAGCCACTAAAGGCCATAGTCTCACGTCAATTAATACATAATCAATTACACTAGCAGATAGTCCCCTCTTAAATGTAGGTGCACGAAGAGAGTCAGAGGTGGTGCGACCATTAAGGGCTCTCAGACCTCTACTGGTAATCAACAAGACTATTTGTAATGCACAAGAAGTAAAGTTTTTCCTTGGGGCACTGTCAATGCTGGAATACCCCAATACTCGTCTTCCTCTGCAGTAATCTCTGTTTAAAAAGAACAGGGTTCAAAGGGGGTGTTAAAATCTCCCGCCACTATTATTTTCATATCAGGTGTAAATCTTCCAGTATGGTATCTAATACTGCTAAAGCAGCGGAAATATCATTGGGCTTAACTGATCTAACATAAATATTAAATAGTGCCAAAGAGAGACCAGAGGGTAGAGTAGCCAAAGTCCCCATTAAGTCTGGGCAATCTATTTTCAAAGGAGTTAAAGTGCTAAAGCAACCATTCTTTACCAATGTTAAAAGCCCTCCACTAGCTCTGCCAAAATGCAAGGCAAGTTTGGCGTCAACGCTAAGAGATGTGTACCCATCTATATAGACTCTCTCTGTAGCCCAAGTCTCCTGTAACAGACACACATCAAAGTCCTTAATACACCTTAGCCAGTCCTGAACGCATAATTTCACACTTAAACCAGCTAGGTTCCAAGACAGTAAACTTAAACGAGGAAAAATGGCATAATCATCATCATTATTAATATTAGATTTGGGCCCTAAAAGATCTTGTGAACTGGCAGGTTCGTCAGGGAGACGTATGTTACAATCATCATTGTTATATCTTTTGAATGAACTTTGTACCCCCTCATACAAAACCTCCTTGTTGTTACTAATGCCTGGGGGGTACAATTGAGGATATATAGGAGCAGTACCGCTAGTAGTCACTATATCCCCCAGTGCTCCGGATTTTGTGTGGCCTGAACTCTTACAGGGATGCATACACAATATGTTGTGCAGTCAATCTGGTGCATTCATGGGAGATAACAGAGCAGAGGAACTAGGGATAGAAGCATTAGGTATTTGGACAGAGCCCTGATTATGCTGACCCATCAAATTCCTCAATAGTGGAGAGAATGCTTTTAATTGAATTCCTGTTTGTTTTTCCCCAACATAATCGCAAGTACGTAGTTCAAAATTAATTAGATTTACAGCCAGAAAGTTGGAGCATAGGACAGCATGGATATGGTCATAAGGTGAAGATGGAATTGAGCGCCTTTTTGCAAATACAATATCAGATCTAATTATAGATAAGCAATTCCGCTATTGTCTTAGCCAGTAGATCACTTTATTAATCAGTGCCTCAGTATCCTCCCAGACACCTGGGTTCAGTTTAGGGACCCGTACCATATATATGGACCTATTCGATTTCTGTTTATTCCTAGAAAGTTGGGGGTCAGATTTCAGAGAGTAACTCCTTGTGGGTAGGTAGGGAGCAGAACCAGGAGGAATAATGGGAAGAAAGGAAAACCCATGAGATAGGATGGTGCAATGGTCTTCTCGGTGAAAATTTACTCGCTATCATCGGATGGGTAGCCCACTGGGGCAAAGGTGTTAGGGGGTTCACAGAGACAGGGTCGGGAATAACACCTGGTGGCGGGAGTTCCCTATGCCAATTCTGACTTGTAGTCATCAGGTAAGCATTAACATTAGAAGTGCCAATGGTGCCATCAGTGGAACTTTTATCAGCAGCCCTTGTAGTGGTAACGGGTAGCAACTTTGTATCCCTGCCCACCTCAGAAGAAGGAGCCTTTCATTGCGCGACTGCCCCGGCCTCCTACAGCTACAGCTACACGAAAGTTTTGCTTTAAGGTCCATTACATTAGAAGATAATAACCCAAGTTGGATGCAAAGCTCACTCATTTTACTATACAACAATTCACTGTCCACTAAGTTGTTCATCATAACTGACGGAGTACTATGTGTTCTTGGCAAAACAGCGGTAGAAAAAGTGTCCTGTAGTGGAGCTTCCGGTATTGCCACTTCCACTATAACATCCGTAGGTTGAATAGGATCAAATCGGTTGTGACAAGGCACATTCGGGATCACTGTAATGGTGGGATATAAGGAGCACGGGGTCTTATTTGGTTGCTCAGCAATGTCGGCTTCAGTGGACTGGGGCAAAGCAGGATCCGAATCAGAAACATAGACAGGCCCAGTAACTATGCTTCCCAATACCATTGCACGTGGTAAACCAGGGGCCTCAGCCAGAGTAGAATTCAAAGTAGGAGCTCTAGGGGCAGCCAATGCTTTAAACATAGCCGGGACTTTCGGCGCTTTGGCCTCACCTCTAGAGTTACTTGATGTACTTGATGTAAGGCGCTGCTCAACCTCATCAATTAGAGTGTTGATAAAAGCTAGTGTGAATTGGTTAAGAGCAGCAGCCCCGGATCTGGCTCCTTGTCTCACTGGACCTGATTTCTTTGTTTTTTTTGTTTTAAGATCATGATTCACAATGTCCCCTGCCTTACGTTTACCCATAGGTGGTCCTAAACAACAACCAGCAGGCAACAAGATAGTGGTAAGTAAATGAAAGGCACAATCGTAGTGTACAGTACCTTAGAAGATGCCTCTCAATCCTTACGGCGTAATTGTCAGAGTGGTAGCCCAGCCCAACCTCTTCCGGGCTTTGACGGGCGCAGTACTTTGCTGGAAGCTTCCAGAGCATTTTTTCTGCACGAACTGGGTGCTTTCCTTGGAGCCTACCATGTATAGGGGATTACCTGTGTGAACAATCAGAATATTGCAGGTTATCAAGACGTTCTGTGACTAAATAAGACATGAAAAGGAAAGCCATGTGGCTTTGTGAAGTCATGACATTCTACATCTCTACTTGTCCTTTCATTTTATGAATGAAAGGACAAGTCAGTTTGCTGGCATTTAATCAAGAGCTGCAGGTTGGCTGCAGGTGACTGCAGCAGCTCCTCAACCCACTAACCTATCCTAAGCAGCTTCTTGGAGGGACACCTGAGGCACCATTGGGTCAGAGGGAGTAAATGTGAAAGCCAGGCCTAATTCCAACCCTCATTCTTTTCTGTGGTGAAGACACAGTATCAAAACAACAATTTGAGAGTGAGAAGCAAGTAGACAGCCCGTTCTTCTTCCCAAGTAATCAGTACAATAACATTATGAGAAAGGTCTCTAAATATATTTCATTCTTATACTTGTAACCTCCTATTCGAGGTCTTTTTGTTAGGTATACTGCCTAGGTACCCATAGGGTTTCAAAAAGAACCCTCACTCACCTACATAGTAGGTGACATGCTTCATCATAGGGTTCCCACCCTGGTCACCGAATGTTTCCAGTGTGTGCTACAACGCTGGATTACAGCGGAGCTGGTTTTTGATTTTCCTAGGGTGAGATAGTGATGGTGTGTTAAATAGTGAAAAGGTGCAGTATTTAAAATTGGCTCAGAAGACAGTTGACAGCGATAGCAGCCAAAGTGAGGGTAATCTCGAACAATTTTGAGAGATGAAATAGGCAGAAGAAGATGGTGCGCTGATGATAGAATCTGGATGACAAAGGTGTCGTTGCAATAGATGACTGCAAACAAAAAGAATGACTAGAATGACTGTCCACAGAGTGGGGGTACCAGTAGCTGGAGCCAGGGTGGTAGCAAGACAGCAGTGGAACAGAGAGGAAAAAAGAAGAAATTAGTATGAAGTATAGCTGGACACTGGAAAGTCTAAGGGTAGGACACTGCTGTTATCTTAAAGTTATGAACACCATGGGGCTTCTCTCTGGTTTAGTTGGTCTCTTGAGTGCTGCTGCTGACCTCTCTTTCTGATGACTATCTGCATTCCTCTTTCATTTCTCCCTTGTAGTTACACATCTTTCTTTCCACCTGTCTAAGTTAGCAGAACCTTTTGTCCAGTTTCTCCTGTCTCTGGGATGCATCTTGCATTGTATCACTTTCGCCTACCCGAAAGTGGCATGTCCGTATTGTGTTTTTAACCTCAGTTCCTGCTGTTTTTCCAATGGAGAAAAGTTCCTGGGCTTTGGAATGTCCACCTGATTAGGTGACTGATATAAGTGGTTGGAGTCAGTAGGCTGAGGCCCATGGACAACATCCTACCATGGAGGCTTTCTATTCTATTCTTGGCAATTTATAGAGCGCATAGCTACCCAATAGGCTTCCCAGCGCTAAACAATCAACAAGACTCTAATCAATCAGCGATTCCAAGGCTAGACCCCAGACAGGCCAAAACCACAACTAAGCAAATCTTCCTGAAGATTAGTTCATTTTCATGTTTGCGTATCCTAATTGGTCAGGAGTTCCAGAGCTTGGGGGTCAGATAGGAATAGGACCGACCTCCACTTCTTAGACCATTGGAGTCACCATCAATAATGAGTTTGCGGACCTCAAGGCCCTAGCAAGTACATAGGGCTGCAGTAAGGACTGTATCAGTCGAGGGCCCTTTTTGTAGTACACCCTTTAGGCAATACAAAGGGCTTTAAATTGTGTCCTTGGTTCAGTTGGTAGCTGTAGGAATTGGCCTTTTTGGCTAAAGTTCCCTAAAACTTTTTGCTTTCCCCCTAGACCGTTTTCCTGACATAGAGTGCCAATTTAGATGCTTTGGGTACTTTGCCACTGCTGATCAGTGTCAAAGTACAGGAGTTCCCTGTAATGGTAATTCGTTGGCCATTATTGGTATGTTTGCCTTACTAGTAGAGTCCCTAGTGATGTGCACTGTGTGTGCCAGGGCTAGTAATGCAAAGGGTACGCGGAGAAGGGAACTCAGGCCTGCAGTGTAGGGCCTGCGCGCAGTTTGCTAAGTTAGCATGTTGTCCTGACAAGTGCAACCACTTGTCAGGCCTTACTTTCCCTTTTGCATACACAGTGGGCACCCCTGTGGTAGGTCCCAGGTAACCCCTGGGCAGGGTGCCATGTAAGTAAAAGGCAGGACATATATTGAGGTGTGTGTTATGTCCTGACAGTGAAAAACACTCCATTTTATTTTTCACTGGTGAAAGGCCATTCTGCCCATAGGACAGAATGGGGGAGGCTGGGTATTGTGTTTGTTAGCCTAGTTTCCCATAAGTTTAAAATGGAAAGGTGAAGTTTGGTATGTATGAACTCACAGCATCATAACCCATCTTTCTATGAAAGTGGTTTTGTCACTGTGTGTTCAGAAGCCGCTCTTTTAGAAAGTGGCTGAGTTTTGTGCTTCAGGCATTTCTGTGTGTCTCTGTTGAATGTGGATTAACTGTGTGGATCTGAGAGGGGAGGGGGTGAGATGACACCAGGCTGACCTGCAGCTGGAGAGTATGCGAGGAGAAGCCCCGGGAGGTGAAGAGGCCTGGGTTGCGGCTATAAAACAATTGACCCATCTCCTGCTGAGTGATTAAGGATCCAGACCCCCAGTATCAAAGGGAGAAAGGTGACACTGGGAGGGAGACACCCAGAACTGATTTAGGCAGGGGTCAGGGACCCCTGAGCACAACGAACTTCAAAGACATTTAGGGATATATCTATGAGAGCTGAAATCCCTGAACGTTGGAATGAAACAGAAATGGATTGAGACTGAAAAGGCTTGGACCCATTCTGTGGTCAAGAGGAACCTCTGCTAAAGAAGGAACAACTGAAGAGACTGCTGTGGAAAGACCAATCCTTGCTTCGTGATCTGGGGCTGGTCTGCAGTTTGCTGTTCTAACTAAGGGAGAGGCTGTTGGGACTGTGCTTGGAGGCGCTGGGTCCCCCTGCTTGGAGAAGACTGTGCTTTGTGCTGTGTCTTGTAACCCCAAGGGCCAGAGGTGAGCTGGCTCCCTGTTTGGAAACACAGGAACATAAAAGTTTCCGGAGAAGTTTCAAGCAACGCGGTGGGCGCGTGTTGTGGCAGCTTGAGACCCTCAGAAGGTGTGCCCTGTGATCTTGGACACACGGAGGAGAAGCGAGACTCGGACGCGCTGGGTGCGTGTTGCGGTGCACAGGAGGCGTTGGTGAAGAGCGCCTGGTGAACTTGTGCATCGACGGAGGAGTGAGTCTCGGACGCGCTGGGTGCGTGTCGTGGTGCACAGGAGGAGTCGGTGAGGAGTGCCTACTGAAGTGTGCACCGGAGGTGAAGTGAGACTCGGATGCGCAGGGTGCGTGTAGGGGTGCACCGCAGGTGCTGGTGAAGAGGGCCTGGTGAGCGGGTGCATCGGAGGTGAAGAGAGTCTCGGACGCGCTGGGTGCGTGTCGCGGTGCACTGGAGGCATTGGCGAGGAGCGCCTGGTCAACGCGTGCATCAGAAGTGGAGTGAGTCTCGGACGCGCAGGGTGCATGTCGGGGTGCACCGAGGCATTGGTGAAGAGCGCCTGGTGATCGAGTGCACCGGAGGAGAAGCGAGGCTCGGACACGGTGAGCGTGTCAAGGTGTGGCCGGAGGCGTTGGTGAAGAGTGCCTGGATATCGGGGCACCGGAGTTGGAGTAAGTCTCAGTGAAGCAGTGTGCGTGCTTTGGTGCAACCTGGGACTGTGGAGGTGATCGGCTGATCATCGTGTGCACCGGAAGAAAGTGAGTCTCTGCAGCGTGGTGTGCGTGTCTTGATGCGAACTGAGACCGCAGGAAGGAGTGCCGGTTGAACGTGCATTCGGAGTCGACGTGAAGTCCCATCAGCGTTGTGTGTGTGGCTTTGTGCCAGAAGAGACCCGGAGGGTGCGGTGGTGAACGTGAACCCGGAGTAACGTAATCTCAGGGGCGTGGGGTACGTGTGCCCTGCGGCCGCCTGAGACCTTCCTAACAGTCGCGGCTCGGACCGGCAGCCCCGGTGGAGCTGAGCTGCCAGGCCGAGCCGCTGAGGCCCATTGAGAAACTTCTGCACAAAAGGCCTAATTCATTGAAGGAGGAGAGGAGAGTGGGGTCGCGCCCCCCAGGTAACGTGGATCACTGCCTGGGCGGGGTGCGGGCTCGGAGGGACACTCTCTCGGACTCTCTGTCCTTCTGACATCGTGAGCCTTTGCTTCGGCTCAGATTGGGGCACGTACTGACCAAGGAGTGGTGGTACTGGGGCCCGAGTGGGAAGCTGTACTTTATTTCATCGTGAGTATGTGTGGGGGGCAACTGTTATCGAAGAGGCTGACTGTCGTAATACACATTGCCAATATTGCTGCTAACGAACTGCCGGACTGTCTTATGACGCCTGACATTATTTCCGCCTAACGAAGTACACGATTGTAGCGCTACGCATTGCATTATTTCTCCCATGCAAAGTACAGGATTGTAGCGGCCCGCATTGCATTATTTCGTCATTGCAACATACATGATTGTAGCTACGCATTGCATTATTCCTTAATTGCAAAGTACATGATTGTGGCGGCGCGCATTGCATTGTTTCTTCATTGCAAAGTACGTGATTGGGGTGTGACGCAGTGCATTATTCCTTCATTGCGCAGTACATGATTGTAGCGGTACGCATTGCATAATTTCTCCCATTGCAGGTACCGGAGAGTGCCGTTACGCATTGTATTATTTCTTCTGTGCCCGGCACAGGATTGTATCGTTACGCAGAGCACTATTGTTGTCCATTGCAACGTGTGTGATTCTAGCATTACGACCAGAATAGCGTTTGGAAAGCGGTGGTTGAGATTTGAACCTACCAGCCAGCCGGAACGAATATTACCCTGTATTATATGTTGGCTTTTGTAACGTGTGGTCTAATCATATATCTTTCTATATAAAGTTTATATTCGTTTTATCAAACTCGTGTGGAGTCCATTTGTGGTGTCACCAGGGGGTTGCTGTGGGCGTGGTTGCACACACTGTACTCTCGTGCCTTGGAGATAGGCCTGGCTGCTCATGCCAAGCTACTAAGGGGGTGAGCAGGGCTATCTCAAACGGTGTCCTTACTTGGCCTAACGTTGAGTGGGGAGTCCCGGGTCGCGCATTTGTGACAGTGACGCGCGACGGGGACTCCGGCTTCCAACATTAGCCAGTGTAACAAGGGCAATGAATTTGAAACTAAATGGTGCCAAGGAACCTTCAATAGGAGTCATTTGACTACGTATAGTGGACAACCTAAATAAAGGGAATTTCTGTAGTCAAGGCGTGACCGTATAAGAGCCTGTAAAAGTAACCTTTGAGAAGAAAAAGGTAAGAGATCTAGTGTCTTTCTGAGCATTCTAAGCATGCCACAGCAGTTTGCTGCAACCTGCCTAGCTTGAGTTTCATAGGTGAATTTGCTGTCCAACCACATACCTAGGTTTTTTTTTTTTTTTTCAAATACTTTATTGAGTTTTTCAATAAACAAATGACCAACATACCATGGTTGGAAAGACATATGGGTGAAACAAACAACTCAATGTTACATAAGAGCATAAGCATAAAACTTTACCCAAATTCAATACTGAATATTCCAAACCATATATAATCAATGATAAAAAAGAAGAAAGAAAAGAAAAAAAAGAAAGAAGAAGAAAATAGAGAAATCCTATACAACTAATCATCAAGAGACAACCAAGATAAAGATACGAGTACCATGTACAAATAATGTTAATGACCTTTCCCTGTATACACGAGGAACTGTAATAAACAAGTATTGTCAATATAAGTACAAAAACAAAACCTAATAAAAAACAAAGACAAAAATATGATATATTTGACACAGAGTGCAAACAACACTTGTAATTTCACGGAGGTTTATGGGAGTTGATATAATCATCCAAGGTATTCCACAGCGATCTAGACGAGGGTTTCCATGGAGAATTCTGTAAAACAATATTGTCTGCGCTCCTAAGATGCGTAACCCAATTTATCCAACCCTTATATGAAGTCTTACACGTGTCTTTCCAATTGGTAAGTACCATTTTCACAGCTGACGTAAGCAGGAGGTCGAGGAGGGCTTTGTCTGTATCAGTACATGTATCAACCATTAAAAAAACAGTAGATAATGTAGAGAATTCTCTCTTTAACTCACATTTAAATAATTTAGATAGAAAGTCAAAAATCTTGTCCCAAAGGGCACCACGGACTTACAGTGTAAAATAAGATGAGCTAAGTCACCAGTTTCAGATTTACAGTTCCAGCACAATGGATCATCACGAATACCTAATGGGTGTAGACGAGCAGGAGTCCAGAAAGCCTTGTGCAGAAGCCAACACTTAGGGGCCGATTCCGATTTCGGCCGGAAGGGCACCGAACGATGGTCGGAGCCCTTCCGACCGAATCGGAACGTGCCGCTCGGATTCCTTTCCGACCGAGCCATTCCGATAGGCTCGGTCGGAAAGAATCCGACTCGGATTTCCGGATGGCTCACGACGGGTTCGGAGAGCCCGTCAGCCATCCGGAAATCCTCTGCACTCCCCGGCTGCCTCTTTGCGACCGAGGGAGTACGATGGCAGTTTTTCACTGCCTTTTTGTGCCGGTCTTTCTGGCACGAAAAGGCAGTCCGTCACTGTCTTTGGGGGCCCCAGTGGGACCCCCATGGGTGCAAGGTCGCTGAATGGCGGCCTGGAGGCACCTATGGTGCCCCTCTGTTGAACCCTGCACCCGGTGGCAGGCACCTTGGGGTGCCGGCCACAGGGTGCAGGGTTGAACTGCACCCCTGCTTTCTCCAATGCCAGCATGCATTCCGTCCGGAATGCATGCTCCCATTGTGGGAGATACGAGTGCGACCGAACAGGGTTCGGTCGCATCGTACTGCCTGAGCCGTAACCGACGACAGCAGGTCGGTCGGTTACGGCTCCGGACCGATGTCGGACGGACCTGAGTCCGTCCGACATCGGAATCGGCCCCTTAGTTTGAGAAAGTACTGGAGATATTTTATTACTTGATATTGAACTCCACACCTGCGGCCACAAGGATTCGGGTAACGGGTCAGAAGAATGCAAATCCTAAAAAGTGATAAGATTATTGTTGAGGTTAGAGGTTTTGGGGCGAAGAAGTTTATAAATATGAGAGACCTGGTGGCCCAATTTGTTAATCTTTGCCACAAACATTGGTAAGGATAGTTGTGTGGAAAGTAGTTTGGCTTTAGTTAATGCCGCTCTCACCTTTAAGTAATTATAGAATTCAATGTTGTCTAAGTTATATCTGGTTTGGAGATCCGAAAATGTAACTGGATACGAGGCATGTTCTAACTGATAAGGAAAAAAAATACCTTTGTTAATCCAGGTATCAAAAGTTAGACTTTTCCCTTTATAAACTATTCTACGATTAAACCATAAGGATTCCATTTTAGATCCCTTGATACTAAGCTCAAGTTTCTTATATATCCGCAGAAGACCCAGTTTTGTATTTTTAAAGATAGATTTAGATCTAGTCGGATAAAGCTGATTAGATGTGAGAAGTGACAAAGGATTGAGATTATTAAGAATAGCCTTTTCTACTTCCAACCACACCGGAATATAATGGGCAGGGGGAGAAATCCAGTAGGAACCTTGCTTCGCCAAAAAAGCTAATTGATATAGCCTAAAATCTGCTAGATTCACACCTCCCAAGGATTTGTGAAGTCTCAATTTTTTAATGCTAATTCGAGCTTTCTTGCCACGCCATAAAAATTTTGTGAGGAGGATATCTAATTTATGGTGGAAGTCAACCGTCAGGAGGAGTGGGAGCATACTTATAAGATAATTAACTAGAGGAGTGATCATCATTTTTATGGTATCTATCCTCCCCCACCATGTAGTAAATTTCGGAGGCCAAGAATCCAAAAGTCTTGTAATCTTTTCCAGTAATAAGTTCTCGTTATGGTGAAGAGTGTCTATAATATTACTTCCAAATTCAATTCCCAAATATTTTATATATCCCAATTGCTACGCCAGACCCGAAGCACCTAAAACATCTTTGGTACAATGCACGTTCAATGGTTTTACTTCCGATATGTCTTTATTAAGTTTATAGCCTGAATGAATAGAGTATTCTGCGATCGTGGACATCAAAGCTTCAATTGAAGAACTCGGAAACTCAGTCATTATCAGAATATCATCTGCGTAGGCAGCTAATTTAACCTGAACGCCATTAACGTTAACTCCCCTTATATCCGTATTTAATTTAATATCCAGAATAAGGGGTTCTAATGCCAACAGAAACAAAGATGGAGACAGGGGGCAACCCTGCCTAGTACCTTGTTGAAGGGTAAAAGATTCAGAGAGAGAGCCATTGACCGCAATACGGGCCGAAGGCGTCAAATAAAGGGACATAACCATATTTATATAGGGCTCTCCCAAATTAAACGTGTGCATGCATTGTTTTAGAAAAGCCCAAGAAACTCTATCAAAGGCTTTTTCTGCATCTAATGTGATAGCAACAGATTGATCCATTTTTATCGTGGCATTCTCTAGAGCATGACATAGCAACCAGGTATTATCATTAGACATGCGAGTTTTGAGAAATCCAACTTGGGAGTTACTTATTAATTGTGGGAGGACAGTATTAAGTTGTGTAGCTAAAATTTTTGCATACATTTTACAATCTACGTTAATGAGGGATATTGGCCTATAATTCTTTGGTAATGCGGGATCCTTCCCTTCTTTTGGTATAACTATTATGTTAGCTTCTGTCATAGAGTCCGTCGTAATTCCCTTATTTGCTATATGATTGAAGACTGTCAGCATGGTCGGTTTTAGTTGATATAAAAAAGTTTTATAAAAGGTGGCTGTAAAACCGTCAGGGCCTGGGGCCTTATTATCTTTCAAGGATTTGATCGCCTTTTCAACTTCCGAAGCGCTAATTGGTTGTCCTAACATAAGTTTGTCTGCTTCAGACACTTGGGGAAGCTTAAGTCTATTTAAGTATTGGGTACACTCCTCCAGATTAAAGTTTTGTTCATTTTTGTATAACTCCTCATAAAACGACCTGAAAGTATTAAGAATATCCTTCTGTTTTGTATGGGTTTGGTTATTAACATATTTAATGGATGAAATAGCATTCTGGTTCTGCTTATGTTTAAGGTATGAAGCAAGTAATTTACCCACTTTATTGGCTTCACACAGATTAAGGGCTTTGTATTTATTGACCCATACCCCCACCCGTTCACTTAGAATGTTGTTATATTCATATTTATTTTGCGTTAATACTGTGAGGATAGTAGTATCTTGTAAAGACATGGTATGAGAGGACTCTAAGGTTTTAATTTCTTGTTCTAGTTGAATTAATCCAGCATTCATACGTTTATTTATCTTTGTTTTAATTTCAATCATTATTCCCCTAATGGTAGCCTTCAAAGCATCCCAAAGAGTGTTTACATTAGTTTCTGCAGAGTCATTATGCGCAAGGTAATCTATGATAGCTTCCTCAATTTTCTTTTTGTCTTCAGGATCCGATAGAACATTATTATTAAAACGCCATCTTTTAGGCGCAGGTTCATTATGACTACCCGCCAATTTGACACTAAGACACGAGTGATCTGACACTAACCTGGGGGATATATCTGAGTGTTAGATTAAATGTGTAAACGAACCGGAAATGAGAATGTAATCTATTCTAGTATAAGAGGTATGGTGAGTAGAATAAAAGGTATAATCTCTGGTGTCCGGGTGTTGGAGGCGCCAAGTATCTTTGAGATTAAATTTACAACATATAGTCCGAATTATGGCATGCAAACTTGTAGGATGATAATGGCAAGTAGATTGTCTATCGATTATCGGATCCAATGGAATATTAAAGTCACCAGCAACTATGATAAGATCATCTTGAGGGAGATGTTCTATGGTACTTGAGATACCATTCCAAAAAGCTGGATCATCTGTGTTAGGTCCATATATGTTCACCACATGAATAGAATCTTCACCTTTCTTTAAGTGGGTAACCAATAGCCTACCCTCATTTTCATGAGTCTGTGACTCCAACGAAATGTTAGATTTTTTAGATATCAGAGTAATTACTCCCTTTTTTTATGATCTACCAGAGAGCAAGCAATTTGTGAAATCCAATTATATTTAATGAAATTAGCATCTTCTTTAGATAGTTTTGTTTCTTGTAGCAATATGATATCCCCTTTAGTTTTAGCCAAATAATCAAATATTTTACGGCGTTTAATTGGGTGATTAAGACCTTTGACGTTTAATGATACTATATTAAGATCTTCCGCTAAAGCATATGACCTGCTTTGAGTCATCACATATAAAGCTGAAAATACGGTGTATTGAACATGTAGACTGTACAGAAAATCTTGACTTCTAGAATGAACCCTATGATGATAGTAAACACTACAAAACTCACAATAGCGTTAATTACATACATAGCGCTTAGGTACTCTTGGCTAATGAAACCAAAATACTGTCGAGCCAATAGAGAAAGTAGCATAGGAGAGAGAAAACAAAAAGAAAAGTAAAAATAAAAGATGTAAGAAAAAAGAAATAAAGAACAACTGGGAATGCCCGAAGGACAAAACACTGCACATCCAATGACCAACCACATTTTCAGGGCATTCTCCCCCAACCGCCCCACACCCCCCCTCCCTTCCCACCCTCTCCCGCATATCTCGAATGTAGGAGGTGGACGACAGGAGTGTCAAACTGCCAAACGGAGCATCTCTAGAACCAAAACTATTATAAAACTTTCCAGAGTACTTTGAATACCACAAAATAAATTATAAGTACGAACATAATAATCATAACCCAAACATTTATCATGGGAAAAGAAGAACAGCCTTCACACATTATGAAACTTATGAGAATGTGACAAAAATAGCAATAATAGACATTTCCTCTAATCTATATACTCATCGGAGTATGTAAACTTGAGTATTAAACTCGTAATACTCAAATGGTATAAGGAGAAAGATTTTGTAAAGGTGGAACCTGTATTACATAGAATCATGAATTCTCCCTAAAAGACATCAAACCTGTAAACAAAGAAGATTAGAACTCTGTGTTCATCATGACTTCCTCTTGTTGGAAGAAGATGGAGAGGAGTCCATGTCCTGAGTGGGAGGGCCCTCCAAGAAATTAGATAAGTCCACAGGGTCTGTGAAGTAATGGTGACGACCATTAACTATGATTCTGAATTTAGAAGGCCCAACAAAGGAAAACATAATGTTCTTATCTCTGAGCTTATCTCGTTGTTTGAGGAAGCCTTTCCTTGTATCCACAGTAGGTTTAGAGAAGTCCTGCGTAAAGATTATTTTATGTCCATTCCAGATAAGCTGTTTAGTTTTACGGGCATAGTTAAGGATAACTTCAGTGTGTTGAAACCTCATGGCCTGCAAATGAGAGGACAAGGCGTTTGACGTGAAGCAGAATTGAAACTAGGTATTCTGTGAGCACGATCAATTTCTAGAGGGTTTGAAAGTTTTAACCAGGTGAACTGGGGTAACCAATCTTCCAAGAAAGCTACGCAAGATCCTGCGACATCTTCAGAACCCTCCGGAACTCCTAGAATTATAATATTGCCCCTCCTATTTCTATCTTCCAATTCGGCTGACTGTTTTAGAAGATTGGTCGTCAAGTCCCTGAGCGACTTCAATTCTTTGCAGGACTTAAAAGAAACATCTTCAACATCAGTAATCCTTTGCTCTGCCGATGAAAGCTTAGAATTAATAGTACTCATGTCCGGACGTATAGCAGTTACTTCTAGTTGCATAGTGTCCGTATTCTGCTTGGTGGACTTAGCTAGGTCATGAACCTCCGCTAATTTTTTAAGAATCCTTTCCATGGTACTATTAATGTCTGCTTTGGGCGTGATGGGAGAATCAGACAAAGAGGGTTCCCCCTTATTTTTTTTATATTGGATCCTAGACTCCTTTTCAGCCATTTTAATCCCTTTAGAAGGAAGGAGGGATAAAAACCTGATCAAATTGAAATAGGTGGTATTAAAGGAGTTACCAGCACTACACGTTGAAGGGAAGTACCCTAATAATGCACAGCAAAGCACCTGGCAGTAAACCAAGAATAAGTGGTATGGACAATCCAAGGTTAATATAGATGTATTGACTGGATAACAAGGTGCTCCCCTTTACAAACAAATGCTGACTCAAAGCCTGTAAGAGTCCGTGATTTCCGTGTTACAGTCTGCCATATCCAGTGATTGACAAAGAGCTCCCTTTTTAAACCAGGCGCCGACTCTGTGACTATTGGTTACTCACAGTGATTACAGCTACACCATGCTAGGAGCAACCTCAAATCAGCTTGGAACCGCCGAGTTAAGATCAGGCAGTATGCATCTGACAAGAGCGCTTCTTTATGACCTCGTGTTACCCCTTCCTTGCTCTCCACAGTCGCATCCACGTTCCGATCGAACGTGTGCGTGATCATAAGCTCCGTCCTTTCAGATTCTCTTCTCCAAACAGATATAGCCACCACAGAACCAAAAGGGGTCGGTATCGGAGCATAAAAACCTTGCAGCTGCAACTGACTCTGTAACCGACTTTGTGGCTATTGATTACTCACAGTGGCTACCTCTACAGCATGCCCGGAGCAACCTCACATCAGCTTGAGGCCGTCGAGTTCAGATCTGGCAGTAATTAGTATAATATCTTCACATAGCAGTAAAGCGCTTCAAAAGTCACAACATCAGGAATACACACACTGTATCTGATAAGAGCGCTTCTTTGTGTCCTCGCGCTACCTCTTCCTTGCTCTCCACAATCGCCATCCCCGTTCTGGTCAGACGTACTCATGGTCATAAGCTCCGCCCTCAAATTCTCGCTCCGAGCAGGTATAGCCCATCTCAAAATCAAAAGGGGGTCTGTACGGAGCATAAGAACCTTGCAGCAGGTTCGGACCAAGGATACTCAATTACGACCGTCAGTAAGAAGGAGCGTTGTAATATTACTGGCAATTACGAAGATCGAAGAATTAACCCTCGCAATCCGCCATTTTGAAGTCAGGCTCCAAATAGAAAGAAAAGCTCCGCATAAACAAAGGGGTCGATTTAGAAGCACAGATACCTTGTTGTGAGGTGAAATCAGTAGCATTTAGTCATTACAGGCGTTGCGATGGTTCTTTGTTAGAGTGCTGGCTCGTTCGGGAGTTTGGTGCAGACATACTCGCGATCCGCCATTTTGTGAGCGCGCACTCCCTCCGGATCGAGATTAAGATCAGAAATTACTCCCAGACCAATGCTTAATGGTCACCTCCAGTAGCATCCACGGGTGCAGAAGACTGTCTTTTATCGAATCCTTGTGCTCTGAAGTGTTCACGAGCGCCGTAACTCTGGAATCACCCCATTCAGGCTCCGTTCGAAGGCAGAGAGACGCGATCAAGCAGCCATCGGCTCTGCCGTCCAAGCCACGCCCCAATACCTAGGTTTTTTATAGAGGTTTTAGGGGAGGATTTTCTAGAGAATCTGGCAAGCAGACTAAAGGCCAGCTGTTGAAATCATTCCCAAACACCATGACATCAGTTTTATCATCATTAGGTGTGAGGCAGCAATTAGACAATCAATCTGCTACTTCCTTCAAGCAGGGTCCAAGTTGGTGCACTTTTGAGCAGTTCTCTGGAGTAAGGGACATAACTATTTGGGTATCGTCCCCAAAGGCTTGTATGATCTCTTCCAGAAGGCACACATAAAGATTAAATAGAGTTGGGCTCAACGAAGAGCCCTGAGGCACTCTACATTTCAAGGAACATATCTCTGAAAGTTCATATCCTCAAGAAATGATGTAAGCCAGGTTAAAGCAAGATCACTTACACCCACATTTTCAAATATCTGCATAAGTACTGGGTGGTCTAAAGTATCAAACTCCACACTTAAATCTAATAATATAACTGCTGCCGAGCCCCCTTGGTCAAGTAACATTTTCAGTTCTTCCACAACTGCAAGAAGTGCTGTCTTGGTACTGTGTCCCGATCTGAAAGCCATTTGTGTGGGGTGAAGGATCTCATTGGTTACCAAGAATAGTGATAAATGCTGATTGACATGTTTCTCCAACATCTTCTCAACCCCTGATAGTAAAGAGACTGGTCTGTAGTTCTCAGGTAACAGTGGATTCAGGGTGGATTTTTTTAAGTAGTGGTTTTACCACTGCATGTTTCTAAGGTAGTGTAACTACTCCACTCCCTAAAGAAAGGTTAAGTAGCTCTTGTAACTCAGGAAATATTAGTTCCGCCCACTGCTTCAAAATATGTAGTGGAGCAGAGTCCACTGGTGAGCCTGATTTGATCACATTGAGTAGTACCAGTAGATCTTCTGCACTGATAAACAGAAAAGATTAAAGTGATTCCCTGGGATGCCGAGCTTGCCAAGGAGAGGCAAAATACTGTGGATGCTTAAACTTATCCGAAAGCAATAGGTATATATTTGTGACCATTATTTTAAAAGAAATTAGCCACATTGTTGCAGTGCGCCGCCATAGGTGAAGGTACAGAGCAGACAGATGAGGGATATGTAAGGGATTTAACTATTTGGAAAGTTTCTCTGGCTGAACTTGAGGCCTTATCTACTTTAGATGCATAGTAGGCAAACTGGGCAATTTTTATCTCAGAATGTACTTTTTTAGAGCTTTCTTGTAAGCCAGTTTACTCTTGGAGTTATAAGACCTTCTCCATTCCTCTCCAGTCTTTTACGGTTCTTTTTTTAGCTGCATTAAATGAGAATTAAACCACAGAGACCATCTATCATGTCAAGCAGATCTATGAGTTCTAAGTAGAATGGTCAGATCCAAGGAAGTCTTAATCCAATTCGTAAATGTTTGTGTTACAGAAGAGATATTATCACCTAATTTTGGTCTGGAGTTAGCAAGAATGAGTTCCCATTACATGGGATCTAGCTTGGCCTAACTACGATCTGTCCTTACAGTCTGTGCTGGAGGGATGATACTTGCCTGCCCTGGCAGAATAATCAGTATCAAATAATGATCTGACCATAGAACTGGAAGTGGTTTCAGTACAAATATATTTGAAAGATTACTAAAAACAGGGTTGAGAAGATGTCCCTTCTTCTGCATCTGTCCATCGACACGTTGTGTCAACTGTAAACATGCTAGATCGTGTAGTAAGTTAGTTGCTAATGGTGCTATTTGGTTCATCAAAATGAATATTCAAGTCCCCAGAAGAGTGAAATTAAACTTTGTTTAGTGCCAGACTGGCAATTATGTCAAAGAGAGCATGGAGAAGCTGAGCGGCCGTGCCTTGTGGAGAATAGACCACCGCCCCGGACAAGTAAAATTAGAGGGCAACTTTATAGAGAAGGAAATGCATTCACAATCCGGTAGGTAGGGTTTGTGGCATGTAGGTGGATTTTAATGTTGCTTTATGAATAATGGTGATCCTTCCTCCCATCTTGTCCCTCCGAGACCACCTACAAATATGATAACTTGTAGGCAAAGACTGAATAATATCCTGCATAGAGTCATCATAGAGCCAGGTTTCTGTGAGGAATCGCACATGAGGCTGCTCCTCACAGTGAAAATATATCTAGTTTGTGGCATGATAGAGATCTACAATTCAGAGAAAGCGCCTGCCACCCTTCAATTTCCTTAATAGTAGATTGATTGGTCGGGTATGGTTTGTTTGGATTGAAATTACAGGCCTCACATTGGAATGGGGCAGTACTATAGTCGATTGAATGTAGACACAAATTCTTAATACTTACTTGGAGGGCTCGCAATTGTTCCGGTGAGTATGATATCCTGTTTTGGGTAAAAAGACCAGGGTTCTTGGCCCCTGGTCCTACCAGGCGTGACTGGGGGCAGATGAGCTTGTCTTGGGTGTACCTGCTGCACACATCCCCTGCATGTCCTCGCCGTGAACTTTATTTGAAGAAATGGCTGAGAGAACAACTAGAGCACCTACCAAAATTGTGTCTCCAGTTGTCTAATCATCATCAACAAAGTTTATTTCGGATATAAAAATCCATAAAACGTAAATAATAAAAACATATAATTTAAAATATCAC
This sequence comes from Calotriton arnoldi, assembly GCA_963921515.1. NCBI lineage: Eukaryota > Metazoa > Chordata > Amphibia > Caudata > Salamandridae > Calotriton > Calotriton arnoldi. Next base: position 1,983,160 of record CAWUFW010001317.1, read on the forward strand.
ATTTGCATTTCACAAATTTTCCATCAAATTGGCGATAATTCTAAAATTGTGAAGATAAGCTAAAAATGTTCTAAAACTTGGTAAGATTCCTATCAAAGTTCACTTTTAGCACCATTATATTTACTGATGAAAATTCCTTTTGCCACAAGGACCTACATCTTCTGTGGGGTTTATTTACTCCTTCTTCACATAAGGGCCACTGGTTTTGCTGAGGCTAATTACCTTGGGCCCTCACTACCTGGGTCATAGACAAGGCCTGGCTCCTTACCCTTACTGTTAGGGACCATTTATTCCAGATTTGCATAAGCTCCAAATACATGCTCAAAAAATAACGCCTGATCCTTGTAGAGAAGCGGTCATTAAACATTTTGTATGGATTAGCCATGCAGCTTGCAGAAATGTAGCCATGCTGACCACTATCACCTCCCTCGTATCAGATTTCAAGATACGGCGCACGATTTTGCATCTTCTCACCTCAATAAGATGATACACTGGAATTATCCATCTTTTGTGATGGGCCCTATAGGCTTGGCAAAAAAATAAAAAATGAGCAATAGATTCAGACGATTGGGTGCTTGCGAGGCATGTGTCGCTGGAGCTGTTCCCATCGCTCCACCTTGAGGTAAACCCAAGGATCAGAAGGATGCCGTACCCAAATTTTAAATAAAGTTGCCTGGCTTGGGAGACTTGTATAGCTTCAAAGGATAGTTTGTGAAATAGGAGGTTCTTGCGATCTAAAAATTGATCAGTCAGATTACCAGACCTGCCGTTCTTTATCTTTTCTCCCCCCAAAACATCAGTTGTCTAGTTATATTGATGGCTTCATCCGGGATGTTAAAACATGTTCTTTATATTAATTAGCCATGAAATCCTAAGGTGGTCCCTCTGGCATGGTAATTCATTAATTGATCGTCTGTACAGTTCCAGCTAGTGGACTAGAGTCTGTGCCATTGTATCAGAAACCTCATTTTAACATGAAGGGCAATGGGAAATAGTCCCATGTTTAGCACTAAGGGCAGCATAGATGTACTTGCGGAAAGATTAGTTAAGCTCCTTAGGAATTTGTTTTCTACGTGTCAGCTCTTTTATGTCCTCATGGCCCCGCAGTTCCCCTCCATTAAGTGCTGAATGTTTTGCTTTGGTCTTGCAAATCTCAAGAGCTGGAGTCAGTTTTTAGATTTTATTTTTTTTGCCATTTTAAGAATAGCTCCTGTCTCTTGAGTCAACCAAAGTGTATTTTTGCCCAGCTCATGCTTCCAGCTAAAATTTTGTTACAAGTTTACCCCCAAGTAGGTAATGTTGTGTACTTGGTCGAGAGGCACGCTGCCCATAACGTTTGCCCAACTTGACTTGTATGGATTTAAGGCATAAACTTGGTTTTTCCTATATTAAGTTACAGCCCACAATCTGAACAAAAGGTCAAGAAGTAATTAAACATAGCCTGGAGGCCTGCAGGAGTTTAAGATATAAGTAATGTGTCGTCGGCGAACAGGAGAGTATGTACCTTAACTAAGCCTATCTTGGGAGCATCATTACTTGGGAAGTCGAGTGCCTGCACCAGATCATTGATGTATAAAGAGAAGAGGGTAGGAGCCAAGACGCAGCCCTGCCCACTCCCCTTTTAATTAAAAAAGTCAGTTTATTCCCCACTCTTCCCATACCTAACACGCACTAGATTACCAGTGTGGAGCCTGATCAGAATATCTAAGATGCCTTCAGGTACTCCCATGTTGGCTAAAACCTCCCACAATGTTTTCCAGCGAATCGGGTTGAAGGCTGCTCTAAGATCAACAAATACTACATAACGATGGCCTTTCCCCAGCAGTACCATTTTCCAATAAATTACACCAAATCTTAGTAAGTGATCTAAGGTGCTTGTCTTTGGCCTAAACACTGCCTGTGGCTCTGATAAAATACTGTTTTATGAGGCCCAGTCCGTCAGCTTCTCTAGAATCTGTCGGCAGACAATCTGTTGGAGCCCGTCTCCAACAGGTCTAAAGTTAGCAGGATCGTCTGGCCCCCAGATTTCCGGTTCAGGGGCATAAAGGTCGCCTGGAATACAATCTGGGCCAGAGGCTTTTCTGGGGATGATTGACTTTATTGCTTTTTGGGACTCTTCTTGTGTCTTTAACTGCTATGCCCTATTCTTCCTTTCTATGATTTCTCCTCCGCCCACCTCAGCACTTGCAGGATCCGCGTACAATTTCCAAAAATGCTTGACCCAACGTAGTGGTTGTACATTAAAATCTACAGTAGATACCAAGGACCGGCCACCATGTGCGATGATACCTCACAATGCCTTTGCGTCCCCTATTTTTGCAGCCGAGGCCAAGTCTTCCAAAGTTTCAGTTTCCCAACTCCTTCTGGCTTGTTTGAGCACCTTCTTATAATAGTTCCTAGCTCCTGAGATAGCACCGTAATCTTGTGATTTTATTACATTTAGGAGGGAACGTTTTGCTTCTCTGCCCTTCGTGCTGTACCAAGGGTGCATTACTTTCAAGGTTTTCAGCGCTTTCTTGGGTTCCCTTAGGAACAAAACCCTTAGCTCATTAAAACAGTCCTCATGTTAGGAAACAATTAGTTCCGGGGCACCCTCTTCATCTAGCATATACTCCATTTTACCCAACGATTCAGCTACTCTTGTGTTGACCTCCCTCAATACATCAGGGTTGGCTTCCACATACTCCCACTTTAGGGCCTTATTGTTGTTGGATAGAGACAGATCACCCAGGAGTGATGGTTTAAAGAATCTCAACTCCAGAGCCTATAGGGCCTGCCAGATTCAGTTTAAGGGCACTATCATGCCTTTCTAGGATTATGATATCCTTCATAAATTGCCACATGTTAAGAGATAATGGGAATAGCATATAACCCTGGTTTTAGTGTAATTCCAAGTAATAGGTTTGCTTGGAGCGAACTTCTCTTTGCTTTAGAGATACCTAGTTTTGGTATGTGCCATATGGCATCCTCCTCCTCAGCTATGTTCACATCACAATTAATAAAAGGTTTGAATGTCACATTTAGATCACCTGCTACTATTACATTTGCATTGTGTGGTAGAGCAGCCAACATTTCAGCTAATAATACCAGTGTTGGTGAGTCCCAATGCACTCCAATAGGCCTATTATATACGTTATTTAACATACACAGATATGTCCTTTACTTAGGGAGAGGCCAAGTTTATCAAGAGAAGGGCCAGAAAACCTCTTGATCTTGCAGTTTACGGAATCCTTTACCCAGATAACGAGGCCCTCAGCAGGGCGGCCCCTTTTTTTTTCGGGGCAACAGCAGGTGAATAAAAAGTCGAGTAACCACATTTAAAATAAGGATCTACACCCCATGTCTCTAGAAATGTACAGATTTAGTTGTCTCAATGAGGTAAAATAAAGAGCAGAGCTAGTGCAATAAAAGCAAAACACCCACCTTTTTGAGTCTCCTCTCACTCATTTAAATAAAAACATTGAGATTGTCAGAGTAAAAACCAAATATCAGACTGATAAAATCATGAGCCTGTCAGTTAGCACATCCGAGCCGCAGCCTTCATTTGTAGAAATGGCCTGGAGAACAAGAAGAGTACCTACCAAAAGGCCGTCTCTAGTTGTCTCAATGAGGTAAAAATAAAGTGCAGACCTAGCCCAATAAATACAGAACATCCGCCATTTTTCTGATATTTTTTCTGATTCAATACAAGCTGGGGCGTGAGTGGTGACTTCTCAGCACTAAGAAAGATACATTTCTTGTTGAAAAATCTTGGTGGCCAAACTCAGTAGCTAGTGATAAAGCTATAAATAAAGGAGTGCATAGCAAAAACCATTCATATTACTTTTTATATGCTTACTTGACTATGCAATATTCTCCTAGAATAGCTTGCATCTTCTTGTGCGGCTAGAAACTGTGCAAAACTAATTAATGTAAATAAAATAAGCACCATAAAATGCTTCCAAAAACATGTTTGACTCTGCCACGGCCATATTGACCATTCTAGTGCATGGGCCGGTCAAGAAATATCCTAATTTCACCACTTGCACCCGATACTGACATCCCACCTCTGACTCATTGTGCACACAGGTGAATGTCATGGCCAAATAATTAGCAACTAAATAAAATAGAACATAGCATTGTACTTTATAAGTTAATTTTTATTTATGGTATTTAGAATATAATGACCAATATAAAAGTTTGTGGGTGTTTTTCTGGTCATGGGCAATTACATTCTAACCATTTTGTGCATACATGACACAGATTCCTAATTGTTCACTTGTGGGGCGAACAGACACCATATTGACTTTCATCTGCCCCACAGCCCACAGCAGATCTGAAAGAATACTTATACACCATAGCATACTTGTATTCCATAAAGCTGAAAGTGAGATTTTGGATTGTTCTACGTGATGTGTACCCAACCAACTTAATAAAATAGCACCTTGCTAGGTGAAAACACAGCTTCAATTAGAAACATGGGTTTAAATCCTGGTAGCTGGGGCCTGACTCAGGAGTCATTTACCCAGGGAGCCCACTCTTGCACCAAAGACCACAACAAGGAAAAGTAACTAAGACACAGAAGCTGGGAAGGCGGAGGCAGAATCAGTTATTTTACAGGTTGGTTCACGGTAATGATTTGAGGTTTAGTCTTGTGCTTCTGAGGGACTCCAATCACAGCAATAAAGAAGACAGACCTCTCTACCCCAGCTTCCTGCTGTTGCCAAAAGTCCCAGTGTATTGAAGATGCAGCATAACTTACTCCTGTGAGGTCTCTTCAACAGCAAAGGAAGTCTTCTGGGTCCAGGCTAGATTCAGCAGTAGGAGGAAGACGCACCCACTCTTCTTCCAGCGGGCGCTCTAGCACGATCCATGCCAGAGCAATGTCACCTGGTCTGATCAATTTCCACAGATGAACCCCGCTCTTCAGTCTTTTATGTTTTTTATGTGCCCTGGGACAATAAAAGACCAGTCAAAGGGACCCTTGAGAGCACTTTCAAAGCAAGGATAAAAGGGAAGACAACAGGCAGACTTATTCTTCTCTTCAGTAATCTCCCAAGTTCACTTGTGTTCTGATGAGCTGGTGGTGACATCAGTGGCGGCTCCTCCTCAATTGCGGAGGAGCGTCACCCCACTGGCTCAGAGCCAGCAGCTGAAAAATAAAACAATATTTTATTATTGTTTTATTTTTCAGCTGCTGGCTGAGCCAGCGTGTGTAGGAAGGGGCGGGCCAGGCCATGGCAGATAAGGCGGAGTGATGTGCACTGCTAAGTGTGCATGTCGGTTTGGCCGGCCATCTTAGGGTGGCCAAACTGACATGTGCAGGTACGTTTCTCCAAACCAGCTGTATTTAACAGCCTGGTTGGAGAAACCGCACAGACATTAATATAGCCTGCTCAGGCAAATCCCCATGCTGCTCTCATGCTTTGTAATAGCATGAGAGCAGCATGGGGATTCGATGGGGAGTCTCTGATGCTGTCCCAGGGATGGCTGGGAGCAGGAAGCAGAGGAGCACCAATGCTCAAGGTGGCCGGCAGCGTCCGGTAAGTTTTATTTAGTTATTAACACCCCGCGCTCCTCCCATACGCTCCCCTCCATGCACCACCACGTGCCCCCTGCGCCCCCTTCACCCGCCCGCTCCCCACTTTTTATTTGTGTCAGCCGTCACTGGGTGAAATGCCACGTTTGTCATGCACGCTAGCTAGTGATCAGTGACAAATCCAATTCCAAGATTAACAGAACACCCATGGCTCATCCATCCCACTTTTATAGAACTTCATATTTGCCTTCCTGCAAACTGTCTCAAAAGCCTTTGTTCAAGAAGGCAGGACCCTTCCCCAGAGCCCAGATGTCAAAATGTCCACCCAAATAAAGGACCCACCACTGCCAAACTGTTCAGAATGTTCCAACCCAACTGTGAGAAAAAATAAGAAGTGTGAGAATCCAGTTTAAATGCCTCATATACCAGACCACTGTGTGTAAAACCCGGACCCAGCTTGGCCAATCCTACTACTCACTCTAGCCTTATCTGGCAGAGAAACCTTTTCATGCAATAATACCAGAGGACTGATGCTTTCTTCATTGATTTTCAATCACCCGCAAATAGTCCACTAGTGGCATTAGCTCAAGTCTTTCATTTAATGGGATGACCCTCCAACTGAAAAGTCCATCAAGGTATGATTTTTAATATGAACATAAGAATGGACTAACACTGGAGAAATCATAGATGCACTATAACTGGTTTCTTTTGAGCAGGCTGGCCTGACTCAACACACAAAAGTAGAAGTTATACTCTAGGTCACAAGATAACTATTGGAAAATAGAACTGAGGCCAGTATATTTGTTATTCTGCGGCATTAAGAGCCCCTTGTGCATCAGTGCTGCAGCTGTCCATTCTAAAGGAATGAGACAGAAATTTATTGAGAGGTTTCCACCAGGAGTCAGCTGTGGAGGCATAGGCAGTGATGGGCTGAACAAGTGTCAACACTGACCATGGTTGACTGTGTAGTACATCTAAGTGGGAGTTTACTTAACATTCATCTAAAGAAATCTGTATTTGACCCCATCATAACAGGTTTGAATCCATAGGACTGAAATAGCTTTTCATCCTTTCTAAGTCAATAAAATGAGTACCATTGATGTGGGCAAAAACAAACACCATGAAATCCCCTGCGCCTGAATGTGTGCTCAACATATACTCCAGGTATGTACTTGTGGACCTATGTAATAACCCCACTTTATGTACCTACAAAGCATAGGCAAAGGACTTCATATTATTTCTGACTGCTAAAGCTACAATCTTTGTAGAAGTCTACAATGGTGATGAGCTAAGAGTGTGAAGGAAGATAGAAAGTTATCCAGGACAGCATGCCACATCAGAGAAATGTAAATGGCGACCAGTAACTGCAGATAGCTGAGTCCGAGGGCCTCATTGACAAAGGCATTGGTAAACCTGTGTTGAAATACATTGGTAAACCTGTGTTGCTCTTAGGTGCACAAATGGCTTGAATACCATTTACAACTTGTAAAGTTACACTTGCTAAGCTGCTTACAAATAATTTTACACCAATATGGACCAATATTTAGGGGCCGATTCCAATCTCGGCCGGTAGGGCTCCGAATCGGACTCGGCATTACCGGATCTGATTCGGAGCCCTGTTTCCCGACCGAGTCGGACGTGCGTCCGGGCGAGCGAGTACGATGCGAACGTACACGAAATCGCCAACCGACTCGTTCGCGGGACCCAACCGCTCCGACCGACTCGCACGGACACGACTCGCACCGCGCAATGGAGACGTTCCCCGGCCAGGTAAGTACGATGCGCGCCGCGAGCAGTCCGACCGACTCGCGCCGTCCGGCTCGAAAGAGCAGTCGGAGCCGCACTTTGGGGGTCCGTGTCGGACCCCCCTGCACGCCTAGCCGCACGAGTCGCACACAGGGGGGACCCATGGGTCCCCCTACCTGTGCATGTACGGCGCAACCCGCTTCGACGCGTACCCGCTGTAGGGGCGCCCTTGTTCGCCTCGCACCCATTGAGTCAATGGGAGCCCGCGTACGCGTTGTAGGACCGGCTCCCATTGACTTCAATGGGAGTCCGACCGAATCGAGTCCGATAGCATGCGAACGCATCGTACTCGTTCGGTCGGACTGCTAGGGTCCGATTCGGTCGGAAATCTCTCTGGGTCCGGCTCGGTCAGAGAGATTTCCGGCCTGAATCGGAATCGGCCCCTAAGTATGAGAAAATCCGCTCAGATGATGGATAGAGTGAACAAATAAATGCATGAATGAATAAATGAATAAAGGATTAAGTGAACCAATAAGCCTAACCTTTTTACAAAAGATATTGTGATCAGTAATAGGTGGCAAGATTGCATGGAGGAGGTGTTGGGATATTTCTACAAGCATAAATGAAAACCTCTCGTTCCATATCAAGTTGTCCTGAACTGAGGGACTTAGGTAAGAATTTCTGAAACCGAGCTGGCTATATTTCTTAACTGGGCCATAATGGTGGACACTCCTACCCTGTTAAGGGACTTGTGGACCAGACAAAGGGGCCTATTTACGAGTGGAGTTGCATCACTCTTGCACCATGCAAGGGGTTGCAAGAGCTACGCAAGTCCTAAATGAGATTTATGAAGCCACACTAGACCACTTTGCGTGGCCCTGAGTGGATCCATAAATCTGGAGTAAAGCAACGCAAATCTCTGTGTTGACTTACTCTGCCCTGGGAATTAGTTCCTTGGGCATTGAGTGTGTGTTCTCATGCAACTCCTATGGTTTTTGATGCATTCCCAAATTTACCAGAACTGGAAAACCTGAGAATGTGCCAAAAAAATACGCCTTCCCAGGAGAGATGTAACGAGAAGAAATATCTTTATTTCTCCTTGTTACTTCCTCTTTCTATGCAGGCTGCATTATGCAGCACATACAGAAAGAGGAATATGCCTCAGAGGACTGTTTCTGTGCAGGAAGGTGCCCCTTACTGCACAAAAACAATCCTGCCTCAGAGGAGGCACCCTTGCGCCATGGGGCAAGGGTGCCTGCATTGGCGCTAGGCTGGCAAAAGGGTGCCAGCGCAGGGAAAAAAGCAGAGATTCCTGCACTTTCCTTGTCATGCAGTGCAGTGCAGCAAGGTGACTTGCTGCACTTCGCTGTGTAACAAGTTCGTAAATTGGCCCCAATGTGTTTTGGACAGTATTTTCTCGTGCACTGCAGCCAAGGTATTTTACATCTGGTTTCCTTAAAATATTTGAACTTGTGCAGATCACAAGCAAGCCTAACAGCTGTATTCTGGATGAGTTGCAGTTGAGTCAGTAACTTAGAGGGTGGCCATGTAGCATGCATTAGTATAGTGAATCCCTGAAAGGATTGAAACAGCCACTATAGTGGGCCCACTACAGTTGGTCTATATTTTAGTGAAATCACTTTCAAAACTTTCCTCAAAAGTTTGAATTGACAGGAGCATGAGGTCACCACTGAATTGACCTGGACTTCTAATAATATCTCTTTCTCCAGTTTCAAACAAAGACTCTTTACTACATCTAGGTTTTTAGAGGCCCAGACAAAACTAGAAGGTCAGAGATCAGCAGTCAGAGGGGTTAGTTGGTCACACATCAGAACCTCAGTTTTCACTGAGATAAGATGTTGCACATGAATGTTGAACAAAACGGGAGACAATGATGAGCCCTGAGTGACCCCTGGATATCCTTTTCTTAGATCTAAAAGTGCTGAATGCAAGAGTATGGCAACTATCTTAAAGAAAGTGGGAAAACCAACTCAATGCAAACCCACCTAGCCCAACATCTGCCCATCTATTAACCAGGGTAGAATTGTTGATTGTATCGAATGCAGCTGAGAGGTCTAATAACAAGAGGCCTACTGAGTGCCCCTATCTATACTGAATCTAACATCATTCAATATAGAAATTAAAGGAGTTTCCACACCCCTATTAAGTCTAACTTGCTCAAGGGAGGTTCTAACATATTTTGAGAATAAAGTTGGTTCAAAAGAAATTTGGCAAGATATTTTTCATCTCTCTTGGCCAACATAGGGCGTAGTGAGATAGGCCTATAGCTGGAAACCTGTGAGGGATGCAGATGTGGTTTCTTCAACAGTGGTTTAATCACAGTTTCCTTCCAGCAGTCAGATATCTTTCCTGCTGCAAAAGTTATATTTGAAACCTCAGTTATACCCAGAGCCTCCTCCATGCTAGATTATGTAAAACTATATGGGGCATGGATCAATGGGAAAATCTGATTTTTTTGACAAATGTAACTGCAGAATAGTGGTTTCATCTATAGCTGGCCTAATCTCAATAACCGGGGTATCTGATTCCTGTGTTGTAGAGCTTGGGCTATCACGCTAATCAACTGGAACAGTGGCAATGTCATCATATAGCATTTGAAATTTATAAATAAAGTAAACTGAGAGTCAATCAAAGAAATTCTGTGAGATGGCCAAAGAATTGGTAACATGGGAGGGAAAGATTGATGATAATTTTAAAAGTACTGTAGTGGAGTTAGTCTTTCGAAATCATTGAATCATAGAATAAAAGCCTGCCTCAAAATGTTTATAGTTGAAATTTGTAAAGCTTGTGCACATCATCCTTTCATGTTAGCACCAGGTTCTCACTGTTTACCTCAGCTTAAGTCTCTCCAGTCTTACGGAAGGGGAGAACCAAGTCTGAGAGGGATATTTATTTGGGTGGTCCTTTAGTCTTTGGGACAGTATCATTAAAAGAGGAGACTACACAGTCATTCAAATTCAGAAGAGTAGTTTCTACTGCAAATGGCCAGGGTTTGTGAGCTCAATAATCTCTGAAATTAACAGACACCTCAATAGAGGTAGTGTTGTGCCAGCCCTGAGAAAAAAATGCATTAAAGTGCATTTTAAAGGGTTCAGGAGGATGAGAAATGCAAAGTCTGAATTTTACTAGATGATGGGATGAATACCATAAACTAGAAGTGAACTGGGCCAATTTCGCAGAGCAAAAAATGTGATCAATACTTTGATTAGCTTGGTGAGTCAGAAAAACAACTAGATGGGTGAATATCAAGCTAGAAATATGGTTGAAGAAAACTCAGGATTTACCTCATTGAAAGTGGAGCAGCCTACTGTTGGCTCCTCCCTTTCACGTCACAAATATGCTATATACATACATAAATGTAGTACCATAAATTTGTGTGTTTTAATATCATTAACATAAAGCTGTGCTCTTGGTTGAAATACTGAAGGTGCATTCACTGTATGTTTCAGACATTTATTTGAGTGTGCATACTAATGTTTTCCTTACAGTGTTACTGAATTGCCGTTCATATACATATCTGCATTAGTGTGGTTTGAGTAATATTGTTAATTATGTATAATCATAAATCCATTCAACTAGTAATCTGCATTTACATTATAACAGTACATGTATCCATAACCATGCATTTAAATGTGCATTGAAAGCTTGCCACATTAATTTGACCAAAGATATTAACATTTGAATCTTAACGTTTAAACTTCAACGTGAAAGTTTGCTCGGGTTTCAATGTTTTCCTATTATTTGCAGGTGCGTTCTAATGATCTCATAATTAGAGAAAGGCACATTGTGTATGAGATAAGGAGAGGCTCAGGAGGAGTACTTTTGACGAGGATTAGAGGTGTTAACAAACAAAGGGAGGACCACTGCCTGTGCTGTATATTGAGATGGGAGGAATCCAAGGACATTCTGATATGCGGACCAAAGGAAAGGAGTTTCAAGTTAGTTGACAAGTTTTACTGTGAGAAGGTGGAAAGCAATGAGACACGTGATGTGGGATTCACAAATGTTCTGTGAAGTTTTAATTAGTGGTCACACTATAGCGTTAGATTTAGACTTCGAAGGGTACAGACCTCTTTGCTATAACTCCGTTGTGTGGCTTTATGCTATACAATACCTTTGACTTTTGAGAACTTCTACAGAAGGTCTCCACAATGCTGACACCTTCCTCCTTTGTTGGATCTAATTAGTTTCACCTGTCATACTACGTAGTTTAGGTTTAGTTAGATAATTTAGATTCACTCATGCCTCGGCAGAACGCAAATCATATTTTGATCATCAAATCCTATTTTTCATTTTCTGCATTTTCATTAATGAATTTCTTTGTATGCTTCATGTTATTGAGACTTAACTTTGTCAGACGATTTGGTCTGCCAGTAGTGATTCTGTATTTTTACAACAAATTATTGAGATTAGTGTACTTCAGCTTGGCTTTAAATTTGTAATAAATCTATACTTATTCCCATCTACCGACTTTGGGGTCCTCACTGTGTAGCCAAATGGAGTACACTGTAAAATGAATTTGTGGATGATGTTAACTCCTCTTTATTCCTTAGAAACCTAAAAAGGTCCATTGCAGGCAAATTTGGATAAGTGGCTCAGTGCTCTGGCAGATGGTAGCAAAGTGAGAATGGTTAGGTTCTGGAATAAGGGGAGTTAGGATAGTTTGCTAGAATAGTTTGGACCCAATCCCAGCCCTAGAGCCCATGTTTCGGTTTGAAGAATCAGCGGAGTTTCAGCAGTTTGAGAAAGTTGTAATGGCGGAGGTGTGAGTATTAATAGGGTTGTGCGTTCTAATGGCTTGTGGTTAGCTTGTGGTGTTCATGGAGATTGTATATTGTTTGGCGGAGATGTTTTGAATGTCGTGTGAATGTTGCATTTAACATGGAGAAGTTTAAGTTGTTATCGGAACCGACGTGGCCTAAGATTCCGGGATGATATGAAAAAGTGTAGAAGACACTGTATTGTAATTGTCTGCTAAAGTTTTGTGGGGCGGGCTGAGAGACATCGTCGACAGCACAATTGAGATAGGGACATTTATCTTTGTGTGTGAAAGTGAAGTTTGATTAGTGTGGTGGACACTTTGCACATGGGGAAGGTGTACTTGTCGTGGTGAGTCCCTGCAGGTTGATGACTCCTTCGAGTGTGTTTGAGTAGGTTGGAAAGTGTTATTCCAAACAATTTCTTGTATGATTGAATACTGTTGACTTCTTTAGTGGAGCTGGCAAAGTTATTTGTTGCAATTGCCTAGTATTTGTTTGCATGCACAGTGCTGAGGAGAGTGCGTTCGTGAAAATTGTAAAGGAGGTTGAACTGCTGCAAGGAGTGAGATTGACGTCACAGTGTGCCACACTGAGATTGGTTGGGTGTGTAAGGTTGTGCTGTTATTGGTTGTCTACATCATAGAGTCCTGCGCTGGTATTCGCCTTTGACTTTAAATCAGAATTATAAGTAAACTATTATTTCCTGCTCTGAACAAAATTCTATATGTGATTATTACCATTTATATCTGAAAATGAAATGTTTTAAGATTATATGAGATTTGATTAGGGGAGATGTGATGATACCTGTTAAATAAGAAGAGACACCAACTGAAGATACTGCAGGTCATTATATGGCAATAAATGTAGGGCTCCGTACCTGTATTTGGCTTAAACCATGGCATAAGATCACTGAGAAAGAAAGTGCACTGGCTTTTCCACACTATGGTACATTTTGGGGCTCATTATGATGTCGGGCAGAAAGCCTCCACCCGACACCGTCTCGGATTTGGGACCGACCGACTTGCGGTCGGCGGTTCCGACCCCAGGATTACGATGCGACCGAACACTGTTCGGTCGGATTCTCATTGTTTCCTATGGGAACTCGTGTTACACCCGACAACTGCCCATAACACAGGCTCCTATGGGGAAATGGGATGTGTGCCGAAAACCCTGCACCCTGTCGCAGGCACCCTACAGTGCCTACCACACAGTGCAGGGTTTTAAAGGGGGGTCCCTTAAGTACCCCCTCGGCCATCAACCGTAGTTGTTGACAGAGAGGTCTAAAACAATAAACAATAAACTTGAAACTTGATGAGTAGAAATGAAGCAGAAGAAACTCAAACAGAAATTGATGGTGGCCAAATGAAGGCTGCTGAGAGAGGAGGTCAAAGTCAGTCTTTTGTCGAGAATGTTCACCCTATGCAGGGAGTGTATCAGCAGGTAGCTCCTGCAATGCAAGGTGTAGGTGTATTTCAGTCATAAGGTAGAGATTGTGGCGTTCCAATTGATACAAGTACTGGGATTGATGTGGCTACTTTGAAGAAGTCTAATCCCTGTCATTATTGTAAATTGGGGCATTGGGAGCGGGAATATCATCTTAATCCTTCCAGTCAGAATTCAGGGTTTGCACAACCTCAGAATTTCAATGTGCCCCAAGCTCCAGTGATGCAAGTCCCATAACCCCAATACCACAACAAGTTGCTAATGGTCCTATATTTGCTTCCAATCAGGTTCCAAATATGAACTAGACATCTTTTCAGAATAACAGTCCTTTTCAGCAGAATCCCATGTTTGACGCAGTTGACAATCATGGCTCCGATCAGTCCGCCTAATGGTGCCTGAGGAGCGAGGAAGATTGCGTGCTTGGCACAGTCTTAGAGGTAGAACAGAGTAGTCCATTCATACATGGTAAGGCAAATGGCCACCCGTATCATTTTTGGTTGATACTGGTGCTACCCATTCTACTGTGAAAACAGTGGACTTTCTTAACCTACCACTCTCAGGAAAAAAAATCCAAGTTGTAGGCATTGCAAATAAACAAAAGACCAATCCTGTAACTGAGGATGTGTCTGTAAAAATAGAGAATTTTGAGGATAATCACTAATTTGTGGTATGTGTTTCGAGTCCTGTGGGTTTCTTGTATGTACTGCACACCAAGTGGTATGGAGGTTCAAACCCAAGATTAAGACGTTGCCTTTAAATTGGTTAATCAAATTCCAGCAATTGAACTGTTACCTATGATGACATGTGAAGAGCTATCCCTGGAACTCAGAGATACAGTAAAGTCAGAAGTGTGGCATTTTTCTGGGAAGGACATTGTACTCATCAACGGAGTTGAGTCTGCCCGTATACAGATAAAGCCAAATGCTGAATACCCAAAAATGCCGCAATATAATCTGACCCCTGAAATGTTTGCTGGAATAACTCCAACAAGGTATTCTGAAGGAGATTATGGGGAGTCCATGTAACTCACCCAAAATAGGATTACAGAAGCCTAGAGGTAAGTACCGCATAGTGCAGGACCTCCCAAAAAAATTTCAAATGTGGAATAGCGTTGAATGCTCCCCCAAGCAGCAGGTCCATTTATCCAAAGGATCGGCTGGGGAGGAAATACTGTGATACTGCGTGCTTAACCGAGGGCGATACAATAACCTGGTTATATTGGATGAGGGACTGAATTGCCTCACACAAACGGAACGTATATTATTAGGACGACTATAATCTGGTGCTATTCACATTGCCAAAAGTCCTCCAATATATCAACATAGGATTGCTTAATCTCGGATGACCTATGCTTTGTGAAACAAGAAGATATTTATATCTCAGAATCACCAACTCCTGATTAGAAGATTTTAATATCGGCACCACACTGCAATCGAGTACTTATTCCTTTGCTGAGAAACAGTACAATCGTGAGGCACATATGATATTGTGCTTAATCTAGGAGAGACAGTTGTTTTGGAAAGTCCTGAAGAAGGTGGCGCAAAATCATTTAGCACACCGAAACGCGTCAACGCTCTTTTATTTGTTAAATTCGAGGAACGTTTGAGTCTAATTTCTGAGAGTGATAGACTCCAACGCTACAGATTCAGTCGAATTAACGTAACTTTGATGATTTTTAATATGTCACTTGTCTTTGTCTCTCATGTATATTGATGTGTTATATGTATGAATTGTTTTTGATATAAACACGATCCTGGGCACACGTGTTAGGGGTATACCAGTAGTATGAGAGTCTCGTTCAGAAAACCACAGTTGTTGATGTCTGGATAGAGTTCAGTGGTGTTTATTGAGAGAAAACAAAATTATAGAAACAAAGCAACCAGCCAAAACAAAGAAAACAGCCGACACGTGTTTCGTCACAGTATAATTCCTGTGACTCTTCAGGGCTGGGAAGGATAAAAAAAAAAAAAATTCAAAATGAGGGAAAAGAAAGGGAAACAAAAGAAAATGGGCTGTACAAATGATAAAGTTATCCTAAGGTGACGTTTGGGAAGGGGAATAGACCTCGAAAAATACTTTAATAACAATGAATAAATACGGTGCATAATGAAACTAGTGACTGTTGTGTAAGTGCCGCTCTCATGAAGTGATCTTCATGATAAAGTTCGCTGGAAAAGCATGGTTAAAGATGAAGTGACACTCCAAATGTGCAGGGCGCAAGGAAATAAGTGACATTGTGGGTTTCAAGTGTTTGTGCGTAATAAAAGCTGTTGTTAATCCACAGAAAATAATAACAAAAAAGAATTACTTAAAACATACACTGTGACATAAGGTAATTAATAAGGAAAATAACTGGAGGGATCAATACTGGTCAAATAATAGAGGGACCGTTTAACATGAAATAAACAAAATATAATTAAAACATTCGACAAAACAAAAGACATCACGGTGCATAGGACCCGGGGTCAGAAGTGGAGTAACCAACAAAGGAGTAAAGAGAAAATGATCCGTCCAGGAAGAAAACGGATCGGGGAAGGGATGTGATGAGTGAACCTCATTGAAAAAGAGGAAACAGGTACCTTAGTGGAATGTTCCACACGAGAAGGCAAGGTTTCGAAAACCAGTGTGTGCATAAAATCGTCCCAGGGTTTGGGAGGACTGGAGAAAAATGAGGGAGTCCGGTTTGTTCCAGTCAATGATTAGGGCAGATGCAGAGCCACCATTCCAACCATTCGGATAAACTATGGGTTCTCAAGTTAGTTTCCCCTCTCTTCATTTCTTGCCAGGGCCTCCTTTGACTGGCCACGTACGTCTTTAAGGTACCTGTTTCCTCTTTTTCAATGAGGTTCACTCATCACATCCCTTCCCCGATCCGTTTTCTTCCTGGACGGATCATTTTCTCTTTACTCCTTTGTTGGTTACTCCACTTCTGACCCCGGGTCCTATGCACCGTGATGTCTTTTGTTTTGTCGAATGTTTTAATTATATTTTGTTTATTTCATGTTAAACGGTTCCTCTATTATTTGACCAGTATTGATCCCTCCAGTTATTTTCCTTATTAATTACCTTATGTCACAGTGTATGTTTTAAGTAATTCTTTTTGTTATTATTTTCTGTGGATTAACAACAGCTTTTATTACGCACAAACACTTGAAACCCACAATGTCACTTATTTCCTTGCGCCCTGCACATTTGGAGTGTCACTTCATCTTTAACCATGCTTTTCCCGCGAACTTTATCATGAAGATCACTTCATGAGAGCGGCACTTACACAACAGTCACTAGTTTCATTATGCACCGTATTTATTCATTGTTATTCAAGTATTTTTCGAGGTCTATTCCCCTTCCCAAACGTCCCCTTAGAATAACTTTATCATTTGTACAGCCCATTTTCTTTTGTTTCCCTTTCTTTTCCCTCATTTTGAAAAAAAGAATTTTTTATCCTTCCCAGCCCTGAAGAGTCACAGGAATTCTACTGTGACGAAACACGTGTCGGCTGTTTTCTTTGTTTTGGCTGGTTGCTTTGTTTCTATAATTTTGTTTTCTCTCAATAAACACCACTGAACTCTATCCAGACATCAACAACTGTGGTTTTCTGAACGAGACTCTCATACTACTGGTATACCCCTAACACGTGTGCCCAGGATCGTGTTTATATGTCCAGTGTGGGTTCTCCGACTCACACGCTTACGGGGGTTATTGGGTTGTTCCTCCGACCTGGCCGCACCGCTCAATTTTGTGTAACATTACTCACATAACGCGCACTAGTTTGAGCGCCAATCTTCCTGTTCTTACTCAAAACCCTACCCCTATACCTCAGTTTATGGTTACAGGAAGGGCAGCCACAGCGTACAAACACCAATTACACCACATCAACAGATTAGGTAATGGATAGAGACAGGGTCGCATCAGAACTCTTCGAAAACGTATCCAAGGGGATCATAACTAGTACAGCATCCATCAGTACTAACCCCTCACGTAAAGAGGGCCTTAAAGAGAAATTTCTCAGACTAGAGAGATTAAAGAAAACTGAAAATTCCAGGTGGTGGGACAGCGCCACCCTCAAACAGTACCTGAGGCTCAATAGAGTCCCCAGAGGACTGCGTTCCCAGATCTTCCCTACATTCGAGGATCTGGATGACGATCTACTAAGTAAATGGGAAGAAACTCTTAATTCCAATTCAAACACACTGATCAACATTCTTATTGAAAACGCAGAACGGAAGGTAATTAAATTACAAAAGGAAATAGCGGAACTTGAAAAAGAAATAACTGATTTAGACTTGCAGGAAGCAACAGGAAAGAATTACTTGATACTCAACGATATCTTGGCTAAACATCAAAACGAGATCAAAGATAGAAAGACACGACAACTGAAAAGGGACGAAGCAGACTACAGAGAGGGACGTGTCTTTACCTTCGCCAAAAAATACGATAAGCTGGTTGGCACAACCCATCAGGGAGACAAACAGATCAGAGCAGAGACAACTTCTCTTTCATCTAGCTCCACTTCTATTAACACAATTCCAAGCAGCGACAGTGAGACTGAGAATCAAGCTAGAAGCTCCAGTAGACCTGGCCAGACAACGTCGTCTTTTTCAAGGGAAGTTCAGGCCATACGAAGGGAGAACAGGACGCAACAGAGATCAGGCGCCCTAGACGGAAGACTCGTAGAGGGAAAAGGGCAGGACTCAGAAGAGTACAAAAAGAAACTGAGGTCCGGGAACGGGAAGAGCAAATAAACCAGGGAGAGTTAGGAATACAGGTGGTTAACCTTTCCTCCCACAATCTCGATAGTGGCATGATTTCATTATTAAGCAAAGGCTTGAGCTTCAATCCCCATGAACAGGGAGATATCTGTCGTCACAAAATAGACCTGTTCAAATTTGTCAGGGGCCTTAAAATCAAAAAACATTTCAGTGGTACTCCACCAACCACACTGAACATTAGAAAGATCTGTACCGAAAACCCATTGGGTACGCAAAGTATCAGAGATATACAAGACACACATTTACTCCTATCGCTCACTGACTCTGACGAGACATCAATCAACATGGAGAGGCTTCTCCAAGAATTAGACATAGAAGCAGACCTTACTCTTAGTAGCGGCCTCAAATCCAAGTCCAAATGGACACCTATACTACCAGGGGGCAATTCGGTTGATACATTTCATAACTTAGTCCTAGCGGACATGGAGAGACACGAACACAAGATGGTTAGCACTAACCGCAGAACTAAAGATAACCTTGGCAGGGGCGAACGATTGGCATTGAAATCCCTAACATCCAACACAGACATCATAATCCGAGAGGCTGATAAGGGCGGGAACGTATTGGTAATGAATCGGACTGACTATCACAATGAAATCTTGTCCCAACTACAGGACACATCCTATTATGAACAGCTGACTTACAATCCTACAGCTACACTTGTCACCACTATCAATAAAAGCCTATCTGAATGGCACTCTTTGGGCCTTATCGATGACCAGGAACTTCTTTACCTTAAAGTACACAAGCCTACCTTCCCTTGGCTGTACACCCTACCCAAAATACATAAGTCCACTCCATTTCCACCAGGCAGACCAATAGTGTCGGGTATTGGGGGTCCCACAGAGAGACTAGCACAGTATGTAGACCTTTTCTTGGGCGCCATGGTTAAAAACCTGCCTTCACACTTACAGGATACTAAACACATCCTTAGCATTCTTACTGACGTTCAATGGCAATCTGGCATGATCCTGGCCACCTTGGATGTGGTATCTCTCTATACGACTATAGAACCAGGAGTAGGGTTGGCAGCCATTACCAGTTTACTAAATGAAAGACCGGTCTCATTATGGCAACACACTAACATGCTTGTTGCCATGATGGACATAATTCAGAATAACAACTTTTTCATATATGATAATGTATGGTACAAACAAATCAAAGGCGTGGCCATGGGCTCAACATTTTCACCCTCTTTTGCGAACCTGTACATGGGTGTCTTGGAATCTAAATGGATCTGGGGCCCCCTGGATAAACTCCATAATTTACTGGGGACGTTACATTGATGATTGTCTCTTAATCTGGTCAGGATCGCAACATGAACTGGACGCATTTTACATACATCTCAATTCTAACGATATGAACATGCGATTCACAAGTCACTCCAGTACTTCCAGTATCACTTTCCTGGACGTTGAAATCTACATTAAGTCAGACACACTACACTGCCGTTTACACAGAAAAGAAACATCATGCAACTCTATCTTACATGCGGATAGTTCTCACCCTTCCCATCAAATTAAGGCAATCCCCTATGGGGAATTCGTCAGAGCAAGGAGGAATTGCAGTGACGAAATAGAATTTCAGAAGTGTCTAACAAATATGAAACACAGATTTAGAGCCAGAGGCTACGATGCCAGGACTATCTGCACAGCGGAAAAGAGAATCAATCTAATAAAAAGGCAGGAAACACTCAGAAACCAGAAGAAAACCAGGGAACAGGACCTAGCTGTTAGACTCGTCACCGATTTTAGTGACATGGGCCTAGCTATGAGGAAAAGCCTCATGAAACACTGGGACGTTCTACTAGCAGACACCACCCTCAGAGAGGTCATCACCCCCAAACCCCAAATCACTTGCAGACGGGGCAGAACACTAAAAACAAGACTTAGCCCTAGTGTACCATGTCCCCGTACTGGCCGCACATGGCTTACCAATCACACCCTGGGGTTTTTCAAATGCGGGTGCTGCAGGGTTTGCAGGATAGCCCAGAATGGGGTCAAGAACTTTACAGCAGTGAATGGGCAACAGTACCAAATCATGTGTAATATCAACTGCAACACTAAATTTGTGATATACATTCTCGAGTGTGCCTGCAAACGCTGGTACATCGGAAGTACTATCAGACCACTGAAAGATCGCATTGGAGAGCACCTCAGAGCGCTACTACACCAGGACACAAGATACCCCATGGCCGTACATGCGGCCACCTGCCCCAACCAAGGAGCCACTAAACGTTTCTCCTTCTTCGGATTTGATGTAGCTACCGTCAGCGCCAGAGGAGGTAACAGAGAACTGAGGCTCAGGCGTCTGGAGGCAACATGGATCATGCGTCTGTGGACAGTACAACACGGACTTAACACGGACAATGAGCTTCATTATTTCCTGGGCGAATGATGACCCACACATGAACTGCTTTTGATAACTTACAGCGTACTTTTTGCAGCCAGAATTTTTAAATTTTTTAGTTTCTGGGGGTTTCCTGATACCGAAACGCCACCCAGTGAGAGGCAAATTTCCCATTTACTCGCCCTTAGGCATGTCACTGTCAATCTAACATGTATCTGTAATGTTACAATTTTCCTATACCCAATGTGCCACCGTAGGTGATGTCCGCACCACCCTGGTAAGCTAACTATTGGTTGCATAACTGATGTGCTTTATCTTTAACACTGGGTCTCTTATTCTATGCCTATATCAGCCAAACTGTCTACTGGCTCCCTCTTTTGCAATCTACGCGCTTTTACCCACCTTTACTCCAGGGCACCCTACCCTTAGACCTTTCCTAGTGCCCTAATTCCTCTAATACTTACGTTACATCTTCACTTTTTCATGGCCTGGTTTTCTTTCCTTTTCCTTCACCCTTTTCTCTGCCCGTTCGTACTTAAATTATCACCCTATCTCTTTTTCCTCTTATCTAAATTCCAGGCATCATTAGGCTTGTCCCTCTAATACTTTGTTATTTTCAATCCTTTATTTACACTTCATTTCCTCTACGTAGAAGTCAGATTTCCACTCGACACGCACTCACGCATGCGTGGTTGGACACCAATTAGAACACCGGTGCGCGGTCTAGTCCTTTTCATCGCGCCGGTATATCTAGCAGACACATACTCTTCCGCCGCCTTCCACATCCGGTTCAGGTCAAGGCTACAGGTTCCTGTGGCATCTCTAGCTCTACTCACAGGTAACTTGCTCATGCACTGACAATCCCAAACGAGCTTATTGGGCTTACATTCCCCTCCTTTTATTTATTTTCCCCATATCCATTCTTTTAATTTTAATTTTATTTTCCTTGCCTCCATCGTGGATTCCTGCAGGCGCACCCGCCTTGCTGCACGCCCATCTTCCTGGATGGTCGTCGATTGCCTACTCATAGGGTGAGTTTCCTCTCCTACACCGCCCTCCTCTCCTCCTACCTCATTTATTTAGTCTTTACTCATTAGTCTCACGATATTTTCAGCGCTGTACCTTGCTGCCACACACGGCTTCATTATTATTTTGCGGATTCAGACACAGGGGACTGGACGGCCTCCCTTTTAAGTCACAGGTCAGTGCCCTTTTCGTCTCCCCCATTTCCAACCATTCGGATAAACTATGGGTTCTCAAGTTAGTTTCCCTCTCTTCATTTCTTGCCAGGGCCTCCTTTGACTGGCCACGTACGTCTTTGGACTCGTGGCTCTGCATCTGCCCTAATCATTGACTGGAACACACCGGACTCCCTCATTTTTCTCCAGTCCTCCCAAACCCTGGGACGATTTTATGCACACACTGGTTTTCGAAACCTTGCCTTCTCGTGTGGAACATTCCACTAAGGTACCTGTTTCCTCTTTTTCAATGAGGTTCACTCATCACATCCCTTCCCCGATCCGTTTTCTTCCTGGACGGATCATTTTCTCTTACTCCTTTGTTGGTTACTCCACTTCTGACCCCGGGTCCTATGCACCGTGATGTCTTTTGTTTTGTCGAATGTTTTAATTATATTTTGTTTATTTCATGTTAAACGGTCCCTCTATTATTTGACCAGTATTGATCCCTTCAGTTATTTTCCTTATTAATTACCTTATGTCACAGTGTATGTTTTAAGTAATTCTTTTTGTTATTATTTTCTGTGGATTAACAACAGCTTTTATTACGCACAAACACTTGAAACCCACAATGTCACTTATTTCCTTGTGCCCTGCACATTTGGAGTGTCACTTCATCTTTAACCATGCTTTTCCCGCGAACTTTATCATGAAGATCACTTCATGAGAGCGGCACTTACACAACAGTCACTAGTTTCATTATGCACCGTATTTATTCATTGTTATTCAAGTATTTTTCGAGGTCTATTCCCCTTCCCAAACGTCCCCTTAGGATAACTTTATCATTTGTACAGCCCATTTTCTTTTGTTTCCTTTCTTTTCCCTCATTTTGAAAAAAAATTTTTCATCCTTCCCAGCCCTGAAGAGTCACAGGAATTATACTGTGACGAAACACGTGTCGGCTGTTTGCTTTGTTTTGGCTGGTTGCTTTGTTTCTATAATTTTGTTTTCTCTCAATAAACACCACTGAACTCTATCCAGACATCAACAACTGTGGTTTTCTGAACGAGACTCTCATACTACTGGTATACCCCTAACACGTGTGCCCAGGATCGTGTTTATATGTCCAGTGTGGGTTCTCCGACTCACACGCTTACGGGGGTTATTGGGTTGTTCCTCCGACCTGGCAGCACCGCACAATTTTGTGTAACATTACTCACATAACGCGCACTAGTTTAAGCGCCAATCTTCCTGTTCTTACTCAAAACCCTAACCCTATACCTCAGTTTATGGTTACAGGAAGGGCAGCCACAGCGTACAAACACCAATTACACCACGTCAACAGATTAGGTAATGGATAGAGACAGGGTCGCATCAGAACTCTTCGAAAACTTATCCAAGGGGATCATAACTAGTACAGCATCCATCAGTACTAACCCCTCACGTAAAGAGGGCCTTAAAGAGAAATTTCTCAGACTAGAGAGATTAAAGAAAACTGAAAATTCCAGGTGGTGGGACAGCGCCTCCCTCAAACAGTACCTGAGGCTCAATAGAGTCCCCAGAGGACTGCGTTCCCAGATCTTCCCTACATTCGAGGATATGGATGACGATCTACTAAGTAAATGGGAAGAAACTCTTAATTCCAATTCAAACACACTGATCAACATTCTTATTGAAAACGCAGAACGGAAGGTAATTAAATTACAAAAGGAAATAGCGGAACTTGAAAAAGAAATAACTGATTTAGACTTGCAGGAAGCAACAGGAAAGAATTACTTGATACTCAACGATATCTTGGCTAAACATCAAAACAAGATCAAAGATAGAAAGACACGACAACTGAAAAGGGACGAAGCAGACTACAGAGAGGGACGTGTCTTTACCTTCGCCAAAAATACGATAAGATGGTTGGCACAACCCATCAGGGAGACAAACAGATCAGAGCAGAGACAACTTCTCTTTCATCTAGCTCCACTTCTATTAACACAATTCCAAGCAGCGACAGTGAGACTGAGAATCAAGCTAGAAGCTCCAGTAGACCTGGCCAGACAACGTCGTCTTTTTTAAGGGAAGTTCAGGCCATACGAAGGGAGAACAGGACGCAACAGAGAACAGGCGCCCCAGACGGAAGACTCGTAGAGGGAAAAGGGCAGGACTCAGAAGAGTACAAAAAGAAACTGAGGTCCGGGAACGGGAAGAGCAAATAAACCAGGGAGAGTTAGGAATACAGGTGGTTAACCTTTCCTCCCACAATCTCGATAGTGGCATGATTTCATTATTAAGCAAAGGCTTGAGCTTCAATCCCCATGAACAGGGAGATATCTGTCGTCACAAAATAGACCTGTTCAAATTTGTCAGGGGCCTTAAAATCAAAAAACATTTCAGTGGTACTCCACCAACCACACTGAACATTAGAAAGATCTGTACCGAAAACCCATTGGGTACGCAAAGTATCAGAGATATACAAGACACACATTTACTCCTATCGCTCACTGACTCTGACGAGACACCAATCAACATGGAGAGGCTTCTCCAAGAATTAGACATAGAAGCAGACCTTACTCTTAGTAGCGGCCTCAAATCCAAGTCCAAATGAACACCTATACTACCAGGGGGCAATTCGGTTGATACATTTCATAACTTAGTCCTAGCGGACATGGAGAGACACGAACACAAGATGGTTAGCACTAACCGCAGAACTAAAGATAACCTTAGCAGGGGCGAACGATTGGCATTGAAATCCCTAACATCCAACACAGACATCATAATCCGAGAGGCTGATAAGGGCGGGAACGTGGTGGTAATGAATCGGACTGACTATCACAATGAAATCCTGTCCCAACTACAGGACACATCCTGTTATGAACAGCTGACTTACAATCCTACAGCTACACTTGTCACCACTATCAATAAAAGCCTATCTGAATGGCACTCTTTGGGCCTTATCGATGACCAGGAACTTCTTTACCTTAAAGTACACAAGCCTACCTTCCCTTGGCTGTACACCCTACCCAAAATACATAAGTCCACTCCATTTCCACCAGGCAGACCAATAGTGTCGGGTATTGGGGGTCCCACAGAGAGACTAGCACAGTATGTAGACCTTTTCTTGGGCGCCATGGTTAAAAACCTGCCTTCACACTTACAGGATACTAAACACATCCTTAGCATTCTTACTGACGTTCAATGGCAATCTGGCATGATCCTGGCCACCTTGGATGTGGTATCTCTCTATACGACTATAGAACCAGGAGTAGGGTTGGCAGCCATTACCAGTTTACTAAATGAAAGACCGGCCTCATTATGGCAACACACTAACATGCTTGTTGCCATGATGGACATAATTCTGAATAACAACTTTTTCATATATGATAATGTATGGTACAAACAAATCAAAGGCGTGGCCATGGGCTCAAAATTTTCACCCTCTTTTGCGAACCTGTACATGGGTGTCTTGGAATCTAAATGGATCTGGGGCCCCAAGGGGGCCCCCTGGATAAACTCCATAATTTACTGGGGACGTTACATTGATGATTGTCTCTTAATCTGGTCAGGATCGCAACATGAACTGGACGCATTTTACATACATCTCAATTCTAACGATATGAACATGCGATTCACAAGTCACTCCAGTACTTCCAGTATCACTTTCCTGGAAGTTGAAATCTACATTAAGTCAGACACACTACACTGCCGTTTACACAGAAAAGAAACATCATGCAACTCTATCTTACATGCGGATAGTTCTCACCCTTCCCATCAAATTAAGGCAATCCCCTATGGGGAATTCGTCAGAGCAAGGAGGAATTGCAGTGACGAAATAGAATTTCAGAAGTGTCTAACAAATATGAAACACAGATTTAGAGCCAGAGGCTATGATGCCAGGACTATCTGCACAGCGGAAAAGAGAATCAATCTAATAAAAAGGCAGGAAACACTCAGAAACCAGAAGAAAACCAGGGAACAGGACCTAGCTGTTAGACTCGTCACCGATTTTAGTGACATGGGCCTAGCTATGAGGAAAAGCCTCATGAAACACTGGGACGTTCTACTAGCAGACACCACCCTCAGAGCGGTCATCACCCCCAAACCCCAAATCACTTACAGAAGGGGCAGAACACTAAAAACAAGACTTAGCCCTAGTGTACCATGTCCCCGTACTGGCCGCACATGGCTTACCAATCACACCCTGGGGTTTTTCAAATGCGGGTGCTGCGGGGTTTGCAGGATAGCCCAGAATGGGGTCAAGAACTTTACAGCAGTGAATGGGCAACAGTACCAAATCATGTGTAATATCAACTGCAACACTAAATTTGTGATATACATTCTCGAGTGTGCCTGCAAACGCTGGTACATCGGAAGTACTATCAGACCACTGAAAGATCGCATTGGAGAGCACCTCAGAGCGCTACTACACCAGGACACAAGATACCCCATGGCCGTACATGCGGCCACCTGCCCCAACCAAGGAGCCACTAAACGTTTCTCCTTCTTCGGATTTGATGTAGCTACCGTCAGCGCCAGAGGAGGTAACAGAGAACTGAGGCTCAGGCATCTGGAGGCAACATGGATCATGCGTCTGCGGACAGTACAACACGGACTTAACACGGACAATGAGCTTTATTACTTCCTGGGCGAATGATGACCCACACATGAACTGCTTTTGATAACTTACAGCGTACTTTTTGCAGCAACAATTTTTTTATTTTTTAGTTTCTGGGGGTTTCCTGATACCGAAACGCCACCCAGTGAGAGGCAAATTTCCCATTTACTTGCCCTTAGGCATGTCACTGTCAATCTAACATGTATCTGTAATGTTACAATTTTCCTATACCCAATGTGCCACCGTAGGTGATGTCCACACCACCCTGGTAAGCTAACTATTGGTTGCATAACTGATGTGCTTTATCTTTAACACTGGGTCTCTTATTCTATGCCTATATCAGCCAAACTGTCTACTGGCTCCCTCTTTTGCAATCTACGCGCTTTTACCCACCTTTACTCCAGGGCACCCTACCCTTAGACCTTTCCTAGTGCCCTAATTCCTCTAATACTTACGTTACATCTTCACTTTTTCATGGCCTGGTTTTCTTTCCTTTTCCTTCACCCTTTTCTCTGCCCGTTCGTACTTAAATTATTACCCTATCTCTTTTTCCTCTTATCTCAATTCCAGGCATCATTAGGCTTGTCCCTCTAATACTTTGTTATTTTCAATCCTTTATTTACACTTCATTTCCTCTACGTAGAAGTCAGATTTCCACTCGACACGCACTCACGCATGCGTGGTTGGACACCAATTAGAACACCGGTGCGCGGTCTAGTCCTTTTCATCGCGCCGGTATATCTAGCAGACACATACTCTTCCGCCGCCTTCCACATCCGGTTCAGGTCACGGCTACAGGTTCCCGTGGCATCTCTAGCTCTACTCACAGGTAACTTGCTCATGCACTGACAATCCCAAACGAGCTTATTGGGCTTACATTCCCCTCCTTTTATTTATTTTCCCTATATCCATTCTTTTAATTTAATTTTATTTTCCTTGCCTCCATCGTGGATTCCTGCAGGCGCACCCGCCTTGCTGCACGCCCATCTTCCTGGATGGTCGTCGATTGCCTACTCATAGGGTGAGTTTCCTCTCCTACACCGCCCTCCTCTCCTCCTACCTCATTTATTTAGTCTTTACTCATTAGTCTCACGTTATTTTCAGCGCTGTACCTTGCTGCCACACACGGCTTCATTATTATTTTTGCGGATTCAGACACAGGGGACTGGACGGCCTCCCTTTTAAGTCACAGGTCAGTGCCCTTTTCGTCTCCCCCATTTCCAACCATTCGGATAAACTATGGGTTCTCAAGTTAGTTTCCCTCTCTTCATTTCTTGCCAGGGCCTCCTTTGACTGGCCACGTACGTCTTTTGGACTCGTGGCTCTGCATCTGCCCTAATCATTGACTGGAACACACCGGACTCCCTCATTTTTCTCCAGTCCTCCCAAACCCTGGGACGATTTTATGCACACACTGGTTTTCGAAACCTTGCCTTCTCGTGTGGAACATTCCACTAAGGTACCTGTTTCCTCTTTTCAATGAGGTTCACTCATCACATCCCTTCCCCGATCCGTTTACTTCCTGGACGGATCATTTTCTCTTACTCCTTTGTTGGTTACTCCACTTCTGACCCCGGGTCCTATGCACCGTGATGTCTTTTGTTTTGTCGAATGTTTTAATTATATTTTGTTTATTTCATGTTAAACGGTCCCTCTATTATTTGACCAGTATTGATCCCTCCAGTTATTTTCCTTATTAATTACCTTATGTCACAGTGTATGTTTTAAGTAATTCTTTTGTTATTATTTTCTGTGGATTAACAACAGCTTTTATTACGCACAAACACTTGAAACCCACAATGTCACTTATTTCCTTGCGCCCTGCACATTTGGAGTGTCACTTCATCTTTAACCATGCTTTTCCCGCGAACTTTATCATGAAGATCACTTCATGAGAGCGGCACTTACACAACAGTCACTAGTTTCATTATGCACCGTATTTATTCATTGTTATTCAAGTATTTTTCGAGGTCTATTCCCCTTCCCAAACGTCCCCTTAGGATAACTTTATCATTTGTACAGCCCATTTTCTTTTGTTTCCTTTCTTTTCCCTCATTTTGAATTTTTTTTTTTATCCTTCCCAGCCCTGAAGAGTCACAGGAATTATACTGTGACGAAACACGTGTCGGCTGTTTGCTTTGTTTTGGCTGGTTGCTTTGTTTCTATAATTTTGTTTTCTCTCAATAAACACCACTGAACTCTATCCAGACATCAACAACTGTGGTTTTCTGAACGAGACTCTCATACTACTGGTATACCCCTAACACGTGTGCCCAGGATCGTGTTTATATGTCCAGTGTGGGTTCTCCGACTCACACGCTTACGGGGGTTATTGGGTTCTTCCTCCGACCTGGCAGGAACGCACAATTTTGTGTAACATTACTCACATAACGCGCACTAGTTTGAGCGCCAATCTTCCTGTTCTTACTCAAAACCTTCCCCCTATATCTCTGTTTTTGATATAATTTGCATCTGTTGAAGTGTCTTTTATATTATTGATTGTCTTTTAATAAAAGTAAGAAGTTTTTTATACAGTTCAGCAAAATTCGTTCTGTGTTTATAATTGGTTGATGGGTTCTCATAATTATAAATTTATGACATGTGTACGATGTTTGTTTGAAGGTGGTGATTGATTTTCTGTGAACTGTAGTCCAAGAGAAATCTTTTTTATACATTTCTGTACCTGGCACCCCATCTCTTGAATAGTGGGGCCACTCCCTTTCTACTTATAACTAATGTAGGTTGTGTCAAGAGGCTTGTGTGATGGAACCCTGTATGTGTTTACCACACATGCTGGTTCCACGCCATCTCAACAACGCACATCTTAACAATGAATATGCCTTTACCACGCATGCCTTTACAACAAATTATGCTTTGCTAAGGCATGTATGGTAAAGACATATCTGTGGTTAAGACTGGACAGATAAGTTTTAAACCCCTGACCCCTGCCCCCGCCCTGACTCATAAAACTACCACCTCCTTCCTGAAAACCAAACCCCTCCCCCTGAGTCCTAAAAACGTCCCTGCCCCAGTCCAAAAAATTGATGGCTGAAGCATTACATCACAGATGTGTTGTGTGTCAACAGAACAATATATGGAAAAGGAGTGCAGTGACATTGAGACACATAGGAAGATCAAGTGCTCCCATCAACAGAATGCAGTTGGATTTCATTGAGATGCCCGTGTGTAATGGGCTGAGATATGTCATAGTGATTGTGTGCATTTTTTCATGCTGGGTTGAACCATACCCGACTAGGAGGAATGCCAGTCTCATCGTAGCCAAGTTGCTTTTGAGGGAGTCAAGTCCTAGGTTTGTCTTCCCGACTTCTCTGGAATGGACCGAGGCACGCACGTCAACAATGAATTCCTGAATGCTGTGTGCAGCTTTGCAAGTTGAACTGAGACTGTATTTTTGCTATAGACCTGAGACTTCAGGTCTGGTGGAACAGCTTAAAGGGACATTGAAATCCAGGCCTGCAAAGGTCTGTGCTACTACGTATTTGAAGCAGCTGGATGCCTTGCCTCTTGTGTTGATGAGTCTTCACAGCATACCTGAACGTAGGACAGTATTGTCCCCCCATGAAATCATCAATGACTTTGCCAGCTGTACCTGCAAATGCGCTTGTGAACATTACAGATGACATGATACGTGCTGTGTTCTGTGTCTCATCAGGTTGAAGCCGCCACAGACCCGCCACATCAGGAGCAGTGCCATGACCTCAGTCCCAGAAACTGGGTATTGGTGAAAAAGCATGTGTGAAAGAGTTGTCTGGAGCCACGCTGGCATCCTTTCCAGGTGATTCTGGTCACAACAATTGCTGTGAAGCATGGGGGTCTCCCAATTTGGTGCATGCTGCCCACACTCGCCAAGTTCCGTGTCCTGTTGATGATGTAACAGCACCACACCCAGAAGTGCCGGTGGTGGTCAAGAGATCACGGGAGCAGGTTAGACAAGCCATAGGGAGCCAGCACGAATCTGAAACAACACTTGGGGGGTCTTGGAGAGTCGGATGCTGTAGGTGAAGCAGGAGAGTCTAGTCCTGTGGTTGTGAATGAACCAGACTCGGACCCTGAAGAAGGGCCTAGTGTGGTAAACCGTGAGTGGCAGCAGGAGAACACTGGCTGAGAAGGCGGGAGAGAAGGAAACTAGTTGTGCAAGGAGAAGGTGTGCTCCAGGCGATTCCAGAAGATACTTAGGATTCTGATCTGAGTGACAGAGGATGTGAGGGGACTTCACTCAGAAGATCAAAAGGAGCTAGGGTGCCCTGTCAGAGGTACTCTTCCCTTGAATGGACTTATTTTGCTGCAAATGACAGAGAGAAAGAATTCTTGGAATTCTGAGATAACTGTGGAGATTCAACAGAAACTTGACCTTCAGTTCGATCTTACTTTTGAACTTCCTTTGTTGCTAAGACTAAGGGCCTGATTTAGATTTCGGCGGAAGGGTTACTCCGTCACAATGGTGATGGATTTCCCATCCGCTGAAATATAAATCCCATAGGATATTATGGGATTTATATTTTGGCGGATGGGATATCCGTCACCGTTGTGACGGAGTAACCCATTTGCCGAAATCTAAATCAGGCCCTAAGCAACCTGATGAGACACAGAACACAGCACGTCAGCCCGTCCTTTGAAGTAATAAAGTATCATCAAGATAATCTTATCTTGAATGTAATGGAATTTCCTTTCCTGGATGCGAGTGAATTCCCTTTGCTAATAAATGAACTGAAACCTTTCATTCTGGAACTGATTGTTAATGAACTTGAACCATTGCTAATCAGAGACATTTAAACAGACTTTGTAGGAAAAGTAGGAAGAATACAGAGGCAGCTGTAGGAGCGGAAGGTTGTCCTTTAGAACACTGAGTATGGTTAAGGAAGTCTCACAAAGATTTTGTACATAATTTCATTGCATATTATTTGAACTTAGGTTTTGCCGTTTGCACAGGTGGAAATCAACAGAGAAGACTGTGCTGATTCCACCCAATGGTCCGGGTTGTAGAAAAGTAATGGAAGCCAAGGCACACTAATAGTTTTAGTTGTAGTACTGATCACTTTGCTTGTAGGATTATGTCCATCTACATCTAATTCAGTAGCGACTAAGTCTGCAAGTAATTCCAACCCCGCACCCCCTAAAGGTAATAGTTTGTATCCATTAGATGAGTCAGAATTGCACGTAGATACATCTAGAGGCCATTATTCTGCAAATACTTATTTTAAGTTACTTTATGAGTATATTGGCATAATCGATGTTAGGGATTGTTACGTTTGTACACAATTGCCGGCATCAGCTGCAGAGGGTATTACTTACCACCATATCCCTTTGACTTATGGTGTTAGCTGTAGTATTTGATGAGCCTGATGTATGGAAAAGAAGATTTCGAATAATATTTTTCCAATCAGGATTTAGCATTTTCACAGGCCCCCTTACTTGAGCACCTAAGTCGTCGCATTTACCCCAATGCCAAGTTTCCTGGAATTAAAAAGAGATTTTTTAAACCTATTATGAGGATAGACACTGCCTATGCACACAGACATAATTTGACTCGACTTATAACAGAGGTTGAGAAGAAATGTCTACATTTAGTTGCAAATAGGAGGAGTATGGAATCTAGATCACAGACAGACAGGAACATTAGGAATGAACATAAGCGGACTAAGGAAGAAGTAGAGCATTTAGTAGCAGGAAATCAAGCAGCACTGACTCTAGGTTGGAAACATAAAGGGAAATTGTGTATATATGTGGAGAGATCTTTATTTGACAACCATTTTGTTGGAAAGAGTGAATACGACCACATCTTTGAAGTAAGGGGAAATTGGAATTTATTTATGATGGGTGATGATCCTGTTATTCCTGGAGCTTACTATATTTGTGAAGGCCAAGCTTATTTCACGTTGCTCAGAGGCTGGTATGGTACTTGTTACCTAAGTGTAGTTTTTCCAAAGATTTATCATGTGGAACATCTGAATGACCATGTGGGGGAAACAAAGTCCAGGTCTTAGGGAGGAGTAAGTTATGGAGAAACAGTGGGATATATTTTTGGTGTGATGATCCCATCTGTGGGAGTGATTTAAATGACATTATGATTAGGAGGTTGTCTACCATAGTGGATAATTTGACTACTAGTACAGCAGGAGCATTATTAGTCATAGATATGGAAATGGTAGCTAATAAGGCTATGTTTTTGCAAAACCGCTTTGCGTTAGACATCCTGTTTGGAAAAGAGGTAGGAGTCTGTTGAATGTTAAAGGTCCAGCAATGCTGTACCTACATTCCTGACAAAAGTAAAGATTTAAAGAAACTTATCACGAATATTGGAAGTGACAGGTGATTTGGAAGCAATTGGAAGTGGATTTTCTGCAGTTGGCAAATGGTTTGGAAACCTGGGAAGTGGAATTTCGGGTGCTATTTTGAAACCTCTGATGATAATTGCCCTTTGTGCAATATTCCTAATTGTGATCTTTAAGGGATTTAAGTGCATGAAGGTCCAACAGAGAGTGGAGAGGAAGACAGCGGATGTGGAGTAAAAAGTATGACAACATGAAACGTCTGGAAGACTCTAAAAGGAAGATGTTAAAAACTACAAGGTTTTAGTTGGTCGATCTGATATGGTTTAGGCCTTACTTTGTGATGGATTGATTTGCCATCGCAAGGGGTTACTGGTGCAACGTAATTTTGGCTCCTCCCTTTCACTTGATGATGATGATGATCGCATTTTATAGCATGCACAGCTACTCCAAGGAGTGTCCCGGTGCCAAAGCAACTGGATCAGAATATGAAAAGAGGTTTGGACTTGTGCAAAGAGCCATGTTTTAAGTTTCTTCTTAAAGAAAAATGCATCCCTCGTAGTCTGTAGTTCCAGCGGAAGCAGATTCCAAGCTGCCAAACCCAGGTACACCAGGGACCTTCCACCTGTTCATACACGCTGAATCCTGGGGATCTCTGCCAAAAATTTGTTGGCTGATCTTAGCTGTCTTGTGAGGTTGTGAAAAGCAAATCTGGCTCTAAGATAGGCAGGGCCCGATTGATATAAGGCATCATGCACTAATACAAGAGCCTTAAATGTAACTCTTTCCCTGTGGGCAACCAATGAAGTGCACACAGATGCGGTAAAATTAGCAATCTCATGGGAACATTTAGCAGGAGTTGAGCCGCCGCATTCTGAATCACCTGCAGTGTGTCCATCAGATACTCTGGTAGGCCAAAATATAGTGATTGCCGAAGTCAATTCTAGATGTTATCAAGGCCTGGATTAATGTTTTCTTAGCTCAATAGGATAGGAGAGACATAAATTCCATTAAGAACCTCAGAATCCCAAAACAAATGCCTACCAACCCCTTTACTTGAAGTCTAAAAGACAGCCTGTTGTCAAATTTAATACCCATATTTTTTACTAAGTCTTTATGGGGTCCAGGGGGAGATGCATCATCTGGCCAAAAGATTTGCCAAAGACCTGATAGAATCTTCCAAAATCCAAGAATTTCTGTTTTTCCTTCATTGCATTTGAGTTGGCCAGTTGCTAGCCACTGAAAAACAGCAGTCAGGCAGGTTTTAATCTGACCTCCCTCAAACTCAACTCCCTTATCCCAAGAGAAAAGCAGTTGGGTATCATCTGCATATGAGATCACTTTAGCTCCCACAGCTTCCACAAGTTGAGCCAGAGGGGTGAGATATAGATTAAAAAGGGTAAGACTCAGGGCAGAGTGTTGAGGGACTACCACCAGTATATCACATGGAGTGGCAGTGCAAGGAGGAATCCAGACTTGTTGGCTCCTCTTAGCTAAGAATGATGTTAAGCAGTCCAGTTCCTGTCCTGTTACTCCAATAGCCTGGAGATGGTCCAACAGCATCGAGTGAGGGATGCCCATAAATCCAGCATGATCAGGACAGCCACTCACCCAGCACCAAAACTTCCTCTAATACATTCAGACCCTTTTACCAGTGCGGTGTGCGTATTATGGTTAGCTCTGAAAACCCGACCCGACCCGAGTGTAGCAAATTGTTTTCTTCCTAATAGCTAGAAAGCTGTTTATTCACCTGTTTCTCTAAAATTTTCAAAAGGGATATCGGCCTATAGTTGGCAGGGATGGCCGGATCTGCTGCAGGCTTTTTTTATCAGCAGAAGAATCGTTGCCTGCTTCCACAAACTGGGTACTGTGGCCGTCCCTAATGATGTATTTAGGACTGAATTAAACGCCAGATTAATAATATCAGCCCCTGATACAAGTAGTTTAGGGGGACAGGATCAGCAGGTGAACCAGATTTGATGGCCTACAAAGCCAGCAGAGAGCACTCCAGAGAAATGTGCTTTAAGGTGCTCAGCTTTGACTTAGGAGGGGAAATCATTCTGGCTTGCTGTTTTATCCAAGAGTCCTCCTTTTGTCATAAGGTTTCTGCACATACAGAGCTATGCACAGGATAATAGGACCTCGGAATATAGTGGTGAGCCAACCATAAACCTTAGCACCCAAAACCCCAACCCAACTAGCCTTAGCGTCCCATTAGTACTAATGCACCAATGATTAGACAACCCAGAACACGGTATCTCTCTCTCAGGACTCGCAGAGGCAAGAACACTCTTTCGTTACATTCGTACCTGTCCACAACATGCGTATGAAGAGACACTGTATAGGTTAAAATGTTTATTTCAACTTACGTGCTCTAAGATACAGTACACGTGTCAGTACTAGTAGCATAATACATAAGAACAATATAATCAGCATAGTTACTACTCCATAGAATACGAACGGGGAAAGCATCTCATAAAGCAGTGGATATATGTCTAACTAACATTACCACCCTCCCCGTGCTGGAAGCCAGTTTATTATAATAATAGAAGACCTTTGGGCTTTGACTAGCGAACCCCCATACCTCAGTCTCTTGATGCAAAACTACATCAGCAAACAATCACAGCTCTTCTCTCTGGAAAGGTCGTCTCCAAGTGCTATCTTAGAGCAAGCGAGCGCATTATTAAAAGCACACTAATTTCTCAATGGCAGCTGTACATGGTGTTATGTCTAGGTGCGAGGGACGGGCCAAATCAGTAGAAACCAGGGATTTGTTATTCGACCTTGTAACTGTTGTTCAGACTGAGCCCACAAAGGGAATAGGAGAAAAGGTGAGAAACAGAAAATGCAGACTATTGTAGAACAACTTGGCAATAACAGAGGGCGACAGAACAACATCCAATAGTAACGTGCGCAAGAGTCATCATGGCAGCCAGGCGTGGTAACGTAGCCAAACCTGCCAGGAGGCCATGAGCCACAAGACACCCTCCCCTGGTCAGTCCAGCGGCCACGACGAAAATGAAGACAGAGTTCCAAATACCTGAGCAGAGTAGAGGCGGTCTACTAACAACTAACGGCAAGTCAATCAATCCAAAAATGTGAAAGAGCAGAAAAATGCTATACCATCCAGAAGGACATCATTGGAATCGTCAAAAACGTAGACGCCATCCAGTCCAATAGGTCAAAGCTGCAGGAATGTTCTTCAGAGTATGGAGCATCCAAAAGCAATGCGGGACAGCTTGCGTGATATTCAATATAACTTTGTTGTAGGAGATCCTGAGCAGCCGCCCAGATATCCCATTGTGCCAAAATCCCCAGTGCAGCCGCACGCATCATAAAGCCAGCAGCGGAACAGTCCCGTTCATGGGCCTCTAAGGGACCCACCAACCGAACAAAATCCGGGACCGGCAATGACGAATTGGAGAGGCAATAATCCATGGTCCATGTAAACGGACAGCGGATGCAAGACATCACAGGTTGCACGCAAGTGAAATACGCAAAGCGAAAGGAAAGGGTGTAGGACACACTGATAGTTGCCAAGGGCAGAACATCGAAGCCAACCAGAAGTCGCTCACGGAGCAGCTGGAGGCGTTCGGGATCGAGAAGGGCCCAGTGGTGTGCAGCCATTGCGCAGAAAACAGACCAACAGCAAGACACCAGCCGCCAAAGCGAGGATTAATGGGAAACCACCAAAGACGCTAGAAAAAATAGAATGTATGAATGCCGGTATCACACCGAAAATAGTTTGAAAGGTGGACACGAGGCCAGACCCCACAACCTTAAAAAAGTGCACCAGACCCTCAGTGTTTGATGCGTTAAAAATACGATGAATTAACTCCCCAAAATGTTGGGGGAGGTCAGTGTTCAAAAGGGCCTGTATTTCACTGTGGGTGCTCGCCACCTGGAGAATGAATGTCTCCCGGGCGGATGTGAGCATAACCTCCTCATTCAATAATAGGGCCTTTATTCTGCTCAACTTATTGAAATCTGCCTCCATGGTAGGAATGGAAGGCCAAATAGAGCTATCAACGATGTCGTGAGGGGGAGGAAAAAGCACATTCTTGCAGCAGACAACTCTGTGTGAGACTGCAACAATATACGGAATGCCGGCCTGTAGGCCACAACAGTCTTCGTTATTTAAAAGCAAATAGCTACCGTTGGTAAGCAAAGTAAAAGTAGGAGAAATAGCAGGAGCAGGAATACCCTTTAGCACACATGCAAGATTCGGAACTGAAACGCTACAAACCCCGTGCAATTTAATATGTTTACAGATAAGCGAATGACCCACAGTTGAATCACAAGACTCCCCGTGAGAAATACCTCCTTGCCATCTCTAAGGCATTTATACATGAAAGGCAGGACTAAAGTTCATGCAGGAAAGCATTACCCAAAGGCTGGAAACGGCCTACAGGATAATGTTTCATGCACGAACCGAATTCAAATAGGGAAAAAGGTAAAGCTATAACCCCATGAACTAGCCACACCGCAGAATCTAGTTCCGCTACAGAGAATGGTAAAGGATTAAGGGTGGGCGTAGTTCGCGAAGTAATGCTTCGCGAAGCTACGCAAAGTGCAGTTCGCGCTACGCAAGCTTCGCGTAGCACTACGCCGATCTGCGTAGCGCACTGTTCGCAATGATTGCACAGTGCCGGATGCTTGTCCGCACTGTGCAATCATTGAAAACGGCAACTTGCACAGTGCGAGCTGTCGTTTACTGCCGCCGAGTAGATTTTTACCGAGCGGCAGCTTTCTCAACGCGGACTGGTAGTTTCTCATCGCGAGCGGTCGCAAGCATACGCGACCACTCGCAATGAGAAACCTGACCTCCCGCGTTGAGAATCTCGCCGGGAGGTTTATTTTCCACGCTCGCGATCGGCAACTTGATGTTGCTGATCGCGAACGAGGAAAAAGTCTCGCCGGGATAGTCATTTTGCTTGCTCGCGGTCGCCAACTTGACGTTGAGGACCGCGAGCAAGCAAAAATGACCGCGGCACTACGCTACGCTACGCTACGCGTGTTCGCACTGTGCTACGTGCACTCGCGTAGCAGCGAAGTAGCGCAAACTTCGCAAACTACGCGAGCGTAGCGTAGCACTTCGCCCAGGGTTATAAAGGATCCACTTTTTCAATATGTAACAAAGTGTAAGATGCATCTTTCATGGACATGAACTGCTGTTTGTCAGTCAAATTAAAAGGCAGAAAGAGGGCAGTGGTGTTTAACAAATTCCAAGGAACTTTACCCAACTTAAGGGTTTGCAAAGTCCATGCAAACTGCATCACTGAACGCAACTGATTCTGACCATGATACAACATAGAGACATCATCTTGTACAATATCAACAACAGAGGATACAATATTGTTCAATGTGTAAATGCGGGAAGACAGGGTATTTATACTATTGTCAACAACAGCAAGCACCTTTTCCAAATTTGCTTGGTCTATTTCCCTAAGACGGGAAGCAGCTTCCATTTGTGACAGCTTCCAGAGCTCATTATACGCTTCATAAATGAATCTCTTCGGTCGGGGACCACGAGGTCCCAAGATAAAGTCAGATAAGTCAATAGTGCCTGATAGGAGGGATAAATGGTTCTTAACAGAGTCTAAGGACGAATGTTGTAACCATTGTTTACATAATTTACCAACCGAATACGTGGTCACAGTACGAGTTTCAGTAAATCTTGGATCAGGCTTGTCCTGTATGTAACCAGGAACTGTGCCATGAAAACGAAGTTGGCATGCATTAGATGATATGGGCCATGCCAACCAGGGTGACTGTATTAGTGCAGAAACGTTAAAGGAATTGTTCTGAAACTGAGCCTGTAACGCCATAAGGGACATATTAAAATGCAAACTATCATTTGGAAGACTCGACAAGGATGGGATGGTTGGCGCATTTAGTTGTTTAACGGTAGCCAACCCCCAACACGTGGTCTGATAAATGGAAGTATTTAGAAATAGAATTTGGGCTGGGATAAGGCAAGCACGGTGCAGGGCCTCAGTGCCCTGCACCTGCCATAGCTTCGAACCCCAGATTGATTTTAAATCCACTGTGTCTTTCCAATACTCATAACCACCCACCGCCAAGGCGCTCAAAAAGGAACCCGAATATAGTAATTTAGTGTGGGTCAACATTATTTTTTGAGTCGATGGAGATTTTAATTTAAAATAATAGGACCCAGGGTTCGATCGATTAAAATCAGTAAAATAGGTGAATTTATTTCGAAGAGTCTGGGAACTACCTGGTATGGGGTTTGGGCAGTGTTCCCATTGGGTGTAAGTAACAGGGCTGCGTAGTGCACTTGGTTTGTGGAGAAAATGATTGCCCCAATGCTGGTAGCAATACAAATCGGCATAATTCGCAGAATTCATATACAAGTCTTCAGCATTAAAAGAGGCATAATATTTTAAATCAGCAAACAATGCTTCAACTGCATGCACATCCCAATCATCAGAATGAATATTACTTTTTACTACATCACCCATCGAGACTCGAAGGACATTTGGTACATTAATAATTTCTGTTGGGCCATGTATTTGAAAGTTTACCGCATCCCATACGATGCCATCAGCAACTGGAAACGCTGAAATGTTCACAAATGTGTGGTCACGCTTCATGATGTGTGAAGAGGAATGTGGAGCCAAAGTTCCAGCAACACTGTTCACAGCAGAGCGTTCAGGTAAATAGTGACCATTGATGAGTAGAAAAACACTGTGACAAAGCCAATGGACATGAACAAAAAAACCAAGAAAAGTACCATCCAAATGTATGTCCAAGGTGGAATCAAAAAATTGTCTCTAAACCAGGATATAAAAAGACTAATCTGGGACGGGACTTGTGATGAGTTGGAATCTGAATCAAAAGAATAACGTGTCGGGCTCAGTGGTGTTGTTGGTTGGTGTGCGGGATAAGTATATTCGTCCTCGGCTATGCAGGGTGATGCAGGGGGTTCAAATATATTTTCAGGCAAATCAACCATCTCCATGGTAACATCAGTGATTGTTCGTGCAGGCGTGCCTCGAACGCTTGTCCGATAAATGGCAGGACAAGAGACCGCTGGTGTGACACTATTTAGGATCGGCCAGATGTTGTAGCTTGACATTTTCCACTGAGATGTATCTGTTTTCCTTGCGACCGGGAAGCGGTGGTAGGATGACTGTACGTGTTCCCTTCAAGCCCAGTACTGGAACCGGTGCACGAAAAGAGGGGCCGAATTCTTTTTTGTTCTCCACCTTCTCTCGTACCAGGTCGCCAATCTTCGGAAGCCAGCCGGCAACCGGAATCTGCACAGCAGGGTCTGTGGCTGAAGGTAAATGTGCAATCGCTAGTTTGTCTCGGGCTTCTTGTAAGTCCTGTAACATAGTAGAATGATTATCTACATCGAACTTGGCGGATTGCGCCGCCATGTCTAGACCATCAAGGTCAGGCACAAACATTCGTATGCCAAAGAGCATTTCGTAAGGGGTCCGCCCACCCAGAGGCCTTCTAGGGAGATTATTAAGTGCACGCTGAACAGTATACAAGTGGGCCAGCCAGTTCCTGCCAGTACCTATAACTCTAGCTGTCAAGGATTGCTTTAAGTCACGGTTCATTCGTTCAACGATAGAGTTGCCCTCAGGCCTATACGGAGACGAAAATTTCACCCGCACCCCTAAGGAGCCCATTGCGTCCTTGTAAGCCTTAGAGGCAAACGCCGGACCTTGGTCAGAATGGAAGGTGCCGCATGCAAAAATTCCCACAAAGACACGCAAATCCCTAATGACATTTCGTGCGTCAGCACTCCGTTGTGGCCAGACCCAGATGAACCGTGTGCACGAGTCCACTGCCACTAAGATATATTTATAGGCAGTGTCTGAAGAAAATGGACCGCAGTGATCCAAGTAAACACACCCAAAGGGTCTGTTCGAAATTGCAAGCGAGGTCTGCGGTGGTCTTGTGACTGTTGAAGGCTTGATCTGTTGACAAACGTCACAGGAAAGCACATAAGTACGTGTATCTTTGTATAAACCACGCCACCAGTAACGCTGCTGCAAAATGGAAATTGTCGCAGACACACCAGCGTGCGCCGAAGCCATGCCTTCGTGTGCCGCTGCCATCAAGGAAGGTCTGCGGTCCGCGTTGGGGATCAGCCGAACCCCAACGTTAGGTATTGTTACATAAGGAGCCTGATCGGGACCTATCTGGTAAGAATATTTAGAAGGGAAACCTCTAGGGTAATTAATTCCTTCTTTTGTTGCAGCAATAGCTGCCAAGATATCAGTGTCTATTTTAGACATGGATCTAGTAACTGCTGCTACTGAACACGTGAGTACTGCTGATCTGGCAGCTTCATCTGCCAGACTGTTACCAACAGCGTGTGCGCCCACTCGCTGATGGCCTAGGGTGTGAACCACCTGTGTGAGTGGCAGACGTCTTTGTAATTCTGCCACTCCTAACCCAAAGCATTTTATGCTTGATTGTGTTGCCTTTAGCGTCTCTATAGTCATTTTGCGACCAAAAGAACAGATTGTCATTGTATGATTGAACACAGTAGTAAGAATCGCACACGATTAAAGTGGTCACATCAGGATTTACGAACTCAAGCGCAAGCACCAAGGCACGCAACTCGGCCAATTGTGCGGTACTGTCCCCGAGTGCCTGTGTATGCACCACAGTGGATTTGAACTTTCCGTTCACAAACGTACCTGCAACAATAGCACATGCGGCTGAATAAGCATGCTTGGACCCCGTGGCCGGTTGTGCCGAACCATCGGTGTAGATCACACAGTCGTAATCCTCAAGCGGCAATAAGGACAAAGGAGGAGGATGAATGAATTCATACTGTAAAAACTCCTGAGTCTGAAGAGAAGAGTCGAAAATGAAAGTGACATCCGGAGACGTCAAAGATGTTGCCCATTGAATCCAACGGGGTGCAAAGCTTTAGAGTTCGGAACACTTGCTTTCGTCACTGCCTCTAGGGCAGGATAGGGTGTTACCACCAGAATGCGTTTTCCCTGTGCCAGTGCGCGCTCCTTCAGGATCGCCATTTGCACTGCTGTTAGCACTTTCTCCACAGATGAGAACCGCATTTCTGCAGAGGTGTATAGATGTGACTTGTATGCGATGGGTACAGTATCACCTTCATTAAAGGTTAAGTACGTGAAACCCACTGCCCCTGGAATGATTCTAATCACCAAGTTTGTGTGGTTATCACGCGTCAAAAGGTACTTAGACTCAAGAAGGTCTGTCTGCAAAGACTGCAGAATGGAGGTATGCTCCGGAAGCCCGCAAGACTTCGAAAAAGTAGGTTGTATCAAAGCATACAATGGCTTGATACGCTGGGCGTATTCGGGAATATATGTACGTCCGAAGTTCAGAAAACCCAGTAAAGACTGAAGCTTCTTCAGATTAGTAGGAGGGCACAGAAGTGCACATTTCTCCAGAAAATGGGGGCTAAACCCTTACCTTCATTGTTGAGCTCATAGCCCAAGAACAAAACGGTAAATTCAGCAATATGGGATTTGGCAAAGTTAATTTTGTATCCCTGAACCGCAAATTCAAGAATAATGCGGTCCACCCGGGTCAGATGCGGAAACAATTCATCGTCTGTCAGATAAATGTCATCCACATATGAACAGGCGTCTGGATCGATGCCGTCTAACAAAGAGACAACACGAGCTGCGAATACGCCTGGACTATTCTTGTAGCCCATAGGAAGACGCCTGAATTTGAACATTTTACCACCGGAAGTAAAGGCACACCATTGGCCACTCTCCGGGGCTAAGTTGTGTGTGTAGAATCCATTTGAAAGGTCAAGGGTCGTTTTGTATTTTTTACGAACAAGACTGTCTACAAGCGCAGAACTATGGGTATTTTGCACCGCAAAGGTCCGACAATGAGAGTTCAAATGCCGGTAATCCAATACTAAACGGTACGATCCATCGGGTTTAGAAACCGCGAAAAGGGGATTGTTCATAGGTGATACACAGGGTTCAATTATTCCCTGATATTCCAACTGTGTCAGAATTTCGGAAACGGGGCCTTTGGCTTCATGTTTTATGGGATATTGGGGTTGTGGCTGCGGCAACGATCGCAAAGGTATTTCATGGGGGGAGATTCTTCATCCCAACCCACGTGATTGCGGAATAACGCTGGAGCCAGGGACACAGCCCACTCTGCTGCAAGAGCCTCTGCTTTGTCCTTTGGGACATGTCGAGAAAAGCTCGGAAGGATTACCTCCTCCCCTTTACGCGCAGTAATTACGAATGGGGGTGGCCAATCCGCCTCTGCCAATAAAATATCATATGAAGAGGTCAGATTTTCCCAAAAATACCTTTAATTACTCGCTGTATATCACCTTCAATTTGGAGGACGATATTAAATAGTCTGTCAGGGGTGCCACTCGGGTGTCTGCTGTTTCAACAGTAATGAATGTTTCAGTTGCTGTCGCCTCCATATGAGGACGTAGCGCCTCCCGCACTATGGTTACTTCCGCGGCGCTGTCTAGGAGGGTTACTGCCCACGTCCAATTCAGGAGTCTCGTTCTCACCGTCTGTGGCATATTTCGCTGTTACAGCGGCAACTTTCTTCTTCTGAAATTGTGGTCGAAAACATTGAGCGTCTTCTTCTTTTCCTCTGACTTGTTGTCGAGGCTGG
This sequence comes from Calotriton arnoldi, assembly GCA_963921515.1. Lineage (NCBI taxonomy): Eukaryota > Metazoa > Chordata > Amphibia > Caudata > Salamandridae > Calotriton > Calotriton arnoldi. The sequence continues at coordinate 2,026,469 of CAWUFW010001317.1, forward strand.
TCACGTCCCTGTGGGGCCTCACGGGCCCTTCCTCTATCCTGGCGGTCTCCTCCACCGGCCTGTGACGACGTCTGTGCCTGTGAAGAACGAGGAGAACGCGTATCAGGGATCTGAAACCTATCCGGTGACTTAATTCTCGCTCTATCGCGTAAATCATAAGTACGTTCAGAAGAAATCGAAACCGGGGATGCGCCTCGCGATCCCGGCTTTGTCTGTTGCTTACCCTGTTTTTTCAGCCTCCAGCTCTTTTTAGTGAAGACTGGTTTCTCATCCTTCTCAGATTGAGATTTGGTTTGTTGCTGTTGTGGTTGCGATTGTGTTTGCAGTTTTGCAAAAGGCTTGTTACCCAGGCTGTTTCTACCAATAGTTTTATAAGCCTGGGTAATAATTTTCGGTAATTCTCGAGGCTTGTCCAATTCTGGGACCAAAGCCAAAGCGTTAGCTACTTGAAAGTTCACTGCATCGCCCTTGACATTCGCAAGGATCAGTTCAGCTACTACTTCAAACACTCCCACTAGTCTCATCCCTAATTCCACAGCCGCTTCAGGGCCGTGTTCATCCTGTACTTTTTAATTACAGAGGGGAGAACCGTCATGGAAGGAGTACCAAAACATTTAGAATATACTGCTGCGAATACCCTACCCCAGTTGTCACATGCTGTCAACTCGGGAATCAAGTCTTTTGGCAAACTAATCGTCAAAATACGATGTTTATCCACTGGAGTTGTATGTGGAAAAACTGCCTCCAACTGATCAAACTTTTCTGCAAGCCAATAAGGAAAATCATCCTTATTTTGTGGTCGTTTGCCCATCACAGAATTCACCATGACGGGACTTATGGTCACTCCGCCTGCAGCAGCTGGTTGGCCAGGCACTCCAGGAGCGGCTCCATGGATGCTGCCTGTAACATATCGCACTAACGCTCGATGCACCTGCACCAAGGCCGCATACATAGTGCGCAGTTCCGCGACTGGTATTGTCATATAAAGCGGATGTGGGGTGTACCCGGCCAAAACAGGCCAAGTGGCCCCTGCTATAGATAAGGGGCCTAAACGAACCGTGGTAGTCGGTTGTGGGAGGGCGCCATTAAACCAAACACGGTGTTGCCAAGCCGTGAGTGGTACTTCAAGATTAGTATAAGGTCTATAGACAGCAGGAACAACGGTGGGTTCATATGCATGGAACAGATTATCGTTCGCATCCACCGCTGGAAAAGTGATCCAAGAGTAGAACACTTCAAAGTGGAAAGCCGGGTCGGCTTGCACCACAAAGACTAGGTCTACTCCGCGTCTGGCACTCCATACACTCGTAAGTGATCTCGGAGTGCTGTGCGGCTATGCGCCGCTATGTCTATACCCGCCATCTCTAACGGGTTTATTCAACAATCCTACACGAGGCAGCACAAAAAGGTTTTTTCTAAGAAACCTTTTTTAATAACATCAAGCTTGAAAGAACCTACAAAATCTGCAATATAGGAGGTATCGCCGTCACGTACGCTTCCGGAAGTGTCCGTGAGGGTTGTGTGGACAAGCACAAGTACTACTCAAGCGTCTCGCAAGTAAGCTGCCCCACGTTGGGCGCCATGTCATAAGGTTTCTGCACATACAGAGCTATGCACAGGATAATAGGACCTCGGAATATAGTGGTGAGCCAACCATAAACCTTAGCACCCAAAACCCCAACCCAACTAGCCTTAGCGTCCCATTAGTACTAATGCACCAATGATTAGACAACCCAGAACACGGTATCTCTCTCTCAGGACTCGCAGAGGCAAGAACACTCTTTCGTTACATTCGTACCTGTCCACAACATGCGTATGAAGAGACACTGTATAGGTTAAAATGTTTATTTCAACTTACGTGCTCTAAGATACAGTACACGTGTCAGTACTAGTAGCATAATACATAAGAACAATATAATCAGCATAGTTACTACTCCATAGAATACGAACGGGGAAAGCATCTCATAAAGCAGTGGATATATGTCTAACTAACATTACCACCCTCCCCGTGCTGGAAGCCAGTTTATTATAATAATAGAAGACCTTTGGGCTTTGACTAGCGAACCCCCATACCTCAGTCTCTTGATGCAAAACTACATCAGCAAACAATCACAGCTCTTCTCTCTGGAAAGGTCGTCTCCAAGTGCTATCTTAGAGCAAGCGAGCGCATTATTAAAAGCACACTAATTTCTCAATGGCAGCTGTACATGGTGTTATGTCTAGGTGCGAGGGACGGGCCAAATCAGTAGAAACCAGGGATTTGTTATTCGACCTTGTAACTGTTGTTCAGACTGAGCCCACAAAGGGAATAGGAGAAAAGGTGAGAAACAGAAAATGCAGACTATTGTAGAACAACTTGGCAATAACAGAGGGCGACAGAACAACATCCAATAGTAACGTGCGCAAGAGTCATCATGGCAGCCAGGCGTGGTAACGTAGCCAAACCTGCCAGGAGGCCATGAGCCACAAGACACTTTGATCTTAAACCCTCTGACAGGATGGCTTGGAAAGTTAGAATCTTTGTATAAAAAACCAAACAAGCTGTTCACACCATTCTACAGAAAATGAGTGGGAACTAGTGCATGCTAATGGGGTCATAAAACTCTTCACAATCAAGAAAATCTCTTTCGATCTGTTCTCTGCACTTCCAATCCTTCCTCATAGTAGACTTGTTTAGCTTTGATTATTAAGACTTGATATTTCTTTTATTCCAGTTGATAGGCCTCTTTATCCATTAAATTATACTTCTTCCTCCATTTCCGTTCCAGCACCTTTCATCTTTTTTTTTCAGTTTTAAGCTTATCAGAAAATTATGGGCTAGAGGGCTTCCTTCTGTTTACTTTTCTCGGGAGAGCCGGTGCCACCCCCTCTGTAGCATTTCTAATCCAATTATCCCCCCTTAAAACATAATCCTCCAACACGCCAGTCAAAGACGGAAAATGTAGTTCAAGAGCCCCCATAAACTCCACCGGATTTATCTTATTAAAAGCTTTCCCAATACAGGTCATCCTGCCCGGAAGGGATCTAGGTTTACTAGAAGCTGCCAGGTAAATCCAATTAGATGATGGTCTACCAGATTAGGAGTATCGGGTCCTCCATTAGTATGTCAACATTGGAACATACTTGATCCAGCATGTGTCCACCCTGATTGGTAGGCTTTCTGACAAAATGTTTTAAGCCAAGGGATTCCATCATTTCTTTAAATTCAGTGACCTCGCTATCAGATTGTTTGTCCATATGCAAATTAATATCTCCTAGAAGCATAAAATGTGAGTATCTTAGTGGTAGGTGAGTGATAGCTTTATCTAAAGACTTCAAGAAGGAGCCAGCAGATCCCAGCAGCCTATAAATTAAAGCTCCAGCCACTGAATGCTGGGGCCACAAAGAAATGCAAAAGCTGAATGCTTCTGCTCCCAGCAGATCTTTCACCTCTAAGCCTTGACAATTCCAGTCCTCTCTGAGGATCAAGGACAGGCCCCCTCCCCTCCCCACCTGGTGATCTTTCTTGTAAAACTTAAAGTCATTGGGGATGGCACTAGCAATAGAGGGATTAGAGGGCTTAGATAGCCAAGTTTCAGTTACGCTTAAAAATTCCAAGCTGCATTCAACTAGATGATCATACATGTTGTTAGCATGTTTTTGCATGGATCGTGCGTTGATAAGTGCTGCGCGAACTATAGTACTACCTTTCCTAGTTTGCTCTTTGTTAATACAAATTTGCTTTTTACTTACGCATTAAGGTAGAAATTGCCCTCTGAGCAACTAACAGTTAGCTTAGAAGCTGGAACACAAGACTGCAGGTGACATTTAATATCTGGAGCAAGGCTCATAAGTAAATCTCTGTCGTACCTGATACGCTTCTTACCTTTCGAATGCTCACCAGCAGCATGGCTCACGCTGGCCGCTTCTGAGACGCTGACAGGCATGCCTTCAGTGCGTCAGCTGCACAACCGCTGCACGCGTCCACTGCACTGTCGCGTCAGCCAGCACATTTATAGCCCTTCCCTCAGACAAAGACTAGTACATCAAGAGAAAATGGCAGAGCTGCTCTAACTGGCGTGTACCATCCGAAGGCTGTGCAAAGTGCAAAAAAGTAGTTTAAAACCTATAAACAGCTTTTAAACCGTATTCGGGGAATAAAAACAAGCAGCGTTTCAGTACAAGCACTTTCCCCTTATTCAATTAGCAGCACTGTGCGGTCACGTAAGCCTGGACTTTTACAGCCCCTCCCTCAGCCGAAGACTAGTGTGTCAAGAAAAAATGGCGGGCCTGCTCTAACCGGCATGTACCGTCCAAGGACTGTGCAAAGTGCAAAAAAAGTAGTTTAAACCCTATGAACAGCTTTGAAAATGTATTCAGGCAATAAAAACAAGCAGTGTTTCAGTACAAGCACTCTACCCTTATTCAATTAGCAGCGCTAATCATGAATATGCTATATACATACGTACAGGTAGTACCATATATTTGTGTGTTTTAATATCATTAACATAAAAGGCCCGATTATGAGTCTGGCAGTCCAAGGACCGCCAGACTTTCAGGGGCACGGCGGTAGCGGTCCAGCCACTGCCGCACCGGCGATCTGACTGCCCCATTACGAGTTGGGCCGTCGGACAGCCCTGAGACCGCCGCCCGGGAACTGCCATTCCCTGGCTGTGTTGCAGCTGTCAGAGGCTGCAATATGCTTGGCAGGACCGCTGCAGTCCAGCCAAGCATACTACGAGTTTCCTCTCCGTCAATGGTATCATGGAGGTTCCTCCCCCATGTACGCCGTGGTGGAGAGGAAACAAAGGGGGCCCTACAGGGCCCCCGTGCATCCACCGCAAGTGGATGCACACAGGGGGACATAACCCCCTGTGTGCATACACACCAGTTCCTGCACACCATGGACTGTCGAGTCCATGCCATGCAGGAACCTTATTGTGCGGTCCCTTTGCGATGCCTTTTTGAACGGCACCATCGCCTTTGAAAGAGGTACCGCCACGCCACCCACCCACCAGACCACTTTAAAGTCATAATCTGGCAGGCGGGCAGCGGCGAGTCTCAGCAACGCAGGGGCGAACTGGTGAGGTACCACCCTCTACCGCACCACTGAAACTCATAATCAGCCCCAAAGTGGTACGCTTGATTGAAATACTGCAGTGCATTCGATTTATAATTCAGACATTTATATGAGTGTGCATACTAATGTTTTCCTTACAACATTACCGAAATTGCAGTTCATACACATGTCTGCATTAGTGTGGTTTGTGTATCATTGATGATTCTGTAGAATCATGTATTTATTCAAATAGTAATTTGCATTTGCATTATAACTGTTCATGTATCCATAACCATGCATTTAAATGTGTATTGAATGTTTGTCACGTTAACTTGACCAAAGGCCTTAACATTTGAATCTTAATGTTTAACCTTCAACATGAAACTTTGCTTGGGTTGCAATATTTTCCTCTCCTGTGCAGGTGCGTTCATATGATCTCATAGTTGGAGAAACGCACACTGTGCATGAGAGGTAGTGAGCCTCTGGAGGAGCTCTTTTGACAAGGATGAGAGGCGCTTACAAAGGGAGGACCACAGTCCGTGCTGTATCTGGAGACAGGAGGAATCCAAGGACGTTCTGATGTGCGGACCAAAATAAAGGAGTTTCAAATGTAGTTGCCAAGTTTTACCGTGAGAAGGTGGAAAGCAATGAGACCCATGATCCAGGATTCTCAAATGATCTGTGAAGTTTTAATTAGTTGTCACACTATAACATTAGATAGATTCCTTTTTAGACTTCGAGGGGAACAGACTTCCTTGCTATATCTCCTGTGTGTGGCTTTATGCTATACAATACCTTTGACTTGAGAGAACTTCTACAAAAGGTCTCCACAATGCAGACACCTTCCTCCTTTGTTGGATCTAATTAGAGTTTCACCTGTCATACTACGTGGTTTAGGTTCAGTTAGATAATTTAGATTCACTCATGCCTCGGCAGAACGCAAATCATATTCTGATCATCAAATCCTATTTCTCATTTTCGGCATTTCCATTAATGAATTTCTTGTATGCTTCATGTTAATGAGACTTCACTTTGTCAGATGATTTGGTCTGCCAGGAGTGATTCTGTATTTTTACAACATGCTCTTTAGATTAGTATACATCAGCTTAGCTTTAAATTTGTAATAAATCTATACTTATTCCCACATACTGACTTTTGGGTCCTCACTGTGTAGCCAAATGGGCTACACTGTAAATTGAATGTGTGGATGATGTTAACTTCTCTTTATTCCTTAGGCACCTAAAATGGTCCATTGCAGGGAAATTTGGCTAAGTGGCTCAGTGCTCTGACAAGAGTAATCTTCCAATATAATTACCTGGGAGTTAAGGATAGCTAATTAGTAGGCAACTCCGGTCAATTTATTTAGAAATAGAGCAGGTGAAATAGCCAAGACATAAATGTAACGGAAAGCAGGTATTTTTAACGAACAGCCAATGGCTTCTTCCAGGTACTTTTTAAAATCAACTGAATTTTCTACTTTCAAATTGAAACTTTAAATAAAAATCAATGTGACCCCCACTGTCTGTGGAATTTAATCTATCTTTATGAATAATGCCATACCCAGGAGGAATAGCAGCAACTACTTCAGGGGCAATTCATCCAGGTCTCTGTGATTAGGTATACATCTAACTTTTAAATCATTCAGTAGTAGATAAATGTCTTCTCTGTGTTTAGACAGAGACATGATAACCGTCCCTTCTCAACTTTCTGAGTGAATGAAGGGAGAATCAATCTAATGAGGATTAAAAAAATAGGATTATTTTTAACAGCCAATGAATGGAGTCTGTTGTATACCTTAACTTTAAGGAGGTGCACTTTTTCTCCTAGATCTCTTAGCAATTTGGAATCATATTTAAAAGAGCAGCAGTTCCCACCAAGATACCCAGACTTAGCCTGGAAGGGTGCAGATGTGCTTCCTTAGGTGCAGCTTCAGCAAGTCAGCCGCTCTCCCACTGCACATGTCTGCTGCTTTTTCATGCATCGGCTGTGCTTAAGTGGTTTAGCAGGCCTTTGTACTTTCATTCTATGGTGAGGATGCCTTGCAAAGGTGCATGCTTTGGGAGTTCACAAACATTTCCAAGGCTCATTCTCACTCCTGACATGACTGGGCATTTAGGGGCCTATTACGATGGTGGTCGGAAAACCTCCACGACCGCCATGGTAGCGGGAAAAGACCGCCCGCATGGACCGCAACATCACCGCCGGTCGAATTACGATGATCCGCGGACGAGATCCGCGGTCGGATGGCGGGTCGTAGCATTGCGGCGGTTGCTGCTGCCCTCAGCACCGCCGCGATGTCCAAAGGAGCATGTCCTGCATTTCCCTGCACTGCGTGCCAGGCACTGCTCAGTGCCTGCCACCTGGTACAGGGAAATGTAGGGGGGACCATGGGTACCCCCCAGTGCACCCACCCCCCCAAAACATTGGGGTCCCGCAACGGGCCCCCGGAAGACAATCTCCACATGCCTTTCCATGGCCGTCTGACCGCTGAGGAAAGGCTGGCTACCGCCGGCATCATAATCCTGCCGGTGGAGCCTGCTCTGCACCGCCACCATTATCCCAGTCCTGCTCCGTCTGCCAGGCAGGAGTGCGGATGGCAACCGGCGGAAAAGCGGCGGTCGGAATTTCCCACCGCCGCTGTCACCACCGCCATCCTAATCTGACTGGCGGTTTTCTGGCTTGCGATCGTGGTCGGATGTCCTCCGCCGGTCCGGCGGGCAGCACCGCCGGCCCAGCGGTGGACATACAACCGCCATCGTAATAGACCCCTTACTTCTGTCAAGGGTGAAAATCACTGTTAATTCAGACTGGAATGTGAGGAATCACTGACAAAATATCGAAGGTCAGAATATCGACCTACAGAAATATCGACGCAAGAATATCGAAGTCAAGAATATCTACATCCTATCTACATTATGGTAAGTACAAAAATATCGATGTCAAAAATATCGTTGTTAAAAATATTGTTTTTATTTAAGTTAAAAAATAATGTAAAATAAAGTAAATAATACATATAATTAAAATAAAAATAGTTAAAAATATTTTAAAATGTTTAAAAATTATAAGTAATATATATGTAATGTAAAAATAAATTAAACATATACATATAATATATATACTTACTAATATTTTTTAATAATAATTTTAATAACTTATAATTTTTTTAAAAATATCATATAAATTATAAATACATCCATACACATAAAACAATATATAAAATAAAATGTAAATAAATATATATAACAAATTAAAAAAATTAATTATATACTACATTAACAAAAATAATACAAAAAATATTAGATAGCGGAGGTAATAATATTACTATTCCAACTCCAAACAGTGCAACAGTAGGGAAAATGTTGGATAGCATAGGGGTAAATTTACTATTCCCACCCCAGTGAGTGCAACAGTAGGGAAAGTGTTGGATAGCATAGGGGTAAAAATTACTATTCCCACTCCAGTGGGTGCAACAGTAGGGAAAGTGTTGGATAGCGTAGGGGTTAAAATTACTATTCCCACTCCAGTGAGTGCAACAGTAGGGAAAGTGTTGGATAGCGTAGGGGTTAAAATTACTATTCCAACTCCAGTGAGTGTAACAGTCTGGAAAATGTAGGATAACGTAGGGGTTAAATTAACATACTTATTAATTAAATACTTTTTGTAAAATAAATAACATATTAATAATTAATTAAATAAAAAATTAATAATAAATACCAATAAAAGTAAATTAATATTTACTTAAATAACATTAAATTACTTCCCACCCTATTCCCCCATAAACACACAACCCGCTACACATAAAAAAGAACACAATTAAATTAAATATCAATTAATCAATTAATCAAAATTAATTACCAATTAATAATAAATTAACAATAAATGAATTAACAATAACAATAAATAAAAAATAATCATAAATTAATTATAATTAATACAATTATAAATTAATAAAAATTAATTACCAATTAATAATTAATTAACAATAAATTAATTATCAATAACAATAAATAAAAAAATATTAATTAATTAATTATGATTAAATTACTTCCCACCCTATTCCCTATAAACCCAGAACCCGCTACACATAAAAATTAACATAATTAATGTAATTATCAATTAATCAATTAATAAAAAGTAATCACCAATTAATAATTAATTAACAATAAATTAATTAACACTAACAATTAAAAAAAGTAATTATAATTAATATAATGATACATTAATCAATTAAAAAAATTAATTACCAATTAGTAATTATTTAACAATAAATTAATAATCAATAACAATAAATAAAAACATATTAATTAATTAATTATAATTAAATTTCTTCCCACCCTATTCCCCTATAAACCCACAACCCGCTCTGATACTAAAACGCAAAATTTACTTAGAAAAAATTACTAATTTCTAAACATTTAATACATATATTTAAAAATAATAAAAATACATTACAAAAAATGTTAAACATACATATAAAATACATACTAAAATACATAACACTAATATAAATATCGATATTATTAACAACAATATTTTTGCTAACGATATTACTTACTTCGATATTACTTACTTCGATACAAAAAACGATATTACTTACCTTAAGGTCGATATTCTGGTCACCGATATTCTTGACATCGATATTCTGTCCCTACGATATTAAAAACTCGATATTAGTGTAGGTCGATATAAAAAAATCGAAATTTTGACTGCGCACCAATGTTAGACCTCCACAAAATTGGTGGAGGCGTTGCATAAGGGGTTTCTTCAGAGGGAAAACATTTTCCATTTGTCAAAAAAAAGATTTAATGTGCAACTGCCCATTGACAAGGTATTTACTTATGTCCATCCACATTTACGCTTTCAAAACTGTTCCGCATTTAAGGGCACATTTGTGAGCCCATTTGAATCACTCCTGCACCATGCAAAGTGGGGCAAGAGCGACGCAAATGTAAAATGATATTTATGAAGCCATGAATGGCCACCTTGTGTGGCCCTGCATGGCTTCATAAATCTTGAGTAATGTAACACAGTGCAAATCGCTGTGTTGCATTACTCTGCGCCAGGGAGGTGTTTCCCTTGGTGTTGCGTGGGTGTTCCCAAGCAACATCCATGGATTTTGACGCATTGCCAGATTTACAAGAACTTGTAAACCTGCAATATGCTAAAAAGATACGCGTCCCCAGTAGAGGCGTAGTGAGGAGTAATATGTTTATTTCTCCTCAATGTTTCCTCTTTCTCTGCAGCACACATAGAGACAGGAAAAAGCCTCTCAGGATTATTTTTGTGCAGGAAGGTGCCCCTGCCTACAACACAGGCGTTGGCGCTAGGCTGCCAAAACGGCATCAGTGCAAGGGAAAAGGACAGGAATGCACCGTATTGGATAAATACAGCACATTCCTTCCCTTTCCCTATGACGCAGGGCAGTGGACCAAGGTGACTTGCTGCTCGGCCCTGCAGCACAAAAGTCATAAATATGCCCCTGAGTAACTAAAAATCAGCAGGAAAAAAGAACTGCTCTGGGAAACTGCGACTGTCCCAGGTTCCAGGGAGAACTCCAGGAATATTTTATGAATTTCCCAAAATTGTTTACACGTAACATAGAGGAAAGCTACGGGAGTAAATGTACGTATTTTTATGAGAACTGGACCCAGAGACATGTCCTGTCTCAAGCATATAAAGCACATTGCCATATATGATCATATGCTGATATTTAACAAGCTGCTGTTCAAAAATGTATTAGTTCTACTGCACTCAGCATTGTCTTATTTAGTTTGCTCGATAATAAATAAACACTCCTTGTTCCATCACAATTTGTGCTGAGCATTTAAACCAAAAACCAGACCATCATTAGGAGCAAAGATACATTTCACTGAATCTATTTCAGGATATTTGAGTGGAATTGCTCTGGTGAGGCCTCTTTGGTTTCTATACCTAGACATAAGAGCCATTATAAATGGGATACATTATACCACAGCTTCATGGGTCAAGGCAAGTGGCGCTAATGCAGCACAGTTATGCAGTTAATCTTTTCTAGAAATGGGAGATATTTTGACTGTGACCCAAATTTAGTGGTCATAAAAAATAGTAGAGGCAGTACAAGTGCTAATAATAGCTCATGAAAAGAACAACTGGTAACCTTAGCTACAGTGTCAGGCCTCTGGCACACTCTCGTTTCAGAATGACAAACCGCATTTTATCGCTTCTTAGCAGACTGGAAATCACAGTTCTTGGAATTCTTGTACCATTATTTGAGTGTGATTTGCTGTGTCTGGGCGTGTTGCAGAGTCATTCGGAATGTAAAATGCCTCCTATAATTGCATTCACCCTGTAGTATCCACTATCAGTTACGCCACCCCAATTTATGCGGGGCCTTGTTGCAAACCTGTTTTTATTAACATTTTGAACAAAATACTCTGGGGCTCATTTACAAGTCCTGTGCGCCACCGGTAGGTCACTTTTTGTGATGTTCCGGTGGCGCACAGGGCTTAGCCATAACTACAAGGCCACGTAAAGCCACCCTGCATGCCTTTTCATGGCCTTGTAGATATGGAGTGAGGCACAGCAGTGCAAGTCACTGTTTTGCCTCACACTACGATGGGGAGGCGTACCATGGGTGTTACAGTGGGTGTTCCTACATAACACCCATGGCATTTGACACATTACCAGATTTACAATAAGTTGTAAACCTGGAAATGAGTCAGAAGCCTACGTCTCTCCAGGGGAGGCATAGGGGAGGCGCAATGAGGAGAAATAACATTATTTCTCCTCGTTTTTCCTCTATCTATGTGTGCTGCATTGAGCAGCACAAATAGAAAGAGGAAATCGCCTCCAATGATTGTTTTTGTGCAGGAGGGTGTCCCTTTCTGCACAAAAACAACCATCCCTACAATGCAGACACCCTTGCACCAGGGTGCTTGGCAGCCAAATGAGCACCAGCGCAGGGAAAGAGGACAGGAGTGTGCCTTACGCAGTCGTGGCTCCTAGAGGGAGGTCCGCCGGGGGGTGACGTGGGGAGGGGGAGGGGCAGGGTGGGGGGGTAGTTAAAACCGGAATCCGGCTGAACCGAGGTAAGTTAGCAAATAAGTAAATAAAACGAATTTCGTAGCACGCGCTGCATCGCATTTGGCAAATGCAGTCGCAAAACAGTACATGGCATGGTGACTCACTATTAGGAAGGGACGCCCCTTCCTAATATCGAGAGTCGCAAATGCCATTTTGCGAGTCAGTGACTCACAAAATAGCATTTGTACATGCCTGGAACCTTTTGCGGTCGCAAACGGGCCGATCTCCCGCTTGCGGCCGCAAAAAGGGTTGTACATCTGGCCCATAGAGTCTTCTAATGAGATTCTTAATAAAGTGTGTACTCGATAATGACATCACTCTCCACCTGATTGTCTAGTGGGATGGATGGGTTGGGAGTGGTGTAAATCCCTTAGCAGATTTTGATGCTCCTTGCCAGAGCTGTGTCTCTCAAAATCACTCTAAATGTCAAATTCAATTTAGACATGTAAAACTCATTTGGGCCTCTAAGAATGACAGACAGAGAAGGCTTAAGCTAAAGGTTTATTTCAGATTATAAGTCATACACAATTTAAATATAGTTAAAATCAAATATTCAATGAATCAGAGGGCAAAGCTCAGTTAAAGTACAGGATCAATCAAAGAGCTCTGTAAAGTTCAGGTCAGCAAAAATACAAAGTATAGAATGGGAGAGAAATCAGGCATGGGCTCGCCTCCAAAGGTCAGCAAGAAAAGGGGTCTCTGACACATCCAGAAAGAGAACACTTTGTATAGGGTTCTGAACAATGGATTTCATGCATTCAATACAGTTGTACCTGGGACCCACAAAATAGACCAATCAGTATTAAATGGTGTAAAAAAGTTGCAAGTAACTACATTTAGAAAATCTCTCATAATTTTACAAGATTGAGCTTCTCACAGACGTTAACTTTGCTACATCCTGTGTGATTCAGCTAAAACTAGGTGTAACCTTGGACATGTACAACTCTACTGAAACTACAGCTTACTATTCTTCTTGTATCTCAGGCTTCGGTGTAATCATTAAATAACCCCCTTCACTGGACTTATAAACCTTTCCGCGTGGACAAGGAGGATTGAGACGTAGCAATCATTTACATCAAACCTTCTAAAACAACAAGTTCATTTAGGGCGCCACAAATCAATAACGAGAATTTAAGTGAGTTGAAGAATTTTGTCATCAATCCAATAGATTTTGATTGTTTAATTCAGTAAATATTAATCTTTTAGTCATCATTGTTACGAAATCAAATAATCCATTATTTGATTTTTCAAAACAAGGTAAAATACCAAGTTAGCAAATATTAAAAATAAAAAAGAGATAATACAGCAAGTGTGTTCCATAAAGGAATTTCCCTAATCTAAATTAAGCATAAGAATGGCAATTTCTTAATTAAGCAAAGGAAAATGTGTCAGTTCAGTAACCCAAAAAAGAGTTCAGATTAGAGAATAAAATGCAGAAGCATGAAGCCTTTACACTTAAGCAATAACTCATTTTTCAATCTGGAAATTATCTTCAGCTATAAATCAGCAGACATCTTCTGAAAAGAAAAGAGGTGGAAAAGGGGATCTCTTCTGAAGAGAAGTAACCATAAGAATCTCAGAAAGAGAGTTCTCAGAAGAGAGAGAGCTAACACGCTAATATAAATTTGCTAAAACATAGGCAGAAACAATTGATGCATTCCCCATACTTGCATCCACTCGGATTTCAGCAACCCCTGGGAGCAGGCAAACTCCCTAGTTTCTCACGTCTTCACAATAGGTCACAGAAACAAGTCCTTGAAAGGATACTTGGTCCACATCTTGCGGTTCAGACAGTTCTTCCCAAGAGCCATACTTTGTGTCATCTCCTCTCCTTCCGGTGAGAATCTCACTATCAGTTGTCAATGTGAAAAATAGGTCCTTTCAATTCTAATGTATAAATCAATGCTAACATGGCATCAGTGTTAGGTTAACTTAAGTCTGTACATTGTTATTTCTTATGTATGCTTGTGATGCAAAGTATGGTTACCTACTCAAGGGAAGTAATCGTTAAACGCACGCTTGCCAAACACTCGCTGTCTACCCTTGGCGACCTATTCCCCAATGGCCACATTATACTAGGGTACAAGATGCCTCCTATATGGATCTCTTTGTCTTCAAGAGAATCCAGTGGTCCTTCAGGTCTCTCATATCTACATACCCCCTCCCACCAGAGGACTTCCCACCCCTGTCCTTAGTAATCAAAACATCAGACAGGGAGTGTATGACATCCAAATTATACCGCGGCTGCCTGGCCCTACGGCCAGACACAACAACCCGAGTGAGGGAGGTCTGGGAGAGGGAGTTGGGAGCACAGCTCACTGATCAAATATGGAGATACTGCTGTGAACAAATAAAACGTATCTCCATCAATCACAGATATAAACTGATTCACTATAAATGCCTACATAGGTGCTACCTCTCCCCAACGGATATTGTGAAGTTCGACCCCATCAGGTCTGACAAATGCCTGAAATACCAGGCCCCTGGTGCAGACTTCGCCCATCTCACCTGGACATGCCCGGTGATCTCTAACTGCTGGGAGAATATATTTGCTCAGAATTCCGACATGCCCGACTTTAAAATGACTCCCGATCTGGTAGTTACCCTGTTAGGCTATACTCACAACGTGCCCCAGGGGATCCGCCGATTAGTCTCCAAGGCATTGCTCCTTGGCAAGAGGGAAATATCCCTGAGGTGGGGGGAACCAGACCACCCTCCACTAAAGAATAGCTTGAAAACATGAGCAGATGTGAATGTATGGTGGAAGACCTTGCCAACCTGCAGCCCCTTACATCACAACCCAAGGATATTTGGTCTCACTTCCGGGTATACCTGCACACCCTAGACCGAGAAATGACTGAACCTACTCAAACTCTACAAGGTTCTCCCACAGGGATGCTCTCTCTTACCTGAATGTACGAACTAACAGCTGTCATGCATACTATAATCTACTGCCCTTTGAAAATTACATGGAATGTTGTTACAATTCTCTTTCGCCTTATGTATGGACCTCAGTTCTTGTAGCCAGAGGATATACCTCATCCTTACTATGCAATACTTGTTGTAACATGTATCTCATGTGTAAAAATCCAATAAAGACAATTTTAAAAATGTATGGTTGCCTACTGTTGGAAAGTGGTTTATTAATTGTGATAAGTAGTGACTTACCACTAGTAATAAGGCCACAAACACAATTAAAGGTTCAGTCTAGGTCTCAATAGATTATTCCCTTGCTCAACCCTTGGTATCTGGCAACAAGCATGCAGGCTTAACTTAGGAGAAAGATGTGAAAAGCATTTAAAACACCAATACATTTAATAAGTAAGACACAATAAAAATCTAACTCCAATTTATAAAAACAGATTATCTTTTCATGAACAAATAGACACCAAAATGACAAATACCCAATGTAAGGACGCAGCGATATTAGTTTTTAAAAATGAAATGTTAAACAAGCGCTTGGTAGCAAATAGCGCTCAAAATGGTTAAAAAAGGTTGCGCTGGACCGGGATAATGTAAATAATTCTTTACAGTTACTTCCAGAAGTCTTTCTTGATGCAGGAAAGTGGTCCACAGCACCAGCCAAGGGTTTAAATCCTCTGGTTTGCCTCTTGGGATCTGGGACTACAACTCTCACAATGCACCTGGTCAACTTCTGGAGCTTTTTACAAAAGTTGCTCCAAACTTCTGGAACTTCTTCCATTGGGTCATTGGGATGTTGGACTACAATTCCCACAATGGCCCTGGCCAAATCCTTAAAAGTACACTGGATGCACTCCAGGATGGGGTTTTATTGGAGGAGATGATGCAGGTGGGCTTTTTTAACCTGTAGCTTGCAGGGAGTCCACTCCTTAATCCTTCTTGAAGCAAGGCAAAGTCCTTTGGGCAGGAGTCCCAGAATGTGCAGCAGGTACAGTCCTTCAGAGTGCAGACCTTTGGGGTGCAGAGCAGGTTTCCAGTAGTGTAGTCCTTCTTCTCCTTGTAGTTTCAGGCAGCAGATCTGAGTTGCTTGGCAACTCTTCCATATTTATACAGTGTTCCATGGTGTCAAGCAGGGGGGCACCCCTGACCAATGAGATGCAGGATGCCACCCAGGTGTATGACCACTTCCTCCAAAGTGTGACATATTCTTGCCCTGGAAAGCATTATTCTTCCAAAATCCAAAATGGAGAAAGTCTCTCCTTGGAGGTTAGATCAGGCTAAGCCAACCCACTGGTGTGGCTAAATTCCCTAACACTCACCTTCCCTAATCAAATTACAGTGGCTCTTGCATAGCTGGGGTTGCAGGATGTGGGGTGAGCCTGTGCTGTCCCAAAGTGTCATTCTCCCTTTGAAGACCAGTTTGGCTACTCCACTCCCTTTCTGCCTGTGGGTCTTGCACCTGCAGTTCTCCTCCCACAGGAAATCCATTGTCTCTCTAGCAGGTTAATTCACACTTCATTAAGTCAACTTGCCTCAGTCTTGCAAAGGCTAGCCAATCAGGAGAAGGCAGCTGAAAAGCTGGAGTTTGGCTTAAAGAAAAGAAAGTTCTATCATTTTTTTCTGTCATAGTTATTATAAAACTAACAGTGGCAAGTTGTTGGATTTATCATAGCTATCATTTTAAGTCTTTGATTGATATTTTAGCTCCTTCCTATCAATATTTATATTGAAATAAAATATTCCAATATTAGCCTATGGAGCTAATTTTCTACAATGGGGGAAAACAAAATTAACAGTTTTTCCCTCACCAGGGCTTTTAAAACATCATTTATAATGTCCCTGCTTAGAGTTACAAGACAGCCTACCCCTGGGGCACCTAGGGGAGAACCTCGGGGTAACTTATATGTAAAAATAAGGTAGATTACTACTTTGGAAGTACCTTTAATTCCAAAGTTGATTTTGCAAGTAATTACAATTTAAAAGCAGCCTGCAAGGCAGGGCTGGCTTTTAAAGTGATAGCAGGCAACACAGTAGTGCAGACTCTAGTGCATAAATCTGCTGGGCCTCTAAACCTCCCAGCCCTTTTATATTCTAGGGACTTATAGGTAGTTTGAATCCCCCTTGACTTAATACATACTAGGGACTTAAAGAGGTCTGTCAGCATAATTGTAATTATATCTAATTACCCTGTAATTTTAATCAGAGCACCGGCCCTGGGTCTGGTTAGCAGAGCCCAGGGCACCATCAGAGTCAGAAAACCAGCCCCTAGAAGTCAGAAATGGGGGTAAAAAGTGGGGGGACACTGCAAACAGGTCCTGATTTCTCACACCTACTACAAAAATGTGCATTTATAATACATATCATATTTAGCATAGACGTTTGCACTTTCTCTTTAAATGCGCTTTTGTTTGCAAAATGAAAAAAATTGTGTCATCAGTCAACACATTCAGACATTATTTTGCTGAGACATTAAAATAATAGCTTGTCCTTGAGATACAAAACATTGCCAGTAAACACCCCAAACAAAATTAAGTTTGAGGCCTACATTGCTAAGTTAGCCAAATATTGTGCTGATAATTTGAAGTAGATTGAATTGACTTTTTGTGCAAAATAAGTTTGCTAATAATGTGTCACATAAAATGTAGAAACGTCAACCATAGCCTTCACAAATTGTACCTGGGTATATATTCATAATCACAAGAAAAAAAACATTATTTTAGGCATGCTTTTCAAGTTCTATAAATGCAGATGTATCAGTTGCTTCTTCGTGAAAAAATCCATTACTGCTCCTAATGTGCTTTACAACTATCACCCAATTTCAAGTCTTACATTCTGGTGAGGATGATGGAATGGTCACCGGCAGGCAATTACAGTGTGAGCCAGAAGATAACAGCCTCTTACACTGCAGCCAATCAGGATTCAGCCCAAACAAATGCATGCGCCTCAATATTAGAGCATCTCTTGTAAATTTATCATGTTGATGAGCCCGCTAGTCTCAGTCTTCCTAAACTCTGGACCATATTTTTACTATGGTAAGCCATGGGTTATCAGTCGACCATTGAGTGCAGAGGCATGGGCCCCTGATAAAGTGCTAACATAGAAAATTCCTCTGCTACGGAAAGTCAGTGCAGAAAGAGGAGGGAATATTCTCTAAAATGAGTACCACAATTTGTGTCATCCTCCAAGGATCATCACTCACAGACTTTTTACTTAACATGTAGATGCGACTGTTTGAGGACCTAAAAGAACAGTGAGTATGGCAATCTGGCACCCTCAACTGCACTTCTGCTTAAACTGCTTCCAACATTTCAACTGCTTTGTCAGAGCCAGTCTGTGATGTCTTAGAGCTGACTACTTTTATGGAGTAAAAACTGAAATAATGATAGTGGATCACTTGCATTTATCCAATAATCCCTTTTCATACCCCTTAACTATTAGGCTTAGAACAATCTGGTTAGTAGTGTTGAACCCAGTGTGAAACCTCCTTTCCTTTGCACTATGACTTAACTACACTAAAAACCTTGTGCACTGTTAGATTCCATCACATACAATGAAATAGGTGGAATTATCATCAGAATTCAAACTGTTTTTCACTTTCTGTTAGACTTGGCCCTTTCTGGAGGTTCAACCCCAAACGTTTTGCTTTCACTCCTCCTATTTTTGCTGAATTTGTTTTTATTGGCCTTAGGACTTGGTGCACATTACTACTGCTAACCAGTGCTAAAGTGTGTGTGTTCTCTCCTTAAGACACAATAGAATTGGCTTATACTCAATTGGTATATTTAATTGTCTTGTAGGTCCCTAGTAAAGTGGCACTACCTGGGCCCAAGGCCTGTAAATTAAATGCTACTAGTGGGCCTGCAGCACTGAGTATGCCATCCACTTAAGTAGCACTTTCAACATGTCTCAGGTCTGCCGGTGAAGCTTGTGTGTCCAGTTTTTGAACTGCCATGTCGACCTGGCAAAATAAACCTTCCTTTTTAATAGATATGTCACCCCCAGGGTAGGCCCTGGATAGCCCAGCGGTCAGGGTGCAGTGCATTTAAAACATGTGACATGTACTTTTTTGTTTTACATGTCATGGCAGTGAAAAACACATAAATTCATTTTCACTACTACAAGGCCTGACTTTCCTGTAAAATAACATTTGGGTTGCCTTATTCCATCTAATAAGTGATCATTTCCAAATGGGAGCAGGTAACCAGTTCATGTTTGGTTTCTTTGAAATTGTAATGAAAAATCCTCTCTCATTGTAAGTAACAACAAAGTGATGGTGAAATGCTTGAATTAATCTCTGCCACTGGCAATTGTTTTTTTGTATACTTTAGTGTGTTGCCCTAAGTGGGACGGTTATGCCCAGACGTGAGTCCCGTGCACACTGTGTCACTGGAACCAAGCTGCGCCCAGCTGATGAGCACATAACTAGGGTGAAATTGGTCCTGGGTAGCTTGTGCTCCGGTTCGGGGAGGACTTGACTTGGAAGTTCGGGTTGGACTGTTCCGATTGGAGTAGGGTCAAGGCTGATTCGCATATGGCTGGGTCCCTATTGAGGTGACATGGAGTGCAAAATGACGATGGATTTGGTTGCGACCCAAGTAATTACCAGTGGCTGAGATTAATTCAAGCATAACATCAATCACTTTTTTGTATACTTTTAGAAAGTTGCCATTTTCCTGTCTTAGCTGTATGATGCCTGCAATCTGTCTCTGGTTCACATGACTGGGTGCAGCTGAAAATTGAGGTTTGTGCCTTCCTCCTAGACAGCTACTCACAATAGAGAGCTTAGAAGTGCCTGGATGGCACTGGCAGGGCGGAGCTGGGCACAGTCAGTCCTACATACACTTGAATAGGTTGTGTCCTGCCTCCACACAAAGGGCTGCATTACCCTTTGTAGTTAGTCTGGAGCCAGGACATGGAAGTCTGGATGCTTGGGGACTTCAAAAGGAAACCTCTAGAAGCTTCTCCCACTTCAAAGGAAGGCCCAGGCATAAATATTGGACCCCGGATATTAATTCTTCAGTACATTTCTGGGCCTGTGGATACTCTCCCCGGAAGAAATACTGCTATGCTGTTCAAAGGACTGCCACTCTGCTAGTCTGCTGCTCCAAAGGACTAGTGCCCTGCTGTTCTGACCTGCTGCCCTCTTGCCTGGTTGAGAAGGATTGAACCTGCGTCTTTGGATTCCAGGACAACAGCGTGACTCCAAGGGCTAGTGGCTGGCCTCCTGACTAGAGTCTCAGGGACAGAAGGTTCCAACAACCTTGAACAGTCCTGCCCTGCCAAGTGGTGCCACCACAGTCCTGGACCTTTCGAAGTGGGCCTTTCTGAAGGTGCTCTGCCAGCCCATCTGTGGATCCAGCAGAACCGACTCATCTCTTCTGCTGTGCGGCACAATCCAGAGCAGGACCTAAGCATCGCTTCTGCTGCATGGTTCTCTCAGATCAAGGACTTTACAGCCCACATCGGATCTGCCACTGTGCAAAGCTTCACCAATGCAGGCCCTCGCATTGTAGATCTGTTGTCGACAGCAGCCTCGATGGCAAGGTAGGTTCTGGCATCACAGCCTCGTAGCTCTTCGGAACTGACACATCGCCTCAACCGCACAATGCGTCCTCAACGCTGGGCTTCGAATCGCTCAACAATCAGGATTTAAGGTACTCTTGTTCATCACACCTGACTGGGTCCCTGTAGCTGCCCCATGGTCCATCACGGCCGGCCTGAACTTGTGACTACCAGAGGGTTGAACACTGGTTAATTAGGGTTTGCTTGTGCCTCACCCTGACAAAGATTGTGGTTGCTGCTTGAGTTGGGTTTCACCCCCCTCAATCAGTAACCCAATTTTTTACACTTTCATAATGTTGTTTGCCTTCATTTTAAAAATGATACATTATGGATTGGCATTATCTGCCTCTGTTTTGGTGATTCGTGTATCACATGAGCTGGATTCCAGTGTGAAGGAATTCCAAGATAATATCCTGATTTTTACTAAAGATGTAGAGTCTTCTATTAAGATTATTAATACAGTGTGCACTTGATAGTCAGTTACTGTTCAAGTTTTATTGACAAGAAACGTTTTGTAGCGCCATTCTAGGATTTTCTCAGTCGCTGTATATCAAGTGAAGGAGTTGCGCCAAAACAAACAATTGTGGAAGTCATAGAAAAAGCACTAGTCCCTAACACCAAGCTGCTTTAGTTCAACAACCTTTGTGAATAGCAAAGTAAAATTGTAGATACATTTTTTTTTTAAATAAAGTAATCACTGCATGTTCTTTTACAGAAAGGACAAGCCTTTAGTGTGATGATCATCAAGGGGGCATTAATGGAAAAAATAAAAGAAAGCTTTGCCTTAGCTCCAACCTTGAAACCCTTCTTTCTTGGAAAATTATGTATTATAACTGTGGATGCCTGTGCTATTGTCTTTGGAGCTGTTTTATCTCAATGTGTAGAGCAGAGTGAATAGAACGTAGGGTTTGCTTCCAGAACACTGAATGACACAGAGAGCAAGTAAGTACGCTGTTATTGAAAAGAAATTATTGTCTTGTGTATGGGCCATCAAACACTTCAGACACTTTGGGGCCGATTCCGATCTCGGTCGGAGGCGCACCCAATACCATTCGGTCGGGAAAAAACCCATGCGAAAGCCTGTTTCCCGACCGATCCGTACAGCACACCGAACGAGCAAGTACGATGCGCACAACAGCAAAAATCCGGCCGAGCCGTACTCACCCAAACCAGGTCCTGTTCTCCGACCGAGGCGAATCCGGAAACGCCGAATCGAGTCGCACGGAAGGGAAAATGCAGCCCCGTCCGGCCGGACAAGTACGATGCGCTTCCCGTACGCGCCGAACCCGTCGCTACGCACGGCACGTCAAAGCATCCGGGAGAGGCGCACATAAGCTCCGATTCGCGCCACAACACGATCCACGGCTCCGAGACGAACACGGCACCGACGAGGACGACGCGAAGCGACGAGGACGAGGCGAAGCAACGAGAAGGACGAACGACACGAACCAACCATGAATCCCTTCGTCCCGATCATACCAATATTCTACATTTACTACCGGAACAGGCACGGACGCGTACGGCGCAGAAGGTAAGCCAGACACCAACCACAAAACACATACAACACGTACACGACACATCACACACACACACGGGGATGCTGAATATACTTACACCAGCAACAGCAGCACCATAGGGGCGGGATGCCCAACACCAATGCCACATATGCACACAGGGGCCTGAATGCGCACCACCACCCCTACCCAGGGGGGGCTGGATGCCTACCACTACTACCACCCTCACCCAGGGGGGGCTGGATGCCTACCACCACTACCACCCTCACCCAGGGGGGGCTGGATGCCTACCACCACTACCACCCTCACCCAGGGGGGCTGGATGCCTACCACCACTACCACCCTCACCCAGGGGGCTGGATGCCTACCACTACTACCACCCTCACCCAGGGGGGCTGGATGCCTACCACCACTACCACCCTCACCCAGGGGGGCTGGATGCCTACCACCACTACCACCCTCAGCCAGGGGGGCTGGATGCCTACCACTACTACCACCCTCAGCCAGGGGGCTGGATGCCTACCACTACTACCACCCTTAGCCAGGGGGGCTGGATGCCTACCACTACTACCACCCTTAGCCAGGGGGCTGGATGCCTACCACTACTACCACCCTTAGCCAGGGGGGCTGGATGCCTACCACTACTACCACCCTTAGCCAGGGGGCTGGATGCCTACCACTACTACCACCCTTAGCCAGGGGGGCAGGATGCCTACCACTACTACCACCCTTAGCCAGGGGGCTGGATGCCTACCACTACTACCACCCCCACTCATAGGATGGACAATGCATGACACAACAAGCACACCACAACCTAGGGAATGCAAGATAAAGACATCCCCCCACCACCATGACAAGCGTGTGTAGGCTGTGTCAAATGCCTACAACACCGAACATGACTTTGAACATACAATGTGACCCCCTAGCACATGTGCCACACATATATGTGTGTGGCACCCACAATGCAAGCAGCCCATGACCATTGTGGCAATGGGGCCTAAACCCCCATCATCACAGTGACCAAAAGGTAAGTGTGGGGTCCATAGCCGAAGCACATTTTGACCATTGTGGCAATGGGGCCTAAACCCCCATCATCACAGTGACCAAAAGGCAAGTGTGGGGTCCATAGCCGAAGCACATATTGACCATTGTGGCAATGGGGTCTAAACCCCCATCATCACAGTGACCAAAAGGCAAGTGTGGGGTCCATAGCCGAAGCACATTTTGACCATTGTGGCAATGGGGCCTAAACCCCCATCATCACAGTGACCAAAAGGCAAGTGTGGGGTCCATAGCTGAAGCACATTTTGACCATTGTGGCAATGGGGTCTAAACCCCCATCATCACAGTGACCAAAAGGGAAGTGTGGGGTCCATAGCTGAAGCACATTTTGACCATTGTGGCAATGGGGTCTAAACCCCCATCATCACAGTGACCAAAAGGGAAGTGTGGGGTCCATAGCTGAAGCACATTTTGACCATTGTGGCAATGGGGTCTACACCCCCATCATCACAGTGACCAAAAGGTAAGTGTTGACAAAGAAAGAGCTGCAACTGCCAAACTGCATGGATCATTCCTGGTCACAGAACCAAAAACTCATCTGTGGCAAAGTAGTGTATGTGTCCCATTGCAACATAAATTGGGTGAGCCAAATACTGCAGTGCAAATGAGACATTCCTTTGGCCATGTGCAGACAAACAACACCCATGGGGGCTGACACCGTCAACATTCATCAATGACACAATGACAGAAGTGACCATCAGAATGCAGAACCACATATTTGCACCAATGGGCACACAAATGCAGATATCCTGTGGAGACAGCAGATGTGAGGTGAACAGATACCATACCATGGCAGCAATGGGACACACAAACCATGATCACTGTGCTGACCGATGACCTAGGAGTCCCAGGGACAGCAGGGGAAACACACCAAACAACATACAGCCAATGGCACACCCAAGATATGCCAATGCAGTGGTGCAGATGCACAAACACAAACAGGCAGACCAACACTGTCATCATACACAGCAGGTGAGGGGTGGGGGTGCCAGTGTCCCCAGGCAACCACACAACACATGAGGAGAGCTGAATACCAATCATACAGATGTGCATACACTGCCACACTAAGGTAACTCATGGATCCAAATCCCCTATGTGGGCAAGCAGGCATTGTCAGATGAGAGGGAGCACAAAACACACATGTCACACAGGCACGTAGGAACAACAACTGACACAGCAAGACACAGACACACCACAGCACCACCCCCAGGGCCCCCACAATGTGGTGACCCTTGGCTGAATAAAAATCCCACTCTGATGACAAAGCTGAATGTGGTTCACACTGTGAACCACAGTCATGTGTCCTGAGCAACAAACTACCATCACACCGACACAAGCACAAATCAATCAGCATGGCCAGTAAGCCAAGGCCAACATGGAGGCAGGGGTCTAGCTGGGCAACAACTCCCATCTGCACACACTCAAGACCACACCCTCGACCTCCAACAATGTGCAGCAGTGAAGTACACATGCACTGGTGACATTGCACATGCACCCATGACTATTCCAGGGTGGTGGGTGGGAACCAAGGTGCAGAAACACATCACACATGGCCACTCAACAAGACTCCTGAATGTCTGACACACTGCACACTACGCTGTACATGGACATGACGGCGATACCACACCAACCAATGGGATCCCAGCCACAGTCACACACCAATGAAGAAGCCAAGGTCACCCACAAAGGACGCACATAGACAACAACCAACATCGCAGCCCGGACCCTGAGGAGTGCCAGCAGTCACACACACAACGTGTCACAATAACTGAAAGATAACACGAACTGAAAATCACATGACAGGGGCAAACAACAAGTGCCAAGGGGAAACCTGACTGTGACCCATCTGCGTCTGCACACAAACTCAGCCCTGACAGCAAACACACCTATGGGTGACACCCTGATGACCAGTAATATGCCATGCACCCACATCACAGAGAACACAGGGAGAAGACTTTGGGGGAACATAGCTCAAGTCAGCAAGCATCACAAACAGGTACAACACTAGGGATCACAGCATGCGCAGATAAATGGAAGTGAACACACAGACATGCACATACAACACACACCTTGGGTGCAGGCAATGTCACACGTGTACACACTGCCATGAGGGGACTCCACTCCTGTGTGAGGAAAGCTGTGCCATATGTTGCCTCAGTAGGGCCCCATCATGTCAGCTGAGCACTTGGTCACACAATCAACAATTAGCCCCAAATGAGGGCTCCCGTCACATCAGCCTGGTCATGGATGTGCCAACAGAATCATCAGCACAGATCCAACACACTTGTATAGCAATGTTGCACTGACTACACGGATGAGTCCTTCCCCATTGATGCCCAAACCTGCATGTCCAGTGGAGATGGCAACACGGTCAGGGAAGTAGACAAATCCAACAATGGCAGGCACAACAGATGTGCAGGGGTGGAAGCCACAGATATGACATTGCTAATGTAAGTAGGAAATCCCATTGCCAAATACTGAACACATGACACCCTCAGATGCTGCTATGGATGACATGGATACACCACATGATAGGACACATTCCCCCTGGACCACATGGGTTCCTGCACAGTAACACTTCATAATCATGAGACCAGATATCACCATCACTGCAGCAAGGGCATGGTTAGCAGCACCAACAACATGTACATCTGAAGCATGAGCACTAGACAAAAGAAAGTTGCTTTATTCAGCATATGTGTTGAATGAAAACGACGTCCAGAAAAAATAGAGCAAAGGCCAATGGCCAGTCCATTGTCAAAGTTCAAACAGGGTAACACTGGCAGATGTCACCCTATGCATGCCTGCACAAAACCAGGGACAATCCACTAGGAGGGGCAACCGGGGGGGTAGGCCAGGCACCGCAGGGACAGGATCAGGGCTCACCAGGGGGAGTCAGGGAAGGGGTGGTGGGTGCTGGAGAGCCACTGACAACTGCAGTGGAGGTGTCTGACATGGTGTGTGCCGGCACAACTGGGGGGCATGACTCAGATGTCGTGGGTGCCGGCACAACTGCAGTGGACCCTGCAGATGGAGTGGACAGGTCCACCACTGCAGTGCCCAAGTCAGACAGGGCGGTAGTGGACTCCACTGCAGTGCCTACCTCCAGGGGAGGAGAATGGGGAACAGGCAAGGTGGGTTGGACAGAGGGGGAGGACACCCTCACCACATCAGTGGCACAGACAAGCGCAGCGGGGGGTGTGGTGCTGGGAGAGCAAGTGGCAGGGGGAGAAGGCCTGATCCTCTTGGGGTTGGTATATCTGTGGGTGGGGGAACCTGGGGCAGGGTGTGGTGGGGGCACCTGTGCAGTGGGGGCCTGAGGGATGGAGGACGGAGACCTTGTGCCTGAGCTGCAGAGCGGTGGCGGGGTCTTGCTCTTAGGACTCCGGGGGACTTGCGGGTGGGGGCCTCAGTCCGTCTGCGCCTGGGGGAGGGTGTCCGGGGGCGAGGGGCACTCTGCTCCGTGTGGGTGGGCTTCCTCTTCCCCCGGGATGCTGGAGCAGCTTCATCGGTGGGGAAGAGGCCAAGGTCACAGAGGAAGAGCTGCTGTGACTTTGGGGTTGCAGGTGAGGCAAGGGAGGGTGCTTTGGAGGGAGAGGGAACTGAGGACTGCGCAGTGCATGTGGATGCGTGTGTGTGTTCCAGGGCCCCATCCCCTGTGAGTCTGGCTTCAGTCCCCTGAATGTGCGTGCGTGTGCGTTTTGTCATTGGCGTGTGTGTCAGTGTGCTGGATGTGTGTGTGCTGGTGTGTGCCTGTGCCGGTGTGTGTGTGCTTGGGATGGGTAAGGTGCTGGGGAGTGTGGATGGAGCAGAGGCAGGAGGGGTGAGGGACCGTTTGAGGAGGGACACTGCTGCCGTCAGGGAGGAGTCCATGGACCTATTGCCCCTCTGTAGGTCAGACATGCCCGATGAGATGCCCTCCATGAACGACACCAGCTGAGTCAACAGCGCGGTGTGCGCATGGAGGACACTCAGCATGGCTGTCTAGCCTACATGGAGCTGGCGAAGGAGGTACACAGACTCCTCACTCAGGGCAGCAGGGGACACAGGGGCAGGGGCTGCGGTGCCTGGCCCAAAGGAGACACGCTCCCGGACATGGGAGCCTCCACGGACCTGGGGAATGGGAGCCGATGGGAGGGCGGTGGTGGTGCTGGTGGTGGCGGGGACAGCAACACTAGCTGGGGTGTGGTGGCTGCTGACACCCGCCTCCACAAGGGAGTCATCCTCCGAGTTGCTGTGGTCCTCAGCTGAGGTGGATGCTGCTGAGGACTCCTCGGTGTGGCTCCCCTCGCCCTCCGTGCCACTGGGTCCCTCCGACCACTCCTCGGCTGCTGACCCAGTCTGGCTCTCTGGCTCCTCCTGGTCCGTGGAGCTGTCCCCTTCCGTGGCCGTGGATGTATCTGCAAACAATGGGGAACAGACAGACATCAGTCACCTGCACATAACGCACACACCACTGTGAGCACAGCACATCACAGAGCAAGCCCTGGCATCATTAGTTGTACATTGCTAAAAGTGCCCTAACTGAACAGGAGAAGCCAATTGTCAGTCTGATGCCAAGCATGGCACTCACATCCCACATGGCCTTACACCCATCTGTCTGGTGTCTGTTGGATTGCAACACCCCAGTGTGGACACATGCACCAAGTACACAGTAGTTGGACAGTGCAGAGGACACGGTGTGGCATGTGGACATGCACACATCACAGCTCTTGCCACTGAGTCAGTACAGGTTTCCGGATGAAAGGGATGCCCAGAGTCAAATAGGAAATGCATGTGATGCATACCAGCGACAGACACCATGATGCACCCATGTCCTGATAGCCAGCGCCACTATGGTGTGCATGTAGCACATGTCACTCCCCTGCAGGCTCACCAATCAGTAGACACATGCCATGGCGGAGGCATGACTGCAAAGTCATACATCACTGTCTCAGTGATGTATGACTTTGCAGCCAGACAACAACACTCTGCACTGTGTCACAATAGTAGGTCATGGGGAATGCAAGTCCTGGAGCTGCACAAGTGCACATGTACATCCCCCCCACAACACATCCTCTTAACCCTCATCTGTCCAGGTCATACCTATTGGACATATGGGAGACCTGTGACACTACCCTCTGATCCTGAGCCCCTCACACTCTGCTGTGCATGGGGAACAGCTGCCTGAACTTCACATTCACATGCCCCAGTCTGCATGGGCAGCTGATCAGACACCTATGTGACACACAAGTATCGTCTCCTATGGTCACATCTCCAGTGGCATGCTGAGCCCCTACCAAGAAACTCCACAGCAGTCCTGGCGACTAATCCACAGCACACTGACACAGAGGCAGACACCTGAGGGGTCAAATCACTGCGCACAATGTGTCAGCTGATACACGGGAGTGGGAGTACAGAGTGTATTGTATGGCCTGGAGTAGGCATGACTGTCCAGCCCCACATGAATGAGGGATGAGCCCTGGACTGTAGGCAGCTGGCTAAGTATGTGTGACACACGTCATATACATACTCCTGGGGCCCAAACATTGTTCCCACCCGCAGCATGGGTGTGTGCCAG
The DNA here is from genome assembly GCA_963921515.1 of Calotriton arnoldi. Classification (NCBI taxonomy): domain Eukaryota; kingdom Metazoa; phylum Chordata; class Amphibia; order Caudata; family Salamandridae; genus Calotriton; species Calotriton arnoldi. The sequence continues at coordinate 2,055,189 of CAWUFW010001317.1, forward strand.
ATACCCCAGCCACATGTGGTGGATCAGCTCAGCAATTGGACCACAGATCAAAGTAACACGCTGAATACATATCAGAATACAGGCATTGTGTAAGCAATGGACCCACCCATGATGCCCACCACAGAGTCAGGGAAACAGATGCTGTCTCCCACCTTGAGTCAAGCAAACTGCAAGGACACAGTCCTAAGTGACAGAATTCCCTGCATGTAAGGGCCACACCTGGGTATCAGATGAGGAGTGGGCAGTGCACAATAGAGGGACATGGCTCCTGGACAACATGACTGCTGTACTGTGGCAGTTTAACCAGGCCCGAGGAGGGCACATAGCATGTTAGACAGAGTTCACAGTGCAGTCTTTGACTCACCCCCTCCTTGCTGCTCTCTGGCCTTCAGCTGCCCATCCAGGTCTGGAAAGACCACCGCCAGGATCCTGAGCATGTGGGGGGTCAGGGTCCGTGTTCCACCCCTCCTGCGAGGAGGCGACAGCTTCAGCTGGACCCGTGCAATCCTCCGGGTCCAGCCCCGAAGGTCCTGCCACCTCTTTTGGCAGTTGCGGATCTGGCGCTTGTAGACCCCCACGGACCGGACAGCCCGGACGATGTCCTTCCAGATCTCCTGCTTCCGATGGGCAGAAGCCTGTCAGGATGACAAAGTGATAAGGCCATTACTACACATGCAACATATCCGTGCATGGCACAGTTGCATATACATGTCGCAATCACAGGGGCACATGGTGTACACAGGCAGTGCACGGCTGCCCATGGACAGTTTTCCAGAAGTCACTACATGGTATCATTGCATGGGGAGTAAAACCCTGTTCAGAAGCACTGTCACTGCACCATACCTGTCCAGTGCAAGTCACTACACACTATGGGGGGTGACAACTACTCAGTGAGCCTGCTAGCCAGTGGCGTGCAGACTCTCAGCCTTGCTAGTCAGACAAAATACACATTCAGAAAGGCAGTGCACAGGACACTCACCTGCTCCCCTGGTGTCCCATACAGCTTGCTGTACTGTGGAAGTAGGCTGTCCAGCAGGGCCTGGTTCTCTTCAAGGCTGAAAGCTGGGGCTCTCTCCACAGTACGTGCCATTGCAGGGTCCAGAGGGGCAGAGACAGCAGCAGTGCAGTGGCAGATGTCGTCTTGGAGCATGTAGTGCAGGCAAGTGGGCTCTCAGGGGAACATCCAGCAATATATATGTGCTGGAGAGGCAGATACTGTCCCTTGTGTCCAAAGTGATAGGTCCAAGTCGTTTGCATCTTCTGAATCTGGCCAATCCATGGAATAGCAGCACCAAAACACGCCCACAGCATCCTTCAAATCTTCAACTTCATGACATACATGATTTTGCAACATTGTTGTGGGTGACCAACTGATTTTCCAGCAACCGACTCGTTCGAAATTCGAAAACGCGTCCGTTGCCAGGCAAGCCCATTGTCAATGGGTGCGCACCGATCGGTCCATTGCGGTACAACGCGCACAGGGGTACAACGCGTACCCGCACACATTGAAGGCAATGGGCCGGCCGGAGGCACCGATCGGTCCATTGCAGTTCAACGCGCACAGGGGTACAACGCGTACCCGCACACATTGAAAGCAATGGGCCGGCCGGAGGCACCGATCGGTCCATTGCAGTTCAACGGCCACAGGGGTACAACGCGTGCACCGCACACATTGAAGGCAATGGGCCGGCCGGAGGCACCGATCGGTCCATTGCAGTTCAACGCGCACAGGGGTACAACGCGTACCCGCACACATTGAAGGCAATGGGCCGGCCGGAGGCACCGATCGGTCCATTGCAGTTCAACGCGCACAGGGGTACAACGCGTACCCGCACACATTGAAGGCAATGGGCCGGCCGGAGGCACCGATCGGTCCATTGCAGTTCAACGCGCACAGGGGTACAACGCGTACCCGCACACATTATAGGCAATGGGCCGGCCGGAGGCACCGATCGGTCCATTGCAGTTCAACGCGCACAGGGGTACAACGCGTACCCGCACACATTGAAGGCAATGGGCCGGCCGGAGGCACCGATCGGTCCATTGCAGTTCAACGCGCACAGGGGTACAACGCGTACCCGCACACATTGAAGGCAATGGGCCGGCCGGAGGCACCGATCGGTCCATTGCAGTTCAACGCGCACAGGGGTACAACGCGTACCCACACACATTGAAGGCAATGGGCCGGCCGGAGGCACCGATCGGTCCATTGCAGTTCAACGCGCACAGGGGTACAACGCGTACCCGCACACATTGAAGGCAATGGGCCGGCCGGAGGCACCGATCGGTCCATTGCAGTTCAACGCGCACAGGGGTACAACGCGTACCCGCACACATTGAAGGCAATGGGCCGGCCGGAGGCACCGATCGGTCCATTGCAGTTCAACGCGCACAGGGGTACAACGCGTACCCGCACACATTGAAAGCAATGGGCCGGCCGGAGGCACTGATCGGTCCATTGCAGTACAACGCATCACTGTACATGTGACTGGCATATGTCAGCATGCCTGTCTCAGATGGACATATGCCAGCCACAGATAGCTCCCAGGGAGTGAGGGGCACACCTACATCACGACAGCCTGTCCAAACCTTATCATAAGGCATGTAAGGCTGCATTTCCTATTGTGTGTATGTTGGTGTACATGTTGTCCTGTGGGTGTCACCTGTGGGCAGCCACCCCCAGGCTGTGCACGTGTTCATGGGGACAGGATCCTGGGTGTTACGTGTACGTGACCACTGTGATGTGCAACTGTTCATATCTGTGCATGTGCCATGGTCACATTTCACAGTGGTGTTTGTGTATGTCATGTCACATACCCTGTGAGTCCCATGTGGGACGGTATGTTTGAGCCAGGGTGTCCCAGTGGCACAATAGTGATGGACCTCCACAGTCTTTGTGCATGTAGTGTTTACAATGTCTCTGATTTCATGTGCACAATGGGAGACAGTCTCCACATCCACGTTGTGTGTGCATGGACTCTGATGTTGTGCGTGTGTGTCACAGACGTCCATGTCTGTCCTGCCGTGGCAAGTGGGGCCACTACCTGTGGGGGTCATGTTTGTTTTGCTGTGGTGTACACATGATACTCCAGGTGATGCCAGTTTCCATGTGGCATTACAGGGTCCCTGGGAATGTACCTGTCGTTGAGCTGTGGTGCCTGGGGCACATCTGTCCTCACATGTCACTGTGGGGGGTGAATGTGACACGGCAGCAGGAGATGGGAACTGTGACACGGCATCATGATATCCAATGGGCCAACCTGGGACAAATTGATGCCACCTGTAGGACCGTGTTGACAGATGTAGGCCATGTATGTACCATACATGTCCTTCCGGTACTGCACACTTCATGTAGTTGTGCCTCATAATGATGTATGTTGGGATCTTGAGTGTGTTCAATGCCGCATATGTGGGGTGACTGACGATCTTGCTTACTTCTCCTCTGCACTGCAGGGCTCCTGCTGTCCATCGGCCATTCCCAGACCTGGCAACGATGGTGGAACGGGACAGCATCCGACGGTACCGCTTCACCAGGCAGCTGATTGAGGATTTGGCAGTGCAGTTGTCCCCACATTTGCAGCCTGGCCGGCCGTATCCTACAGCGCTGACCCCCAAGGTGAAGGTGATGGCAGCCCTACACTTCTTTGCCACCGGTACCTTCCAACATACTGTGGCGTCTGCTGGTGGGATGTCACAGACCATGTTCAGCCGTGTGCTCCGCGATGTTTTGGCGGCAATGTTGCTCTTCCTGAACCGGTACATCTATTTCCCTAGACTGCGACGACTCACTGACGTGAAGAGTGACTTTTATGCCCTGGGGAGGATGCCGCATGTCATTGGCTCCATTGATGGGACACATGTGGCTTTGGTACCACCACAGGCCCAGGAGCAGGCCTACAGGAACCGCAAGCACTACCACTCGGTCAATGCACTGGTGGTGTGTCTTGCAGACATGACCATCACACACGTGTGTGCCCGTTTCCCTGGTTCAGCACACGATGCCTTTGTGATGAGGAGTAGTCGCATCCCCAGGATGATGGCACAGATGCAGAACCAGCGTGCCTGGCTTGTCGGTGTGTACTGACTTTGTGCCATTGTGTGTGATCTGATCTGTAGTATTCCGCCCACTTTTCCAAGTCAGCTAATGTGCACTTGTCTGTCCGTAGGTGACTCGGGATACCCCAACATGCCGTGGTTGCTGACACCCCTCAGGAACCCTGTGACACCTGCCCAGATGCGCTACAATGAGGCACATGGTCGGACCAGGAGAGTGATTGAGCGGACCTTTGGTCTCCTGAAGAGCCGCTTCCGCTGCCTGGACAAGACCGGAGGGTCCCTCCCATATGCCCCTGCGAAAGTGTGCAAGATTATCATCGTCTGCTGCATGCTCCACAACCTGGCAGTGCGGAAGGAGTTGCCTCTCATCCAGGATGACAATGACCAACATCCGCCACCTGTGGAGGATCCTGGCCTGGACCACGATGCCAGTGACGATGATGATGATGATGGTGATGGTGATGTCCGCACACAGCTCATCACCAACTTCTTTAGCTGAATGTGAGTATCCTGAGGTGTCATGTCAATGATGTGAGTTGGCATGATGTGTGGGTGGTGCTCTGGTGCTGTTGGAGTGTGTCCATGGGCTACTTGACTGGATGTGTGTTGCGATGTGTGGTTACAGGTGGGCTGTACTCCCCAACAGTGTTGACATGCTAACTTGGTTCTGGGTGGGTATCTTGTAACATTTATTGTGCATGAGTTTTGCTGTTCTGTCCTGTACTCCATTGCTTTTGACTGTGTGTCATTTCTGTCCTTCACAGGGTACTTTCAGATTCGTTTGGTCAACTGTGTCCACCGACGACGTGATTGCACATCCAGGCTGGTAGCTGTTGTGTCCCCACAGGTGATGTGCGCCACACCCATGGACTTCCTTCCGTCTACAGTTGTTGACTGTGTGCCCGCTACCAGGTGGGGTTACCTTGCATCTGTAGTGGTTACGGCATGTTGCAACTGTGTAATAAACCTGTGCTTCACTTTGTGATGTGCGTTGTCTGTGGTCACACATTTGACTGCCATTTGCTTACTGCACCTGTGGGCTACTTGACTACAACTGGGAATGGGTGTGGTGTCTGTGCATTGCACCGTCTTCCCTGGCAACATCAGTGTAGGCAATGAGTCAGATGGCCTAGGTGTGTATGTGTCGTGTAGCCCTGGTGGTGTGTCTCCCTCATGTGTGTCACGTTGCCTGTACTCACATGCCTGTGTTGTCCTTGCTGTTGCAGTTCGCATACACTGTGTAATTTTGCAGTTCATCATCCCCATAACAGCACCCACGTTGGAATCACGACAGAGGCAAGTATGGTGTATTAGTGTGTTTATTGTGATACATTTGTGTTAATAGTGCATAGGATGGGTTGTGCTGTACATGAATCTTGCAATCCCAAGTTCCTAGGTGAATTGAAAGTCCGGGTAGACAGGATCCCCAGTATCGGGGCCACAGTTGTCTGACACATTGGTCCAACTTGTACTCCCCATGCAATGTGTGGGAGTAGTGTTGCCGTCAACAGGGTGAACAGTCTGTGCACAAAGGCGAACATCCAGAACAGGTTCAGGCTTCCTGGGAGTTGCGCTTGGCCATCGGCCTCTCACTTTTCCCTCCTCGGACGACCCCTCTTCTTGGGGGGGGCCCTCAAGTGCAGGCTGCTGCGGTGCAGGGGACTCTCCGCCAGAGTCCTCCTCCCTCCCTGTGGCAGTTGCAGTTTGTTCGGCACCAGATGTTGTTGGCACACAGGGAGGAGTGGACTGGTTGCTGTTCATCTGGCGGAGGCATTGTAAAATGTCCCTGTGCACCGCCATCATCTCATGCAGTGCATCCCACTTGGACTCCACGCGGGACATGTGTGAGTCCACACGGGACATGTGTGACTCCACGTGGGACATGTGGGAGTCCAAGCGGGCATGATGGGCAGCCTGCTGCTGTTTAATGTCTCTGAGGAGCCCCACTACCTGGCTGAGCTCTCCGGTGCTGGACTGGTACGCATCAGCTATGCGTACCAGTTGTGGGTCGTCATGCACACCAGCAACGTCTGCAAGCAGCGACCTCTGTCTCCCACCCCTCCCACCACCCCTGCTGACATGTGCAGTGTGTGCAGTGGCACGCACAGATAACCCTGGTCCACCTTGGGGGTTGGTGGTGGTGGTGGTGTCCATGGCCCCAGGTTGGTCCAGGGTCACTGTGCTGGTGTTGCTCCTTATTCTGTCCATGTCGGCAGGGATGGTATTCGTGGTGACAGTCGTTGGAGGGGTGGGTGCAGGGGGTGCAGCTGGTGGTCCTGCTGGTGCTGCAGCTGGTGGTCCTGCTGGTGCTGCATGTTGACTTGCACCGGATGTGCCAGGTTGTTCTTCATCGTCCGAGGAGGACAGAGGCTGTACGACGCCAGTGAGCTCGGCATCCTCTTGAGCCTGGGACTGGGACTCCTCAGCGTCTGCTGCTGTGTCCCCATCATCACCTGTTTTTGGGAGACACAAACAATGTATGTCATGTTTCTGCAGGCATCAGTGGTTGACACACATGACAGTTGTGACTGTGCCTCTGGGTGCGGGCCTGTACATTGCATTGTCCTAAGTCGTCACAGTCAGGGGTTGATATTGGTGTGGGACATTGTCCTGCATTATTTGGGCATTTCTATGTATTTTCTGGGGTGTGAACATGGTCTGCATTGCTTGTGTTTGGTTGACAGCCAGACCTCCTTCCCACCCAGCCAGCCAGTCAGTTATCCCACCATGGAACGTGCTTGCGTTGCAGGGAGTGGAAGTTGTCTCTCAGGATGTCAGTCAGTGGTGTCCTGCTGTTTGTTGGTGCACAGTTGGCAGCAGGGCCTTGTGCTCCCCACAGCAGTAGCCAGTGTCAGCCGTCTTGTGAGTCCTTCTCCACTCCCTGTGATGTGAGCATGGTTCAGGGTGGTGTTGATGGGCCAGTTGTGGGGGTGAGCTATGTCTGTGACTACGACTCCCATCATGCTATTGCCTCCTCCCCCTTCCCAGCATGCCCATGCTTCCTTCCTTTTGACTCTGCTTCCCTGTGGGTTGGGCTGGCTGTGCTGACAGGATGGCTGGGAGTGTTGTCCTGGCAGTTGTTTGGCTAAGAGTCCCAAGAGTGTCCCTGTGCTTCACACAACATAACCCAGGGTGGTGGTGCTTTGTGGGATCTTGTGTTAGGATGGAGGGCATTGCATTCTACCAGGTGGGTACTGTGGAGTTTGTGTTGGGGGGTGTGAGGGGAGGTGCTGGTGACTATAGTCAGTGCTGCAAGTCCCCTTCCCACCCAGCCAGCCAGATATCCCACCATGGAACGTGCTTGCATTGCAGGGAGTGGAAGTTGTCTCTCAGGATGTCAGTCAGTGGTGTCCTGCTGTTTGTTGGTGCACAGTTGGCAGCAGGGCCTTGTGCTCCCCACAGCAGTAGCCAGTGTCAGCCGTCTTGTGAGTCCTTCTCCACTCCCTGTGATGTGAGCATGGTTCAGGGTGGTGTTGATGGGCCAGTTGTGGGGGTGAGCTATGTCTGTGACTACGACTCCCATCATGCTATTGCCTCCTCCCCCCTTCCCAGCATGCCCATGCTTCCTTCCTTTTGACTCTGCTTCCCTGTGGGTTGGGCTGGCTGTGCTGACAGGATGGCTGGGAGTGTTGTCCTGGCAGTTGTTTGGCTAAGAGTCCCAGGAGTGTGCCTGTGCTTCACACAACATAACCCAGGGTGGTGGTGCTTTGTGGGATCTTGTGTTAGGATGGAGGGCATTGCATTCTACCAGGTGGGTACTGTGGAGTTTGTGTTGGGGGGTGTGAGGGGAGGTGCTGGTGACTATAGTCAGTGCTGCAAGTCCCCCTTCCCACCCAGCCAGCCAGATATCCCACCATGGAATGTGCTTGCATTGCAGGGAGTGGAAGTTGTCTCTCAGGATGTCAGTCAGTGGTGTCCTGCTGTTTGTTGGTGCACAGTTGGCAGCAGGGCCTTGTGCTCCCCACAGCAGTAGCCAGTGTCAGCCATCTTGTGAGTCCTTCTCCACTCCCTGTGATGTGAGCATGGTTCAGGGTGGTGTTGATGGGCCAGTTGTGAGGCTGAGCAATGTCTGTGACTACGACTCCCATCATGCTATTGCCTCCTCCCCCTTCCCAGCATGCCCATGCTTCCTTCCTTTGACTCTGCTTCCCTGTGGGTTGGGCTGGCTGTGCTGACAGGATGGCTGGGAGTGTTGTCCTGGCAGTTGTTTGGCTAAGAGTCCCAAGAGTGTCCCTGTGCTTCACACAACGTAACCCAGGGTGGTGGTGCTTTGTGGGATCTTGTGTTAGGATGGAGGGCATTGCATTCTACCAGGTGGGTACTGTGGAGTTTGTGTTGGGGGGTGTGAGGGGAGGTGCTGGTGACTATAGTCAGTGCTGCAAGTCCCCCTTCCCACCCAGCCAGCCAGATATCCCACCATGGAATGTGCTTGCATTGCAGGGAGTGGAAGTTGTCTCTCAGGATGTCAGTCAGTGGTGTCCTGCTGTTTGTTGGTGCACAGTTGGCAGCAGGGCCTTGTGCTCCCCACAGCAGTAGCCAGTGTCAGCCATCTTGTGAGTCCTTCTCCACTCCCTGTGATGTGAGCATGGTTCAGGGTGGTGTTTATGGGCCAGTTGTGAGGCTGAGCAATGTCTGTGACTGCGACTCCCATGATGCTATTGGCTACACTGACTTGGCCAGCATACACAGAATTCCTTCCTTTGAGTGGTCTTCACTGTGTGTTGGTGTTGTTGTGGTGGCTACATGTGTGGATGTGTTTGTTAGTTCTATTTGTGCCACTGCCTAGCTGTAGTTGTGGTTGTGTTTGTACATGTGTTGGCACAGTTGGATGTGACTTTTTTGATGGCATGTGTTGTGTTTATCTGACTGACATACACATTTTGGGATGATTCTGTTCTAGTTGCTGTGTAATTGCTATGAGTGCATGGTTTGACTCTCCCCTTGACAGTGATGTGTGTGTTTTGTGGCAGTTTATTGTGTACATTTGTTGTGTACTCACCAGGCTCTGGGATGTCCTCTAGTCCATATACGCTCACTGGCGGAAGGATGGCCCGCACCTTCTCCTCCCAGGGCCTGAGGTATATTGGCTTGGCAGGAGGGCCACTGCCGGTGTGTTGGCTGTTGATGTAGTCTTTCTTCAGCATGTCCCGTACCCTCCTGCGCACGTCATACCACCTGTTCTGGATGTCCGTCTTTGTGCGCCGACATGGTGATTGGGCGTTCACCCTGTTGATGATCCTCTCCCACATCTTGGTTTTCTGCGACATGGGGGTCTGTTGGACCAGAGTGCCAAACAGCTGTGGCTCCACCCTGAGGATCTCGTCTACCATGACTTCCAATTCACTATCTAGGAACTTGGGATTCTTCTTGGGGGGCATGGTGATGGGTGGTGATGGTGGGTGATGTGTGTTTGGTGTGCAGGTGAGGGTGTGTGAGTGTGTGTTTTGCTGGGTGTATGTGAGGTAGGTATTTGTTGGTGTGCTGATGGTGTGTGGCTTGTGTGAGGGATGAGCTGTGGGTGTGTGGTTGCTTTCTCTTGGGTGCTGGCAGTGGAATGGCATTTGCAAAGGCTCATGGTAGTGATTTGTGTCCTTTATATAGGTGGAGTTGTGGGTGTGTCCTTGTTCTCTGTCCCCACCCCCCAGTATTTATTGGCTTGGTAATTGCTTGTTTGGCCTTTTTTGGTTGATTTTTCCTTTGTGCTGTTTGTGTATGTTGGAAACGTTCTTGTGACCGAGTCGGACCCTGCATTGGTCTCGTACGGGGTTTTCCGTTTCGTTCACGCTGTGTTTGTGCAGTTTTCTATGCTGCGTACGCGTCGGTCGCGGTGTATTGTGTTGCTTCGGCTCGGTTTTGTATGCGTGTCGGTCGTACGGCTTGTCCTCCGTCCGACTCGCTCGTGGTTTCGCGCCTTGCATCGTACTTAGCGGTTTGGAGTTCGCGTGTACGTTTCGGTCGGATTTGTTCCGGGTGCGTGTCGGTCGGTTGGATTCGCGTGTTTTTCCGGCCGGATTGCTATTTTCCGTGCGGCTCGGTCGGTCGACTTGGTTTCGTTACGTGTCGGTCGGATTTTCGCGCCTTGCATCGTACTTGGCGTGTCGGGCGCCACGGGTACGTGTCGGTCGGTATTTTTCCGGATCCGAGTCGGTCGGTGCTTTTTCCGGCCCGAATCGGAATCGACCCCTTTGTGTGGGGGAGTAATTTTGTTTTAAATCAGAACTTCAGCTGATATGTAAAGTCAATATTTGCGCGCCTCAATATTATTTGGTGATATTTTTGTCATTTTTTGTTGGTGATATTTCATCGTACACCCATTATCTTTAAGCCTCTCTGTCTTTAAGGACTTAGGGCCTTATTATGAGTTTGGCAGTGTGGTAGCAGACTGCCACAACAGTGCCCCGCTTCCACACTGCCAAACTTGCCCGCCGACCACCCACCAGATTCAGAGTTTTCTCCTGCTCTGGCCGGCTGTGATTTGGTGGTCCCAGGCAGTGAGCCTTAGAAAGCGCCGCAATGGGAATGCCAAAGCAAGTTCCTGCACGCCATGGCCTGTTAAGGCCATGCCATTCAGGAACTGGGGGTGCATGCATACAGGTGGGCACACCATGTGACCCCCTGAATGCTCTCCATGGCCCTAAGGGAACAGGGGGGCCCTCTTCACCACCACACATTTCATAGTGGACTCACCGCCATGAAAACTGTGGCAGTGAGGAAACTCGTAATATGCTTGCAGTGCTGCAGTGGCACCGCCAGCATATTGCTGGCCTCAGACCACTGCGAACCATGGGTTTGGCAATCCATCGGACCACCAAACTCATAATCGGGCCCTTCACAATCTTATCCAAGTTTACTGTAATCAACATTCTTGCTCCTGGTGGAGCATATTTGGCCACAGTGAGGATTGCCCTCCTCTGTTCCCTTCGGCAGGGAAACTCCTGTGAAATCAAGTATGATCTGTCCAAAAACAATACCATAGCTGATTTCATCGGACAATGAGGTGTGTATAATAGATACTATCTCCTTAATCATTGTCCTGGTGAGCAATGAAAAGTGACATAATAAAGGCAAATTATGTCACTTGTACTATACAGAATCAGGTGTAGGAGGCATCACCATTTGTTATTGCTGCTCCTGGCAACAAATAAGAGGCTCCTTAGGATGTCGGTCGGAAATCCATGATTTAAAGTCTGACTGCCTAATTACAATGTAGGCGGTCTGAGTTTAAACTGGCCGGTCATTCTGACTGGTTTGCGGCGGGCTCAAGGAGCCCATCGGCCAGTCGGAAACCACCACATAATACCTTACGTACGGTGCTTCTCCCATAGGGATTATGATGTCGGGTTCTGACAGGCTTTCCCTGTCAGGCTTATCGACATGGAAAGCCTGTCGGAAAGCGACATAGGTGGCCCCTAGCAGTTCAGAAACCGCCCGCAGCACAAGCTCCTATAGAGAAATGGGAGTTTGTGACCACACCATGTGCGGTCGCATCATAATACGGTGTTCAGAACCGCTGACCTATGGTCGGTCAGTTCCCACACAGAAACGGTGTCAGGCGGACTGAAATCCGCCTGACATTGTAATTAGGGCCTAAGTTTCTTCACTTGCTCCCACTCTCTTTGCTATTCCCTCTATGCTCTGCACCCACTTTTTTCATGCTATTAATATTTCTTCTCACTCTTTTGTACACCATTGACCTTGCTCTATTTCTCGTTTTTCATTTTTCTTGCTACATTGCTTTTTACAGATGGTCTTCCATTATCTCAAGTATTCTACTAAAATATGGTTTCATAAAAATTGTGAGACACAAATATTGTCAAATTGTGTTGTCAAAAATATCATGGGCAAAAAGCAAGAACATTGATTTTTGTCCTTTGTACTGTTTTTTTAACCTAGTTGTACATAGTAGCTTTGCTTAATTATTTAGTTGATTTTTCTTCATATTTGTATTATTTTAATGTTGAGTATGTTTAAATATTCTTTTGTATCTGACTGTATATTTTAAGGTTTTTTATATACTTCATGTCATTTCTTTTGGCAGGTTGTTGGGTTTGTAAAGGAATATTGTTGAAGGTGTTCTAAGTATTTATTTTTCAATTAATAATATTTTTTTCATAAGTTTTAACTTGTTAACTAGACAACTAAGTATGTAAATATTGTTTTAATTATGCAATGAATATTTTTAAAATATGGTAACATGTGTTTGATAATTGTTTTTTGAATAATTGTGTTCATTATTTAATTGTTTTTCATCATTTTGATATTCATTTTACTATATTCAAGATTTTTTTATAGTAATTAATTTGATAGTGTTATTATATATTTTAAAATATTTTATATTATTTTCAGTCATCTTTTTTGTGGTTTGAATTTTAGTGTATTAGTGTGGGAAGTATCTTGAATCTATTGTTTTTAATTAATATAATTTTTAACATATATTTATGTATAATTGTATATGATTATTTTGGGTTTTTATTTTGTAATATAAATTATACAGTCTTGAAAACATTTCTACATGTTTATGGAAATAAATGTTATGTTTGTTCATTTTATATATACATGTAATTTATGTTGTATTAATTTAGGATAGGAAAGATGTTGACCCCTTCAAAGTCAGGCACTTTTCTTACTACTGCTTACATTTGAGAGTGAATCGTAAATGTGACACCCTCCAAAGTCCACCACTTTCCCTACTGTTGTGTATGTTGAAGGAAGAATAGTAAATCTAACTCCTCCAGGCCCAACAGTTTCCCTACTATTGCTTACGTCAGAGTGCGACTAGTAAAACTGACCCTCTCCAAAGTCCAATAATTTTCTACTGCTCAGGTTGGAGTGGGAGTGGTGAATTTGACCCCTCCAAGTCAATATTTTTAATAAAAAAATGTAAATTATTTTAATATATCTTTTATTTTAATTTTAGATGTTAGTTTAATGTACGTTATTTGGTATTTTTTATAATAATGCTTTTGTTAATGTATTTTTATTTTAATTTGTTGCATATTTCTTTTAATATATTTTCTGGCATATGGAGTTACAATTAATTTTATTAATATTATATACTTATATTGAAATTTATAATTACATTTTTTTATGTTTTTTAAATATATTTTTATTTTACATTTGTGATAGCATTTTTTATGTTTGTTTTATAGTATAAATATATATTTTTTAAATGTCATATTTTTAAAGTTAATATATGTTTTAAAGTTAGCTTAGTGTATAATAGATAAAATATCATGTATTTACCTTTTATGAAGATTATTAGGGTCTTCTATAATTTTACTGTTGATATTTTTGACTTAACATACTAAGAATGTAATTCGATATTTGTTTCATCAATATTTTTGGCGATATTTTTGTTGGCGATACTTTTGCTGGTGATATTTTGCCATACAACCATTACAATAGTTCAACTTGTATCTTTGGAAATGGAGCCGTTCCATATAATGCACCAGATTACACATCTAACCGCAGCCCTTTGTGACCCCCAGTGCAATGGACAAGATGAAAGATTTAACAGTCATCACAAAAATAACATCAAAGTGACGTACACAGGAAATCGTTCTATTCTGAACACAGTAAGTGAAAGCCTGTGGGCATATAGAATTACTGTGCACTCTAAAACACATTAGTCCTATTGCATTTTTAAAGGGTGTTAACTAACATGGCTTAAGAATAAATTAACCTTGTTGTCTGTCATTTCTGAAGAGGTCAAGGAAGTGGCAGCACAAAAAGTTGAAAGTAAACAAGTCAAATCCAAGAAAGTAGTATGTCAAAAAGATTGTATGCATACCTGAAATGAAGGTGAGTGATGCTGTCAAAGTTAGAAATCAGGTGAAGAAGGGGAGGCCTGTGTTTTCTCATGCCTTGAGGATGGAAAAAGTACCAGGGAAACTGTTGTGACATAGGATGGCTGATTATGGAGCAAAAGGAGAGCTGCCGATTTTTTCATGTGGTTTGGTGCCAGCAGCATCACTCATTAGAGGAGAACAACCACTGATTGAATATTCTTCACTGGAATCTCGTCAAGGCTGAGTCTTCTATGAAGGCTTGCGATCATTCCAGTTTCACATCTGAATGTTTCCACACCAACAGAGAGACAACCCACGGGCGTTCCTGCATGTTTACATGTTGATCAGGGCACTAGTCCATTTTCTCAATAGGATGCCATTGGTTTTAGAAACAGAACTTGTCAAAGGATGCTGTAATCTGTGTGTGAAAAAAGTATTCTTGATCAATAGTCATAAGTGCCTTTTGTTTAGATCCCTTCCTCCCTCGTTAATGGAATGTTCCCTTCACCCTTGTTCCCTCTTCACTATTCATTGGTAAGTTCTGTGGCAGTTTAGAACATTGTGCTACAGCGGTAGCTCTCGTCGGTTTGGGTAGAGCCAGAGACTGGCTATTTTGTCACTTAGCCTTTGTGACTACACTGGCGAAGTGAAGCCTTGTGTGAAGGGGACAGCGCCAGTCTCTACTCCTCACCTTGCTCTCTATCCAAACCGAAGGGGTCTCACTCTACCCATGAGGTCTCCGCCTACAATCACCTTAGTTGCTGAACAAATACTTCAACTACTTGTGGGAGCCTCTCTCTCTCTCCTCCCTCTAAGCCCTATTCGTATTGAGGGTTATAAAAATAACATTTACCTCAGTGACTCCCTCATTGGAGTCTCTACGAGCTAGTTGGATCCCTGTTCTTCGACTCAGTCATTTACGGAGGTCTCCTTCTCTGTAGGGGACGGCCCACCATTGACTCCCCCGATACTCGACGTGCAAGTTTGGATCCTCATTTTCCGACCGAGCCGTCATCGGAGGTTGCCATCTTCCCTGTGTGTGTTAACCAGTGGGACGGTCTACTATGGACTCCTCCAATACTGTACTACGCATTATTCCCTGTACTGTTTTAGCGGCTAAATTAGAAAGTAAATAGATATTGTAGCTACCTTCATGAACTGTTTTCTGGAAAGAATTTTCGTCACACTGGTGTCAATTTTTACACTTCTGATGAATAAGAAAAGCCAAAATTAAGTTATTTCTGGTGAATGTCCAATGTGTTCCACATATCGTGGTTGGCTTGCATATGACATCTTCTATTTTGTGACTCTTGTTCCTGGTCAAAAGGTGACACACACACCTTTCCTATATGAATCTTATGTGTCACAGTGATCAGGCACCTTAATGTTTTCATCTACAGGAAGAAAGCATTGACATACACCCTATCTACAGCGTTTCTTGTTGCCTAGAAATCTATAAGATCTAGAATTGGAGAGTTAGTATACTTTGGTGTGCTGTCCCTCTGCCTATACCTGTTATACATTGTAAACTTTCATAAGCATAATTCTTCAGCACACCTGACTCCTGCAAGCATGAATCAATCCCTTTTTTAAATGAGATTTCGAAGCCAGACTTACCATGGAAGGAGTGGGTTAAATCATTTGAGCAATAGTTAATAGAGATTGGTGGGAAAAGGTACAGTGGTGTGAGGAAACAACACATACTTTTACATAACCTAGACATCCAAGGTTGAAAATGTATGTAACATTACCTGAGTCTGAAATTGAGGAAGAAAGAGGGGAAGGAGCATTGGATGTTTATAAAATCACATTTATGAAACTAGAAGAACAGTTTGGAGACAACATAAATGTAGTGTCAGAGCACCATAATTATTTTTAGTAGAATGCAGAGCAAACAGGAAAGTGTCACAAATTACACTGCAGTGTTAAGAGGTATTTCCAAACTGTGTGGTTTTCAGACTCTGATAGACTGATAACAGATCATTTAGGGGCTGATTAGGATGGCGGGCGGAAAACCTCCCCGACCGCCGTGGTAGCGGGAAAAGGCCGCCCACATGGACCGCGACATAACCGCCGGTCGAGTTATGATGGCCCGCGGTCGAAATCCGACCACAGCGGTACGATCGCGGGCTTTAACATTGCGACGGTTGCTGCTGCCCGCAGCACTGCCGTGATATCGAAAGGAGCATGTCCTGCATTTCCCTGCACTGCGTGGCAGGCACTGCACAGTGCCTGCCACCTGGTACAGGGAAATGTAGGGGGGACCATGGGTACCCTCCCAGTGCACTCACACCCCCGCAACACATTGGGGGCCCGCAACGGGCCCATGGAAGACAATCTCCGCCAGCCTTTCCATGGCGGTTTGACCACTGTGGAAAGGCTGGCTACCGCCGGCATCATAATTGTGCCGGCGGAGCCTGCTCAGCACCGCCACCATTATCCCGGTCCTGCTCCGTCCACCAGGCAGGAGTGCGGATGGCAACCGGCGGAAAAGCGGAGGTCGGAATTTCCCACCGCAGCGGTCACCACCATCCTGATCGGACCACACAGCAAAATATATCAAGGAAATTAAGGCACCTACTGTATTGGCATCTGAAGTTAATCTTGACAAACAACACAGTGAGAGATGAAAAGTCCAAAGCAAAACCGTAAATGAAAGCAAGTCAAACAATGAGGTGAGCAAACTTAGATGTTTCTATTGTGCCAGCAGCAACCACCTAGCTAATAGTTTCCAATGCCAGGCAAGGAATTCGACTTAAAGGAAGTGTAACAGAAGAGGGCATTTTAAAGATAGTGTATAGAAAGAGATAACAAACAAATCAATGCCATTGAAAGTATCATCCAGAATGAATAGAACATAATTTTCCAAGTCTGTAATGATAAGATATGCCCGAGTTATCCCAAATGTAAAGTGTATTAAGATGGTAATGCTGTGATAATATCTGATTCATGCTACCTTATACTTTGATCAATTATGAAGATTTCAAGCAATTTCAGAATTCTGAAATCCTAGAATTAGAAAAACCTGATATATTACCCAGTGGTGTATTACAGTTCCCACTAAAAAGGTAGGTACTGAGTACATTTATACCATCAGAGAATGTCAGCTAAATTCCTAGCTAGCTCACAGTGCCTCACCCGAACCCCTAACCTTCCTGGGGTAGCAGGTGATTTTGGCAACCTCAAACATGACACTCTGATCCTCAAGGGATTTGTGGAAACAGATCTTGACCCTTTCGTTGTTTATTCATGCACATCCAAGGTAAACACAAGAAAAATATGAATAAAGTTTTCTATACATTTATTGAAAGAATTATAGTCTTGCATGCATAGAAAGAATGAGCTGCAATTACCAGGCAGATAAAACAAAGCAATGTAACCACCATTATGAACATGGGGAACAGCATAAACAGTCCAACTGTGGGAGTCTAATTTCTATATATTCTTACCTTTCACTACCCTTACTCTGAGAACATAGTGGGTGTACCCTCTGCCCGATCTCTTAGGTTGACCTGAGCCCCCATACCTCGATAACTGGGCAAGGGAATCGGCCTGAAGTAGGATTAGCAAGCCTTCTCTGCAGGATGGAAGATCAGAATTGGCAGAGCTGCATGTCGAACATGGATATGTTATAGGACAGTTGTGACCGTAGTGCTCCGCTGACTCATAAAAGGGCAGTGCACAGTTTATATAATAAGAACCAAACTGTGTTAGAGGTACAGCTCTGATGCAATGATAATATGTCTAGATGTTAGAAGCTTTCTTCGAAAGGACAACATAAGCAGTAGGATATCATGTTCTGTGTTCCCAGCCTCGAACGGGGTGTGCAGATTACAGAGAGAGAAAGGTTTTCTAAAAAGAAGCGGCATGTACAATCATCTTCTCAGAATAATATTGTGCAAGCATAAACTTATAAAATAACATTGCTTAAGCAAAGTTGGCCTAAAATGTGTAAAATGTAAAACTAAAATGGAGAACCAAAGTGGGCCCAAGAAGGCCTCACAACAGTGTGTATAATAAGGGCCCCATTCTGCTAGTTGCCATAGTAAAAGGTCAAATACATTTCAAGGATCTTTCAACGCTGGGTAGGTGTATGTAGTTAAAAAGGGGTCCAAACTATTAGGGTGGCAGCATCAGACAGAGCTAGGCATCAGTTTAGACCCTAGCAATAGATTCAGTTCAATATTCGGTGCTCAGCGTTGCCCCCCATCCTGCCAGAAGTTGTCCCATTCAGGCACACCTAATTCCTCTATTGTGTGCCTGTCTGGGAGGAATTCACAAAGTCTAACCGTCAATTACACCATGACACCTTGTCATGTGACTCAAACTAGGCTGTAGGCACGCACAAAAGGCTAAGGGCAGAGAAATGCCAACTTTCGAAAAACAGCTTTTTTAAAATAGTGATAAAAATTTGACTTTACCTTTAAATAGGGTTATCATTACGATTACAATTACAAAGATGCCAAGCATGATATAGCTCCCAGCTCCCAATTAGAAATTACAGCTTATTAAATGTAATAAGGAATCCCTAATGTTAACCTATAGGAGGGGTAGGACTGACAGTAGTGAAAAACAAATTTGGGAGTTTTTCACTACCAGGACATGTAAAACTTAAAAGTACATGTCCAACCTTTTAATTGGGGTTTAAGGCTTGGCAATGACGTTTTAATGCCAAATCGGGATGGTAGTTTAAAACTGCATTCGGGCTGCAGTGACAGGCTTGTGACGTGTTTTAAGGTGCTACTAAAGTGGGTGGCACAATAAGTGATGCAAGCCCACTGGTAGAATTTAATTTACAGGTCCCAGGTGTATATTTTATACCACTCTGCAAGGGACTTACAAGTAAATTAAATATGCCATTTGTGTATAAGCCAATTGAACCTGGTTTAGGGGAGAAAGCACAAGCACTTTTCCAAAGATTATCAGAGGTAAAGTGCACCGTGTCCTAAGGCCAACAAAAGCAAATTCAGCAAAAAGTGGAGGGCCAGGTCCAACACGACCCCCCTCCAGCCTAAAGCCGTGGGGGACTAATCAAAAACTAGAAGGACTTTCCTGCTTAGGCGATAGAACGTTGACAATGGCCCTCTCCTGCAGGGGCCCTTGTCAGTTCTACGCCCTTCTGAACACAGTTGGATCCCTCTGTCTACATTCTCCTGAGCCACTGGACTGACCCATGGAGAACCCTGCTCCTCACCTGTGGACCCCATGTGTGAGGCACCTAGCCTTACTTTGCTCACAGAGGCATCCCAGTAGGCAGACAGTACCACCATGGCCAAGAAATGATGTGGGCCAGTCCACTCCTTGGGTCAGATTTCTGTCCCCAACCCAAGGAAAACTCTGTCTATAAGGACAGCAACTAACTGAGGCCACTGACAGCTATGGACAGCACACAGGCTGTGGTGAAGCAAGATCCACATACTTCAGTCAAAAAGATACTGATGGTCGGTACATCATGCAATGGCAAAATGACAGACATGTTTACGCTCTTTTTACTTTCTGAAGACAGATCCCCAAAGTGAGAGAAAATCAATGTCTCTGATGGTCTAGGAATTGCGTACAAGCGCCTGTGGGCCATTTTTCCATTTTTATGGTAGGCCTTCTGATTCCAAATACATCTACGGCTGCTCCGCCAAGAAGGTTTTCTGATGGCAGATCCTAATGCAACTCTACCATAAGGAAAACCATCATCCCCAACATCTAAATAAGGTGGAGTATATGAGTGGTGGAAGGATGGGACAGCTGCTAATTTTTGTCCACTCTCCCATTATCACAGTCCTGCAGATGAGACCCTAAGATTTTAGATAATAATCAAGGGAGATGAAAAAGTGTATTTTGAGGTTTTTTTTCAAAAGAAGCTATATTTTCATTTCTCCTTTACCAGAAGAGGAGGGTGTACTGAAATGCTCAGGTGGGACAGCACTATGCGAGATGTTCTGCTGAAATGCTGGTAATACACTTAATAGCGTTTACTGGGTCTGGAACAGTGGCATGAAGGAAATATCTGTAAGGTAAACAAGGACAAACGTACATGCCCACTGGGACCCCAGGATAATAATACTTTATCAAGACAATTGTCCTATGGAACTCATTAACATAATGCCCTATGATATTGCTCTAAGGTAATGTAATCAATCACTGTTTTTTTTCCAATATGTATCATTCACTACAAAACTTTGAATACAGTCTTGAAAATAATTAAAACAGAGCCTCTTCTCTCTCTGGTTCAGATTTGGTAACTTATTGGTGCAATATATTCAGTGAAAACATAGTACTGACAATGCATAGCTCATGAAAAGAGAACATGTAAATGCAAACCTAGATCAAACACTGTACAAAACCCAATGTTGTAATTTAGCTGAAAGAATGTCAGGAGATTGCATCGAATGGTATACATATGTGCTAATTCTGTTGCTTTAGAGGACAACCAAGGGAGGGGGTGTTGACATTTCCTCCCGAGCATACGTATCAAGTCACATCAGGACCTAGTCATCTGTCTAATGCACCACTGTTCATGTTCTGTCCTGGATGTACATAATGTGTCCAGGCTATTAATCCCTTCTGGCATTAGACCAAAACAACATCTGCAAAATTCCAAGGCGTAGACAAATTAGTCTGAAAACATGAAGCTAAAATGACCACATGCATGATCAATCACTGCTGCATTCCTCATCAACTCAGAATGATTTCAGATCCATTCAAGTAGCCCTTGGAATTGTGTAGAGGACTTTTGCTATTACTCCAGAAGCAATTAATAGCAATAAGTAGTCTTGGGTGATGATGATAATGAGTCCCACAGGACAATTGTCTTGAATAAGTAATAAGGAATTCTTGACTTTTAAGGGCAGCCAGTGCAATTTTTTCATACTGAAGTAGCTTGACTGAACTTAGGCCAACCCTCTATCAATTTGGCTGAATGTTTCTGAAGTGTTGGAAAATGGTAAAGTAAACAATCAGCCATACCAAGGTACAGAGCTAAACTATAGTCCTATCTGCTAAAAAGGTCATACCTTTTCTTAGTCTCTTAATCTGAAAATAAGATGCTGACACCACAAACATAGTTTATATGTTAACTGGAAAGGTTCTTGACCACTGAGCTGTGAGTGAGACATGTACCCATTTCTGTGGACCAATAGTCTGAGCTTCAGAGGTGCGCATTTCCCTAAGTTGCTCAGTTGAGTTTAGACAATATTTCCTCATCCATTCTCTGACCATCACCAATGTTTCTTGGAAGTCATTTACCAATATAACATGCATTTAAGATGAAAAATGACCTGAGTGTCATCAATATAGGCATAAACGTAATAGCCCAGAGTCATTGAGGATGGCTAAAGGGGCCACTTAACTGTTGAAGAGGTAGGGTGAGATTGCGGAGCCCTTGTGAACTCCATAGGAGGTAGAGAATCTTTGGAAGCCAATTTCATTTTTCCTGAGTTTATATATGAGACAGCCATGGTCAACCATGTAAAATGCTGATGAAAGGTGTAACAAAATCAAGGCAATGTTGACGTCAACACCAAGCCAAATGTCACCCAGTGCAGCAACTAGTAATGCTTCCTTGAGCAGCTGTAAGTACTTTGCCATGATTTCTTAATGTATGGGCATATAGTTGGACAGTTACGTCAGATTTGTATTTCTTTGTAGGACTTTTGCTGTTACCAGAAGAAAGAAAATAGAGCCTTAATAAGAAGGTCCAGCCAGGTCAAGGTCAGTGTTTTTAGCAGTAGTAGGACTAAAGCTTCTTTTGAAAAGAAGAAATCTTTAGAGAATGACACAACACCAAAACGGCAACCCCAAAAGTGTTGGATGACATTAATTGTATCCTCAACAATGAGGAGGCTGCCTTTTTGTACTGCTGGATTTGTCAGAAACCTTCAACACAGTGGAACACGATCTACTCTTAAGGATGCTGGTACTAAGAATGGGCTTCAAAGACTGTGCTAAGCTGGTTCAAATCCTTCAGGAAGGCCAACCTGCACCTGCCTACGCTGTCCCACCTAAAGGTTGTTTTCCACTCTGTAGCACATCTCATTGAAGAGAAAAAACAGCATGACCACATCTCTCAAATACTAAGCTAATGTCATTGGCTTCCACTAGAGGCAAGGATCAAGTTCAAAACCTGCTGCCTCACGTACAAAGCTCAACACTATGGCAAACCTGGCTACCTAGTTGACCTCTAGTCCATTTGAGGAGGCTTCTGACAATCTAGTAGCAAGACTTTTCTTATCCTAGAAACCCTGAAATTCAGATATTCTCAAAACTAAAACAATCCCCCACAGGCACAGCTTTGGAAGTCCCTGCCACATGAGTTTAGCACCAAATAACTTGGTATTCCGAAAAGGCCTACAGACTTATCTTGACGGATCAGGTGCCTTTGACATCTCAAACAATTTAGGACTGAAATGGCTTAACACCCACTAATTTCAGAACTGAGTCTAGCAACTGAATGCAGTTCAGAGGGTCCTTTAACAATTACTGATATCTGATCAGTGACTTGATATTCATTCTTTATTTGTTTGAACAAGACAACTGAAGTCATTATATATTTTCCTTGCTTCTTTCATTGTCCAGCCACTCCTTGTTCCCCTCTTTCATCCCTCTACCCTCCAGTGTTTCCTGTACATCTTGAAACATGCATGCATGACACTGATTTGTTTGTTATGTAAAGTACTTTAATACCTTTCCGGTGACACAGAGCTATACAAAATTGTTAAATAAATAAATGACAGATTGTTGCTCAGGTTTAAGAAGTGGAAATACATGAAACATGGCAGAATATTTTGCTAATCTCTAGTTTCTCTGGGAACGATTACTCTCCACCCCTCTAGAGGCATGAGGTTTTTTAAATGCTAATTTCTAACTATAACGTCCCTGAAACCTATGGTTTTTTCAGTGAATATATATATATATATATATATGATTAATTAAAAATATAAAAACACTGTTCACTAACACCCCTTCAGCTACAACCACAACACTAAAAAGACACAACACACAAACTCAAAAGCTTTCCATATGTTTTCATTATATTTTAAATCAATGTTTTATTTTTTACTCTTTTTTTAAATAAATTACATTCATTACAATGTTAATTTGTGTTGAACACATTACTAGCTCGCATGCAAGTTTTTTATGTTCATTTTATTGTGAATTACATTTTATTTTAGATGTCATCAGTGATGTCATCAGTGATGTCACTGACCATGTCATGAGTGATGTAATATGTGACGTCATCAGCAGTGCATTGCGGGGGCGCGAGTTATAGTTAGCTCAACTAACTATAATGGCCGAATTTCTCTGGTTTTGTACGAGTGAAATGTCCTACTATATATAACGTCCCTGAAACCTATGGTTTTTTCTGTGAATTTCTAAGGTTTTTTAAATACTAATTTCTAACTATAACGTCCCTGAAACCTATGGTTTTTTCAGTAAATTTCAAAGGTTTTTTAAATGCTAATTTCTAACTATAACGTCCCTGAAACCTATGGTTTTTTCAGTGAATTTCAAAGGTTTTTTAAATGCTAATTTCTAAGTATAATGTCCCAAAAATACTTTTTCTTAGTTTTTTAATTGTTATAAAAATAATGTAAGGTTTTCTCTTTTCTGAAATATAAATATACATTTTTTTTTTAAAGTGGATTCACGTACCGATCGTGTACCTGTCTCGGTGGGTGCGCGAATCCAAGAATTTTGACGCCTAATTGGTTAAGTCATGTAGGATACACGTTTTGTATGCGACGGGTGCGCGGATCTCGGCCCCGCGTAACGTCACGTACGTATTTCCGGGGGTCGAGCCGGGTGCGCGAATCCACCGCAAATTTTAATGTTTTAAACGTATATGTATATAAGTTTAATGTGTATATTATAGCAAGAGATTATCCAATCTAATTATAAAAATCATATATTTGAAACAGGAATAAAGATATTTTATTCTTATATATATTTTTGGGAAATGGCGTCAGGTGCACGCTGTTTGCGCGCCGGGTGTGCGAATCCCATGTGACTTCAAAAGAAAGCATTTCATTGGTTTAGAAGCTTTTCAATCTAGAACTTGAAGGACCCCACCCATTTCATTCATTCTTCCAGGAGCATCTCAGAAGACACACCTGTTGTCTTTTGCTTCTCTTCTTTGACTCTTTTTGGTGTTTTCTTTGTTCCATTGAACAATGGCAGCTGGCAATCCACCTCAGCGGCTTCCAACTGAAGAGGAAGAAGACCTGGAGGAACCTATCAAAAAAAGGTACGAGAGCATCGTGTGGGCATTTTTCTCCATACCACCTGGGGAGAAAAAGATCAATGCCCGAAAGGTAACCTGTACCATCTGCCAGAAAGTCCTCTCACAAGGTTCTGAGAAGAAGTATTCGTGCAGGACGTCTTCGATGCTAAAACATCTGCAGACCATGCATCCTCGACGTCTTGCTAGAGAACAGCTTCAGAGAGAACAAGAAAAACAGGCAAGTGAAGACAACGCTGCTGGACCGAGCACGTCATCTGGTTCTTCCTCATTTGGCACACCAACCATCATCCCTGACTTGGCTAGAGTGGAGAAGCGTTGCGTAAAATGCAAAAAGATACTCTGTTTTGGTGAGCAATCACTGGATGCCATCCTGGTTGCTATTAGGAACCACAAGTGTTAATTTTTTTAATTTTTTATTTATGCAATGAGTTTATAATTGCATAATTTTTTGTACATGTTCACTGTTGGTTCTGTTTTTTTTTTTTGTTTTTTACGAAAACACCCAAAAAATTCAAAAAGAGTTACAAAAAAAAATATATATATATATAAAACAAAAAAAGAAGAAAAAAATGGTTCTTTTTTCAGAACCGCCTTTTGGTTTAAAAATAGACAAATTTGTAAGTATTTTATGAATTGTGGTAAGTGGAATATATGGAGAAGTGTATGGGTAGTGCATATGTGATTGCATGAGTGCATGGGTAGTGCCTGGGTGATTGGAGGAGTGCATGGGCGCTGCCTGAGTGATTGAAGGAGTGCATGGGTAATGCCTGGGTGATTGCATGAATGCAGGGGTAATGTCTGGATGAATGGAGGAGTGCATGGGTAGTGCCTGAGTGATTAGACTAGTGCATAGGTAGTGCCTGGGTGATTTTATAAGTGCATGGGTAGTGTCTGGGTGATTGGAGGAGTGCATGGATAGTGCCTGGATGAGTGGAGGAGTGCAAGGGTAGAGCCTGGGTTATTCCATGAGTGCATAGGTAGTGCTTGGGTGATTGCATGACTGCAGTGGTAGTGCCTGAGGGATTGAAGGAGTGCATGGGTAATGCCTGTGTGATTGCATGAGTGCAGGGGTAATGTCTGTGTGATTGAAGGAGTGCATGGGTAATGCCTGGGTGCATGGAAGAGTGCATGGGTAGTGCCTGTGTGCATGTAGGACTGCATGGGTAGTTCCTGGGTGATTGGAGGAGTGCATGAGTAGTACCTGGGTGATTGCATGAGTGTACGGGTAGTGACTGGATGATTGGAAGACTGCATAGGTAGTGCTTGGGTGATTGCATAAGTGCAGCAGAAGTACCTGAGTGCTTGTATGAGTGCATGGGTAGTGCCTGAGTGATTGCATGAGTGCATGGGTAGTGCCTGGGTGATTGGAGGAGTGCATGGGTACTGCTTGGGTTATTGCATGAGTGCATAGGTAGTGTCTGCATGTTTTTAAAAATGTATGGATATTGCCTGAGTAATTATATAAGTACAGTGGTAGTGCTTCACTTATTCGATGAGTGCAAGAGTAGTGACTGTGTAATTGAAGGAGTACATAGATAGTGCATGGCTGATTAGAGGAGTGCATGGGTAATGCCTAGGTGCATCGGTGAGTGCATTAGTTGTACCTCTTTGATTCCATGAGTGCATAGGTAGTACCTGGATGATTTTATAAGTGCATGGGTACTGCCTGAGTGATTGAAGGAGTGCATGGGTAATGCCTGGGTGATTGCATAAGTGCAGGGGTAATGTCTGGGTGATTGGAGGAGTGCATGGGCACTGTTTGAGTGATTGAAGGATTGCATGGGTAATGTCTGGGTGATTGGAGGAGTGCATGGGTAGTGCATGGATGATTGCAGCACTGCAAGAGTACTGCTTGGGTTATTGTATGAGTGCATAGCTAGTGCCTGGGTGATTGCATGAGTGCAAGAGTAATGTCTGGGTGGTTGCATGAGTGTAGTGGTAGTTCCTGGGTGGTTTCAGAAGTGCATAAGTAGTGCCTGGGTTAATGCATGAGTGCACAGGAAGTACCTGGATGATTTTATAAGTGCATGAGTACTACCTGAGTGATTGAAGGACTGCATGGGTAATAGGTAGGTGATTGCAAGAGTGTAGGGTAAAGGTCTGGGTCATTGGACAAGTGCATGGGTAATGCCTAAGTAATTGCATGAGTGCATGGGTAATGTGTAGGTAATTGGAGGAGGGCATGAGTAATGTCTGCCTTATTGCATGAATGCAAGAGTAATGTGATGCTTGTTGCATGACTGTAGTGGTAGTATCTGGGTGAAAGTAAAAGTGTATAAGTAGTGCCTGGGTGATTTTCTTAAGTGCATGAGTCCTGCCTGGATGTTTGGAGGAGTGCATAAATACTGCCTGGATGATTGCAGCAGTAAAAGAGTAGTGCCTGGGTTATTCTATGAGTGCATAGCTAGTGGCTGGGTGATTGTATGAGTGCAAAAGTAATGTCTGGGTGGTTATATGAGTGTAGTGGTAGTGCCGGGATGATTGGAGTAGTGTATAGGTAGTGTCTTGGTGATGTAAGAGTGAACAAGTACTACCTGGGTGATTGCATGTGTGCAAGACTAATGTCTGGGTCGTTGCATGACTGTAGTGGTAGTGCCTAGGTGATTGGAAAAGTGTATAGGTAGTGCCTGGGTGATTTTTTAGGTGCATGGGTACTGGCTGGATGATTGGAGGAGTGCATGGATAGGGCCTGGGTGATTGCAGCAGTGCAGGAGTAGTGCCTGAGTTATTTTAGGAGTGCATGCATAGTGCCTGGATGATTCCATGAGTGCAGGAGTAATGTCTGGGTGATTGGAGGAGTGCATGGGTACTGCCTGAGTGATTGAAAGAGTGCATAGGTAATGCCTGGGTGATTGCATAAGTGCATGGGTAGTGCCTGGGTGATTGAAGGAGTGCATGGGAACTGCCTGAGTGATTGAAGGAGTGCATGTGTAATGCCTGGGTGATTGCACGAGTGCAGGTGTAATGTCTGTGTGATTGGAGGAGTGCATGGGTACTGCCTCAATGATTGAAGGAATGGATGGGTAATACCTGGGTGATTGCATGAGTGCAAGAGTAATGTCTGGGTGATTGGAGGAGTGCATGGGTACTGCCTGAGTGATTGAAAAAGTGCAAGGGTTAGTGCCTGGGTGATTGCATAAGTGCAGGGGTAATGTTTGGGTGATTGGAGGAGTGCATGGGTACTGCCTCAGTGATTGAAGGAGTGCATCAGTAATGCCTGAGTGATTGAAGAAGTGCATAGGTAATGCCTGGGTTATTGCATGAGTGCAAGGGTAGTGCCTGGCTGATTGGAGGAGTGCATAGGTAATGCCTGGGTGATTGCATGAGTGCAGGGGTAATGTCTGGGTTATTGGAGGAGTGCATGGTTACTGCCTGAGTGATTGAAGGAGTGCATATGTAATGCCTGGGTGATTCCATAAGTGCATGGATACAGGCTAGATGATTGGAGAAGAGCATGGATAGTGCATGGGTGATGGCAGGAGTATGGGAATAGTGCCTAACTGTATAGATGAGTGCATGGGTAGTGTTTGAAAAACAGGATGAGTGCAGTAAAAGTGACTGTAAACATTAGTTCATATTATCATGGTTATTACATTACTTCATCTTACCTTTTTATTAAAGAAGATACAAAACTCAGCTGAAACCATTTTACAGTAGTTTTGTTGTAAACTGAATTTAAAATCTTTTCAAACTTCAGTATTACTTTCTGTAAAAAAAGAAGAAAATCTGTTATTGCATATAATATTATACTTTTAACAACACAACATCATTTTAGAATTACATAACATTCACTTTCCCTTTTTTGCTGTTCTCAGATTCTATTGAATTTCACCATACACAGTGATTTCAATGTAGATCATCAAATAACAGCGGGGAAAAAAAATACAATCAATGAGACTGTAAAAAAAACAAATCTGCATTGAAAATATTTACAACAAGTTCAACTATCTGTTTGCCTATCTACAGTTTCTAAATACAATTCTTCATCATCATTAATTCATTTCTTTCTTTGAAGTACACTTTGTAAAATATACACTCTCATTTACATTGCGTATAATATAGAGATCAAAAATATAAACTACTTCTTTCAAACACAATTTTGCAAATGCAGTATGAATTAGCACAAACAATAATCCAAATAGTAATTGTTCACATCTTCCCATTAGGCCGAATAATGTTTCCAAATCCATTTGCATTTAAATATCCAAATAAAACTCATTCATTTGTGTTCACATCTTCCCAATAGGCCGAATTATGTTTTTAAAACTTTGGCATCAAAAATATCAGATATGAATTTGGTAATTCGTAAGGCAACCTACATTTGAATTCCAAATGGGCATCATTGCAATGCGTCCATCCTTTATTGCACTTTAAATACACAGTATAGTGTCCAGATGTTGTAGTAGGTCCATCATGGAAAATATTAGCCACTGCTTTAAAAGTTCTTCCAGAAATTGATACTTGACTTGCCACAAAATCTTTTATTTTGGTTTCCAGTTTTCTTCCATCTGCTCTACAACGTTGTAGCATTAAAATGACATATTGTCCAAATCTTTCTATAAATAATGTTGACAACATTTCTGATTTACAATGAGAACATTTCATATCTTGATTAGCTGTTTGTAGTAACTTGTTAAAAGGCACTGATTTGCAATCTGGTATTGTCAAATATATGAATTGTTCAATGTCTATTTCAGTGCTTGAAGAAAATGAACACTCTTCACATTTGTGATCCCATCTGTAAGTTAGTCCAAACAAATTTTCAATTTCTATTCCTTCATCTTCCAATGCTGCAAGCATAAATATAAAAAATTCTTGTGCATCTTGTTGTACATTCAATGTAAATTTCAATGATCCAGTACATATATCCAAAAGATGCCGAATGCCAGAAGTAGTATGGATTTTTGTTCCA
This sequence comes from Calotriton arnoldi, assembly GCA_963921515.1. Taxonomy (NCBI): domain Eukaryota; kingdom Metazoa; phylum Chordata; class Amphibia; order Caudata; family Salamandridae; genus Calotriton; species Calotriton arnoldi. The sequence continues at coordinate 2,084,179 of CAWUFW010001317.1, forward strand.
TCAGTTATCAACTTTTCAAAAATATAATGTAGTAAAGAACAGAATCTTTTTTCTCGATTTTCCATAATTCTATGATGAAGATCCTCTAGATAAAATACAACATTCACAATAACATTAGCATAGCAGTTGATACCTGAACTATTTTCTAACTGATATCCTACAATATCATCAACTGTGTCCATTTTTATTTTCTTTGCAGTTTTATCATTCTCTTGAATTCTTTTCTTTTTCTGAATCTCAGTGAAATATTTGTCATATTTCCATTTTGGACACACTATACGTTTCTCATATACGGGATATTCACCTAACTTAGGAGCATAAAGTCTTCTTACCCGATTGTACTCTCTTACACAATTTACATCAGCACTAATCTTTTTCTCATCAAAAACAATCAAATACAAACCAGATAATGTCCTTACTCGAGACAATGCAACATATGCCATGCCTTCTTTAAACACTGTACTTCCAATATTTACCAAAGCAGTGTCTACACTTAAACCTTGAGATTTATGAAAGGTTACAGCATATGCTAAAGAAAGAGAAAACTGTTTTCTACGAACATACAAGTCTTTTACAAGCAAAAAACGCACAGTACAACGTCCAATCTGTTTCACGTCTTCAATCTGATCAAATTTAACCTTCAAAAATTCAATTCCAGAGTGGGGATCCTGATCCGGAAACAATTCCCTCTCATCATCCAACAGACTTATACCGACGATCAGGGCCACTTTGCAGCTGTCTCCGGCCAATGGGAAGGGCGCACAATAAATTTGGTCACTGTCTATATCCCTCCTGCACTCCACTCACTAGCCTCTCCAGCGCTTGGTAAATTCCTACTCACGCTTCCAGAGGGAGAACTATTGGTTGGGGGCGACTTCAACACTACTCTTGACTATGCTCTTGATCGCACGCCCTTAGACTGCAACACCGAACACGCTCTAACCTTGCAGATTTCTTAGACGCCTTCGGCCTAATAGATATCTGGCACTTTAAACTCCCACAGGCACGCTAATTCACATATCACTCTGGTGCTCACAACAGTCTTTCTAGAATTGACTATATACTCTCCTCAACAGATAGTGTGGGCGGCTTCCGTTAGGTTTCGAACTTACCAAGAGGCATCTCTGACCACTACCCAGTTTTCGCTGAATATCTCTTACAGGTCCCAACGCGTCGTCGCCTATACCCAATATATCCTGGCTACTTGCAGAACCCCAAGATCGGGAAGGGCTTACTGACTGTCACCAAACATTACTTCACAGAAAATGAATCATCGGTGTCCTCGCCCCTAATCCTCTGGGAAGCATATAAGCCTGTCCTTCTGGGACAGGCCATATCCCTGATCTCGGGTCACAAAAAGGAGAAAAGAAACGTAATAGAAACTTTAGAACAGGAGGTGACTCAATTGGAACCACTTCATGCTCAAGACCCATCCGACACTAACACACATAAGCTACACATAAAACAGCAGGAATATAAGGAATATCTGTGGGAAGACGCAAGAACCAGACTCACGACAGACCGCCACAGAGTTTACGAATCCGGAGATAAAGCTGGTAAGCTTCTGGCTTGGCTAGATAAACGCACACGAGCAGATAGATGGGTGACGGAGCTCTGGTTAGATAATGGAAAAGTCACGTCAGACCCACAAGAAATAGTGGACGCATTTGCGGCTCACTATGAGCGCATCTACACTCCCACGACCCACATTGCATTGCGAGAAGCGAAGCCTTTCCTTCGCGACATACATCTACCAACACTTATGGAAGAAGAGGCCCAACTACTTGAAGCGAACCTAACAACAGACGAGTTGACACTGGCCATAAAAAATTTACAGTCAGGGAAAGCCCAGAGTCCCAACGGTATACCCATCGAACTTTACAAACGAGCAGCTACTAAACTTGCCACACCTATTAAAGATGTATGAAGCCAGTCTTGAGAAGGGAGAACTCCCCAAAGATCAGCGAATAGCCACCATAGTGGCCATCCACACCTGGTAAACCATCCTCAAATAGCACTTCCTATCGTCCCATTTCTTTGCTAAATGCAGAGGCCAAGATCCTGGCCAAAATGCTAGCCAACAGATTAACGCCCCACCTGCAAAACTGGTACATCCGGACCAATCCGGATTCATGCCAGGAAGAAACACAGCACTAAACCTCAGACGCCTGCATAATGTTCTGAGCCGTAAAAGTACTATCCAAGAAGAGGCCGCTATATTATCTCTTGATGCAAAGATGGCCTTCGACTCTGTCGAATGGCCATTCCTCTTTGCGGTCCTCCAACATCTGGGGTTTGGGCCAAAATTCTGCTCCTGGGTTCGATTACTATACACTAATCCATAAGCACATGTAGTAGCCAACGGGCATACTTCCAGTGAATTTCCTCTGATACGCGGAACGAGACAAAGTTGCCCTCTATCCCCACTTCTTTTCGCCCTGGTGCTGGAGCCATTGGCAGCCTGGATAAGAACAGACCCGATTCTCCGTGGGCTCCGGTGGACAGAGGGGTGGGAGGACTGCATATCCCTCTATGCAGATGATATTCTTATCTATATGGCATCCCCTAAACGCTCCCTACATAGACTTTTAAACATATGCGAAATATACGGGACATGTTCAGGATACACCATTAATTGGGGTAAATCAGTATTATATGTCCTGCATGGGCCCCCTCCAATATTGCCTAAAGGCTGCGAGGTGAAGATAGTAACAGATAGTTTTAAATACTTGGGGATACACGTCACGTCTGACCCCGACGACTTTATGGCAAGAAATCTCCAGGGGCCGCTGCAAAGACTGCGACGGGATGCCAAGCACTGGAAATCATTGCCCCTCACTCTGCTAGGTAGAGCAGCACTTTTTAAAATTATGGCGCTCCCTAGATTTCTTTATGTACTTCACAACACCCCTTTTTGTGTTCCAGCGTCATATTTCAAAGCAATAGACTCAGAGGTAAACAATCTCCTATGGGATGGTAGACCCGCTAGAATAGCCAAGGCTAAACTGGTCAGGAGTTGGTATGATGGTGGTATCGCACTTCCAAATGTCCAGCTATACTACTGGGCCTCGCAATTGGCCGTACTCAATCAATGGCTCAACTCGCCCCAAACTGACCCTGCTTACCGACTCGATAGGCACACCCTGGGAGTGGGCGGAATCAATCGAGCACTCTACAACAAAAAGCAAAACTCGAGCCACCTAGGACCCACCGCGCACACCGTCCATATATGGCATCCGGTAACACGACATCTGGGCTGGAGCGACAAGTTGACACAACATACCCCACTATGGGACACAGGCAAGCTAGGCAAACTAGGCAAGAGTAAGGGGTTCAAGCAATGGGACGCAATAGGAATTTCACGAGTGGTAGACCTTTGGAAGACAAGGAAAAGTATCACTTTTGCTCAATTGCAGGACCAGTACGAAATGGCACCTACTGAACTATTTCAATACTTGCAGGTCAGACAAGCACTGGAAGCGGTTATCCCGCCTGATACGACCCTACCAGAGGCATCCCCATTAGAGGACAGACTCCTCACGGAATACATGGACAAGAGGGCCATATCACTCACATACCGGAAAATTGCCACTAATCAGTTAGACCCTACACAACCGCTGCGGGACAAGTGGCAGGCTGACGTGGGCGAATTAGATGAGTCAGACTGGCAAGAAGCGGTAGAATCCCCGAGGGTAGTGGCAGTATCCTCTAAGTTACTTCTGCTCCAAATCAAGGTGCTCCACAGGACATATTTTACCAGAACGACACTACACAAGATAGGGAGGATCAATGACCAATTCTGCCTGCGACAATGCGGTGACATAGGCACCTTCTATCACACGCTATGGGAATGCCCTGTAATTAAACTATACTGGGAAGCAGCGATGAATACAATCACACAGGTCAGCGCAAGTCCGGTACCGCCAGAGCCTAAACGATGTCTTCTAAACATCTGGGAGCCACAGACCTGAATCACACAGCCCAAACTTGGGCAACCCTGGGCATGATAATGGCAAAGCGGAATATTGCCAGGCTTTGGGGGGCTTGCACCACCCCAGTCCTAGGAGACTGGTGAAAAGATATGGATATCGCCATGGCGGCTGAGAAAGCCACGTATGTTCATAGAGGTTGCCCTCGAAAATGGAAACGGGTGTGGGGTAAATGGAATACATATAGGGGAGGTATCTGTACTCCACCAACTATAGTTCCAGTTTCCGAAGATGATTAACAAAGAAACACTGTCTATTTATTAACAAGCCACAAGATGTACATACGACATATTGTTTAATTATGTTTTCAATATTGTATAAAGGAGAAATACTGTCGAATGGATCTGTCATATCGCAATGTTGCCACTGCAAGTCTCGTCTTTAATAAAAATGTTTAAAACAAAAAACAAAAAAAATTCAATTCCATCTCTATTCTGAAAATTTACAAAATCAACAACTTTTCCCATTGCTCCATTTACTAAACCTTCTTCTACATTCAAATTTCGCCGTAAAATTACCCGACAGTTCACACATACATATAAAGTCTTTTCTAAACCTGCAGTCTTAGACACCGACTTTTCCAAAGAATTCAATTTTGACTGTAATTTCTCTGAGGGAAGAATAGTAACTCCTTTGTGCTCCATTTTATCGATAGCTTCCATTTTCAGTATTGGTTGTTTTTACAATTTCAAAAGTTCTTGATTGAATGTAGAACACTCTTCCAGTGTAGGCATTAGGCAAACTATAAACTTATTTTCTGCATTTTTTTGTATATTATTTCAGGTGCTATGTTTTTATTTGGAAACAAGTTCATAAAAGTCGACTTTGTAAAGCTTCTTTTCCATCTTTTGTTAAAACAACAATTCTTATCTCTTGAAGAATGTTTCATAATGTTCATCACTTGTTTGTCGCATATTCTTAATAAATTCTTTATATTCAAAATAAGACCAAATGTTGACATTTCCAATACTTCCCAAAGATTTCTTAGTGTCTTCATGAAGAAGTGTTTTAAAAACAGGTTGTCCTTTTACAGGAGTAAGTTGTAGTAGGTCGCCAAATAGAATTACATGTTTTCCTCCAAATAGAACATCATAATCTGTTTTTAAAATCTGTTGCATTCTTAAATGTACAAAGGCAAGCATTAAGTTTGAGACCATACTTACCTCATCAATGATTAGAAGTTTCATTTTCTTGAGTACTCTTGAAACTTCATAACAAGCTTCTCCAGATAACTTGTGATATTGCAACTTATTCTCATGTTCAACTGGTAGCATGAATAATCGATGTAACGTAATCCCTTTAATGTTGTGTGCTTCTAACCCAGTTGGAGCGGTTACAACACAAGATAAATGTGATTCAGTGGTTTTATGTAGATAACTGGTCAAAACTTTAATTAAGAAATGTTTTCCTGTTCCAGCTTGCCCACTGATATACATTAGAATAGGTTAAAATGATGTGCATTGGCATTCTTTTTTTCAAGCAGTAAACCATGCTGTATCTGTTGTGTCACTTGCTGATATATTTCTTTTTGTTCAATATTCAGTTTATCTTCTAGGTTTCCCAACTCAATAATATCCTGCTGTGCTTGTTGCATTGCCGTTTCTACTTCATTCATAGCTACTGCTGCTTCATTTTCAAGAATTGGTTGACCTAGTGGATCTTGACTTAGTGGAGCAGAACTTTGACTATCTTGAGAACTGTCTCTAGCTATTTCAGCTGAAATAATAGTTTCTTGTTCAATCTCTTCATTTATCATTTGTAGATAAGTTGGAAAAATGGTGCATTGAATGCTATCTTTACATGCATTAAAAGAATCTTCATAGCACTCACAATCTCCAAGTAATTCCATTTCACTACGCCAAGGCTTGAAGAGTTGCAGAAGTGCTAAATAGAAAAATTCCCTTTTATCTGGAGTTTCACAACTGAGTTTCCTGTGGTTAATAAGATTTCCTTTGACATGTTTTACCAAACATCCATCACATCCAATTACTGCATATTTTTCTTCATTTATATTTTCTGTAATATTTCTCTTAAAACTGTAATTTTGCAGTACTTCATAGAGACATATGTTTTCCAGATGTGGACTCCTTTTGGGATAGTACGTATCCAACATATTTGTTTTAACAATATCTGTACTTTCCGGTTCATTCAATGCTAAGTATTCAATTTCTTCTAGAGATTTCAATACTCGATTTCGTGTTTCAGCAAGACCTAGACTTACCCAAATGATTCCTCTTGACTTTGAGTATAAACTTGCAGAGGTCAACCGATCCGAACATTCGTAAGATCCAATTTCTCAATGGGAAAGCATCTTCAAACTAAAGCTGTACAATTTGTTATTAAGAGTCTTCTCTTGTGAAATTACTTGCCACATTTCTTTCAACTCCGTCTTTTCAGATTTTGTTATATATCACATAACATACCGAGCAACAGCAATTGAAGTATCTGCAACATACTGGATATCCATATTTGCATTCCACATTGTCAAAATCACTGGATTGTAGTCATTAATATACTTTGATTCTTCAGTTCTTTTTATGTTGTAAGTATTCTTTGGAGATTTTCAAGTGATAGTATGCCTTACTGCTGACATGAAACTATTGACTCTTCCATTTCAAATTACTGGACGTGGGAATGCAAAATGACATTTTGTATAAAATTTTCCCTTTGACGTGTATTTTCGTAGACAATATTTTCCACATCGATGACTTTGAAACCGTAAAACTTGTTGTCTTAAGCTATTTTCTCCTCCTTTTTTTGGAATAGCACAGGTAACATAGTCTTCAATAAAAGACAAAACAGTTTAATCAGAATCGGTTCCAAATTTAGGAGCATCCTTGATCCATAATAGCATGTGTATATGAGGAGCACCTCTGGCTTGGTACTCCTTTCTCCAAAAGAAATCAATAACTTCTCCAAGAGGTGGATTATTTTTATTGCAGATAAAAGACATCATAGCTTGAAACCTATGATTAAAATATCTGCACACATTTACAGGATCCAAGGAACACAGTTCTCCAGCTGTCTTCAATTCAATGTTTTTAATATTTGAATTTGCTTCTCGTAGAAATTCAAGTAAATCGTCCCATGCGTATTCAGCACATCTAAGCGTAACAAACCAGGTAGGGGTTCCTAAGTTTCTTAACATACATTTAAGTTCTCCGTGACGACGATACCAATACTCATTAGTACCACGTTGACACGCCATCAAATTAATTAACTGAGATTCTAAATGATCATCTCTTTGTTGAACTTTGTCCAAAAAATCCTTTACAGGAACATGTGTAAGATGAACTCCCGTTTTTAAGATGTGGTTCACTGCATATGAAAGTCCAGACAAGTCACTTTCAAACAGAAGATGAAATAAATATGGAATACACTGTCGAAATCTTGGATCTTCTGAGTACAATCTTGTTGTACGATATTCTGAAGCTGTAATCTGTACTGGTCATTCATCATATCGTCCACCTTTTCCAGTGGGGAAGAGCTGTGGAAAACAACGAGCTTCTAAACTTTTTTCCCATACACTCATGGGAGTTCCTTTTGCTTTCTTCATTTGGAATAATTCAATAGTGTTTCCTATAACTTCTTTTGAATGTAGAGGATGTGCACTGTAATGTTCATAAATTTCTTCACTCCTGGAGTTGTCCACTTTTTCTATTTGCCCAGTTGAAATTTCTCTATCATCTTCTAAAGATAATTCTTGTGCTTCATCATATACATTTTTATAGTAAATATTGTTTTGTACAAGATATAATGTAGCCTTTTGAAGTTTGGTGACTTCTACTAACTCTTGCCATATTTTGCAACTCTTTGTTGGTACACCATTAACTAGAAAAACTACAGGTTCACTTTCCTCTCTCTCCACACCAACAGTTTCAATATTTTTCTTAAAATCTAAAGGTAAATACACAACTCTTCCTTTTAAACCTCTTTGTAAATCTGTTGGAGGCAGCTTACCTGTTTTAGACTCCATACGAACTATAGCCTGAAACGGGTGCACAGATTGAATAAGAATGGACTCATACATATTTAAATCTACCTGTTCCGGACGAAGAGCTACCAACTCTAGGTTGTTATGTACAGCTCTAGCTGGCATTGTGTTCTCTTCTAATTTGTTGTAACAATATTTACAAATATGTTGATCACTACCCAACTCAAAACGACCTTCCACCAACAAATAAGCACCAAATTGCTCCCACTTATCATTGTTTTCCTTTTTACTTTTTAAATACACATCAACATTCCTAGTTTGACTTCTATAGTGAGTACGTCGACAACAAATACAAACATAATTTGGTTTTTCACAAGAAAGTACTTTAAACTTTGTAATTTCTTCTGCAAACTTCTCAGTAGTACTATCTTCCACCTCTTCTTCAACACCTACACTTATCAAACTCTCACTTTCTCTACACTCCTCTTCAGGACCAAAGAAACGAAACTGTATATCATCAGAAACTTTTTTTATATCCAATACTGAACCATGCAAAAGAGCAGTGTTTATTTCACTTAAAGATAATGCAGGACTTTTTACATAGTACAATCTTCTTACTAACTTCCACATTTCTGAGTGATGTACTGCAAACATTCTTGAAATATGAAAAATACTTCAACACACTTTTCTAGAAAGACAAGCCAGAGAATGACCCTGCAAGCCACTATATTTTCTCACTTTACAAGGATCTAGTCCTTGCAATATCTTAAACTTCTGTTTAACATTTTCATTACCATAATCTCGTAAGAAATTTCGTAATATATCAAAAGATTCCTGTCGTATACTACAAATACTACTACAATCCCACTAATACACTGGTGCTTCTGTACGTCTCCCTTGAACTTCTTCAGCTATTACTTCTTCCACATTTCTAGGAACCATCTTTTCTTTTTCAATTGGACAACCGTTTTTCACCTCATAACAACGACTCCTGGTATCAACTGCATGAACTAATATAATTTGTTGAAAATAGCTTTCTTCATTAAAAAAAGGTTCAGTACTAGAAGTGTGCTTCCATTCACCCGAATTTTTTTGCAAAAGTTAGTTCTATTAACCAGTCTTTTTCTTTTACCTTTCTCCTTCATAAAGTGCATTGTTTTATTCAATGTTTTCATTCTCTTCAATACTAATATAAACAATTTTTTTTTCAATTCAAAAGCTTTTTCGACTACACTTTCAACTTGTTCTTTCTTCTTGTAAAATGCTGATCTTCTTTTATATTTTTTGCAATCTTTCAATAAATTTTGTAGTACTCTACTTTTATACATTCTCTTCCTAATGTCTTTATATTGTTTCATCCTTTTTTCAACATAGATTGTTTTCCTATAGCCTGATTTTGAATTAATTTCTCCTTTTTTCTTTTCCTTCTGATTGTTTGTAGTACTTTTCTTTCTCTTTTGCCCATTTTTAAAAAAACGATTACATTTTATAAAACACTTTTAACAAATTCTTTTGTTCTCTTACCAGAAGACTTGTTCTTCAACGTCACATGTTGTACTTCATCTACTTTCTGCTTTTCTCTATCCTTTAAATAGTTCTGTTTTCTTTGTTGTCTTTTCTTTTGAACTTTTCTTGTCATACTAAATATTTCTTAATAATTATGAAGAATTTCTAAAAACAAAAAAGTTTTTTATCTTTCTAAAAAATATTTAAGATTATTAAAATAATTATATACAAATATTGTCATCTATAAATAAAGAAATACATTGAGTAATGCCTAGGTGAATAGATAAGTGCAAGAGTAGGACCTGGATGATTCTACAACTGCAAGGGTGGCACGTAACTAGTGCCTGGGTGATTGCATGACTAAAGGGGTAAAATCCGGAGGATTACTGCAGTACATAGCAAATCAGTGGGTGATTTTATAACTGCATGAGTACTGCTTGGGTGATTGCAAGAGTACTGAGGGAATGCCTGAGTGATTGGAGAAGTGCAAAGGTAGTGTCTGAGTGATTTTATAAGTGCATGAGTACTGGCTGAGTCATTACATAAGTACAAGGGTAATACCTGCATGATTGAAGGAGTGCAAGGGTAGTACCTGAGAGATTATATAAGTTCATGGATAGTGGCTGGGTGATTGAAAGAGTGCATAGGTAATACCTGGGTAAATGCATGAGGGCATAGGTAGTGCCTGGGTGGTTTCATGAGTGCAGGGGTAACAACCTGGGTAATTGCAACAGTGCATATGTAGTGCCTGGATCATTGGAAGACTGCATGGGTAGTACTTGGGTGTTTTTATAACTACATGAGTGTTGGGCCTAGCCAAATATAAAACAGCAGACTATTACATGACTCAACTATAAGTCTATCCATATTGTTAAAAGCTTGCATACATATATCTCTACGTTTTCAAACCATCATCATATCTAAAAGAAATATGTATACAATATTTCTGAAATATAGTGAAACTTACAACTGAAACATGTAATAGATCTGCCTCAGTGATTGCATAACTTCATGGGTATTGCTTGGGTGATTGTATGCGTGCAAGGGTAGTCACTGGGTAGTTGTAGGAGAAGATAGATAGTGACTGGCTAATTACATGAGTACACACATAAACATTGAGAGCATGGATAAGTGTATGAATAGCACCTAAAGGTACAGATGACTTATTGAGTAGTGCCTAGGTGAATAGATGAGTACAACAGTAGGACCTAGATGATTCTAAAACTGCAAGGGTAGTGCCTGGGTTATTACATGAGTGCACAGGTACAGCCTGCATGATTGCATGACTGCAGGAGTAGTACATAAGTAATGCCTGGGTGATTGCATGACTGCAGGGGTAATATCTACAGGATTACTGGAGTACATAGGAAGTGAGTGGGAGATTTTATAAGTCAGTGAGTACTGTCTGGGTGATTATAGAAGTACTACGGTACTGCCTGAGTGGTTACAGGAGTGCAAGGTAGTGCCTGGGTGATTTTATAAGTGCATGACTGTTGCCTGGGTCATTACATAAGTACAAGAGTAATGCCTCCGTGATTGAAAGAGTGCAAGGATAGTGCCTGGGTGATTGAAGCACTGTATAGCTAATGCATTGGTGATTGCATGAGTACAGAGGTAATGTCTGGGAGATTAAAGGAGTACATAGGTAACACCTGGGTGACTGCATGACTAAAGGAGTAATATCTGGTGATTTACATGACTACATAAAAAGTGACTGGGTGATTTTATAACTGCATGGGTACTTCTTGTGTGATTTCAGGACTACTGAGTTAACACCTGAGAGAATACATGAGTGCAAAGGTAGTGCCTGGGTGATCTCATAACACCATGACTACTGGCTGTGTGATTACATAAGTGCAAGGCTAGTGCCTCTGTGATTGAAAGAGTACAACGTTAGTGCCTGAGCGATTATATAAGTGTATTAGCAGTGGCTACATGATTTAAAGAGTGCATGGGTAATACCTTGGTGATTGCATGAGTGCATAGCTAGTGCCTGGGTGATTGCATGAGTGCAGGGGTAATGCCTGGGTGATTGCATCAGTATATATATTATGCCTGGTTCATTGGAAATCTGCATGGGTAGTACTAGGGTGTTTCATAACTGCATGAGTGTTTGGCCTAGCCAAATATAAAACAGTAGACTATTACATGACTCAACCATAAGTCTCTCCATATTGTTAAAAGCATGCATACATATGTCTCTACCTTTTGAGATCATCATCATATCTAAAAGAAATATATATACAATATTTCTGAAATATAGTGAAACCTAGAAACTGAGACATGTAATAGATCTGCCTGAGCGATTGCAAAACTCCATGGGTAGTACTTGGGTGATTGTATGACTCCAAAGGTAGTCGCTGGGTAATTGCAGGAGAAGATGGATAGTGACTGGCTAATTACATGAGTGCACACATAAAGGTTCAGTGCATGGATAAGTGTATAAATAGCAGCTGAAGGCATAGATGACTCACTAAGAAGTGCATAGGTGAATAGATGAGTGCAACAGTAGGGCCTGGGTTATTCTATGACTGCAAGGGTAGTGCCTGGGTTATTACATGAGTGCATAGGTAGAGACTGCCTGATTCTATAACTGTATGGGGTAATACATAAGTAGTGCCTGTGTGATTGCATGATTGCAGGGGTAATATCTGGGGGATTATTGGAGTACATAGTAAGTGAGTGGGTGATTTTATAAGTCCATGAGTACTGCCTGGGTGATTACAGAATACTAAGGTACTGCCTGAGTGATTACACGAGTGCAAAGGTAGTGCCTGGGTGATTTTATAAGTGCATGAGTATTGCCTGAGTGATTACATAAGTACAACAGTAGTGTCTCTGTGATTGAAAGAGTGCAAGGATAGTGTCTGGGTGATTGAAGCACTGTATAGTTAATGCATTGGTGATTGCATGAGTACAGAAGTAACCTCTGAGGATTGAAGGAGTACATAGGTAACACCTGGGTGTCTGCATGACTATAGGAGTAATATCTGGTGATTTACATGACTACATACAAAGTGACTGAGTGGTTTTATAACTGCATGGGTACTTCTTGGGTGATTTCAGGACTACTGAGGTAACGCCTGACTGAATAAATGAGTGCAAAGGTAGTGCTGGGTTATTTCATAACACCATGACTACTGGCTGAGTGATTACATAAGTACAAGGCTACTGCTTCTGTGATTGAAAGAGTACAACGTTAGAGCCCTGAGTGATTATATAAGTGCATGAGTAGTGGCTACATGATTCAAACAGTGCATGGGTAATACTTTAGTGATTGCATGAGTGCATAGGTAGTGCCTGGATGTTTGCATGAGTGCAGAAGTAATGCCTGAGTGATTACAACACTTCATATGTAGTGACTGGATCATTGGAAGACTGCATGGGTAGTACTTGGGTGTTTTTATAACTACATGAGTGTTGGGCCTAGCCAAATATAAAACAGCAAACTATTACATGACTCAACTATAAGTCTCTCCATATTGTTAAAAGCTTGCATACATATGTCTCTACGTTTTCAAATCATCATCATATCTAAAAGAAATATGTATACAATATTTCTGAAATATAGTGAAACTTACAACTGAAACATGTAATAGATCTGCCTGAGTGATTGCATAACTTCATGGGTAGTGCGTGGGTGATTGTATGCGTGTAAGGGTAGTCACTGGGTAGTTGTAGGAGAAGGTAGATAGTGACTGGCTAATTGCATGAGTGCACACATAAACATTGAGTGCATGGTTAAGTGTATGAATAGCACCTAAAGGTACAGATGACTCATTGAGTAGTGCCTAGGTGAATAGGTGAGTGCAACAGTAGGACCTAGATGATTCTACAACTGCAAGGGTAGTGACTGGGTTATTACATGAGTGCATAGGTACAGCCTGCATGACTGCATGACTGCAGAAATAGTACATAAGTAGTGCCTGGGTGATTGCATGACTGCAGGGGTAATATCTACAGTACTGGAGTACATAGGAAGTGAGTGGGTGATTTTATAAATCCAGGAGTACTGCCTGGGTGATTACAGAAGTACTGAGGTACTGCCTGAGTGATTACAGGAGTGCAAACGTAGTGCCTCGGTGATTTTATAAGTGCATTAGTATTGCCTGAGTGATTACATAAGTACAAGAGTAGTGCCTCCGTGATTGAGAGAGTGCAAGGATAGTGTCTGGGTGATTGAAGCACTGTATAGCTAATGCATTGGTGATTGCATGAGTACAGATGTAACGTCTGGGGGATTAAAGGAGTACATAGGTAACGCCTGGGTGACTGCATGACTACAGGAGTAATATCTGGTGATTTACATGACTACATAGAAAGTGACTTGGTGATTTTATAAGAGCATGAGTACTTCTTGGGTGATTTCAGAACTACTGAGATAACGCCTAAGTGAATAAATGAGTGCACAGGTAGTGCCTGGGTAATTTCATAATACCATGACTACTGGCTGAGTGATTACATAAGTACAAGGCTAGTGCCTCTGTGATTAAAAGAGTACAATGTTAGTGCCTGAGCAATTATATAAGTGCATGAGCAGTGGCTACAGGATTCAAAGAGTGCATGGGTAATACCTTGGTGATTGCATGAGTGCATAGCTAGTGCCTGGGTGATTGCTTGAGTGCAGGGGTAATGCCTGGGTGGTTGCATCAGTGCATATGTACTGCCTGAAACATTGGAAGACTGCATGGGTAGTACTAGGGTGTTTTATAACTTCATGAGTGTTGGGCCTAGCCAAATATAAAACAGCAGACTATTACATGACTCAACCATAAGTCTCTCCATATCGTTAAAAGCATGCATACATATGTCTCTACCTTTTCAACTCATCATATCTAAAAGAAATATATATACAATATTTCTGAAATATAGTGAAATCTAGAAACTGAGACATGTAATAGATCTTCCTGAGTGATTGCAAAACTCCATGGGTAGTAATTGGGTGATTGTATGACTCCAAAGGTAGTCGCTGGGTAATTGCAGGAGAAGATGGATAGTGACTGGCTAATTACATGAGTGCACACATAAAGGTTCAGTGCATGGATAAGTGTATAAATAGCACCTGAAGGCATAGATGACTCACTAAGAAGTGCCTAGGTGAATAGATGAGTGCAACAGTAGGGCCTGGGTGATTCTATGACTACAAGGGTAGTGCCTGGGTTATTGCATGAGTGCATAGGTAGAGACTGCATGATTCTATAACTGTAGGGGTAGTACATAAAAAGTGCCTGAGTGATTGCATGATTGTAGGGGTAATATCTGGGGGATTACTGGAGTACATAGGAAGTGAGTGGGTGATTTTATAAGTCCATGAGTACTGCCTGGGTGATTACTGAAGTACTAAGGTACTGCCTGAGTGATTTTATAAGTACATGAGTATTGCCTGAGTGATTGCATAAGTACAAGAGTAGTGTCTCCGTGATTGAAAGAGTGCAAGTATAGTGCCTGGGTGATTGAAGCACTGTATAGCTAATGCATAGGTGATTGCATGAGTACAGAAGTAACCTCTGGGGGATTAAAGGAGAACATAGGTAACGCCTGGGTGTCTGCATGACTACAGGAGTAATATCTGGTGATTTACATGACTACATACAAAGTGACTGAGTAATTTTATAACTGCATGGGTACTTCTTGGGTGATTTCAGGACTACTGAGGTAACGCCTGAGTAAATAAATTAGTAAAAAAGGTAGTGCCTGGGTGATCTCATAACACCATGACTACTGGGTGAGTGATTACATAAGTACAAGGCTACTGCTTCTGTGATTTAAGGAGTACAACGTTAGTGCCCTGAGTGATTATATAAGTGCATGAGTAGTGGCTACATGATTCAAAGAGTGCATGGGTAATACCTTAGTGATTGCATGAGGGCATAGGTAGTGTCTGGATGTTTACATGAGTGCAGGAGTAATGCCTGAGTGATTACAGCACTGCATATGTAGTGACTGGATCATTGGAAGACTGCATGGGTAGTACTTGGGTGTTTTTATAACTACATGAGTGTTGGGCTTATCCAAATATAAAACAGCAGACTATTACATGACTCAACTATAAGTCTCTCCTTATTGCTAAAAGCTTGCATACATATGTCTCTACGTTTTCAAATCATAATTATATCTAAAAGAAATATGTATACAATATTTCTGAAATATAGTGAAACTTACAACTGAAACATGTAATAGACCTGCCTCAGTGATTGCATACCTTCATGGGTAGTGCTTGGATGATTGTATGCGTGCAAGGGTAGTCACTGAGTAAATGTAGGAGAAGATAGATAGTGACTGGCTAATTGCATGAGTGCAGACATAAACATTGAATGCATGGATAAGTGTATAAATAGCACCTAAATGTACACATGACTCATTGAGTAGTACCTAGGTGAATAGATGAGTGCAACAGTAGGATCTAGATGATTCTACAACTGCAAGGGTAGTGCCTGGGCTATTACATGAGTGCATAGGTACAGCCTGCATGATTGCATGACTACAGGAGTAGTACGTAACTAGTGCCTGGGTGATTGCATGACTGCAGTGGTAATATCTGGGGAATTACTGGAGTACATAGCAAGTGAGTGGGTGACTTTATAAGTGCATGCGTACTGGCTAAATGATTGGAGGAGTGCATAGATCCTGAAAAGGAAATTGGAGGAGTGCAAGTGTATTGCCTGGGTGATTGAACCAGTGTATAGCTAATGCATTGGTGATTGCATGAGTTCAGAGGTAATATCTAGGGGACAACAGGAGTACATAGAAAGTGCCTGGGTGATTTTATAAGTGCATCATTACTGCCTGGGTGATTAGAGTAATACTGTGGTAGTGCCTCAGTGATTGCAAAAGTGTAAAAGTAGTGCTTTGGTGATTTTATAAGTGCATAGGCACTGGCTAAGTGATTGGAGTAGTGCATAGATCCTGACAGGGTGATTGAAGGAGTGCAAGGGTAGTGCCTGCATGATTAAACCAGTGTGTAGCTAACGCATTGACGATTGCATGATTGCAGGAGTTATGTCTGGATGATTAGAGGAGTACATAGAAAGTGCCTGTGTGATTTTATAAGTGCATGTGTACTACCTGAGTGATTGGAGGAGTACTGCAGTAGTACCTGAGTGATTGGCGGAGCGCAACATCCTGAGTAGAGGCAGAATACTGAAACTGCAGCACAAAAGTCAGGTCTATGACATAGTGTGCACTTTTGAACTGCAGCTTCAAAATTCTGTAACTACTCAGGGCGTTGGGCATACTCAAAATAAAGCATAACAGCTAAAGATGAGTCTGTTATAATTCTCACCATATTCCTGAAACTATACATGCATATATGTTTACCTTTTGAAATCATCATCATATATAACTGAAATAAACAAATAGATTGAACTTTACATTTCAAAGACACACCTACATTTCTGCAGTGTATTTCAAATGTACCTTTCCCCAGACTCATAGAAAGTAGCCTAATCAATAATCCCTTCTGCTAACATGTCTTAAAACTCACTTTTGTGCTGCAGCTTTACCATTCTACAAATATTAGGCCTAGTCAAACATAAAGCAGCAACCTATCACATGTCTCTACCATAACTCTAACCATATTCCTAAAAGCATGCATGCTTCTATCTATACCTATTGCCAAAAGCATTACACATATTAGAATACATGTGCAAGTAGAACCATAACCACACTCACATGACCATAAAGACCTTAAAACCTGACAGACTACACTTAACATTTCAAACACACCTAGATTTATGTGGCAAATTTCAAGTGACCTTTTACACAGACTCTTATAAAGTACCATAATCAATAATTCCTCTCCCAACATACCTTAAACATCACTTTTCTACTACTACTGCATCACTATTCTAGTAGTAATCAGGTATAGAGCATAGCTAACAGCAAAGCAACACTTCACTTATCTTTCATGAAAGTCTCCCCATATTTCTAAAGCCATGTATGCATATGTCTGTACCTTTTGCTAGCAGCATCATATATAAAAGTAATACGCAGATAAAATGTATACCTGTGTTTTATACATCTATCATCTTCAGACACATAACACATACCATAATATATGTGCAAGTAGACACTTAGCTCAGTCACAACACCATCCACAGCTCAAAACTTCACAGACTACACTTCAATTTTCAAACAGACACTGAAAATTATGCGGTATATATAAAATATACCTTTCCACACATCATACAAATTACTCTAATAAATAACACCTCTACAAACATCTCAAACCTCACTTTCAGGCTGCTGCTTTACCATTCTACAACTACTTATAATGTTACACCTACCCAAATACAAAGCAGGAACCCTTCACATGTCTTTACTAAAAGTCTCACCATATTCCTAAAAGCATACATGAATATGTCTATACCATAACACTATCCAAACCTTAAAATTCACAGAACAAACTTCCAATTTCAAGCAAACACCAAAAATTATGTGGCATATTTCAACTGTACCTCTCTAGAAACTTAAAAAAAGAAGTCTAATCAATAATACCTTATCTCAACATCTTTTAAACCACACTAATATGCAGCATCTTCACCATTCTATTACAACTCACAGTCTTGAGACTACCACATAAAAAGCAACAACACCTCTTTGTTATACATCATGCACCTTCAAATGTATAAGATATATGAAAATACATATACAAGTAGAAACATACTTGAGACAGAAGTCCATGCACACCTTAAAACTTGACAGACTCCACCTCCAATTTTAAGCAACACCTAAACCTATGCGGTATACTACAAATGTACATATCCACACACTAAAACAAACTACCATAATCACTAATCCATCTTCCAATATACACATATTACTATACAGAATGTATTTCATACAACATTTAACTACAGTAAAACAAAGTACAATACACATCTCTACATTTAATAATATATTTCAAATATCACAGTTCATCAATAATTTTTAAAGATTGAAAATAAACCTAATACATAATACACCTCACAAATTTATAACTCACCTTACAAATTGATTTGTAAAATTTGAAATATCACAAACTCATAAAATATTTTCTTATGCACACAATTAATGTAATGCACCACTCTCAGCAAGGTAAAACCAGTAATGGCAAACTTTCCCTCTCTTTCTCCACACAAATACATGTAAGTAACAAATCACATTGCTTCCTACATTATTTGAAATTATAAAACATATTTCTATTGGTTAGACATATTAACCCTTACCAACTGACTTCTAAAAGTGCCCAAACTGGTTCTGAAATGTTTTGGAGTCGTGACTCCACCGTGCACCAACGCGATGGAGCCGCGACTTCAAACGGGAGTTCAAAAATATATTACAAATAAAAATACCACTATTTTTTAAGAACACACCACTTCTAAAGATAGTACTGACTTGGGAAATCTTACTTTAATAAGATATCACTTATATATAAATTACAATTTCACATTTTAAGTCCACAATTAAGTTTCAACCCTTCCCCCATTCTGCTTAATGCCAGTTTCCATAGTAACAGTTCATGGAGCATTCAACTGAACTGACAGGTCACAAGTTCACCATATTTTCAGGTTCAGCACACAAGGTTACAAATGCAACCAGCAGGTGTGGTGGACATTTGCAAAAAAATGACCATATCCTATCTACTGTACCTTTCAAACATTTTTACTAACCAATAAGAAATATGCTTTCTAAAGAAAGTAACATGCACCCTATTTTTGAATGTACAATGTTCTTAAACAGCCAATCAATTTTCTACTTTTTAAAAAACAGCATCTTGTCCACCATTTTAGATACCTCTCATTCTACCAACTGACTACCTCAGCTACAGACATCTTTTCATTACTTCCAGACATCCCTTCAAGATGCTTACAGTATGGATTGTTGGACACAGCTATATTTTCTGGTGCAAAAGGTATGCTGAACGCAGAGGTATTGACAAAGACCTAGCTTTGCAAAATGTGGATATTAAATGGATTACATAGAGAGGATTAAAGTGGCACCAATTGATGCCTTTGGTTAAAACCTTTTTGCATCTCCAACCCCATGATTGTGCACTGTGGTGGCAATGACCTAGGCACATTGACTGGGGTAGGTCTGGAAATGCTAATGAAGGACACCTTTGCACAATTGATGTTGCTTTTACCTCAAACTGTCTTTGTGTACTCTAATATATGCCAAAGACAGAAATGGAAGTGGTCAAATTAATACTGTCCGCAGATTGAGAAAGCTAGAAAGAATGTCAATAAAGCTGTTTCTGCTTTCCTCAGAGACCATAGTGATGCAGCGGTAATTTCACGGTAATTTCTCAATGCAAAACCTCATTTACCTTCTAATTTACCGCTGCAAAGGTACTGGACCCTTGCCACTGTATATTACCATCAGGAGACTTTACATAAACATAAAAAAATCAAAAATGCAATTAATATTTAAGCCAATAAAGAGAGTTGTGAGTATTTTAAAGGGTTTTATTTTCTAGTTAAAAGTTAAAGTTCTCTGACCTTTTATTTATTAGTCAAATATCAATCAGGTTACAGAATTGAAAATAGGAAAAATAGAATTAATACAAAACATATTATAGGTTGCATACAAAACATTCCATAAAGGAAGGAAATGAGGCAATCAAATGTCAATCAGAATTCTCCAAAGAAAGTTCAGGAAAATATGATTCAAGAGTGAGTTTTTGCAAGGCTAATCAATAATTAATAATTGGCAAAAATCTCCCATAAATAGAAATAAATGCATAAGACAAATCTTTTCAAAACTAATTAATTTAGTCAAAGCATAAACTTTTAGTTTTAGCATGTAAATCTACCTGTTCTATCCAGCTCCACTCTCTGCCCTGGTCTGTTCAATCTGAGAGAGGCTGCTTCACAAGGAGCGAGACAGCCCGCCATTCACAAGACCACAGAGGAATGTGATCTGCCTTGCCAAAAATATGACGTGCAAGGCTAGCCTATGCCCCCCACCTTTCTCTATCTCTCCTCGGACGCAATCTGCTCTTAGACTGCACCCGCGACGTTCGGATACCTAACCCATATGATGTCTGATCTCATCTGCTTCTTCTCCTCTCTTGTCTCTCAGACTAAGGCCCTAAAGCTTAAGGCTTAAAAAGTGAGCCCCCACACCCCCTAAGAGGTCATTATTTATACTCTAATTCTTGGCTGACTATTCTAATAATGTTGCAAATTTTCAGTAAAGCTTGTACCCTGATTGGATAGCTTAGATGACGAGGGTCTCACCATCCTGTTCTCATTGGCAAATCCAACCCACACCAGTTTTAACAAAAGAAGCGTTAATGATTAATACAATTATATGTTTTAGCAACATTTACTAGGAAAAATGTTTCAGTCTATTTCCTCCTTCCTGTCACATCGCACGCAGGAAGGACACATTCCACAAACACTGATACATTGGCAGGGTAACAAGAATGTACAGTTCATGGTGGCCTTGAACCAGGTCTTCACTTGAGGCACTTGGCAGTATGTAGCTGGTTCTGCGCATGCATCTCTCATTCAATACAATTCACAGCCTTGCTGGATTCACAGGCAGCCATTTTATCTTAGGCCCAAAAACAAAATAAACACAAAAAGAGTATTAATTTACAAAATGAAACCCATTATGTTTTACCTCCCCCATACTAATACCCTGTATAAATGATTACCTAGGAAAAGCTATTAGTTTAAAGCAGCTTTTCTTATTATTTGTGCACAACATGCAAAAATGTGCAATGTACAACATAGCATAAAACATGCACTAGTGTAAATTTTGAAAGCGCACACAGTTAATACATACTCATAGCAACATGCTCTAATGTTTTAGATAGCTTTTCATGCAAATGCTTTGCCCCCGTGTAGTGATGGTGCATGGTTAATTAGTACACATTATAAAAAGATGTGTTATGAACTGAATATGTATTGTCTAAATATGCAAAAAAAGCCAAAGTCTCTTGAGACAGGAACAGGGAGTGTAGATTATAAGGGAAAGGAAACTGGGAAGAGAGAACACATTCCATGATTCAAAGCTAAAGAGGCCACTGAAATCACGAGTTTTCTCTACACTGCAAAAAAACACATGTTAATTCAGCACAAGCATTTCAGACTGAAAGCATTTATGACCAAGCCTCATTTTATGTTTTTCACTTTGCATGCACCAAAAGTGTCACTTTAAAAAAAAAAATTGACTAGGCATGTGCCATGTGTTTTCACTTGCACCAAAATTTGTGTGCCATTTTAAATGCAGTTTGTCTGAAACATAAAAATAAAGCAATGCTTAATTTGAGAAATCTAGCTCTATCAATAGGATGGGCTCCATATATAACAACAATCTACATTTTGATATGGATGACATCTACAGAAGTGATGGAGTACACTTCACAGATCAAGGAAACCATGGGGTATATTAACAAGGACAAGCGATAATTATCGCTAAACACGCTTAGCGCGTTTTTCATTATCGCCGTCTATCGCTGGAATACCGTGTTAGCGGCGTATCAGCAACGCTTAGCTCACAGGCGATGTAAAATCCTGCGATAGACGGCGATAACCGGCAATAACGTTGGAAATGCAGCGATAATTGCACATCGCTACTGAACAGCTTGCTAATAGGCAAGTGTGCACTTAACCATTCAATCCACCTCCCATGCAAATGATGATTAAGTCAAGAATAAAGCAGGTGTTAAAATCCTGCGATAACCCCGCTTAGCGCAACTTATTTTATCGCGTCACATGTCCGGGGCCGCATTGTAAATAGTGAGTAGTTGTGTCTGCGACTGTTTCCATGTAGGTTTAGGGAGGAACGCCCACTTTGCATGTCATTAGCGATATTTATCGCTGACATGCAAAGTGGAGAAAAGACGGCTGCTACCTCAAGGAAACACGCGTTAGCGTGTCCTTGATAATAGAGCGATATTTACATCGCCGCTTTTCGGCCGAAAACGGCCTCTAAAACGGCGGAATTGGGCTTGATAATATGCCCCAGAGTCTTTCTCAACAACCTAAAGCTGTGCATCCGCACTTACATGTAGCTACAACAAACTCATAATGAAAACAAGGGCTCTTTTTAGAGCCACCCTATAACATAATAGTGAATATAATTTTTTTTTTACACATACATATCTTTTTAAAACATTTTGTGGATTCGCACACCAGACGCAAATCTGCAAAAGCAGGAATTCAATGTACTACAACACAATACACTTTTCAAATTAACTATCAATTTTTAATTTGATATATTTTTAACAACTCTATACATTGTAATCTTGTCATTAACTGCAATCCCAGTAACTCTTTAAAACAACTTCACAAATAAAACACTACCTTCTAAATTATATACTACTTAATTATTTATTTATGGTGAATTCGCGAATCCAACGCGTCCTTACACGGGGGGCCGCGCTGAGAGCCACGTTGGGGTCGCAACTCCAAACTCGAAAGAAAGAAAAACACCTCTCTTCCATTCATCGGTATTCGCCCCGGGGACCCCACCCCCAGGGCCTGCCATTATTATTTATTTTATTTTTTTAAAAGAGGGGGACCTCGTGCCCCCCTCCTCAGGCCAATAATGGCCCTGGGGACCCCATCCCCCGGGGCCTGGCCTCAGTGTTGGGGACTGTGGGGGGAGCCCCAATGCCCCCATGGTCCCTGCCGGCTCCCCGCTTCCTGCAGGAGCCGGCATTGCTTTGGGGCAAGGGGAGCTGCTAACATGCAGCTCCCCTTACCCAAAAGCAATTCTGCTTTGCTTCGTTGAAGCGAGAGCAAGTTTCCTGCTCTCGCTTCAACAAAGCAAAGCGGTGTTTGCTATGACAGGGCGGGAGCCGTGCTCCCGCTCTGCCATAGCAAACAGCAGTGTCCAGGGGGTGGGCACCCTGGGACATTGCAGGAGCTGTCCCTGGGGGTGGCGGTCCCCTGGGCCATCAAGGGCTCCAGGAGTGGGGCCACACGGCCCCCCTCCCTTCGTGAAAATAGCCCCCGGGAGGTGGTGGTCCCCGGGGCCCCTCAACGGATCCCCGTATTTACAAATACAGTGCCCCAGGGAGTGTGGGGGGGCTCGAGCCCCCCACACTAATTATTTATTGCCCCCCACCCTTATAAAAATAAAGCCCCGGGGAGGTGGTGGTCCCCAGGGCTGGGGGGGCTGCGTGCCTCCCACACATTATCGATAAAGCCCCGGGGAGGAGGTGTACCCCGCGGGCCCCCGCTATATAATAACACATTGCCCCGGGACCTGGCACATCCGGGGGTTAAGGAAAATGAAGCACAGGAGACCGCGCTTCGTTTTCTTTTTAATTTCCTCAGCGGGATTCGCGCACCCATATATATATATATATATATATATATATATATATATATATATATGTAAGGCTTTCCGTATTTTGTTGAATTGTCCAAAATAACGAGATGCGGCACACCAGAAGAAGCACAAATTTTATTGTGCACAAACCAAAGTGCGACGCGTTTCGGCGTTAAGCCTTTGTCAAGCAATTTCCTGTACTGCAATTTCCCATAGAAATACATCCAAAGGTTTAGCGACATAGAAAAAATACTTCCGTACTTCATACATTTCAGCTTATTCACAATACAACAATGTGATAATCACTAAATGATATTATAATAAATAATGTATTGTTAATTGATCAATTCTTCACAATGACAGATTTATAACCATTTGGCAGTGTAAGTGGCAAATTGTATTGATGCGCATGCTAAATGAGTTGTTCTGTGCTAAGAAACACAATAAAATTCAATAAAGTTTTCAATACTAGATTTCAACACTCCGCATCACAGAAAAGATAATATATTCCTTTCTGTCTACATAGCTTCACTCTGCCGACACTCCCATACCCTGTATATTTACACATCTAAATCAGAACACAACAGTGAACGGCGGAATCCAAATTAATCCACCGTCACTTATGATCGTATAATGAACAATGAAGTTTTATTCAGAATTGTGGTTTGTGTGAATCCATCATCTCTGCACTGCACTTTATGATTATACAAGTGCAATAAGAGTGTATCGTAGGTATTGCGCCATTCAAGAGCCAAAAGAAATGTTAGATGCCAAAATGCCGCATCTTATCGAGTTCCAATGCGCTGCAGCAAACTCATATGGTCTTATTTAATGACCGGTAAATGTTTAGACTAACCCAATACCGTAGTGTGGCATCCTATAGGATTTAACTGTACTGCGGCAGACTATTATAATGTCCTATGATAACAGGGAAATGCCTATATGGAAATAGGTACCTATTCATAACCAGCACCCATCCACATTACAGGTCACGGTGGGTCTCCATTATAATCGAGTAGTATATAGCTGTTTCTATTCAAATACAGGGCAAAATGCCACTCCTAATTGAATTATGTTGCACTAATGCAGACTCTTGCAATCTCATCCAATCGGCCGTGAATACTGTGACCAACGCTGTGCCCAATCAAAGCGTTTAGCATATGTGAGGATACGTCCCTCCGCGTAATCCTTCTTATCTCTGATGAATTTGCGCTGTTTTTTTATTTTTATAGCATCCTCATATTCCTTTAGTTTGTTTGGTAATGTTCTCAAGAATTCCACTACAACTTTATCTGTTTTGATTTTTTCAAGTTCAGCATCATATAGGATTTAACTGTCTTAACACTTTTTACTTTCTTAGCACTTTACTTAAGGTTTTTTTCCTGGCTGTATGATTATTCTAATTGTGACGACATAGTAATTCGAGACATATATTTTTTCAGTTTCACGATGGGATTTGGGGTTTTGAGGCCATTTGCTTTGCATTGACCATAAAGCCTCAAAATAAAAACGTATATATCACTCTGCTGCCACGGTGACTAACCGGGACACGTAGATTTGCCGTCATTAGATGAGATTACTTAGGTCTGTTGTAGTGTAGTTCGATTCAACAAGACCTTGTAGTATGGTATTGGGTCGGTCACAGTATTCACGGCCGATTGGATGAGATTGCAAGAGTCTGCATTAGTGCAACATAATTCAATTAGGAGTGGCATTTTGCCCTGTATTTAAATAGAAACAGCTATATACTACTCGATTATAATGGAGACCCACCGTGACCTGTAATGTGGATGGGTGCTGGTTATGAATAGGTACCTATTTCCATATAGGCATTTCCCTGTTATCATAGGACATTATAATAGTCTGCCGCAGTACAGTTAAATCCTATAGGATGCCACACTACGGTATTGGGTTAGTCTAAACATTTACCGGTCATTAAATAAGACCATATGAGTTTGCTGCAGCGCATTGGAACTCGATAAGATGCGGCATTTTGGCATCTAACATTTCTTTTGGCTCTCGAATGGCGCAATACCTACCATACACTCTTATTGCACTTGTATAATCATAAAGTGCAGTGCAGAGATGATGGATTCACACAAACCACAATTCTGAATAAAACTTTATTGTTCATTATACGATCATAAGTGACGGTGGATTAATTTGGATTCCGCCGTTCACTGTTGTGTTCTGATTTAGATGTGTACATATACAGGGTATGGGAGTGTCGGCAGAGTGAAGCTATGTAGACAGAAAGGAATATATTATCTTTTCTGTGATGCAGAGTGTTGAAATCTAGTATTGAAAACTATTGAATTTTATTGTGTTTCTTAGCACAGAACAACTCATTTAGCATGCGCATCAATACAATTTGCCACATACACTGCCAAATGGTTATAAATCTGTTATTGTGAAGAATTGATCAATTAACAATACATTATTTATTATAATATCATTTAGTGATTATCACATTGTTGTATTGTGAATAAGCTGAAATGTATGCAGTACGGAAGTATTTTTTCTATGTCGCTAAACCTTTGGATGTATTTCTATGGGAAATTGCAGCACAGGAAATTGCTTGACAAAGGCTTAACGCCGAAACGCGTCGCCCTTTGGTTTGTGCACAATAAAATTTGTGCTTCTTCTGGTGTGCCGCATCTCGTTATTTTGGACAATTCAACAAAGTACGAAAAGCCTTACATGTTACATGGCTGCTGCCGCCGTTTGCAGGCACCGACGCCGGAGGCTGGGAACCACGAAGTGCAGCATCTGTGACTTTCATATATATATATATATATATATATATATATATAATATATATATTAATTATTGAGAATTTGTACTTAACTTGATTAAATAATTTTTAAAGTGAGATACCTCCTCTGGTGCTGAACAAAGCCACTGAAATTCACCAGACATAGTTGTCTCAAGTAACTGTAACTCATGCCATAAAGTAACTATAACTCACACTCCGCCATTCACAGTATTATTAGCAGTGATGCATTTTCAGATGTTGCAGTGATGTTATCAATTATGTCATTGAACATGTCATGAGTGATGAAATATGAGAGGTAATTCGCAGTGGATGGCAAGGGCGCAAGTTATATGGGAAAAGGATTTATCCTGTCTAGACACAACACTTTCAAGGGCAATGGCTTTGTATTGTACCGTATGGGAAGAAAGCGTACGGTTTGCTGAAATCTCTGTATTGACTATGTCGAAGAGTAATAGGGTGTGATAAGAGAATATTTCTGTTGAGGCTGTCCATGTTCTCTCTGTTTGTCACTGTCACATGAAGACATCTTCTCACCAAGTTTAATTTAACTGAAGATCCTCCAAGGGTCGTGTATATGCTTCTACATCAAAGAGGTGATTATAAATGAGAAAAAGAGGTAATCACTTCTTTCAATAATGTATGTTATTAGTATTAACCAATTACATGTTTTAATGTGGGTTTCTCTACTCCTGCAAGAGTCTTGCAAGCCACTCACAAGAAGCTTGCGAGATTGTAGAGTCATATATTTTGTTTTGTACTGCTGTACATACTTCTCATTCTTGTGTTGTATAAGTGTTTAAGACTAATGTTCAATAAGCGTGTCATGTAAGTGTCTATATTATAATAATTTTAATTTAATTTTATTGTATAGCTTCCGTGACCATCTCACAAGATTTTGCGGGGGCAAGACTTCTGCTAGCCCCTCTGCTTACACCTCTGTCTCGTACGACAGGTTTGTATAGGTGAATGTGGGACAGGACTGCCCTCTAACTGTGACCTTTTCCCATGGAGACAGAGGTGTACAGTTGTGTATGGAGAGGGAATGGCTTCTCTACCGAGATCTCTCCTCTGGGTGATGGGCATCCATAGTAGGGTGTGGAGAAAGAGTGGCCTCTCTGCTGAGAACTTTCCCCAGGGTGAGAGAAGTGTGTAGTAGGCTGTAGGGACAGACTGGCTTCTCTGCTGCCACCTCTCCCCACAGTGAGGGGCATACGTAGTAGGATGTGAGGAGGGACTGGCCTCTCCACTGGCACCTCTCCCCAGGTGAAACATGTGCATAGTAGAGTTTGGGGAGAGACTACCATCTCCACTGACACCTCTCTCCTATACAACTGTGCATAGTAGAATGTGGGGAGAGACTGGCCTCTCTGTGGATACCTCTTCCTAGGGTAATGGCGGGTATGCCTAGTAGGGTGTGAGGAGGGACTGGCCTCATAGGTGAGACCTCTCACTTGGATGACAGGTGTGCATAGTAGGGTATACGTAGGTGATCCAGCGGTAATTTCACGGTAATTTCTCAATGCAAAACATCATTTACCTCTAGTTTACAGCTTTAAAGGTGATGGACCTTTGCCACCATGTTATCACCTTCAGGAGACTTTACATAAACATGAAAAATCAAAAATACAATTACATTTAAGCCAATAAAGAGAGTTGTGAGTATTCTTAAAGGGTTTTTATTTTCTAGTCAAAAGTTAAGTTTCTCTGACCCTTTATTCATTAGTCAAATATCAATCAGGTTACAGAATTGGAAAATAGGAAAAATAGAATAATAATAATTAGCAAAAATCTCCCATAAAGAGAAATAAATGCATAAGACAAAAACCTGTCCTGATCTCTCAGCTGCTCTCTCTTCACTGGTCTGTTCATCTGTCTCTCTCCCTCTTCATTGTCTGACAGAGAGGCTGCTCCTTGAAAATTCCCCTCCTTCACAAGACCACAGAGGAATGTGATCTGCCTTGCCAAAAATATGAGGTGCAAGGACTCTCTGAAAAAAAATATGAGCAAGACCCCCACCTCCCTCAGTCTCTCCTCGGACGCAATCTCCTCCCAGGCTGCACCTGCGACGTTCACGTACCTAACCCATATGATGTCTGGTCAGATCTGCTCCCTCCTCATCTCTCTTCTAAGACTGACACGCCCCCTGGGGGGTCATTTTTTATACTCAAATTCTTGGCTGACTACACTAATAATGTTGCAGTTTCAGTAGAAACTCGCACTGTGATTAGTGACATCCAGGCTGGACTACGCAAACGGTTTATATCTTGGCCTGCCTAAATATTCGATTAGATGTCTGCAGATGGTGCAGAATGCGGCTGCGAGACTAATTAGATGCATTCCTTTTCGACATCATGTTTCTCCGCATTTACAGGAGCTACACTGTCTCCCGGTAGCCAAAAGAATCGAATTTAAGGCCTTGACCTTGGCCTATCGGGCTCTTCAGGGAAGATGTCCTAGATATCTTAAACAAAGACTTGGCCGGTATAAGCAAAATCGCTCCCTGCGGTCAAACTCTCAGAATTTGCTCTACGCTCCCCGCTTTGTGAAAGCCCATTTGGGCGGTAGGGCGCTCACAGTAAGAACGGCTAAATTGTGGAATGCCCTACCTGGGTTTCTCCGCCAAGCTAACACTGAGACCAGTTTTAGAAAAGCGCTGAAGACATGGCTCTTTAGCAATGATTAGGCCTGACCTCAGTGCCTAAACTTATGTGCATGCGCTGCTTGCTGCTAGAGCGCCGGGACTCCTCTGTTTTTGAGGTAGCTGTTCGCGCTATATAAATTTCAGTATTATTATTATTATTATTAGCACAGGTGACATAGGGGTCTCATCATCCTGTTCTCATTGCAAATCCAACCCATACCGGTTTTAACAAAGGAAGCGTTAAGACTTAATACAGTCATATGTATCACCATCAATAATTATACAATACTGCAACATCTAAGCGTCAAAAATGTATCAGTCTATTTCCGCCTTGCTTTCACATCGCACGCAGGGATGACACTCTCCCACAAACACTGGTACATTGGCACGATAACAAGAGTGTGCAGATCACTGTGGCCTTGACCCATGTGTCTTCACTTGAGGCACTTGGCAGTTCATGCAGCTGGCACAATCTTCTGCGCATGCGTCTCTCATTCAGCACACTGCTAACAATTCTCAGCCATGCTGGATTCCTAGGCAGCCATTTTTATTGTGGGCCCAAAAGTAAAACAAACACAAAAGAATATTAATTTATGAAATAAAACCCATTCTGTTCACCTCCCACCATTCTAGTACCCTGTATTAATTATTACCTAGCAGAAGCTGTTACATTAAAGCAGTTTTTCTATTATTTGTGCACAATATGCAAAATTTGCAATGTACAACATAGCATAAACATGCACCAGTGCAAATTTTCAAAGCGCAAACAGTTAATACATGCTCATAGCAACATGCTCTAATGTTTTAGATAGCTTTTCATGCACAATGCGTTTGCCCCACGTGTAGTGTTGGTGCATGGTTGATTAATTAATACACATTATAAGAAGATGTGTTATGAACTGAATATGCATTGTCTAAATATGCAACAAAGCCAGGGTCTCTTGAGACGGGAACAGGGGGTGTAGACTACAAGGAAAAGAAGTTGGGAGGAGAGAACACATCCCATGCTTATCTTCAAAGCTAAGAGGAAACTGAAATCACGAATTTCTCTACACTGCAAAAACACATGTTAATTTAGCACAAGCATTTCAGACTGAAAGCATTTTGACCAGGCCTCATTTCATGTCTTTCACTTTGCATGCACCAAAAGTGCCCCTTTTAAAAAGCATTTGACTAGGCCTCATTTCATGTTTCATGTGCCATGTGTTTTCACTTGCACCAAAATCTGCATGCCATTTTAAATGCAGTCTGTCTGAAACACAAAACAGAGTGATGCTTAAACTTGATGAAATCTGGCTCCATCAACTCACCCTTTGATGATAACAAATCATGATACCTCAAATGATTTGTAAATCATCACACTTATTTATTTTCATCATGTTAAGTCAAATATATGTTTTTCTCTATCTAAAATATTACTACTCATCTTTACTGTATGTAGACATAGTAAATTCGTTAGCACACTTATTTCACACAGGTATATAAGGGGAAAAAGAAACTCCTACTAAAATTAGTTATTATTACAAAAACTGAGCATATAACAATTTTACCTCTATTTCTAAGGCAACACAAGTTTTGTCTGTAATCAGATCATATATAGCCAAGCTCAAATGTTTAGTGCAGAGTTCTGTAAGTAGCTTCTTGGAACTGTTAGCCTTCTCTAAAATAAGTAACTAAAATAATAAAAGGAAAATTCAACAGGACAGTTCTCTTTTCTATTTTCTTTTCTTCTTTTTCTTTCAGCATTCAAAGATTATTTTCTCTTCAGCTCTTGACAATTCTCAGTTATTGTTTCAGCATTTCTTTGCTCTTTGTCATCAGCTTGCCATCAGGGTGGCTCAAACAGTGTTGCATTCTGTACTTTTTCCATGCAATTTGACCACTCAGGTGCTGAGAAACTCTGACAGAGCACCATCAATTCTTTGCACTTTTTCAATCCAAGCCTTTCACTTTTATTTTCACTTTGATCAGATTCAGATGTTTCAGTTATTGGTGCAAATGATTTTTCAAGGGACCACTGCAGACGTTTTGGATACCCTTTCAGCCAGCTTTTTCCTACCTCCACTCGTAGGCCCACAGCACTAATTTCTTCTTCAGAGGCTGCATCTGACTCTTTCACCCTTTTGACACCGCTTTCATCTGAGTCAGTTTCCACTTTTTGCTTTTCCAGTGCCACTTCAGTTTTCTCTAGTGCTGCTTCAGACTCTGTGTGTTTCCTTACAGCTTGACTGACACTCTTCTGTGGACTTTTGACCACTGCTGGCATCTTTTCTTGAAGAGGAGCTGTTTTATCAGGAGGACACAGGACCATACGTGTGTGAGAGGCATGCACCCTATTTGGAAGGCCACCACATTTCACAACAGTCTTTGCCAGGATCATTTGGAACAGGCCTTTCCATTTCACAGCATCTCTCAGATCAAAGTTTTGGCACCATCCATTATGCAGATCTTGTGTAGCAGCTGCAATCTGGTGAGAAACTGCATGCTCTACATCAGTCAGACCTTCACAGCAATGGCTAGTCTTTTCATCTGTGTTTTTCACAAGTGCATTTGCATTTATATATTCAAGCCACTTCAGTGATGCTGAAACACAGTCTGTTGCAAAGTGTAACTCTGTGCTGTCTTTGTGTTGCTTTATTATGCTTGAAACTTCAGGCGGATAGCTACAATCCAATCCTTGTCCAATCTGTGGATCTGCACACATCATCTTTGAAACCTCATTATGATCTGATTTCATAGAAACTGGCAATCTATACCTGGGCATCAGTTTTTGCAATAACACATTTGCTACTATGCAGTTGTCACTTTTCTCAAAAACAGTTCTGATACAACCCTGTTGTTCTGCTTCTGAAACAATTTCTTGAGCCTCTATTAATTCACCTGTGAAAGTTCCATTAAATGTATATGCTAACAGAACACAATTTTGTGCAACTGAATTAGCATTTCTCTCTCTCATGACAACAGTGACTCCCATTTGAGCAGATATACTGCATGTTATGGTAAGGGCAATCAATTTCGAATTTTGGGCTGAGGTAACTACTGAAAGCCATGAAGCTTTGACAACATAATGTATAGGAAGCACAGCATGTGTTGCTCCTAATGTGTCATTGTTACCTTTCAAATATGGGCCATCTACAAAATGGACATTGTTGGGCTGAATCAGACGTTCATCCTTAAAGTCTGATCTTGGCTTCAGGCATATATTCATGACATCTAGACACTCATATTCAGTTTCATAACAAACCAATTCATTTGTTGGCATTTCTGTGATGTTAGGGTCAAAGGTCATTGGGAAATACATCACAGACCTTTGAACACATTCATGTTTTTGAACAGGCACTGAGAGAGCGCAGCCCTCCCTCTCTCTGCAAATTGGTGTATTTTCTTTTAAATAAACTTGCATTCCTAGTGCTGAGGCGCGACACTTTTTCTCTTTCAACTCTAGGAATGCTTTTGTGCAATTGTTGTCCAATGGAAGCGGATCAGACACATCCTTGTGTGTCAGCCTCAGTAAAGGCTTAGCCACTAGGGAAAGGTTTAGTAACCACTCTCTACAGCAGCTAACCATTCCCAAAAACTTCCTGACTTCTTTCTGAATTTGAGGTGGATTCATCTGGTGAATTATTTCCACTCTCTCTGGTGACACCTTTCTAACTCCCTTTCCAATTATGTGTCCCAGACATTCATCTTCTTTTTGACAGTACTCCTGACTATTCTCATGCAATGGCACTGTGACATGAACTTGACAAAAATCAATAACAGTAAGCCATTCTTCAGCACATGGAATGTGAAAAAATATGTTGGCCGGATTCAGTACCACAGGACAACATGGAAGAGTTATGCTATTAATCTCCTGCACTAATCTGTTCTTTTCATTTAGTTTCTGTGAACCTGTGATCAGAAAGTTACATAAACTTCCAATCAATTCCATCAAAAATCCTTTACTCAGTTTATCTCCTATTATGGGCAACATTTCTGCAACTAATGGTGTTCTTGAATACATGTCATCTGGTTCTAATTTGAATAAGACATGTTTTCACATTTTATTAATCTGACATCCTTCTCTGTGAACTCTCTTATTTCTGTGTTTATTATTTCTTTCAAATCAGAAGGTAATTTTTCAACTGTCCTTTCTGAAAACAATGCTACAGCTGTCTCTTGTTGGGCCATTTTAAAATGTACATCCTCATCAGGAATCTGATAATTAACATCATCTGGTGTATAGTAATCTGTGCTGTTTAATTTGAAAAACAATTGTTTTCCTGCCAGGCCTGTATCACAAACAGCAAATTGGTAACTTTCCTCAAATGGGCCTATTTTAGCTGCAAATTCTTCTAAAACTGGGTTTGTAATTTCTCTTTTTAAAACTCCTATAACTAAGGGGTCGATTCCGATCTCGGCCGGTAGTGCTCCGAATCGGATTCGGATTCACCGGATCCGATTCGGAGCCCTGTTTCCCGACCGAATCGGACGCGGGTCCGGCCGAGCGAGTACGATGCAAGCACCCGCAAAATCGCCGACCGACTCGAACGCGGCTTCAACACGCTCCGACCGACTCGCAGGGACACGACTCGCACCGCGCTATGGAGACGTTTCCCGGCCGGGTAAGTACGATGCGCGCCGCGAGCAGTCCGATCGACTCGCGCCGTCCGGCTCGACAAAGCTGTCGGAGCTGGACTTTGGGGGTCCGCGTCGGACCCCCCTGTACGCGTAGGTGCGCGAGTCGCACACAGGGGGGACCCATGGCTCCCCCCTACCTGTGCATGTACGCCGCGATGCGCATGGACGCGTACACGCTGTAGGGGGCGCCCTTGTCCGCCTCGCACCCATTGAGTCAATGGGAGCCCGCGTACGCGTTGTACGACAGGCTCCCATTGACTTCAATGGGAGTCCGACGGAATCGAGTCCGATTGCATGCGAACGCATCGTACTCGTTCGGTCGGACTGCTAGGGTCCGATTCGGTCGGAATTCTCTCCGGGTCCGGCTCGGTCGGAGAGAATTCCGGCCCGAATCGGAATCGGCCCCTAAGTCTGGACCTTCCACTGCTTTCACAATGGACTTGGTAAATTCAGAATTGTTAGGGTTAAAACTCTCATTTTCAAATACAGCAACCTGTTGAACTGGGTTCTGATTTTGTTTCTGGAAAGAATTCACATTTGCTCTGGACAACCTATTTAAATTAATTTTAGCATTTTCCATATTTTGTGGGAGCATCTGGGCTTGAAAAACTCCTGCCATTGGTACTTGTTTCTGAACTGACATTTGCATTTTCTTAACTGGCACATTTTGCACCTGCATTTCTCTCTGTGTTTGTGCATCATGTTTAAATTTATATTTCTTCTTCCAATGCTCAAATCTGTTATAAAGATGGCAAAAGGATACTCTTTCCAGCAGTGCAACATCCACACCTGAATTTGCACTAACCAAAACACTTTTACTTCCATCCTGTGTTCTTTTAATCTGTACCCAATTAACATCCTTTGCTGGCACTCTGCCCTTCAGGAAAATAATCACTGCTACGTTTTTCTCCATAACAACAGAAAATGATGGTGCATTCATGTAAACCCTTTTCATTGTCTCCTCACCTGGCCTTTGCACAGCAACTTTATATTCAAACCACAATTCAGTCTGCATGGCAGTGTCAAAAATCATTTTCAAATTAATACACAACTCTTTTAAAATTTCAACAAATCCATCAACTTGTGAGTACCACAGCATAAGTTTGTCTCTCAATTTTGGGAATGTGTTCAGAAATGCTGCAAGTTCACTTTTGTTCCGTGGCACATGAACATGCACTTCTCCCACCTTTTCTCTCAATGAGTAAGCAAAAGCTTCTCCCTCATCCTGTTTATTATTTTCCTCAACAAGGTCTGGTGGTTTCTTTTTCTTGTCCAGTTTCCTTTCTAGGTCTGGTGGTTTCTTTTCTTCTCATATTTTCTTGCCCACTTGTCTCCTAATTTCTCAAACACATTGATTTGAAAATATATTTAATTATTTCTGCAATTGCATTCCTGAAGAACACATTTTCTCATTTGCCTCATCATTCATATGTACCCTAAAACTTTTTTGAAATGGAAAACTTCCTGAAACATCAATTTCATATTTTTGAGCCAAATCAGTCAGTCTATCATGTGTAGTTACTGCACATGTAGCTGTTTCCTTACTCAGGGAAATTAATTCTTTCTCCTGACACTGGTTCACAATTTCATGATTTAAACAGCAGGGACTGTTAATTTCTTCATGTTCAAAGGTTGATTTTAAGACACTAAGCTGTTTCCCTTTTTCAGGGTCTGAGTTAATTTGTTCCCCCATACTCTCTATCTTTTTAATCACTGCTGCTTCCTCACAGCAGGTTTGAAAAATCGCATCTTCAAATATATTCATTTTATCCTGGGCTGCAGATGTTGTAAAGACCATTTTCCCCCACCTTTCAGTGCTTGGACTGTCTGGGGTAGTTTCTGTTCAGTAATCTGTGAATTCTGAGATTCTGAAATAAACCCTGATATAATTACTCCTTCTGCAGCTCTTTGAACTTTTTGAGTAGGGGCCATATTAATTGGGACAGTCACAATTTGTCTAGGCACTGCCTGTGCATCTGCAGTTTGTAATATTTGGACTGAATCAGTCACATTTGAAGCAGTAACACCTGAAGATATCACTGTCGGCTGAATCAACAGATAGTGGGTCAATCTGGAATGTCTGCAGAGTTCTCTCAATCTGTGTTTCTCTCTGTTTAACAGAAGCAGTAGCCACTGTAGTACTTACTGGTACACTATTTTCAGTATTTTTAATGGGAACCATATAAAGTGGCGGACACTTAGTTAGCAATGCATCCATTATTTCATCCCCTGAATCATTATTTATTTGAAGCTTTTTGTCATCATTAATTTCCTTCTTCTGTATCTGGTGCTTTACCTTTTTATCCTCACTTGCTTTGTCTCTTGCTGCCTTTTCCCATATGCTTAAAGCCTCAAATTGTGCAGCTCTAGATGGTGTCTTATTTCACATAACAATTCCCTTAATTTGTCAATAATTTTCAATTCAAAAGTACCATCTTTTGGAAATCTCAAAGGACCTTCTTTTTCAGTCATCTTTCACCATTGCTGAACCCACATACATGAATTTTGTCCCAAATTGGTAGACATAAAATGCACAGGTGTTCCTTCTGGAGCATCACCAATTAAAAACGAATTTTCCACTTTACCTCCCAACAGTTTCTTTAAACCTTCAAACATTTTCATTTCTGCAATAGTTCAATGCAATTTCTTTTCTCCAATGCTGTCAGTTTCAATTTCAGTCAGTTTAACTCCTACTACTAACCCTCTCAACTGCAACATTTTTCTGAGTTTTTTTAATCAAAATTCTGTTAGTAACAACATAAAAACATTCGCTACTCTGTCTGTTCCACTAAATAAAGGATAGATTTCTTTTCACTGCGAGTAACACATTCCGCTTACTCTTCACAAAGTAAGAACTTCCGTTTTCTCTTCAAACACTGCGAGTAAATCCCTTCCGCTTACCCTTCACTCAAGCTTGGAAGAACCTGCTACTCCTTCGGTGTTACCCTTTTTAGGTGATATAACACCAAAGTTTCACCAGCGAACTCTTTGCTATCAATCACTCTCACTTTTACACAGAAAATAGTCCCTACTTTAACACTGCCAGCCCTGCATAGCTTCTCAGTGCTATTCCAACAGACGAGTAACCTCACTGCAGTGTGGTTTCTATCGCCACCCGCTATTCATTCCCCGGGAATTTTCCAGACAACATAAAACAAGACGCTAACTCTTTTTGTTAAACATAAATCAATAATCAATAATCAATAGTTCTGTCCTATGAAATTACCAATATAATCAATAAAACCATCAAGTCAAAATGAGCAAAATTTCACCAACAGTCAAAACCCTTACTATTTTTTCAACACTTCAAAAAAAAAAACATACCTTCTAGCACATTAACAATATTTCACAACTCTATTGATACTCACACCACTCCAGCAATCGCCTTCTTGCATCACCTTCCAGTACCGCTTTGCCAGTCTTCAGGTTCTGAGCATTGGAATCAGGAATCAGGACTTTTGAGATTCTGGACATTTATCTAACTTGGGCAATTATTTTTCTAGCGCTATTTAGGCTTTAAACTAAACTATGCTCCTTTTGGTGATGGTGTGAACCTTACCTCTGCTACCAAAAACTGATCCAGCGGAAATTTCACGGTAATTTCTCAATGCAAAAAATCATTTACCTCTAGTTTACCGCTTTAAAGGTGATGGACCTTTGCCACCGTGTTATCACCTTCAGGAGACTTTACATAAACATGAAAAATCAAAAATACAATTAAATTTAAGCCAATAAAGAGAGTTATGAGTATTTTTAAAGGGTTTTTATTTTCTAGTCAAAAGTTAAGTTTCTCTGACCCTTTATTCATTAGTCAAATATCAATCAGGTTACAGAATTGGAAAATAGGAAAAATAGAATTAATACAGAACATATTATAGGTTGCATACAAAGCACTCCATAAAGGAGGAAAACCCCTAATTCTATGTCAGTCAGAACTCTTTAAAGAGTTTCAGGAAAAATATAATTCAAGAGTGAGTTTTGCAAGGCTAATCAATAATTAATAATTAGCAAAACTCTCCCATAAAGAGAAATAAATGCATAAGACAAAAACCTGTCCTGATCTCTCAGCTGCTCTCTCTTCGCTGGTCTGTTCATCTGCCTCTCTCCCTCTCCATTGTCTGACAGAGAGGCTGCTCCTTGAAAATTACCCTCCTTCACAAGACCACAGAGGAATGTGATCTGCCTTGCCAAAAATATGAGGTGCAAGGACTCTCTGAAAAAAAATATGAGCAAGACCCCCGCCTCTCTCTGTCTCTCCTCGGACGCAATCTCCTCCCAGGCTGCACTTGCGATGTTCACGTACCTAACCCATATGATGTCTGGTCAGATCTGCTCCCTCCTCATCTCTCTTCTAAGACTGACACGCCCCTATGGGGTCATTTTTTATACTCTATTCTTGGCTGACTACACTAATAATGTTGCAGTTTCAGTAGAAACTTGCACTGTGATTGGTTAGCACAGGTGACATAGGGGTCTCATCATCCTGTTCTCATTGCAAATCCAACCCATTCCTTGTTTTAACAAAGGAAGCGTTAAGGCTTAATACAGTCATATGTATCACCATCAATAATTATACAATACTGCAACATCTAAGCGTCAAAAATGTATCAGTCTATTTCCGCCTTGCTTTCACATCGCACGCAGGGATGACACTCTCCCACAAACACTGGTACATTGGCACGATGACAAGAGTGTGCAGATCACTGTGGCCTTGACCCATGTGTCTTCACTTGAGGCACTTGGCAGTTCATGCAGCTGGCACAATCTTCTGCACATGCGTCTCTCATTCAGCACACTGCTAACAATTCTCAGCCATGCTGGATTCCTAGGCAGCCATTTTTATTGTGGGCCCAAAAGTAAAACAAACACAAAAGAATATTAATTTATGAAATAAAACCCATTCTGTTCACCTCCCACCATTCTAGTACCCTGTATTAATTATTACCTAGCAAAAGCTATTAATTTAAAGCAGCTTTTCTATTATTTGTGCACAATATGCAAAATGTGCAATGTACAACATAGCATAAACATGCACCAGTGCAAATTTTCAAAGCGCAAACAGTTAATACATGCTCATAGCAACATGCTCTAATGTTTTAGATAGCTTTTCATGCAAAATGCGTTTGCCCCACGTGTAGTGTTGGTGCATGGTTGATTAATTAATACACATTATAAGAAGATGTGTTATGAACTGAATATGCATTGTCTAAATATGCAACAAAGCCAGGGTCTCTTGAGATGGGAACAGGGGGTGTAGATTACAAGGAAAAGCAGCTGGGAGGAGAGAACACATTCCATGCTTATCTTCAAAGCTAAGAGGAAACTGAAATCACGAGTTTCTCTACACTGCAAAAACACATGTTAATTTAGCACAAGCATTTCAGACTGAAAGCATTTTGACCAGGCCTCATTTCATGTCTTTTACTTTACATGCACCAAAAGTGCCCCTTTTAAAAAGCATTTGACTAGGCCTCATTTCATGTTTCATGTGCCATGTGTTTTCACTTGCACCAAAATCTGCGTGCCATTTTAAATGCAGTCTGTCTGAAACACAAAACAGAGTGATGCTTAATCTTGATGAAATCTGGCTCCATCATAGGAGCTGACCTCTCTGCTGACACCTCTCTCTTGAGTGACAGATGTGCATAGTTGGCTGTAGGGACAGACTTGCCTCTCTGCTGATAGCTCTCCCCAGGGTGATGAATGTATGCAGTAGGGTGTGGGGAGGGACTTCCCTCTCTGCTGAGAACTCTGTCTTTGATTATGGTTTAGCATAGTTCAATATGGGGAGGGACAGACCTCTCACTGTCACCGCTCCCCATGGGGAAGGACATGCACAGTAGGGTGTGCATAGGAAATGGCCTCTCCGCTGATACCTCTCCCCAGGGTGATGTGAGAGCATAATAGGATGTGGGGAGGGACTGGCCTCTCCATTGGCACCTCTTCCCCAGGCAACAGGTGTGACAATTCTTTTCTTTACTGCCAACACATGTTCCGAATAACCCCTCTCCTGAAAATGGAAGAGCACTCCTTCCTGTTCTTTCAAGTATAGGTTTTTTTGTATAACAAAATGGAACACTCTCTCCCATCAGTCTTTGCATCCCAGACATTATCAAGAAACCAAAATTGATATCCAAACTGCCCAAAAATTCCTGACAGTGAGGTGTCCTTCGTCTAAACACTTTGTTACATTTTTAGTTAAATGTGTAGCAGATTCTTCTTCCATACTGAAGTCCATCAGATACTTGGTATTGCACTCCAAAATACATAAATACACATTGATTTCAGGCATCACAATTATTTTTCAAGGTCTCCTCCCCAGAACACATGATCTTTTCGATGCCAAAGTAACATAATAAGTCAGACCTACTGCACAGAATGTCCTGAATATAATGTGCTGCAGAATAAGTCATAACTTGCTTTTTGATCGCCCATAAATGTTACAATATCCTTTTCCTCGCAGGAAAAATGGTGCTCCCTATCTTCCTCATAGGACATGGACATTTCAAACATATATTCAATAATCAGAGTTACATGTAATCAACTTGCTTATGGGTTTGTCCATCGATTTCCTTAAGTCAAGTAATTAACACCATGACTACATTTATATGATTTACACTTACTGCATTTTCTGAATCCTGGAACTTGATCTAGCCATCTTGTTACATTTTTACCAAAATAACTTTCCTTGAGCGGAAGCAGCTTTTCTATAGGTTACTATTGGTACACTTTCCAATTTCCTACCAATGATGCTGTCATTTCTACCAATATGTCACTGTCACCTCAGAATAAATCTAGCCATGCTAACATCCCTATTATATGCGGTGATAAATCTAATGCCCTGATTTTCAGGGTACTTTGGAGTTTAATTGGGAAACAAGAGTGTATTTTTGGGAATTACCTTCAATTTTCTTTTCTGCAGCCATAAGAATCCTATCTTCTATTTAAAAAATAAGGCATTGGTGCTAAAATTGTGCATATCTAACACTGATGATCTATTTTTTAAAGGGAAAATCACAAGATTACAATGAAACAATGTTTTGGTGCCAGGGTTTACTCCAGTAGGATTCTTATAACTGCAGTAACGAACATTGATACGTAATAAGAATTGGTTAGATCACTATCTTTTCAGATTTGAAATACTGATATAATCCATCCTTAAAAATGTATTTTGACAGGCAAATATTTTCAGGGATTGGAGAAAGTTTGCTGCAGAAATTAAGGGGGCAGCGGTAAACTTTTACCCAAACAGCACTTTTAATTATTCTAACCCCATCTCCAGGCAGCAAAACTAGAAATTATATATTTTAGAAAAAGATCTCAATGGAAAAGACAGCTGAGATGTCTTTATAGAGGGGTCCCAAGCCAAATATCCATATAAATTCTGAAACATTGTAGTCAAAGGCACACATAATTTTCAATAAACATATATCTGAACATTATAGAAGACACAAGATTGGCATACATTGATAAAAAAATTTTTACAAAGAAGCCATCTTATATAGTAAATGTCAACTACACCTAAGCCACTAGAAAAATGGGAACATTGAGCCAAAGACTAAGCCTGGGCAGAGTTGACGTAGCGGCACTACGTGGAACTCCAAATAAATCGGTAAAAAAACGCTACTGCGCTACGCGGAGTTCCACAAGCGGGCGGAGTTACATTTTCTTTTCCGCCCCCAACCCCCCCCAGCATGATGGCAGAGCGTGCGACCCAGGGAAATACAAGCTCCGGGATCGTCATCAGCAGTGGGCGAGGGTGCGCTGGGCAATGTATCGCTGCTCTGGTGTCTGGCGCACCCATAACCAAGTGATGCACCGGTGGTCCGATATCCTGGAACGAGAGCAGGACCTGCTGGACCTGCTAGATGTTGAGGTCGTGGGGCTTGGTGAGTAGCTAATTATTATTATTGTGTGTTCTATGTTGTTGCGAATATTATTTTTTTCCCAAATAGCAAGAATGCTGCTGCTTACATGCAGGTAAGTTACGTTTAAAAATCTTATATTATGTGATCGTTATTCTTCTAGACAGCTGCTCGGCGCTACTAATCGTACTTGTTTGCAACTTTGCGCTCACTTGGGCTGATTATGTAAGAGAAGTTAGAGAACTTAAGTTAGGTAATGCAGACTAGAGAGACTCCTTTCCTTTGTCCTGTCACTAAGATAGTGGTAGTTAGTTAGTTACCTAGTATTAGTTAGTAATTTAGCGGCCCGCATGACGTGTCCTCGCACGTGACTTCAGTCCTTGACTCCTTAGTCCTTAGTCGAACCTTTTTTGTAGTTTGTATAGTGAGTGAATAGCAACAAACCAATTTGGTGTATGCAATATGCATGCGTCCATCTATGCATTTAAGAAGACTAAATGCAGACTTAGTGAATTGGCCCGTCAAAGGTGGTTGAGATGATTGCGAATGAGATCAGAGATTCGGAACTTAGAAGCAAATATCATTTTTTTGCAATTCATTCCAATGTCTTGGAATAAGCGGGCTAGGTAGGTTTAGGATTCAGGAATAGGAATGGAACTGTGGAATGATAAAGATAAAACAGTCCGCGACCACGATACTAGTCTGCCACTAGTCGATCAGATTTAGGAAAGGTCACTGTTATTGCAATTGCCGTTTCCAGTCAAATAATGTTTTCGGAGTGATTTTATATTTATTTAACACAAATCATTTTTTGTCTCTTTAATTATGTCCTACATGATCATCAGCATCCAGGGGCAAGAATACGGCGAGGTCTTCCGAGGTGGGTGCGGGAGCTGGAGGGGTCTCCCAGGGGCAGGAACGCTCCTCAGATGGCTCTGCTGCCCTCAGTAAATCCTCTGTCCTGTTGTTAATATTAATATATATTACCCTAACTTTTACCGCTCCTTACTTTGAACTATTATTTCCGTTTCCTAATTTTATTTTGTCCCAAATCCTCTTCGATCTATCTGTTTCTAAATTCTTGTTATCCCTGCATTACCTACTAACTTAGTTATTTATATATTTCTAGTGTCAGCTTTCCCTCTACCCTTATATATTTTGTGGACTGCCTAGTGGTGGTACTGTAAGACTCCGAGAACCCATTTGTCCTTACTACTACTAGTACTAGTACTCTGCTGTGCAGATTGCATGCCAAAGTAAGGTATTCTACACATGTTTGTTGAGATGAGAAGGCTTTCTTTTACTTTCTCATGCTCAATCAGTAAATGATGGTCACATTGGACACCCCAAAGTTGTGTCTTCTTCTCGTCTAGGCCTAGTATTATTAGCAGCAGTTGATGGTGAAATGGTTTCCATGCACCATGGCTGGAAGGAAGTATGAGGAGTGCAGTGATGTGTGTGGTGTATGTATTGTATTTTCAATCTTGCTAATGAAAAACATAAATAGGGGGAGGCGTATATGGCATCTAAAAAAAATGTAATGTTTTTTCTAGGCATACCGACCACCAGTGCCAGGCCAGCAGGGAAGCCGACGCCAGCCAAGAGGGAGCAGCAGATGTGGCTGCTACAGGGGGTGGGCCAGCAGCAGTGGTGGGTTGTGGTAAGTCATATTCCTTGCTCATTGACAATCAAATGTATACACTCGCTGCAAGGGTGTACAGTCACTGTACTGTTGAGACTAAGTTGTGAACAGTTGAAGAAGAAACCCTTTACCATTAGCGGGAGTTGATGGCCTCTTCTCTTCAACTCAGCAGAGAAAGTTTTATGAAGAAGACTAAGAGTCAGACCTTGATGGGTTGATGGAAAAGGGAAAGAAGGATGGAAGGAGGAAGGACGGGTAACATGTAATATATGACTGACAGAGAAGGATGCGTGAGTGAAGGGGGCCCGGGATGCATATAGGTGGCAGATTGGATGCATGGGTGATTGAAGGATGGGTGAAAGGTGAAAGAAAGGATGCCTGCCTGGGTGGGTGGGAGAAACTGTATCGGTGAAAGGAATCCTCCAGGGATTTGATGGGTCAAACTTAAAGGCAAGCAAGGACACATGAGTGTCTAAATGGCAAATGTATGCTGGTGAAAGGTTTGTTGAGAATAATAGCCATGTTTAGATGGATGGATGCCTGGATGGTATTTGATCATAGGTGAAGACCGGATGAAGAGAATGTAAAAGAAAATTAAACCATGCCAGAGTAGCAAAGCCAAGGGTGAAAAATAAAAATAATTCTAGAAGAACAATGCAATGATAAATGGAAAAATCCCTAGGAAGAACAATAAACAAGGAGTGTTTTTTTTCCAAGGTTTCTTTATTCAAAGGTTTGAGGTTGTATTTCAGACTACTCCCTTGACTCACAGTAGTTTGCAAGCACAACATATATATTATGTATGTACCCACCCATCATCAATCACCTCCCTCCGACTCCGAGGCCCACTCCCTCCCTATCCATGTCACCATTTCGACAGTGTCAGCCATGGGTGGCCTATGGGCTGCATGATTGGTTACAATAGTAGTACCTCA
Source organism: Calotriton arnoldi (assembly GCA_963921515.1). NCBI lineage: Eukaryota > Metazoa > Chordata > Amphibia > Caudata > Salamandridae > Calotriton > Calotriton arnoldi. The sequence goes on from CAWUFW010001317.1 coordinate 2,128,355, forward strand.
CGCCACATGCCGTCGTGCCATATATCATCATTCATTTAATCATATCATCTGCCTTGTTGTAGTAGTCAGGGCGAAAGTGAAATTGAGCATTTGCAATTGATTTGACAGTGGCCATAATAGAAAAAGAGATAATTGTGTAGTACAGCTGCCCCACCTGCAGACAATAGTAAAGTAATGCGAGTCTGCGACACGAGAATGTCTGTTTAGGGCGCAAGCTGAGCTGGCATGCCCAGAAGTACAAGATTAATTTAGCTAAACAAGAGAGAGAAGAAGAATACTTGTCTACTCCATAGTGCCTAATGCCTGAAATTCTAATCTCATCCAAATCTCAGGGGTCGATGAAATCGAGGATACCACAAATGTGCTACTCTGCCACTATATAATAATTTTATGTGTTACTGTTTTGCTAAGAGTACTGGTTACAATTTTTCCTTTTTTCTTTCTTGATATAGCTACTCCTGCCAAACAAACATCTGACAGGTGGGAGAGAGCATCCAGGACCCGGCAAAGAAACCTGGAGGCCGTAATGGCTGAATATCGGTGGCTGGTGGTCCAGGAGGAGGAGGAGGCAGCAGCTGCAGCCTCCAATGTACTGGGCCCCAGCCAGGCCCCAGTAGTGCCTCTGGTGGTAGGACACCGTGGTCCGGCAGCCGCCCGCCACCATTCATCTTCTACTGTTGCGACCCCCTTGACAGCGAGAGTGAGATCGTTTGAGCACTGCATGCTCCTTAGGATGGTGCGCCTTGAAAGCTGCATAGAGGAGCATTTCGACAGCCTAGATAGGAATATCCAACTCCTCTTAGCCCTAGCCCGCCACTAGGCCTCTCTCTAGCCCCATTTTTAATGTTTTGCTTGGTGGGTGGGACCTGTTGGGGAGAGGGTGAGATGTGGGAGTTAGGGAAATTGGATTGGGGTTACAGACATTTGGATTTTGGACTCTCGTTGGTCTTTGGTTGGGGTTAGTGAGGGGGTGGGTCAGGTGTTGTGGGCTTTTCTAGTTTTATATTTGTTAGGAGAATACATTTTAAGTTTTACAATACATATGATGTAAATCTTTTTTCGGGGGGGTTTACTCTTTTACTTCGCACTGTTTCCTTTGCAGCAGGGCCGCAGCCAGTTTTTAAATATGCTGATATAGTCGAACACACCAACAGATAGATGCAGTACCCTCACTTGTCCTACTACTCTCTCCTCCTAGTCTATACAGTCTGCAACTATATATATTTATATAACCCCTATGGACACGGTAGGGGAGTGGGTGTGTGAATTAATTAATTTCCATAGTATATAGGTTATTATTGTATCTTCAATGAATCCCCCACACTTCTTCTCTTACCTGTGATTGATTAGGCAAAGCAATGGCTGCATGGCGATGGTTTGGTTTCCCAAGGTGCCATGGTGATGGTAGTAGTAGTATACAGTAGCAGTTGCAAAGAAAGAAAATGAGACAGTCACCTGTGGGAGTCTAGGGAATGACTAGTAGAAGTACAGTACACAAGAAGAAGAGTGCAAACAAGAAACCATGATGATAAGCAATGCTAAAGTGAAATAAAACAGAATGGTGGGCTAGCCTAGTACAAGTTAGAAACTGAAGTGGACTTGAGCTCTGAAGTGGACAAGCATAATCTTTAGTGCTGGAAGGATGATGATGCTGGCAGTTAATTATGATGGATTATGTTCCTCTTGAAACAATTTGAATATTGAATACTGTTCATGGTTGGGCAATCTAGTCTATATATTGCAAGTGTGGGCTTTATATATACTTAGAGCTGAAGAAGATCCTCGCCCTGCCTTGAGTTGGTGTTGCTTTCACCACATCCGCCCCAGCAAGTGCGTGATCAATTAATGGTGTAAATTTAATTTAGTCACACTTCAATAAATCACACAGCTTGGGGGAAGAGGGTTAGGGGTTCCATGAATGGATGGGAAGGGGGATTTGAGGGAAAGTTTTGACAAAGACGAACACTACACATGGACAACACATTCATCTTGGCAGCCGGACATCATAAATCTGTTATGGGAGGAAAAGGAAATGCATGCATGATGATGAGAAGTATAACTAGACTAGTACAGGGCAGTATATTATTTATTCAATTGTCTGTCTGCCCCCAGAGAGACCCCAGTTACATACATTATGTTTTGCTGTACTGGGCTTTTAAAGATAGCAAATAAAATTAAAATATCTGTAGGAGTCAAATAAGCAAACATTAAACAACACACACAATCGTAATGATCGAAGAGAAAAAATATGATACTCTCTGTATTGCCAAATTGGGAGTTGCATCTCTGCCTTCGTCTTGGACTGCCGTCCGTCTATCCTGGGTTTGTTGCGGATGCAGTTTGGTAAGGTAAGTGTGAGTTGTTTTTCCAGTATGGCGCAGGTTAAAGGGCCTGTAGATGGAAAAACAATAAGGATATTGAAAAAACAAGGAGAAAAGTTTAATTGCATAAGGAGTGCAACAAGAAGACTTTCAGAGGCAGCATGGCTAAATGAAATCATGTCTGTTTCCTCCAGTTACCTCCAACAACAGGCCCCCCACCCAACCTCCACTTAGCTTCAAATTTGAGCCAGACAGCAGTGAGCACACACACACACACAGCAACATAGCATTTTCCAAATGAAGTGAAAATCAACGCACCGCTGTCAGTCACACCACACTCGTAATTACCACCACCACTACACATACATGTAGGTTGTCGTTTACTTTTAGGCAACTTCAAAGTCATCATCATCCTCATCCAAATCGGTTGGTTTCAGTGAATTTGAAAACTTCCATCTTCTTCTGGTGGCATTTCTCAAAGTAGTCATGCTCACGCCCTGAGTCATTCCATCAATCATCTCTGAACCTCCTGACTCTGACTCCGAGTATGGTGTCCAACTCCGTACCAACAGTGTCCCGAGTGAGTCCAGACTCATCCCGACTCAAAATGCAATGGATCGGCCTGTAGTAGTACAATTTTGTTATTGAACAACAAGAAGTGAAAGATTAACTTGAGTCACTTTTTTGTGTGTAGAATATAGTAGACATCCTTCACAACAAACAACAATCACTCAGCGTGCAATGCATGCCATCATTTACCTGTTCTTCCGGGGCAGTCCCTCTAGGTTACGAAAGGATAGATAGATAGTCAGGGCCCAGAGTTGGAGGCAGGCACACATTTGTTTGTTTGTATTCTCCATCCAATGTCTGGCTTGAGGGAAATGGTTTTAGGGCGAGTCTGGACTCAGGAGTCAGGACTTCTTCACTGACTGCACACGGTTGCAAATCCAATCCGGCAATAAAAGAGTAAGACGGTGGGGATGGATTTGTGAACCAGAGACAGACACCCACAAATATTAAAGTAAATAATGTTCCTTAGCTATATCTTTTGTGGGGGGGGTTTGGGCATCAAAGAAAGAAAGAAAGTAACTAGAGAAACTAAAGCCTATTTGTCAGGGAAGTAGAGCTCGTCCTCATCCTCTGGTGGTTCGCCCAGAAGTAGGTCACCTAATACACTACTTCCATGACCTGAGTCATCGTCATCATCTTCCTACTGTGCTACTTCAGGTATGGTGTAATACGGTGGTATAAAGTGCTGATTCATTTTGATCATGGTTAACCTCTCCACGTTTTGGGGCGAGAGACTGGTCCTTCTCAATGTCAGAACAGCACCAGCAGCACTGAAAACACGCTCAGCAGAGACACTTGCTAAGCAGCAGGCCAGATAGTTTATCGCCAGCCTGCTGATCACTGGCCATTGGCGCCTTATGCCATACCAAGACAGCAATGGGTTTTGATCAAAGTAGACCTCTGTTGAGTCATTCAGATAGGCCTGGACCATCCGCTCAATGGTCATGGGTGCTCCGCTTTGCTCGGCCTCTTTTGCCTTTGCTTCAGCACTGGACCTAAGCCCTGCCTGTAGAAACCATTCCTTTGCCGATTTTGGGGCCTGTGCTCCTGTTCTTGTTGTTGTTGATGTTGTTCTTGGTGTTGTTGGTGGTTTGGGCTGCTTTGAGCCAACCATACTGCCCTCAGGCTCCGAAGATGAACTTGAAGGCTGCCCTGCAGTACTTGTTGTGCCCTGGAGGAGCAGGCCTCTAATTCCCGGTCATTATTTTTCTAGCTGACTGCCTTGCACAGCTATTTAAGTTTTGTAGTTGGCAACATCCCTGTCTGAAAAAGGAATGAAAGTATCCAGTAATGGTTTGTACCGTGGATCAAGAATTGTGGCACAACTGTAATGGTTGGATGACACAATGTCTCTTTGCACCCTTGTATTTTCAGATAAGCGAAGGATTAAGCTCTCCACCAACTCATATGCTTCTTTTTTTTCCTCCACACATGAGTACATTGCAGACACCTCCTTTAGCTGTTCCTGTAGCATGTGCAACAATGGGATAGCTTGGCCCATGGTACAGTCCTCCTTGCTGACCTTACATGTGAACACCTCAAAAGGAAGCAGCATCTCAGTTAGGCTTTTAACTAGGCCCCATTGGTCCATCTCAATGATCATGCCTTTCACAGTTGCATCCCCTCTTTGCATGACATATTCATTGATTGGTCTGTATTGCCCAAACAGACGTTCAAGCATGTAATAAGTTGAGTTCCAACGTGTTGGCACCTCCTGGATGAGTGCTTTAACTGGCATTCTATTATCACGTTGAATGATCCTCAGCTGCTTCCGGGCTTTAAAAGAATGGCTGAAATGTGTGCAGATTCTTCTGCAGGTGGTCAGTAAGTTGCTGACTTAGTCTTCTTTTTTCAGAAAGTCTTGAACAATGATGTTAATGCAGTGCGCCAAACACAGGACCCTGAAATAGCCATGGTCTTAACTATGTTACTGCCATTGTCCGTGGCAACAAAACCAATGTTAAGTCCTCTTTGTCGCAGCCATTAAAAGACCTTAGTGTTAAAGTCTTACAAAATGTTTGCAGCAGTATGGGATTTCTCCATGGCAGACATGGCTACTGTAGCAAGCTTCCGAGCGTCATTAAAAATGTCAGCAGTGTCAACACCTGCAGATATCTTTTCTCTAACCCCAACAAAAGAGATCCAGTGTGCAGTGATGCACATGTAATCAGTGGCTTGGCAACTGGTCCACATGTCTGTCGTCATGTGGATAGTGTGAACAGCACTCTGCTGCAAAGCTTGTCCAAGCAATTCCAGCACGTCGTGTTGTAGTGCTGGAACAGCAACTCTGGCGAAATAGGACCGGCTGGGAACCTTCCATATCGGGCAGATGGCTGCCACAAATTCAAGAAAACCAATCCTTCCACAAAAGAAAAAGGGAGGAGGTCCAGCGCTAACATTTTAGCCATCTTCGCGTTGTACAAACGTGCTGTTGGGTGGTTGCGTTCGTACTGCCCCTCTGACCTAAACATGCTGAGAATGGTAGCCTGGATTTTTTTCTTTTCTGGTGCCACTGATGCCGGTGACTTCTTGAGACCTGATATTGTTAGGCTCAATGCGCGTTTTTTCGTTGCGGTACTCTCTTGCCTTGGACCCCTTGGTGTCTCTGCCTGACTCTTGTGCCATTGCGATGTTTCTGATGATGATGTGGGTGGTACCACTGCACTGCAGGGGACAGGGCTGCTTTGTGTACCAGAGAAAATGTCTCCCTCTTGTTCACCTTCCACCGTGATTGGATCTTCATCCACACCGACCAGCAACAACACTTGCAGTTTTTTGGCTGCTAAGGTGCGCCTCCCACTGGATCAAGTGGTGTTTTCTCAGATGGGTTGTTTGGCCTCCAGTACCATCGTTTCTACCAAGCTTACCCTGACTAACACCTACTCCACAAGTGGAGCATATAGCAATGTTCACCTCCATCTGGCTAACCAAAATGAAGTCCGAAACCGGGGATGTCAGCTTTCTGACACTGCTGGTGCCACTTGCAATGTCAGATGAACTGGTAGGTGGTCATGACGTTTGACTCTCTGCAGTACCTACTTCTACTGAGGTGGTTGTGGTAGATGTAGGTCGCTGCCGGGACTTTGTAAATATGGCAGCTGGAGGTGGTGTTGGTGGTATCTGTGTTGGTGGTATCCGTGCCACATCCCTCATAGCAATTTGGGATGGGGTAATGTTGGTCTCCACTGGGGTTGGGCTAATGTCCATGATGACTAGCTCATCATCATCCTCCTCTTCTACATCTACCTCCATTATTCTAAGGCTTTCTGGAACCTTCCTTTTCCCTAGCCTTGTCTCGTGGTGTGTCTCACTCTCAGACTGAGGTGGGATCCAAGTGGTGTCTAGATCATCAGAAGGGGGGCTTTCAGAAGAAGTTGATCGACTAACCTACCTTTTAGTTGCTGGGGATCTTGAAGACAATGGATCTTCTGAAAGAGTGGTTTCCTCTTCTTCTTCCTCAGCAGGAAGCTCGCTCCCCTGAACTGCCCCTACTTTGGGAGGAACGACTACTATTGGGGGTAGTAGCGGCTGTTGTTGCCCACTTATCTGAGTTTAATGCATTGATTGGGTACTACTTTGCGATAACGATAAGTCAATTTCAACATCACTGCTCGTCGACGTTGTCGTGATTAGACTGGCTACTTCTGCGACAGACATGGGCTTGGGCCTAGGTTGGTGGGGTGGGTCCACTGATGCGGGGGTGCTGCTCCCAGCTTGCTCTTCGAACACCTCTGCTGCAGGCGCAATTTTTGGTTTCCCAAAAAAGGTCTTGGGCGACACACCGGTGATGGTAAGCGGCAGTGCCTTCTTCTTCTCACTGGCAACTTTGAGTTTCTAGATACTGGTACCTTTCTTTGGGGCCATCTTGAAGATGTCAGTTAGCACGCAGCTGCACTTGTCTTAGATTCACAAGTTGAAGAGATGTCTGTGGTCACACGCCACGTGACATCATGCGCAGGGCACAGGCCTTCTGTCTGGCAGTACAATGGGTGATGTTGTCTCCTCCTCTTTTGTGCACCTAAACGGAAAGAAGCAAAAAGAACATCAGTGAAACGTGGCATTGTTGTGGTTCAATTACTAGTACACACAAATATAATATAATTTAGTGTGTGGTCACACGTATTAGTGTTATTACCTCATTTATTAAAACAATTAACAATACAGTGTAACCATTTGTGAGACTTTGACAACAACAAGGGCTTTCATGGTGTACGGTACAGTACACTCAGGAAGGATAGGAAAGAAGAACAACAACAACAAAAATAGAAAATGTAACGGTTTGGCATTGTGCATCACTCAGGGAGTTACCACTGACAAATGACAATGGAAGAAATAAGCCAAGGGGAACAAATAGAAGACAGACATGCAGGCCTTTATGGCAAAAGCACACTGACTGCCTTCACAAAATGGCTGCCAGCCACATGGTCGCAACAACAAGCAGGAGGACTGGAAAACAATGAATTCAAGCAGGCCTATATGGATGGACACAGACTTTATAAAATGGCCCATGGCCACATGGGGAGGCTCAGCCAAGGCAAATGCTGGCCCACTATTACAAACACACTCACACACTGGCCAGACAAAGGAGGCATGCTATACAACACATCTTTAATGCAACTATGTCAAAAACGAAAATCCACAGGGTTAAAAACGTTTGCAAGTTACAACCACACACATCCAACAAAGGCATTTAATTTAACACACATGAAAAAAAGGTGAAATACCACAAACAAACACATTTTGTATTTTTAATCCAATGCCATCCATGGCCAAAATGATGTTTAAATTCAACAGACACCACAGAAACAGTTGTTTCATGCACCCATAAGTAGCTCTGGGCCTATTGGTTGGAAAACCCATTGGCAGACTAGGCCACATAGTGAATCAATTCGAATCAATATTGCAAATTTATTAAAAACATGGAGAAAATATAGTGAACTGTGCTACATTTTTGCTGCATAAAAGAAGAAAAAATTGCATGCAAAACAACAACCAGCAAGAAGACATGGCCACCATAAATAAGGCATGCAGGCCTATGGCAGAAGCACACTGGCTGCCTTCACAAAATGGCCACCGCCCACATGCCAGGCCACAACAACAAGCAATAAGCCTACAAAGGGAACACAATGCAGGCATATGGCAAAAGCACACTGGCTGCCTTCACAAAATGGCCGCCAGCCACATGGCCAGGCCACAACAACAAGAAATAAGCCTGCAAAGGGAACACAATGCAGGCCGATGGCAAAAGCACACTGGCTGCCTTCACAAAATGGCCACCAGCCACATGGCCAGGCCACCACAACAAGAAGCAATAAGCCAAGAGGAACAAAGGGAAGGCATGCAGGCCTATGGGATAAGCACACTAACTGCCTCTACAAAATGGCCGCCAGCCACATGGTCACAACAAGCAGGAGGCCTGGAAAACCATGAACTCAAGCAGGCCTATATGGACACAGACTTTACAAAATTGCCCCTGGCCACATGGGGAGGCTCAGCCAAGGCAAATGCTGGCCTACTATTACAAACACACTCACACACTGGCCTGACAAAGGAGGCGTGCTAAACAACACATCTTTAATGCAACAATGTCAAAAATGAAAATCTACAGGGCTAAAAAGGTTTACAAGTTACAACCACACACACACCCAACAAAGGCATTTAATTCAACACACATGAAAAAAAAAAAAAGGTGAAATACCACAAGAAACACATTTTGTATTTTTAATCTAATGCCATCCATGGCCAAAATGATGTTTAAATTCAACAGACACCACAGAAACAGTTGTTTCATGCACCCATGAGTAGCTCTGGGCCTACTGGCTGAGAAAGGCCTATTTTTGGCAGACTACTGGGCTACATAGTGAATTAAATAAATATTGCAAATTAATGTCAAAACATGGAGAAAAATGTAGTGAACTGTGCAACATGTTTCATTATAAAAGAAGAAAAATTACTTACAAAGAAACAACTAGGCTCCTACTGAAACTACAGGCCACCCACCACAATACATTTTAAAAAAACAATGAAAAGTACAAATAAATCTAGGTGCATGTTTCCAATCAAACAAACAACACCAATTTTCCAAATTACTTGTGAAATCTCAAATTCAAAGTCCTCAAATCCAATGATATATTATGCAGCAGACACAAAGAGGTTTCCTTCCAGCTCCAAATCCAAATGAAAACAGACCAGGAGATGGACAAAGCACTGGGAAGAGCCTGCTGGACAGGAACAGGAGAAGAAGAAGAAGAACTTTATTTGATTAAAATATAATCATAAAAGCTGGACATGCGTGCCATACATATACAAAATAGATGATTAAAATGACCAAAGTGGCATGAAGATGCGAAATTTTAAAACTAGGCAACAGCAAAGTATTTTTAAAAGGATTAATAATGTAAACAAACAAAGAAAAGAGTGAGTGTTACTGTCAAAGTCTGAGGAAAAAGGGACTGGGAGTTACAAGAGGACACGGAGAGTGTGACCAATTCATTGAAACGACTGTCAAATGTCAATGTCCATAAAAGGATCATCGGGTTCACATACCCTAGTGTTACAGGCACGGGGAACACAGAAGAAATCAAAGTTGGGCTTTGTAAATCTACAGTTTTGTTTTAGTCACCTGTGGCCCTTTTTACAGTTGCTAACGGGCCTACAATTTACTGATTAAATTTGCGATATACGTAATGAATAAAAATAGTAAAGCTTATATTTAGAGCTATGTTCTCTGGGTTCAAAGCCGCGATCATTGCCTGTCTGCAGGACCGAACTCCCAATCTGTTCCATTCTGGCCTCAATTTTGATCTGCGCTGAGTCAGCAGTGCAGGGCAGAGGCATACAACATGCTCCATAGATTCCACCGAGTCTCCACAACCCCTGCACTGTTGGTTGTCTGACGTGCGATGCCAGATGGGTAAATGTTTCAGCAGATGCCATTCCCCCAGTCTTAGTGCCATGAAACGCAATTTTAGATACAAAGAATATGTGCAGGGCAGATATGATGACGGTGTAGCCAACTGGTAGGAATTAATTACTGCCCATGCATGCTTACGTTTGGCGAGAACAGCTTTGTCTGTGATATGGGACAGCATGCGAGTGCGCTTCTTGATGCTAATTTTAAAGGCCGTTTGACTGGGGTTTAGGTTCCAAAGGTCACTTGCTGAAAATTGCTGTACACAGTCATGGAAGAGCTTGCTGTAGGTCCCACTTGGATTATTAGAACTAATGTCTGACCACAACATTGACTCAAGGGACCCACCTTCTGCCTGCCTTAGCTTGTGGCACAGGTTTAAATAGGCACCTAAGCTGGAAATTTCGTAGTTTAAAAGGCCCAATTCTAATCGAATCTGTGCGGCGGAGGCGGATTTTGGCATGCGAAAAACACTTTTATAGATCTTGGCCACATGTTGATTTAGTGTTGTGCTAATTTTTCCCCTAAAGATTTCGATGCCGTATGACAAAGTAGGGCCGACTTTGGCTTTCATAACTTCCATCATTGGGGTTAGACTCGGACCCATCAGTTTTTTCGAGAGGGCTGTGGCTTTCATTGAAATGTCGCTACGATGTTTGGCGAAGGTGCCCCTGGAGTCGAAGTTGACCCCCAGGTATTTGTAAGATTTTCCTACGACAAGGCTGGAGTCGTTGTACATCCAGCCGCCACCTCCGTAATGTTTTCGGCCGAATATGACTACTTGTGTTTTCTTTAGATTAACCTCTAGGCTGTTTGTAGTGGTGTAACTATATAATTTATTTAACAATCGTTGCAGCCCTACTCGGGTTTGACTAAAAAGAACAAGGTCATCGGCGTACAGAAGATTACTTAACTGCACACCGCAAATCTTTGGGGAATGGCTGTTTATCTCATCCAGTTCTGCTGAGAGATCGGCAATAAACAGGTTAAAGAGCAATGGGGCAAGCACACACCCCTGTTTCACTCCTCTTGTTGTTAAGATTTTTCGGGACAGGTGTGTGCCAGTGCCAAGCTTGACTTGTATCCAAGTGTCGGTGTGCAGTTGAACAATGGCCTCCAGTAGTTTGGCCGGGATTCCCCATTTTGTTAATTTTGCCCAAAGTGCTGCCCTGGGGACCCGATCGAAGGCGGCTTTGAAGTCGACGAAACAATAAAAAACCACCTTCGATGAGATGAGCGATTTATCAATAAATATTGATAGTGCCAGTAGATTGGAGGTTGTGCCCGAATTTGCTGTAAAGCACGTTTGGTTTTTTGGAATCAGGCCTTTCTGATAGGCCCAGGAACTTAGTTCTTCAAGTAGGATACTCGCAAAATACTTTGCCTCATTGTCCAATAGGGCTATCAACCTGTAGTTGTTTGGGGACGAATGAGCACCGGACTTGTATATTGGATGGATTACTGCACCTCGCCATGAGTCCGGTATGGCTGAACAACTCAGTGCAGATCTAAAAAGGATTGACAATTGTTGTGCCCAAAGGGGGATGTTTGCCTTAAACAGGGCCTGCGGCAGGCCATTTGGACCCGGCGCTCCGTCTGATCTCGCTTTTGATAATATTTTAATCAACCTTGCTTGAGTGGTGGAGATCGTCTCGCATTGCGGCTGCGTCAACCCGTGGGGGCTGTCCTGGCTCTGTGAGGGCCCGTTTTTAATTAATGCGGAGGTGTTTACTGTTAAGGAGTCTGCACCTCCATTGGCCTTGAAGTGATCAGTCAAGAATGAGACCCATTCTGCCTCCGCAATGTTTGCACTCCCCTGTCTAGTTGTTCCATTGATTTGTCTTTTCAATAGTGCCCAAAATTTTCTTGAGTTATGGTTTTTGCTTTCCCAGAGACATTTACACCAAAATTGATCGAGATGAAGCTGTTTATCTTTTTGTTGTGCCTGTCTGTAGTTTTTTTGAGCAGTTTTATAATCGTTCAGGCGCTCATTGGATTCTGGATACTTCCTGGTTGCCCGCAGGGCAGCGTTTCTGATCTTCTTTAATTTTACTGTTTGACTCGAAATGGGGAACTGAGAACAGCAGGTGGTCGAGTTAGCATGCGGATGAGATGGAAACAGGTTAAGCAGGTGTTGACAGAAATTTGACCAATCAACAATGTGAGAGGCTGTGGGGGGGGACCACCAAGTGTGAGAGACAGGCATTCCTTCAGGATGTTAATGCTAAGTTCATCGTTCCATCTTAGACGTTTTAGATTTTCTGAATGGACTCCCTTGTGAGTTGTTGGAGCTGAGTTGTGAAAGGCTGGGTTAGTGTTGATGATGACAACTTGTGGACGGTGGTCGCTCTCTGATCGAGCTTTGATGCTGTAATTTTCCAAGTGAGAGAACAGAGCTAGGTTACAGATGGTGTAGTCTAAAAAAGAGAACTTTCGGCCATTTGTCCATGACCAGTTTGGAGGAGTATCCTGTGTGAACCTGCCGTTCATTACTATGAAACCTGCGCTAAAGAATTGCAACACACAGAGCTCCCCCGAGGCGCAGTGTGTTTGATTTAGGGGTTTGGACTGAGGCTTCAATACCGACAACGACAATGGGGGACAACCTCCCAAATCCGACGAATTTCCTTGGAACAAGTTAGTATTGAAATCCCCAGTAAGCAAACAGTCGGCATAAGGGAAGGCCACTGCTAGGTTACACAAAATTTTAAGCAAGCGGTTTAAATGGGCCCTTTTTGTCCGTACGCTTGGATTGATGTACACATTAAGCAACAACAGGGGGCGCTGTTGTCTCCACGAGCTAACTTTGACTCCAAGCAACCAGTCCTCCTCGAAATTTAGTAGCTCTGTTGGACCCTTTAGACTGCATGAAATATAAATTGACAGTCCTCCCTTTGGGCGGCCGTATTTACAGTCTCTAACGGCTGATTTCCAGTGTTCAATGAATCCATCAATGGGATAATTGCAAGTAGCCCATGTTTCCTGGAGGGCAATTAGATCATGACCAAAGGTAAAATTTCGGGTCTCTAGTGAGGACATTTTGAGTTGAAGGCCGCTAATATTCCATGAGCACAGGGATAGGCGAGACTGTAGCTTGAGATTTGTCGGATTTGTGGGTTTAGGCTGGGGAGTGCTAGATTTGGCAGCCTCCAAGAGGGTCGATTTTGGCAAAGTTTGTCCAAGTGGTCAGGGTAGGTTCTTACGGGACAAAGCTGCTGATAGCCACCCCCAGTCTTGGATTTCATGCCAGTTCGGGGGTGCGGTCCGTAGACTTCCTGTTAGAGATGCATCTCCTACTGCATTTTTAAGATTGAGTATGGTTTGCTATTGTCGCAGATCGAGGACCGACGCACACTTGCCTGTGTGGCCGATTGTTTAGCTAGTATCGTGGGATAGCCTGGGTTGAAGTGGGGATAGATTTTGATTCCCCATGACCGAAGAGTATCTTTGCAGGCTAAAAGAGCTCGTGCCCGGATTACAGATGTAAATGTCACCAAGGTTACTTCAGAGGGTTGCGACCCTCTTGGTGGAAGAAATTCTATGTATTCAATGTCATCAGATGCCAATGTATCGACACCCGGGACTCCTTTCAGTAATTTGATAATGTTCGCTCTATTGAGGACGTCGTGATGACCTTTTGATTTATATTCAGGGACAAAAAGGATTTTGGAGCACTGGAGGTCACTGACGGCACTTGGTTGACAATGGCCCTTATCATTTAAGATCTTTTTTTCAATTAGAGGGTCGGGGGCTATTCCAAAATTTGGTAGAGGATTACCTCGAAGCCCATCCGGAGTTGTCAAACAATCCTCTGATGGCTTTAGAGTCTTCTTGAAAATTACTTTTGGATGATGACTTCCGGTGCTTGATGGAGCAGTTTGAATGCAAGAGTATTGAGTGGGTTGGGTGTGAGTAATCGTTTTGATAAACAGGTTTGTGTTTACAGCTTGTGGTTGACCAGTTGCTTGCTCCATGCCGTTTCGAAGCGGTTTTGGTTTTTCAGCAGCCGCAACTTCCTCAGAATTTTGTGCAGAGCTTCTTCGGCCGGGGGGAGGATTGGGTTGGGCCTGATGATATACGAGGGTGGACTGCTGGAGATTTGGTGATAGAGGGGCTGTTGTGGTCAGCTGGTCCTGATTTGATGGAATAAGGTTCGAGACTTGTTCGTTGGCCCGGTTCTTAAACAATGGAAACAGTTTGGAGGATGCAGCCGCAGATATTGTTGTTAGTTTGTTTCTTTGTTTGCGTTGACGTTTTTTCTCTCTCTTACTGAGAGGGTGAAGCGATTGGGAAATTGTCTTGGAGTGGGGTGAGACCAGAGTGGATGACTTAGAATCAGGGTATGCAATGGTGGGGTCGACTGCATTTGTGAGGTCGTTCACAATTTGAGGGCTCAACAACAAGGGCGGAGTCGACTTAGCTGGTGTTGGCAACCCTTGGGCTGTGCAGTATGGCTTAGATGCTGCTGAAGCTTTTGCCTCTTTGCTTTCTGGGATCTCGCAGGCCTCTGATGTCGGTGTCTTGTCATTTGTTTTGACGGAGTCTGTAGACTGTGCAAGCTCCTGAACCTGGCCCTTGCTGGCACTGCCTCCTGACAGTTGTTTGACTTCGTCTAAAACACAGTTTAAAAAGGCTGGAAGTGCTGAGAGGCTGTCAATGATGGGTGAGCAACAGCAGACTGATTGTACCAGGTTTAAAGATGATTGAGCCCTTATTATTAGGTTGTTTAAATTCTCTAATTTGTTGTCGATGCCTGCTGTAAACACGGCTAAGGTATTCAAAAGGTCGACTTGCATATCCAGTTTGTCGGAGTGATAGTTTAGTGCCGTGACTGTAGATTGAAAAGTTTGTAACAGTTGCGGCCAAATGTTAGACATGGATGACAAAGAAGTGGCTTGTGAGTCTGATTCTTGTTTCATGTTAAGTGATTCATCTGAATCTTTGAGAAAAAAGGATAAGTCCAGTAGCAGTTGATCTTTAGGATCTTTTGTGTAGGTTCCTCGTTCGAACTTTGCGGAAACTGTGGCTGCACTTGTGGTCGTGACTATGGCTGCTGCTGTGGCTGCCGTTACACTTGACAACGTTTGCAGTGGGAACAAGGTAATATCCTCCTTCAGGGCCCTTTCCCGTTGGATTACGATGGGACTGGGTGCTCCGAGGCTTGGGGATTGGTTATTTTGTGGGAGTGAGGGACTTGATGGCAGTTGTGGTGTTGACGTGGACATGAGAATATCTGATTGCTGTAGCACGGCGTTAGATATTCGTTCAATTGTTTCAGTCCGAGGATGATTTCTTAAGTCAGGAGGCGTACAGTTTTCCTGAGGTGCGGATAGGCGACAAGAGGAAGACTGCTGAATGACCGGAGAGGTTACCATAGGAAGCGCGGGGGCGTTTTTGAGTCATCCTCAGATGGACTAACGCTAGGATTAGCGCTGGTGGTAACTAGTGACGGTGTGATTTTACTGATCGGTGACATATGAATGATTGCCTCGGTTATTTGTTGGAAATTGCTAATTCTTGGCGCCACCAATGTTTGTGGGGGGGAAAGAGGCTTAACTGATCCAGGTGTTTTTTTAAAGTACTCCAGAATCGAGAGAGGTTGTGTAGTCTTGTGGCACAGCGGAGAGATACGGTCCCTATTACCAACAGGCTCTCGCCCACCGAGGGACAGAACCAGCGGGTCCAGTGAGGACGAGGACATCAGTTGGTTAGAGGCGTTCGCTGCTGCTCCCTCTACCGCTGCTGCCAACTGCTTTAGTTTTTTTTGTTTTGGTGATGAAAGCACCTTCCTTGTTCTCCCGGATCTCATCACTCTATTTTATTTGATTTAACTGCGTTGCCGATATGAAGCCGATGTGAAGCTGATTCCACCTCTACCGGTTTTTGCGATAGACTCACGGGGGGCTCATGTGGCCGGTGGGTACAAGCGGTGCTTCTTAGACACCCCCCCTTTCTTCCACCCCCTCCTCCTCCCTGCCCACACTAACCTGCCCTACGACCCCTGTGGCCCCTGTACCCCCTGCCACCTCGAACAGTTCTATGAGAAATGGATCTGAGGTGGTATATTGCGCATATGGGGGATGTACAGGAGTCCCAACAGGAGGCCAGTAGGGTCAGAGTAAAGATGTGGGCCGGGGTGTCGGACGGATGACGGGGGCTGGGGCTGGGGGGAGCGAAACCAGACCGGACCGGGCTGGGCTTGGCAGTGCAGAGACTGGAACTGAGGCTGCGCGAGGCGGAAGTGGGGTGAGGTGACCAGGGACGGAGCCAACCGAACCAGGTGGATTTGGTAGGTTTTTGGCAGCTGCAGGACAGGGCGGGGCGGCTCAGGACAGGACAGTGCAAGGCGGCGCAGTCACGCTGTCCACCCCCCTCGGACCAGGCACCGTAAGTGAGAGACGGTCCAGGGGGGGGCGGCAAGGCAGCAAGGCAGCAGACAAGCACGGCGCAGCAGACACACTGTTATGCTGATGGTTATAGTGGTGGGCGGGAGTTAGGGACCTAGGACACCGTTGGTCACCGAGGGGGAGGGCGGGGGGCTAAACCCACAAAGGGGAGCTGCTAGGAGTTCAAAAAAACGGAAGACTCACCTTCGCAAGCCTCACCGATCCACAGAAGGGATCCCTGCAGCGTTTCCTACCTCTGCCTCCACCCCTCTCACCTCTCACCTCTCCACACCTCCACACCTCCGCGCCTCGCCGCTGCCTCGCCTATGTCCACCACAGGCCACCACAGACCTCAGACCACAGGTCGCCAGCACTGCCTGCCGGCCGGCGGAACAACCAGCTGAGCGGTCCGCTACCACCACCACTGCCGCTACCGCCGCTGCCACTGGGGCTCCGCCCCCTATGCACCACGCACCACACACTGGCGCACGGCTCGCCCCAAGCTCCGCTCCAAACTCGGTAAACTCCGCACTCCGCACTCAACTCTCCCGTCTCAGGAACAGGAAGTTGGAGACTCTGGGGCATTTCCATCCTCTTGAAAAAAAGTAAAAAAAGATAAAGGACTCCTGGCACAAAAAAGTATAGCCAAATGTCAATTTGAGGAGTTTTTTTACTCAAAATTGTCATTTCGAGAAGGTTTTGATGCTGCTCAGGGATATAACCCTCTCCAGATTGTAGTCGCGGTAGTTCCTGCGCCTTTGGGATCGTGATCTTCACAAAACCCCTATCGGAACTCCGCTGGCACGCTTGAATGACGTGTTCGCGATCACAAACTCTCGTGGGACCATGCGGCCACCTAGCAAATCTCGTGTCGCTCGCGACCAGCTCGGGAAATCTCGTTGGTGATCACAGGCACCCAGTAAGTCGCTCCTGTGCACCCGAAAATGCATTTCAGGTGCGGAAACACAAAAACCGCGGAGTTGCCAAAACTCTGCAAACTCCGCGAGCGGAGCGGAGTTTTACACCCAGGGTTTACTAAAGCTGGTGATCCAAAAATTATAAATCAAGTGTTCCCCAGTTATGACTCTGTAGTGGATCACTATCTTTGAAGGTGCCTTAGTGATATTTTCCTTGACACAAACATTTCCTTCTTACTGCTGTCAAAGTGTTTGTGTATCAATCTACTAAAAAGTAGACAAGGGCACACCAGGCTTATACTGCTCTAATAATCTGTTAGATATTGACTTCCATATCTTCTTCAAGTGTAAATGAAATCTAAGGCTGGACAGATGAAAATGATCAAATTCCGTGGAGAATATAAGAAAGGTCTTTCCTAAGTGAACCACATTTTCTACTTAAGCTATCTCATTGATATATGCAGCATCAGGCACAAAATACCTTTGTACCTCTTCCTCAGACAATCTGCATGGTCTAGGGGTGTTACCTGTGGGATAAGCTGCAGAAACTGGATCATCTCTTAGAAACAAAACATTATAATTCGGGATCCCAGTTTTTTTTTTTTATATCTTTTTATTCAAGATTTCATAGATAAAACAATTACATTTACAACCTTCACTGCCTTGTACACAAAACTTGAATCTATGGATAGGCTTGAACCCCTAAGCATTTTCCTCTCCCTCACCTTTCTTGTCTCTCAGTCCTGGGACTCCACTGTACTGGAAGTATCATCTCTGTAGATGTGGGGTTGTAGTTCATGTTTTGTAGGGGTCAGTCCACAATAGAAGTTCCAATTACTCCAGATCTTTTCCCATTTCCTGAGGCAGCCCCTGCCTTCATATAGATACTTTTTCTGCTTCCATACACCAATCCATTTTCCATTTCTAGGTTTCCAGATCTGGTGAGGTTCCAGCAACCCAGGCTTTGGCAATATTCCTTTTCGCTACAATTAGACCCAAAGTAGTCCACAACTTGTAATATTTAGGGACCTCTCCCTCCCCCACACATTCAGCACATACCTCTTTGCTGAGCTAACCAGTCCAAACTCTCTCACCTTTCTCATCGATTCTGTGAACTTCATCCAGAATATTTTTATTGCAGGGCAAGTCCAGAGTGTATGAAAAAAGGATCCTACCTGCCCACAGCCCCGCAGACACAGATTGAAATCAGCTCTACCCATTTTAGAAGGGCCGTCCGGGAGTGGTATAAGAGCTGAAGTATACATAACTGTACCAACTGATGGTGACATCCAGTAGTACTTTTGAACATCTGGGAGGGGAGTCCCCATCATACCAGTCTCTCGTCAGTTTGGGCAGAGCGATCTGAGGGGGGGGCCGCAGTTCCACAATAATTAACAACTTCCACATCTATCGCCTTGAAATATGCCTTTGAGACCTCGTAAGGGGTGTTTTACAGCATGCACAAAACAATGGCAAAGACGTCATTTAAAATAATGCAGCTCTACCCACCAAGGAAAGTGATTGGGAACACCAGTGTCCCACATCACCCCTCAGTCTTTCCATCAGTGGGGATTGATTCAGCGAATGGAAGAGCTCTGCATCGGATGTTACACACATTCTTAGGTAGGGAAATCCACTCAATGCAGTCTATAACCCACAATCTGGTGGTAGTCTTGGTATCTCACCTTTTAGCAGGTACAGGAGGGCCTTGTGCCAACTGATAACATACCCCAAGTATTTACTAGAATTTGTGTGTATTTACGTTATTCTGGCCACCGTCAACTCAGGGTCAGTAATATAGAGTGGCACATCATCAGCATATAGGGATATTTTGTCCTCCCAAGCACCTCCCCACCTTAGGCCCCTGACCAGCGGGTCTTGTTGCACCCAGGCGGCCAGTTGCTCCAGTGCCAAAGCAAAGATCATTGATGACAGAGGGCAAGCCTGCCTGGTGCCTCGTCACAGTCTGAATATTGATGAGTGTGCCCATTTACCATGATCCTGGCTAGTGGGAATCTAGGGATCAAGCAGACCCATTGTTTATATTGTGGACCAAATCCTAATCTGTCCAGTACCACAACAATATAGTTCTGTTCCATATTGGCATCCAGTGACATTACTAATGCACTTTCACTTAAAGCCTCCATCTGTCCCAGCACCTCATACAGTCACTGGAGGTTAAGCCTTGTACTCCGGCCAGGCATAAAACCTGATTAATCCAGATGGATCAGTAGGTGCATCACCTTTTTCAGTCGTGTTGCCAATATTTTGGCCAACATTGTGTCCTCTGTATTCAACCACAATATGTGCCTGAATGAGACGCAGTCCTCTGGAGTCTTCCCCTCCTTGTGAATAACTACTATGGTAGCAAGTCATTGGTCTGGCAGAAGGGTGCCCCACTCTCTGCCCTCTTTGTATATATATATAATATGTACATTTTTGGCAATAGCTCTGTATAGCTCCACTGGGGTCCGTTAGGGCCCAAGTCTTTCTCTGACTGCAGCTCTCATATTGCCACCTCAATCTCTTCCTCTCCTATATTGTTTCTAAGTCTCTATCATCCTGTGACATTTGTGGAAGACAGATATTCTTGGGAAATCAACCAAATCATCAGCAGTCTTCGTTACCATAAGGGAATGTAGCTGGGTGTAATAGGCACCAAACGCTTTGGCTATGTGTGCCCCCCCAAACCAGTTTACCCACCTCATTCTTAACCTCTACCACCCAGTTCTGG
Organism: Calotriton arnoldi; assembly: GCA_963921515.1. Lineage (NCBI taxonomy): Eukaryota > Metazoa > Chordata > Amphibia > Caudata > Salamandridae > Calotriton > Calotriton arnoldi. The sequence goes on from CAWUFW010001317.1 coordinate 2,148,193, forward strand.
GACTGATCTCTCCTATCCATCCAGGCCTGGAGCTTCCCTACTTTGTTTCCCACATCATACACTCAGGGGTCGATTCCGATTCGGGCCGGAAATTTCCGACCGAATCGGACCCGTGCAGTCCGACCGAACGAGTACGATGCGTCCGTATGTTATCGGACTCGAGTCGGTCGGACTCCCATTGATGTCAATGGGAGCCGGTCGTACAACGCGTACGCGGGCTCCCATTGACTCAATGGGTGCGAGTCGGACAAGGGCGCCCCTACAGCGGGTACGCGGCGAAGCGATTCGCGCCGTACACGCACAGGTAGGGGGACCCATGGGTCCCCCTGTGTGCGACTCGCGCGGCTACGCGTACAGGGGGTCCGACACGGACCCCCAAAGTACGGCTCCGACAGCTCTTACGAGCCGGAGTGCGCGGCTCGGTCGGACTGCTCGCGGCGCGCATCGTACTTACCTGGCCGGGAAACGTCTCCATTGCGCGGTGCGAGTCGAGTCCGAGCGAGTCGGTCGGAGCGGTTCGAGCCGGGAGCGAGTCGGTCGGAGCGGTCGGGACGCCCGGACGAGTCGGTCGGCGATTTCGCATCGTACTCGCTCGGCCGGACCCGCGTACGGTTCGGTCGGGAAACAGGGCTCCGAATCGGATCCGGTAAAGCCGAATCCGATTCCGAGCCCTACCGGCCGAGATCGGAATCGGCCCCTCAGTGTGTGGTAGCTCTATTTGGTACAAGGGAAGCATTGCTGGCAAGGCCTATGTACTCTTGTTGTTTGAGGGTCAGCCTATGATGAACTACAGCACCCAGCCCATCCATGAGGAGGTGCTTTATCTCCATAGATTCCTTCTACTACTTGTATATTTTACCTCTCTTTTTCCACTTGACTCCTGTTATCAGGGAGAGTTCCTGCCCCCTGACCACTATTTTGTATGCCTCCCACAGTGTAAGGGCTGAGTCTACTGTTTCCACATTAAAGGAGTTATATGGTCTCTGAGCCCTTGGTGTTCAGCTAAGGTTAACTTTGTCCATAAAGTCCATAGTATCGGCTACTGCAATGGACCCTTATTACTTTAGTGGGCAGTTTCAGTCTGGTCCCCTCTGGCCTCCACATCTAGGGACTCCCCTGCTTCCTTAGGCACCGTTTTCGGGCTACTTCTCAACCTAGACTCTCAATGCAGTCTTCCAGTATCCTGTGCAGTGTTGTGTGGCACTGTGGGATGCTGTTGTTGTGCCTGCCTGCCACCGACTGGCCTCCATCCATCAAGCCACTTCCAGCACTCATCAGGGGATGTAAAGTACCATGTCTTTCCCTCTGTCGCTGTTCTAACTTTTGCTAGGAACATCATTGAGTATTTGAGTTTTCTCTGCCTTAGTACCTTTTTGCCCTAACAGAAGCTGTGCCGGAGTGTCTGCATGCGGAGTGTGAATTCCGGAAAGATGCTAGTGGTGCCATTTTTTAATTTAATGTACAGACTTTGTTGTGCAGCTTGTAGGATCACATACTGACTCTGATGATTAAAGATGCAGGCTGTAATAGTTCGGAGCGGGGCATCAGGTTGGGGTGGGGAGAGGGAGGCCCTGTGGATGCGCTCCATTGAAAAAAACTTCAAGAGTCCTCTCGGTTTCAGTGTTTTCATGATCATGTTCTCCAGAAATAAGTCAACACTAGGGCCCTCTGCTTGTTCTGGGCCACCAATGACTCTGATGTTATTCCTTCTGAAATTGGTCTTCATTGTCCTTAGGTTTGGCCCCCATTGTCTCAGCATCCATTAGGAGATGGTCCACCTGCTCTATGAGGGTCCGAGTCTCCACTCAGAGTGTAGCCAACAGACCTTCATTTTCCATAACCCTGTCGCCCATTGCGTATATCAGCATGCAGGATTGTGACTTCTGTAGTGACAGAATCAGTTTTGGATCCCAACGACCCACAGACCCCCTAAAAATGCCTTCATTATATCTTACAGGGTAAGTTTGTTACTGTCCTGCATGGTGCCTATGCTCACCACCTGGCACCACGCCAGTGTCAAAGCCTTATTTGCTGCCTTTGGTGAGGCATATCTATCCAGTCTTTTTTGTGCGTACCCTTAGTTCCTTTGCCCCAGGTCATTGTGGCTGTCTGTTCGCCTTTAAGTCACTCTCTGTATGGAAGTGGTACTCACCGCTGCCTGTCGAGGTTGTCACCACTTGCTCCCTTGAGCTCTGTGGCCCCTCAGATTGCCGATGATCTCCCAGAGTGTCTCAAGCTGAGGGCAGTCTGGCTTGGCAAATCGTACATGTCTGTATTTTTCCTACTCTCATGTGTCTGAATAGTTGCTGCGGCCGTCGGTGTCTGCCCCAGCGACTTCTTTAGGATTTGAGGCTTCCTTGCCTCCCAGGATCCCTGCTGCAGATAGGTGCTCGGCTAATCTGAGGTTCAGGAGGGCTGTGCTGCTGGCTTAACGCCCCTCCTGATTGAAAAATATCTGCCCAATTTAGGCTTCACAGAAGTTCTGTCAGGAAAGATAGAAAGACCAATGTTTTGGATGAGGAAGCCTCACCCACAATTTCTGGCATGCTTCATCATAGGCAACATCTCCCCACCCTGTTAGGATGATACCACCAGGGCAGACTCAACCTCCAAAAACATAGAAGAGGGAGCGAGTTAAAGTATAACTGGACAAATGAGGGATCCATATCAGTTAAAAATACCTCAGGGCACCCAGGTTATCACCTTTAATGCTAGGGACCCGATGGATTGAGCCATTATGCTCACATTCTGTCTCTGAACTGTTTTAAATATACCAGAGTTACCCGGCAATAAATGATGAACTTTTTATACCCATATATTATACATCAACACTTTAAAATGAAAATATGAGCATTGTAGTCACATTGATTTATATCTGCAGCTTTAAGCTTAATTCAAAAACTATTTTTTTAACTACCCTAGCTGAGAAAAAAATATTTACCCTCTCTCTCACATAAAATCTCCTTTATGCGCGAACTCCACTTAAACATTTGGGGATGATGAGCCTCAGGCACAAAACACAGCAGCCATCAGTTCATAAAATCCATTAGCTACATGCCATATTTTGCCCAGTGAGTGCAAGATGTACCCAGAAGCATACACATACAGAATTGTCAACACATGTAATGTAGTTCATCACTCCAAGGCTTCCATAAAAACAAGTAAAAGTAATTTATGTTTAAGGCCATCCAACAATCTGCCCTTTTTTTAATGATAATTAAAAGAGCAATCACTCAAAGAAAAAGTAAACAAACACCTTTAGCAAAGTGAAAATGAATTTAACTGAGAACACTTGCAGAGCAGTCATGTGAGCTTACATGATATACTGCTGAAAGCTCACCAGAAGATCTGCGAACAAGAGCTTGTTTTTTTTTCCAATGCAGTGAGTTCCAAGATATGCTACACAGATAAAACAAGCATTGGCAAAGTCAATAGGTCTTATCTACTAGACATGAGCTGTTTGTTATCTCAATATTAGCCATGTTGTACAGCAGCATGGCTGTCACGCAGGCTTAAAAAAAAAGCTTTGCCAAAGACAATATGTCTCAATACCTTTGTCAATGTGTTTAGCCATGCTGTACAGCCATGTGGTTGCTGTGCAGCAGGGCTCAAAGCAAGAAAAAAAAGCTATATGATGCAGCGAGCACTGGCTGAGGCATAGCACTTTTCTTTTCATTTTCAGCCATTTTGCACTGCCTGTCAATTACTTCCAACCTTAACACTGGTCTTGACAAGTACTTTACTGTGTTCACAACCTGGGTGAAAGTTGCTCTAAAATATTAATTTTGGATTAGGGAACATAGAGAGATGTTTAACATAACTTTCCCTTTGTTCAAAAGGTACAGAGTGCAAATTAAATATTAATTTGACCATTTTTGCTCATGTTAGAAATGGGAGTCTCTAGTTGGCAGAGATAGGTACCTTTGTCCAAATAGGGACCCTTGCTTCTAGTCAGGGTAAGGGGGATACACTCCTAAAATAACCCCTGCTCACCCCCTTGGTAGCTTGGCACGAGCAGACAGGCTTATCTCAGAGGCAGTGTGTAAAGCATTTGTGAACAAATACAGTAATACAGTGAAAAAACTACAAATGGACACCACACCAGTTTAGAAAAATAAGTCATCTTTATCTAAACCAAAACAAGACCAAACGACAAAAATCCACAATACAGTATTAAAAATATGACTTTCAGATGGTAGAAATAGTTCAGTTCAAGCAAAATTGCATATACGACACGTTTCTCACAAAGTACCTGGGATGCGTCATGCAAACAAACAAGACGGGCTGCAGGGAAGGTGATGCGTTGGTTCCTTACACACAGGGAAGGTGATGCGTTGGTTCCTTGCTTAAGGGGAGGTGATCCGTCGGCTCCTTACTGCAGCGTAGGGGAGGTGATGCGTCGGTTCCTTACCGAAGAGGAGGTGATGCGTTGGTTTCTTACTGCGTGGGGAGGGGATGTGTCGGTTTCTTACTGCATCCCCCAACGATACGATATGACAGACTTGGCGCCGCGATGCGACGATCCGGCGACGATGCGTGAACTCGTGCAGCCGCACAGCAGGTTTTACGTCGAACTCGATGTGATGATCTCGGACTTCGGAGATCGGTGCACTCGATGCGGCGTGCGCCGATTTCTCGAGCCGCGGCAGGCGATGTGACACTTTCTTTGGCGATGCGTCGGAAACAGGTGCGGATGCGTCTCGCTTCTTCGAAGTTGCGTTGATTTTCCAGCTCCCAGCGGAAAACAGTCTCCAGAGGTCCAGAACAGCAGCAGGCACCTCTTTGCAGATTAGAATTCCCAGCAAGGAAATTCAGGGGAGCTGGTGGGGAAGTCTTTGTGTTCCCTGAGACTTCAGAACAGGAGGCAAGCTCAGTTTCAAGCCCTTGGAGATCTTCTTTCAAGCAGGTGACAAAGCAAACAGCAAAGTCCTTTTCTCCTTTACTTGGCAGCAAGTAGCCACTGCAGGCCAACCCCAGACAGCAAACAGCAGAGGGGCAGTATTCCTCCTCAGCTTCTCCGGCTCTTCTCCTTGGCAAAGGTTCCTCTTGATTCCCAGAAGTGGTCTAAAAGTCTGGGGTCTGGGCCCCTCTTTTTATACACCAAAATCCTTTGTTCTCTGAAGGCAGAGAGTGTCTGTACCCAGCCAAAACCAGTTCTGTCCTCACTGGTGCAGCTTCCTGGGAGGAGGTCGAGACATCATTGTTGAAGGCAGACCAGGCCCATTCAGGTGACAGGAAATCTCCTCCCCCTACTCTAAATGCAGGCCAGGTCTATTCAGCCCAGCCCTGACTCATCAGACTTCTGGAGCCGCTGCCCCTCTCCAGCCCCTGTCATCCAAAAGCCAGACATGCAATACACAAACCCAGCAGAGGCACACTGGATGGTTAGGCAAGAAAATACCTACTTTCTAAAAGTGGTATTTTCAAACACAGAATGTAAAAATCACCCTCACTAAAAAATGCATTTTAACATTCTGAGTTCAAGCATAGTACACTGTATTTTTCTACCTTGTTCCCAGGGCCAGTTATGTTTATAAGATGTTATAAACAAACTCCCCATTCTGTCCTATGGGATCAGGTAGCCTTGCAATAGTGAAAAACGAAATTGGCAGTATCTCACTATCAGGACATGCCACACACATCAGGGCATGTCCTACCTTTCACATACAATGCACCCTGCCCACAGGGGTACCTTGGGCCTACCTTAGGGGTGACTAATATGTAGAAAAGGGAAGGTTTAGGGACTGGCAAGTGTGTGCACTTGACAAGTCGACATGGCAGTCCAGACTGCACACAGGCTCTGCAATGGCAGGCCAGAGTTACATTTACAGGCTGCTTCTGTGGGTGGCACAATCAGTGCTGCAAGCCCACCAGCAGCATTTGATTTACAGGCCCTGGGCACTAACGGTGCACTGTCCTAGGGACTGACTGGTAAATCAAATAGCCACTCATGGAAACACCAATCTATAACAGTAATTTACAGAGGGAGCACTTGCACTTTGGCACTGAACAGCAGTGGCAAAGTGCCCAAAGCATCTAGACCAGCAAAACAGAGTCCGACATACAGCAAAAACACAGGAGGCAAGGCAAAAAATGCAGGGGAGACCCACGCCAATGGTACCAGGTCTAACAGCTCTCCTTCAATGTATTTTTGCAACATTTAAAGCTAGACTTATTAAGATTCAGGTTTTGAAGTACCCTCTTGAGTCAATTATTTACTCTACTGGCAAGCCTGGCAGTTTAAAGCCTATACCAGCCAATAGGGCCAAACTGAGGAGATTAACCTTATCCTGGTAGAGCAAGACCATGTGAAATATGCATCGGTAGTTAACTCACACTTCACTGACAAGTCTGGTCATACCCGTGGACAGGGAAATAAGGAAACATGAAGGACTCTGAAACCAGTGCCACCAGTGATCCCTGTGAAGTTTTGGAGGAAAGGAACCAGTTTTGCTGTGTCAGTTAGAGGTGGAGCTGACACCCAGGAAGAGATGTTGGACTAACCATTTGATGTCATCAACTTAGAAAATCTTATGATGCTGTGCAGTTGAAGGGGCAAGTTGGGGGGAGGAGGGTCTGTCTGGGGTGGAAGGATTAAGTGTAATATCTGGATTCAGCAGAGACACCCACCTTCTAGAACTCTCCACCTCCACTTTTAAAAACCTGAACAAGCAAAACATTCTGAGAGAAGAGGGAACTACAGAAGAAGAAGGATGAATCCCTACCAGGAGTTGACTCCAGGATTGTACTTGTTTGCACTCTGGCTTCCTCCCTCCCTGTGGAAGACAGTGGAGGGTTAACTTGCTGGGGACCCTGAAAGAGAGGATGCCCCTGGAACTTCTGAAGACAGATTCTGGCAGGAGGTGCCAAAGGAAGGGGTACCCCAAAACTGCTTCAAGACAAACAGGTTCCCTGTAAGTGGGTAAGAGACCTTGGGACCTGGGGAGTGAAGGCAGGCTCTGTGGTCTGCTTTGAAAGCCATGGGGTGCTGCTTCTGAGAGACTCCAAGACAAAGAGACTGATAGAAGATGAAGGGGCAGGTGCACAGTATTTTCTAAAGCCACAGACACTGAAAAAAGTGTACCACTTAGAGCCGTTTGAATAAATCCCATGGAGAGGGCCAATACCCGAAGGAATCATCAGGGATTTGAGCGTGTGGCACTCTTCACTCTTAAATCCCCGTCAGGGAGGACTTGGCTTAAGGGAACTAGATTGGTCCTGAGGAGGGTCAGTGCCCTGGGGTGCTCTTGTGGGGAGTGGGAAGAGTTACCTCACCTTATAAAGGAACTCAGAATTCAGTCTCATTCCTCTCTATTGTCATGGTATCCCTTGGTGACTTGCATATCCTTATAATATATGGCAGGGGATACTTTATGCCATATATTACAATCAGTTCAAACAGACTGATTAATGTTCTGGTCATCGGACCCACACACAGTCTAGTCTTCAATATCCATCACAGAGACGCATCTGCCTGTAACATGTTCTGATGGCACAGAGTCATTTTTGGGGGATGTTTCAAGACATTTATTATTTTGCATAGTTATAGCCTGCATTTGTTTGAGTGCTTTCTCTTGCTAATGTCTGCGTAGAAACTTAGCATACATTCAGATCACGACACATTTTTGACTGGTGCTATTACATGTACTTTGCTTGTAAGTAAACGCACTGCTTGGAACAAACACCTTTTACCATCATATTATGGGAGCGGTATTCTGGAGGATGTAATGTCTCGCAAAAAAATGTGTGCACATTTGTTGTGTGCCATTTTCTTGTGGTGGTGACGTGTTCTTGGAGTTAGCAATGGCTGGACACCGGTAACATGAGTTACCGGCCCCACTGGAATGAAGGGGACACTTGCAATAATAGCCTATATGTGATACTTCCCTGTACACTTTTCCAAGTTGATAGGTGCAAGTCATTCGGACTGCGACAACTCAAATTTCGTATGTGGTTATTTCTATAAACATACATTCCTTTGTCACACAAATATATAGAAAAATTATATTTGGTTTTTTTGTGCGTCTAAAGAAAACCACATTGGTTACAATATGGATATACCCTGAAAAATGTGTTGTCTAAAAAACACAACAGGGCGTGTTGAGACTTAAATCAATTAGCTACTACTTAAAAACAACTCTTCTTCATGTCATCAACGGAAAGCTTGATATTGCGTTTTGAAGAGCTTTTGCGGTACATACCTTACAATAGCAGCGGGGTGGTTTTGGAATCTCCACTTTTTCAGTTAAAAATATTATGCTGTTAATCTATAATTTGAATCTTTCGTATCAGAATGTCTGGGAACTCTTAAGGCGCATCTAGTGAGCCAATCAGGACAGAAATGTGTCTATTATCAAGTTTTAAACCCGGTGTGCTTGTTTGAAGTTATCCAGAAAGGCTTCCACAATCTCCGCCGTCGTTATCTCCAATCACTCCTGTATGAGATATGCCAGGCCTCAATTGCTTATCATCATCCGTTGCCTTCAAACGATAATTCGGGCAGGATACATATTAGCACACATTTTATTTCTTCAGCACGTGGAAATATGCCCTAGAATAATGAACTGCTGGGGTGTGAAGAAATGCTTCGTTGAAAGGCAGAGGGAACGAAGCCAAAAAGCGCATCAGCCGAGCATCACCGATCTAATGGTTTATTAGCAGAAAGTCAAATACTTTCCAGAGCGGGTCAGACGGAAGCACAATACGGCTTGTTATCAGTTTAATGGTGCTCTAATGGTTACAGCGGGCAAATAATATATTGCAAGCCCGGATCCAAAATTGAATCTATATTTAATGCTATATTTACTCTGTTAAATCCAAAAGGTTATTTGATCATTTCTTTGGTCGTGAAGAGGAAGGGACGGATTTAGACTGGAGGTACATTTACGGAACTCACAATAAAAACGCCCCTGAAGGAGTGGTACATTTTCTGTGCAGGACAGGCTGAGGAGGTTGAGGGATTTCTGTGCAAGACTTCCACGCTTTACATGGCAATCTTGCTTATAAATAGGGCCTTTTAAAATGGTAGTGGCGGTCTCTCTCCATTTCCAGCGAAATGTTGCCCACCAACTCAGGGCCTTATTTACAAGCCCCTTGCGCCGCCGGTGCGTCACATTTTTTGACTCACCGGTGGCGCAGTGTGCTGGCCCATATTTCCAAGGCCACGCAAAGCCAACCTACGTGGCTTTTCACAGCCTTGTAAATATGGCCCCTTTTCGCGCGTCACTTTGCGTGAAAGGGGCAGGCCATGGGTGTTGCGGTGGGTCTTCCCACGCAACACCCATGGAGTCTGCTGCATTCACAGATTTACATAATTTCGTAAACCCTGGAATGCATCAGAATCCTGTGCCTCCCTAGGGTAGGCTTGATGGAGGCGCAACGAGGAGAAATACTTTTATTTCTCCTCGTTTCCTCTTTCTATGTGTACTGCATTCTGCAGCACACATAGAAAGAGGAAAACACCATCAAAAATTGTTTTTGTGCAGGAAGGTGTCCCTTCCTGCACAAAAACAATTATCCTCGCAACGCAGGCACCCTTGCACTATGGTGCAAGGGTGCCTCCGTTGGTGCATGGGAGCCAATTGTGCGCCAGCTCTGGGGAAAGCACAGGGATGCATCACATTGTTGTAAATATGACGCATCCCTGTGCTTTTAAAATGACGCAGCTCGGCACAGCAAAATGGCTAGCAGCGCCGCGCTATTTTGTTGTAAATGAGGCCCTCAGTGTTAATTCGTTATGGTGGAGCCTCAGACACAGATCACTTTCCCACACACTCTAAACTTCCAAAGTGCCATACTCCATTGTTAGAGTTGGGTGAGGTTGTATGTCACTATATCATGATCAAGAATATTGGCCTACAAAAGAATTGCATGCAATAAATTGCCTACCACTATATCGTCAAGATAGGTATATATTTGCTATTCTTATCTCGCGTATAGTCTAGATTTATCACTTTAACCACCGGTCATAGGATGTTCTACTACTACCTGCCTCTAGATTGGTCAATTACATCTTTCCTGTACCATAGCATTTCCATGCAAGACCCTGGAATACAGACTGACTGAACGTGACTCAGTTGAATCCCTCGTTGACGAATGTGTATGTTGTGAATTGTTTCTGGCTGCACTTTTTGACAAATGCTAAAAAAGAACAAGCATTTGCAATGCATCGGTCTCGCCTTTGGGACCTTATATGTATTTAATAATGCAGCATATTAGCCTGGGTGCTGAAACATCTACTGTTCTTTAACATGGAGGGAAAATAAGCACCAAACTGCGTGACACGCCAGGGATGGGAACATATGGAGAGAAATATTGCCTTTCAGCTGGAAATAGTAAAGTCCAAAGCTCTGTTTTTAATATAGTTCTTTCACAGTCTCATCATTTCACAACTGAATCATTTTTAATATTATATACAACGAATCCATAGTTGTTGCTTATGTTATGCAACTAACAATTATTGACAAAACCAATACTCCTGGCTTGTTGTAGGTGTAATGTTAGTTATTGTATTATATATCTGGGTACAATGACAGAAGCAGCAAAATACCAGTCGGGCGGCCCACTATGCTAAGCATAGATTTTTAGCTTAGGCGTTTTTCAGCCACGCCATTAATTATATCGGCCACGCTCCTTTGAGAGAACCCCTAGTTTTTTCATCCCACTTAAAGCCCTGTTTGTAGGATTCTTGTAGGAGCCCTGTTTGTAGGATTCTTGTAGGAATGCATACAGGCAGTGCTTAATCTGTGCCGGTGCTTTCCGGTGCTCAGCACTGGCACTTATTTCACAGGGCCGGGACTATCAATTTCTTCACCTGATTGTCCATCCCAGTAAGTCCTGCCCGAAGCCAGCCTTAAGACACAGTGAGCCGCGAGAACCGGATCATTGCTGGTAAGTGAGCAGGCTTCTGTGTGACTGGATTCAGGCTCACGCTGCTGGCATACTCCCGCCAAGACCCACGCGAGTCATACCTTCGTCATAACCTCATCATCGTCACCTTCCTGAATGCCCCTTCCCAGTACTAGACTCGCTCCTGCCCCGCTGGGTCCCGTTGCTCATTACCGCTCAGTGCTGTTTCCACTACCTGTGACTTTCTGTCCCACGCTTCCGCCACCCTTACTCTGGGCTTCTGAGACTGACTCAGCACCGCTACGAGAGCGGTGTGTGTAGACCCAGTTGCCCCACAATCTCCTCACACACACAGGTTAATGGTTGGGGTTCAGTGGTTCACCTGACAGGCCGGGCAGTGTTCCTCATGGGGGCTTACTCTTGGCTACTCAATGACCGATTACCTCATGGCGTCGCGAGGTGGAGCTAAGCTGAAGAGGCACGACTTTTCTTATCTGCACAGCTCATGTATCTTCCCAGGTGCTGACACGGAAAGAAAATCCTCTCTGTTTTCTAGGAAGTCGTCTCTTACTCTCAACCACGTAAATCGCGAAAAGTAAACACACTTTTTCTCTACTTCTGCGGTGGACTGTATCGAAGCAAGCAGTGGCGCCGGCATCCACTAGCAGGGAGGCAGCTCTGCTTTTCTTTCAGCAGCAGCACCTGAAGAGAAATAAGGGATGCACATGAAAGAAAAAAAATCTGTGCTCTCTCCACCAAGGAGAGAGATACCGATGGCCTTATTGTCAGCACAACTTAGTAGAAAATAAACGCGATTAAATTACCTTTCCCTCCCTATGGGCCAATGTCTGCGGTTCAGCCTCAGGCAGTAATTGCGGTGGCGTGCAATAAACAGCTGTTATTGTATGTTAAAACCAAAACAATTAGGAGGTAAGGAACAGTATGAAAGTAACTGTCAGTTGGCCAAACGCTTACTTTTACAGCAAGTCTTTCAAGTTGCAAGCTGTTTTGGAATAAACACAACAGTTAAGAGTTGTTTCTCATGATAATGAGAGATGTTAAATTATAACGGAAACAGTGGAAGCGTTGGCCACTAAAACACAGGCATCAGATGGGACATCAGTATGTGACCTGGAAGGGATGATAGATATCGTTTAAGAAACAAAAACTATGCATGTCACGTAGAAATGTCAGCATTATGGGCACATCCTCCCTGCTGCCGCAATGACCAGAGTCAGTACACGCGATCGCCATGACAATCCAAGGTGGTAGTAAATGTCTCATACACTGAACACACAAGCACACCAGATTCAACTATTGGAAAACAACGTGTCTTGGGAAATGGGTGATATCTTGCCAGTCCACTGTATCATCAAAGCTTTTGGTATGAAGTATGGCCCCTCAAAGTAGAGAAAACCGGCAAAGCACAAGGACATTTTTCTTTACAATCCTTTCCTTTGTCATTTTTTTTCATATTGATTGTTTTAACTGATCGTTAAAAATAATTGTTCCTGGAGGATTCACACTGTAAATACAATTATTTCAGGGTATATTAAAAAGGCTTCAGTCTGTTTTTAGAAACATCACTGTGAGTGATATTTTAGGAGCGTTCATGCAGTTATAGAGTAGTTATTTTAGAATCATTATTTCAGATTAAACGTTTTGAAAGCTATTTTAGGATCCACCATTTTTAAGTGGAACTTTGTGTGCGCAAGCGTGTTTGCAAGTCAGTCTATGCCTGTGTGCGCGCGCTTGTAAGTCAATCTATGCCTGCGTGCGCGTGCTTGTAAGTCAGTCTATGCCTGCGTGCGCGCGCTTGTAAGTCAGTCTTTGTCTGTCTGTGCGGTGAGTGTGAGTATGAGGCATCTGACTGTATCTCTGTGCTTGTGTTTAAGTGACAGTAAAAACAGGTCTATATGACGATGAGTTTCTTCTAAATTTGAAGACTCTTTCAAAGTTGAAAACATTCCCACAAGAACCTTTAACACCCCACCCCCCATCCGCAGACTACCCCGAACTTTTCTTGGCCTCCAATTAAAGAGTTTTGCTTCCTTTACTTACCAAATCATAGCTTGCAGCCCACTAGTAAGTGGAATATTTAACCACTAGTTGTTGATAAGAGGATTTTCTCACAGGCAAACGTTTTACAGAGCAGTTTTGGGCTCATTGTTGCCACTCTGGACTGCCCTTGGCTCTCTTGTAGCATATATTGCTGTTTCACCCAGTGCTCACTTTGAGCCGGTGGTTGCAGGTGGAGCCACCGGCACTTATTTTGGGGCACTAGCACTTATTTTTGCCCATCACACTTTGACCTAGAACAAAAGAGAGAAAAACACAAAAGGGGTAAAGGAGGACGAAGAGAAAGATAGAAAAGTGACAAAGGGAGGAGATGACAAAGAACGTGCAGGAGTGAAATAGAGGGGCAGGGAGTGTCTGGTGATGTGTTAAAGATGCATGAACGGCGCTCAAACCTACCCAGCCTTGGTATTCGGCACCAAGACTTTCTGCAGCGCTGGCGACGGCAGCTACTGAGCAAATTTTTTAGCCCCGGCACTTAATTTTTTACAAATTAAGCACTGCCTACAGGAGAGTAATATGATGACACACCTACTAGGGCAAAAATAGTAGGACAATACGGTGTGTCTGCACCCTTTAGGGAGGCCCTAAGCAACCTTCCAGTAAGCATGGTATCCTATAGCCGATTAGTATAAACAGATCCTATACAATGTTGCCTTACCCCTAGGAAATTCCTATGATTGTTTAAAAGGGGAGCTTTGAGGCACATCTGCCTGTGTGGATTACTCCCATAGGGCAGTCATTAGAAGAAAATATTGTTCCACGAATCCCTCAGCTTTCCAAGCCAGCATTTGTTTCGCGTGTGAACGATGGCGCGCGCGGCTGAACCACAGTTGTGCCTGCAAGTCCGCTCAGACAACCTTCATTGGAGAGGCGGGATCCCGCCGTTAGACGACTGGATGTAATAATCGCAGCGAGCGGGGCTGAAATGTTATTGGTCTGACGCTATGTTACCGTGACAGCGTTAACACTAAATCAAATTCAATTAGGCAACGCTTGCTAATGAGGTATGGTGCTCTCCAAAGGGCACGGCGGTCCACAATCTTGGGACGGCAGCAGCACAGTGGAGGCCTCAGCGTTACACACAGCACGGAGACATGGTGGCGGGGGCCATGGGGGGGGGGGTGCAGGGGCAGTGGGAAAGTAGTTCTTGTTATCAATCACAGCAGCAGTTTCCTGTGACGATCCGAAGCAATATACCATTAAAGGGACGTATTTCTCTCTTTTACTTTGTCATGGGGAAAAAAACTGCTATTAAAAATTAGAAATGCACAAATAAAATATAAATAAACAAATGTGTAAATTGTGCTTAACCACTGACTAAAGAAGAGGTGACAAGATTATTGCGGAAGGGACATGCGGAGGGTAAAATAAAGATAACATAAGAGAGAAAACGAGCGAGAGGAGGAGAGTGGCTATGAAAATCAGCGTGGAGGGGTTTTTCATCTTGAAGTACCCTTGAACCAATTTGTAAAAAGAAAAAATGAATAAAGGCACATAAAACTTGTGGTTGACAGAATCACTGTATACATGTATTAAGAAAGAGTTTGGCCAGATGCCTATTGATCATTTTTTATCTACCGTCATGCGTCTCTTTTGGAACATAATGGTATGATCCTTGAAATGATTGTCTTAATTCTGAGCAATAATTTCTTTCTTTTCAATCAAGATTGGTATCATCAACAGCAGGGCCCGGCGATGGGATCTAAATTCGCGCCTTCCTATGCGAACCTGTTCATGGGTTGGTTCGAGAAACTGTATGTGTGGTCCCATGATGCTGGACTTTGGACAAAAGACGTCTTTTTTGGGGGGCGTTACATTGACGATGTCCTTATGATTTGGACAGGATCTGAGAATAATTTACGTAAATATTTTGATTACCTAAATCAAAATCCGTTCAATGTACGCCTCACCATAAATAGGTCCAAAACCAAGATCCATTTTTTAGACCTAGAATTGTATATTGAAAATAATAAACTTAAGAGTAACCTACATAGAAAGGAAACAGCTGTCAACAGTACACTGCATTTCAATAGTGCTCACGCTGCAAACACAAAACGTGCCATACCCTTCGGAGAACTGATTCGAGTTCGAAGGAATTGCAGTGATGATGTACAATTTGAAAAACAAGCACATGACTCACTGCAACGGCTTAAAAGGAGAGGCTATAGTGATCAATGCCTAAACCAAGCTTTAAGACGGGTAAGGGGTATTAAGAGAATGGACACACTAAAGCCTAAAAAGAACATGGGATCTATTAAAAAAGAACGCCTGGCTTTTATTACCACCTATTCTAAACTTAATAATGACTTGTTTAAAATCTTACATAAACATTGAAAAATTCTTAAAGGTGCACCAGGTGTGGGATCCCTCCTTGCTGATAAACCCCAAATAACCTACAAGAGATCAGGCACTTTGAGGGAGACATTATGTCCCAGCTACACAGCGACCAGACCGACGGCTGTTGGTAACTGGTTGGGTCGCCCGAAAGGTTTCTTTACGTGTGGAAACTGTAATGTTTGCCATATGGGTCTCAATAAAACTGTACGTTTCTCATATAACAATAAGTATGTATATGAGATCAAACAGTTTATGAATTGCCAGTCAATGTATGTGGTCTACGTCATTATATGTAATTGTGCAAAAATCTATGTTGGCAGCACAGTGAGACAGCTAAGAACACGCATTCAGGAGCACCGGAGAGCATGTGTAAATAATGACAGTACCAATGCCATGGCTTCTCATGAGTGCAACTCAGGTGTCCCTAAAGCAAATTTCAAATTCCATGCCATCGATTGTGCTCCAGCAGATAGGAGGGGTGGCAATAGAGAGCTGCACCTTAGACGACTGGAGGCTCTTTGGATTTGCAAATTAAGAGCAGTGGGTCTTGGTCTAAATTGTGATAATGAAATGCACTATTTATTGTAACGAAAGGACAATTAGTTCTCTTTCTTGTTATTACTGCTCTGTGTATGATCTGATAGTGATGGGTTCTTTTTTGTTTACCCACAAATTTCTGGAATAATGGGTCAGATGTTTTGGTTATGTGCTGGTGACGTACGGTCATCATGTAATGCAGTTAAGAGGTCTCAATCCCATGTGCAAAGTGCTTCTGAACTCCCCACCTTGTGATGATGCGAGGGGGCATTATATGTTTAAGAAATGTTGTTTGTCCAAGAAGTGTTCTTTTCCTCTTTGTATGTGATTTTTTTGATTAATTGGTACATAATGGTGTTGTTTGTATGAATTTTTAGTCACGTATAGAGTATTCGCTAGATGTTAAATGGCTAATTAGAATGCCAAGTATGTATAACAACTTGAGATTATTGAATATGTACTGCTATGAGATGACCTATGTTTGTACTTAGTGATGAACAAAACTGTTAATGAGAGTAGTGTCTTCTTCTTCTCCTCTTCGGTTGGGTTTATTATGTACCCATAATTGCTGTTTTTATAGTATTTTTAACTAATCTACAAAGTGTCTTTTAAGAAAAATTACTAATGATTACTAATATGTTAAACATGTACATTTAGGTGCACATAATGATACTGAATAAGTATTAGTGTACTGTAAGCGAGTGTTCAATTGTTTTTAGAATGATACTCATGACCACTAAAATGCACTATACGTGCACTTCATTAAATAGATTGTGTTTTTTTATATATACACATGTGTGCTATGATGTGATTCTAGTGCCAACCTGGTTCTTCACAGTTCTATACACTTTGGTGTTCTATCTTTCTTTTCTTTGCCATCACTTATTGGCAGTATCATAGGATATGGGAGTAGACTTTTGGAATATTTCCCAACGTTGAGGTTACATAATTTACAATGATATATTGACGTGAATATAGAGGTATGTGTCACGTTTCTTGGTATATCTTACGTGCATAAGGAGGCATTGTTACGTCTTTCGGTATAATTAGATAAAGTGTATGGCAACAAGTTTGCGGGTATTTGACACTGTCCGGTTATATTCACATCATCCGTAAGATTTGGGTATATGAGCATGCCACACATACCATGGTCCCCTCTCTTCTTTCCGAACTGGCGCATAAAACATAAGACATGCGTGATTTTAGATGTGCCGCTTACATGTATATTTCTACAATAAGCGGGCACGTATACTTGATGATTTTTGTCATTTTAGTTTTTTGTTTTGATTAGAGTTCATTTAAAAAAAAAATTTCTTTACGAGCACAGGCTTTGGGGCAATGTATTTGTGTCAATAAAGCTTTTGGAAGCTTTGACACTTTTGACGCATTAACGTGCTGTACGCACGGCGTGAAACGGGCTAGGTGATTGGCTTTATCTAGCCATGTGATACGCGAGGTGGTTACACACTATTTCCGTGTTGGCGGGAGCGTGAAAGATCGCGTCCCACCAAGCGTTTCTGAACCTTCGCGTCTACCATCTGAAAATTCTATGTGAGTACGGGTTTCTTTAAATGTGCGTTAGAAGTATGGATGGGGCTTTTTCCGCTGTAATTGGGGAGTCGGAGTGATGGGGATGGCTTGGTTTCTTAGAAGCCACTTTTGATGTGTAAAATTGAGTACATATCATTGTACTAGTATCGGGTACCATCCTGATTTTTAACTTAGCGCGGAGCAAAGTACGGCAATCTTTTCACATGCTCTTAGTCAGGCCAGATTGGTTAGTAGGTTGGGGATTTTAACTACGTACATGCCCCGATCGTATTTCCCAAGATATTAGTGCTTGTGCGGTTTAAAAGTAGAAATGCGCTTACCAAGTACGTGTTGGTGCGTTTTGTTTTGTTTTATATGGGTGCTGCGTGGCTGGATCTACGCATGTGGTTGTTATTCAACCTGCTGGTTCGTTTCTGTTGGGGCCGTGAATGAGTATAGAAAACGAACGATTTTGGCAACAATATTAGCTGGAGTTGAGAGCTGCCATACCGTAGGAGTGTGAGGACCTTAAGCGCTCTTATGGGATGATGCAATATCACCGTTCTCCGCTAAACTGAAATATATATTAGATGGACTTTATATCCATAAGTATGCTTTGCGCAACTTTGAGTAAATTTATGTTTTTTCCAGCTATTTTGTTTCAACTTATCACAGTTGCCAACTAAGGGGCCGATTCCGATCTCGGTCGGAGGCGCACCCAATACCATTCGGTAAGGAAAAAAGCCATGTGAATGCCTGTTTCCCGACCGATCCGTACATCATACCGAAGGAGTAAGTACGATGCGCACAACAGCACAGAATCCGGCCGAGTCGTACTCACCCAATCCAGGTCCTGTTCTCCGACCGAGGCGAATCCGGAAACGCAGAATCGAGTCGCACGGAAGGGATAATGCAGCCCCATCCGGCCGAACAAGTACGATGCGCTTTCCGTACGTGCCGAACCCGTCGCTACGCACGGCACGTCAAAGCATCCGGGAGAGGCGCACATAAGCTCCGATTCGCGCCACAACACGATCCACGGCTACGAGGCGAACGAGAAAGACGAACGACACGAACCAACCATGAATCCCTTCGTCCCGATCCTACCAATATTCTACATTTACTACCGGAACAGGCACGGACGCGTACGGCGCAGAAGGTAAGTCAGACACCAACCACAAAACACATACAACACGTACACGACACATCACACACACACAGAGGGATGCAGAATTTACTTGCAACAGCAGCACCATAGGGGCGGGATGCCCAACACCAATGCCACATATGCACACAGGGGCCTGGATGCGCACCACCACCACCACCCCTACCCAGGGGGGGCCGGATGCCAACCACTACTACCACCCTTAGCCAGGGGGGTGCCAGATGCCCACCACCACTACCACCCTTACCCAGGGGGGGCTGGATGCCTACCACTACTACCACCCTTAGCCAGGGGGGTGCCAGATGCCCACCACCACTACCACCCTTACCCAGGGGTGCTGGATGCCTACCACAACTACCACCCTTACCCAGGGGGGCTGGATGCCTACCACTACTACCACCCTTAGCCAGGGGGTGCCAGTTGCCCACCACCACTACCACCCTTACCCAGGGGGCTGGATGCCTACCACTACTACCACCCTTACCCAGGGGGGCTGGATGCCTACCACTACTATCACCCTAAGCCAGGGGGGCTGGATGCCTACCACTACTACCACCCTTAGCCATGGGGGTGCCAGATGCCTACCACTACTACCACCCTTACCCAGGGGGGGCTGGATGCCTACCACTACTACCACCCTTAGCCATGGGGGTGCCAGATGCCCACCACTACTACCACCCTTAGCCAGGGGGGGCTGGATGCCTACCACAACTACCACCCTTACCCAGGGGAGCTGGATGCCCACCACTACTACCACCCTTACCCAGGGGGGCTGGATGCCTACCACAACTACCACCCTTACCCAGGGGGGGCTGGATGCCTACCACTACTATCACCCTAAGCCAGGGGGCTGGATGCCCACCACTACTACCACCCTTACCCAGGGGGCTGGATGCCTACCACAACTACCACCCTTACCCAGGGGGGCTGGATGCCTACCACTACTATCACCCTAAGCCAGGGGGCTGGATGCCTACCACTACTACCACCCTTAGCCATGGGGGTGCCAGATGCCCACCACTACTACCACCCTTAGCCAGGGGGGCTGGATGCCTACCACAACTACCACCCTTACCCAGGGGGGCTGGATGCCCACCACTACTACCACCCTTACCCAGGGGGGCTGGATGCCTACCACAACTACCACCCTTACCCAGGGGGGGCTGGATGCCTACCACTACTATCACCCTAAGCCAGGGGGGCTGGATGCCCACCACTACTACCACCCTTACCCAGGGGGGCTGGATGCCTACCACAACTACCACCCTTACCCAGGGGGCTGGATGCCTACCACTACTACCACCCTTAGCCAGGGGGTGCCAGATGCCCACCACCACTACCACCCTTACCCAGGGGGCTGGATGCCTACCACTACTACCACCCTTACCCAGGGGGGCTGGATGCCTACCACTACTATCACCCTAAGCCAGGGGGCTGGATGCCCACCACTACTACCACCCTTACCCAGGGGGCTGGATGCCTACCACTACTACCACCCTTACCCAGGGGGGCTGGATGCCTGTCACTACTACCACCTCTACCCATGGGGGGCTGGATGCCTACCACCAACACCACCCCCACTCATAGGATGGACAATGCATGACACAACCAGCACACCACAACCTAGGGAATGCAAGAAAAAGACATCCCCCCAACACCATGATAAGCGTGTGTAGACTGTGTCAAATGCCTACAACACTGAACATGACTTTGAACATACAATGTTACCCCCTATCACATGTGCCACACATATATGTGTGTGGCCCCCACAATGCAAGCAGGCCATGACCATTGTGGCAATGGGGTCCAAACCCCCATCATCACAGTGACCAAAATGTAAGTGTGGGGTCCATAGCTGAAGCACATTTTGAACATTGTGGCAATGGGGTCCAAACCCCCATCATCACAGTGACCAAAAGGTAAGTGTGGGGTCCATAGCTGAAGCACATTTTGAACAGTGTGGCAATGGGGTCCAAACCCCCATCATCACAGTGACCAAAATGTAAGTGTGGGGTCCATATCTGAAGCACATTTTGAACAGTGTGGCAATGGGGTCCAAACCCCCATCATCACAGTGACCAAAATGTAAGTGTGGGGTCCATAGCTGAAGCACATTTTGAACATTGTGGCAATGGGGTCCAAACCCCCATCATCACAGTGACCAAAAGGTAAGTGTGGGGTCCATAGCTGAAGCACATTTTGAACAGTGTGGCAATGGGGTCCAAACCCCCATCATCACAGTGACCAAAAGGTAAGTGTGGGGTCCATAGCTGAAGCACATTTTGAACAGTGTGGCAATGGGGTCCAAACCCCCATCATCACAGTGACCAAAATGTAAGTGTTGAGAAAGAAAAAGCTGCAACTGCCAAACTGCATGGATGATTCCTGGTCACAGAACATAAAACACATCAGTGGCAAAGTAGTGCATGTGTCCCATTGCAACATAGATTGGGGGAGGCAAATACTGCAGTGCAAATAAGACATACCTTTGGCCATGTGCAGACAAACAACACCCATGGGGGCTGACACTGTCAACATTCATCAATGACACAATGACAGAAGTGACCATCAGAATGCAGACCCACATATTTGCACCAATGGGCACACAAATGCAGATACCCTGTGGAGACTGTAGATGTGAGGTGAACAGATACCATACCATGGCAGCAATGGGACACACAAACCATGATCATTGTGCTGACTGATGACCTAGGAGTCCCAGGGACAGCAGGGAAACCCACCAAACTACATACAGCCAATGGCACACCTAAGATATGCCAATGCAGTGGTGCAGATGCACAAACACAAACAGGCAGACCCACACTGCACATCAAACACAACAGGTGAGGGTGGGGGGGTGCCAGTGTCCCCAGGCAACCACACAACACATGAGGAGGCCTGAATACCAATTATACAGATGTGCATACAGTGCCACACAAAGGTAACTCATGGATCCAAATCCCCTATGTGGGCAATCAGGCATTGTCAGATGAGAGGGAGCACAAATCACACATGTCACACAGGCACGTAGGAACAGCAACTGACACAGCAAGACACAGACACACCACAGCACTACCCCCAGGGCCCCCACAATGTGGTGACCCTGGGCTGCATTACAATCCCACTGTGATGACAAAGCTAAATGTCGTTCACACTGTGAACCACAGTCATGTGTCCTGAGCACCAAACTACCATCACACCTACACAAGCACAAATCAAACAGCACGTCCAGTAAGCCAAGGCCAACATGGAGGCAGGGGTCTAGCCGGGCAACAACTCTCATCTGCACACACTCAACACCACACACCTCGACCTCCAACAATGTGCAGCAGTGAAGCACACATGCACTGGTGACATTGCACATGCACCCATGACAATTCCAGGGTGGTGGGTGGGAACCAAAGTGCAGAAACACATCACACATGGCCACTCAACAAGACTCCTGAATGTCTGACACACTGCACAGTACGCTGTACATGGACATGATGGCAATACCACACCAACCAATGGGATCCCAGCCACAGTCACACACCAATGAAGAAGCCAAGGTTACCCACAAAGAACACACATAGACAACAACCAAAATTGCAGCCCGGACCCTGAGGAGTGCCAGCAGTCCCACACACAACGTGTCACAATCACTGAAAGATAACACAAACTGGAAATCACATGACAGGTGCAAACAACAAGTGCCAAGGGGAAACCTGACTGTGACCCATCTGCGTCTGCACACAAACTCAGCCCTGACAGCAAACACACCTATGGGTGACACCCTGATGACCAGTAATGTGCCATGCACCCACATCACAGAGAACCCAGGGAGAAGACTTTGGGGGAACATAGGTCAACTCAGCAAGCATCACAAACAGGTACAACACTAGGGATCACAGCATGCACAGCAGAACGGAAGTGAACACACAGACATGCTCATACAACACACACCTTGGGCGCAGGCAATGTCACAGGAGTACACACTGCCATGAGGGGACTCCACTCCTGTGTGAGGAAAGCTGTGCCATATGTTGCCTCAGTAGGGCCCCATCATGTCAGCTGAGCACTTGGTCACACAATCAACAATTAGCACCAAATGAAGGCTCCCGTCACATCAGCCTGGTCATGGAAGTGCCAACGAAATCATCAGCACAGATCCAACACACTTGTATAGCAATGTTGCACTGACAACACAGATGAGTCCTTCCCCATTGATGCCCAAACCTGCATGTCCAGTGGAGATGGCCACACGGTCAGGGAAGTAGACGAATTGAACAATGGCAGGCACAACAGATGTGCAGGGGTGGAAGCCACAGATGTGAAATTGCTAATGTAAGTAGGAAATCCCATTGCCAAATACTGAACACATGACACCCTCAGATGCTGCTATGGATGACATGGATACACCACAGGATAGGACACATTCCCCTGGACCACATGTGTTCCTGCACAGTAACACTTCATTATCATGAGACCAAATATCACCATCACTGCAGCAAGGGCATGGTTAGCATCATCAACAACACGTACATCAGAAGCATAAGCACTAGAGAACAGAAAGTTGCTTTATTCAGCATATGTGTGTTTAAAAGTGAAAGTCCAGAAAAAACACAAAGGCCAATGGCCAGTCCATTGTCAAAGTCCAAACAGGGTGACAGTGGCAGATGTCACCCTACGCATGCCTGCACTGCACATAACCAGGGACAATCCACTAGGAGGGGCAACCGGGGGGCAGGCCAGGCACCGCAGGGACAGGATCAGG
Source organism: Calotriton arnoldi (assembly GCA_963921515.1). Lineage (NCBI taxonomy): Eukaryota > Metazoa > Chordata > Amphibia > Caudata > Salamandridae > Calotriton > Calotriton arnoldi. Next base: position 2,171,442 of record CAWUFW010001317.1, read on the forward strand.
GCTCACCAGGAGGAGGCAGGGAAGGGGTGGTGGGTGCTGGAGAGCCACTGACAACTGCAGTGGAGGTGTCTGACATGGTGTGTGCCGGCACAACTGGGGGGCATGACTCAGATGTTGTGGGTGCCGGCACGACTGCAGTGGACCCTGCAGATGGAGTGGACAGGTCCGCCACTGCAGTGCCCAAGTCAGACAGGGTGGTAGTGGACTCCACTGCAGTGTCTACCACCAGGGGAGGAGAATGGGGAACAGGCAAGGTGGGCTGGACAGAGGGGGAGGACACCCTCACCACATCAGTGGCACAGACAAGCGCAGCGGGGGGGTGGTGCTGGGAGAGCAAGGGGCAGGGGGAGAAGGCCGGATCATCTTGGGGATGGTATATCTGTGGGTGGGGGAACCTGGGGCAGGGTGTGGAGGGGGCACCTGTGGAGTGGGGGCCTGAGGGATGGAGGAAGGAGACCTGGTGCCTGAGCTGCAGGGCGGCGGCGGGTCTTGCTCTTACGACTCCGGGGGGACTTGCGGGTGGGGGCCTCAGTCTGTCTGCGCCTGTGGGGAGGGTGTCCGGGGCGAGGGGCACTCTGCTCCGTGTGGGTGGGCTTCCTCTTCCCCCTGAATGCTGTATCAGCTGGATCGGAGGGGAAGAGGCCGAGGTCACTGAGGAAGAGCCGCTGGGTCTTTGGGGTTGCAGGTGAGGCAAGGGAGGGTGCTTTGGAGGGAGAGGCAACTGAGGACTGCGCAGTGCTCGTGGATGCATGTGTGTGTTCCAGGGCCCCATCCCCTGTGAGTCTGGTTTCAGTCCCCTGACTGTGCGTGCGTGTGCGTTTTGTTTGTGGCGTGTGTGTCTGTGTGCTGGACGTGTGTGTGCTGGTGTGTGGCTGTGCCGGTGTGTGTGTGCTTGGGACGGGTAAGGTGCTGGGGAGTGTGGATGGAGCAGAGGCAGGAGGGGTGAGGGACTGTCTGAGGAGGGACACTGCTGCCGTCAGGGAGGAGTCCATGGACCTATTGCCCCTCTGTAGGTCAGACATGCCCGATGAGATGCCCTCCATGAACGACACCAACTGAGTCAACAGAGCGGTGTGCGCATGGAGGACACTCAGCATGGCTGTCTGCCCTACATGGAGCTGGCGAAGGAGGTACACAGACTCCTCACTCAGGGCAGCAGGGGACACAGGGGCAGGGGTGCGGTGCCTGGCCCAAAGGAGACACGCTCCCGAACATGGAAGCCTCCACGGACCTGGGGAATGGGAGCCGGTGGGAGGGCGGTGGTGGTGCTGGTGGTGGCGGGGACAGCAACACTAGCTGGGGTGTGGTGGCTGCTGACACCCGCCTCCATAAGGGAGTCATCCTCCGAGCCGCTGTGGTCCTCAGCTGAGGTGGATGCTGCTGAGGACTCCTCGGTGTGGCACCCCTCGCCCTCCGTGCCACTGAGTCCCTCCGACCACTCCTCGGCTGCTGACCCAGTCTGGCTCTCCGGCTCCTCCTGGTCCGTGGAGCTGTCCCCTTCCGTGGCCGTGGATGTATCTGCAAACAATGGGGAAACAGACAGACATCAGTCACCTGCACCAAACGCACACACCACTGTGAGCACAGCACATTACAGAGCAAGCCCTGGCATCATTAGTTGAACATTGCTAAAAGTGCCCTAACTGAACAGGAGAAGCCAATTGTCAGTCTGATGCCAACCATGGCACTCACATCCCACATGTCCTTGCACCCATCTGTCTGGTGTCTGTTGGATAGCAACACCCCAGTGTGGACACATGCACCACCTACACAGTAGTTGGACAGTGCAGAGGACACGGTGAAGCATGTGGACATGCACACATCACAACTCTTGCCACTGAGTCAGTACAGGTTTCCGGATGAAAGAGATGCCCAGAGTCAAATAGGAAATGCATGTGATGCATACCAGCGACAGACACCATGATGCACCCATGTCCTGATAGCCATCGCCACAATGGTGTGCATGTAGCACATGTCACTCCCCTGCAGGATCACCAATAAGTAGACACATGCCATGGCGGAGGCATGACTGCTAAGTCATACATCACTGTCTCAGTGATGTATGACTTGGCAGCCAGACAACAACACTCTGCACTGTGTCACAATAGTAGGTCATGGGGAATGCAAGTCCTGGAGCTGCACAAGTGCACATGTACATCCCCCACACAACACATCATCTTAACCCTCATCTGTCCAGGTCATACCGATTGGACATATGGGAGACCTGTGACACTATCCTCTGAACCTGAGCCCCTCACAATCTGCTGTGAATGGGAAACAGCTGCCTAAACTTCACATTCGCATACCCCAGTCTGCACGGGCAGCTGATCAAACACCTATGTGACACACAAGTATCGTCTCCTATGGTCACATCTCCAGTGGCATGCTGAGCCCCAACCGAGAAACACCCCAGCAGTCCTGGCAACAAATCCACAGCACACTGACACAGAGGCAGACACCTGAGGGGTCAAATCACTGCGCACAACGTGTCAGCTGATACACGGGAGTGGGAGTACAGGTGTATTGGATGGGCTGGAGTAGGCATGACTGTCCTGCCCCACATGAATGAGGGATGAGCCCTGGACAGTGGATAGCTGGCTATGTATGTGTGACACACGTAATCTGCACACTCCTGGGGCCCAAACATTGTTCCCACCCGCTGCATGGGTGTGTGCCAGATACCCCAGGCACATGTGTTGGCTCAGCTCAGCAAGTGGACTGCATATCAAAGCAACACGCAGATTACATGTCCGAACACAGGCGTTGTGTGAACAATGGACCCACCCATGATGCCCACAACAGAGTCAGGGAAACAGATGCTGTCCCCCACCTTGAGTGAAGCAAACTGCAAGGACACAGTCCCAAGTGACACAATTCCCTGAATGTAAGGGCCACACCTGGGTATCAGATGAGGAGTGGGCAGTGCACAATAGAGGGACATGGCTCCTGGACAACATGACTGCTGTACTGTGGCAGTTTAACCAGGCCAGAGGAGGGCACATAGCATGTAATACAGAGTTCACAGTGCAGTCTTTGACTCACCCCCTCCTTGCTGCTGTCTGGCCTTCAGCTGCCCATCCAGGTCTGGAAACACCACCGCCAGGATCTGGAGCATGTGGGGGTCAGGGTCCGTGTTCCGCCCCTCCTGCGAGGAGGCGACAGCTTCAGCTGGACCCATGCAATCCTCCGGGTCCAGCCCCGAAGGTCCTGCCACCTCTTCTGGCAGTTGCGGATCCGGCGCTTGTAGACCCCCACGGACCGGACAGCCCGGACGATGTCCTTCCAGATCTCCTGCTTCCGATGGGCATTAACCTGTGAGGATGACAAAGTGAAAAGGCCATAACTACACATGCAACATATCCGTGCATGACACAGTTGTATATACATGTCTCAATCACAGGGGCACATGATGTACACAGGCAGTGCAACGCTGCCCATGGACAGTTTGCCAGAAGTCACTACATGGTATCATTGCATGGGAAGTAAAACCTTGTTCAAATGCACTGTCACTGCACCATACCTGTCCAGTGCATGTCACTACACACTATGGGGGGTGACAACTACTCAGTGAGCCTGCTAGCCAGTGGCGTGCAGACTTTCAGCCTTGCTAGCCAGACAAAATGCACATTCAGAAAGGCAGTGCACAGAACACTCACCTGCTCCCCTGGTGTCCCATACAGCTTGCTGTACTGTGGAAGTAGGCTGTCCAGCAGGGCCTGGTTCTCCTCAAGGCTGAAGGCTGGGGCTCTCTCCACAGTACGTGCCATTGCAGGGTCCAGAGGGGCAGAGACAGCAGCAGTGCAGTGGCAGATGTCGTCCTGGAGCATGTAGTGCAGGCAAGTGAGCTCTCAGGGGAACAGCCAGCAATATATATGTGCTGCAGAGGCAGATACTGTCCCATGTGTCCAAAGTGATAGGTCCAAGTAGTTTGCATCTTCTGAATCTGGCCAATCCATGGAATAGCAGCACCAATACACGCCCACAGCATCCTTCAAATCTTCAACTTCATGACATACATGATTTTGCAACATTGTTGTGGGTGACCAACTGAATTTCCAGCAACCGACTCGTTCGAATTTCGAAAACGCGTCCGTTGCCAGGCTAGGCCATTGACAATGGGTGCGCACCGATCGGTCCATTGCTGTTCAACGCGTACAGGGGTACAACGTGTACCCGCACACATTGAATGCAATGGGCCGGCCGGGCGCACCGATCGGTCCATTGCGGTACAACGCGTACAGGGGTACAACGCGTACCCGCACACATTGAATGCAATGGGCCGGCCGGGTGCACCGATCGGGCCATTGCTGTTCAACGCGTACAGGGGTACAACGCGTACCCGCACACATTGAATGCAATGGGCCGGCCGGGCGCACCGATCGGTCCATTGCGGTACAACGCGTACAGGGGTACAACGCGTACCCGCACACATTGAATGCAATGGGCCGGCCGGGTGCACCGATCGGTCCATTGCTGTTCAACGCGTACAGGGTACAACGCGTACCCGCACACATTGAATGCAATGGGCCGGCCGGGCGCACCGATCGGTCCATTGCGGTACAACGCGTACAGGGGTACAACGCGTACCCGCACACATTGAATGCAATGGGCCGGCCGGGTGCACCGATCGGTCCATTGTGGTACAACGCGTACAGGGGTACCAAGCGTACCCGCACACATTGAATGCAATGGGCCGGCCGGGTGCACCGATCGGTCCATTGCTGTTCAACGCATCCCTGTACAAGTGACTGGCATATGTCACCATGCCTGTCTCAGATGAACATATGCCAGCCACAGATAGCTCCCAGGGAGTGAGGGGCACACCTACAACACGACAGCCTGTCCAAACTGTATCATAAGGCATGTAAGGCTGCATTTCTTATTGTGTGTATGTTGGTGTACATGTTGTCCTGTGGGTGTCACCTGGGGGCAGCCACCCCCAGGCTGTGCACGTGTTCATGGGGACAGGATCCTGGGTGTTACGTGTACATGACCACTGTGATGTGCAACTGCTCATATCTGTGCATGTGCCATGGTCACATTTCACGGTGGTGTATGTGTATGTCATGTCACATACCCTGTGAGTCCCATGTGGGACGGTATGTTTGAGCCAGGGTGTCCCAGTGGCACAATAGTGATGGTCCTCCACAGTCTGTGTGCATGTAGTGTTTACAATGTCTCTGATTTCATGTGCACAATGGGAGACAGTCTCCACATCCACGTTGTGTGTGCATGGACTTTGATGTTGTGCGTGTGTGTGTCCCAGACGTCCATGTCTGTCGTGCAGTGGCAAGTGGGACCACTACCTGTGGGGGTCATGGTTGTTTTGCTGTGGTGTATACATGATACTCCATGTAATGCCAGTGTCCATGTGGCAATACAGGGTCACTGGGAATGTACCTGTCGTTGAGCTGTGATGCCTGGGGCACATCTGTCCTCATATGTCACTGTGGGGGGTGATTGTGACATGGCAGCAGGAGATGGGAACTGTGACACGGCCTCATGATATCCAATGGGCCAACCTGGGACTTATTGATGCCACTTGTTGAACCGTGATGACAGATGTTGGCCATGTATGTACCATACATGTCCTTACGGAACTGCACACTTCATGTAGTTGTGCCTCATAATGATGTATGATGTGATATTGAGTGTGTTCAATGCCGCATATGTGGGGTGACTGACAATCTTGCTTTCTTCTCCTCTGCACTGCAGGGCTCCTGCTGTCCATAGACCATTCCCAGACCTGGCAACGATGGTGGAACGGGACAGCATCCGACGGTACCACTTCACCATGCAGCTGATTGAGGATTTGGCAGTGCAGTTGGCCCCACATTTGCAGCCTGGCCGGCCGTATCCTACAGCGCTGACCCCCAAGGTGAAGGTGATGGCAGCCCTACACTTCTTTGCCACCGGTACCTTCCAACATACTGTGGCGACTGCTGGTGGGATGTCACAGACCATGTTGAGCCGTGTGCTCCGCGATGTTTTGGAGGCAATGTTGCTATACCTGAACCGGTACATCTATTTCCCTAGACTGCAACGACTCACTGACGTAAAGAGTGACTTCTATGCCCTGGGGAGGATGCCGCATGTCATTGGCTCCATTGATGGGACACATGTGGCTTTGGTACCACCACAGGCCCAGGAGCAGGCCTACCGTAACCGCAAGCACTACCACTCGGTCAATGCACTGGTGGTGTGTCTTGCAGATATGACCATCACACACGTGTGTGCCCGTTTCCCTGGTTCAGCACACGATGCCTTTGTGATGAGGAGTAGTCGCATCCCCAGGATGATGGCACAGATGCAGAACCAGCGTGCCTGGCTTGTCGGTGTGTACTGACTTTGTGCCATTGTGTGTGATCTGATCTGTAGTATTCCGCCCACTTTTCCAAGTCAGCTAATGTGCACTTGTCTGTCCGTAGGTGACTCGAGATACCCCAACATGCCGTGGTTGCTGACACCCCTCAGGAACCCTGTGACACCAGCCCAGATGCGCTACAATGAGGCACATGGTCGGACCAGGAGAGTGATTGAGCGGACATTTGGTCTCCTGAAGAGCCGCTTCTGCTGCCTCGACAAGACAGGAGGGTCCCTCCCATATGCCCCAGCGAAGGTGTGCAAGATTATCATCGTCTGCTGCATGCTCCACAACCTGGCAGTGCGGAAGGAGTTGCCTCTCATCCAGGATGACAATGACCAACATCCGCCACCTGTGGAGGATCCTGGCCTGGACCACGATGCCAGTGATGATGATGATGATGAGGGTGATGTCCGCACACAGCTCATCACCAACTTCTTTAGCTGAATGTGAGTATCCTGAGGTGTCATGTCAATGATGTGAGTTGGCATGATATGTGTAGGTGGTGCTCTGGTGCTGTTGGAGTGTGTCCATGGGCTACTTGACTGGATGTGTGTAGCGATGTGTGCTTACAGGTGGTCTGTACTCCCCAACAGTGTTGACATGCTAACTTGGTTCTGGGTGGGTATCTTGTAACATGTATTGTGCATGAGTTTTGCTGTTCTGTCCTGTTCTCCATTGCTTTTGACTGTGTGTCATTTCTGTCCTTCACAGGGTACTTTCAGATTCGTTTGGTCAACTGTGTCCACCGACGACGTGATTGTACTTCCAGGGTGGTAGCTGTTGTGTCCCTACAGGTGATGTGCGCCACACCCATGGACTTCCTTCCTTCTACAGTTGTTGACTGTGTGCCCGCTGCCAGGTGGGATTACCTTGCATCTGTAGTGGTTACGACATGTTGCAACTGTGTAATAAATCTGTGCTTCACTTTGTGATGTGCGTTGTCTGTGGTCACACATTTGACTGCCATTTGCTTACTGCACCTGTGGGCTACTTGACTACAACTGGGAATAGGTGTGGTGTCTGTGCATTGCACCGTCTTCCCTGGCAACATCAGTGTAGGCAATGAGTCAGATGGCCTAGGTGTGTATGTGTTGTGTAGCCCTGGTGGTGTGTCTCCCTCATATGTGTCACGTTGCCTTTACTCACATGCCTGTGTTGTACTTGCTGTTGCAGTTCGCATACACAGTGTAATTTTGCAGTTCATCATCCCCATGACAGCACCCACGTTGGAATCACAACAGAGGCAAGTATGGTGTATTAGTGTGTTTATTGTGATACATTTGTGTGAATAGTGCATAGGATGGTTAGTGCTGTACATATATATTGCAATCAGAAGTTCCTAGGTGAATTGAAAGTCCTGGTAGACAAAATCCCCAGTATCGGGGCCACAGTTGTCTGAGACATTGGTCCAACTTGTACTCCCCATGTCATGTGTGGGAGTTGTGTTGCCGTCAACAGGGTGAACAGTTTGTGCACAAAGGTGAACATCCAGAACAGGTTCAGGCTTCCTGGGGGTTGCACTTGGCCATCGGCCTCTCACTTGCCCCTCCTCGGACGACCCCTCTTCTTTGGGGGGCCCCTCAAGTACAGGCTGCTGCGGTGCAGGGGACTCTCCGCCAGAGTCATCCTCCCTCCCTGTGGCAGTTGCAGTTTGTTCAGCACCAGATGTTGTTGGCACACAGGGAGGTGTGGACTGGTTGCTGTTCATCTGGCGGAGGCATTGTAATATGTCCCTGTGCACCGCCGTCATCTCTTGCAGTGCGTCCCACTTGGACTCCACGCGGGACATGTGTGAGTCCAAGCGGGCATGATGGGCAGCCTGCTGCTGTTTCATGTCTCTGAGGAGCCCCACTACCTGGCTGAGATCTCCGGTGCTGGACATCGGCTATGCGTACCAGTTGTGGGTCATCATGCACACCAGCAACCTCTGCAAGCAGCGACCTCTGTCTCCCACCCCTCCCACCACCCCTGCCGACATGTGCAGTGCGTGCAGTGGCATGCACAGATGACCCTGGTCCCCCTTGGGGGTTGGTGGTGGTGGTGGTGTCCAAGGCCCCACGTTGGTCCAGGGTCCCTGTGCTAGTGGTGCTCCTTGTTCTGTCCATGTCGGCAGGGATGGTATTTGTGGTGACAGTCGTTGGAGGGGTGGGTGCAGGGGTGCAGCTGGTGGTCCTGCTGGTGCTGCAGCTGGTGGTCCTGCTGGTGCTGCATGTTGACTTGCACCGGAGATGCCAGGTTGGTCTTCTTCGTCCGAGGAGGGCAGAGGCTGTACGACACCAGTGAGCTCCGTATCCTCTTGAGCCTGGGACTGGGACTCCTCAGCGTCTGCTGCTGTGTCCCCATCATCACCTGTTTTTGGGAGACACACACAATGTATGTTATGTTTCTGCAGGCATCAATGGTTGACACACCTGACAGTTGTGACTGTGCCTCTGGGTGCGGGCCTGTACATTGCATTGTCCTAAGTTGTCACAGTCAGGGGTTGATATTGGTGTAGCACATTGTCCTGCATTATTTGGGCATTTCTATGTATTTGTTGGGGTGTGAACATGGTCTGCATTGGTTGTATTTGGTTGACAGCCGGCCCTCCTTCCCACCCAGCCAGTCAGTTATCCCACCATGGACTGTGCTTGCATTGCAGGGAGTGAAAGTTGTCTTTCAGGATGTCAGTCAGTGGTGTCCTGCTGTTGGTTGTTGCACAGTTGCCAGCAGGGCCTTGTGCTCCCCACAGCAGTAGCCAGTGTCAGCCATCTTGTCAGTTGTTTTCCACTCCCTGTGATGTGAGCATGGTTCAGGGTGGTGTTGATGGGACAGTTGTGGGGGTGAGCTATGTCTGTGACTATGACTCCTATCATGCTATTGCCTCCACCCCACTTCCCAGCATTCCCATACTTACTTGCTTTTGTGGGGAGTTCAGTGTGTGTGGGTGTGAGAGCAATGGCAAGATGGCTGACAGTGGTGTCCTGCTGTTGGTTGGTGTGCAGTTCCCAGCATGCCCTTGTGCTCCCCACGACACAGCAACAGTGTCAGACATCTTTGATGGGCCTTTCCACTCTCTGTGGGATGTGCATGCGTGAGTGTGAGCTTGCTGGGCCATGTGGTGGGGGACGTAGAGCTGTGCCTACGACTCCCATCATGCTATTGCCTCCACCCCCCCTTCCCAGCATGCCCATGCTTCCTTCCTTTTGACTCTGCTTCCCTGTGGGGTGGGCTGCCTGTGCTGACAGGATGGCTGGGAGTGTTGTCCTGGCAGTTGTTTGGCTAAAAGTCCAAAGAGTGTCCCTGTGCTTCACACAACATAACCCAGGGTGGAGGTTCTTTGTGGGATCTTGAGTTAGGATGTGAGGCATTGCATTTTCCCAGGTGGGTTATGTGGAGTATGTGTTGAGGGGGTGTGTGAGGGGAGGTGCTTGTGACTATGGTCAGTGCTGCAAGTCCTCCTTCCCACCCAGCCAGATATCCCACCATGGAACGTGCTTGCATTGCAGGGAGTGGAAGTTGTCTTTCAGGATGTCAGTCAGTGGTGTCCTGCTGTTTGTTGGTGCACAGTTGCCAGCAGGGCCTTGTGCTCCCCACAGCAGTAGCCAGTGTCAGCCATCTTGTCAGTCCTTATCCACTCCCTGTGATATGAGCATGGTTCAGGGTGGTGTTGATGGGCCAGTTGTGAGGCTGAGCAATATCTGTGCCTACTACTCCCATCATGCTATTGCCTCCACCCCCTTCCCAGCATGCCCATGCTTCCTTCCTTTTGACTCTGCTTCCCTGTGGGGTGGGCTGCCTGTGCTGACAGGATGGCTGGGAGTGTTGTCCTGGCAGTTGTTTGGCTAAAAGTCCCAATAGTGTCCCTGTGCTTCACACAACATAACCCAGGGTGGTGGTTCTTTGTGGGATCTTGAGTTAGGATGTGAGGCATTGCATTCTCCCAGGTGGGTTATGTGGAGTATGTGTTGAGGGGGTGTGTGAGGGGAGGTGCTTGTGACTATGGTCAGTGCTGCAAGTCCTCCTTCCCACCCAGCCAGATATCCCACCATGGAACGTGCTTGCATTGCAGAGAGTGCAAGTTGGCTTTCAGGATGTCAGGCAGTGGTCTTGTGCTGTTTGTTGGTGCACAGTTCCCAGCAGGGCCTTGTGCTCCCCACAGCAGTAGCCAGTGTCAGCCATCTTGTCAGTCCTTATCCACTCCCTGTGATGTGAGCATGGTTCAGGGTGGTGTTGATGGGCCAGTTGTGAGGCTGAGCAATATCTGTGCCTACTACTCCCATCATGCTATTGCCTCCACCCCCCCTTCCCAGCATGCCCATGCTTCCTTCCTTTTGACTCTGCTTCCCTGTGGGGTGGGCTGCCTGTGCTGACAGGATGGCTGGGAGTGTTGTCCTGGCAGTTGTTTGGCTAAAAGTCCCACGAGTGTCCCTGTGCTTCACACAACATAACCCAGGGTGGAGGTTCTTTGTGGGATCTTGAGTTAGGATGTGAGGCATTGCATTCTCCCAGGTGGGTTCTGTGGAGTTTGTGTTGAGGGGGTGTGTGAGGGGAGGTGCTTGTGACTTTGGTCAGTGCTGCGAGTCCTCCTTCCCACCCAGCCAGATATCCCACCATGGACCGTGCTTCCATTGCAGGGAGTGGAAGTTGTCTCTCAGGATGTCAGTCAGTGGTGTCCTGCTGTTGGTTGTTGCACAGTTGCCAGCAGGGCCTTGTGCTCCCCACAGCAGTAGCCAGTGTCAGCCATCTTGTGAGTCCTTTTCCACTCCCTGTGATGTGCGCATGGTTCATGGTGGTGTTGATGGGACAGTTGTGGGGGTGAGCAATATCTGTGACTACGACTCCCATGATGCTATTGGCTACACTGACTTGCCCAGCATACACAGAATTCCTTTCTTTCAGTGGTCTTCACTGTATGTTGGTGTTGTAGTGGTGGATACATGTCTGGATGTGTTTGTTAGTTATATTTGTGCCACTGCCTAGCTGTAGTTGTAGTTGTGTTTGTACATGTGATGACACGGTTAAATGTAACTTTGAGATGGCATGTGTTGTGTTTATCTGACTGACATACACATTTTGGGATGATTCTGTTCTGGTTGCTGTGTAATTGCTATGAGTGCATGGTTTGACTCTCCCCTTGACAGTGATGTGTGTGTGTATTGTGGCAGAATATTGTGTACATTTGTTGTGTACTCACCAGGCTCTGGGATGTTCTCTAGTCCATAGACGCTCACTGGCGGAAGGATGGCCCGCACCTTCTCCTCCCAGGGCCTGAGGTATACTGGCTTGGCAGGAGGGCCACTGCCGGTGTATTGGCTCAGGAGGTAGTCCTTCTTGAGCAGCTCCCGTACCCTCCTGCGCACGTCATACCACCTGTTCTGGATGTCAGTCTTTGTGCGCAGACATGGTGATTGTGCGTTCACCCTGTTGATGATCCTCTCCCACATCTTGGTTTTCTGGGAGATGGGTGTCTGTTGGACCAGTGTGCCAAACAGCTGTGGCTCTACCCTGAGGATCTCGTCTACCAGGACTTCCAATTCACAATCTAGGAACTTGTGATTCTTCTTTGGGGGCATGGTGATGGGTGGTGATGGTGATGATGTGTGTGTTGGTGTGCAGGTGAGGGTGTGTGAGTGTGTGTTTTGCTGGGTGTATGTGAGGTAGCTATTTGTTGGTGTGCTGATGGTGTGTGGCTTGTGTGAGGGATGAGCTGTGGGTGTGTGGTTGCTGTCTGTTGAGTGCTGGCAGTAGAATAGCATTTGCAAAGGATCATGGTTGGGATTTGTGTCCTTTATGTGGGTGGAGTTGTGGGTGTCTTTGTTCTCTGTCCCCACCCCCCAGTATTTATTGGCTTTGTAATTGCTTGTTTGGCCTTTTTTGTGTATTTTTCCTTAGTACTTTCTGTGCATGTTGGAAACGTTCTTGTGACCGAGTCGGACCCTGCAGTTGTCTCGTACGGTCTTCTCCGTTTCGTTCACGCTGTGTTTGTGCAGTTTTCTATGCTGCGTACGCGTCGGTCGCGGTGTTTTGTGTTACTTCGGCTCGCAGTTTTGTATGCGTATCGGTCGTACGGCTTGTCCTCCGTACGACTCGGTCGTGGTTTTCGCGCCTTGCATCGTACTTTGCGGTTTGGAGTTCGCGGGTACATTTCGGTTGGATTTGTTCCGGGTGCGTGTCGGTCGGTTCGATTTGCGTGTTTTTCCGGCCGGATTGCTGTTTTCCGTGCGGCTCGGTCGTTCGGCTTGGGTTCCGTACGTGTCGGTCGGATTTTGCATGCTTTGCATCGTACTTGGCGTGTCGGGCGCCACAGGTACGTGTCGGTCGGAATTAATTCCGGCTCCGAGTCGGTCGGTGCTTTTTCCGGCCCGAATCGGAATCGACCCCTAAGTGTCGCTTGGGATTGGACGAATGATACACTTCGAGTGCCTCCCATACTTCAGCAATTTTAGGTAATGACGAGATTTACCTCTTCTTTGCTTGATTTCCATGCAGTTTGAATGTGGCGAACGTTTTGTGTTTAATCGATATACTTAGGTTGGCTTAGACTTTGAATTTCGGTATGTTTGTATAGGTTTGACGAATTTCTTCATCAACTACGCAGCAAAAGAAACTATACATTCGACCGCAGTACAGTTGTTTATTGGTGAGGAGACATACTGGTTGGAATCTATGGTGGTGACGGACCTTTTTTTACAAAATTAGTCACTGATAATTATGTAGTCTTGAAGATGTTGGGTTTTAGTCACACTTTAGAGCCCTTCAACCTGATTTGTGGTGTCTGATTCCAGGTTCTTTCTTAAAGTACTTTCTTTGTTCTCTTTAGCATTCTTATTTTTTTGGCTTTTCCCAAGAATGCGTCACTGTGGTATTTGTGGTTGGTTTCCTTTTCTTCTTTTTCCGGCTTTTCTGAATCTAAGGTATGTTTTGCCAAATTGTTTGGTTGGCTCTGAACGCACTTAGTTCAATGATTTTTATAAATGAATTCACTGCACAATGATCTAGAATATCCTGTTTGTAAAATGTGTATTTTGCATTATTTATTGTTATTGATTGCATGCACATTATGTTTGCAGCCCTGAGGAAGCCCTATTCAGGGTGAAACGCGTTGGCTGCATTGGTGCATCATTCTTTTGAACAAAGCAACTATTAAAATATCGTGCTTGACGACATTGAAGAGTCCGGAAAAATCCTTTCTCTCTTTTTTAGCATTTATGCTGTTGTAATTTTGTGTTGCCTCGCTTTGCTTTTCTTTTTGTATTATTGTTGACAGATAACATGACTGTGAAGAGTATCAAAGTTGCGAAGGAAAATAGCAAGCATAATGTATGAATTCTATGGGCCGCATGACAATACAGCGTGCAGGTGATACCTATTAGGCACATCTGTTTATCACACATTTGAGGAATTCTTGGAAGGGCGCCCAGTTGCCAACCCGCAGCTGAAACAAACAGAAGCCTCTTTATCATCAGAGCAAACCAAGCAGGTGAGAAGAGGCCCTTTCGAAATTTCCAGTGGTTTTGATTCATTAGCCGCCCTTTATTATCGCCGGTATTATTTGACGCGTCGAACAAATGGGCTTCTCATTACCACACTCGATACGCATTCTCGGAAGGAAGTGCGCACCAGAATGAGGGTTGAGGCACTATTCCCCGCCCGCTGCATAGCTGCACATTTGAAGAACTCACCGTAGCCCGAGGAGCCGGAGACAAAGCACTGACTGATTTGAAACAAGGGCTGCACAGCGGCCCTGTCCCGCTTGAGAGTGCCGGGCTTGAATTTTAGGGCGCGGGGGCAGCGGGGTAACCGGCCACGCTCAATATTCAAAGCTGTCCGTCTGCATTTATTAGCTATAACGGGACAGACGACAGCGCGCCGCGAGTGGTGTGTGACAGCGCTGGAAACCAAACACCCTCCTATCCACATCACTTCCTGCTTTTCCCCGTGCAAGACTTTTGGTACGCATGCGTACATGTAAGGCATTGCGCGCATGTTAATGCGCACTACTTTAAAAACAAGCATTTGCAATGCAATAGAACTCGCATTTACGCGAGTCCTATTGCATTTGAAACAGGAGTGCGGGCGGGCAAAAAGGCACAAACGGTAGTGGGGGGGTGGTGGTGGCATAAGAAGTCACGGACTGCGAAAGGGGAGGAGGTGAGCCACAGGAACAAAATAGTTTTTAAAGTAAAGGGGCCGATAGCCATGGAAGTATACAGATGACGACATGGCCATCAGGAGGAGGGACTAACAAGCTGAAAGCCAATCAGAATGCAGCATTTAGGATGTAAGCCAATCCAAAAGATGGGCGGAGAGTGGGCAGAGCTTAAACGAAGCTTCCCTGCTATAGTATATACTGCATGTCTCAACGAGACAGCGCAAGCGCTGCCTAGGCAAGACCTAAAAATGAGGCAGAGTCCCACCAAACCACTCCCCCAATGATCCTTACCCATGGTGTAAATTCTTCTCTACCTAGGCTCTTTTAATTTTTTGTAACTGATCTGAAATCAGTATTACTAGTCCCCCATCTGTTAGTGCAGCTCCCTGTCTAGTGCTCCAGTGCCAGTCAGTCAGCATTAAAACAGACATCACACGTCATCATGAAGGGAGAGAGATGAATTTAGCTCACTCTTTCAGGTGGGGCAGCATCCATTTTTATTATGGATAAAAGTGCCTAGTCAGCACCCAGGTTGTTGGGAAAAAAATCAAGGCTTCATAAAAGAACAGCCACCAGGGAAAAGGTGTATTCAGACAACCTTTTTTGGGTTTATCATACGCTGCAAACTGAAATCTAGAAATTTTGCAAATTGTGGTAAAAGGATAGGAGGCCAGTTGGAATTATAGCTGAAGACTTCTTGGCTTACTCAAGTCATATCACATAACTCTTGCTATGAACTGGTCTTTGGGTGAAAGATCTTTGGTTATACCATGATGACTGAGACTCATCTTCCCTTGTTGCAAGTTGTTCTGTACAGACACACAGCCTCCCACCCCATTTTGAGTGAGAATTGTCCCTCTCTCAGTATCGATGCATTGTCCACAGCAATCGGGTGCCATGGCCCTTGGGTGGGTCTTAAAAGCATGACAACCTTATTAATCATTAATAAAGGAAGGGTGCACTTTGTAGATGGCAGAGGAATTGTTCAGCAAGCCCTAGAAACTAGAAAACAGTTCTGTCTCGATTCTGCCACTTTTTTTGTGCTGTGTGCAAAACGTTGATTAGAATCCTCATAGACCTTTCTAACTCACCATTGCCCATGGCAGTCAGGATGGGTTATTTATTTATTTATTTATTTGTTTGTTTGTTTATTTATTTATTCATTTTTTCTTAATCTATTTATTTATTCATTTACTTATTTATTCATTTATTTATTTATTTATTGTCTTTATATAGAGGGAACAAGATACAGGGAGTGACATGGAATTTCACATTATAGCGGTTTTTAACCAGTGACAGCATACGAAAAGATAAACATCAACACACGGTCAAATATACTGAATATTACATCAAGATTACAAAATGGACAACACTCAGCTAAATATGAACATTTCACATTGAAAATATTGTTGAAAGCGGTAGGCCTTCCGTTTTACTTTAAAAGTGACTAAAGTTGGAACAGTTCTAAGTGATGTGGGATGGTATTTCAGATCAACGGGGTACTACCTGAAAAAGATTGATGTGTGGTTTTTGTATTCTTTAATGTTGCTATTTACAAGAGAAAGTTGTCACGACATATAAGATAGCACTGACCTCCTGATATTGATATGTTTTGGTCATATAGTTTGGAATTCCTGGGACAACAGCATTGTGAGTTAGCATGTAACTTCGACCATGGTTCTTAAATCGATGTGGAGCAGCTTTAGTAAGATTAGAATCAGTAAAATGTGGCACAATTATCTGGTGCCCGGGACAAGTATGGCAGCTGCACGAAGGGCAACCTTAAAAGGAGAATGATGGATATTAGGTGTTTCAATTAGGAGGGCATTGTCCTAGCTGATAGGAGGGCATTTCCCTAACCGAGTCTCGACAGCACAAGCGAGTGAATGACTAAAGTCATTGGGCCCGATTCACAAAGGTAAACTGAGACGAAAGTCTAACTTTACTACTGGTAAATGCCCTTTGTGAATACAGAAAGTCGTAAAGTTAGACTTTCATCTTAGTATACCTTTGTGAATCGGGCTCATTGTCCGTTAAAAGAGGTTGAATTCTTTAGCGGCGTCTAAGTTGCAGATGGGCCCTTTTCCTATGCTTTGGATGTGCTTTTGAAGATTAAGGTTTCTGTCCAGGTAGAAGCCATGTTGCAGGGATTCTGCGCACACAGAAGTATGCGTAGGATTATGGGACCTTAGTGTATAGGGACTGAGTCATCCTACCACCTTAGTGCCCATGAGCCCAGGACCGACTAGCCAGTGTCTCACTTGCGCTCCTACTCACTCACAGAGAAACAAGTGATTAGACACCCCAGAACACAACACTCCAGACTCTCTCAGGAAACCCGGGTACTAGACACACCCTTTCGCTCACACTCTTGTACTTGTCCACAATAAGATCTGACAGAGACACGAACAAGTTTAAAATATTTATTTCAACTAACGTCCTCTAATATGCAGTATACGTGCCACAACAAGCAGGATAAAGCATAACACCAATATGGTAAGCATAGTAATTAGTCCTTATTTCATGAAAGGAGCTGTCATTATGAAAAGACAGTGTAGCCTATTCTTCCTCCCCTTGTATAGAAGCAAAATGATTATATATCAGAAGATCTCTGGGCGTTATCTGCAGACCCCGTACCTCAGTCTATAGATGGTAGATCTACATCATAGGTTCTGTCTTTCTCTTCTTCCTGGAAAGGTCCCTCTCCAAGTGTGTGCTACCTATTTGTGTATTCCAATAAGACCAAAGTACGTATTCCCAAACAACAGCTGCATCTGTATGTTTTGTCTAGGTGCTAGGGCCTGACCAGAACAGGATAACAAGGGGCATTTATGTTCGACCTTGCTCACAATGTTCAGACTAAATCCCAGGAACATGCAGAATGTGAACACAGCTACAGGTTCTCATGTGAAAAAGGCAGAAGAGACATTTGCGGGGGCGTGGCCTGCAGCCAACTGGAATGGCCGCACACTAGCGCGGCTCCGTAGCCCTCACCTAGTATCCGGCAAATATCCTGCTGTAAATCGTGCAATTCTGGTTCGGAGTGGCGGAGACCCTGACCCCCATGAGTGGGGGTGTATAAAACGTAAAAATCCAGCCCCGAGCTCAATCGGAGCCCGGGAAGTAACTGAGGCTGAGGAGAGGGGACGGCGGTCAAAATGGCGGCGTGAGCTGCGCGGCTTCCTGATGGTCGTGGATCTCAGCTACTGCAGGAGAATCCTAGTGCAGGAGGCAATGGGAAGAACGGAACGGACGGACGGATCTCTGCGACCCAGCATATCCTGCTCCCTGCCTGTCTGAGACAGCGAGGCGTATGTGACACCCGGGCGCAGCAGTGAAGCACCGGGCCGCAGTGAAGCACAGTGAACAGGAGGGGTTCACTTTCTCGGGGCTGTGCCTGGGCAGGGCGTGGTGCTGACCTGAGAGATGGAGATCGGGTGAGTGAGACCCCGGCCCCCATGCGCAGGGGTTTTTGATGCACTAATACCCCGACCCGGAGCTCAGTCGGAGCCCGGGAAATCACGAACGCCGGGAAGCGAAGAAAGGGATTAAGTGGCGGAGTGTTCTGAGTGCTTCCCGGCTATATTGGGTCCTGGCCACCGCAGGCAAACCACAGTGGCAATAACAGGAAGAACGCCTGGACCCTGGCGGCCCGGCGTGTCCTGCTTCTTGACTGCCCGGGACAGGGTGTAGTAAGTGGCGCCCAGCTGCGGCCGTGAAACATCGGGCCGGCGCGGAATAAAGAAAGCAGCAGAAGTTACCCTCATAAAGGTTGTGTGTGGGCAGTGCAGACCGGGGAGACGACTGATGAGGGAGCGTGGGCTGCTGCATGTGAGGCCCCGGGAGGGGTCGAAGCTGGCCTGGACTGTTGGGTGAGGCCTGGGAGACATCTGTGACCCGGGAGCTGCGGCACGCTTGAAGAGCGGATCCGAGGAGAATACAGGCCTAATTTTCAGGAGAAGGCAGTATGTGTCACACCCGCAACAAATAACAGCGCGCCTAGCCGGCGCAGTTCTGGACAGACCGGGGCACAACACCCTGTGTGGTAGAACAACTGGCACTGGAGTGAACCAGTGTGCAGAGGCATAACGGCTGACTGAAGCCCACAGGCATGTGGCATTAAGGCCCCAGGCGGCGCCAGAGTTAAGGCGGCCTACGGCGAGGGACCTGGGGGCAGCTGAAGGCCTCTACAGTGCAGCAAGCCCTGAAACTTGCTGGCTGGCGCCAGGCAGTGAAGATTAGCTATAACCAGCCGGGACTGTGAATTTCCAGGACTGCAGCTCTCTCCCTGAGTAATATACGCCTAACATTGGAGCCCCGCCAATTTATGACGGAGGGACCAAAGCCTACTGGCCATAAAGCGTCATAGAGGTGAAGGGCTCAAGTATCCGAAAGGCTACCGTATTTTGGACTCAGTCGCTACGCTACGCACCCATGTGGGAAGAAGAAGAGAGCCACCGTGCCAGGTTGACGGTTTGATTCAGCCGCACGCATCCTTAAAGTGAAAGGCACAATAAACTGGGCACTACCTCCAACACCCAAGATACTGAAAGACGAGTAGCGAGGTTCCGGGGTGGCGACACTGAGAAAACCGACAGGCAGCTGGGGGATCTAGTCCCCTGGGCAGGCGGCGGTGAGTAGCAGGTCCGCCCCCTGGTTACTCAGCTGCATTATACCAGTTCCTGACAGCTATGGCAGGAGGGAGGGGAACTAAGGCGACAGTACAGAGTAAACTGGCGAAGTTTGCATGGGATAAGGCAGAAGAAAGCCATGATAACACTCACCAGACAGCTCCGGGACAGTCGGAGTCCCTCCAAGCACAACAGGACCTGACGCTTCAAGACATCATGGCGGCAATTACAGGAGTACGTACCTCTCTTGAGTCCCGTCTCGATACAGTGAATACAGAGGTCTCCCTCATCAGAGCGGATCTCCAGAAGATGGACACCAGAGTTAAAGAAGTAGAGGACCTAACCACAGAACTACATAAAGACACCTCTGAGCTCAAACAACAGGTCCTACAATTGCAAGACAAGCAAGCAAAAATGGAACTGCAGCTCGATGATTACGAAGGGAGGGCGCGACGAAACAACGTGCGCATCTTAGGGGTGCCGGAACGCGCAGAAATGCCCTGCCACAGATCTGTTCGTAGAAGAGTTAATATTGAAACATTTGCAACCAAAGAAACTCTCAAACTAGTTCTCTGTGGAACGGGCTCATCGTGTCCCAGGGGGGAGACCTAAACCGGGGGGCCCCCTAGACCGATAATAGCTAGAATCTTCAACTTCAGAGATCGAGATGTTATACTTCAAGCGGCACGAGCCAACTCGCCACTCAAGCTGGAAGACAGTGTAGTATACTTTTTTCCTGACTTTACAACGAAAGTCCAAACTCAACGCCGCAGTTTCTTAGCGGTTAAGAAAGTGTTGCGGGACAAAGAGGTGAAATACGCTATGATGTTTCCGGCAAAGCTCCGCGTTGAGGCTGATGGAAAG
This sequence comes from Calotriton arnoldi, assembly GCA_963921515.1. Taxonomy (NCBI): domain Eukaryota; kingdom Metazoa; phylum Chordata; class Amphibia; order Caudata; family Salamandridae; genus Calotriton; species Calotriton arnoldi. The sequence continues at coordinate 2,191,438 of CAWUFW010001317.1, forward strand.
GCATGGTTCTTCTCCAAACCGGAGGAAGCATGGGACTGGATAGACGGCTGGAGGCGTGTGGGGAAACCCCATAAGGAACAACATGGGGGTCCACGGAACAACATACCGGACCACCTTCGGGGGCCACAAAGTAACTTATTCAGCAAGGACACAGACTCGACAACTCACAGCTAAACGCGGGCATGTCCTGGTCCGAGCAGTGAACCTCACAGATTACAGATAAGTGACTCTGGGGGAGAAAGGTAACATCAGCGGACATGGGTGGGGCCTGCTTAATGCTATAGTCGGGCTTAACGGATCCAAGTATGTACGCCAAGCGTTGAAAAGACTGCCAATGTCTGTCCGGTGGGCAACAGCCGAAGGAAGGGACGGGGGTCACCCCACATAATATGTGTTAAATATATAAATAGATAGATCTAGGTGGGGGGGCGGGGGGCTGTAGACCAGGCACCTGCAAATGGAGGGAGGGGCGACAGGCACTCTGCCATGTTTAGGAGTGGGTAGTTTTGAATCCACAGGCAGGGGGGCAGGGAGGGGGGAGTTGGGAATTGGGTGGAGGGGGTATGTTTTGTACATGTAACTCAGTCACAAGGTTTGGAATAGTTGAACTAACCACATGTAACATTCCTAATTGTGTTAAATATGTCGCTATGCGGTCATTAGGGAGTCACTGGTCTGACAGGCATTTCCAGCTTACAGACATGGGGGAGCTAATAGGTATGAAATTCTGCGTCTCATATGGTTGGCCCTCGGGCTCCTTGGCCTTTTGTGCTGTGGAATATGGCGGGGGATAAAATTAAAAGAGGAGTCATATTACAATATATTAAAAGACAAGCCCCTGATCTGGTCTTACTACAAGAAACGCATTTAGTGGGAAATAAGTGTAAAGCCCTGTCGCGTTGGGGGTATAAGCTTCTGGTCCACGCGGGATTTACATCAGGGTCTAGGGGAACAGGAATCCTTGTTAGAAAAAGTCTTGCACTCACTCCGTTACGGACATGGGCAGACCCCCAGGGAAGATTTGCTGTATCGGAGGCAAGCTGGGAAGGTAGAGCGCTTAATGTCATTTCTACATATCTTCCACCAATGTTGGGTAAGGAGGCACTTACAGACCTTGGTAAAATTATGGTAGACCTCCCGAATGGAACCTTAATTCTAGGTGGGGCTTTTAATATGACCTTTAATGATCACTTAGATAGACAGCCGGTGCACCCCCAGGCGCGCCCCAGCTCACTCATGTCAGAGTTCGCCACGGCCATGGGACTCACAGATGTATGGCGATACGTCCACCCGGACCTCACCCATTTCACGTACTACTCAAACGCCCACAAAAGTCTATCACAAATAGATTATTTTCTGACTCACATGGCGGACATCGGTAACCTGCGTAATCCACGCTGTCTGCCAAGAGGTATTTCTGATCACTCTCCGATATGGGTGAAGCTCACCGATCATAATCAGAGACAACAAAACACGATAGTGATCAACCCCTGGCTACTTACAATCCCAGATATAAAAGAGAGTTTATTGACACATACAGAAAATTACTTTACTGAAAATGTAGGTTTCTGTTGACTCGACACAAATAGTATGGGAGGCCCTTAAGGCGGTCTTGAAGGGGCAGGCATTGGCACTTAAGACGGGCTATCGGAAAACACAGCAACAACCACTATTACAGTTGGAGAGTGAACTCCAACAGCTCGAAATAGATCACGCCCAATCCCCTAGTGATGACACGGCCCACCACTGGACCTTAAACAAGTAGAATATAAAACTCTGGCTGGCGAGCGGGATTGGACCCGGATGCGAGCTACACGGCACAAGCTCTATGAGATGGATGATAGAGCTGGTAAAGTGCTAGCGTGGTTGGAGAAAAGGGAACAGGAGGATCGATGGGTGCCAAGACTGACACTTGGCAATCAGCAGCATATCTCAGATCTGCAAGAGGTTGCCGATGCATTTGCGGATCATTTAGAAGAGGTTTATACCTCCTCGACCTTGTCCTTGGAGGAAAGGGAAGCATTAGAGGAAGATCTCTCAGATGAGGAAATCCGCCTGGCAATAAATAGTATCCAATCTGGAAAAGCGATGGGTCCCAATGGGGTTCCCATTGAATTCCTTAAACTGACGGCTCTTCATGTCGCGCCTCATCTGCGAGAAATGTACAATGAAAGCTATCAAAAAGGGGTTCTGCCGGAAGACCAGCGGCTGGCCTCCATTGTGGTTATCCGTAAACCTGGGAAGCCTGCAGATTGCTGCAGTTCCTACAGGCCGATATCGCTTATAAACGTGGAGGTGAAGGTTTTAGCGAAACTCCTGGCGACTCGCCTGATCTCTAGGCTTCCGTCCTTAGTCCATGCGGACCAGTCGGGTTTCGTGCCTGGCCGAAACACGGCATTAAACATCCGTCGACTCCACAATGTCCTTGGCCGTAATCATATCATAGCAGAAGACGCAGTGGTACTGTCATTGGATGCCAAAATGGCGTTTGACTCTATAGAATGACCATATCTCTTTGAGGTGCTTCGGCGCCTGGGGTTTGGCCCGAAATTTAGAAACTGGGTCAAACTGCTCTATACGGACCTAAGAGGGCAGGTTAGGGTCAATAACCATGTGTCTCGAACGTTCTCTTTGAATAGAGGTACCAGACAGGGATGCCCCCTATCCCCCTTGATCTTTTCACTAATACTTGAACCTCTGGCCTCATGGGTGTGGAGGGATCCAATCGTCAGGGGGCCGAAATGGGCGGAAGGACAAGAAGATAGAATATCTCTGTACGCAGATGATATCCTGCTATATCTGGCATCCCCCCATACATCGGTGCATAGAATCCTAAATATATTTACAAATTTTGGAAAATACTCAGGCTGATTTTTGCAATTCAGGGTTCAGTGCCAAAACTACCTCTGAGGTGTGAGGTGACGGTGGCTACAGTAGGATTAAGATACCTGGGAGTTTTTATAACTCCAGACCCTCAAACCTTTTATGACAAAAACCGGGCTGTTCCACTGGAGAGACTTCGCAATGATTTAAAACACTGGAGGTCGCTTCCCCTCTCCTTACTGGGCCGAGCTGCCCTTTTTAAGATGTTGGCGCTCCCCCAGTTTCTGTATATTCTTCAAAACAGTCCACATAAGGTCCCAGACTCTTACTTTAGGAATATTGAGAGCGAGGTTAGAACTCTGCTGTGGGATGGGAGGGCACCTCGGATAGCACTATCAAAATTGTCCAAGGGTTGGTATGACGGAGGTATCGCACTCCCTGACATGCGGTTATACTACTGGGCCTCTCAATTGATAGTGGTGAATCATTGATTGTACCGCTCTCCAGTGGATCCAGCATATCTGCTGGACAAATATCAAATGGGCAGGGAGGGCTATCTAGGAGCCCTTTACTCTAAAGTTCATAAGGATCGGTACCTAGGTCCGACAGCCCACACCGTGGAGGTATGGCGCCAAGCGAATCGAAGCTTGGGTTGGGCGGGCCGACTGACTCAAGCCACTCCGCTATGGTCCACCCAACAGCTGGGTCTACTATGTCACCAACCGGGATTTGATAAGTGGGATGCCATAGGCATCTCGTCCATTGGCCACCTAGTGAAAAAAGGTAAACTGTTAACATTCACGGAACTGAAGAACCAATATGAACTAGCTCAGGGGGAAATTTATCGTTATTTACAGATCCGACATGCCCTTACAGGAGCTATTTCAGACTTCGCGAATCTCCCGGAGTCCTCCCCTCTAGAGGATCAATTGCTGTCGGAACCGCTGTCAGAGAAAGCCGTATCGTTGACATATAGGAAGCTATGCAATAATCTACCTGATCCGCTTCACACTCTTCGGGAAAGGTGGCAAGCCGATGTCGGACAGATTGAAGATGAGGACGGGAAAACAGCGCTAATGTCCCCGAAAGAGGCAGCCATTCCTCTAAGGCTCCACTTGATCCAATTAAAAGTCCTTCATAGAACATACCTCACTGGGGTCACACTAGCAAAAATTGGGCACAGACCAGACTCGATGTGTCTCCGTCGTTGCAGACGGGAAGCAACTTTTTACCATACTATTTAGGAATGTTCCCGCATACAGATTCTATGGGGTAGAGCTACAAGACACATGCAGAGGACACTAAAGAAAGAAATCAGCCTTAAGCCACGCCTAGGGCTTCTTAATATCTGGGAGGCAACGGATCTGACAGTGGTGGAACAACAAATGACCACACTGGGATACACACTAGTCAAGCGAGCCATTGCAATGAAGTGGGGAGTAGGGGAGGAACCATCACCAAAAAATTGGGCGCAGGAACTTGACAAATGTATGATAGCGGAGAAAGATGTGTTCAAATCCCGGGGTTGCCCTAAAAAATGGGATAGAAAATGGGGTAAATGGAAAGTGTATCGAGGAGAGCTGGATACTTCCCCAACTGTAGATATGGAAATGAGTTGGAATGGCAGATATGAGACAGGAACGTAAAACCGAGTCATGATTGATCCCTTTGACCATATGAATATTATAAATGTGGTGCACTATGTGTCATTATTAGATATGTGATGTATGTTTGATGTTTCAAACAAATAAAAATATCTTTAAGAAAAAAAAAAGAAGAGACATTTGCAAAATAAACTAGTGTAGTAACATGTGCAAATCAGCGGACTATCTGCAGCGTGCTCATACTAACTTAGAGAAAACGACAATGTCCCCATGGGCCTCATTCATGAGGCCCCTTGCGCTGACAGAATGTCACTTTTTGTGACTTTCCGTGGTGCAGGAGCCTGCTCCATATTTACGAGGCAGCACTCAGCCACTTTTTTTGGCTTAATGCTGCCTCATAAATTTCGTTCCCTTTAATACAGTTTTCTGCGTTAAAGGGGCGTGCAATGGGCGTTTCTGTGGGCGTTACCAGCAACATCTATAGCTTTTTGACACTCCCCCAGATTTACAAGAAATCGTAAATCTGAGGCAGGCCAAAAATTTACACCTCCCCAGGGGAGGCTTAAGGGAGACTCAACAAGCAGAAATATCTTTATTTCTCACCGTTTATCCTTTTTCTATGTGTGCTGCATTCTGCACAAAAATAATCATCCCTGCAATGCAGGCACCCTTGCTCCAAGGTGCAAAGGTGCCTGCGTGGGCGCATGGCGGCCCATTGTGAGATGGCGCAGGGGAAAAGGATAGGAATGCGCCCTATCTGATAGATGCGGCACATTCCAGCCCTTTTCTTTTGCCGTAGGGCAGCACAGCAGGAAGGCCCACAGCACTGCCCTATGGCAAAACCTCATAAATGATGCCCCTAGTATTTTTGTGGAATCTACCTCTGGTGGTTATAACTGAGTAGCTAGAGTGAGCTGAGCCATGGTTATATTGGGATCATACAGCTGGGATGAGAGAACAGGAGCAATTTTGCTTTTTGGGTTTGGTTTCAGCCGGCAATGTAGCATCTACGTGTGTGTGTCTTTCAGAACCTGAGCCATCGGTTTAACACCTTCTGGGGGGGTGATTCTCATGTATATAAGAGTAACTACAGCGCGGAAGTGGTTGGATATTTAGCAGCTGCCGAGGTGATGAAGGCTAATGGCTCCAGGTAGAGATTGAAAAGTGTGGTGGGAGAGGATGGAGCCCTGTGGGACGCCTTGCTGAATCGATGAAGAATTTCAAAAGGAAGTCATTTTAATGTATAAGCTATGTTTTCCTTATAAGAAAAGAACCAGTTGGAAAATTTGCTATTTAGCCCAATTCTCTCACATAGCATTTTTTGAATGGGGTCGCATGTCATATGTAGCTGTTAGGTCGAGATGGATGAGGATAATTCCTCACATGTGAATGGTGAGATATTGAAGATAATTTCTTGCTAGGGTCAGGTGGTTTGTTTCACAATTTCAAAAAAAGTCTTTTTGGGCGTTTTTTAAATTGGTCTAGCTCCCTTGATATGTGTGAAGATTTTAGTTAAGCATCAGTTTATTATATTATTATTCACTCCTTTAAGTTTGTAGATGTATCAGGTTTGTCGTCAAGGGGATTTGATATCACATTTTTTCACAAGCTCAAATGAACATCCTGACTTAAAGCAGTTCTTTGGTGAACCATTGTAATGATTGGCAAATATTCTCTCTTTTAAGAATTTTGGGAGCTAACATACCAATAACCTTAACCAAAATTTTCATTATAGAGAGTTCTCAGTTCATTGATTTTTTTGTTTTGCAGGAGCACAGTGTGACACCACTGCTACCACGGAGACAAGATGGGCTGTTCCCAGATTCCTTAAGCCACTTGACCATTGTTTTGGTTTTCTGAGTGGGCCAATATAAGAAAATGCCTATTTATGGCATAATCACCACCATTTCTTTGGACTGTTGGTGCTAGTTTTTTGACTCATTGCACTGGGAATCTGCTAACCAAGCCTCAGTGCATGTTCTCTGACCCCTAAAACCTGTCAAATTTCGAAAACGCTCCTAATTGGCCCATTTAACCTACCTATAAGTCCCTAGTATATGGTGCCAAGTGTACCCAGGGCCTGTAAGTTAAATGTCACTAGTGAACAGCAGGATATATTGTGCCACCACTAGTGTTGATGCAAAACATGACTACACACCTGCTACCAGTAGTCTGGCTGTGCAGGTTTGAACTGCGAATTCAACCTGTCAAAATTACTCCTTTTGACAGACCTAAACCCTCTTTTTAAATAATAATAATTCACCCCTAAGTAAGCCTTAAGTGCTCACAAGGCAGTGTGCATGATATTTAGGAGTAGGACATGTAAATGTTGAAAGGAAAACATGTGTTTACAGTGAAAAGGCATAGAAGGCAATTTTCTCTGAAGCAGGGTTAGCTGTTCCGTAGGAAAGCATTAAGAGTTAATGTTAAAAATAAGTGATGTTATATCCGTCTAGTAACCAGATAAAAAGTTACTTCTTGGACTTTTCAATATGTTAATTACAAATCCAATTCTTTAGTAAAGTTCGATTTGTGACAAATATTTCACAAAAGGTACTTTTGTAGGTTGTTTTTTTGAGTTTTCAAACTATTTTATTAAAGATCAATGGTACATCCGTATTACGTTTGGATACAATATCACAGTATGTGGGTATCATTCCAACAACAACAATTGGGCAAGTCCTGCACCAGAGTTTCCAACAACAGGAGAGTCATCACACCAACTAACATTCCGGTGGGAATGAATACGAAGGGTATCGGGGAAGTAGGCACTTAAGAACCTAACATCAGAACAGGATACCCTACTATGGGCTCTATAACAGATTGCGGTGTACTCTGCACTGGGACAGGGGAGGGGCTGAAGAAATTGGAGGGGCCTATGTGGGGAGGGAAAAAGGAGGGAGCCAAGCAGGTGGGCCAGGGAGTGATGGGAGGGAAATGGGGAAGGAGGGCGGGCCCAGGCTCGAGGTTACAGTGGTGCGGGTGTGAGGTGCAGTACTGTGTCCTGGCTTGTTGCACACTGCATGGAGGGGGAGGAAGGAGGAGGCGGATAGCAGAATGGGGAAAGGTATCCTTGGCACAGCTAAATCCAAAGTGGGAGGGGAGAAAATAGTGTATGGATCCAGACATACCTCTTAAGATCGATGAAGATTAAGATGAGGGCAGGTCTCCAACGCCGGTGTCAACGTTCAGCAAAGGGGAAAAAATAGCGTCAAACAGGTCTGCCTTGTCTTGTAATTGATAGAGTATGCATTCATACGATGCCACTTCAAACTTCTCAGAGAATCATTCCTCATGTGTGGGTAGGTGTTGTGAGCACCAGTGACCCGGGACACAAAATGTGGCTGCTGTTAACGCCATGGACAAGAATTGGCAAGTATGTGTGGCAAGATGAGGTAAATCCGCAGTGTCATGTAGTATAACCATGGGCTACAGTAGCAGGGAGGGCAGAGTAAGTACAAGGGCGAGTATGTTGCCTGTTGTTTCTTCCGTTGGGGACAATCATGTTGGTGTCCACTCTGAGGAGGGCCATCTCCTGGCACATTGTGACCATCCGGCGTCTTAGGTGAAGGAAGAGACATGTCCATACTGGGCTCCCTGAGCGAGTCCAGGAAATGGGCTAGGTCTGTGGGTCGTGAAAGTCCCTGGAGAGGCCGTCCATGGTGATCCACATTACTGCTGTCTCCAGGAGCCCATACTTGATATCCCAATTTTTCAGTTGCAGACAGAGGGCTAGGAAGGTATGATGCTTGTCACTAGTCTCATCTGAGAAGTCCACTGCGACATGAAGCTTTCCCCCCTCGTTGTTGCATGGATCATGTTTAGGCGCTTAGAAAAGGATCTGTCAGTTATGGGCATGATGTAGAAAACATGCGATTATAGGGCGAGGCTTGGTTCCTCCAGCTGGCGTTGGGTGACAGGCCAGAATCCTGTGCGCTCATTGGATTTCAAGAGGAGGCGTGAAGACAAGTCCCATCATTTTGGGGATAAACTCAAGCACAAATGCGCATGTGTCAGATTCCTCCATCTTCTCCAGAATGACATAAAACCTGATGTATCACGACGGGAGCAGTATTCAAGTTTGATCAGTTTCTGCTGAATATCCAGATATCTGAGTGGGAGGCCTCCATGTCCGCCACTTTCTCCTCCATCGTTGAGAGACGTTGATCAAGAACATCCACCGTCGAGTGAAACAGCCCCATGTCTGTTTTGCTGGTCCGCACATATTGGGTGAGATCGGTGACCTTTGTATCCATTGCTATAAAGTGAGTACCTATGGAGGTGAGTTCATTTAAGATAGAGTCCAGGGGTGTATTCACTGTCAACTCTTGAGTCGGTGCTGTGGCAGCTTTCCCGCTGCCAACGGCCTCTGTAAAAAGAAGTTGTCGCAAAGGTTTGCCCGAGGCCATTCTTATGGTTGATTATGCAGCCATCGAAGTAAAGGAGACCAGTGTAGGTGGAAACGCCAATCCTGGGAATCAACTGCGGCTCTGAGATAGTTGTGCTAGGTGGGCCCTATCTCTGTCAGACAATAGCAGGCAAGTGGAAGACGGCATTCAGCATACAGGCTGTGGGGATGGAGCCAGGCCCGGTGGTGCAGTGGGGTCAAGTCAAGAAAGCCGGCATTGCACTCCAGTGTGGGGTCCCAAGGAAGGGCCGCCAAGCAAGCCCAACAAGCAGAGGGAGAGACTGTTCAACCACGCAACATCCAAAGGTCCCTCTCTGAAGGACCAGTGGCTATGTGAACCTTTAAATGGATAAATGCCTCCGGAGGAGGAAAAGAGAAAGGAGTACCTCGGGCCTCATGGTTGTGAGCATGGGCCAGCAGGGTGTCAGTAAGCCATAAGCAAATAAAAGGTGCTCGGCCCAAGCTGGTGGCAGTATGAGGCACCGTAACTCACAGGCTGGCAGTCCAAAGTCAAATTTGGGACTCTGTTGGAGTAGGGTACCCCCAGGTTGCAGGCAGAAGGCCGTGGAGTCCACGGAGGAAGAGAGGAGTTGGCACTAACCCAGGCAGCAAGTATCAGACAGCGCTGAAATGTCAGGGACCCTGGCCCATGGGGATGGACCTGCGGATCCAGCCCAGTAGGAGACCAACAACCATTGTGCATCTTCGTGCAAGGAGACAGTGGAGAAAGTTCAGTGAGGCCGCAAATGATGGGGGAGGCTTTTGTAATTAAAGGAATGCAGAAAAATAGGCCTCTCAGGCTGTAAGGGAGAGAGTATCGGGGCCCCTGTGGCTCAGCAGTGTCCGGTCTGCCATAGTAGGAGAGGTAAATCCAGCCCAGCGGGGTGCCAGAAGTTGTCGGGCGGGTCTCCAGCCATACAGAGAGGCTGATGTAGGGAGCCTCTGGATGCTGTAGGAGTAGGCCATGCCAAGTGGCGTAGAGCACTTAGTGCAGGCCGCTAGCGGTGAGGCAGCATTGGGACTCCCCGGGCCAGTGAGGATGGTACAGCGGGCCCTTCAGGCTGGGTCAGCACATGCTCCAGGGTATGATGGTGTGGAACCCACCATGCTGAAAGGGCAGAGGCATCGAGGAAGATGATGGGGCTTGCATTTTGTCCCTGGCGGCGGAGGAGCTCTGGGGAAAGCAGCCATTTTGGGAAGTGGTGAGACTCTGCTTCCTCACATAAGGTACTTCTAAAAAGTAGCCTGCTTAAAGCCTCTAGAAGCCCATTTGCCTGAGCTTCCATCCGTAACCCAGGAGCTTGTGGCCAGTTTATGGATTTTGAATGCAACAGCCATGATAAATGGAAATGGTGTTTAATCAGGATGGGTACCATTATAGATATAGCATTAGTCTCTTATGTCTTGTGGTAAGCAGTGAGTGGCAGAATTTGTAATGCAAGAGAAACCTCAGACCATGGCAGTAAATAAGCACTGATCTTTATCCACTCACAGTAAGGTAAGGTAAGGTAATATTTATTTTGCTTGATTAATTAAAATCTTTGCAAATACATAACAAAAAGATTCCCTTGTACACAAATTATTAAGCTTAAAAACAACATTAAAAGGATCATCAATAAAATATTCTCAGTTTGTGCAATTGGCTGTTCTGTAAGACAATACACATAAATTCTTATACTTCAGAAAGAGCTGAGCTGGCAATAACTACCATTGATTTACATGCCGCATGACACAGCCTAACCAAGTCCGTTGTTCTAAACTATTGGGCATTATTAATTTAAAATGCTAGTGCAACTATAGGAAAGTATTAAGTTTATTTAACATATAAAAAGTGTTTTCTTAACCTTTAGGCAAAATAAAAGTGCTGATACAACTGTAAAGTGCTATTATTCATTTTTGATTTTTGGCGACTCCCATCTGATGCCCTTGTACTCTTATTTTTGACATACTTCAGATAACGACAGATTTTTAAGTCTCTTGGTTACCGTCTCAAAGAATTTTGTTAGCCGACAGTTAAGCTGAACGTCAACAGGGTTGAAGCAAAGCTTCACTGCCTGCCTGCAGGACCGGGTGCCATAATACCTGAAAAAGGGACGTAACAAGGTGCATCTTATATCCTTTAAGTTGGGACAGTTACAGATTACATGAATAATGTCCCCCTTCCCGCTTCCGCATAGACGCCAAGTCGATGTACCTCCTCTCCTTTCCCATGGGGGGAGGTGGGGATTAATTGCAATGACCCCCAATCGTAGCTTTAGAAAATTTTCCTTCGTTCTTATTTTGACTCCTGCACTCAAATAGGGTTGGGGTTTGAGCCTTGCGTAATCACTGAGCACTATCCAGCCGTGTGCCTTTTTAGTAAGAATTGCTTTGTCTTCTAAAACAGATAGCATGGACGTTGTCTTTTTCACTGCTTTTTTGAAGAAAAGATGATATGATGGTACGGCCCAGAGTTTAGACAGACCCAGTAGCTCAATGGAGTCAAACAGATAATCCCTGGCTGAGCATTTTCCTTGATGAAGTAAGGCGTTCCAGAGGTGGGAGTTTAGGGATCCTGCCTCTGCACTTCGGATTTTATGCCAACTTTTTACATAGGCACTCCTTCTTTCCACCGTTTGTCTTTGGACCCCAAATTCCAGCCGTATTTGAGCAGGGGAGACATATTTTGGAAGATGGAAAATTGCTCACAGTAGTATATTAGTTGCTGGCGATTGTTGATAAGTATTAATAATCTCAGGTGGAGTTTATGTTGTCCACTGCTGCTGAGGTAGTCCTCCTAGAAGCAGAGAAAATGTTTGCCAAATATGACATCACAGAAGAATTACAAATGGAAAATGATCCACAATTTCAAGTGGAGACCCAACCAATGTCCATTAGGAAAAGCTGCTCCTGTATACCAGGCACTGATTTTCCCACTTCTGAGACCAGGGGTCGCAAAGGCAGTGCCAGGGGTCACAAGGGGAAAAGTAAATATAAACAAGAGAAGGAGTGAAGAGGTTCAGTAAGTGGTGGACTCACCCTCCTCTGTGAATCATGAAAAACCGAAGAAAGTCCACCCTTGTAAACAGGATAATTGTATCCTTCCTAGATCGGTTCAATGGTGTCAAGAACTGCATGTTTCCCTAAAAATGTATAGGAAAACACAATGTTTTGTTAAAATAACCCTAACCCACCAAAAGGTCCCTTGGTGGCATGCTTCATCATCAGGTTCTTCCCGCCCCGCTGCAGGACGGGGCGTGCTGCGAACGAGACGTGGGAGCACTTATTAGTGAGATGATGCTATGTGTAATGTGAGAGTGGAAGGGTCAAAGTGAATATAGTGAGATTTAAAAAATACCTGGCTGTGTGGAAACTAAAATGTAATACTCCCTATAGCTGGTATTAGTAAAAATGGGGAGTGGAGGATGTATGCTGTAATGGGCTACTACCTCCTTAGTCTACTTGTTTCGAAGCCATCCCCCTGGCTTCTCATCAGGACCAAAAAAGTGATCCCTGCACCACTCTAAATAGGAAACAACAATGTGGATTGCCTACTCAATGTTGCAGATAATAGTGCATATTAAAAAAAAAACATGCACTCATACTGTACCCAATTGGTATAGTCATTTAAGTTCATCTGGAAGGATAGAAAAAACATAGTTAATTGCAGCAATATTATAATTGCAGGACCACATCACCAAACTTGTGGAAGGTCTACTTAGTGATATATTTTTCACTTAGCGCACAACCGCTCATAAATTAAGTGGGTGCCGTGCTGTCCTTGAATGTGACATACAATGCAATACTAGGCACAGCAACATATAACATATAACATAAAACGCACACTCTATAATGATCTGTATTGCTGGTATTCAGAACGATGTCTATAGCTCTTGTGGACTATTGGTTGTTTATATGTGGGCAAAATATACTGCGATGCCTCTAATGGTCACAAGGGGAAAGCCAGGGGAAGCAACTGCAACTACTGCCAACCCCTAAATGACGTCCATGTCCACTGGTTACTGCTGAGGTTTTGAGTTTCCACTACCTCTCTATCACCTTAAACATGATTAACCAGAGCTGTGCAAGTTTCATATTTGATATCAATCTGGACACAATAAAATCTTTGAAAAGCAACTGATTCAACTCATCACAGACTACTTCATCAAGACATACAACAACATTTTCCTCTGAGTATTCAATGTCCACTTGGGGGGACAAAAGAGGAGCCCTCACATCCCAAGTAACAGCATTTCTATGTAACAAAAATCTAATTCAACTCTGCACAAGTCCAATTCAAACAAAAGGTGCAATCTTAAACCTTGTCATTGCATATGAAAGAAGAATCAAAATTGATACCCCTATCCAGGTTCACTGGTCACACCACCTCCTCATCCCTTTCTCTCTTTCCTCCTCAAAAGTAGCCATTACTCGGTGTGAAGAAAGTGGATTATTGGTTGGAGTGGATGGTAGTGAACAACAAGTTAAAATGTCACTACTCCTGTTAGGTCGAATAAAGGGTTCACTAATTTAAACCTGTGTTCAACTCCTGGTAGCTATGGCACATAGCAGACAGGCTTAACTTAAGAAAGTGTATGAAGCATTTAGAAGTACCAAAACAGTTAAAAAGCTGAAAACACAAGACAATAAGAATCCCACTCCAATACATAAAAATAGAAAATATTTTAATGAACAAATTGACACCAAAATGCCAAAAATCCAATAGGGGGAATAGAAGACATGAATTTTCTAAGTTTTAAGTAAAAATAGCGCCGCAAGGCGCCAACAGCAGGAAGCTGGTTGCGCTAAACCAGGGCAAAGGCAAGATTAAAGGCCAACCAGGATATAGCGTTGGTTGGTCCTGGTCAAAGTGTTACCTTTGGACTTAGAAACTTTTATGGGGAAAAAGTTGGTCTCGATGCGCCGTTGGTGGGGCCAGCTGCAGGCTGGATCAAAAGTGGGGCTCAACAATGGCAGATTGATGAAGCGCAGAGTCCTCGGTATATGTGAACTATGCTTTGTGTATGGTTGCCGTGGCCAATTTGGACGTATGGTGACCTTTTGAGGCACATGGTACTGGTGCACAGGCTTGTCAGACAGGACATGAGCTTGTAAGGGCGGACCTGGGTGTATGAGGCTGAACCTAGACACACAAACCTGTTCTTGTTTTGTGATAGTGATACTCTGCCATATGAGGCAGTACATAGAAAAGTAGTAAACAAAGTATTTGATGAAAATGATAGGGTGGTATTTTGGGGACACCATCAGAGTCCTTACTGAAATGCAAGAGTCAGTATTTGAGAATCAAATCGTTTTAAAAAAAAAAAAGCAGATCATTGTGCAAAAATGTGTTTATTTGCCAAAATAAAAGCTGGTATTTTAAGGTAGGATGGGTGTATTTTTTTTAAAATTGCAAACCGGCACTTGGGGACAATATGGGGCATATTTATGAAACTATTGCGCAGTGCAGCAAGTCATCTTGCTGTGCTGCACCATAAGCTGTATTTAAGGGATTCCTGCCTTTTCCCCTGTGCTGGTGCACTTTAGGCAGCCTACGGCCAACACACGCAAACTTGCACAATGGTGCAAGGGTGCCTGTGTTGTAGGCAGCAGTGGCTAAGGCGGAGGAGCATCGCCTCACTGCTTTGCAGCAGTGAAATAAAGGAAAAATAAAATGATAATAACTCAAGGTTATTATCAATTTATTTTTATCTGCAGCTGCAGCTTTGTGGGCAGGGCTGCTCTGGTGACAGAGGAGCGGGGGAGGAGTGGTGGCACAATGTAAGTGCCCATGACTGTTGTGCCGGCCATCTGGGGCCAGCCAAACAGTCATGCGCACTGTGCATGATCTCCACCCAGGCTGCATTACAGCCTGGGTGGAGAACATGCCCAGGCTCCCTTTCCCTGGCTGAGTGCCGAACCACGGCGCTTAGACCAATCACAACGCTGCATTGCAGTGTTCCGGCCGGGAGAGACGACGGAGGGACGATGGAGAAGAGAAGCAGCAAAGAGGTAAGTTTTTTTTACACCCCTTTACACCCCGCCCCGCCACCCCCGATCTGTGCCGGACGCCACTGGTAGGCAGGATTGCTTTTGAGCAGGAAATGACACCTTCCTGTGCAAAAAGAATCCAGGGAGGAATATTCCTCCATCTATTTGTACTGCAGCATGCAGCACACATAGAAAGAGGAATTAAGGAGGAGAAATAAAGACATTTCTCCTTGTTATGTCTACCCTTGGAAGGCGTAAGATTTTGGCGCATGTCCAGGTTTCAAGTTCTTGTAATTCTGGGAATGCGTCAAAATCCAGGGGCGTTGAGAGGGAACACCCATCACAACTCCCATGGAATGCCTACCCAGGGCACAGTAATGCAATGCAGCGATTTGAGCTGCATTGCGCTACTCTAGATTTATGAATCCACTCAGAGCCACACAAAGTGGCTTTGCGTGGCTTCATAAATCTGTCTTAGAGGTTTGTGTCATGCATGTACCACACTGTGTGGTGCAAACGCAACTCAACACTCTTATAACTATGCCCTATGTTTTTAGTTTAGACAAAGCAGGAGGTCATTTACTTCTCACAGCGGCAATCGTAGACTTTGGCTTTCCAATAATGAATCTTTGGTTGATATCTTCTGTTGCTGTGCAAGCTTGTTGTCAGAGAGGAAAAGATTGCTCCCACCTCATTTTTTAAAAGCTGGGCTCCGAAATTGTAGAAATACAAAAGTCCTCTGTTTAACTATCAATGCACATTAAGGTGTGCAGTTAATGTTTTTCATTTGGCATCTGCTGCCTCAGCAAAAAGGCACTACCCAGTTTATGGTCTGTGTATAAAGACCAAAGGGTGGACAAATTTGATCAGTTTCCTAAAGGTATGATTGCATTGTGCTCCTGATAAGATGCAGTGTATGCATTTTGTGGACCTCTAGATTCTATATTTAGTTGTAGATATTGTAAGATATTACTTTTATTGGCAGGTCTGATGGGCACTAGCAACCTCAGCTCGCAGTTCCAGGTGGCAACCAGATTTCCTAACCAGGCCAATCCCCAAACCTGCACAGAGAAGCAGTTTCAACAGTGGGACAATGAATACAACATAAAAGTGGGTGGGAAGGTGGGCAGAGATTCAGAGATGCAGAAAGCTTAACAAATGTAGGTGGAAAATATTTTAGGGGCACAGTTGTGTCTGCATGTGCATGATTGTGTGATTTTGGCTGTCTGTGCATGTGCTTGTCTTTGTGTTTATATAGTAGCATTGTGCATACTACTATATATATACAAAGTAAAGCACCTGCACAGACAGCCATTTAAGCCATTGGTTAAACACCCCTTATTTGCGGTATGCCCCCTGAATATCGAATCAACAATATCGGTGGGGCAGAATATCAAGGAAGGAATATAGAAAATAAAATATAGACAGATAAATAAGTCTAGATTTTCGATCACTTTGAATCACCCCTTCAGATACCATGGTCTTGGCTGTTTATGGAAAGTAAAAAAAAAAAATGTATGCTCATTTAAGAAAGGGCCTTAGACATATATTCTTTTAGATTGCTTGACGGATTTACAGATGATATGATCTTAACAAAGACCGCCTGCCCCCTGTGTATGTTTTATTGCGCATTAGAGTTATGAAATATGTTTTATTTGAATTAATGGTAATGATTGTTAGAAATCGGTTTTCTGGTTGACAGAGGTATGCACCCTGTCCAAACAGTAACCACAATCCTAGTCAGGGTAAGTCACAACGCACCCTAAATTATCCCATGCTCACCCTCTGGTAACTTGGCACAGAGCAGTCAGGCTTAATTTAAGAGACAATGTGTAAAGTATTTGTGCAACACTTCAAACAGTAAAACAGGGAAAACATGACAAAAAGACTATACACCAGGTTAGAAAAACAGAAGATAATTATATAAATAAAACAAGACCAAAACAACAAAAACCCAATAAGTAGAACTTGACATAGGAATTTTTAAAGAATAAACTGGAAAATAGCGCTTAGAAGCAATAGGTCTTAAATGGGGTATCTGGTCGCGCCGGAGTGGGGCAAAGTCAAAAGTTCAGGCTGACTGTGATGGAGCGTGGGCCCGCCACAGGGACCCACTTAGGCCCCCTGAACAACAGTACCTCGATCCGGGTTTACGTCGAAGAAGATGTGAGGTGCAGCCGAAGCGACACGTTCATGTCGAGCCATGCAGTGGAAATGATGCGTTGAGATTCTCCATGCAATGGCGGCGATGCATCAGTTCTGGGTGTGATGTTTGGTTCTGAATGCGATGCGTGGCTACTGCTCTCACAGCAGAGGATGCGTCGCTTCCGAAGGCGATGCACTGGTTCCGAGTGCGATGCACCGGCTCCGTTCCACGCTTCGCCGAGGATGCGCTGGTTCTGACTCATGCAAATGCAAAGATGCACTGGTTCTGATGAGGATGCATGGATTGGCTGGATAAAGCACCTTAGGTCTCACTTACAAGGGTCCAGGACTTGGGAGGCACCACTTGGCAGGGTAGATTCACAGCTTACAGAGTCAATATGCAAATGCAGGTAGTTGGAAGTCTTTTGTATCCCCGAGACTTCAATCAGTAGGCAAGTCAGCAAGCCCTTGGAGTCACACTGGGTTCAAGTGATGCAGGTCTAGTCCTTCTCACCCAGGCAGGAGAACAGCAGGCGGCAGGGCAGCTCAGCAAGCCAAGAGCACAGCAAGGTAAGAGTCCAGCAAAGCAGAGGTCGAGCAGAGTGGAAGTCGTTCCAGCAGCACAGTAGTTCTTATTCCTGGCAGAGTGGTCACAGGTCTAGCATTATACTAAAGTCATGGTGTCAGAGGTCCAGTACTTATACCCAGTTGTGCCTTTGAAGTGGGGGAGACTTCAAAGAAAGCTTTGAAATGTGCAGAGGTCCTCCCTTTCTGCCATGGCTCCAGACTCACTGCAGGGGAGTAAGACCTCCGACCCTCGGTCTAGGTCCACTCTCTCCCCACAGCTCCGCTGTGCCGTCTCTTGCCTCCAGACCCCAACCTCCTCCTTGGGAGGTTCAAGGCTGCTGCCCGCTCCTGCACCTGATGCCCGCTCCAACTGGGACCAGACTGCTTGCAACCACCGTAACCTTTCTCAGCCGTTTTTTTCTTAATTTTTCCCTGTTGTGCCACTGTTATTGTGCCCATCTGTGTCTTGCTCTAATTCCACCACTATTTTTATTTTCTCGTGCCTGCCTCTTCCTTTTGCCTTTCGCCGCTGCTGCCCCTGTGGCTCCTCCCCCTGGAATTCCCCCACTCCCGCCTCCCAGCCTCTCCTCCCTCCCACCTCCCCTACTTAATAGCGGCCGCTGCGCGGTCACACCGCCGGCACGCCAAAGGCAAGCCCGTCTGCGCCCGTCCGCGACCCGACCACGGCCAGCACCAGGAACTCTGGACCTCCCACTACCCATTGCTATGACACCACCACCCTCCTCGCACTCAACCCTGGAAGACTTAGAGAATGCCAACAGGCCTCGCCAAACAAGACCCACGGCCAGTTCTCCTGCCTCCACTGCCGCCAGACGCTCACCGCCACCCCGGCCTCCAACACCGCCGACGCCAGCACTGGGGACACCCTAAAATGCATCCTCCTCAACGTACGCTCCGTACACAAACACGCCATGGAAATCTGGAACCTACTCCACTCTCTCTCGCCCGACATCGCCTTCTTCACAGAGACCTGGATCAACGCATCCTCCGCCCCGACATCTGCACCGCCATCCCAGACGGATACAAGATCCAGAGGAAAGACCGCCCCAACCACCCAGGAGGGGCCCTCGCCATCGCCCACAAGAGCACCCTCCGCCTCACCACCTCCAGCGAAACCTTCCCCTCTGCCGAACACCTGCACTTCAGGATCCAGACCACCCCCAAAGCCACACTCTGAGGAACCCTCATCTACAGACCCCCCGAACACCCTTCACCACCACCATCACCGACTTCATCGCACCCCACGCCATCGTCTCAGCAAACTACATACTCATTGGAGACCTGAACTTCCACCTCGACAACCCCAGCGACCCCAACTCCACTATCCTTCGTGACAACCTCGCCAGCATCGGACTTAAACAACTCGTCAACACACCAACCCACAGAACAGGACACACCCTCGACCCCATCTTCGCGGCAGGAAACAGCGTCCAATTCAGCCACACAACGCAGCCGCCATGGACCGACCATCACTGCGTACACTTTGCCATCAACAAAACCAAGGCACCCAAACCAGCCCCACGCCCACCTCGAAGGAACTGGAGCAAGGTTATCGACGAGCAACTTAACTCCACCCTCACCTGAGACAACCACACCTGGGCACCTGATGCAAACGATGCAAACAACGCAGCCAGAGAACTCCACACCTGGATCTTCAACTGCGCAGACGAGCTCGCCCCGCTACGCAACCCTGACAGACAACGCCCCAGGAAAGCCGCCTGGTTCACCACCGCTCTCCAAGAAGCCAGACACACCTGCAGACGCCTGGAGAAAAATTGGTGAAACACCAAGACAACCAAAAACCACACAAACCTACAAGGACGCCTTGACGTACTACCATAACCAGATCAGAGCCACCAAGAGGAACTTCATCCACAACAAAATCCTGGCCAACTCCAAGGAACTTTTCAGTGTCAGTCAGGAATTCACCAACCAACGCAGCGAAGCCACAGACATCACACCATCCCAAGACCTCTGCGACAAGCTTGGAACCTATTTCCACCTCAAGATCAAAAACCTCTACGACAACTTCATCGACCATCCACCAGGTGCCACAGATGGCCCCCGCCCCCCAGAAACACCAGCCAGCCTGCCATCTCCAACTGGACACCGATCACGGCCGAAGACACCGCCTTGACCATGAAAATCATCCACTCGGGGCCCCCACCGACCCCTGCTCCCTCACATCTACCACAGAGCTGCGGCCGCCATCGCACCCGAACTACAACGCACCATCAACACCACCTTCAAAACAGGCACCTTCCCAGATGACTGGAAGCGTGCAGAAGTCAAACCCCTCCTGAAGAAGCCCACAGCTGACCCCACCGACCTCAAGAACTATCGGCCCATCTCGCTTCTCCCCTTCGCAGCCAAAGTTGCAGAGAAAACAGTCAACAGGAAACTGACACGATTCATTGAAGAGAACGCCGTCCTCGACCCATCCCAATCCGGATTCCGAAGCTACCACAGCACAGAGACCGCCCTACTTGCCGCCACAGACGACATCCACACCCTCCTGGACCAAGGCCACTCCACAGCCCTCATCCTACTCGACCTATCAGCGGCCTTCGACACCGTCTCCCACCGCACACTAGTCGCCAGACTACATGACGCAGGCATACAAGGAACAGCCCTGGTCTGGATCCGATCATTCCTCACCGGAAGAAGCCAAAGGATCAGACTCCCACCCTTCCTCTCCGACCCCACGAAAATCACCTGCAGAGTCCCACAGGGTTAATCACTGAGCCCCACCCTCTTCAACATCTACATGGCCCCCCTCGCAACCATCGTCCGACAACACGGCCTCAACATTGTATCCTATGCCGACGACACCCAGCTCATCCTCTCCCTCACCAAAGACCCCACCACTGCCAAATTCAACTTCAAGAAAGGAATGCAAGACGTCGCAGTCTGGATGACCAACAGCTGCCTGGAGCTGAATGCCGAGAAGACAGAAGTCCTCGTCCTCGGTACCACCCCTTCTGCATGGCACAGCACCTGGTGGCCGACCGCCCTTGGAAGCCCCCTACCCCCTCATACCACGCCAAGAACCTCGGCATCGTACTCGACTCATCACTCACCATGAACCGACAGGTCAACGCCGTCACCTCCAGCTGCTTCAACACCCTCCGCATCCTCCGCAAGACCTTCAAGTGGATCCCCCCTGAGTCAAGGAAGACAGTCACCCACGCACTTATCACCAGCAGACTGGACTATAGAAACGCACTCTACGCCGGCATCAACAAGTCCCTAGTCCGCAAACTCCAAACAATACAGAACACCGCCGCCAGACTCGTCCTCAGCATCCCCCGACACGAACCCATCAGCCAACACTCACGAAGTCTCCACTGGCTTCCCTTGGAGAAAAGAGTCACGTTCAAAATCCTCACTCAGGCCTACAAATGCCTACACAACAACGGACCCAAATACCTCAACGACAGAATCAACTTCCACGTACCCAAAAGAAACCTCCGATCTTCCAACCTCGCACTGGCCGAAACCCGCGCATCCACAGAGCCAGAGCAGGCGGAAGATCCTTCTCTCACATTGCAGCCAAGACCTGGAATGAGCTACCGGCAGACATCAGACGCGCCCCCTCCCTGAACACCTTCAGGAAGACCCTCAAGACCTGGCTCTTCGGCTAAACAGATCTGCGGACCCCCCCCCTCAGCGCCTTGCGACCCTCATGGGTGAGTAGCGCGCTTACAATTCCCTGATTGATTGATTGATCCCTTTGTTGTGGACAAGACACAGCCTATTCAGGTGTAAGTGTGAGGCTGTGCCCAGCTCCTCCCTCCCATCCCCCAGGATGGCCCATCAAGACACACCTAAGCTCCCTTTGTGTATGACTGTCTAGCGGGAATACTCAAAGCCCAGCTGTCAACCAACCCGCACAGAACAGAGATAGGCAGCAGGCACCAAATGGTTACTTTCTAAAAGTGGCATTTTCCAAACTGCAATATAAAATCTGACTTCACCATCAGTTGTGATTTTAAATAGTGAATCCAGAGACACCAAACATGAAAAGTATATCTCTTCACAATTGGGAATTATACTTAAAAGATGTAATGAGGTAATCCCAATGTTATCGTATGGGAGAGTTATGCCTTGCAAAAGGAAGAAAATGACTTTGGGAGTTTTTCACTTCCAAAACATGTAAAACTGAAAAAGTACATCTCCTGCCTTTTAAAAACATTGCACCCTGCCCTGTGGGTCATACAGGGCCTACCTTAGGGGTGAATATATGTATAAAAAGTGAAGGTTAAGGCTTAGGAAGAGTTTTATCTTGTCAGGTCGAAATGGCAGTGGAAACTGCACATGCAGACTCTGCAATGGCAGGCCTGAGCCATGGTTAGAGGGCTACTTAAGTGGGTAGCACAATGAGTGATGAAGGCATACTAGTCCCATTTAATTTATAGGCCCTGGGCACATGTAGTGCAGTTTACTAGTGAGTTATAAGTAAATTAAATATGCCAATTGGGGATGAGACAATATTACCATGTTTAGGGGAGAGAGCACAAGCACTATAACACTGGTTAGCAGTGGTAAAGTGCGCAGAGTCCTAAAGCCAGCCAAAACGAGGTCAAAAAAATGGAGGGAGGCAGGCAAAAGGTTGGGGGTAGACCACCCTGGAGCTGTCAGATCAAACAATGATAATGATTGTATTGTTGATGATTTTAATTAATCAAACAATAAAAATTTTGACTGACAAAAAAAGCCTAGATATTCTATACCTAAATCCACATATATGTACCTATGCAGCACATGTATCTTCAAGGTATGTAGATGTGGAGTTAGGAATAGTAAAATCTATTCTTCCCTGTACGCACATACCTTTTGATATTTTGCCCTCAATATTCAGTCCTTGATGTTAGTATGCCACAATATTATTGGTGTTGATCTTCAGTAGTACAATCAGATTCTCAGAGGGAAACTGTGGTATATGTAGACATTGACTTTATAATGTGTGGCTAAACCTGGCATCTCTGACATTTGGGAGCCAGCCGTGATATCGAATGGAAGTCCCTGGCAGATGTTGACCATTCTTTCCACATCTTCATATGGCAGATCTCTGAAAAATGATGGACTTGAATGGGACCCCGAGTGATCTCCTTGGGGTAAAAATATTTCAAGCCTCCAATACATCAATTTTTTTGTTGCAATCAACAACCTAAGTATAAGGGTATGTCTAGACATTGGTCCAGTGCTCACTGGACCACAGGACTCAAGCTATACCTCAGTGATGAGGCCAAAGTGGCAGAAACTAGTATTGAGTTGTACGTGTTTCCTTCTGGAGAGGACCTGGCCTGGCAGTTTGTGCTGGCCCGTTCCCACTGGAGCATGGCCAAGACTGATTTGCATATGGCAGGTCTCACCCTAGAGTGGAATAATGGATGGGCTGGAATGAGGCCCGGGCGATCAACAATGGCTCCGATTAATTTAAGCATACCATCCTACATCTTGTTGTTGCTTGTTGCATCTGAAGATATGAGTCTTTAGCTTCTTGTGGAAGCAAAGCACGGTAGACTCCACTTCCATATAAAGATTCAGAACCTTCCATTTCCTAGCACAGTGAGATATTTGCAAACATATGTAGATTATAACCTCATTCTAATTAATCTCCAATTGGAATTTCGGACTTCTTGTTGAAGAAAATCAGAGATAACAAAAATGTGAGAAGTACTTTTAAAAGTTTACAATGGACAGTGAGCCTCTCTGATTTTCCTTTACCTTTCAGCTGCCGATTACATGGTCAATGATTTAATACTGTTGAGTAGGAAGAAGGAATGAGCAGGGTTGACACGGATGCTCTTTGAATTAATCTGCTAATTTCTAAGCATCCTAAGCATTAAATACACATAGGGTCTTCTCACTCATTCTCCATTAAAGTTCAAAGCGTGGTCCTACATAAATCTTCCCTTTTCCTCCTTTATTTGAATGTCTACAAGCTGCTGAAGGCCCATGTATTAGTACACCAGCCGGTAAAATTTCAGATGTACGTGGATCATACTCAGATGCACACCCAATTGGAGAGCAAAGTAAAGATACGTAATTGCACTGAAGAATGCCTAGACCATGTATTTTTGGGGGGTGATGGAAGTTAAGCTATATTTGAATGGTTAAAAGCCAGAGGTTCTACTCAGAGGAGGAGAGGCTCATATTCCATTCCTTTCAGCTGGCATCCCAACCTAAGTATCCCTCCTCTTTGTCCCAGAAGGTCCAAAACCTCTGTTTAATTTTTGATTTGGACCTACTCTTAATTTCACAAATCAATACTATGGTCAAGGGAGCTAATTTCCTCTGGAACATCCTTCTGTTCCTTTATTCTGACTGTTGGCTTGATCTTCGTGGGTGTTAGGCAGGAATGCCCAAGCCAGTGTAACATAGTTTATTCTATCCTCCCAAACAATCATTTTTAGGTTACAAAGAGTTCAAATTCAGACAGGAAGAATATTACTTTTTGCCAATGATTAGGGTTTGAAAGCAAAAAATGTCAATTGTACTGTATATATTGGTAAAATATTTTTCTCGTTTTGTTCATGTAAGGCCTGATGATAAATCTCACAAGAGCAAAATGTATAAAATATAGAAATAGGAAATAGCCTTTACAATGTAGTAATGAGCATGCAGTGCCTTTACCATGCACTTTTTATCACACACATTTTTACCACAAATGTACCTTCACCACGCATACCTGTACAAGGCATGGCAAGTTTATTTAAGGTAAGTATAAATGTTTGTGTGCATATATGTGTGTATGTGTGTACATATATTGTCACTGAAAAAAACAAAGGTTACAGGGACGTTATAGTTAGGCTCAGATTTCACTCGTACAAAACCAGTGAAATTCAGCAGTTATAGTTGGCTGAGCTAACTGTAACTTACGCCCCAGCAATGCACTGCTTATGACCTCACATATTACATCAGTCATGTCATGGTCAGGGACATCACTGATGACATCACTGATGAGATCTCAAATGACATCACCGATGACATCACTGATGACATCATCCAGCGAATGAAAGCATTTTGAAAAGGTTCTGTCACTTAAAGATATATACTAAGCTAAATTACTTTTATTGTTGTACTATTGAGTGATACTATTTCTATCATATGTGATCTGAGTGGTTGTGTGACTGTCTGTATCCATGTGTGAGTGGCTGTATGGGTGTGTGAGTGGCTGTATGGGTGTGTGAGTAGCTCTATGGGTGTATAAGTGTCTGTGTGAGTAGCTGTGTGGATGCATGAGTGGCTGTGTGAGTGGCTGTATGGGTGAGTGAATGGCTGTATGAGTGGCTGTATGGGTAGGTAAGTAGATGTGTGAGTGATTGTATGGGTGAGTAAGTGGGTATCTGACTGTATGAGTGAGTGACTGGGTATGTAAGTGGCTGGATGGGTGAGTGAGTGGCTGTTTGAGTGGGTGTTTGGTTAGGTAGGTTGGTGTGTGAGTGGCTGTATTTGAGACTGGGTGTCTGTGTGAATGTCTGTATGGGTGAGTGGGATGTGGGAGTGCCTGTATGATTTGTAAATGAATATGTAAGTGGTTAAGTGGATGCATGAGTGAGTGTGTGAGTGCTTGTACGATGGAGTGAGTGGCTATGTTGAGAGGCTGTATGGGTGAGTAAGTGGGTGTGTAAGTGGCTGTATAGGTGAATAAGTGAGTGTGTGAGTAGCTGTATGGGTGTGTGGCTTTGCGAGTGGCTGTATGCATGAGTGACTGGTTGTATGAGTAGCTGTATGAGTGAGTGGTTATATGAAGGGCTGTATGAGTGAGAGACTGGGTGTGTGAGTGGCTCTATGTATGAGTGAGTGCTTGTGTAAGTGCTTGTATGGGTCTGTTACTGGGTATGTTAGTGGTTGTATGGGTGTGTGAGTAGATGTATGAGAGGTTGTATGGGGTGTGGATGGTTCTATGGATGGTGTCATCAGTGATGTCATTTGAGATGTCATCAGTGTTGTTACTGACCATGTCATGAGTAATGTAATATGTGAGGTCATAAGCATTGCATTGCGGGGGAGTAAGTTATAGTTCGCTCAGAAAATTATAAATTAATTTTTCTGGTTTTGTACGAGTGAAATTTGAGCCTAACTATAACGTCCCTGTAACCTTTGTTTTTTTTAGTAAATGTCTTAGGTTTTTTTAATGTTATTTCCTAAGCCTAACATCCCTGTAACCTTTTGCTTTTTCAGTGAATTTGTAAGGTTTTTCAAAATGCATTTGTAGAATATTATCTCCTTCTAATGATGACTTTTTTTAGTTCATTTGTACGATTTATTTTTAATAGTAAGGGCCTAATTACAATTTAAGACCAGCGGTCTAAGGTTTTCCATCTGACATGGTGGGTTTACAGTCCGACTGCCGTATTAAGATGACGGCGGTTGGAAGTAAACCTGCGGGTGGATTCCGACATGGTTCTGATGGGCTCAAAGACCCCGTCGGTGCATCGGACAGACCGCATAATCCCTTAATGATGGAGCCTCCGCCGTCCGGATTATGATGCCAGTTTCTGACAGCCATTGCATGTCAGCCTTTCTGACATGGAAAGGCTGTCAGAAAGTGACATTGGGGGCCGCTGACAGGGCCCCCTTCCCCCCTGGCCCTCCACAATGGGGCCAGGAAAACATCCCAGCACCGTGTGGCAGGCACCGTGAGTTACCTGTCACACGGTGCAGGGATGTTTACAAACCTCCATTTGTCAATGGAAGCTTGTGCTGGGGGCCTTTTTCCGCCCATGGGCGGTCGCATCATAATACTGCGGTCAGAACCGCCGACCTAAGGTCGGGCGGTTCCCTTCCGCAACGGTGTCGCCGACATCATAATTAGGCCCCAATTGCATTACAAAATATTTGTATTTTTAATTTTTTTATTAAGTAAGTTTTTTTAATACTATATATTTTACAAATCAAATTTTATATCTGATTACAAATATAAAAAGCACATATGTACTTTTTTTTCATTATTTTCCTTATATACCCTATGGTTTTTACTCCCGATCACGTGATTGGAACAAATCTGCTATGCCAAATCGGCAGATTTCATGAAATCTTTACAAATTACTGCACATATGTCCACCCCTCCATTGTTATTAACAACATCAGTGTGAACATATTTACAAGTAAATATAAACCATCTTAGGCCTTAGGGGTGACTTATATGTAGTAGAAGGCGAGTTTAAGGCTTAGCAAGAGAAGGGAAACTGAATACACAGGCTCTACAATCGCAGTCCCGAGACATCTTTAAACATCTACTTCTCTCCATGAGTGAATTGTAAGTGTCAGTTTTTCACTACATATCTAAAGGAGTGTCTCAGTCCCTATGTGGGGTGTCATTGGATATGTAGGTAAGTATGTTGGTATATGTCTGCCTCTCTTAGTTGCTCCATGGGTCTTTCAATGTGCGTGTAAGGGGTTGCATTGATTGCTGACTGGCTGTGTTAGTGAGATAGTTAGTGCTGGATACAAAAGAGATGTATGTGTGTGTGAGTGAATCTTTAAGTGCCTCTGTCAGTATGTTACTAGGTGTATTACTAACTCTATTGTTTTACATATAGTTATGCGAGTTGCAGTATCTGTAGGAGAGTGCCTCCGTAACTGAACGTATAGGTCTTCAAGTGCACATGTAACTCAATCGAACTTGAACCACCATGTGCTATCTTTTAAGCTTGTAGCTCCCTGTCCTATGGCCTACCTACAACCTGCCTTAGGGGTGAGTTATATATAATAGAGCAGGAGTTTAAGGCTTAGCAATGTGTTTTGAATGTCAAGTTGGACTACCAAGAAAACTGCATATACACAGGCTCTACAGTAGCAGGCCCGAGACATGTTTAAATGTCTACTTCTCTTTATCAGTGACTTCTTAGTGTCAGTGCTTCAGTACATTTCTCAAAGACTATCTCAGTGTCTATGTGCATGTCTCATTGCATATCTAAATACATATGTAGGTTTATGTCTGCTTCTGTTAGTTACTCTATAGCTTTCTCAATGTGTATGTAAGGCACCGAATGGATTGCTTACTGGCTCTGTTAGTGAATATTGGAGTTATTGAACTAAGTGTGCATCTGCCTCCATTACTGCTGAATTCGTAAGGGCTGTATGTGTGTGTGAGTGAATGTTTAAGTGCCTCTGTCAGTATGTGAGTAGGTGTATTACTGCCTGTATCCTTTTACACATACATATGTGAGCTGCAGTATGGGTAGGAGAGTAACTCTGCAACTGTCACACTGGGTGTATTACTGGGTCTGTAGTTTTCTGAATAGGTATCTCAGTGAGTGCATAGACAGACGATTACATGTATAACTGGGCATATTGCTCAGTAGGTATGATTATAATGCACTAAAAATTCAAACTACATGCTTTCCCTTTTAAACACATACCTTCCTCCCCTATTAACTACCTATAGCTTACCCTATCTGTTATTCATATTTAATTAAAGTAAAGCTGAAGACCTTGCAAAGTGTTCTAAATATCACTTCACCATAGCAGTGTAAAATGCAGACACTGGTTCTGCAGTAGCATGCCTTCCACATATTTAAATACCTTCTTCTCTGATTTGCAAAATCAGATGTAGAATATGTCTACTAGTATATAATTCACAGATCCTACCACAACTGCAGCACTGCACAACACCCTTACAAAAAAATGTAATATACCAATTGTAGATAAGCTAACGAAACTATATGTAGGGCAGAAAAATATTCACTTCACTACTAACACAGGGCCTCATTACGATGGTGGAGGGCCCTCCGCAATCGGAATGAGGTTTTCCGCCTGCCAGATAACTATGGCGGGCGGACAGGTGGCGGTCGGAAAGACCAACCTCCACGGTCCCGACAGGCGGTCTTTCTCCGACCGCCTGTCGGACCTTCCCGGAAGGCCAGCATTGTGGCGGTGCCAGCAAGGCACCGCCGTAGGGATTATAATATCCCTTTCCGCCGGTCTTTCTGCTGCGGTCAACCCGCCACAAAACGGCTGGCAGAAATGGATTTGGGGGCACCTAGTGGGCCCCCCACAATCCCTGGGACTGGTGCAAGGACACTGGGGGGCACCTATGGTGCCCCCTACATATCCCTGCACCATGTGGCAGGCACCGCATGGTGCCTGCCACATACTGCAGGAATATGCAAGTGCCTCTTCTTTTGTATTGCGGCGGGAGCTGCTGACTGCATCCCCGCCGCAATGCAAAAAATAGAGCCTGCGACCGCCGCGGTGGCGGTCGCATCGTAATGCAGTTGGTGGGTAGGCCGCCTCGTAGGCGACCGGTCCCACTACCGCAACGATGGTGGTCGGACGAAAGTCCGCCAGCCATCGTAATGACCCCCACAGTTTTCAGGTATTCAGACAAAATATCGAGTAAAAAATATTGCCATACCAGATTATTGAGTCAAAAATTTCGTGATATGGAAATATCGTCGGCAAGAATATTGATGTCAATAATATCGATTTTAAGGAAAGAAATATTGATTTTTAAAATATTGAAGTCATTATTATTGTTTGCAAAAATATAGCTGTTTAAAATGTTGTTTTTTAATTTTTGTTATGTATTCTAGTATATATTTTAAATGTATATGATGTCATTTTTTTAAAGAATTATTGTTTATGTTTTTTAATATATTTGTAAAATTTTTAGTAGATATTACATTTAATTTAATTAAAGTTTGTGTTTTTTAGTTCCGTAGCGGGTTGTGTGTTCATAGGGGTATAGGGTGGGAAGTACCTTAATCGTAATAAATGAATGATTATGTTTTGTTTAATATTATTTATTTAATTGATATTTAATTATGTTAATTGTGCTGTTAACTTTTTTAATGTAAATTTTATGTGCGGGTTGTAGGGTTTTTAGAGGAAAAGGGTGGGAAGCAATTTATTTTTAATTAATTAATAATTCATTGTTAATTAATATTACTTAATTGATAATTAAATATGTTAATTGTTTAATGTAATTTTTTTAGGTGCAGTTAGTGTGGTTTATGGGGGTAAAGTGTGGGAAGTAAATTAATTAAATATTTTTGTTAAATGCTATTATACATTTAATTGACAATTATTTTAATTGTGTAATACATTTTTTTAAGTTGAATTTTAGGTGCAGGTTGTGGGGTTTATAGGGGTAAAGGGTGGGAAGGTAATTAATTTTAATGAAATATTATTTAGTTTTTAATTAATAATATTTGTTTGTTTGATAATTAATTATGCAATTGTGCAATTACATTTTTTTGTTAGATTGTAGATGTGGGTTGTGGGTTTTGTAGTGGTATGGGGTAAGAAATAAATTAATTTTAAGTGATTAATAATGATTTTTTAATTAATATTTATTATTAATTTGACAATTGGGTGTCCATTACGATACCGGGCGGCAAAAAATCCACCATCCACCATAGCGGTAAAAATCCGCCCAGATACACCGTCTGAATACCGACCGAGCTATTACGATGCCGCGAAGCGAACACCGCCCACGGCGGAAAAAAACCCCAAAATACCGCCCGATCATGTCCGATTCTAAGTCCACCCGTCCACCACGGACGCAAATACGCACGACAACCAAAAACCGCCCGCCCTGACGATCGAGACACCGCCCGTGAAATTAAGATCGCTCCGACATGAGCGCGGTAAATACACAAATACACCGCCCGCCATCGTAAACAACAGAGATGGAAATGGACACGGCGGAAGCCCTGGCGGCCACGTCCCTGCACAGAAACCATCCGCGGACCCAAACAAACACACACAACATGGCCAACAAGTCCACACAGCAAGCCACGCACAAATACACAAACACAGTACACATCCCGAAAACACCCCCCCCTGGACAAACAAATAAACTACTTTCAAGACCTTCAAGGCGTGGGAGGAGAAGGTGCGAGGCATCATACATCCGGAGAGTCTCACCGGAATACCAGGGGGAGTGGAGGCTGGTAAGTACAAACAAATGTATACCAGCACACCGCTATGTACTCACATGCACTACCACTATGCCATAGCTCCGAGGGACAAACACCCCCATGTCCAGTACACAAAACACAAGACATCAACCACACATGCAACAGACACTACCACACACTCAGCCCAAACCGACCAACTAACAAAACCATGGAGGCATGTGTACAGTCAGCCAGCACCGAAACTCCCACCAGGTCCCCTTGTACTCCAAAAGTGCCAGAAGGAGCACTCACCACACCCACACCCATGTGTCAGCCATAGCTGCAGTAACCGACAAGTAACAGGTAAGTAGCCGGAACACAAAGTCAGTGGGTGGGAGGGGGGACAGCTGAAGTACAACACACACCAGGCCCCTAGTCCTACAGCGCAGCAAGGTGGAGCACACCCCACACCCATGTGTCAGCCACTGCAGTGCACACCTTCAGCCGACAGGTAGATATCTCACCCTACATGGAGGGGTTTCTGTGGGTGGTAAGCCAGCACCACAACTCACAACACCGCCCCCACTCCCACAGACCAGCAACATGGAGCACCCCACCCTCCCATAACCATGTGGCATCCATTGCATTGCGCACTCAAAAACAACCTGTAGGTGGAAAACTGTACAGGGCGGGGTGTCTGTAGGCATGAGGACTGTATTACGACTAACACATGGGACATGTCACGTAGCAGAGGAACACACAGCACTGCTCCCTGTCACAATCATGTGACCAATGTGCACACGGACATGTATTACAGAGTCATACCCCACATGACCCATCACAAACACAGCAACACCTAAGGAGCCACGTCTGCATGCACAAGTCCCACTGGAGCACAGACCCACACGGCGGGCACTGTGCCACTCATCACACACATCAGCAACACCATCGAAGTCTTGTCCATGTAGTCCTTATTGCCTGTTACCCACACATCGTACAACAACGCCCATGTAAGTCCAACCTGCCTAGAAGTAACAGCGTGGGACCACAATAATGCACATACACACCACTGGACCCATGAAACACACAGGCACACAATGCACATTCAACATATCATCCATCTCATCTGTCAGCCCCTGTGTCATGAAAGGTATGTCATCCGAACAGCTGGCCCTCATACAGTAGTCATGCAAAGATACCTGCCCATGACAAATAATGTGCCTGCAGTGACTGAAGCGCACGTCACACTGTGATTAACAACATACATAATATAGTCAACACCCCAAGAGCACTGCATTGATGCACATGGCCGAGGGTAGCACGCACACCAAGGAATTGGCACATCTGCAATACGTCGTGTGGCACACAACCATCACTCACTCACAACAATGCTTCCAATGTAATGTCCATAAATGATACCAGTCAGCAGATATGCCGGGTATGTTAGACATACACACACCTTTGTCTCTGCACTGTCATGTTGCCAAAACACATGTCCCGTTCTACACCCATATGTCACAGTATGTACCCCAAAACCATATTTCACCTCAAAAGCGTTGAGGGGGCTGTACCCCCTTTTCCCATCTGCGTATCTAAGCATTCCATTTGAACCCCTAAACCATATTCCACCTCAAAAGCGTTGAGGGGGCTGTACCCCCTTTTCCCATCTGCGTTTCTAAGCGTTCCATTTGAACCCCTAAACCATATTTCACCTCAAAAGCGTTGAGGGGGCTGTACCCCCTTCTCCCATCTGCGTATCTAAGCGTTCCATTTGAACCCCTAAACCATATTCCACCTCAAAAGCGTTGAGGGGCTGTACCCCTTTTCCCATCTGCGTTTCTAAGCGTTCCATTTGAACCCCTAAACCATATTTCACCTCAAAAGCGTTGAGGGGGCTGTACCCCTTTTCCCGTCTGCGTATCTAAGCGTTCCATTTGAACCCCTAAACCATATTTCACCTCAAAAGCGTTGAGGGGGCTGTACCCCCTTTTCCCATCTGCATGTCGAAGCGTTCCATTTGAACCCCAAAACAATATTTCACCTCAATATCGTCGATGGGTCTGGAGCCCGCATACACCCGAGCCACAAAATGTAGGAGTATAGCAACACACACCGATCGGCATTGCTAATCCGTCCCATGCCACATGTTCACATCACACAGTTCCATTGCCTTGCCCACGCATACACACATCGTACATCCACACACACACCACTGGGAAACCTGTGCACAACAGTGCACAAACTGTGAATGTCAGACAACCAATACATACTTTGCTAGGTGCAACACATTAACCTATCTCATCCTCCCCACAGGTGCCGAACTGCTGGATGCTGGAGAGGGAGACAGCAGCCAGCACAGCCAATCCGCAAGCCCCCGACCCGGACTCACGGATGTAGAGGAGCTGGACACCTCCTCGGACGTGGACCACCCAGCAGGCCCATCTGGTGTGGCAGGGCACAACCGCTCCCCAGGGCCCCTCCTACCCACCAACCCATCACCCAGGGCTGCTGACCAGTCACAGACCCCTGCTGCCACGGTCGTTGCGGCCACCACCACCGCCGCAACCACCACCACCGCCGCAACCACCACCACCGCCGCAACCACCACCACCACGTCATCCCTGGCCACAGCCCCAGCTCAAGGGGTGGCCCGGCCGTCGGGGTCCACCCTGGGAGCCAGACCGAGGACCGTGGTGAGCAATGTGGCTAGTGGGCAGGTCGGTGGCAGCAGTACTGGTAGGAGGAGCAGGGTCAGGCCAACGCCATCTGTGCCTGGGAGCCAAGCCCAGCCGCAAATCGACAGAGTCCTTGGGGCCTATGAAGAGGCCCAAGGAGAATGGGCCAGGTCGGCTAGCGACACGCGGGAGGTCCTTGGGGTGTTCAGGTCCATGGACGCCCATATGGGCCAATTCGTGGCCCTCATGGGCCAGCTGGTGGTGGTGGTGAGGGCACAAGCAAGGCCAGCAACACCACCTCTGCCACCACCTGCTGTGGCGCAGGGTCGTGCAGCATCACGTTCCCCTGCGTCCACAGCGAGTGAGCACTCCTCAGCCACCACCAGCAGCCCACCAACACACCCCCCTTCCAAACGTGGAAGGGGCCGTCCGAAGAGGAAACAGGTGTCCAGAGAGGACTTCGCACGCACCAAACGCCAGTGAGTCAGCCAGCCACCTTGACCACCTACTGCATTGACTTGAAATACGATCCTACCCCACACTGCCATGTGAATGGCATGTGTCTGTTGGACTGTGGACATAGGACTAAATGGGTACACCTTGAGCATCACGCAGCCATGACCGTCAACTCATAGTCACTGCACGCACCACTTTTGTCAACACCTTGCACACAATAACATGTCACCGCTGAAAATAAATACACCTTGATCACAATCTGCTGTCTGTGCCCTGTGTTTATTTAACGATGTGCAACCGCCACCATGAGCAGAAATGCATCTGCTGTGTGGTATGTCGATGGGACAGGAGAGGCTGCAGGGACCTAGGGGTGAAAAACAGAACAAGAGTACATTCAATGAGTGTGTCACACACTCATCACACAGTACTTGTCACCAACTACAGGCAATGTACACACATCTCACAGAGCAACAGGGCACAATGCTACAGCCACTGTCAGTGGCATACTAACCTGGACATGGACCATTGACACACAGCACTCAGTGAACAAAAGGCCTCCGTGACAGAGCACACATACACCTGCACAACTACAGCTACTTCAGCCGTCGTAAATGGACACTCACCGTCAAGTGAAGTATCGGGCGATGAGCTGCTGACGCACATTCACAGCTTCCTCCTCTCCACTGGCCTCGTCACTGGACCCGTCCTGGTCTGCAGGCTGGGGCCCTGGATGATCACCGTCATCCACTATTAGGGGGATCTGCTTGCGAATAGCCAGATTGTGCAGCATGCAGCAAGCCACTACTGTCTGGCACACCTTCTGTGGGGAGTACGCCAGTGCGCCCTCGGTGCGGTCCAGGCATCTGAACCTGGACTTGAGGAGGCCAAAGGTCCGCTCCACCACACGTCTGGTCCTCCCATGTGCCTCATTGTAGCGGTCATCAGCTGGGGTCCGAGGATTACGTAATGGGCTGAGCAGCCAAGGCCCATTCGGATAAGCAGAGTCCCCTGGGTGTGAGGAATACCGAGATTAGTTGCAATTCCAACTGTCCCCAAGACAGCATCGCACAACAGCCACGCTACACGAGTACACATACTCACCAACAATCCAAGCACGGTCCGGTTGCAGATTGGTCATCAGACGTGGTAGGATGCTGTTGCGCATGATGTGCGAGTCATGGGCTGATCCTGGAAACTTCGCACACACGTGTGTAATGACCATGTCCGCAAGGCACACCACTTGCACATTCAGGGAGTGGGTGTGCTTCCTATTCCGATAAATGTGCTCCAGGGCCTGTGGTGCTACAAGGCCAATATGGGTGCAATCTATTGCACCAACAACGTGGGGGATCCGTCCAAGGGCATAGAAATCACCCTTCACTGCCGCCAATTCACGAGCCCTGGGGAATCATCTGTACCTGTTCCTGTACAGCATCATAGCTGACAGTACATCACGTAGCACCATGCTGAACATGGGCTGGGACATCCCACTTCCACTGCCCACTGTGTGTTGGAATGACCCAGTGGCGAAGAAATGTAGTGCAGCCATCACCTTAGCCGTGGGGGTAAATGCAGTCGGATACACCCTGCGAGGACGGAGGTGGGGTTCCAACAAGGCACATAGGCGATGCAGGGTGGGTCGGTCCAGTCGGAATTTCCGGATTACCTCCACGTCCTCCATGTCTGACAGCAATTGGTAGGGGCGATGCATTTTTGGTCTCCTCCTAGGGAAGATGGAAGTGGACACATGTCAAAGCAACACGCCACATGGCATTTCCACAAACACAAAACAAAAATGACTGACCAAGCAATTGAATCACAGAACAGCTGACAAGTAGGGACAGCTCAGCCACAATACACTTACACAGGTCCCCTTACCAATAGCAATGAGCAGTGACACAAACCATTGCTATCAGCATGCACATGGGGATTTAGGCCTTAACAACTTGTAAGGCATGACGATGATATCAGACTGCATATTTGGGAAGCGGCAACACCACGGCAATATAACTAGCTGCTGTGCCTGACACAGCATCCGCGGCTGGGTGAGTATGGCACACACCAACAACGCAATGGACACAGGCTGAGCGGCAAAAACAAGTGGGTCCTGTTGCACGAGGGGATATGAGACAGTCATTGATGTCCCTACTTCACCCTATGTACAGCACTGTACGGATCACACCTCCAAAACACATTGACAGGTGTACACATTGCCAGCTCCATGACAAGACAGCTGTGTGATTGCAAATACACATCACAAGTGACACGTAACGTAGCACCTGCCAAGTGGGAGATGTGCATAGTGAAAGATGGCATGTGTGTGCATATGCATGTCCCATGCTCCCATGCCAATGTGTACATGATGATGTGCCAACAGACATGTGGAGGCTGAGCACTGGCCGTCCCTGCCCATGCGCACAGCATGTTGTGGCCCTGTCCAGTGTGGACCTGCCCCCACACACAAGTCATGGCCACACCTGCAGATGCATTGCGCACATCATACTGTGTAGTGCACATGGCATCAGCGGACTGTACCCGCCATGGGCCAGGCCCTTACGGCCAACTCCAATGGCCCTCGCGGTTGCACCCTGCGTGTCCCGCAATGGAGGAAAGCGTCACGGGCCAGCTGGGAGGAGGCCATCATCTGCAATTTAAGCAGGCAGACACGGTACACCAATTGCAGTGGCTTGGACCCACTGAAACTGCACCAGGGGGCTATATGACTGTGGGAGTGAGACCGGCATTACCACAGCTACCAGGGACTGCAGCCTGGCATCCCTCAACAACACCTGCTGCTGCCACCTGTCCACCTTCACGTCGATGACACTGAGGATATGTCCAGGTCCACTCACCAGCGAGGAGCTGGAGATCCTGGATTCCGAGCTCCACGCACACTGCACATGACTATTCCTTGCGAAAGTTGTGTGTGAGAGACAACTGCAGTGTGTGTGTGAGTGCATGTGGGGGACACACATGTCGTTGATCCGCAGCACTATGAGTCAGAGCCTGTGGGGTTCAAACATGCACTGCTCACCATGCTGACTGCAGGTGGCAGGGGTATGTGAGCTCTCGGGCGCTTTGACATGTCTGTCCCTCCCGAGTGGTGGTACATGGCAACTTCATGTCAGACATCCAGTGACACAGACAATTGGCAATGCAGGTCTCAGTGCACTTTTTGCTCGTGTGAATGTCAGGCTGGGGCCATGCTGCCCTTCTCAGTCCCAGCAGGCCTGGCCTGCACATTGACTGCACAATGCCAGTAGGTGACAACACAGACTGCCTAGTGGGTTACATGTGTCTCCTGTTCAGGACCCTCCGGATAAGCGCAAACTCAGCCCTGTCGATTGGACACACCATGCCTCGTGATAGGGATGTGTGTGAGTTAGTGGCACTGAATGTGACCTCCGTTGCGGGGTGGGCCATGCACAGGGCGAGTACGTTGATTGTTGCGCAGTGTTGGTCACAGTGGGTACACCCACACAGATGTGTTGTCTTGTGATCTTTTGCTAGGTCCGCCTGACAATGGACAGTAGATGTGGGCAGACTACACATTGCTCGATGTGCTGTCTATATGCATGTGCCTTCACACCAGGCACAGCTGCCCCTGCACATGTGACCCCTGCTGCCCTCAGTGCTGGGTCTGTTGAGCTGATGCGCCATCTGTGCGTGGGGCAGACAGCTCTCCTCACTTCCGTCATTGCCCATGACATCACTTTGCCGCAGGTGACATGGATCATGGAGGGCCCACATGTACGCGTGGGTGGACTACACAAGACTGTCCGATGGTTGTCACACCCAGTCAGTGCTTCGAATGGGAAGGATGTGGTGCTGGTACTCATTTTTATGTGTCGAGTGGGCGGGTCTAGGTGCGGGGCTACATGCAAGACATGGGAAGTTCATCGGCTTATCTACTAGTTGCAATACACACGAGACACGTCTTTTTATGACCACATCAGGGTCATTCCTTAAACTAACTGGAAGTCAGACAGTCATATTTTACCCTGTCCTCATGGCCTCCCCTCGCTCACCCAAATATGCGTTTGCACCTGAGAAGCCAGCGCATGCACAAGCAGCTCCAAGCTCGCCCCAGAGAGGCCAAGGAGTGTATGTGTGGGTCCAGTTGAACAAGTGGTCTGTCTCGCGGTATAATAAGTGGCGGGACGCCGTACACCTGCGTGGTGCCCCGACTCGAGACCCGGGCAACATTGACAATGCATGACAGGCTCCGCAGTCCGGATACACCACCTGCAACACACAGAGGCTGTAGCTGCCCTAGCGGCCCAGGCCGCGTCCAACTGGAGCTCATGGACCCACACATTCACTCTTTGGCCTCTCTGGGGCGAGCTTGGAGCTGCTTGTGCACGCGCTGGCTTCTCTGTTGCAATGGCATGTAACGTGTGTGGGAAAATAGGCAATGAGTGAGATGGTGCGAGCCACCTTCCGTGACGTCACTCCTGCTCGTGATGTGTGCGTCACCCCACTACTTCCATTTGACTTGTGCCATACTACATATTGAGGATGTGTTGCCTGCGTGATGTGACCAGGAGGAGCGCGCCATGACCTCTCACCCACCATGCTCCACTGCCATCCCGTGCCCTGGATTGCCTGTGCAGGTGGACAATGTTGGGGATACACCTGGTCGACAGGGGATGTGAGTGCCTTGGCAAGGGCCTGGCGGACGCACAGCAGTATCCAGCATGTCCACAGAGGGTGGGCTGACGTCTACACCTGATGCAGCATTGATCGTGTGCCCGCCTGTTGTGCACACACGAGTTCACATTCATCCCCAGACAGGTGGTCTTTACAAATTCCCAGGAGAGCGGTAATGTACTGCTCCGGAATCCTCCCAACACAGCGTGTTTCAACATTGCATGTGCGCACCTACCCGTCACACCCACCCACCTGAGCCAAGCGTAACTCCCGCTTCACATGACACATGTGTGTCTTCCACAGTTGTGCTACTCATTTACGTTGACATCCAATGACAGTGGACTACATGGTCATCTCACGACTGCCGTGTACTTCACACACTCTCATCCTCTCTCATTCGTACTCGTGGAATGAATAAGCAGAGACACATATTTACTTCAAGCCATGTATTAGGACTTATGTCCTCTGTGATGCAGTATAGTGGACACTACTGGCAGCGAAATGCATGTGGAGGATATACTCAGCATGATTACACATAGCATAGGGTGTAGGGGTACATGTGATTAGTTGTTGACTGTGGGATGTGGGCTTCAGAGTTACAACTGCTTAGCCGTTGCTGTGCTAATGTACATTTGCTAATTACTGTGGAGCTGCTGACTTTGACACAGACAGTATACATTTTGCCTACCAGACCGCTTGACATCATGGGCACAGTACATCTCAGTTCCATGTTACAGGTTTGCTGCTATAGTTACTCATACACACGTGCGTGAGGGGTGTCATCAGGGCATGGGCCTACGTGCATGCAACGGCGTCCCACTTGTTGTTGCAATGTGGTGGCTACTGGACATGACACAGTCACTGGGGTCATGTTGTTGGGGGATGCACTTGTTGTCCATGAAAAAGTCCTGGCACGGAAGTTCAGAGGGAGGTGAGGTGACAGCTCTCACATACTACAGCCGACCGATTACTGTCCACTGACCGGTGCATATGTTCATGGGCGCAGGATACATATTATGGCATAGTTGTACGTGCAGTGATGTCCATGTGGTTGCCATACACAAATCCCATGCCTCTGCCTCCCCCTGTTCATGCAGAGTTACTGGATGTGATGAGGAACAGAGTGCATGTCCCGAAAATATCCGATATCATGGCAGTGTAGTTAATGGTGTGGTGTTAGTTGCAGGTTGTATGGTATAGTTGTTGTACTGGTAACTGCTCAGTCCGTGCGGAGCCAAGCATGGGTACGGTGTAGGACATCATTGTTCAATTGGGGGTATTGCGTCGGGGTCCGACGAATTGACAGGTTGTCAGGTATGCGATACCTTCCAGCAGGGCTTCCATGGCATTGGTGGTATACATGGATGCCATCCAATGCAGCGGATGGTGGCTGTCAAGGTGTTG
This sequence comes from Calotriton arnoldi, assembly GCA_963921515.1. Taxonomy (NCBI): domain Eukaryota; kingdom Metazoa; phylum Chordata; class Amphibia; order Caudata; family Salamandridae; genus Calotriton; species Calotriton arnoldi. Next base: position 2,231,015 of record CAWUFW010001317.1, read on the forward strand.
GTCGTAAGTTGTCCCTTGTAGGAGCCTGATGGGACATGTTGGATGACATTCGATGAAACTGTGATCCAGAATACGTCGTGTGGAGGCACAGTGGTCCCATTGCAGTGTGGGTCCGATTGCAGCCACATACGCCATGCCCCCATAGGCTGAACAGATCCTGTCGTGGACGTCCAGGGGGTTGAACAGTTGTACCAGGTCCGCCATTGGACATGCCGGGTTGGAGAGACATAAATCCACAGGACAGTGGAAGGGACACCTCCGACAGTAGAAGACGGGGATGACGCAGCTGAACAATGCGATGCGGTAAGTTAGTCGGTAAGTTACGTTCAGCAGAGCCAGATTTTCACATCCCAATATCTGTATCAGGTTATGTTTGTACACCTTCATCTGTCCGGCGTAGTTGGGTAGGTGTGGTGCAAGTGCCATTTTGCTGCAGGGCGATGTGATGGCGTGCTCCGGCTGTCTGTGCAGTCTGCAGAGTGCAACCTCCGACGTTGCTGGGAATTCTGTAATGGTCGTAGGGAGGCAGGACTTGGGTTATAGTAGCTTGTGCGGAGGACACGGGCCCTCATCCCACATGCTTCTATGAATGGTCAAGGTCAGTGGTGTCTGACTCCTTCCAGATAACTTGCATGTGAACCACATGGGGGAGTGGTATTATTTCTTTTTTCCGTTCGAAATGTTCTTTCGTGTTATGCGCTATCTGCCCAGTGGACGGTTCCCTCTGCATGCCTGTGTTGGGCTTTTTTGGGGGATAATGACTGTATTGTCCTGCTTGAATAGTTGAGCTGTGGTTTCGGTGTGGGTATGGAAGGCCATTCAGTGCTATCTCCTCTCCCGTGTGTGGGCGGCACGCTGCGTTTCCGCTATACGTTGGGCCTTGTGTGTGGGTGTTATAATTGGAGCCACCTGTTGTCGGTCCCCGGGATCTTTGATGTTACGTATTGCATGTCTTGGTATTGGGTGCAGGGTGGTATCGGTGTTTCTGTGTGGTACTGGCGTACCTTTTGCCGACGGGGTCCATATTCTGCTGGGTGATATTGCCGCCGCTGTGTGCTTTGCCATGTTTTGCACACAGGGGTGTGTCCTAATTTGGCGTGACATCACTGACATGTTCGGGTCAGTTGTGTGACGTCAGGTTGGCAACAGTGAATTGCCGGTTGGGGACATGACTGTGGCAGGACTGTCACGTGACATGTGCGTTCAGGGTGGGGCTGGTGTGTGGTGTTTGTTGTGCCCTGTGTTGTTTGTGTGCGGCGCATACATGGCGCTGTCGTTGGGCTCTGCGTTGTGCGCATGTGTGGCTGCGTCTTCGCCGCTGCGCTGCGGGGCCGTGACGGGGACGTTAGTTCCTGGTCCCAGGTAGTGTGTGCCCGGTTGTTACGAGTTGTTTCAATTTGCCCGGTGTGACATTTGTGGGTGCAGTGGTGGATGTGTCGTGTACACGCAGGGGTGTCTGGGGGGGCCATGTACAGTTCTTCCGCCCTTGCACTGTGTGCGGTGTTTGCGTGCCCTTGTTGTGTGTCTGCCTACCTGCGTCTCCGCGGTGCGTTGACTCCTAGGTTCTGCATCAGGTAGAGCATGGGGAGGGCCTGCAGTGCTGGATTCATGCTCGGGGGTCCGCCTCTTTGGTGTCCGTACTCAGCGATCGAGTTTCCGCCTTGGTTTCTCGTGCGGTGTCTCTTAGCCGTGGGAGCTGTTTGTTTGCGGCATCGTAATTTGTACGCCGGGCGGTACGTGATTTCGTCGGACGGTGTGTGTCCATTGGGCCGCGCCGCTACGTGAACGGGCGCACTTTGATGGCGGACGGCGTCGCGGGATTACGGGCGGTGTTTGGCTGACTTTTCACATCCTAATTGGGCGGGCGTGTGGGCCGCGGCGGGCGGACGGTAACTGGTGGTTTTTACATCCGACAGCACGGCGGTGGTGCTACCGCCCGACATCCTAATGGGCCCCTTAATTATGTTAAATGAGTAAATAATTTTCTATTAAATTTTATGAGTGTGTTGTGTGTTTTGTGGGGGGATATTGTGGGAAGTCCATTAATTATAATTAATTAATAATGAATATTTAATTAATGATAATTCGTTTGTTGATAAATATTAATATTAATAGTGTAAATAACCTTTTTTAAAGTTAAGTTTTAGGTGCAGGTTGTGAGTTTTGTGGGGTTAAAGGGTGGGAAGTAACTAAATTGAATGTATGTAATAAATGTTTTTTGTTAATAAATAATTTCTAAATAAAACATTTTATTTGTATGAAAATTATTTTTGTATTTTATTTATAATAATATTTGTAGGCATTTGTGATATGTATTTAACATTGCAATATGTTTTTATTTTTTCAAATGTTTAATATTAAATATATTTGTATTTTATTCTTCAACATATTTATATATGTTTTATTTAATTTGTTTTTGAACTAAATGTATTTTGTTTAAGATATTTTGTTTGTTTTTAATGTTGCAATGACTGGAGTGGTGATAGTAAATTTTATCCATCCGCAATCCAACACTTTCCCTACTGTTGTACTGACGGGAGTGGGAATAGTACATTTTACCCCTCCACTAACAAACACTTTCCCTACTGTTGCACTTATTGGAGTGGAAATAGTAAATTTTACCCTTCTGCTATCCAACACTTTCCCAATTGTTGTACTGACTGGAGTGGGAATAATACATTTTACCCCTCCACTAACAAACACTTTCTCTACTATTGTACTGACTGGAGTGGGAATAGCAAATTTTACCCTCCACTATCCAACACTTTCCCTACTGTTGTACTGACTGTAGTGGGAATAGTAAATTGTACCCCTCCGCTATCCAACACTCTTTCTCAATTGTTGTACTGACTGGAGTAGGAATAATACATTTTACCCCTCCACTAACAAACACGTTCCCTACTGTTGTACTGACTGGAGTGGGAATAGTAAATTTTACCCGTCTGCAATCCAACCCTTTCCCTACTGTTACACTGATTTGAGTGGGAATAGTAAATTTTAACCCTCCGCAATCCAACACTTTCCTAACTGTTGTATTGACTGGAGTGGGAATAGTAAATTTTACCCCTCCGCAATCCAACACTTTCACTACTTTTTTACTGACTGAAGTGGGAATAGTACATTTTACCCCTCTGCAATCCAACACTATCCCTGCTGTTGCACTGATTGGAGTGGGAATAGTACATTTTAGCCTTCCGCACTCCAACAGTTTCCATACTGTTGTAGTGGCTGGAATTGGTATAGTAAATATTACCTATGTGCAAACCAACACTTTTACTACTGTTACATTTATTGGAGGGAGAATTGTAAATTTCAGCCAGTTTTATAATTTTTGTGTTGCGTGAAGTGGGAGTAGTCCATTTTTTATATATTTACTTTAATAGTTTGCTTAGTTTTGTATAAATTGTAGTGGGAATAGTATATGTATTAAATGTTATATTTTATCATTTATTTTATATTTTTATAATTTATATTATTATGTTTTTGTCTATTTAAAATTATTAAATGTTTAATTATTAATGTTTTTAATGTGTAAAATAATTTTACTAAATGTAAAGAATTTTAAGTTAATTAGAATGGTTTCTTTTTAAAGATGTTATGTTATTCGTATATATATATATTTATTTGTTATATTTTTATATTATTTTGAAACTATAATATAAATTAAAACTATTAGTTTAATAATTGTTTTTAAGTGGATATATGTAAATATATATTAATTATTAAATATGTGTGTGTAACTTTTTTAAATTAAGTTTGTTATATTTGATAATATATATATATTACATCTATTATTATTTTTAATGAATATTACTATTTAATATTTATTATTTTATTTTATATATATTTAAAAAACAATATTTAATACAATGATATCAATGACATCAATATTTTTTCCCAATATTTTTGTCAGTGAACCCAGTTTTCACTCACCTAATTCCAACTATATGACTCAGTACATAACTAAATTTGTTAGCGGCTGATTTATCATCCAAACTCCAATATGTCAGACTGTTTACATGAATATATCAGTTTCTGTTCAAATTTAACTGACTCTTATAAGTCACTATTCACATATATATATATATATATATATATATATATATATATATATATATATATATATATATATATATATAAACCTACTGGCGGTCGCCAGTAGGTAGTTATAGTTAGGACCTTGTTTCTATTCAAAAAGCGTTTTCACTTTTCCCAATATCTTTGGCGCCGTTTGATGAATCTTCGCGAAATTTTCAAAACTAATGGGGCGGTCCGGTCAGCTCCTGTCTTGAACGTTTTGGGGTGATTCGTCAAGCGGGGGCCGAGAAAAAAGGGGGGTCCCAAAACGCATTTTCCCCATGTTAATTTCCATAGGAATTTTGAAACAGGTTACAGCCCAAACTGCTGAACGGAATTACACCAAATTTGGCAAAAAGGTAGGTCTTGGTCTCGAAAGCGTGCTTTTTTTAAATGGTGTAAATCCGTTCAGTAGATTCTAAGAAATTCAAAAATAAAAAAATATTGATATCTGGGTGGAGCCTAACCACACATCTCATCGTGAGATCTGATTGGCTGTCAGCACTAGGCCTGGGCGGTAAATTCCGTTCCGCTCGTGGAATTTGGGTAATTTTGCGTTCCGCGGAGAACGCAGAATTGCCAAAAATTCCGCGATCCGCGTATTTGCGGAATTTTTTGCTTGTTCGCGCTTTCAAAATGCGTGTTCGCGAGATCATTCTCCCCGAGCATGCAAACAGCGTTCGCGAACAGGAAAAAAGTATCGCGAACGGGCGGAACAAGCAATGACGCGTGTTCGCGGAACTTTTGCGTGCTCGCGAAGATTTTTTACCGTTTCGCGGAGCTTTGCGTAGCGCGACTATGCAAATTCCGCCCACCCCTAGTCAGCACTACAAACCAGGAAGTGTTGGCAGCCATCTTGTGACTCGGTAACCGAGTCACAAGAAAACAGTGAAAAAGAGATAAAAAACAAGAAAAGGGAGCAGGGTAAAAACACCCTGACCCCCTATGCCTGCTGAGGGGGTCCCACAGGGACCCCCAGGGCCAAACAAAGCATTTTTTTTTTTAAATTGGGAGAAAATAAAAAAATAAATGAAGCGCGGGCTCCAAAAACCAAAGCAGATTGCATGTCAGCAGCTCCCCTTGTGCAAAAGCAATGCCGGCTCCCGCAGGAGGCGGGGAGCCAGCAGGACCGTGGGGGCATTGGGGCTCCCCCCACAGTCTCCAATGGTGAGGCCAGGCCCCGGGGGTTGGGGTCCCCGGGGCCAGAAGTGGCCCAGGAGGGGGACCGCTCGGCCCCCCTCCCAATTAAGAAAAAAAAAATGGCAGGCTGGCCCCGGGGGATGGGGTCCCCGGGGCCAATAGTGGCCTAGGGAAGGGGGGCCACGCGGCCCCCCTTCCCAATAAATAAATATAAAAAAGGAGGCCATGCCCCAGGGCCGAAATTGGCCTTGGCAGGGGGGCCGTGTGGCCCCCTTCCCGTTTTTTTTTAAATTAAAAAGGGGTCAGGCCCTGGGGGATGGGGTCCCCAGGGCCCCAAAAATGCTAAAAGAAGGGGGGCCACACAGCCTCCCTTCTAAAAGAAAATATTTTTTAAAAAGCCAGCATCTCGTCGGAGGCCCCGCCCCCTCCCTGCACCACTCTGCAAATGCACCCTCTGGTGCTTTGTAAGTTGGGGAATTAATTCCCCTTGAATACTGAGGGTCCCTGGGGGCGAACTAGCCCACCAGGTACCTCCAGTAAGCGCCACAGAGCTGGATTGCAGAGAGGACCTCAGGACACAAGTGGACTTCATCCTCCGAGCAGCAGTGCGCCAGGAGGCATGTTTGCAGAGTGGTGTAAAAAGGGGGCATGGCCTCAGGCCACTCTCAGCAATCCAGCTGTGTGGGACTTACTGGCGGTACCTGGTGGGCTAGTTGGCCCCCAGAGACCCTCAGTATTCAAGGGGACTTAATCCCCCAACTTAGAACGCGCCAGGAGGGGTGTTTGCAGAGTGGTGGAGAAAGGGGGCGTGGCCTGTGTCCAGCAATCCCACTATCTGGGACATACTGGAGCTATCAAGTAGGCTAGTTGGCCCCTAAGGACCCCCCGCAGCGAAGGGGACTTTAATCCCCATCCAAGAGCGCACCAGAAAATGCATTTGCAGAGTGGTGGGGAAAGGGGGCGTGGCCTGCTATGACAACTTAGCAATCCTGCTGTGTGGGACTTACTGGAGGTAATAGGAGGAGTAGTTGGCCCCCAAGGATGTCCTTGTGGGCCAACTACCCCTCTTGTTACCTCCAGTAAGTCCCACACAGTGGGATTGCTACGACGTCTTCGGAGGCCATGCCCCCTTTCTCCACCACTCTGCAAACGCGCCTCCTGGCAGACTATGGGACGGGGGATGAAGTCCACTTTACTCCTGAGGGACTTTGGGGGCCAAGAAGCCCTTCTGGTACCTCCTGTAAATCCTACGCAGTGGAATTCCTGAGCGCTGGTCGGAGGCCCAGCACCCTTTCTCCACCACTCTGCAAACGAGACTACTAGTTAAAGAAGTGTTTGCAATGTAATAGGTTTCACATTTGCGAGAGATAGAGCTATTGGTGTTGTAAATGTAAAAGTTTTTTACTAATGTTTTTTGGAGTGGAGGGGATGTACGTTGTGTCTAGTGGAATTATGTGGTATGTTGTGCAGTGAAATTATGTGGATAGAAAGTATGTGGTATTTAGTGTATAGGAATTATGTAGAGTGGGATTATGTGTTATGGAGAGTAATTATGTGGTATGGTAGTCTGTGTTGTGGAGTGGTAACCTCAGGTTTAGTCTTCATCGTTTCCATAGAAGCTCAACTATGAACTTAGTGAGACAAAAAAAGAATGAATCACTGAGGAGCACTTGTGGACCTAGTCAGAGGTATGAGCAGGGCCACTGGAATTATGCGAATGTTTGGCTGCACCGACTTTCGCACAAATATACATTTTCCGCATTAGCCACATAATTCATCATCTGCTCTCTAATCTGCAGATTTGAACAAAAAAAGCCTTGTTTCTTGCTCAAACGGCTCAAACGTTACCAAAAATGCAGCAACAAGTGTTACAGCGTGGTGGAAGGCCCTTTGCAAACCTAGAATGGTCACCTGTTACTTATTGCTAAATGTGGGTGTTAAATTGGTACTAATGGTGTGAAGCCACTCTTGCTTCCTTCTGCACCTCTCTCTGCGCCTCTCTTGCCTCTTTTTGCATTTCTGTTGCCTCTTTCTGCACATTTCTTTCTTTTTCTGCACTTCTCTTGCCTCTTTCTGCAAATCTCTTCTACTTTCTGCATCTCTCTTGCCTCTTTCTGCATGTCTGTTGCCTCTTACTGCACCTCATTTGCTTCTTTCTGTACCCCTCTTGCCTCTTTCTGCACCCGTCTTCCCTCTTTCTGCACCTCTCTTGCCTTTTTCTGTACCCCCTTATGTATTTCTGCACTTTTTTTGCCTCTTTCTGCACCTCTGTTCCTTCTGTCTTGCTTCTTTCTGTACCCCTCTTGCCTCTCTCTCCACCCCTCTTCCCTCTTTCTGCACTTCTGTTGCTTCTTTCTGTACTTATCTCGCTTCTTTCTGCACCTCACTTGCCTCTTTCTGCACCTCTATTGCCTCTTTCTGCAGTTCTCTTGCCTCCTTCTGCACTTCACTTGCCTCTTTCTGTAACTCTCTTGCCTCTTTGTGCACCTCTCCTGCCTCTTTCTGCACCTAACTTGCTTCTTTCTGCAACACTCTTGCCTCTTTCTGTACCTCTGTTCCTTCTTTCTTCACCTGTCTTGTCTCTTTCTGCACCCTTCGTGCCTCTTTCACCACCTCTGTTGCTTCTTTCTGCAGTTCTCTTCCTCTTTCTGCACCCCTCCTGCCTCTTTCTGTACCCCTCTTGCCTCTTTGTGTACCTCTCCTACCCCTTTGTGCACCCCTCTTGCCTCTTTTCCCACCTCTGTTGATTCTTTATGCACCTCTTTTTCTTCGTTCTGGACTTCACTTGCCTCTTTCTGTACTTCTCTTGCTGCTTTCTGCACCTCTGTTGGTTCTTTCTGCACTGCTCTGGCTTCTTCCTGCACGTCTGTTCCAAATTTCTGCATCCCTCTTGCCTTTTCCTGCACCCTTCTTCCCTCTTTCTACACCTCTCTTGCCTCGGTCTGCCCACCTGTTCCCTGTTTCTGCAGCCCTTTTGCTTGTTTCTGCAACTCTCTTGCATCTTTCTGCAGTTCTCTTGCCTCCTTCTGCACCTCACTTGCCTCTTTTTGCACATCTGTTGGTTCTTTTGCACCTCTCTTGCTTCTTTCTGCACCTCTCTTGCAAATTTCTGCACCCCTCTTGCCTCTTTCTGCACCCCTTTTACCTGTTTTGCACCTCTCTTGCCTCTGTCTGCACCTCTGTTCCCTCTTTCTGTACCTTTCTTGCTTGTTTCTGCATCTCACTTGCATCTTTCTGCAGTTCTCTTGCCTCCTTCTGCACCTCACTTGCTTCTTTTTGCACATCTGTTGGTTCTTTTGCACTGCTCTTGCTTCTTTCTGCACCTCTCTTGCAAATTTCTGTACCCCTCTTGCCTCTTTCTGCACCCCTTTTACCTTTTTTGCACCTCTCTTGCCTCTGTCTGCACCTCTGTTCCCTCTTTCTGTACCTTTCTTGCTTGTTTCTGCATCTCACTTGCCTCTTTCTGCACCTCTCTTGCTTCTTTCTACACCTCTGTTGCTTCTTTCAGCAATTTTCTTTACTCTTTCTGCACTTCTCTTGCCTGTTTCTGCACCTCTCTTGCCTCTTTCTGCACCTCACTTGCCTCTTTCTGCACCTCACTTGCTTCTTTCTGTACCCCTGTTGCCTCTTTCTGCACCCCTCTTCCCTCTTCGTGCAACTCTCTTGCCTCTTTCTGTACCTCTCTTGCCTCTTTCTGCACTTCTCTTGCTCTTTCTGCACATTTCACACCTCTTTCAGCACCTCTGTTACTTCTTTCTGCACTTCTCTTCCTTCTTTCTGCACCCCCTGCCTCTTTCTGTACCTCTCTTGCCTCTTTGTGCACCCCTCCTACCTTTTTCAGCACACCTTTTGCCTCTTTTTGCACCTCTGTTGGTTCTTTCTGCACTGCTCTTGCTTCTTTCTGCACCTCACTTGGCTCTTTCTGCACTTCTGTTGCTTCTTTCTACACCTCTGTTGCTTCTTTCAGCAATTCTCTTGCCTCTTTCTACACTCCTCTTCCTTCTTTCTGCACCCTTCCTGCCTCTTTCCGTACCTCTCTTGCCTCTTTGTGCACCTCTCCTACCTCTTGCTGCACCCTCTTGCATCTTTTTGCACCTCTTTTGGTTCTTTCTGCACTGCGCTTGCTTCTTTCTGCATCTCACTTGCCTCTTTCTGCACTTCTCTTGCTTCTTTCTAAGCCTCTGTTGCTTCTTTCAGCAATTCTCTTGACTCTTTCTGCACTTCTCTTGCTTGTTTCTGCACCTCTCTTGCGTCTTTCTGCACCTCTGTTGCGTCTTTCTGCATTTCACTTGCTTCTTTCTGCACCTCTCTTGCCTCTTTCCGCACCTCTGTTGCTTCTTTCTGCATCCCTCCTGCCTCTTTCTGCACCCCTCTTCCCTCTTTGTGCAACTCTCTTGCCTCTTTCTACACCTCTCTTCCCTCTTTCTGCACCACTCTTGCCCCTTTCTGTACCTCTGTTGCTTCTTTCTGCACTTCTCTTGCCTCTTTCTGCACCCTCCGTGCCTCTTTTAGCATCTCTGTTGCTTCTTTCTGCACTTCTCTTCCTTTTTTCTGCACCCCTTGTGCCTCTTTCAGCACCTCTGTTGCTTCTTTTTGCACTCCTCTTCCTTATTTCTCCACCCCTCGTGCCTCCTTCTGCACCACTGTTGCCTCTTTCAGCACCTCTGTTGCTTCTTTCTGCACTGCTCTTGCTTCTTTCTGCACCTCACTTGCCTCTTTCTGCACTTCTCTTGCTTCTTTCTAAACCTCTGTTGCTTCTTTCAGCAAATTCTCTTGCCTCCTTCTGCACTTCTCTTGCTTGATTCTGCACCTCTCTTGCGTCTTTCTGCACCTCTGTTGCCTCTTTCTGCACTTCACTTGCTTCTTTCTGTACCTCTCTTGCCTCTTTCGGCACATCTGTTGCTTCTTTCTGCACCCCTCCTGCCTCTTTCTGCACCCCTCTTCCCTATTTGTCCAACTCTCTTGCCTCTTTCTGCACCTCTCTTGCCTCTTTCGGCACTTCTCTTGCTTGTTTCTGCACCTCTCTTGTGTCTTTCTGCACCTCTGTTGCCTCTTTCTGCACTTCACTTGCTTCTTTCTGTACCTCTCTTGCCTCTTTCGGCACATCTGTTGCTTCTTTCTGCACCCCTCCTGCCTCTTTCTGCACCCCTCTTCCCTATTTGTCCAACTCTCTTGCCTCTTTCTACACCTCTCTTCCCTCTTTCTGCACCACTCTTGCCTCTTTCTGTACCTCTGTTGCCTCTTTCTGCACTTCTCTTGCTCTTTCTGCACCATTCACACCTCTTTCAGCACCTCTGTTACTTCTTTCTGCACTTCTCTTCCTTCTTTCTGTACCCCCTGCCTCTTTCTGCACCTCTCTTGCCTCTTTGTGCACCCCTCCTACCTTTTTCAGCACACCTTTTGCCTCTTTTTGCACCTCTGTTTTATTCTTTCTGCACTGCTCTTGCTTCTTTCTGTACCTCACTTGCCTCTTTCTGCACTTCTGTTGCTTCTTTCTACACCTCTGTTGCTTCTTTCAGCAATTCTCTTGCCTCTTTCTACACTTCTCTTCCTTCTTTCTGCACCCTTCCTGCCTCTTTCCGTACCTCTCTTGCCTCTTTGTGCACCTCTCCTACCTCTTGCTGCACCCTCTTGCATCTTTTTGCACCTCTTTTGGTTCTTTCTGCACTGCGCTTGCTTCTTTCTGCATCTCACTTGCCTCTTTCTGCACTTCTCTTGCTTCTTTCTAAGCCTCTGTTGCTTCTTTCAGCAATTCTCTTGACTCTTTCTGCACTTCTCTTGCTTGTTTCTGCACCTCTCTTGCATCTTTCTGCACCTCTGTTGCATATTTCTGCATTTCACTTGCTTCTTTCTGCACCTCTCTTGCCTCTTTCCGCACCTCTGTTGCTTCTTTCTGCATCCCTCCTGCCTCTTTCTGCACCCCTCTTCCCTCTTTGTGCAACTCTCTTGCCTCTTTCTACACCTCTCTTCCCTCTTTCTGCACCACTCTTGCCCCTTTCTGTACCTCTGTTGCTTCTTTCTGCACTTTTCTTGCCTCTTTCTGCACCCTCCGTGCCTCTTTCAGCATCTCTGTTGCTTCTTTCTGCACTTCTCCTCCTTTTTTCTGCACCCCTCGTGCCTCTTTCAGCACCTCTGTTGCTTCTTTTTGCACTCCTCTTCCTTATTTCTCCACCCCTCGTGCCTCCTTCTGCACCACTGTTGCCTCTTTCAGCACCTCTGTTGCTTCTTTCTGCACTGCTCTTGCTTCTTTCTGCACCTCACTTGCCTCTTTCTGCACTTCTCTTGCTTCTTTCTAAACCTCTGTTGCTTCTTTCAGCAAATTCTCTTGCCTCCTTCTGCACTTCTCTTGCTTGTTTCTGCACCTCTCTTGCGTCTTTCTGCACCTCTGTTGCCTCTTTCTGCACTTCACTTGCTTCTTTCTGTACCTCTCTTGCCTCTTTCGGCACATCTGTTGCTTCTTTCTGCACCCCTCCTGCCTCTTTCTGCACCCCTCTTCCCTATTTGTCCAACTCTCTTGCCTCTTTCTGCACCTCTCTTGCCTCTTTTGGCACTTCTCTTGCTTGTTTCTGCACCTCTCTTGCGTCTTTCTGCACCTCTGTTGCCTCTTTCTGCACTTCACTTGCTTCTTTCTGTACCTCTCTTGCCTCTTTCGGCACATCTGTTGCTTCTTTCTGCACCCCTCCTGCCTCTTTCTGCACCCCTCTTCCCTATTTGTCCAACTCTCTTGCCTCTTTCTACACCTCTCTTCCCTCTTTCTGCACCACTCTTGCCTCTTTCTGTACCTCTGTTGCCTCTTTCTGCACTTCTCTTGCTCTTTCTGCACCTTTCACCACTCTTTCAGCACCTCTGTTACTTCTTTCTGCACTTCTCTTCCTTCTTTCTGCACCCCCTGCCTCTTTCTGCACCTCTCTTGCCTCTTTGTGCACCCCTCCTACCTTTTTCAGCACACCTTTTGCCTCTTTTTGCACCTCTGTTTTATTCTTTCTGCACTGCTCTTGCTTCTTTCTGTACCTCACTTGCCTCTTTCTGCACTTCTGTTGCTTCTTTCTACACCTCTGTTGCTTCTTTCAGCAATTCTCTTGCCTCTTTCTACACTTCTCTTCCTTCTTTCTGCACCCTTCCTGCCTCTCTCTGTACCTCTCTTGCCTCTTTGTGCACCTCTCCTACCTCTTGCTGCACCCCTCTTGCGTCTTTTTGCACCTCTTTTGGTTCTTTTTGCACTGCTCTTGCTTCTTTCTGCATCTCACTTGCTTCTTTCTGCACCTCTCTTGCGTCTTTCTAAACCTCTGTTGCGTCTTTCTGCATTTCACTTGCTTCTTTCTGCACCTCTCTTGCCTCTTTCTGCACCTCTGTTGCTTCTTTCTGCATCCCTCCTGCCTCTTTCTGCACCCCTCTTCCCTCTTTGTCCAACTCTCTTGCCTCTTTCTACACCTCTCTTCCCTCTTTCTGCACCACTCTTGCCTCTTTCTGTACCTCTGTTGCTTCTTTCTGCACTTCTCTTGCCTCTTTCTGCACCCTTCGTGCCTCTTTCAGCATCTCTGTTGCTTCTTTCTGCACTTCTCCTCCTTTTTTCTGCACCCCTCGTGCCTCTTTCAGCACCTCTGTTGCTTCTTTCTGCACTCCTCTTCCTTATTTCTCCACCCCTCGTGCCTCCTTCTGCACCTCTGTTGCCTCTTTCAGCACCTCTGTTGCTTCTTTCTGCACTGCTCTTGCTTCTTTCTGCACCTCACTTGCCTCTTCCTGCACTTCTCTTGCTTCTTTCTAAACCTCTGTTGCTTCTTTCAGCAATTCTCTTGCCTCCTTCTGCACTTCTCTTGCTTGTTTCTGCACCTCTCTTGCGTCTTTCTGCACCTCTGTTGCCTCTTTCTGCACTTCACTTGCTTCTTTCTGCACCTCTCTTGCCTCTTTCGGCACATCTGTTGCTTCTTTCTGCATCCCTCCTGCCTCTTTCTGCACCCCTCTTCCCTATTTGTCCAAATCTCTTGCCTCTTTCTACACCTCTCTTCCCTCTTTCTGTACCACTCTTGCCTCTTTCTGTACCTCTGTTGCTTCTTTCTGCACTTCTCTTGCCTCTTTCTGCACCCTTTGTGCCTCTTTCAGCACCTCTGTTGCTTCGTTCTGCACTTCTCTTCTTTCTGCACCCCTCGTGCCTCCTTCTGCACCTCTGTTGCTTCTTTCTGCACTTCTCTTGGTTCTTTCTGCACTTCTCTTGCCTCTTTCTGCACCCTTCGTGCCTCTTTCAGCACCTCTGTTGCTTCTTTCTGCACTTCTCTTTCTTCTTTCTGCACGCCTCTTGCCTCTTTCTGCATCAGTGTTGCTTCTTTCTGCACTTCTATTGCCTCTTTCTGCACCTCTCTTGCTTCTTTCTGCACCTCTCTTGCCTCTTTCAGCACCTCTGTTGCTTTTTTCTGCAGATCTCTTGCCTCTTTCTGCACCTCACTTGCCTTTTTCAGCACCTCTGTTGCTTTTTCCGCAGATCTCTTGCCTCTTTCTGCACTCCTCTTTTCTCTTTCTGCACCTCTCTTGCCTCTTTCTGTACCCCTGTTCCCTGTTTCTGCACCTTTCATGCTTGTTTCTGCACTTCTCTTGCCTCTTTCTGAACCTCTCTTGCCTCTATTCGGCACTTCTCTAGCACTTTCTGCACCCTTCACACCTCTTTCAGCCCCTCTGTTTGTTCTTTCTGCACTGCTCTTGCTTCTTTCTTCACCTCTCTTCCCTCTTTCTGCACCACTCTTGCCTCTTTCTGTACCTCTGTTGCTTCTTTCTGCACTTCTCTTGCCTCTTTCTGCACCCTTTGTACCTCTTTCAGCACCTCTGTTGCTTCTTTCTGCACTTCTCTTCCTTCTTTCTGCACCCCTTGTGCCTCCTTCTGCACCACTGTTGCTTCTTTCTGCACTTCTCTTGGTTCTTTCTGCACTGCTCTTGCCTCTTTCTGCATCCCTCTTGCGTCTTTGAGCACCTCTTTTGCTTGTTTCTGCACTTCTCTCTCCTCTTTCTGCATCCCTCTTGCCTCTTTCAGCACCTCTGTTGCTTTTTTCTGCAGATCTCTTGCCTCTTTCTGCACCTCACTTGCGTCTTTCAGCACGTCTGTTGCTTTTTTCTGCAGATCTCTTGCCCCTTTCTGCATCCCTCTTTTCTCTTTCTGCACCTCTCTTGCCTTTTTCTGCACCACTGTCCCTTGTTTCTGCACCTTTCCTGCCTGTTTCTGCACATCTCTTGCCTCTTTCTGTACCTCTGTTGCCTCTTTCTGCACTTCTCTTGCTCTTTCTGCGCCCTTCGCGCCTCTTTCAGCACCTCTGTTGGTTCTTTATGCACTGCTCTTGCTTTTTTCTGCACCTCACATGCCTCTTTCTGCACTTCTCTTGCTTCTTTCTACACCTCTGTTGCTTCTTTCAGCAATTCGCTTGCCTCTTTCTGCACTTCTCTTCCTTATTTTTGCACCCCTCCTGCCTCTTTCTGTACCTCTGTTGGTTCATTCTGCACTGCTCTTGCTTCTTTCTGCACCTCACTTGCCTCTTTCTGCAATTCTCTTGCTTCTTTCTACACCTCTGTTGCTTCTTTCAGCAATTCTCTTGCCTCTTTCTGCACTTCTCTTGCTTCTTTCTACACCTCTGTTGCTTCTTTCAGCAATTCTCGTGCCTCCTTCTGCACTTCTCTTCCTTCTTTCTGCACCCCTCCAGCCTCTTTCTGTACCTCTCTTGCCTCTTTGTGCACCCCTCCTACCTTTTTCTGCACCCCTCTTGCCTCTTTTTGCACCTCTGTTGATTCTTTCTGCACTGCTCTTGCTTCTTTCTGCACCTCACTTGTCTCTTTCTGCACTTCTCTTGCTTCTTTCTACACCTCGGTTGCTTCTTTCAGCAATTCTCTTGCCTCTTTCTGCACTTCTCTTCCTTCTTTTTGCACTCCTCTTGCCTCTTTTTGCACCTCTGTTGGTTCATTCTGCACTGCTCTTGTTTCTTTCTGCACCTCACTTGCCTCTTTCTGCACTTCTCTTGCTTCTTTCTACACCTCCGTTGCTTCTTTCAGCAATTCTTTTGCGTCTTTCTGCACTTCTCTTGCTTGTTTCTGCTCCTCTTTTGCAAATTTCAGTATCCCTATTGCCTCTTTCTGCACCCTCTACCCTATTTCTCCGCCTCTTTTGCTTCTTTCTGCACTTCTCTTGCTTCTTTCTGCACTGCTCTTGCTTCCTTATGCACCCTTCGTGCCTCTTTCAGCACCTCTGTTGCTTCTTTCAGCAATTCTCTTGCCTCTTTCTGTACTTCTCTTGCTTGTTTCTGCACCTCTTTTGCAAATTTCTGTATCCCTCTTGCCTCTTTATGCACCCTCTTCCCTATTTCTCCACCTCTTTTGCTTCTTTCTGCACTTCTCTTGCTTCTTTCTGCACTGCTCTTGCTTCTTTCTGTACCTCTGTTGCAAATTTCTGTACCATTCTTGCCTCTTTCTGCACCCGTTCCCTCTTTCTGTACCTTTCTTGCGTGTTTTTGCACCTCTCTTGCCTCTTTCAGCACCTCTGTTGCTTCTTTCTGCACTTTTCTTGCCTCTTTCTGCACCTCTGACTTAGAGGTACTTTTAACCCCCCTGCCCTATTATGTACTAGGGCCTTACAGGGGAGGTCATGCCAATCACAGGGGTACCCCAACCCATAGTGTACCCTAGTGTATGTAGGTGTTTTCACTGTATTCTAAGTGTCTTTCAGGATAGCACTGGCTCCGGGCCTGGTTAGTCAGAGTCAGTTACCACCAGTACTAGTCAGCAAAAAGTTGGGGGCACAGGATGACTTTGCAACAAGGCCTCTTTCTGCACCTCCGTTGGTTCTGTCTGCATATCACTTGCTTCTTTCTGCACCTTTCTTTGTCTTTCTGGACTTCTGTTGCCTCTTTCTGCATTTCTCTTGCTTTTTTCTGTGTGTTTCTTCCTCTTTCTGCACATGTCCTACCTCTGTAGGAATAGTTAGAAATTAGCATTTAAAAAACCTTAGAAATTCACTGAAAAAACCATAGGTTTCAGGGACGTTATAGTTAGAAATTATCATTTAAAAAACCTTTGAAATTCACTGAAAAAACCATAGGTTTCAGGGACGTTATAGTTAGAAATTATCATTTAAAAAACCTTTGAAATTCACTGAAAAAACCATAGGTTTCAGGGACGTTATAGTTAGAAATTAGCATTTAAAAAACCTTAGAAATTCACTGAAAAAAACCACAGGTTGCAGGGACGTTATAGTAAGTTGGACATTTCACTCGTACAAAACCAGAGAAATTCGGCCGTTATAGTTAGTTGAGCTAACTATAACTTGCGCCCCCGCAATGCATTCTGGTGACATCACATATTACATAATTCATGACATGGTCAGTGACATCACTGATGACATCACTGATGACATCTCAAATGACATCACTGATGACATCACTGATGACATCATCCACTTGATAATCTCATGCACCTCCTCACACCCTAATCTAACCTTTGATACACCCACTCTAAAATACAGACTACCATTTTCGAAACCATAGACACACCAATACCAGTTACAACATATCCACTCACTGATTCCTAGCTCTACACACACACATCCACTCATTTACCCATACAGTCACTCATACATGCAGTCACTCATCAATACAGCACTATCATATGCACTCATACACCTATACAGACACTCACACACCGCCACTCATCCATAGAGATACTCACACACCTAGTCAGTCATGCAAAGAATCAATCACACTCCCATTTACTCACCTATACAGTCATACACACACCACCTCACTTATTCATACAGATACTAACACATACTTACTCTCTTATACAAGCACACACTCATCCATACAGCCGCTCTCACAATCACTCACTCTCACATATAGTTATTTATATACTCCAACACTCACATATACTGCCTTTCACATATGTAGTTACTCAAACATATACCACTGAGACATCCATTTACTCACCAACACACCCATACATACACTCACCCACCCATACAGCCCTTCACAGAAACACTCTTGAACCCCTACACCCAGTGAATCACCCACTCACACATCTATGCACAGAGTCACACACCCCCCACCCACCCACACAGACACTCAGGCACCCATACAAATACTCAGACAACCAATCAATAACCCATATAGACACACATTAAGCTACTCACCAACCCATGCAACCGCTTACACACCAACTGACAGACTGATACCGACATTTACACAGTTTAGTCACTAACCCATGCATTCAGTAAGACACGTTTTATCAGTCATTTATACAGACAGTCACGTACCTACTAAATCATCCATTCAGACACTTATCCACCCACTCTTTCTTCAAAACACCTTGGCATTTATATATATATATATATGTATAAAACATATTTAAACTTTACAGAAACACACATTCACTGGATGATGTCATCAGTGATATCATCAGTTATGTCATTTGAGATGTCATCAGTGATGTCACTGACCATGTCATGAATGATATAATATGTAATATCATCAGCAGTGCATTGCGGGGGCGCAAGTTATAGTTAGCTCAACTACCTATAACGGCCGAATTTCTCTGGTTTTGTACGAGTGAAATGTCCAACTAACTATAACGTCCCTAAAACCTGTGGTTTTTTCAGTGAATTACTAAGGTTTTTTAAATGCTAATTTCTAACTATAACGTCCCTGAAACCTATGGTTTTTTCAGTGAATATATATATATATATATATTGTTAGACAGCTTGTCATTAAATGCCACTCCTCCTCCTTCCGACGTCGGTGCCAGCAGCGGTAATGACACCCGCTAATATTATTCACACATGAAATATCCGGGAGATCCAGAATAAATCAAGCGGCACACCACAAGGACAGCACAAAGGTTTATTTGTGCATACAACAACGCGTTTCGGCGAAGCCTTTTTCCAGTTGTGTGACCTGCGCCCAATCACCCGTAAAAATACGGGTTACCGTGCATAGACATAGAGAAAATATACATATATCATATATTATTTAACAGTTTCTAATGCAACTTGAGACAAATATTATTACATTCATAATATTTTCCAATGAGATCAAATAGCAGTGTACAGAAATTGCAGAATTTAAGAATGAATTTAGGAATGAGTTTACTTTCGCCGTGTATTGTTGATGTTTATAAACATAGAAGACAGACATTACTAATCAAATCACTTCTCAGTGTTGCTATTAGTCCACCTTAAAATAGAGAACGACTAGACTATACATAAAACACATGCTGCTATTAACGCGCATATAATTCATGGCTTTAGATTTATGCACAGAAAAATCCAGAATATTCATATCAATTAATGTACCAATGCGCACAGCGCAGCAAAATCATGGGTGATGTACCCCTTGAAAAATGCGTTTCACAGGTAAACGAAGGCACTAATTCTATCAAATTGGCATAATTGATTTCTGCCATGTCATGGGTAATGTACCCCTTATAAAATACGTTTCAAAAGCATGCATAAGCATAAATTCTATCACATAAACACAATTAATTCAGTTATGTTGTGGGTAATGTACCCCATAGAAAATGCTTCTCATAAACAGCCAGAAGCATGCAGTATTCTCATATAGACATGATTGACTAAAGAATGATGTGTAATCAATTGTATTCAGAAACGCATGAACATCATGGCGAAAAGTCACAGAACCAGTAATTAACTAAATCCTGCAATAACCGTCCATTGATAAATAGTCAGAGTTGCATTGTAACTGACTCCTAATGGTCAGTGTCTCTTTCTACACTACGCATAGTAAATAGTGGGCTGGTACCAAGTAAATGTGATGCACCTAGGTGAACGTAAACTAAATTAAATCTTAGAACAGGAATTCTACTGGAAGGGAATATGACAACATACAATGTAGAGGGAATCTAGTTACTGCACATAATATAGCACTAAAGAACTTTCCATGATAGTGCGATAGGCCATTGCCACTTATATCACAACTTAAAATTTCATGGAATGTATTCCCTACTGAGAATGCATCATCGTCCCTCCCATGTTAAAATGAAGTGATGTTAAAATCAGACACAAAGCTGAACAGAATCATACGTGTAAGCAGTCAGGAAGAATAGTAGATGTAATTACATCATTTATATCCAATGTGAGTTGCTAACTCTTCTCCTGAATTGAGCCCATGTGGCCATTTAGAATTGAGCTCAATAATATATTTAGATTCTGTCACTCTCAAGAGTTTCTCCCGATCCCCTCCCCTGGGGTGTGCCAAAATTCTGTCGATGCCAAAAAACTCCAAGAGATTGCAATTGCTGTGGTGTTTTTCTTGAAAATGTCTGGCTACTGGGTAGCTCAGATCGACATTAGTGACGGCTCTCATGTGTTGCAAAACCCGGGTTTTTAATTGCAACTTTGTGCTGCTGATATACTTCAGCCCGCATGGGTATTGCAGAACATAAATGACAGTCACTTGTACATGTGATGAGTTTGGTGATTTTCTTGATTTTACCTTTGCCTGCCCTATAGCTATCTTTATTGTGGCTATATTTACAGGCTTTGCAGGAATTACATTTCCTGAATCCCTTTAGCATGCCTAGCCAGGTAGTAGGGCTGGGTGTACCTCGGTAGCTATGAACAAGGTGGTCTTTTAATAATTTAGATTTTCTGTAGGTCACCAGAGGTGTTGTCCCCACAGATGACCCTATGACAGGATCAGTTCATAACAGACCCCAATGTCGTTTCATCATTTGCTTCAGAGCATTGGACTGGGTGTTGTAGGTAGTGATTAATCTAGGTGCCTTCGTTATATTCTTACTATACCTAGCTTTTTTCCTTTCTAATGAGAAAAGAGCCTCATTCTGTGTGATGTTTCTGACTTTGTTGCTAGCTGCTGCAATTACTTTATTCTTATACCCACGCTGAAAGAACCTCTCTTTCATGACCTGTTGTTCCTTCGCAAAGCCTTCATCTGTGTTACAATTTCTGCGGGCCCGAAGAAACTCGCCATATGGAATGCTATTGAGTAAGGGAACAGGATGATTGCTGTTGGCGTGAAGCAGTGTGTTGCCAGCAGTCTCTTTGCGAAAGAGGCTGGTCACAACCTGTCTGTTTTTTATTTCAACTGCTACATCCAAGAACTCACAATAGGTATTACTGATCTTGTGGGTGAATTTTAAATTCAGTTGATTCTTGCCCAATTCGGTGATAAATACCCGAGCTAGGTCCACCGGCCCATCCCATATCAGGAACAGGTCATCAATATACCTGATCCAAATAGGGATGTTCTCGGTGAACCTCTCGTTAGTGTCGGTCCAGACCACCTGTTCCTCCCACCAGCCCAGGAAGAGATTAGCCAGGCAGGGGGCGAAACAGGTGCCCATCGCTGTGCCAGATTTTTGTTGATACAAAGTCTTCTCATAAAGGAAAATATTCTCCTTCAGGCAATAGAGCATCATGCTTTTCAACATTTGTGTATGAGCAAGAAATGAGATGTGTCGTTCACGAAAGAAATACATGCATGCATCCACCCCTTGTTGTTGATCTATAGATGTATACAATGAACACACATCTAACGTTTTCATATGGTAGGTATCCTCTCACATGACATTGTGTATGCGTCTCAAAAAATCTGAACTATCCCTACAATAGGACCGTAATTTCACAACAAAGGGTGATAAAAATAGATCAAGGAAAATAGATGTATTCTCCAAAAGGCCTTTACATCATGCATTGGAGATGTTGATTTATTTTTAGATCTGAGTAGAATGGAAGAAAATTTGACAGATTTAGCTGAAAAAGAAAAAAGAAAAATGCTTATTGAATTGGGATTTAGACCTGATGCTTCTTGTAGGAGTGGATTTAAACCAAAATCTATTTTTAATCCAAATGTCCCACATGATAATATCGAAGCTTTCAGTGCCATTATGATTCATGAAATTAACAAATTGAAGGACAAACCACCTGAATCAAGACGAGACAATCTAACAAAAACGCAACGAGCAGCCCTGAATGCATTATCCGAAGATCAAAGTATAATTGTGAAGCCATCGGAAAAGGGTGGCAATGTCGTTGTTATGGATGTTCAACAATATGATCAGGAGGCTAGACGACAGTTACAGGATACGAACTGTTATGAAGAGATTGGAAGGGATGCCTATATTTCATCTATCACGAGGTATCATGATTTACTGAGAGACTGGTGGGTTAATGGTTTGTTGGACAGAGACGAGTTTCTATTTCTGAAAATAGACAATCCACGTACACCTTGTTTCTATTTATTGTCCAAAGTGCATAAACACCCAACTAGACCACCAGGGAGGCCTATAGTATCCTCCAATGGAGGCCATTTGGAGAATACATCTATTTTCCTTGATCTATTTTTAGCACCCTTTGTTGTGAAATTACGGTCCTATTGTAGGGATAGTTCAGATTTTTTGAGACGCATACACGATGTCATGTGGGAGGATACCTACCATATGATAGCGTTAGATGTGTGTTCATTGTATACATCTATAAATCAACAACAAGGGGTGGATGCATGCATGTATTTCTTTCGTGAACGACACATCTCATTTCTTGATCATACACAAATGTTGAAAAGCATGATGCTCTATTGCCTGAAGGAGAATATTTTCCTTTATGAGAAGACTTTGTATCGACAAAAATCTGGCACAGCGATGGGCACCTGTTTCGCCCCCAGCCTGGCTAATCTCTTCCTGGGCTGGTGGGAGGAACAGGTGGTCTGGACCGTCATGTGATCAAGCCTCGTGGAAGGCGAAACGCGTAATGGCGACAGAGGAATAAAGATACCTTGAAGCACAATTTCCTGGGTCCGTGTCCGTTTCTGGAGATATCCATAGGAAAGCAGCGGAATGCATGGGATATATATATATATATATATATATATATATATATATATATTCTCATTCCAAAATCCTCTGCTATAGCAGAAAGTACTCAGACACTCCTGTATGCTGCATAAAGTTTTTAATGGCTGGAAAAACAACGCGTTTCGGCTTACACCTTGCTCACGCTCCTAGTCACACAGTTAAACACACGTGATTTTATCCACTTCCTTAAACAATTAGAAGATGGACTAACACCCATA
Organism: Calotriton arnoldi; assembly: GCA_963921515.1. Taxonomy (NCBI): domain Eukaryota; kingdom Metazoa; phylum Chordata; class Amphibia; order Caudata; family Salamandridae; genus Calotriton; species Calotriton arnoldi. The sequence continues at coordinate 2,253,301 of CAWUFW010001317.1, forward strand.
TAGTGTATCTACAATAATGTCAACTGTGGCGGCCATTTTGTAACGTTCTACTTCATACATGATATGTGATACAAATAATGCATGTTTCATTGGTACAACACAAGTGGCTTCAATTTGCAAAGTATTATTGTCACCCTAATGAAAATCCTTGGTTCAACCACACTTCAAAACAAATGTAACAGTTAATCGGCCTGAACCGGACATGTAATTATTAGAGCCTAGACTCCCGCCTAATTCATTGCAAGGGAATACATATGTTGAACGGCATATTGCAAATTAGTATAACCAATAAAGTATCATTAGTTCAAGCTACCATTGCACAAAAGTGCTCAATACCGGACAGCGACATCGACATTAACGGCAAAAAATGCTACACAGTAGAACCTGCTTCCAACCCCAGTGGGCAGAGGGTATACCAGTATAGATGTTGGCTAATGCCCAGAATCCCGAATGTCATATTGCAAGGGGGTGCACATATTTAATGGCATAATATTAAATAATTCAATATGCCTGGTAAAAATGTCACTGGTTCAAGCTACCCCGGCACAAGGTACTTGATATCGGACAGCGACATTGAAGAAAATTATGCGTCACCGTAGAACCTAAATCTCGCCCCAGTGGGCAAGGAGATGTCAAAACATGCCAGCGTGGTTGTTAGCTTGTATATACATGATATAATACATTACATTACATAACTGGGTCCTGCCCCAGTGGGCATAAATAAACAGTCCATATGTCAAGCAATGATGCCACCACAAGAGTTCATAAGGATACAGTTTGGAAAGAAATTGATTCCACAAAGTTGTTGCCACAGTTGAAAGAAGAAGTGCCCTCACCTATAAAATAGAATATCAAAATTGTTAAAATCACTAAAAACAGAAAACTGCACTGCTATTTACATTGCTCATATAATTCAGATTATAAACCTTCTAAACATTCAAATGGATTGCCAGTTCTTCACTAGAATTTGAGCCATTTGGTGCCAGGCTCTCGAAATCAATAATATACTGTGATTCCAGTTTGCGTAATGAGATTCGCGATTGCCACCTCTGACCCCCATAGTTACCGCGCCAATAACAACCATTCTCAGTAATTTTTCATCCTGATAGTGGCAAGCATGGAAATGACGTGCTACATGGTACTGCCTATTGTTGTGCCATATTGCACGAATGTGCTCAAGCACTCGCTGTTTTGCACGATGTATCGTGCTCCCTATATATAGTTTATTACAGGGGCAGATCAAAACATACACGCAGTACATAGTATTACAAGTCAGAGGTTTCCTGATACAGAATTCTCTTTTGGAGTTAGGTATTACAAGCTTGACACAATCAATACTCGTGCTACACGCTTTACAGTTTTTACAACATATAAAACCAGGACGACCCTTGTCACTGCCCCTTTCAGTTCCAGTGACATGGTTGTGGCTCAGATCATCCCGCAATGAGCGGCTTTTCCTAAAAGTAATCTGCGGATTACTGCTAAGATTGGTCTTCAAATTGTCATCAGTTAATAGCACATGCCAGTGTTTGTTAAAAATCCTGCAAACCTCATGTGCTTGACCAGAGAAAGTAGTTATAAATCTCATGGTTTCTACCCCCTCCTCATGTCTACTCGGGTGCAGCAGCTCGTTTCTGGTAACCTTTTCTACTCTGTTACTAGCTTCTATGATAGTTTTCTCACTGTAACCACGCTCCTTGAAGCGTTTGCACATGATTTATTTTTCAATAGCAAATGAAGCTTCCGTGCTACAATTGCGTTCAGCACGCAGTAATTCCCCATAGGGGATACTGTAGATGAGATTACGGGGATGTGAGCTGTTCGCACTCAGAATGCTGTTCCCCGCCGTTTTCTTACGGAACAGTTTGGTTTCCAGTGCTTCACCTCTCACATCTAAATTGACATCCAAAAATTCAATGGAACTTTTGCTAATGTGCTCGGTGAAGGTTAGATTGTATATATTCGCATTTAGTTTATTAACCCCTTCGCTGCTAGGCCTTTTCCCCCCCTGTGCTAAGCCTTTTTTTGGCTATTTGGGGTAGTTCGCGCTTAGGCCCCTGTAACTTTTTGACCACATAAGGTATCCACGCCAAATTTGCGTCCTTTTTTTCCAACATCAAGGGGATTCTAAAGGTACCCAGGGTTTGTGGATTCCCCTGGAGGGGACCCAGAAATTAGCCAAAATACAGCTAAATGTTGTTTTTTGGGGAAAAAATGCGAAAAAAGGGCTACAGATGAAAGCGTCTGGTTTTTTCCCTGCAAATGGTATCAAAAAATGGGATGTGGTGCTGAAATCACCATCTTCCCAGCTTTCAGGGACAAGCAGACTTTTATCAGAAAACCAATTTTTTTTACAGTTTTGCCATTTTTCTGGGACATAGCCTATTTTTGCTATTTTTTGTGCTTTTAACCTCCTTCCAGTTAATGGTAGAAATGGGTATGAAAGCAATAATGGATCCTGGAAAGATATACATTTCTGAAAAGTAGACAAGATTCTGAATTCAGCAAGGGGTCATTTGTGTATATCCTTTAAGTTTTCTTTATAGAAACAAACAGTTAAATATAGGAAAAATTGAAAATTAGTTGAAAAAAGCAGCCATTTGTGTCAACGTTTTCACCTGTAACTTCTTCTAATTATGACAGCTATTTGAAAGCAATATACCGTTACATCCGCTGGACCTTTCTAGTTGTGGCGATATATAGGACTTGTAGGCTCACCAAGAACCCGACGAACCCAGAGCCAATAACTGAGCAGCGTCTTGCAATGTTTTTTTATTATGTACCGGGTATATAGCAATTATTCTGGGAAAATGTATACATGGAAAAATCGGTATGAAAGACACCTATGTATTTCTGAGATGGGAACAAAATATAGAGTTTAGAAACAGTAGATATTTGCACATTTCCGAAATCGGGAGTACCCATACTAGCATGAGAATTATAGGTCTTTTTTTAAAATGACTTCTTTTTTACACATTGTTTTTCATTTGGAAGGCAGAAATGCATCGAAAGTCAATAGGTAATAACAGTTGCTCTACAATTCTGTGTTACCCTATGTCTCCCGATAAAAATGGTACCTCACTTGTGTGGGTAGGCCTAGTGCCCGCAACAGGAAACGGCTCAAAACGCAACGTGGACACACCACATTTTCACAGTGAAAAATGACCCTTTTTTTGCAAAGTGCCTAGCTGTAGTTTTTGAACGCTAGCTCTGCCGGCACCTAGGGAAACCTAGCGAACCTATACATTTTTGAAAACTAGACACCCAGGGGAATCCAGGATGGGATGACTTGACTGGCTCTCACCAGGTTCTGTTACCCAGAATCCATTGCAAACCTAAATAATTGTCCAAAAAAACACATTTTCCTCCCATTTTTGTGGTGGAAAGTTCTGGAATCTGCGTGGATCCACAAATTTCCACCCACCCTGCGTTCCCCAAAGTCTTTTGAGAAAAACGGTACCTCCTTGTGTGGGTAGGCCTAGTGCCCGCGACAGGAAACGGCCCAAAACGCAACTTGGACACACCACATTTTCACAATGAAAAATGACCCTTTTTTTGCAAAGTGCCTAGCCGTAGTTTTTTAACCCTAGCTCTGCCGGCACCTAGGGAAACCTAGCAAACCTATACATTTTTGAAAACTAGACACCCTGGGGAATCAAGGATGGGGTGACTTGACTGGCTCTCACCAGGTTCTGTTACGCAGAATTCCTTGCAAACCTAAAAAATTATCAAACAAAAAACACATTTTCCTCACATTTTTGTGGTGGAAAGTTCTGGAATCTGCGTGGATCCACACATTTCCACACACCCTGCGTTCCCCAAAGTGTTTCAAGAAAAACGGTACCTCACTTGTGTGGGTAGGCCTAGTGCCCATGACAGGAAACGGCCCAAAACGCAACGTGGACCCACCACATTTTTACAGTGAAAAATGACCCTTTTTTTGCAAAGTACCTAGCTGTAGTTTTTGAACCCTAGCTCTGCCGGCACCTAAGGAAACCTAGCAAACCTATACATTTTTGAAAACTAGGCACCCAGGGGAATCCAGGATGGGGTGACTTGACTGCCTCTCACCAGGTTCTGTTACCCAGAATCCCTTGCAAACCTAAATAATTGTAAAAAAAACCACATTTTCCTCACATTTCTGTGGTGGAAAGTTCTGGAATCTGCGTGGATCCACAAATTTCCACCCACCCCGCGTTCCCCAAAGTCTTCCAAGAAAAAGGGTACCTCACTTGTGTGGGTAGGCCTAGTGCCCGCGACAGGAACGGCGCAAAATGCAACGTGGACACACCACAATTTCACAGTGAAAAATGACCCTTTTTTGGCAAAGTGCCTAGCTGTAGTTTTTGAACCCTAGCTCTGCCGGCACCTAGGGAAACCTAGCAAACCAATACATTTTTAAAAACTATACACCCAGGGGAATCCAGGATGGGGTGACTTGACTGCCTCTCACCAGGTTCTGTTACCCAGAATCCCTTGCAAACCTAAAAAAGTGTACAAAAAAAACACATTTTCCTCACATTTCTGTGGTGGAAAGTTCTGGAATCTGCGTGGATCCACAAATTTCCACCCACCCCGCGTTCCCCTAAGTCCTCCGAGAAAAATGGTACCTCACTTGTGTGGGTAGGCCTAGTGCCCGTGACAGGAAACGGCGCAAAACACAACGTGGACACACCACAATTTCACAGTGAAAAATGACCCTTTTTTGGCAAAGTGCCTAGCTGTAGTTTTTGAACCCTAGCTCTGCCGGCACCTAGGGAAACCTAGCAAACCTATACATTTTTGAAAACTAGACACCCAGGGAATCCAGGATGGGGTGACTTGACTGCCTCTCACCAGGTTCTGTTACCCAGAATCCCTTGCAAACCTACAAAATTGTCAAAAAAACACATTTTCCTCACATTTCTGTGGTGGAAAGTTCTGGAATCTGCGTGGATCCACAAATTTCCACCCACCCCGAGTTCCCCAAAGTCTTTTGAGAAAAATGGTACCTTACTTGCATGGGTGGGTCAAGAATCCACAACAGGCAAGGGCCCAAAACCTATTGAGGCGATATCAAAATTACCTATCACAAACCAACCTGGTTTTGCAAGGGGGGTCCCATGACTTTTTGGCCCAGAGCTCGGCGGCCACCTAGGGAAACCTACCAAACCCACACATTTCTGAAATATAGACACCAGGGGCATTCCAGGGAGGTATGGCTTGCATGGATCCCCCAATGTTTTCTTACCCAGAATCCCCTGCAAACCTGAAATTTAGCTGAAAAAAATCACTTTTTTCACACATTTTTGTGTGGGAAAGTTGTGGCATCACTGGGCTGACACAAATTTCCTACCACCCAGCGTTCCCCCAGGTCTCCCGATAAAAATGGTGCCTCAGTTGTGTGGGAGGCCCAAGTACCAGCGACAGGCAAGGGCCCAAAACTTATTGAGGCGACATCAAATTGCCTATCACAAAACGACCTGGTTTTGCAAGGGGGGGTCCCATGACTTTTTGGCCCGTGGCTCGGCGGCCACCTAGGGAAACCTACCAAACCCACACATTTCTGAAAACTAGACACCCGGGGGATATTGCGCATATTTAATTGTACTCGCAAATTGCGCATGCAATTTCAAGGGTTATAAAAGGACACCCTGTTGCACCCCTGAAATGTGCATGTGTGCACATGTGGCGCACATACATGCCCTAAGGGCATGTATGTGTGCCACATGGCACTTTGAAAAAAGCAAAAAAGTGCTTTTTTCGAGGAAATCGCAAATTACCACCAACTTGAAGTTGGTGGTAATTTGCGATTCCTTACAGCAATATCGCAATTTGTGATGGCTACTAGCATAGCATTTAGGTACTCGCAAATTGCGAGTTTCTAAATGCATGCGCAAAATAGAGAATTGCAAATTTTGCGATTCCTTATTTTGCGAGTAGGTTTTCCTTTCCTACATTGCACACAGCTAAATTGTGATCGCAAACGCTGAAATTCTGCGAATTTCAGCATTTGCGATCGCAATTTAGCTTGATACATCTGGCCCATAATTCATAGAAAGGTGTGATGTCTTGGAGGTCGATATTCGTAGTTTTGCAGTAAAATGTCCAGCTTAAGAAACAGAAGCAAAAGTGAAGCAAAATATGCAAAAGAAATCCTGAAACCCTAAAGAAGCAGCATCAAGGTCAATATTCCTAAAAACACAAAACTGTAAATATGCACACACATGTTTTTTTTTTCCACTTGATTGCAAAATTGCGAATTTCCATGAGTACTCTTGGCAATCTGTGACAGCAACACATTTCCAGGAGCACTCTTGGAAAGGTTTTGTGAATTCCCAGTTTTGTGCATGCAAAGGTATGAATAATTGTACTTTGTGTTCAATTCTTACCTCACAATATTTTTTTTATTATTCATGGGCCTATTATATTTATCCATGGAGGTACTCCTTCCACTTTAGCTCCAACAATAATGGGGTGTCTGCTTTCCATTCACACGCTAAAAATTGATGTCTGCTGGCTTTTACAGGAATACATCTCTACCTGTTTCCAGGTAGGGAAGTGGCTCATTGAGAAGTTTGTAAATGCTAACAAACTCATGAGCTTTCAGATGCTCAGAAAACTTTCAGGTTATATCCTCCCTGGTCCACTCGCTTCCTACCCTCAGAGAAGATCTTCTTGTGCATATTACATCACACTGGGAGAATATTATGCATGAGTGAATCACTTTTTAAGTGAAAATTCAAGTTGTCTGTATTTCAAAAAGTGAATTTGCACTCCCCTGATTAGTCAAGCTGTTTACACATGGATATTCAACTTGCACAGACCAATGGCTTCATGAATCGCGCCCATCGGCTATAAGAAGAAAATATCAGTTAAACTATTGCGAGAGTGTGGAACTCTAGCGTTTACCCATGTGCTTGAAAAGAAACAATTACAAACGACCTGCTCAAATTCAAAAGGGAAAGAAGGATGAATGAAGGTTGGAGACTTAGGACCTGATTTAGATCTCAGCGGATTGACTTATTAGCAAATCAGAAATGTCTGAGGTATCTCCTTCAAATGAACTGTTGTGGAAACAAAAAAAACGCCTTGATTCATTCATGATGTGTAATAAGGTAAAATAGGAAAGTGACAAATAATAAGGACAGGTTTATTCACTGAAGTTCGTGGCCAAAGAGGGATTACACGATATTGGTGAGGGAAACGTTAGATCTTTGAAGAGATTAAAATGGTGTTTGACCTAAATGAAGGCTAGCATTGACATTTTTTTCATATGATTTTGGCTATAAGCAGAAGCATAAATGGTGCATTTTTTATTTGTCCAGCATCTGATGACTCATATCATACATACTTTTCAGTGCAATGGACTGGATGTATGCAGAAGCTTGCTAATTTTTTTAAGACTGAAAGACTTGCTATCTTGTAATACCCAATCTAGACTAGAATTGGAGAGTCATTCAGCAATATACTTGCATTTTTCAATGTGGAAATGACATTGGGAGAGATTACAGTAGAAGGTATGCAGCTATTCTACAATGAATCTGTTTTCTTCACAATTCTGAATTATGACCAGTTATTTTATGCATAATCAGGAAAGAGTGATATCTTCCTGGAAACCTGTGTCAATTTTTGTAGGAGAATTCTTAACTAGATCTTGCTCACTCTGGCTTCCATGACAGAGAAACCATATTAGAGGCTGCCCTTGATTCTTCTACATCTTTCATCATTTTTTGACACCGTCCATCACAGGCCACAGCGGATGGTAGTAAATTCCCAGTCTCTAAGCAGGATAATATCTTCTCTGTTTGACAGACCCCAGGCAGTCTCATTATCATCCTATCAATGCAAAATTAGATCTTTGGGAGGCTTTGTCCCACAAGGATCATACTATTGTTCCTAAATGCGTATGCAGCTCTTTTGGCAGCTTTGGTTTCATCATTTGGCTTTTTGTTCTATGAGCAGACCGAAGATATGAAAATCTTGCCTCATTCAGTGGACTTCAAGCTGAGTCAGTTGCATTATTTTAAGACTGAATGAATGCTGTGGCAGAATAGATTGCAGTGAATATGTTTAAATTAAGCTCACGTAAGAAATAAGCCCTCATTTTAGTAGCTTCTCCACCCGTCTCTTCTTCAGTCTGATGGCGTGGCAATTTTGACTCTAATCTGAACCATGTATATGTGGTCCATAATTCAAGGATTACCTTTGATAAAGCTCTTTCTTTTGCCTCTCGTGATCAACAAGGCTACCCCCACTTATTTTCTCCCGCTATTCACCTTGAAGAAAATACTGCCCCTATTCAACTGTAAAAGTAAGAGACTGGTTATGATACCATGATATAGGACAGAATGAACTATGAGAATGCTTTCTATTTGGGGGTCTTAACTTTCTTATTCTAGACCACAAATCATCCTGAATGCATCTGCATTTGGGTCAACAACAAACTGAGTTAGTAAGTCCACATCTGAAAAATTGTCATTGGCTGCCGGTGGCCAAAATAATTTCTTTTAATGGTCTTTATATTATACAAAGGCCCGCTTTCTCTTTAGGGCTCAGGTACCTCCAATATAGATTCTCCTGGTCTGCTTAAAGCCACTGTGAAGGTTCCCTCCTCCCCGTATTAGGCATTTGAGAGTGGGTGGTTGTTCTTTCTCCTACTCCGATGTCGTGCGATGAAATAACGTGATACCAGAACATCGTCGCAAGAATATCGTGATGTGGAAGAAATCATGGCCAAGGATATCACAGGCCAGAATATCATTTTAGTTTAGTTTTTAGCATTGTTCTAAAAAATATTGTTGTAGCTAAGATTATGTTTTTTATTTTTTTGTTTTGTTTGTGCTTGTTTTAGGGTAATTTTATTTGTATTGTATTTTTTTTATTTTTTCATGTTTCAGTTTATGTTTTTAATGGAACATTTTAATTAATTTTGTTTTTAAATGAAATAAATATATTTTCTAATGAAATTATTTTTATCATATAGTGGGATGTAGGGGTTACCGAGGGAAAGGGTGAACAGGTTTTTAAACAATTATATATTTGAATATTTGTTTTTATTAAATTAAATTAAAAACATATTTAAAGTATATATTGTATATATGTTACAATTTGTTTTAAATTTATAATTTTATTCTTTACATCATTATGGTTTACAGGTTTGTTTTAACATTTGTTTGTCAATATTTTGTATCATATTTGACTCCTACATTATATTTGTATTTGTACACTGGACTTATTTTTTTCCAATTTTAAATTAATATTTTTAAATTAATTTGATTATGTATAAAGATAGTTTAATGTTGATTATTCATTGTATATTTTATATACTATTCCTGTATTCTAAAATATAACTAAATCTGTAAAAATAATATTTACCTTATTTCATTTTATAAATAAACTTTATTTTCATATTTGTTATAATATTTTAAATTGTAAAAAAATATGTATTTTGTGTTGATTCATTAAGTTTTGATTAATTAATGTCCTCATTTGAATTTATATTTTGTTTATTTTATTTAAATTTGGATGTGCATTGTTTGCTTAGTCTAATATGTTAAGGAAATTTGTGTAAATTATTAGTTTTAATACAAACTCAAACTGAGTCTGCCAAAGCTCTGTGGAAAGTAATCAAACCTCATATCACCGCTATTAAATTGAGGCTATGCAGGCTCCTAAAAACCTGTCAAAGGTAACACAGAGTTTCAATGAAAGCAGAATTGGATGGCAGATTACAAATCCTCAATAAACAGAATAAACAGCTGGTGTGGGCTGCTAAGCGTGAACAGATATAAAGAGAGTGGCTGCATGTGTACTCGCTGATGGGCAAACTGGGGCAGGCTGACATGTGTTAGTATCTTAAGAGCAAAGCAAGCCCTGCAACAACGTCTCTGAATCCCAGTAGATCGCGCATGTGCAAAATGTATGTGCAGTTGGAGCCTCAAAACGACTGTCCTGAAATCCCGCATCAGGAGCCGCTGTTTTCGGGGCCGGATATCTCTAGAATCTTGAAGAAGATCAGAGCTACGGGGAGCCGGGCCCACATGGCATACCCACTGTGGTTTGTAATGGGGATCTTGCTCTGTGGTCTGCTATACTGTTCTCTCTCTGTCAAACCTGTCAATTAACCATGCAAGTTCCAGAGAACTGGAGGTGTTCTATCCTGAATCCTATTTATAAGAAGGGTGTCAAGGCGGACCCATCCAACTACTGCCTTATCGACCTCCTGGACATTGAAGTTAAGGCATATGTATCCACCCTTCTGAAAGAACTGGAATGCTGGGCAGAACCTACTAATATAATGGCATTCACACAAAACAGATGTTAGCGCAAATTCTTCTACACAAAATAACATTGTGGCCCTTTCTTACCTATCTCACAGGGCAAAGAGTAAGAAGCAACTTCCTCTCTGTGCCTGCTTTGTGGAATATTCAGCAGCCTTTGACCGATAGACAGGAACAGTCTATGGAAAAAGCTCAGAGGATGTGGCATCCGAACACCCTGCTGCTAGCTATCATATCTCTCTACACCTCCAACTAGGTCAGAGTCAAGTTAACACCCACGTCTGTCTCTAGGAAGATCAAGACGGACAACGGTCTCAAGCAAGGCTGTGTGCTTGCGCCTCTGCTATTTAACCTCTTCACCGCTGACATGGGCGCCTCGTTGAAGCATGCTAACCTTATTCCCCGGGAAATCGAAAGGACCAAGACTGCGATACTGGAATACAGTGATGATATTGTTCTCTTGGACTACTGGAGAATCTGCCGGCAGAGAGCTGTGAATGCACGGCACAACTATAATTTGGCTAACAAAATAACAGCAAATAGCTCCAAGACCGAAATTCTCATCTTCGGACACCCAGTCAAAAAATCAAACTAGAGGTGGAGTCTGTGAGTGCTACAAATCAAAAATGCAACTCTTATAATTATCTGGGTGTCTGGTTCACCACCAAAGGTGGGCATAAAAAGCAACTGAGACATGCCACCACAAAAGCTGAGGCAACTAAAATCAGTTTCTGTAAACTGAACAACTCTTTGGAAAGCTCGTCCAATAAGATGAGTACTGGCCGCCACTTTGCAACCAATGATTACTTATGGTCAGGAAACCTACCTGGGTCACTTTGTACATATCTTGGACAAAAACGAAGTTAAGGCTTACAAAAAGGTTTTTAGTCTTTGCCCCCTTCCTTTTTAACTTATTTTTGGCAGATCTCTCCACTGACCTTGACTAACAGATGGCCCATGCTCCGACCGTTGGAGGTCAACAAATGTCACATATCCTCTACGCTGATGACCTGGTGTTGTTCAGCAACACACGAGTAGGACTTCAAAGGCTGCTCAACACTCTGGGAGCTTATATCAAAAAGAATGGCCTGGAAATACATTTTTCAAAAACAAGTGTGATGGTGTGCAATCGTCCATTTAAGATCAATCGAAAATGGTTTATCAACGGAAACAAAATTGAGGAGGTCAAACTCTATGTACACCTAGGAGTGAAAATAGACGCAAATGGCTCCTTTGTTTCCCAGAAGAAGGCGATAAGGGCGAAAGCGCAGGCCCTTAATTATGGCTTCTCGTCACTGGCCAGATCTATTCAAGGCCACGATCTAAAGCCCATGGGATCAGTTATGAAAGCCAAACTGTTGCCAACCCTTGCATACGGAATAGAGATTATGCTGGGCGATGATGCTCATTTGTTAGAAAAACTGATGATAAGAGCCTATAAACAAATCTTTAGGCTCCCCAAGTCGGCTTCTCCTCCGCAAATCCGGCTAGAATTTCTGCTTACAAAACAGACACTTGCTAGACAGGTGGCGTTTGTAAAGCTTTGTTATAACATGTGAGCAGCAGCTGAAAACACTCTGGCTAATCTAGTCTGGATCAAAATTAACTTGCAAAGGTGCAACAGTGCTCACAAGAAATTTTTAGAAAACAGTATTACGACACTTGATCTGGGTGACCTTTGGACCTCTAATATCTCTGGGCAAACCTTTAAGAAACTAGTAAATAAATCTACTAAACTGCAAAGTTGGGTGGCAGACAAAGAAACCCTGTCAAAACATCGCCACGGGTGGCTGGTGTTGAAATCATATTCCACTCTAAGAGAATCAGCGCTGCTAGCCGCACCTTACCACCGGAAGATCAAACAGTTAATTCTGGCCCTAAGATTCGGAGAAATACCCACGCTAGACCTCATGCCAAAATGGAGGATGTCCGGTCTAAGTGAAGACCGGTCCTGCCGTCTATGCCACCAGGAGACTGAATCTTTGCTTCACATTGTCTGTGTTTGTCCTGCTCTGATGGTTCAACAAAGATTTCTATTAAGGCGGGAGTTCCTTGAACGGGTCGTGCAGGCATGCACTGGTGGAGTCCATGGACCCAAACAACACCATGCTGAACATTAGACTGACTCAGTTATTGATCTGTTTTAAAGAAAATGATCAGCTAATAGGATACGCGATGTGTAATCAGGAAGGGCTCCCTGAATGTAATTCTAAAATGTAATAACTCGGAAACCTCTTATGTTAACTTATTATGCACAGAAACTGAAAAGGACGGGTTGCTAGGGATTGAAATCAGCATGTCCCAATCACGTTAGGCTCAGACAACTACTTTATCAATTTTTGTATGTTTTGATTTTTTTAATTGTTCTTTTTATTACAAACAGATTAACACATAAAATAACACATTACAGACAATATCATGTACCATGCTGCAATCGGCAACTCTCCACATTAAAGGTTTGTCCCCACTGTGGTAGAAAATATAACAATACATCAGTCGGGTGAACATTACTCCATGTCCATAATTGGTAGGTCTCTCGGCGGCTCACAGATGTCCCCCCTGTAAGTGTTCCATTTTTGCCATATTTGCGACCATTTGTTAGGGCAGCCTCGTGAGATATATACAGTTTTTTCTGTGAACATACAATGGTCCATGTCATTTTCCCAAAGCCTCAGGGATGGTTTTTCTCTCGCTCCCCACAGTTTTGCAATACTTCGTTTGGCGACCATCATTCCCAATGACACCCATACCTTATCCTTGACGTTTAGGTCTGTAGGGCCCCAGATATTTAAGAGACATAGCTTAATGTTGCAATCAGTGGTTACCCCCATGGCTTCTGTCATACAGTTCGTGACCCTCTCCCAGTATCTCTGGATTAATGGACACTCCCAGAGTATATTTATGAATGTACTATCCAGCCCACAGCCCCTGATACAAACTGTGTCCTCCCTAAAGCCCATCTTTATCAATGTTGGTCTTGAATAATATATCCTATGTAATATTTTTAGTTGAACAAGCCTCAGTCTGGATGAGACTGCTGTTTCTTTGGGGGATGCAAGCGCTTCTAGCTATTCCCCATCATCCAGCCCCGCTACGTTGTGATCCCAGTGAGCACGGAGTCAGAGAAGGGTATCGGGGGAATTGTTTATATATCATGGAGATTGCCTTCTCCGTAAGGTGCCCATCTAGCATTCTGTCCTCTAGCGGTGAGGACTCTGGCGGATTATCACCCCTGGGTATCACCGCTTGCAGCGCGTGTTTGACCTGAAGATATCTGTAGTGTTCTGAGGCAGCTAGGTCATATTCATCTCTCAACTGGTCAAAGGAGAGTATTCCTCCATCCCTCCACAGGTCCCCCACTGAGGATAAGCCAAATAGGTCCCATCTGTCAAACCCTTTAGTGACTCTCAGGTTCCCAAACTGGGCTGCGTTCCAGAGTGGGGTGGCCAACGTGATTGTGTCCTTCCACCCCAAACTCAGTGTGGTGTCTCTCCATACCTTGACCGAGGGGTTGGTGGGCCCTGTTAGTTTCACTCTAGAAGGATTGGCATATAGCGCTCCCCTGTAACTCCCTCTAGGTAGTAGCCATCTGTCCATGTTGAAGCCGGGGTCGTTCTGCGGTCCGTATGTACAATGATTAATGGCAGTGAGATGAGCTGCCCAGTAATATCGTCTAATATCGGGGAGCGCGATGCCTCCGTCGTACCACCTCCTTGTGAGCTTAGAAAGAGATATTCGTGGAGGTTTCCCCTCCCAGAGGAGCTCCCTCAATACGGAATCGATTGATTTGAAATATGCTTGTATTACCGGGAGTGGTGCACTCTGGAGAGCATAAACAAAACGAGGAAGTGACATCATTTTAAACAAGGCGGCCCTCCCCAGGAGGGACAGAGGGAGCGATTTCCAGTGTGTGACATCACTTTTAAGGTGCTGTAACGGGGGAAGGAGATTCTGACCGTATGAGAGTGTCAGATCTCTGGAGACATGAATCCCCAGGTATTTAAAACTCGTGGGGGCGATTGTTATGGTGAAACCTCTGGGTAAAGTTGGGGTTTTTCCGCTCAAGACATAGAGGATCGATTTAGACCAGTTGATGGTGTATCCTGAAAATTCCCCAAAGACCAGGAAGATGTGAAGCACTCGATTTAAAGAGGCTGCCGGTGAAGCTAAATAAAGTAAGATATCATCAGCATAAAGTGATATACGGTCCTCCCAGTCTGGTGCCCATTTCAACCCTCTAATTAGCGGATCCTTCCTTATCCACATCGCCAATGGTTCCAAAATGTGGGCGAAAATTAATGGGGAGAGGGGGCAACCCTGACGAGTGCCCCTACCCAGCTCAAATGGGGAGGACACCCGGTTATTGACCACTATCCGAGCCAGGGGGGCGGCATAGAGGAGGTGTACCCAACTCAGGAAGCCAGGGCCGAATCCTACTTTTTGCAACACAGCCAACATATATGACCATTCGATCGTATCAAAGGCCATGGCCACGTCGAGTGAGACCACCACAGCATCTTCCAGAATAGTGTCGGCCCTTGCCAGGACTCCGTGAAGTCTCCGCAGATTGAGAGAAGTATTCCTGGCTGGCATAAAGCCAGATTGGTCAGGATGTACAAGATTGGTAATCACTGTCAAAAGACGGGTAGCGAGTACCTTAGCCAGTATCTTGGCCTCCGCGTTTAGAAGCGATATCGGCCTGTAGGATGAGCACAGGTGGTTTGGTTTGCCTTGTTTGTGGATTACCACTTTATTGGCCAGTCTCTGGTCTAATGGGAGCAGTCCAGCGTCCCGACTGTCTTGGAACATTCTAACTAGAAATGGCGTGATTTTACTTGCAGTCAACTTATATAGTTCGACCGGCAAGCCATTCGGACCGGAGGCTTTCCCCCCATGCAGGTTGTGGATAGCTTTCTCCACTTCTCCGGCCTCCAGTTCTCTATCCAGGTCAGATCGCTCCTCGTCGGAAAGCCTAGGGAGAGGGATGTCATGGAGCATAGAGAGCGCCTCAGTTTCAGTATACTTAATTCGGGAGGTGTATACTTCTTTGTAGTAATTGGCGAACTCATTAGCAATAGTTTGCGGGTCGGAGGTCAAGCCACCGGTTTTAGTGGCTAGTTCCACCACTATGCGACTCGCCTGGTCTCTGCAGTCGAGCCATGCAAGTAGCTTTCCTGCTTTGTCACCCAGCTCATAGACTCTACATTGTGTGGCTCTGTGTTGTGTTTTGGCCGCATCCCTCGCCACTGCCCGAAACTCATTCTGCTTGAGTAGCAATTCATGTCTTTTCTCCTCTGAGTCAGTCCCCTGAAGACTATTTTCTATCGTTAATATATCTATTTCCAGCCGGTCTAGATCCTCACGCTTCTCTCTCTTGGAGGTGGCAATTTTGGAGACGGCAGTCCCTCGTATAACCGTTTTATAGGCCTCCCATAGCACCACTGCCTAATCTACTGAGTTTTCATTTTCATGAAAGTAGTGCTCTGTGTCACTGATAATTCGCTTTCGTATCTTGGGGACCTTAAAATACAATGGGTTTATTGGGGCTGTTCTTCCTACTAACGGTTCCTCCACTTCAACCCGAGCCCACAAGGGTGCATGGTCCGAGATACCTCGGGCTAAGTGAGTAATTTCTCTAATGTGACCCAGCTGATCCGCAGGTTTGATTATGTAGTCTATGCGGAGACTGAGTTTTATGGGCCCCCGAGTAAAACGTATATTGTCTCTACGTTGGATGAAACGCTGGCCAGGTATCAGTAAGGCCCAGCGCTGTCAGGAAATTATTAACCTGTGTATGTGTTACTGGTAATGTCTTGGGCGGCCATGTATCCAAGCTATCCGATACTATGGAATTGAAGTCTCCTCCAATAAAGAGTCTCCCTTCGGGTAGTGAAAGCAAAAAATCGCCTAGGTCTTTGAAGGCTGGACCCTGTAGTCCAGGCGGGGTATACGCCGACACAAGATTAAGGGGTCGATTCCGATTCGGGCCGGAAATTTCTCCGACCGAGCTGGACCCGGAGAGATTTCCGACCGAATCGGACCCGTGCAGTTCGACCGAACGAGTACGATGCGTCCGTATGTTATCGGACTCGAGTCGGTCGGACTCCCATTGAAGTCAATGGGAGCCGGTCGTACAACGCGTACGCGGGCTCCCATTGACTCAATGGGTGCGAGTCGGACAAGTGCGCCCCCTACAGCGGGTACGCGGCGAAGCGACTCGCGCCGTACACGCACAGGCCTGTGTGCGACTCGCGCGGCTACGCGTACAGGGGGGTCCGACACGGACCCCCAAAGTACGGCTCCGACTGCTCTTTCGAGCCGGAGTGCGCGGCTCGGTCGGACTGCTCGCGGCGCGCATCGTACTTACCCGGCCGGGGAACGTCTCCATTGCGCAGTGCGAGTCGAGTCCGAGCGAGTCGGTCGGAGCGGTTCGAGCTGGGAGCGAGTCGGTCGGAGCGGTCGGGACGCCCGGACGAGTCGGTCGGCGAATTCGCATCGTACTCGCTTGGCCGGACCCGCGTACGGTTCGGTCGGGAAACAGGGCTCCGAATCGGATCCGGTAAAGCCGAATCCGATTCGGAGCCCTACCGGCCGAGATCGGAATCGGCCCCTAAGTGTGCGCCCTTCCCAGCACCCGGTAACAGCCACAAATCTTCCCTGGATGTCTAACTTTGTGGAGTGGATTTTCATCGGAAATTTTTTACGGAGCAGTATCCCCACACCACGAGAACCGGAGCCAAAAGCTGAATGTGCGACCATTTTGAAACCCCAACGAGTCAATGCCTGGCATGCGTTACCCAAAAGGTGTGTCTCCTGGAGTAGAACTACGTCTGGCAGGTGTCTTTTGATATATTGCAATACAATGCCTCGTTAATCTTGTCCCGGAGACCGTTGACGTTCCAGGACAGCAATTTAAATCCTGCTATTCGTGGCATACCCATGGTATAAAGGTATATAGCTGAGGCCACCCGCCTGACGCATTATAGGAGTATCCCGCCTAAACCACCCGCCATCCCAGTCAGTCTGGGTGATCAGTGAAGACCCAACACATTCAAACAGGAACTTTGGATTGTTGAAACTCCCCCGGGTGACCCCCTCCCCAGACCTCTTCAGTGGAAAGGAGCGAGACCTGTTAGCAGACCTCCTGCCTTTGCACCAATGTAGGCGCAGTGCTCTGAGGGGCCCTCCCTTCTGACATTTGTAGAGAATAATGAGCTTGTGAATGTGGGGCCATTTAGTACATTGGGGCCCAGCGCAGAATTCCACAGTCACCAGCATGCAATGGAAATCAATTGTCAATTGTCTGTAAAGCAACAAAACTAAACAACATATAACGTATCCCCCCTCCCCACCTTGCACTTGCGAACGCCCAACAGGGGCATATTGAATGTGGTTATGGGGTAAGCTACATCGTGCACAGGCATCCCACCCTCCCAACATATCAAACTCGACCCCCCTCCCTGCCTCCCTGCATGGCGGAAATAAAACCTCCCGCCCCCCCAAACATGCAGAGTGCCTTTCGCCCACCCCTTAAACTAATAGGTGCGTGCCACCAACCGGGCACCCGCTCCAATTCCAAAAGACATTCAGTAGTCATTTATCTTAAAGCACTGTGGTCCCACCAGTATCGTACCTTGCCTAAACCAACTAACCAACCAAATCGAATACCATCCCCCCCACATAATTCTTAAGCATTTGTTACCGCTGGTAGATGGTCATAGTCTCTGCCCAGTCCAACAGTTCCATGTGACAGCATTGTCCCCCCATAAAAGGAATCAAGATACAGACCAGTCTATTCAGTGCCTCCGGGTGACACGCTATCATCCGTCGGGGCATCTTCCTCGGCGCCACCAAGAGCACCATCCGCTCCGGGCTTACGATTTTGGTTGTTTCTCCCCTTGCCCACCATACGCCAGCCATCCAGCCATTCCCAGGCGTCTTCCCGGGTGGTGAAGAACCAAGCTCTCCCCTCCGATTCCACTTGCAGCTTGGCTGGGAATAACATGGCGTACTTAACATTTTTATCTCTGAGTGCACGTTTAACATCCAAGAAGCTACGCCGTTGCCGCTGCACTTTGAGGATGAAGTCCGGGAAGAAAGTTATCTTGCTGTTTTGAAACTCCAGCGGGGGTGAAACCCAGGACGCCTGAAGGATGGCGTCTCTATCTCTGTAGTTGAAGATTCTGGCGACTATCGGGCGAGGTGGGGCTCCCGGCTTTGGTCTACCTCCTGGCACACGATGCGCTCTCTCAAGGGAGAAAAAGCTTGAGAGTCTTTCTGGTTTTAGATGACTGGTAACCAGCTCCTCGACAAATAAATCAGCTGCAGGCTCCTCAGCTCTCTCCGGAACCCCCAGTATGCGAACGTTGTTGCGCCGGGAGCGTCCTTCATAGTCATCCAGCTGTGTCTCCAGCCTCGCAGTAAGGGACTGTAGATCCTGCACCTTTCGTTGTAGGTCGGAAGTGTCGACGACCAGCGAGCTAGCTTTGACTTCCACCTCCTGTAGTCTGGTGTTCATGGAGCGCATGTCCGCTCTGATGAGGGACACTTCCGATGAAACGGAGTCCAATGATGTGTGAACCATCGTAATGGCAGTGAGGATGTCCTGCAGCATCGGCTCCTTAGGTTCTGCGTCTGATTTTTGCGTCTCCGACGGGGCTTCACCCCCTTTCTGAGTTACCCCGGGGCCTTTGTCCCAAGCGTATTTTTCCAACTTGGCCTGCGCTGCCTTGGTATGACGACCTGTCATGGCCTGGGCTCCTCCGGCGCGGTACATACAAGACCGATGGGAATATGCCGAGTGACTATCGCTGATCCCCTGATACCACTCCGCCCAACGGGAGCCCTCCTCTCCGGGCAGACCAGTGCCCCGCAAACCCCTTTACAGTCGGTCCCGGGGGCTGGGGTGACACGATAGTGGGTCAAGCAGGCGCGTAGAGCAAGCATCATGGCCTGGAGTGCGGTTGATTACCTCATGTGGAGCCCTCAGGGCGAGATCAAGAGTGGCCAACCCCAAGGGGGGGTTATATCCAGGCCCACAGAAGCAAGTGCACTCAATCACCCCGATAGGACAGCTTCGGGATACTCCCCCGGATCAATGTCCGCAGCTCTGTAGGGTTGACCGCAAACCCGCAGGACGGGAGCCGAAGTACATGAACAGCAGCCGAGAGGAGGGGGGTAGCCGCAATCTGGTTCTGTGATAAACCCTCAGGGGCTCGCCGCACAAAGGAATGGGTCGGAGCCAAGCAGGGCTCAAAATGTTCTTCCATACAACTCTTCTGCCCCTGATGCTCTGGCAGGATCCCACGACAGCTGGGGGTGGAACTCCAATGCTGCATTCACCACCCAGGTGGCACAATCAGATCCAGGGTGTCCGATTTCCCCAGGCATCACTAAGGCACCCCAAGGGTTCACTACCGGCACAAACTCACCGGTTCCGGAGGTCTCTCTTCACTCGCTCCCACGGCCGCACTGGAGGCGTCGGGATGCGAGGCTCACCTCCCGCTGGCTTCCGGGTCTCTCCTCCGTTATTCGGCGGGTCACAAGTGGCAGGCTGCCTCCGGGGAACCACTCGGCCGCGGGGCTCCACCTAGGCTCAATACTTCGGCAGACGTTGTAGGGCCCCAGGGAGATCCTCCGATATTCTATCCCTGACTTTGGCTCACTCCAGGCTTCCGCAGTCACCGAAGGATTCTTCGAGGCCGGCACTTGGGAGACGCCGCGTCCTCTGCGTATCGGGCCTGCTGGCCCCTCCCCCACCTCAATCGCCGCTCGGAGGTGCGCCGGGCTCACCGACAGCTAGCTTCGGCTCCGCCAGTCGGATTCAGGCCCTCGAGGGGTCATTCAATTCAGTAGAGCATACAGGACTCAGCGCAAGTTGCTTTTGACTAATTTCGTCCGGATATATGGGCGGATTTACTTAGGAGCGGGCGCGCTCAGTCGGAGCCGCCTTAGGAAGCGGCCATGTTCTTCGGCGGTTGGCCACGCCCCCCTATTTTTGTATTTTTAATGATGTGAATTCTTGCATAATTGTCTTTTAACAGCGGGTCTCATAGTCCATCTGGCATTGTATTTCTACTTGCCTCAGTCCTGCTTATATGCACCTTAATTACATATATTAATTTACTTAAGGGACTTTTTAGTTGTCTGTGCGGAAAGCTTGCTTTTTTAGACACCAGGGTAACGATCAGCCCCTGTTTAGTCACTTTTATCTAACATAGCTTAGTGTTTGGTATCCCGACTAAAATTCCTAGGAAGGAATTTGAAGAAAGCAAAGGGCTTGTAGCGCGTTGATTGGTGGCTGTACTAGTTGTATGACAAATCCCCCTTTTATCCATTTTTTTATGTATTTTTAAACTGTGTGATTTTGTTTATGGTTTTAATTGACTAATGAACTAACATTAAACTAGTCTTTCATCGTATTTTAGGAGCTGCCTGATAAGGCTGGTATTTGTGCTGGTCACCCAAATGTGGGCGAATATGGTGTCCTTTGTAAACTACTACCATAAAATAATTAAGGCACCGGTCAGTACAATGAAAGCAGTCCTCCAGCCCATCTTCGCTCAAAGCAGGAACCCTTGGTCGCAATATCTACTATGCTCAATCGACACCCTACAAATTGACCAAAATGTGTTTAAGAGCCAGTGGCGGCCCCTCCATTAGGGCAGAGCAGTGCCGCTGTAAAGGTGAAAAATAAAATGTCAATAAAATGTATTTATTACAATTTTACTTTTCCCTTTCCGCAGCTGAGCTTTGTTTGAGGCCGGGGTCACTGCTGCTGGGAGTGGTGCTCACTTGCTCAACTGTTCTTTTTGCATTTGTCACCCTAAGTGGGAAGGGTATGCCTAGACGTGGGTCCTGTACTCACCATGCCACTGGAGACAAACTAGCCTGGCTGATGAGGGGTGATACCCTGAAACCATCCCAGGATGCTTGTTTCCGGGCCAGGGAGGTTCTGGTCTGGCAGTTCAGGCCGGACTGTTCCCATGAGGAGCAGGGTCAAGACTGATTTGCATTTGGATAGGTCTACACTGGAATGGCATGGTGTGCAGAAAAACAATGGATTTAGGCCCAGATCTCTGTACTGGGGGTGAATGTTTGACATTTTTTCAGTATTCCGTTCATCAATTGTTCTTTTTGCCTTTGTCACACTAAGTGGGAAGGGTATGCCAAGACATGGGTCCCATGCTCACCATGCCTCTGGAGTCAATCTAGCCTGGCTGTTGAAGGGTGATACCCTGAAACCAGTCCCAGGATGCTTGCTTCCGGTCCAGGGAGGACCTGGTCTGGCAGTTCGGGCTGGATTGTTCCCATATGGAGCAGGGTCAAGACTGATTTGCATATGGATAGGTCTAAACTTTAATGGCATGGTGTGCAAGAAAGCAATGGATTTAGGCCCAGATCTCTGTACTGGGAGTGAATGTTTGACATTGTTTCAGCATTCGGTCCATCAATTGTTCTTTTTGCATTTCTCACTCCACCAGTTTACACTGAGCATGTCACTTTGGTCGGTTGTCTTGCGACCGCAAGCCTGACATGCGCAGTTTAAACCTCTCCACCCAGCTGTCTAAGACAGCTAAGTGGAGAGTAGGCAGAGGCCCCCAGTACTTCCAGGAGTGTCGAGGCAGCCTGCTCTGCCCAATCCTGGTGTTGCTCTCATGCTGCTGAACATTATCAGCAGCATGAGAGCAGTGTCTGGATTGGTGTGGAGAATTCCATTGCTGCCATCAGAGCGCAGCATCACCCTCAACACCAGAGCTGTCAGTCCTGGTTCGCCATGACTGACAACTTTGGCGCTGCTCTATCTGATTTCATTCATGAGATCAGATATGCAAACAATCGACATAGTCACCTACAACCTTAAAACACGCGGCTGTTCAATAATGATTAGTCGTGGGGATTCAGTGCCTTTTGAAGCATCGAGAAATTTTCATTGTCGGCCACGTTTGGGTTTTGTGCACTGCCAGATCCGAATGAAATAGAACTGGTTTAGGAACGGTATCATGCACTGAGGCAGATAAATGTTAGACTGTTTTATAGTACTACCACTGAGCCTCCCCGACACGTTTTTTTAAATGGTTGGCAGAGTGAATGTTAAATGGATTTACTGTACCACCTAGCAGCATTGTGGGAGTCAGCCTATTTCAAGAAATGTACTTTCACAGGCTGTTGAGTTGAGGGGTAAACAGAGAAGGGTCTAGAGAATGCTGCAGGGGGAATTACCGGTAATAGGAAAGGAGCGAGGGCACTCATTAGGTCTAATGCATCTTATATCAGTGGGCTCCAGGTCTTACTGGAGTGGCCAAGCGGATCGATTTCCATAATTAAATCGCATTCTGAGCCCCTGGTAATATATGAAATTATGCACCACTGCTTCTCTTTCTTGGCTCTGTATTATCTTCTCCCTAGGGATTGGTGAAGCTATGCCAAGCATGAAATATTCAAAGAATGACCTGCAAAGGATGTTTTTTTGACACTGAAAACAGTTGCAAACAAGTCAATTATAATTTTGCCTCGCAGGACCAGGCTTTAGTTCTAGTCACAGATTAGGGACAGAGGCGTGCAGTGGGGCTGCTGCTTCTGAAATGCCAATCTGTGAAATGCTCATTGATGGCAAAAAAAACATTATCTGCCATTTTTCTTTATGCATAGGTAGCGTTTTGCATGCAAGTTTAGTTTTTTCTTCTGGGGTCCTTCCTACACAACTATACACATACAGCTGGATGCTGTTCCTGTCCCCGAGCCCAACCTCTAACATTAGTAAGGACAACTGTCTTAAAACAGGCCTAGTTTGTTCCCATGCATGGCTTATTCACTCATGCAGCTGGTACCCTAAATATTTAGTTGGTTGCCACACCAAATATTTAGGGTACCAGCTGCCACTGTAAACAGCTCACAGCTTACATGTGCCATGCTTAAGCTTGCCCTGAAAAATCAAACTAAAACACTATCCAAGGCAAGCAACATGGACAAGCTTAAAAACTCAAGAGTTCAGCAAGCTGTGGGGCTGTCGTACGTCAGTGCACAACCCGACTCCATTAGACCACAACCCTATTTGTCTAGTGCACTTCGTAAAGCCTGCCTAAAACAAATCCTGTTCACCAGACTAATGAGCCTACAAACCAAGGAAGTAAACCCGAAATGGCAGTCGCTTATAAAAATTGAAAACTGCCACCTTTGTAATTGTAACTATGGGCCTTTTAGCCACCTGCTTTGTTGCTGACCCGCATTTCTGACACCACGCCGGTAGATTGCTAAAACCACTCTTCAACACCCACTGTTATGTTTCATATAGATGCCCTAATATAGGCATGGTTTGAGATGCCCTAATATAGGCATAATCTTTCACCTACATTAGTTCCCTATTCTCCACAATAACGGGCGCTGAGGGCTGAACCTTATCTGGACTGTGGTTTGGGTACAGAAGGAGGGTTTTTCCCGAACATTGGCCTCCTATACCATCTTCGATGTGCTCATCCAGTATGATTAAATATTCATAAGAGTTCTAGGAAACCAGGCAGGGGCTAGAATCCACCTGCATAAACATCTACGTAAACGGTTCATCCCATACGTCATCTTCAAACCCAACAATGGCTAACACAAGACACAAGGGACAAAGGGACTCTATACTTTTCTGTATAAATCCAGCACCTCTTGCTATCAGTAGTGAGAGCGAACCGAGACTTCCATGCCAACACACTGACCAGAGACGCTGAGGCTCCTGCATGCAGTCGCTCCAGCTGACAGTGGTCTAATCATCCCTTGCGGAGTGTCCAACTCGAGACCAGGACGAGGTCCCACACTCTCATTATTCAGGTAATGGGATTTGACTAAATCCTAGCGGGATTCTTGGCTTCTTTCGCACCTACTCACATGCTAGGTACACTTAGGTACATCTAGACAGGCATCGTAGGAGTATGCGCTTTTTTTTATAAATGCATTTTATATTCATGTATATGTTCATGGCTATTGCAAAATGGTAGAACTGTACTATCCCTTTTTATTTACTGTAGTGCTGATCATATATCTCTGCTACTGTTTAACAGTTGTCGCAGCGCATATATTTTACACTAGAAGAATAACTGTGCAATAAATTCTTATTGTAAACACGCTCGACTGTTTCTTCTGTGTAACTCTCTGAGACCAAATGAGCAAGCACGAGTGACTAAGCAAAGTAGTACATTGTTTTTCACGAGTCTGAGGAATCAGGGTTGTCGTGTTCTGAGGTTGCCAAAAACTAATCTCTCTGATAAAAAGGAGATTCTAGTGGCACTGTGAGCTAGCTAATGCAAACAGGCTAACATACGCGGTGGGGGTGCTCAGAATCAGTCTGCCACCAGGCCCACAGTGTATGTTATCCAAAAGCGCAGGTCCTGCAGGGGTACTATAGGAACTACACTACATGGCGCCACCAACGTTGGTTTAGTACTTATTTATCAGTAGAATCTGAGTAGTTCAGTCGTGCTTATTCTCAGAGACCCCTACTCACAAAAACCAGAGACGTCTGGAGTGGGTGGGCACAAACTCTGCCACAGCTGAGTAGGCGAGATATCCTATTTATTGGCTGTTGGTTTATCAAGCTTGAAGGACAATTTTCCCAAAATTGTGCAAAACACCTTATCTTAATTTCCTTGGACAGTTATTCCGTGTTCTTAACACAATGACTACCGAAAACGGAGAATTAGATCCGCTGGCACAAGTACATCAGTCAGATGAGGAAGATGCCAATGCAATACATATTGCACCCAATGTAAGACACACTCACACTTAAACTCCTCAAACATGGTGTACCAGCCAGAGGAGGTATAGTAATATTCGTGATAGAGGCACACGAAGATTTCCAAATAGAGGTGTTCTATTCATGGGTTACATTCCCAGCAGCAAATGCTATAACAAAAACTTTTCATTATTATATACATGAAGAAGTCCCAGCGGTCTACACTCCGTTTGAGGAGACTGAAATTCTACTTACCTAACAGGAACATATTTTCTGGTTTAATGGCGCCCTACCCCACTCAAGAAGAAGAACAAGACTCGGTCCATTAGGAAGACCAGGAGCAACATGGCCGATATTAGCGACCTATGCACCACATCCTGAAATTGACACAATGCCAAATAATGAATTGCTTTTTCAACACAAAGAGTTGATAAAACTTTACAGAAACATGACACAATTCGTCATGAGGACACTTGCGGTCCAACCAACAGTAATTACACCAAATCCAGCTCCTACACAGAGCACAGCTACTAAAATTACTCCACAAACATTACACGCGGTAATGGGTAAATTGCCCACAAAACGTGAACAAATTCCTTTCTGGATAGCTCAGAAAATAACCCAGTTAGAAGCAGTATTCCCAAATACCACACCGTTTGAAAAACACAGAATGTTAACAATCTGCTTGCCCATGGGGATTACACCACAGTTAGAGTGTTGTACCTCTTGGGGTACAGTCTTTGCTGCCATATATACCAGAGCTCATGGTATTCCTTCATTAGCAGTGATACCAGATGTATTAAGACAAATACAAAATGAGTACGGAGCAGAGCCTGCTCTGAACTTAGGGATGAAGTTATTAAATAACTACGACCAGGTATCAGCCATAATACTAGCTAACATTAAAGGGGAAGCAGCATCAGTGGCAATCCGCCAACGCCTACGGGAGTTCTCTCCATTAGAACAGGAGAATGAACTACCCAAAATAATTGAAACTGCGTATGCAGAGTTAGGCAGGGATAGTTTGGGAGGAAAAGCTGTAAAACCTCAACTAATGGGCAGTCCCGAAAAGGACACTTCTAAGCAGACACCGACTTCTTCTAAAAAGAAGTGGGATAATAAAAAACAACAAAAGTTTAAAGACAACAGATCTCAGTCCCGAGGTAAGCCTCCTCCACAGGAGCCCTCTGAAAAGAGGTACAACCTTAGGAATAGGGATAATATTAGGAAACCTGACAGGTATCAGGATACTGATACACGTTCCTCTCGTTTCTTTCAGGACTTGAAGAAAAACTCTGAGAGAGAAGGACGGTCAGAACACAGAGAGGAGCGCACACAGTCCAGAGACAAGCAGCGCGCTCAAGACTTGTCTTCCAAAAAAGAAGATAAGCCAAAATCAAAACCTCAATTTAAGAAAAAGAAAGTTGCTGGTCTGAAAATCAGACATGCCCAGAATTCTGAGGACACAACTTCTGAACGGGGAATGGGCTCTGACGATGCTAGACAGTGTGGCAGAAGTAACAATAGCTCTCCAGAACCTGAAGGAATTTCTGGTGACAGCGGACTTGAATGATTACATCACGGTGGAAACACCAGACAAAAGGGTGAGCGTCCCAAATAAGTTACATGAAATAACACTGGAGGGGGACAAGCCCAGGAAAGTAAAAGGTCTCTTTTGGAAGAACTTATCATCTGGGTATGACATCCTGTTAGCCGAACAAGTGGCCGCCAGCATTCGTAATGGAGTGCCCCAGGGGAGAAAGTATAATTTTTCCTGCATTTTCCGACCATGTTCCCGTTCACCTTAAACATACATATGCACGGGAGTGAGCAGTAGCCCAAGCTCCAGCATTGTACAAAAATCACGCTGGGTGGGATGAGGATTCAACCTACCACGTGATCCCGTTAAAAGTTTCACCTAATGCTCAGAGGCAATACCCAATAAAGCAAGAAGCTAAAAAACAGGTCATGGAGATCTTAGATCAACTTGAATACCAGGGGGTCATTGAAAAATGTACCTCTCCAATGAACAATCCTTTGTTTCCTGTCTCTAAACCCGACAATACATATCGTCTAGTTTTAGATTACAGACATTTAAACTCGTGCACAAAGACATTTGCTGTCCAAAATGCACATAGTGCCACATTAATGAATAACATTGTGCGGAAAAAATATAAAACAACACTTGATATCTCAACTGGATTTTTTTGCCAAAATATAGCACCTGAAAGCAGGTATCTGTCAGCATTCTCAGCGTTAGGGTCCCAGCGACAATTGTGTCGACTCCCCCAAGGGTATAAGAATAGCCCCGGGGTATTTTCAGGAAGGGTAACAGAGTTACTTCAAAAATTTGATGAAGAAGCGTTGTCATATGTGGATGATATTTATCTAACGGACGACGACTTAGAGAGGCACTTGACCAGGTAAGCACCATTATTATGGATTTGCCACTGAGGGCTACAAATTTAACTTTAAAAAATCAAAAATAGCCCACCTCAATGTCCTATTTTTGGGATATGAGCTGTCAAGTGAAGGGAAAAGTCTAGCAGCAAACTTTTTAGAAAAATGTGCGCTGCTCCAGCCTCCAAATTCATTAAAAAATTTACAATCAATACTGGGATTCCTAAATTTTGGCAGAACAAACATTTTAGATTACGCACAAAAGGTAAAACCTTTCTACGACTTAATAAAACCTGACTTTTCAGCCAGAAATTGGACACATGTATATACTAATATTCTTCGTTCACTCCAGGAAGACATGATAGCTTCCAAACACTTGCAAACACGCGAAAACGTACGCCACTTGGTGATCCGTATAATTGCAAGTCAATCCGGGTACACTTACTTAACCTTCAATGAAGGAGAAACAGTACCAATCGCATACAAATCACACCTGTACACAAATGCAGAAATGCGTTTCACTTCAACAGAAAAAATCCTGACAGCTGTTCAGAGCCCTGTAGCAAGAGAAAGAGCACTGGCACAGGGGAAACGCATTATTGTCGTAACCTCGGTACCGGCTTTAGAAGCTGTTACAAAGGCTAGCATTCCAAATGCGAAAGCCTTACATCCAAGATGGATACAATGGGCTAATTCTCTTACTGCAATGGACGTTGAATACAGATTTGATCCAAGTTTAAAAACACAAGCATTTCTGCAATACGAACAAGAATATCCTCTACCTAATGAAATATTGCCTCTAGATCAGTATGAATACATAATTTACACTGACAGATCTGTGCAACCGGCCATAGGAAGTAAGCAGCAATACAGCGCAGCATGTGCTATTGTTAAAGGTTGCATGCAGGATGGAAAGTTCTATCTGAGTTGCACAAAAACGCAATCGCTAGGAGACTGCACGGCACAGTTGGCAGAATTAAAAGCACTGATACTGCCACTTGTAAATACGGATCACAAATTCCCCACAGTAATCGTGTGTGATTCATTTTACTGTGTTCAGTCATATAATGAATACCTATACCATTGGGAGCAAAACGGGTTTAAAGATGTGAAAGGTGGCACAATTAAGCATAAAATGCTATGGGAACAGGTAGTGGAGTTGAAAAATGAACTACCAAGGGCTCACGCAACCCATACACTGAGTCATCAACGTGATGGCGTTCACGTTGAAGGGAATTCATTGGCTGATGAAGCTGCAAAGGGGGCTGTACGCACGGCTTCCGTAGCTGCAATCACTCGCTCTAAAACGAGAATAGACGGTGATATTATGGTAGCTGTCATTGCTTCACGCAAAGGCAGCACAGCAGTACCTAAAAAGTTTCCACTCAAATACTCCTACAAGTTAGATGCACAAAACATTCCATATGCTCAGATTCCTGGAGTGGGGGATAGGGTAATACCAAATATGGATCGTAGGCAAGGTTTAATACTAGCAGCACACGAGGGTTTGGGCTCTGCGCACACAGGCGTTACAGCGACTATTTCTTTACTGAAACAGCGCTATTGGTGGCCAGGGTTAACTAAGCAAACTAAAGACTACGGGGCATATTCTCAAGGACTTATCGCCGATTTATCGGCACTTTAGTGCTGCAAAAGTGGCGATAGATTTATCGCCCTATTCTCAAGCTGGTGCAAACTGCCGATATCGCAGGTTTTCCAGCGATAGCTGCCGCAAAAAACATCGCCACGGATGAGAGCCACAACTAACGCTAATGATATGCAGAGTAGGCGTTCCCGTGCAAAAACTCACGAAAACACCACTTCGCGATATTCTCAACGACCAGCCAGATCGGCGATGCGATCCAAAAACAGGCGATAAGGCGCATTAGCAGCAGGGATTTAACACCTGCCTTTTACTGGTGTTAAGCAGGATGACAACCTGCAGTATGAAAGGGAGCCCAGCCCAGAGCCACATCTGGAGACCAACACATGTCATGGAGCTACTGATCATGCAGCTCGGAGACCCAAGAGGTCCACAACACCCACCGCCACCACCCCCAGGCCCCCTCCTGCCCCCCCCCCGGACTACCACCGAGGCAGCGCAGAACAAGACAGCTGACCTTCTGAAAACGGCATGGCCCCTCAGCCACACAATTGCAGAATGTGGGGAGAGGTGGGAAGCAATTATGTGTGAAGGAGGCAAGTCACCCATGAATAAGAATTTACACAATGCCAAGTGTGGCGGTGATGTGCTGGACAGACTTCAGTATGCAGAGCACAGACATGTCCATGTGGACATATACTGCTGGTGTTTGTAGTGTTGTGGACAGTGGATGCAACCATGTCACCTCAGGCAGTGGGGAAGACCTTGGTCATGTAGCTGTGTCGTCCTCCCCTGTAAGCGTAAGCGGAGTGGGCTTGTCTGGCGTATGCCAATCCAGTGTAGGAGTGTGAAGAAATAGGCCGGGGCTCTTGGCGTGGTTCACTTCCGGGATTGCCAACGTGTCTGCCAGGGCGGCGCCCCTCACCCTGCCACGAGTCTGCCGCCGTGACCGCCAGCCTCCTCAGCCGATCGCTGGCTTCTGCGACACAGGCCCCCAGCGCACCCAGCGGCACTGCACCGCGGAGTTATGTGTGTGTTGACTACTGCCTTCGGTCTACACTGCGGTCAGCAGGTCCCCCAATTCAAATTGAGTCTTGATTTATTGATGGCGCAGTCCAGTAGGCAGCAGACATTGCTTCCAGTGCGGCCCGCCCGGACGACGCATCATCGCTGGCTGCGCACCCGCTGAGCGCTTCAGGTGTCACTAACTCTGTGCAGCTCAAGTCAACGCCACGTGGCTGTGGGCCATTGCTGACCGCTGCCTCCGGCCTACACTGTGGTCAGCAGGGCTCACACATATCAAATCCAATCCTGACCTGCAAGGACATGCCATCATCGCTGACTGCACACCCGCCACCACCGCCAGGACCACCTCCAACCAACAACTGCCAGAGTCAGAGGAGTCTTACAGCCAGCCTATCAAAGTTGCTCACACCTGTCTTGGATGCCATCATCAGCTTGATACCCTGCTCAGCTCTTCAGGTGCCACTAACTAAGTGCACCACAAGTCATGGACCCTTTATGAATCTTGTGTGTGTGATGTCAGATCTGGTGCCCCTACCTCAGTGCACTGCAAGTCATGGACCCTTTATGATTGAATCTGTGTGTGTGATCCGATGATCACTGTTCTAGTTGTTGCCAGCACCAACCACTCCCTGAGGGCTGGCTTACACTCACCCCACACCCATCCAGCACAGGCGTCACTGGACATGGGACCCTGGTAATAAAATGGGGCCGGGCGCACGTACCCGTAGCCAGTTCCACTATTTATCTAAGTGTGGCCGTATGGTCATTATGTATGCATGATGGCCCCAGGCCCTACCAGATCACATTGTGCTGTGGACAGCGGACGCAACCATGTCACCTCAGGCAGTGGGTAAGACCTTGGACACATAGCTTTGTCATCCCCCCCTGTAAGCATAAGCGGAGTGGGCTGGGCCGGCGTACGCCAGTCCAGCATAGGGGTGTGAAGAATTTGCCCGGGGCTCTGGGTGTGGTTCAGTTCTGGCCTGGACAAGGAATTAACTAATGCGTGTGTCACTGTTGTAGTGTCGGCGCCACCTGGCCCGCAATCGACAATGTTGCAATGTAGCATGCACCCTGAGGGCGGGCTCGCACAAACGGAGAAATGAAGGAGTGCAAGACCGCTCGGGGTCTTGGCTCATACATGCCAAGTGTTGTGTGTATCTGTATTGCCGCAGCATGAGCCAAATGCCTAGCCTTAATCGCAGCGCAAGTTCAGCCAGGCAAGAACTCTATATCTGTGTCCGCCCTATCCTTACCATAGGCCTACACTCACATGGCCGCCCACCTTCAACGGCCAACCTCACAGTGTCGTTGTCAGGCTTGTGGACATGCACAGACAGGCATGACAATGGTGTGCCCTAGGAGTGCAAGTGATGCAACCGCGCAGCGCACACAAGTAAATAGGCTCGGGGGAGGGAGGAGCAGCTGTGAGGCAACGTAACACACAGTGATGCCGCTCATTTGCCACATGCAAAACATGTCAAACATGAATCCCAAAGTCGCACACCTCCCACCCCACACCCAACAAGCCACATCACATTTCCTGAATGCAAGCAGATGACAAACTAACATTAGGGATGAAAGCTCCTTTGTCTGAACTATCAG
Source organism: Calotriton arnoldi (assembly GCA_963921515.1). Lineage (NCBI taxonomy): Eukaryota > Metazoa > Chordata > Amphibia > Caudata > Salamandridae > Calotriton > Calotriton arnoldi. Next base: position 2,284,913 of record CAWUFW010001317.1, read on the forward strand.
GCGGAAGCACATCTGCACCTCCGACCTCGGAATTGCATGTGCCCGGCACCCCCTGACAGATACCATAGCAGCTGATGACGACTCCCACACTACGCACAGCCCGACAAAAGACCAACGTATACACATCCCACACACAGAAGTCCTTGCTCGAAGTTATCTTGCATGGAATGGCCTTCACACTTACTCCCACACCATCCCAGGTGTACAACCGTTGCACACTAAAACAACTCATTGATCCGAGCTGTGGCATTTCATCCACAGAACTGGTGCAGGTCATAACAGTGCCTCTTCAACCAGAGCCACTAACCAAATGGCAGAACATCCCGGACACATGCACAACCCCTGTCACGTGGAACTGTACCGTGCACGTATGCTGCATTTACTGGGGGCACTGCCATTGGCAGTGCTGCGGATCAGTTACCGGCTAAGCTTCCGCCTTGCCAACGTCACCTGCATTCAGCCTGTGTTGCATTGTCGATCGTGCATATTCGAGTGGTCCATGGATGTCTGCCTATCCAACAGGACGGTAGCTGAACTGGATTTTGAAATGTGTGTGCGCCCCTGTTGGCCCACGACCAGGAGTGTCACCGTGATACCCGTTTATGGGATGCCTTGATACTTGGCATACATGCTGGCAGCTGGACCTGGGAGATTGCACAACTCCTCGTGTGCAGTGACCACATTGAACCGCTCCCCTATTGGGCTGTAGTGCTAATTGGTGAAAGGGGTGGATGCAGCACATCTGTCCGAACCTGCTAATGGATTGCCTCGCCGTCCTGTTTGATGAAGTCGACAACGACCTCATGTTGGAAATGATAGCCTACGAAGCTGCAATCGCTTTCATGGACGAGTAACTACGTACCTGCAGCCATAACAGATTGGAACCCATTGCACATGTCCCAACACCTTGTTGCATCTTGGAGATCTGGTCACATATCCCACGACAACAGTGGACATGGCTGCATTCGCCTGGACCCCGAATACATGAACGGACAACAACGCGGGTTAACACACACCTGTGAAAGGTGAGGTACTCCCCCGCAGTGGACAGCGGCGCTTGGCAACGTTCCTCATTCTGACATACTGCTGCATTGGTCTGCATGTTGTGGCACTTATCTTGCCCGTACTGACACGCATATGCTAATAAAGTCTATGCACCTTCACTTGGATTCAACTGTGATGAGTGTTGATTTGAATGACAATGTGTGTCTCACTGCCTATCTGGGTCACGGCCATACATGCGCATTGATAGCATTACCCAGGGAGTACCTTTTTGTGGAATCACTGTCCCTACATTCATCCATACTTTCATACTTGATTGATCATAGCCATGACACATCTGTGTGAATTAGAATGTTTTATTCGCATTCAGTGGAGTGTTGAAGCTGGACCAGTACAGGGCCATGCAAACCCCACTTTACATTGTTGCCCCCTGGAGGGCCAGCCAGAGTCCTTTAGGGATTGACAAGTTCATCGGAAGAGGAAGACTTCAGTCCGCATTGTTATTGCTGTGTCATTGGTAACCAAACAAAATATGGCAGTCCATGTCAAGGTCCAAGGTGAGTGTCGCTGAGTGTATCAGGGGACAGTGGAAGGTGTTATTCCAGGGCATGATGCAGAGGGCAGAACCAAGCTGAAACAGGTCATATGGTGGAGATGAATGCTTCCACTTCATTCTTACCACAAAGCCAGATTCATCATCATCTTCGTCCTCTGATGTGTCAGGTGCCTCACATGTGGGTGGTGGTGTATAGTCTGCATCACTGTGTGGCACTGACACATCAGGGGGCGGAGATGTGGATGGAGTAGTAGCAGCAGCATTCATCTGCGCCAGGCCTTGTGGCGGCAATGCCATGACGAGGATCTGCAGGGCATGGAAGATCACAGCTACATCTCGCTGGTGTGCACCCGTGGCAAACATTCTTTCCGCCTGCATCTGCTCCAAGCTCTCCATCATTCTCCTTATGTGTCCCAACTCCCGGCTGACATCGCTGGAGCCTCTCTGACTAGACAGTTGTTCTTGGCTCAGAGTCATGACTCTAGCGATGTCAGCCATGGATTGTTGGAGAGCATGGAGCGGACAGTGGGTGTCCGTTAGTGACTGTAAATCATCCCTGATGGGACTTAGACACCCACGTATGGCATCTAGTTTGGCTGCCATGAGGTCAAACCCCACCCGCAGCTGATCAGCCATCTTCTCCTGGCACCCTAACACACGGCGTTGGAATGCCATGTGTTGGTCGTGGGGGTCCTGGGAGACAGCTGTGGTGGTGGGTGCTTCCTGCTGTGTGGTCTGTGCAGGGGGTGGGGTCTCCTCGATGCAGCTGGGCTGCCCTGCTCCTGGAGGTGGGGTGCCGAAGCTGTCCATGAGCTGTTGGAGGGCGTCGGTGTCGATGTTGGGGAGGTCCTCTTCATCATCAGTGCTGAGTTGTTGGGTCTGCTCTGCGGGAGGTGTTGATTCTCCCTCTGCAATGTGAAGGGGAGATGCAGATTGACATTGTGTTCACATGTATGTTCACGCATTGTACAAGTTTACTAACAGACTGCATGACAATGTAGATTGTGACTGTTTGTGAGGAGATGCCTATTTGATGCAGGACAGTTGACATGACATTTCTACACCATCAGGGATGTGAGGTTGTACTTGTACATTCTCTTCTCACAGTTTCCTGCTATGCCAAATGCGAATAGCCATTTTCTACACACAAGCGGCAGCAGTTGTGCCCTCTGTTCTGTTGTGAAAGTGTTGCCGTTTGTACCACATTGTTGTCAATGTTGAGGTGCTCTGATTCTTATGTGTGTGTGCTGCATTGTGGGTGTGTTGCCCCTTCAGCTCTGATTTGGCTGGCCCTTATCCCTTTCAGGTGGTGTGCCTTTCACTTCTGTTCTTATACTGTGCTGTGATGTTGCAGACTTGGGTAAATTGGGCTCTTGGTCGGAGTTGTGACTCTTGGGCATGGTTTGTCCGCAGATGTGCTATACTTAATTGTGCATGTGTGCCATTGTGCCCATCTCCCCCCGTTCCCCCAGTCCTTGGTCGTTACTCTCCCTGTTGCTGTTGGCTCAGGTCATGTTGTGCAGTGTCGGGTCCCCAACTCCTGCCACCGTCTCCCCAATGATGACTCGGGTCACCATTTCCTCCATCTCATCCAGCTCCTGGTGTGTCGCTGGACTCCCACCTCCAGTCTGCATTGCTGCTTTCATGTTGGCTGCGAGTTTCAGCTTGGTTTTGCGCTTCACATCAGTCCAGCGCTTCTTGCAGTCGTCCCCCTTCTCTTCACTCCGACTGCATTCACCTTGGCCAAGATGGACTGTCATATTGTATTTTTAGTTGCCAATGACACAGTGGAGGTGATGAACAGTTGGTGGTGGTGTTCTATCACCTGCGTAATGAGGATCTGGTTTTCCTGCGTACTGAAACGCGGGTTCCTTTTCTTCTTCTCCTTGCCCTTCCTTGACCCCAAGGTCCCAGGCTGGTCCTCCGTGGTGCTTGTGGGGTTCTGGTTGTCCTCTGTACTTGCTCCGGCTACCTCCATGGTGCTTCGCAGTTGTTTGTGTTTTTGTTGCCGCTTTTATAGTGGTTTTTCCCGCCTGACTTGTGGGTCTTGCAGGCCTGGCGCTGCTTATCACTGTATTTTTTATCGCAGTTGGGCCCATCGCAACTTTTTTCACGTTTGGGTTTATATTTTTATCACCGTCCCGGTAATTTTATCGCGGACATTTGACGCGTTATCTGGAAACTATCGCATGTTACCGCCGTGTTGAGAATACGACGTTTACACTGAGTTATTTTCCCGCGATAGACGGCGATATGGAAAATTGCGTTAACCTATTTTGGCGATGATCATCGCACGTTCTTGAGAATATCCCCCTATGTCTTGAATTACGACATCTGCCAGCAGATGAAAGGCTCCATGGTAGCAAAACCCACGCAGACGCCATTATTAAAATCAGACAAACCTCTCGCATGTGTGTACTTGGACCACTGCGGCCCCTTACAAACGGACGGGGCTTACAAATATATCATGGTTGCAGTGGATTCCTGCTCGAGATTCCTATGGGTATGTCCTCAGCGCTCGGCTGATGCTCGAACTGTTATCAAAGATTTGCGAGTCTTTATCGGCACATACGCAGTTAGCACGTTACATTCTGACCGCAGCCCTGCGTTTAGCTCTCGGGCTTACAAAGAGGCCATGGAAGGAATGGGCGTAGCATTGCGGTACTCCTCTCCGTACCATCCCGTGGGAAATTCGGTTGTGGAGAGGAAAAACCGGGACTTAAAGCAATCTTTAACAGCTAGGGTATTAGGCAAGGGCGGTAGATGGGTCAAACACCTTTATGGGGTACAGCAGGCGTTAAACAACCAGCCAAGAAACTCTCTAGGGGGTGTCACTCCATATGAAGTCCTCTTTGGAACACAAATGTGGGTACCTGATCTTGATTGTGAAGGTGCAGTGGCGGATGAAAAACCATTTGATATCCATGATCGTTTGGCTGTTTTAGAGGATCTAAATGAATCCAGGACAAAACAAAGCAATGTCCGACTAAAGCAGACCACCACTGGGGAAGTCAAGGCAGACATGGCAAGACCTGTCTGGATTCCAAAAGTCGGGGATCTGGTCAGAGAGAAAATTGCGGACAAAAAGGAATTTTGACCTTCATACAGAACACCTGTACCAGTCCTTGAAGTACAAGGAACAAGAACTGTACTTTTGCCGCCTCTTGCCGGGAAAAAGGAGAAAAGATTTGTCTCAATCAACTTAATCAAACCACACTATGTGGCCAATAATAAGCAGTAGGCCTCGTGGTCTCCACAGTAGCAGACGCCCTCCTCTCACTGCAATCCAATAAGTTCAAACAGAAAGACTCATCACGTTTGAAGAGCCACCTGTAAGGAATGAAGGACTAAGCAACAATGCTATGGAACTTGTTCCACTTGAACCAGACAATCAAATTCAAAATGAACATCAGAATAATTCACAAGTTGCAATTAGACCTAATACAGAAGTCTACATCAACATGCCTCGTCAAGAGCAAAATAACAGTTCAACTAATCCCGATGCAATTTCTACAATTGATCGAACTGCTTCTGGCTATTTCATGAACTTTGATACGTTTTCTCTGGATCCAAGCGAGCCGGAAACGACGCCAGCCAAAACACCATTCAAGCAACAAATAAAGAACTTTCTTCACTTTCTAAAAAAGACATACCTGGTATCGCCTTTGATTGAACTCTGGGTAATTTCTGGGATATTGTTTTTTCTTTTCTGGCTTGGCTTAGTACTAACTTTTAGTATGCTTATTAATGGACGCTATCTTCAACAAAGCTCCACAGCCCAAAAGGTCAACATACTACTGAAGCCACATCCATCATCACATCGCGAGCAAAGAGACTTGTCATCAGTGAACATTACAGCAGTTCCTATACCGGGTGGTATAGTATGGGACAAGGTTGATTTTAACATGTTCGGTCCGACCGAGCTTTTAAAAATTAATCATGTATTTAAAATTTCATTAAGTGATATCATTACCTTAAGTACATTTTCTGATGATTGGGACTCTGAAACAGTTAATAACATGTTGTCTGATTTGGAGAAAACTGCTGCATTTTCTAATAATGAAATGTTAGAGGGTTCTTCAGATTATGACACATTGTACTGTCACCAACATTATGGTCATCATTTCCTGCACAAATCCATTTCACCTAGGAATGTTTTTGAGTACCATCAGTGGGAACATTGCCCACCACCACCAAAAAGTAGTTCACAAACGTTTGCACAGAAATTTTCATACTTTTCAAGGTTTAACACCACAGATCCAGCCTCATATTACTATAAGGTTGCACCAACATCAGCACTGAAAATTATGTTGACAAACACTAAACAGATTTACTCTGCTTCCTTTTTGGCCCAATTGTCTGAACAGGGTTTCGACCTATGGAAAGACGAAATTGACTTAAAATCAGTTCGGGGTTTGAGGGACTGGCAAGTCCAGGGAACAGAAGCGCTATTTAGAGCATGCCTCAAGCAGATGATCTTTTTAAATGATACTGTGCAACAGACATCCTGTCTTGGACTAGCCGAGAACAAGGACCTGAACACTCCTAGGTTTCCAACACCAACACAGGGGTGGCAAAATTCAACTACAAAAGAAGGGGTAACAGTAGATGACATACTAAAGTACAATAGAACAGACCCAAATTGGAAACAGTGGGTGGTTTGGCCCTCAGACACGAATAGCTGTCATAAGCGATTCCTGAACATCACCGAGGGACTCAGTATCCATAGGCCAGACCCACGTTATGTACAGAGAGAACATCCAGGGGTAGTGACATCCTATAGTGTTGGGAAGTTGTGCCTCGATTGGCTAGAAACCTCAACACTTGCAGAAGTGAAACAACACTTATCTTTACTCTCACATGACATGGATCTTAGGGACTTTTTACTAGGACCCAGGAAAACACGTCAAAAACGTTTCATATATGCAGGCATTTATGCTGCCTATAATGAAAACTGGAAGATTTCCCAACAAAAGGCCGCAGAGAGAATACGGGAAATAGACCGTATAAACTTAGAAAAAGCTTTAGCTGTGGTAGATAATGGGTAAACAACTTTGACCTCCAGGATATATTCATTGGGCAACATTGTATCTTCTGCTATCAACATACTGGATCAGGATTTAGCCATATTACAACACGGCCAATCTCAGTTACGTTCTATTATGTTATTAAGCTGGACGCTGCAATCTTTGTGTGCAGGCTTTGTGCCTTGGCGTTTTATAAACAGTACGTCTCTGTTTTCTGAATACAATCTAACAGATACACAGATAGAAATGGCACAAAGGGGAGCTAAATATACAATGCTGCATATTGAAAAACTGGACAGGCTACCATTCACAGTGGCGGAATCACCATCAACAGAATGACTAATCCACTGCCATATCACTCTCCCGGTCACGACCTTTCAGTTTCAGTATTGCCTTGAGCAAAGGCAGGCAGGCAGATATGAAAATTGGGTAAAGAATACATTAAGGAATCCTGGGAATTACCATATAGATTTCGATGCCGGAGTGGGGATCGTGAAGTGTTTCTGAGTGGTACAAACTGCAAGAACGCTTTAAGCGGCTCTCTCATGTGTCAGGACATTATTTTACACGGAGCTTGTAATGGTTTGGTGGCGAATCTGTCTTGCCACATGAAAGGAACTCCAGCTGCCGTGATCACACCAGTTTTCGAGTTACTCTCGAATGGGAGTTACTTGATGCTGAATGATCAAGGTTGCTGTGGCATGCTTCCGGGCATCGCCTATCTGGTCACCGTGAATGCCAGGGTTACTTGCTGTATGCAAGTATTGTTTCCCCCAACAAGTACAGTCAGGGAGGCACCTTTGTGGCCTTTGTTAGACATATCTTTTTAAAAATTTGACACTTTGAGCAGAATGAAATCCATGCTTTTACAGCAAACTGTACCCTTAACCTCCGCTCGAAAGACCTTTGATCTTCAAGTTGCAAGGACCTCGACCGAGATACAGGCACTTATTCGTACATACTGCCCCTTTCATTTCGTAGAAATGGTGGGTCGTATCTTTAACATGTCTGATACAAGTGGTATTGTACACCTATTTAAGACCATAGGGTCAGGTTTTCTAAGCACCTTCCAAACAGTCCTCGGAGTTATCGCAAATTTTATACACTCCGTATTTGGAAGCATCTTTGGAGATTTACCTCTGATACTGCTTTTAATAGCTGATCGTCATTTACCTGATACGCAATGGATGGCCCAATCATGAACGAAATGGCGAAAGCTCTTCTGGAACGTAGATACCGTGAGCGCATGGTACAACATCTGGGCGTGCCTCGCCTATGAGAACTGAGTGCTTCTTGGTTCTTATCGTTTAGACCAGTCTGGATGGACTGCATCTTACCTGTTCTTCGATGCCTGTTTTGCGGTGAAGAATGCGTGTTGGACATTTGTCTGACACTCGAGTCGGAGACGCCTGCGGACTTGAACATGAGGCTGGAACCGCTGAGGTCCCACGCTCGGCTGTGTCCCCAGCGTATTCCTATCCTGACTAATGCATTCCTTGAAAACCAGCAGGTGCCTTTTGCTACAACTGGGGTGAGCATCAGCTCAGCCACCACTAGCGCTGACACCAGCACAAGCGCTACAACTAGCATTAAGGGCACTGAGGTAATGACTACAGCACCGGCTGCCGATATGCCAACTATGGGCAGTACTGAATATCATCTGTGCTCCATCGACGTACTGTGTGAAATATTACAATTCCCGTCCCCTACAGCAAGTGACTGTGATGTTGCGTCTCCCAGCAAGGACACTTAATCTTCAATTGGCTCATCGTGTGCTGGGAAAGAATTAGGAGTTTCCTTTTTAATTTCGACTCTGATTAAATTTGGAACATTTCCTACTAAATTGACACTATCGCTAGAGAAACCATTGCCTTCTAAAACGCTTGTAAGAGTTTTAAATTCTATAAATGAACTCAGTTAGACCTTTAGCTTGAGTACAAATTCAAATACTGACTCTACACATTTTTCCCCTCATAGAAATGTTTTTAATATGCTTTTAAAAATTTTTAGAAATGTTTTTATGTGGCTCACTGACAATTATATGCGCTACCACCTAATATGAATTAGTAGTTTGCTGTCATTGTTTATCATTGTTGACTATTAAGAGGAGTGGGTGTTATGTTTCATATAGATGCCCTAATATAGGCATGGTTTGAGATGCCCTAATATAGGCATAATCTTTCACCTACATTAGTTCCCTATTCTCCACAATAACGGGCGCTGAGGGCTGAACCTTATCTGGACTGTGGTTTGGGTACAGAAGGAGGGTTTTTCCTGAACAATGGCCTCCTATACCATCTTCGATGTGCTCATCCAGTATGATTAAATATTCATAAGAGTTCTAGGAAACCAGGCAGGGGCTAAAATCCACCTGCATAAACATCTACGTAAACGGTTCATCCCATACGTCATCTTCATACCCAACAATGGCTAACACAAGGGACAAAGGGACTCTATACTTTTCTGTATAAATACAGCACCTCTTGCTATCAATAGTGAGAGGGAACCGAGACTTCCAGGCCGACACACTGACCAGAGATGCTGAGGCTCCTGCATGCAGTCGCTCCAGCTGACAGTGGTCTAATCATCCCTTGCGGGGTGTTCAACTCGAGACAAGGACGAGGTCCCACACTCTCATTATTCAGGTAATGGGGTTTGACTAAATCCTAGTGGGAATCTTGGCTTCTTTCGCACCTACTCACATGCTAGGTACACTTAGGTACATCTAGACAGGCATCGTAGGAGTATGAACTTTATTTTATAAATGCATTTTATATTCATGTATATGTTCATGGCTATTGCAAAATGGTAGAACTGTACTATCCCTTTTTATTTACTGTACTGCTGATCATATATCTCTGCTACTGTTTAACAGTTGTCGCAGCACATATATTTATACTAGAAGAACAACTGTGCAATAAATTCTTATTGTAAACACGCTCAACTGTTTCTTCTGTGTAACTCTCTGAGACCAAATGAGCACGCACGAGTGACTGAGCGAAAAGTAGTACATTGTTTACACGAGTCAGAGGAATCAGGGTTGTCATGTTCTGAGGTTGCCAAAAACTAATCTCTCTGATAAAAAGGAGATTCTAGTGGCATTGTGAGCTAGCTAATGCAAACAGGCTAACAAACGCGGTGGGGGTGCTCAGAATCAGTCTGCCACCAGGCCCACAGTGTATGTTATCCAAAAGCGCAGGTCCTGCAGGGGTACTATCGGAACTACTCTACACCACAGTGCTCGAAGGTGCAATGAGGTTGCAAATTTGGTGTCCACCATCACAGAGCCAAAGGAACTAGCAAAATTCGGCAAATGCATCAATAATATGCAGCATCATCAGACAGGCCTATCCACCAGCTTAGCCCGAAAACAAGTGCACCAAAGTGCCTTAAAGCCCAGTAGGCTAAAGACGCTAAGCTGTTGCAAATAATAATAATAATAATACTGGAGCTTATAAAGCGCGACAGCTACCCCAAACAGGGGTGTCCCGGCGCTGAAGCAGCAGGTAATAGCGACCAGAGCGAGCACCGAGGTCCATCGAAACCCTATTGATCTGCCATAAAGAGCCACGTTTTCAGGGTCTTTCTGAAACAGGATTCTGACTTGACCTGTTCCAGGGACCCCGGTAGAGCATTCCACAGTGAGGCCGTTCTGACTGTGAAAGCTCTGCCTCCCAAGCGTGATTTCGCAAAGCGTGAGGTGCGCAGCAAATTATGAAAATTGGATCGCAACGTACGATTTTGCTTATAGAGGCACAGTCTTTCCTTCAGATAACCAGGGCATTTTCCGTTGAGGGCCCGGTAGGCCAATGTCATGGCCTTAAATTTAATTCTTTTCTCCACTGGGAGCCAGTGAAGCTTCTGTAGATGCGGAGAGACATGGTGTCGAAATGCTATACGACGAACCAGCCTCGCAGCCGCATTCTGTATCATCTGAAGGCGACAAATGGCGTAATTGGGAAGGCCAAGATATAGGCTATTTGCGTAGTCCAGCCTAAATGTAACTGTGGCGTGGACTACTGATTTGCGGCAATTTTCTGGTAGGAAGTGTAGGACTTTCCGGAGATTTTTTAGTATACTGAAACAGGTTGCAGAAACCTGATGTATTTGGGCTGAAAAAGAGAGGTCCGCCTCCCATCTCACCCCTAAATTTCGGATACGTGTGGCAGAGGATGGTGGTGGACCCATTTCTGACAGCCACCATAGATCAGAGTCTGGCACTGGGTCTATCCCGAAGAACAGAACCTCTGTCTTCCCAGCGTTGAGCTTTAATTTATTCGAGTTCATCCATAGAGCTATATCGCGCAGACAGCCCTTGAAGTTCTTGAAGGCATCTGTCGTCCGCTCTTTAAATGGAAAAACCAACTGGGTGTCGTCAGCGTAGGAAATCGCCTTCACTCCCCAGTTGGCAATCAGGGAAAACACTGGAGCTAGATATAGGTTAAAAAGCAAAGGACTCAAAGCTGAGCCCTGGGGGACACCACACCAGAGCTGTTTTGGTTTAGATTCACACGGTTGAAGGGCAGCTCTCTGAGTACGCCCGCTCAGATAGGATGTTAGCCAGGTCAGCGCTTTCCCACCAAAGCCCACACCTTGTAGTCTCTGGATCAATATGGTGTGGTCGACAGTGTCGAACGCGGCGGTCAGATCCAGGAGCACCAGCAGTGCTGATGCTCCTGAATCCAACGACCATCTTACCGACTCTGCCACCTCAAGGAGAGCGGTCTCCATACTGAAACCCGCCCGGAAACCAGATTGTGTGTCGTGCAAAGCACTATTCTGCTCAATAAAAGTGGTCAGTTGGCGTTGGACCAGCTTCTCCAGCATTTTTCCTGGGGCGGGGAGCAGAGAGATGGGTCTAAGATTGCTGAGGTCGCCTGGGTCACCATTTGGTTTCTTTCGCAAAGGGAGAAGTGTTGCATGTTTCCATTGATCTGGCTCTGACGCCCACTGTCTGATGTGAGGGACGAATACTAGTTGATGATTTATATGTATTTTAAATTGGATGTTTTTTTTAAAGATACTGGTTGCACTTACCCAATATTGCTAACTTTCAGCTCCTACCATGTACATCAGATTCAAGTTCTGCACTTAAATACCTGACTTACGCAGTCTATTTTAACTGTATTTCTGTAGCCGCACTTCTCCTGTTGACCTGGACGCTGGGTAGCCTGTTCCTCTTCTCTCCGTTGTTTCTGCTGGGGAGAGAGCCATCTAACACGCTGCAGCGAGACTGCAGGACTACACCTCCCAGCCTCCCTTGCGCTCAGAAACGTGCATAAAACATCGGCCCCGGCCTGCGGCGCATGTTGCCACACTTCTCCTGTTGACCTGGACGCTGGGTAGCCTGTTCCTCTTGTCTCCGTTGTTTCTGCTGGAGAGAGAGCCATCTAACACACCGCAGCGGGACTACACCTCCCAGCCTCCCTTGTGCTTGGAAACGCGCATAAAACATCGGCCCTAGCCGGCGGCGCGGGACACGCATGGGGACGCACCCAGGCCGCACCCGGGTGAAGTTCGGGCCAAGGGCGGGCCCGTCCACGCCCATCGGAGCCCGGAGGAGACTGGGCTATGCCCCCCCTCTAACATCCAACGTGCAACTTACGGTACTGTTAATTACAATTTGTTTTTTTGTAAAATGGTGAAGCGGAAAGGACCTATTGAGAAACCGAATGGAGGGACTGTAGCAACGCTTGATGCATTCCTGTCCAGAGCAGCAAGTGTCCTCACTCATGAGATTGAGCTAACTGAGAGGCGCTTATCATTGGAATTCATCTTATATCCACCGAGGTCCCCTGCAGGGAAGTCCCCTGAGATTAATTTGCTCATCCATCCAGTGCAATCGTTAACAGCGGATATTCCCCCACAAAGCCAGACGGGTAATCCAACCGCTCTACCAGACTTATCTGACCTACCTGACATACCCAGCAGGAAACTTGTGCACTCACCCCAAACCGATTCTTCAAATAACCCCCCAGCTAAGCAACACAGAGGTAGTGGGATCACAAGAACAAAGCCAACTAAACCCACTCATGCCCCAAAGCCAAAACGAAAGGGAGCAAATCCCAAGGGGGCCACGAGTTCTGCTACAGAGTGCCCACCAACATCATCCACTCTAGGCATCCCGCCTCCACTCCCAGTACTTAATGATGCATTATGGGCTGAAATACGCAGAATGATGGCCACTTTATTGGATCCCATCTTAACCAAATTAAAGCAGATCGAAGAGCGACTGGCCTGTTTAGAGGTTCAGACTGACCCATTCAGCGCTCCTCAGATCCTTCGTCGGCTAACACTGCACGACTACCTACGGATATAACCCAATTACAAGCATGCAGTGTGCAGGAGGTGCAGGCTTTGTTTGCTCCACCCTCTCTGTGCACTACAACAAGATCTGCCACACGGACTGGCGAGACGCAACTTGTAGCCATCAGCCACTCTAACATCTTATCCGAGGCCCCAACACTATTTCTGTTGGGCGCAAGGGGTTCGTCTCACCTGGAAGCACCAGCGCTGGGGGCCACAAGAACTAATCTTCGGCTAACAGGAAGACTAGAAAAATTTATTGGAGGCTCTGAACTCTGCTCTCAACAAGTCCCTCATCTTCCGCCAGCGGCATGCCCCTTTGTACTGGTCCTGGCAAATGTACCCCCCCCCGCGGAAAAACCAGACCGAATCGACAACACAATTAATGGACAAAAGTTTGCATTGGCTCTCACATCACCTAACTGATTCAGGGATGAGGAGTCATCTGTTGTCTAATCAAATTATCATGGCCAGGAAAGTAGGGTGGCTGGGCCCCTCCATTAAAACTATTGATGGTGATTGTGTGGTGTTAAATTTTAACAATGCTTATGTGGGGAATTTGCTCCTAAGCCACCTACATAGTACTTTTCTTAAGAGTACCCAGATCACCCCTTTACTGCTGGAGCATTTTTATCAGAGCACTATCTTTCGAGCTGAACAGAGGGGTTGGTCAAGGGCAGGATTGAGTTTTGGGGAGGTTCTCACCAGTAACCCGGGGGTAAGTCTGTACAATTGATATGCCCCTCTCTCAGACCTGGAAACTTGTGACTAACTCACACCAGTTCCCCTCTCAGCTAATAGGGGAGAAATTAAATCAGCTACTCCAGTGCCTGTAACATAGGGGACTCCTGAGGCATCCCCATTTTTTAATGTAGTAGATAAGATTAGCTTAGCATTCTGGAATGTGGCAGGCAACCCCGTCCCCCATTTCACTCACAACGAATATGGAGAAAGCCTTAACAGATTTTTATTTATCAGGAATATGGAAATAATTAATAACACGAAGGCAGGCTATATAGGTAAAACTTTCAGGTGGATTAGTTATGAGTCCACGATTGATTTTATTTTAGCTTTCTCCCAATTGAGTGAAAAGTCTTTCACACAGACAATTTATTTACATGTTACAGTGACCATGCCATTCTATTTACCCATTTTATTACTCCCCGTAAGGCAGTGGATCACCAACAGGTAGCAGCAAACATTTCCTTATCCAGGAAAAATGGGTATCAATTAAAGTGGGCGCAGGTTGAGAAGCAGAATCTGGCCCCTGAAATTATAGCACAGATCCGGGATGATATTTTATACTGTCTGGATTAGGAGTGTTCCTCTTCACTATTAGTTTCCCAGTTTTCAGTTCTTTTAGCAAAAATAAAAGGGGCCTTAACCCACTGCAAGCCGGCAAATAGCTTTTTTGCCAAGCGATGGTTCGATTCCCCATGCTCCCTAGCAAAAAAAGCCCTTGTCACAGCACTAAAAACTTATCAGAGAAACCCAGAACGGATAAGATTACTACGCTGCGACTACAAGTCTGCCAGAAGAAAAAGAGAGAAGGACATCAGGGTGAAAGCTTGGGATGATCTTGAGCAAGCGGCTAACTCAGGTAATAGCAGTGAGTTTTGGAAAGTAATAAACGCACCCCATTTTAAAGACCCTAAGGATCCGTCTATGGATGTACACGTAGGTGAAGAGTCGTGGGTAGGATACTTTGAAAGCATCTTTGGCTCTAACATCGACTCGGCTAGCCCTCCTCCCGAGTCAGTCCCCCAACTACCAGACAGATAAAATTTCTCACTATGTGAAGTTAGAAGAGGGCTGGCGGCTTGTGACCCAGGGAAGGCCCCAGGCCCCAATGGGGTGCCGATTGACCTCTTCCAGGATAATTACGATATGTGGGCCCCCTTACTAACTAACGTTTTTAACAGCATAGCAGTAGAGGGGCCGTCTCCTTCCTGGAAGCATAGTGTAATAGTGCCAATCTATAAGAAAGGAGACAGGGGTAGTCCAAAGAATTAGAGACCTATCTCCCTATTGGACACCACAGCTAAGCTTATGGGTCGGCTCCTACTATCTAGGTTGGAGGATTGGGCCCAGGAAAACAACATTCTGATGCAGGCTCAATATGGTTTCCAGAGAGGAAAGGGAACGGTTGATCAATGCCTTAATCTTTCGCTCTGTATAAATAAATATATGAAAGCAAAAAGCGGGAAGACCTATATGGCCTTTATGGACCTGACAGTGGCCTTCGACTGCGTGTCCCACCAGAAGCTGTGGCACATGAAGGAGGGGATGGGGATCGACCCCCCCCTATAATAAGTAGGCCCGAGCGGAGACCTCTGCTCCGCCCGCAGAGTGTGCGGAGATTTGCCTTCTCTGCGTTCTGCGGAGAACGCGGAGAAGGCAAATCTCTGCACACTCTGCAGTGTAGCAGAGTTGGCCAGCCCCCGCCTCCACCCCCCCTATATTAACAATGAATTTTAGTACTTAAAAATAAGTGTAAACCCACTTACCTGTACTACGGCGTCCCCGGGCTGCCCTCCTCCTCTCCGTCGCGGTTTCTTCTAATCCTTGCGAAAACTGCGCATGCACGTGCGTCCGCGCATTTCTTGTGAGAAATGCACGGGTGTGCGCGCATGCGCAATTTTCGCTTGGATTAGAACGAAACGGCGACAAAGAGGAGGAGGGCAGCCCGGGGACGCCACAGTACAGGTAAGTGGGTTTTAATTTATTTTTCAGTAGTAAAATTAATTGTTAATATAGAGGGGGTGGAGGTGGGTGGCGTAGCGGGGCTATGCGGAGGGCCACGCGGAGGGCCACGGAGTTTGTTCGTACCTCCGTGGCCCTCCGCGTAGCCCCCCTACGCCCATTACGCCCAGGGTTAATAATAAGCTTTATTCGCCGGCTATAGGCTAATGCCACTGCTTGTGTCCGGTATGGCGTAAATGGGGAGTGTACACGCCCCTTTAAGATCGAGAGAGGAGTCATGCAGGGATTCGTCCTCGCCCTGTTCCTTTTTTACATCTATACCAACGGGGTTGAGGCACCCCTGACCGGCTCTCCCCTGCACGTGCTGTTTTTTGACAACACCCCCCTTCCAGTATTGGCGTACTCAGACAATGCAGCCCTGATTGCTAGGACGGGGGTAGCACTCCAAAATCTTATAAATTCGTATTCATCATTCATGGCCTCACTAGACCTCAAAGTGAACGAAACTAAATCCTACATTATTATAGCAGGATCCGGTAAAGGGGCAAAAGCCCCCTATTTCCACCTGGATTCAAAGATAATAGAAGTGGTGGAGTCCTTTCCATACCTAGGTGTCTTATTTGACAAAAAACACTCATGGGCTAACTTGGTGGTGGCAAGAGGGCAAGACATAGAAAGAAGTCTCCAAGCAGTTAAAGGTTTCGTTAGAAAGCTAGGCGCAAATCCCCTGGAACCAATTAAAAACATCTACCTCGCAAAGACAAAGGCATCGGTTACTTATGGGGGGGGATTCTGGGGAATGGCACACATTGACCAACTTCAAACATTGGTAGACATCTTTTTTAAATTACGGGTGTCATTACCCCCGTCTTCCTCCAATTATATTATACATCTGGAACTAGGGCTACCTCACTTGGCAGACACAATCAGATTGGCGCCACTGCTTTTATGGCTCAAAATATTGGCTCAAAATATTGTGCAGGAACTCTGTTAATTTAACACAGTGTATAATCAAAGACTGTCTGAAGCTGGATTACTACAAAAAGATTGGTTGGCTTAGATACGTAGAGTCTCAACTAAGTGCAATTGGGATGGGAGAACTATTTTGGGACCACCTAGCCTGCAGGAAGTTCTCTAAACAGAAAATAATTGAGGCATACATGCAGAGGGCTAATTTTGCCTGTAGGGAAAAGAATGAGCGCCAAAAAGCGTTCCTTGTCCATAATCTTATTCCCCCCAGACCAGAGGAAGGATATTCCTATCTGGCTCGCACAACAATAGCGCAGCACAGATACATTTTATTGCATCTCCGCTTGAACTTCATTCCTTTGATGCTAGGGTATCCAGAGAAGAAATTCAAACATTTAGACCTGAGTGCATGCCCCTGCGATAACCATTCGCCATAATCGGACCTACATTTAATACTTTCTGTAAGCTTTACCAGGTAGAAAGAGAAGCCTTCATTCTTCCTATCCTAAGGCTCTATAACTTCAATCAATGTAGGGTGGCACTATATTTTTTAAAGTCACTTCCCGACCTCTATGTTTGTTTCTCAGTAGCTAGCTTTTTGTGGGCATGTCTGAGAAAGAGAAAGGCGAGAGGCGGTTTGCTGGCCAAATTGCTGTAACCAAGAATTAAATGTTTATATATCATCTGATCCTGGCTTAAAAGCTATTTATTGCCTACCAAGTTTTTAATGTTTTTATATATTTTTTAAATATTGCTTGTAATGTTTTACAGGTTGTTCAATGAAACTGTGCTTTTATGATCTGTTTTTAAAGAGATCGAATAAGGATTCATTGAATTGAATTGAACTGTATTTCTTGGGTTTTAATGATCTTACCCATCAGTGTTTTTACAATTTGGATTACAGTACTATCCTATATTGTAAAGATTTGTATTAATCGTACAGTAAAGGCATTTTCTACTATCTAGTTTTAATACTACATGTGATATTTTGGTTGGTTTAAAAAAATATATATCCATAACTCCTAGTTCCCAGGTCAAAATATTGTACACTTAAGAGTAAGGTTGAAATAAGAGTGAAGACATCCTTTCCCTGTTAATGAATTTCACATAATAGGGAAAAGGGGTTAAATTGTGATTATGTGTATGACATCCACATGACTGTGTTACACCAAATGCATTTTATTAAAATATGAAAAATGAGAAAAAAAGAAAATATGGAAAAAAACAGAAAAAAGACTAATGAAACATTGATGTCTTCTATATCTATGATACTCTGTACCTTTAAAAAGAAAGGGCCTCATGGCCAGTGTAACTTTGATAAAGACTGGGATCAGCCGAAGCGTGTCAGGGAATTGAAACGCTGTGAATTAGAATAAAGAAATCATTGTTACCCCGTCTGGAGTGCCGACTTTTTGTCGTGTATCGAGAGGTTTGGAATGGAGGAGTAGGCTGGAGCTGTTCCATCCATGGTGCACCCGCACGAATGTGGATGTGATCGCGTAATGGAGGTTTGAAGGAGAAAAACGCGTTGCGGGTGAAAGCGATCCCCGCTGCCGCAACCGCGATTGTGTTGTTGGGACTTGTTATTGCGTTGATACAGCCCGAAATGTAACCGTATCCGGATGGGATGGGGTACAGGTTGATTAAGCGGGAGTATTCCGGCATCCAGCGTGTGGAAAATTCAAGCACGAGCGGAGATCTTAGCGGCAGTGCCAGCGATTGTGTCTCGAGCCGGATTGATGCTCTGGAGACCGCGAGACGAGGGAAGATGACGACACAGCAGACAGCATATTCCTTGAAAGACTTTGACCGGGAACGTCTGGAGGCTGCCAAACATGTCTTTGACGACACGGAGGAGACTGCTGATAGCAGCATGGCTTAAATTGTAAATGTTGCATTGTGAATGGTTTTCGGCTTGTTAGTCCCGCCTCCTGACGGCCATGTCGTCATTTTTGTCCTTCCACGGCTATCGGCCCCTTTACTTTAAAAACTGTTTTGTTCCCCTGCCTCCCCCCATTCCCTCCCGCAGTCCGTGACTTCTCGGACCACCACCACCCCCCACCCCCTCCCGTACGTGCCTTCTTTCACGCCTGCACTTCTGTTTAAAATGCAATAGGTCTCGCGTAAATACGAGTCCTATTGCATTTTAAATGCTTGTTTGTTGTGTGATTGGTGGGTAAATTTGCACTCGTTTTTAGGTTTCGCCTAGCGTTCTAGCGCATGCGCTGCTCGTTTGTCTCGCATGCGCGCGCAGGCACTAGCAGACGCTACTCGGTTGTCTGCCTCGCACAGCGCGCGGTTTCATGTTTTTTTTATCAGATGTGCACAGTTCACTGGGATGGAGAGGTTAGGGCGTGTGGCTGTCAGAATTTACAAATGTTAGCCCTCTCGTTACCATTCTAATTACATACACTACAGAATGGCCTGAGGAGAAAAACAGTGACGCGTTTTCCACTGCAGGTTTCCGGCCTGAGAGCGAACACTGGGACTGCGTAGGTACTTCTGAGCTAGACTTCAGTCACAGACGGGGTAGTTCTCCCATACATGGACAAACAGGTTCTGTGCCTTTAAGACCAACAGACAGCACGAGCAGAGCCAGGCAAGCAAGCAGAAGTTCGCAGCCACTATGCCCACCAGTCGTCTTTGGTGCCCTCAGGTAAGCACTCTTGTTACAACGCACACTACTTTGTGTCTGCCCACAGGCGTGTTAATAATTGAGCTTAGAGTGCCAAGTTGCGTTTGTGTTAGCTCTGGTGGCAGACGGAGAGGCAGGGATATTGTGGTGCGAAGGTGGCTGTTCTGGATGCCTTTGGTCTGGCTCCGGCGCTTGTTTCCATCTTCTCACATATTTGTTGACACGAGTAACTCTCAAGAAGGAACGGTAACCAGGAAAAGGTGCTGCGCGGCAAAGCGCATTATGTGCGTCTTAAGGCAAAAAGCGCTATATTTGTTAAAGACGTCTTGGGTCGCAATCTTGTAATGTGGACTAATTGAAAATAATGTGCCACGGTGGCACAATACACCGTGTTTGCTGTCCCAACAGACAGCTCCGTTCCATCCAAAAGTTGCTATCTGCGTGCACTGATAAAGCGGCTCTGAGTCTCATTAATGGTACTAAGCTATAAAAATACCCATACCATAACTTTGCTGTTCCAATTCTAAACGTTTTGCCATATTGTTGCACGCCGTTGTCTAAATCCACTGAGCGCCCTTAAACTGCGTATGAAATTGCCTTTAGCGCTTTCCGATCTTAATATACCCACAAACGAAGCTTGTCGAAACGTCTTCAATGGCCTGCGATTGCTAAGGAAGAGACAACCGTGGTTCTTAAATGTCTTCAATCCGGCTTGTTTCACTTCAACTTGTTAATATAGCGCCGAGACACTACCTTTCCGTCCCTTCAGGGCGCGCGTCGGGGAAAGCATAAAAACGCTGGACATATAAAACTTGTGACTGAGGTGACAATTTTAAACTGAGTACAGGAATGACATCATCAACAAATGTAAGCATTTTAGAGAGGGTGTCAGATGGATGAATGGGTGGATAGGTGCAGCATGCCCATGTAACAGTTTATTCAAAGTATTCCGCACCATGCGCTGAATCCATAGGCATGTAAACCTGGTAAAACGGCGTTGCAGAAACATAACGAGCACAGCACGGTGTACATGAGCATCAGGAAGCGCGGGAGCAAGAACCTATGTGGGGGTAAATAGGCGTGTAAAGAAAGTGTGCACCTATTCCCTGGTCTGTGTACTATCAGTGTGTAAGTCGGGGATTCTAAAACCAGGCGAGCGCGACATTTGTATGTTACGATATTGAAAGTAGCCGTCATAGTAATTGCTCTAGCCTAGTGTGTCCTTCAGTTCCCTCTGGCCTTTGCACACTGTGACCTTAAAGTCTGCATGGGCGCTTCGCTTAACTGTGCCTCCTCGTCAGCTGGGATTGGCCCCTATAGGAAGTGTGAACTAACGCTTGTGTTTATGATTTGCTCGTGTAGCAGATATTATGTGGAGTTTAGTATTTGATGGGCGGCCACGGTGGTCTGCTGTTAATGGTGTTTTTTAGAGCCCATGGACTCCATGCTCTCTGAGCTGCATTGATTGAAACCTGATGGTGCCTTTTCACAACCCTAGTGAACATCCCCGTTGGCCGTTTCCAAAGAGTTTCTGCTGGACCTAGTTACTGCCATATTGGATTTTGGACACCTGTTGTTCTCCTGGGAGGAACATTGCATCTTGCAACTGGTTATTGGTGTCTATTGATCACAGTTGGTATTTTTGTTTGTGTCCTGCGTACCAATTGAGATTAATTGCGGTCTTGAAGGTTCCTCTTCTTTAACCCCACGTGCATTCAGTGCTTTTCTCTTTATGCAACCCACAGACCCAACATTGCACTATCATGGTGCACAGTGTCCTTATGTGGGCTTATGTAGTTCTTACCTCCTCACGCAATTAATTATTCACAGAAATCGGCCTTTAAGTGGTCGTGTTTCACACTGTGTTTATGTAGGATTTATCTAAATAACCCTAATCACCAGGGTTTCCCTGGCATTTTTTTCACCTTCAGGGGGGTCTGGGCTTTGGACGGCAGGGTTTTGTTTGCATTAATATTGCGTTTTCCAAACAATTACCAATACTCCCACCCATCCTGGTCATTTCTTCTTCCCCCTCACAAGGGCCTGTGCATTTGCTCAATCTTCTCCATCTTTTGCAGCCATCTGCTGTTGCAGTTTTAAAAGGGGCAACTTCTCTCCCTTACTGTTTTTGCCGGACTGTTCCGCATCACTAAAGCAAAGCACCCCTCGCTCTGTATCCACAGATGCTGAACAAGATTCAGGTGCTGTTTTAAAACTTTTACTGTCTGGGCAAACGTTACAGCTTTTTGAGCCCTATCTTTTTTTCTTCTTTATCTTGTGTAACATAGACCTGGTGAAACGCAGTTGAGTATGCTGATGTGCATCATTCTTGGTATTCCCGCTAGCCGCTTACATAGGTGAGTTAATAATCCTGCTGTTGATATGTGTAACTTGCATGTCAGGGCTTCAAAAGGCATCAGAGTTACCTTAGCCTTACTCCCCCTTTATTGACTATATAACAAGAGATATTGTTAGGCACACATTTAATTTAAAGCAGCTCGGATTTCTACAACTCCGGTACATAACTACCCAAAGGTATTCAGATTTACTTTAGTGGCACAATGCATCAGCAATTCACTACATATTCTAAAGGTGAGTTTGTTGTTCATAAGACGTCACATATGTGTTGAAAGGAAGTGCCCTTTCCTCGCAGCCTGCCTTCGGATGAATGTAATGCCCTCTTACCAGCCAGTTATTCAAAAATAACACTTTAAATAAATACTTCTCAATGCAGTTCGATAATATGCCTATGTGTCCTTGCGTAATGTAACTGAGGCTCATGTTAAGCACCCCAAAACCTTTGTGTCTAGTTCGCGCTACATAAAACTATTAAAAAAAATACTTCCACGTTAAACAACACTAGATGTTGTGGCACCCAAGATAATGTGCTACATAGCTAAAAACTTATAAGCTTCTAAAAGCGAGACCGATTGCATTGCAAATGCTTGTTAACTTTCTCTGAAGGGTGAAAGGCTGCCGCACCCAGATCTTTGCTGTAGGTGCATTCACCCCTCCGCTATCCTTGCGATGCAATACGTCAAGGATCTAGGAAGGAGGCAGCCTAAAATAAAGAAATGAGTACCCACATTACCTCCTCGGATGATTTTCACCTCTAATTAATGACAAATTGAGGTCACCGCGCCTCACGGACGCCTGATGGGCCCGATTCACAAAAGTAATCTGAGACAAAATCCTAACTTTACGACTTTCGGTATTCACAAAAGGCATTTAGTAGTAGTAAAGTTAGGATTTTATCTTAAGTTTGTCTTAAGTTTTGGTCTCAAGCTAAACTTAAGTTAAACTTAGGTTAGGATTTTGTCTTAAGACCAAAACTTAGAACAAACCTAAGACAAAATCCTAACTTTACTACTACTAAATGCCCTTTGTGAATACCGAAAGTCGTAAAGCTAGAATTTTGTCTCTGATTACTTTTGTCAGTTATTTCCCAAAAAGTAGAAAAAGACCCTCCCCCCTCACGACCTCCTGTTTTAGTTTTTTTTTTTCATGCGGTTTTTATATAGCGCAAACTTGACCCGAAGGTATTGGAGCGGTTTACATGAGCACCAGTTATGTTACACAAGGACACATTCATTTTTGGTAAGCACGGGGAGATTAGGTGATTTGCCCAGAATCACAGTATAGCGGACGGCAGGCTCGAACCTGGTTCCCCAGCTCCAAGGTCGGCACCTTTGGCCCTTAGGCATAGTATGCAGTTGACCTGTCTCTAGCAGGACAGGAGGGAGGGGTTAATTATGTTGAAAACGTACTGGGAGTAATGCAATTACTAGTAAGTAGTTGAAGCATTGGTAGATGCAGCCGAATACTGAATGGATACAGGTGAGATGTAAAGGGAAACGGCAGGAATTTACCTTTGCATAAAATGCAGCACCACTGAATGGCAGAGTACCAGTGTCCGATTGGTTGTTATTGACTGGTTTACACCTTGTTAACTGATCAGCATGTACTTGTAAAAGGTAAGAATGAAAAAAGGTCAACAGTGCACAGCATGCAACTTATGAAAACGAGACTATGCACAAAGGGAGAAAAAACGGGACTGGAGGCAAACTCGAGCGCAAGGTTTTGTGCTGTAGATATAGTACTGAATATTACTTAATATGTCGAAAAAATGAGTGTATAGGCCCAAAGGTTTTCTCAGGAGCTGGCCACCGGTTCTGACAAACACCAAAGCAGCCAAATATCAGAGCTGCCTCATGTTGATGCCACCTCTTGACTCTCTTCCACCACTCAATGCTTCCCGTGTATCTGCTGTTGCCAGTTCTTACTTTATCCCAGCTTTTTCCCTTTGTCACTGTTCTCCTATCTTGAAGTCTGGTAATGGTGATCGGCCCTATAGAGCTCACACTTCCGAAAGGCCACTCTAAAGCACCATAGGGAAATGAGGTGACATAAAAAGAAAGGAGCTGCAGACAAAGGGTGAGGAGACACGAAAGAGCCAGTGGAGACAGGGGAAAAAAGATGGACCAGGGGGAAGAGGCACTTTTGATTAAAGAAGAGGGAGAGCCCCCTTCAAAAAGCAGAAATGGCAAATATGCCCACAGAGTATCCGCTTCTCCTGTCTTCCACGCACTTCCAAGCTCGCTACCCCTTCTTAAAAAGGTCACCACTAAAGTTGCCAAGTGGAGTTTTATGCCGTCCTTAATTTGTGTCGATGGTTGCAGGTGATGATCGCCAGCACTCATTGGGTACCGCATCTCATTTTTCATCCCCTAACATATTGACATATGAAAGCAGTCTTCTGTAATACAGTGAAAGATTGTGATTTTATGAAACAGGCAAATGTTGGCTTTTTTTCTTAATATTGGATAGTCGGTGGCCTTCAGCAAGTCTGTTCTAGGTGTCTTAGGAAATTCTCCACTGTAGAGGATTTGCACAAGCAGTCCAAAAGAGGCCGTCCTGAAGGAGGCAGGTTGTCAGTGCTGCACCATGGGTTGATCTTGGACATGTGGAGGTTGATTGTATGTTGTCTTGGTAGACAGGTTTGTGTGAGACAATAGATGGAGAGCGCTTGTGGTGTCTTAGAGGCTAGCCAGAATGATGTTGGTTCTTCTCTTGATTTGGTGGTGAGTGATGGCCCTGAAAGAGTTTTTTGACATTTTTGCAGTCATGCATCGGTGTCTTTGGGTATGCTGTTGATCATCTCATGATTTAGTCCAATTTGCATGAAATATAGCTCATTTGATGAAAGCTAAGCAGAGATAATATGTTAAATCATAGCTTGTTAAGCAGGCAAGGTTACCATGGCTCCATTCAGGTGAGGTCAAAGCTACAGATGTCAGTGAGGCGAGTTACTGTTCCTGTTGGTAACTCCTCTAGAACTGCTGGTAGCTGTGAAATTAAATGGCAGGAAATCAGTGCCAGGAGTTTGTTACTTGACCCGAAAGGCCCGTCTCGAGGATGACACGGGGATGTGGAAGTCACTGTCACACAAGGCCAGGCAGGGAGGAGGCGTAGTTTCCAAGAGGATTGATATTTTAGAACTGTATGGAGTAAATACTATTTGCACGAGCCAAGGGGACGTACATAAAGCATTGTGCCTTCTCACCTACGGTTCTGGAGTACCTACCATGCAAAGACCGTGTAATTGAACCATGCTCATAATGCTGGTGCTGTGGGGAAGGGCAGATAGGTGCCTTTGGAAGTGTGACCGCATTCCTTACTGCTCATGGCAGGCATTCTGTTAGGGGCACGCCAAAGAGTTACCCAGACTAGAATCCCGAAACTCACACTAGGTAACTAAGTACGGGATTAGTAGAATGGAATGCATTTTTAATAGATCATTAAAAATACCCAGTAAATTTGAGGAAGGCAGAGAAACCCGTTATAGAATATGTGCGCAGAGCTCTTACTTCACGAAGCGAATTTGCCATGACGTGGGTGACAGCAAAGAAAGACTTGAAAGGTGAAGGGGCGGGGAGGACGCCTTTTCCATCGCCACTGGCGGTGTGCATGCAGCCTTTCATGCACGCACCACACACGGATTTGCTTTTAATTACATCCCAAGCCCCAAAGGACCCCCTTACAAAGCCCGTCACAGAAGCATGCGACCCGAGGCATGAAAAAGCCTCACACGGGGCTTGAGCAAAACTCGGTCGCGTTGCATGAAATAGATCCCCACTCGCAATGTTTTTTTTAATTATTATTATTAATAGAGAGCATTGTGTAGAGCGTTTATATTGTCAGATGTTTCCAGGATCTGCCAGCTGTTTTCTTAGAAATGCTACTGTAACCCAATTCTATAACGCTGTGTCTTCCTCCCCCAGAAGGCTGGTGGACGCGCCGGTGGTGCGCAAAGACAAGGTTGTGTGCTGCTTCATGAAAGAAAACATGGATTGGTGCCTGGCTGTCTGGAGGGGCTGGAGCTCAGGGAGTTGAAACAGGCCTATCAGGGTCTATAATCACATCCTTACCTTTACAGACAAAAACACATTGACCAATTTCTGAACAGTGAATGCCCACGCTTCGTTTAAAAAATAAATTTCGGCCGGATTCGTGCACCCAGCGCAAATTTGGCCTATTTTTAAAGAAAAAATGCTTTTTTTGGCCCTGGGTGTCCTTGTGGGAACACCTGAGCAGGCCTAGGGGGTCAGGGTGTTTCTACCCTGCCCCCTTTTCTTGTTTTTTATCCTTTTTTTAACTGATTTCTTGTGACTCGGTTTTACCGAGTCACAAGATGGCTGCCAACACTTCCTGGTTTGGAGTGTTGGCAGCCAATCAGAATCAAGATCGTGCTCGGGAGGGTTCGCGAATCCTCC
Organism: Calotriton arnoldi; assembly: GCA_963921515.1. Lineage (NCBI taxonomy): Eukaryota > Metazoa > Chordata > Amphibia > Caudata > Salamandridae > Calotriton > Calotriton arnoldi. The sequence goes on from CAWUFW010001317.1 coordinate 2,310,884, forward strand.
TCGGTGCTCAGATATATACATTTTTATTTTTTTAATTTCTCAGCAACTAATGAACGGATTTACACCATTTAAAAACAAGCACGCTTTCTTGACCAAGACCTACCTTTTTGCCAAATTTGGTGTAATTCCGTTCAGCAGTTCGGGCTCAAACTTTGTCTAAAGTTTCTATGGAAATTAACATGGGGAGAATGCGTTTTGGGACCCCCTTTTTTCTCGGCCCCCACTTGACGAATCACTCTGAAACTTTCAAGACAGGAGCTGACCTGAGCGAACCATTAGTTTTGAAAATTTCGCGAAGATTCGTCAAACGGCAAATATATAATATATATTTTGGTGTGATATAGTAAATATTATTATAATAGGCCTAGTTTTTAAAATTTTGGTTTATAATAGGGGATTACTTTGTCTGAATTTGTAATACCTTCACCAAAATAGCTTACTTTGGAGTGGGAGTAGAACCTTTTAGTGTCCAACACATTACCCAAGGTGGTTTAGATTGGAATTGGAATAGTAAATCTGACACTTTAGGGTTCAACAGTTTCCCTAACATGATTTGAATTTACTGGGAATTGTAATGTTCTTGGTGCCACATTAACATCAAAAGCATAATTTTGGGAATAGCAAATCTGACCCTGTCAGTGTCCAATACAGTCCCCAAAGTGGTTTAGATTGGAGGGAGAAATGTAAATCTCACCCCTCCTGTGTCCAACACCGTCCCCAAAAATATTTTGATAAGAGAGGGAATACCATATTTAATCCTTCAGTCTCCAGGATTGTTCCCAATATGCTGTACAATGGAGTGTATTATGTTTTTGATGTGAATGTGTTCCCAAGAATATTTTAGTTTTACTGGGTGTTCTGTATTTTAAATATTTACTATGCAATTTAATGGATAACGTGTTTGATTGAGAGGGATAGGAGGAATAGATATATATAATTTAGTCCCTGTATGTTTTGTAGTGTTGATTTGTTTGTATTGGGTTTTAAAACATTTTTAAATCACACCCATATAGTTTAACACATAGTTTACTTATACATATATACATGATTTAAGACATACACATATGTATTTTATCTTTTATATATAACTTTATTTTCAAGCAATATAAAAACATTCCTTTCCAAACCTTTTTGTACTACTACATTTTTCATATTTATTTTGTAATGTTAAGAAATATTGTAATGTAATTTGAAATCTTACATATACATGTATAGTTCACATTGCTACATGTAGTTTAATGCAATTTAGAAATTTTTAACATATATTTTTCATCAAAATAAAATAATTGTAAACCTTTTTGGTAATAATTTACCATTTTTACAATATATATTCATTTTCACTATTAGTCGCCAACAGCACAGAAATGGGGCCAGGGACATCAAGGCCCATAAGTCTTGGCAGCAGGAGGGGCAGGAGGAGGAGCATTCTTACCCCAGCGCTACTTAGTGCACTGTTCTGTCCTGCAGCATGGGACACCAACTATGCTGAAATTGGGCCAGGGACTTCAAGGCCCATAAGTCTTGGCAGCAGAAGGGGCAGGAGGAGGAGAATTGTTGCTCAAGCGCTATATAATGCACTGGTCTTTCTCACAGCACAGGGCATGCCCGGGCATTGCCTGGGCAAAGATCAGGCCAAAAGCGGGCCCATCTGCTCCATCCGTGCCCGGACAATGCTGCCCTGGGTCACCCTTCTTTCAGCAATTTTCTGCAGGTGATTTTCTTATCAGCACAGGAGAGTTAGCGGCGTGCTGTCATGGGTAATTGCAAGGCTGCTGGACCCCCAAACCTACCCCGCAGAGTAACTGTAATTTATAGTATGTTGTAGACGGTGGTTGGGGTTATATCAAACAAAATCGCTCATACTGAGCATAGACTCTCAATAGAGCAGAGGCCTGTGCCGCTTTCAACACTTTGTATTTATGCCCCAACAGACCAAGGAGCCTGAGTAGACATGCCTGTTGCCACGATCAATGGTGGAGTAATGGGCTGTGCCACTCCCCCTAGTACGGCAGTAATGTTCCGGCACCTAAGCATAAGAAAAGTGCAGCCCACCCCATGTCCAGAAGGGACACTGTGGAAGAATCTTCTAACCATGAACTCATTGTAGTCAACATGTGTAGCAGCAAGTTACTCCTACAAGAACAACTCCAAACCCTTTGTGTACGATTGGGTTAAATTGAGGCATGGCATGAGGAACTGAAAACAGCTCTGACCTTAGTTAACGAACCTGTCTGTGTACAGAGCAGGTGTACCAACAACCTAGCAACAAAGGGATTATTGAGGGCTCCTGCCCGGAATCAAGCCTGTTTGTATTGTTAATACACGTATGCTACCTGACGCTTCTGGCATCCATCATACTCTATCTGGGCATAGTGAACCAGAAGCAAATCATGTCCATGCGAACCCATCTTCATTGGATAATCAGAGTGAGGATAAATCTCCAAATAGTACTATTAATCTTCCTCCATCTTCCAGCCCTTACGTACCAGTGCTGACAGGGGTACTGCCATTGAAGTCCTGCCATATCGGGATTGGTATTCTACCCTTGTTTTTTTTCTATAAGCCTCATTCGATGAACACATCACCGGGGCAGCTACCAATCTTGCTGCCCAGGAACAGATATAAAATTATATCCAACTTAGCAAAGAATGAGTGACTTTTCCCCACAGCTGCACTGCCCCTTGAGGAAGTCTTGTTGCAACCAGCCCTTTATTCCCTCATCAATGAAACCTGTAACATTGTGTCCAAGCATGCTATCCAGTCTTAAGGTCCTTAGTTGGAACATAGCAGGAATTCGCTTTAAGCTCTCCCAGTCTGATTGGAAATCCTTCATTAGTGGTTTTGATATTTTAATTTTTCAAGAGACTTGGGCCTCCACACCTTTGGACTTTGAGGGCGATGAGTGCTGTAGTATACCGGCTAAATACTCCGGTCATGGGTGTGCTTCTGGGGGTCTATCATTATGGATTAATATGTCTGTGATAGTCAGAGCCCAGACTGTAACAATGGCAAGCAGTGATGTCCATGTAGTAGTAATCAATGGAAGTCACAGTTTTTGTGTTTAATTTCTACAACAATGATTTTGTGAACTCACTAAATTCAAAATTATCTAAACTGTTTGGATTTATGGAAACTATTAAGGATAGACATAGTGTTTTAGATCAGAAGCCTTATATGATCCTTGCTAGAGATTTTAGTGTCAAAGTGGAAGGTTGTGGAACTAATGGGAATCATGCAGCTCTGCAACATTCTTTGGGCTTTAGGAACCCGAAAGGTATAGAACACGGGGGCTACATAGCAGATAATGGTTTGTGTAATATTCAGGAGTATGAGGAAGTAGTGCAAATCCCATTCCTACTTTTCAGGGCAGGGGCTGTGCCACCATTATTGATTACATTCTTATATCGAGGGGTTTGGTTAACTTCTTAGAACAATGAGTGACCATCAAGTTGGTTTATAGTGACCGCAACCCACTCAAGGCAAATTTGACACTGCCCATAAGCAAGGAGTATAGCCCTTTGGTGAAGATTTTCCTTCTTCAACCTACCTCCGATGGTCTTAGACTAGCGTGGAAGCTCCAAAGCTCCTCTCAGTTTTTAACAGTCTTTACTAAGTTGTCTTGAGTATTATGTGGGAGGGAAGGAGATGGTTTGCCCCTCATTTGAAAACCTGTGTAACTGTTTTGAACCCACCCTCACAAAACCAGCAAGGAACCAACCAGACTCTCCTGCAAATAAAGTTACAAAAAGCCCTTGAAACTAAACCTAGAGATCCTAAAGTAGTTGCAGTCAGTATAAATTAGCAATTAAAACGGGCAAACAGAGATTTCTACCACAAATTGGGAAAAGCTAATCATTATGGCTTCCTTCTGGGACAGTATAACCTCCATCAGGGCATCTAGTTGTCTTGTTTCCCTGGTCAGCTGTCATAATCCTGTTAGTGAATCCTGGGTAGCGCTTTTTTCTCAAATTTACTCTCCCCATTTTCAATACCAAGTCAGGAGACGATACTTACACATAATTGCCAGCCGTACTTATCCATCTCTCTAAATGAATTTCTAGAGGCCATTCACCATAGACCCATTGGGAAAGCACCTGGGTCTGATGGGGTCCCTATAGACCTGGTTAAATGCAATCCACACCTTTGGCTGCCCCTGCTGGCTAACGTTATTAACAGGTTAGATTGCACCCATCTACCAAGGTCCTGGTCCTCCTTGATATTTGTTCCCATCTTTAAAAAAGGTGATCGATAGACCCAAGTTGCTATCACCATATCTCCCTCATCGACACCTCCGTTAAAATTCTCGGCAGGATTGTTTATAATAAGATCTGTGATTGGACTACAGAAAATTCTATTTTGAGCAGTTGCCAATATGGTTTTAGAGAATGTTTGGGGACCACAGACGGTGTTTAAATTTGACCCTGATCCTGAAAGTATATTATTGCAAAGAAGTGTCAACTGCTCCAAGCCTTTGACGTTCCTATTAGACATGGGACTGAATGAGACTCTTGTGTACTTTTTAGCAGCCCTGGCAAATGGAGAGCTTACTAACAGGTTTGTAATTACTAGCGCGGTTAGACAAGGTTGTGTTCTAGCCCCTCCTTTACTCATGCTTTACATTAATAAGCTAAGCCCATTTCTTTGCGTATTAGCCTAAACGTCCCCAGTATTGCTGGTGCTCTTCTATCTACCTTACTTCATGATGACGCGGTCCTGACGGCTCACACTCCCAATGCCCTGCGACTTTTAGTAACTTCATTCTCTCAGTATATTGCTGATTTAGAGTTACTGACCAACTTTACTAAATCATACATGATGGCCTGCAGTCCTAAATTCCTTAGGGACTGATTATGAGTTTGGCGGTCCAATGGACAGCCAAACCCACGGTGGCGGTGAGGCAACCATAGTTGTCACCATAGTTGATAAATATATTTTATATTCCTTGTTATTTTTCTAAGGTATGTGTTTTGAGGTGGTGGGTATGTTGTTTTTTCAGGTTTTTTGGTCGGAGTGGATCCTTTCCTTCTTTTTGGATGCATTTTATTATTTTCATTCTATTTTAACCAAGATTACTTTTTAATTTCCTTTTACTTTTCATTTTTTCAGGAGCAGTTTCCTTTAAAAAATTTCAGTTTTATATGGTATCCTAGGACACTGGAATAATTCTGTGGCTGCACATTTTGACTATTTGACTAGGGGTTATTGTTTTCCTACTTTTTGCCAGTTTGTTTTTGATGGCTTACAAAAGTATCATGGGCATAAGCTACAAAACTGTAAGTTGATTTAAAAACAAATTGCTGTGGGAAATTTTTACTATGGTTGTTGTTTTATATAATTATTTCATTTAAAAGAATTGTGCATTATTTGTTTTTTTAAATTTTATTTGTTGCTTTGTATTTTTGACAAAATGTGTTACTGTGGTACATTGCTTGGATTGATTTATTTATTAATTGTATTCTAACTTTTTTTATTTATCAGTGAAATTATATATGTTTTAACTATACATTTTTATTTACACTGATTATTAAAAATAATTTGAATAATATTTATATTATAAATAAATATATTATCTATTTTTTTATAGATTTATGTGGGATGTAAATTAAATGTGGATTGTTAGGTGGATTATAGTAGTATCGTTGCTATGCTTTCTAGGTAGTGGGGTCTTTGTCATTTATAAAGAGTTTTACTTCTTTGCATTGTAGCATTTCGTACACTTCATTGGTCTGTTGGATATTTTGGGTTTAATTTGGGTTCAAGATAAATCTATTTTTAGTTCTGGGCAGCTTTGTTCTTTTTTAGGACTACTATGAATTGGTATGGGGTAGGATGCCTTTGGCCTATTGTAGCTTGGAGGGCATTGTGTCATCCTTCAACTGCGCTGTTTTGGTTGACTTGTTGGGCAATATGTTCCTACTTTCTCTTATCTAGGTGTTCAATTTGAACAAAAACGTTCCTGGCACCATCTTATAGAAGTCAAAAAAAGATGTTTTCATCAAACACTGGAGGCCTTACACAGATTTACAAAGAAATTGGGCTCTAAACCAATTGATGCGCTTATTAACATCTATGTTGCGTCTTGGTGCTCCATTATTACGCACGGGGCAGGAGTATGGGGTCCTTGTAATATTTCATCCTTGCAGATAACAGAAAACATCTTTCTTAGAAGGCTTCTGACAGTTCCTCCTAGTCTGCCAGCTATAATATTCCATATGGAACTAGGAATGGTTCCTTTATCACATTGTATATAAATTGCCTCTGTTATGCTTTGGCGGTGTATTTGGAAAAAAGAGGAACCCGTACTCAACCGAGAAATAATACAGGATTGTTTAGGTCTTGAACATATATACAAAATACCTTGGCTTAGCTATGTTCAAAAGCAGCTTGAACTATTGGGGAGAGTAGATTTCTTCTTTAAACCCCAACTTAGTGCAGCCCTCCCAAAAATCAGTTAAAATGAGCTCTTCCCAACCCTATTAAAGGAGCAAGGGAATTGTAGGGAGTGGGACAAGAAGAGAGTGGTGGAATATTTAACACTGGTCACTAGTGAAAGAGTTGAACATTACCTTTTGTTCCCTTATAGCCACTCTAAAAGGTTTTATCTTGTCAGATTTAGGCTTAACATTGCACATTTCTTGGTCTCTTACCTGAGCAAAGTATAGTCTGACTCCGTTTTAGATCCTTGTCCATGTGATTGTAACTCAACTCAGAATATGTTACACTTTTACTTCTTTTGCCAGCTTTATTCCAAACCACAGAAAGACTTTGGGGCATATTAGCAAGGGCACTATCGCCGCTGTAGCGGCACTTTTTGCCGCTAAAGCGGCGATATTCTTATCGCCCTATCAGCAAACTGTCTCTAACAGCAGTTAGCGACAGTTTTCGGGCATTAGCGCCCGTGTTTTTACTGCTTTGCATGTCAGCGATATTTATCGCTAATGACATGCAAAGTGGGCGCTCCCGACGAACAAACCTGGGAAACACCCGCTAACAGGCCTATCGCCTATTAGCAAGGTGGCCATGGCCCCAGTTAGCGACGTGAAAAGTCGCGCTAACCGGGTCATCACCATTGGTTTAACACCTGCAATTAGCAGGTGTTAGCCATATCTAACATGGGGGGTGGATTATGCTGATACGACCACAGGGTCGTATCAGCAAAGTTATCGCCGTTTTCCATGAAACATCGCTGGAAAACCAGCGATGTTTCATGGAAAACACCGCTATGGCTGGAATAATTATCGCCATAGCGCTAAATGTCGCTAATACAGCGTTAGCATGGCAAATTATTCCGACGATAGCCGGCGATAAAAAAGTGCTAGCTAAACACGCTTTGCGATGTTTAGCGCACTTTTTAGATAATATGCCCCTTTATTATTCCATTATTACGGGTACTAAATATTAGAAAATGTAGGCCGGTGCTTTATTATCTCCAGCTGCTTAATACTGAATATACATGCAAAATGGTTTATAAATGTATAGCTACTGCTGTGAGAATAAGGAATATCGTAGGTGAATTAATATTTTGTTTGGTTCTTGGCTATTCTTTGCAGAGGTTTTATCCTTCTATGGACTTTTTATCTTCTACTCTGAACTGATTGTCCCAGACAGTTTTACAACTGCAATTTTTACGAACTGTATATTTATTGAGAACTATTTATATGTGAAGATGTTACTGAGATTGTATTTAATGGCTAAAATTACTGGAATTTATTATCAATGTCGGCTTTTAAATGTGCTCTGTTTTATGGTTGCACAATTTGAAGAATGAACTTGATTAATTGATTGTGTTTCAGTTATTGATGAGTTTTTTGATTTAGGCATAAGTCATTTTATGATTATAATTGGACAAGGGAGATTGATCTGTTGATGATTTTTTTTAATGAATGTTTTTATGCTGTGTATTCTTTTATGGTTTTTATTAACCGAATAAAGATCGATTGACTGACTTACTGACTTGTTGGGCCATGGTGCTGTCATAGACATTCCACTATGGTATTTGAAACTTGGGTTGGCGTCTGTGCCCAGAGAGGTGCTGTCTGCCATCCCAAGTGTCTTCAAAATAGTCTATAAGGGGACTTAGTTTTTGTTGTGGGTTTGGTAATAGGGATATTCTAGAAGGAGGTTGTAATGGTTAGCTACTTCTGTTACTGGTAAATACGCTAGAGCTATTTATTTTTTAATTTTGTAAGCAAGTAGGCTGTTTGTTGTATATTCTACACTACAAATTTCTAGAAGTGTCTCCAAATGCTTTGATTGAACTGGTAACAACAGCTTGTATGGCTGTGTGGGAGTAGATTTTTAAATTAGGTTGTATCATTGCTTGCCTGAAGTCTATTGTGATTTTTGGGTGATAAATTCAAATATAACTTTATTTCGGCACAAGCCATAAAAGTGTACAATAAATAAGATAAAGAGGCAGAAATAAAAACAAAACTTTACAAGAAAGAAAATCGCAAATAAAATGACATAACATCTGTTAAAAATCTACGAAATAGTGCAAATATTTCTTGCTTGTAGATGACAGATAGTGCATAATTTCACCAGAGAAAAAGTAATCACTATAAGCAAAAATAACCATACAACTGTAGCATCACAAAGCTTCCATAAATTTTCTTCTTATCGCCCACATTAAACCCAGATATTTTGCAACCGCATAAGCGTACAATCGGCAAGAATTAGCTCTTGGAATCCGCAAGGCAACCCGTTGGCTAGAAGTGCCCAATTGTCTACAAATGGGTGCTAGCCATGTAGATTGAACCTGAGCATATGCTGGATGCAAAAATAACACATGCGGGACAGACTCTTTCTGAGCATTACAGGAGGGGCAGACTGTGAAAGCTGAGCCAGCCCACTTTGCTACAAATTACTTCAGAGGAAATGACCCCACTCTAAATTGATGGTATAATTTCCTGTCTAGTGGAACAGTAATCAAGCCCCAATAGTGCTCTGGACCATGGGTGGACTTGAAATCCAAATATTCCCGAGTCAGGACCAGCACATTTTTGTTCCTCTCTTTGTAGGATATATAGCTAGTACTGTTTGTTCATTGCTTCCTTAGGAGGAAATAGGGCTGTAGGTGGATAAAACCAGAGATCATTAAAGCCAAAGAAATCATGAGCTTTTTAATTGAAGAAAACCAGGAGATTTTATTGAATAAGCCTTGATGACGTCTTCAAGGGAAACTACATAGTGCACCAACTCAGGAGTAGCCCAAGTTCTTTGCCAAAGTAACCATGGGTGCAAGGATGGCTTAAATGCTAACTTTTTTAAGCCCATGTCCAATGATAAGGGATACAACGGGGTACTAGGTGGAAGTGAGGCTAGCGATCTTAGGAATTTATTCTCAGATCTCTCCAAGTCATTGATGTCAGTAAAGCCCTATAACTCGGCACCATAAAGACCACTCCCAAGGCCTAAGCCTCATAGATTTGGAGAGCTGGTGAAATATGCTTTGTAAAAGAAGCACAATGCCTTTTGAGGACTGCACCAATAATCTGTCTAAGTTTAATGAATGCCATGTTAATTTGTGGTCACCATGACATATTGGAAGAGAGTTTGAGGCCCAAGTAATCAGAAGATTCAACCCTTTCCAATGTCTTGTCCCTTAACACTAGACTCCCTTTAAACTTTTTGTGATGATTAAATACCATAAATTTTGTTTTAGCTACATTGATCTCTAGACCACGCTCTGAACAGAGAGCGCCAAAACTGTTAAGGAGTTTTTGCAGGCCACTCTGGGTTTTCGAGATCACTAGAGTATCAGCAGCAAATAAGAGTATAGGTGAGTTGGCATTAGCTATAGAGGGAGCGTCAGCTGGGATCTCAGAGAGGAGATGCACTATGTCATTTATGTACAAAGAAAACTGGGTAGGGGCCAAGACACTGCCTTGGTGAACCCCTTTCAATACCAGGATCCTGTTGGTCAATTGCCCCTGGGTTCCCCATCACACACAGGTGAAATTCTTATCATATAGCCGGATCAATAGAGGTAAAACATCATGAGGCATACCCATCGCCTTAAGGAACTACTACAAGTCGAAAGCAGTTTTTAGATTGACAAAGGCCCCTGCCGATCTGTAAAGTCTTCCAATATATTAAAATAAATAGAAAGTCCAGATTGATAGTAGATGTTTTCACTCGGAACCCAGCTGGTACCGGAATTAAGATGTTGTTCTCTGTAATCCAATGCTGGATTTTTACTAGCACCATCAGGCAAAAAACTTTTTGTATACAATTAATTAGGCTAATGGGCCTATAATTGACCGGAAGACATTTGTCACCCTTTTTTATAAACCAGTATTACCTCAGCACCATGCCAAGAATCTGGAATGGGGGCACCCATAGCAATGGCATTTGCAAGTGCTAGTATATATTCGGCCCAAACGTCAATCTCACGTATAAAGACGTCTAGCGGTAGACCATCAGGGTCAGAAGCCTTGTCTCTCATAAAGGTGATCAAAGAGCCAGTGGCATCAGCTAAGTTAAACAGCGAAGTGGTAGAATTCAAAAGATTACTATACAACAAAGCTCTCTTATGAAGAGTAGGGACATCACCATGGTAGAGAGCAAAAAAGTAGGAAAACCTATCCAAAGAGGTAACGTGATTTGAAGGCTCAAGGCCTGATGCATTATCGCTCCTGGAAACCAACTGTCAAAAGTGTGAGTGATTTTTAGATAAACATGCATCCACTAGGTCTCATCATCTTTGGTTATCCCAATCCTTCTTAGCTTTAAAGATGCTAAGCTTGAAGGCCTTCCTCTCTATTAAACCAACCATTACTTTTGTGGACAGGCTTCTTACCAGTTGTATGGTGGGGTTAAAAAGTAAGCGGCTACATGCTCGAATAGCGTTTTATGGAGCACACTAGTAGCTGACAAATCACCATCCTTATTACAGCACTTCAGTAGCTTGGGCAGTATGGCTTGTACATCAGGCTCTAATGTTTGATAACATTTCTGGATTCACAACAATGTGTCACCATTCAAGGCAGCACCTGTCAGACATGCACACAATGTCACCGGTACTAATGAGGGGGTGAGGAATCAGCTGTGCACTTGTCAAAAAGGGCAGACATTGTGAGACATAAGGGATTATGGTCGCTCTCCTCTCTTTCCTGAATAACCACATCATCTACTAGGGGCCATAATCTCCAGTCAACCAAAATATAATCAATTTGACACTTAGAAAGCTGATTATTGAAAGTGTACTTCCCCATAGAATCTGATTTTGTCTGGCCGTTAGTGGCCCTTACACCCAATTCGATGGAAAGGGCTTTTAATTGAAGAGTGGCCTGTGTCCATCTTTTCACTGGAGTGATAGCCAGCTGGGGAATGGCCCATAATTCATCCTCCTCAGCCATAAATGTAATATCTTCTTCATCAAGGGGCTCAAAAGTAGTGATAAAATCCCTGGCAAGATTCAATCCAGAAAGGCCTCAAGGGATTGTATAGTCAGAGAGGCAAGACCACCCTTGACCCCTCAAGCATAAATATTAAAAAGTGCAACACTACAATTTCTGCCCGTACATACTTCTATGCCTAATATGGCCGGGCTGTCAATTGCTAGTTCCTGGATTTTGCAGTACAAAGAGGACTTCACCTATATTTTTAACCCACCCGCAGGCTTCCCAAACATACTTGGCTTGGCTGGACTGTAATATGTTAAATAGTCCAATTTGTATAAAGGTTCGGTACTCCGAGTTTCTTGAAACAGGCATATATCGTAGTTATCAATGAATTCACACCAATGAGGTTGCGTCAATTTAGCCCTAAACCCAGCCATGTTCAAAGAAACAACCGACGTCTGTGATGGTAGCTGGGTATCAGAGTGGCTACTAGGTGTTTGAGAAATACCCTCTAGATCATGGGTTGCGTTACCCACTATGTTAGGCAAAGATAATTCACTCCCTACACGTGATGGGCTAACTAGACCCATCTTAGCTTTTGTCTGGGTGTCAATGTGGCTAGTGGGTGCTTGTGAAATAATCTATAGAGCTTGACTTATGTTACCTACAACACAAAGCAATATTAATTCCCAGCCAACAATAGATGGGCTAACTAAACCCGTCTTCGCTGCTGACTGTGAGCCCAAGAAAGTGTCATTGGTAGCTATAGACATTAAAAGACTATGGGATTGGAAACCATTTGGGAGTCTGGAGCCCGTCAAATGTTCATCATCTGTAGTAGAATTGCTGTCAGAAACTACTAGGTCCAACGCATGGGAAACCTTGCAAAAAGGGGAACTATCGAGGGCCGACCTCGATTGAGGTAAAGAATTCAAGATAACACCAGGGCCTTCCAATCATCAATAATTATTTCGTTCAACCCTGAGGAGCCTGGAAATGGACCAGCTAAATTTCGAGAAGCAATGGGCCTATTATCTGCCAGCCCCACATACTTAAACAGAATGCTGGAATGGTTTGGGGGGCAGGACCTAATATCCAAAGCGACAAGGCCATCAGCAATGTGCCTGTCATTAAAACACTGCTCAATCGTATCATGGGGCAAGGGTCTTGCAAAACATCTTCTAGCACTAATAGTATCATCTCTGATGACCGAGCGACAGTCCCTGACATGCCTAATCCAATCTATGACTTTGTTTTTGATGGATTCCTTTTCTTCAAAGCTGTTCAGACTTGGCAGATTTGGGACATTAGTCATAGCTAGTCGGGTCGTGGGTGAGGGGTTCCTACTTATATGGTCATACCTTCTTTGGTTGTCGATGCCAGTAGAAGCAAAGGGGGGTAGATTGCTATTAGTATGACTGGCAAATGCCAGGACAGCAAATGGTTTTACAGAGCACCTCTCACCCTGGAAAATGACAGGTGCAGCCTGACTCAAGTAAGCTGGTCTCAAGAGGCTACCTCTAGAATCTTTCGGAAGCCTCGACCTTGGATCTCCAGAAGGGCTTTTGCTAGTAAATTCTCTACTAGGGCTATGGGGTTGCTTTGTCACGTTGTTTATCTGACTGTCACATGGGGAAACAGCGTTTACAACGCTGTCGGTACAACGCGGTACCATTATAACGCGGTCAGTACAACGACCACGTTGTTACCATGCATACCATTACAACGCAAGTCATTACAACAACTTGCTGTAGTGGGCTTTAGATGTTGGATTTGCAATCCAACACCTTCCCCACTGTTGCACAGACTGGAGTTGGAATAGTAAATTATACTATTCCAAACTCCAGCACCCCCTACAGCAAGTCGTTGTAATGACTTGCGTTGTAATGGTATGTGTGGTAACAATGCGGTCATTGTACCGACCGCGTTGTAAAGGCATGCGTAGTAAACGCATGCGTTGAAACGTCATATATTCATCAAATGTTGCATCCCGTTTTTGAATGTTCATTCCCATAGGGGACAAGATCTGGTCCATTTTGGCAGTTAACTTGCCTATCATAGACTTAAGCTCCCCTGACTGTGCCTTTAGCTCCATGATACAAGACACATAAGCAGCCATATCAGCCACTTGTGGGGCAGACGTTATGGGTATATGGACCTGTACAGTAGTAACAGCAGGGGTCAGAGACTCCTTTGGGCATATTTACAAGGGGATATCCCCAACAGAACGTCACTTTTAGCAACGTTCTGATATGCCCTTCTCCATATTTACAAATCGGCGTTAAGCCACTTTTTGTGGCTTAACGCCGCCATGTAAATAAGGCCCCTTTACACGTATCACTTAGCGTGAAAGCGGCATGCAATGGGTGTTGCTGTGGGCATTCCAACGCAACACCCATTGCTTTTGACGCAGCCCCAGATTTACAAGGAGGTGTAAATCTGAGGCAGTGCCAAAAACGAACACCATGAAAGATCAGGTGTTGGAATGGCGATACGAGGAGAAATACTATCATTTCACCTCAATTTTGCTTTTTCTAAGTGTGCTGTATTCTGCAGCACACATAGAAAGAGAAAATTGCCATTAATGATTGTTTATGTGCAGGAAGGTATCCCTCATCATTAACTAATGATGATTTGCTACTTCTATGTGTGCTGCATTCTGCAGCACACATAGAAGTAACAAATAGCCATTATGGAATGTTTATTTGCAGGAAGGGACAGCTTCCTGCACAAAAACAGTCATTCCCTGCAACGCAGGCACCCTTGCACTATGGTGCAAGGTTGCTTGCATTGGCGCTAGGCAGCTGAATTTAGTGCCAGCGCTAAGGAAAACACAGTGGTGCGTCATTTACTTGTGAATATGGCACATTCCTGCGTTTCGAAAATGTCGAGTGCAACCCTGCCAAATTTGACATTTTCTCATAAATATGGCCCCTTGTGTGGCTCCAGTAAGGGAAGAAATCGATTTTTACAAAGTACTGAAGGTCTTGGAGGAAAAACACTAGGCACATTTTGTTCCACCTGGTCCATCCCTGGGCGATGATTAGTAATATCACACTCCTGTGCTGGTTTTTAAAATAATTGGAAATGTTTCAGTTTTGTATTTTTTATTTTTTAGATTTACCCAATGTATCACCTTTTGAGACTGGAGGTGCACTTAGAGTAAACTCCAACTCCTCTATTAGCTGGTCGATTTCATTAAGGGTGCAATTACCAGGGTGTAACAAGGCCTTACAGTGTTTAGCAATACCCTGCACAGGCTCAGATACTTTGCGCCCATAGTGGTCCTGGATATGTATTAAGCCTAGTGGCTGATCTTGAGCCAAAACCAACTACTTATAAGGTAACAAATCAGTCGGTTAACAAAAACCAAACAATACAAAAAGATAACAATGTCCTTCTTGACTATGGCTTCAAACTAGGTTTAAACGATTAGACGGAAATCTAAAGAAGCCTTCGGTGAAATAGCAGAAAGTCAGCAAACAAAGGGGTGTGTCCCAGCCCAGCCTCTGACAGGTGTTCACAGGTGCAGGATGGGCCTGCCCTTGGCCCAGGTCTTGCTCGGGCGTGGCCCACACACGCCCCGCACTGCAGGAAGCCAGAAAATGCTATAAGCGCGAAGGTGATGTTGGCCCCGCCCCTCCACTCTCGTTGCAGCGCCTCCAGGCGATGTAAACGGGCTGAGGGGCTAATGTAGTCCAAAGGAGTCTGGTACCCCTAGCACTTGGCTGAAACCAGAGTCCTGTGCTGCTATAAGCGTGAAGTTGATGTTGGACCTGCCCCTCCACACTCATTTCAGTGCCTCCAGGTGCTGTGAATTCTGCCTCCAGAAGTTCCTGACTGCGGGCTAATGTAGTCAAAAGGGGTCTGGTCCCCCTAGCACTTGACCCACATCAGAATCTCGCGCTGCGGGAGACTGGGGCACGCTATAAGTGCGAAAGTGATGTTGGGCCCACCCCCTCCACACTCGTTGCAGCGCCTCCAGGCGCTGTGAACTCTGGCTCCAGCAGTCCCTGGCTGCAGGGCTAATGTAGTCCATATGTAGTCCAAAGGGGCCTGGTCCCAATAGCGCTCTGCCCAAATCAGAGTTTTGGGGATAGTAATTGTCTTTGTTTTAATTTGGCTTAATACTTCATAGCGGGTAGCACTTTGCTTACAGGGAAGCACAGTATAACTTAGCAATATGTTACTTTTATGATATTCACTATGTATGGTGTATACCTGTGTGTATAGTGGATGGCATGTTTTAAAAGTGCCATCCATCATCCACGTATGGCTAAGGGCCTGATTTGGAGTTTGGCGGACCGAGTTACTCCGTCACAAATGTGATGAATATCTCGTGCACCATATTATGAGTCCATTAAATCCTATGGCACTTGTAATATGGCGGACGGAATATCTGTCACGTTTGTGAGGGAGTGACCCACCTGCCAAACTCTAAATAAGGCACTAAATCTATGGAGGTTTTTTTTTTTGTTGCATATATTAATATTCTCCTGTCATCATTTTTATTGTCTTACAGGAGGAAGGGTTCTTCACTATGTGTAGAGGTAAGATTTTTAAGAATGTCTATATCCTGATACATTCTGGGGGTAGCAGAGGTTTCTTTCTCTTTTGGATTTTTTAAGTTCCCCAATTCATCTTTTTAAATTGGAGATTCCTTGCATTTGTCCTGTGGTTTGTTCAGGGGTGTATCTTTTCAGATTCTTGCTGTGGGGTTCTGGTAGGTAGTGCTTGCTTCTCTCAGGTCTTGAGAAAGGTTCCTTACTTCTATCTCTATTATATTTGGCAGGTGGTTGTACATCATTCCTAGCCCTACCATAACAAGCATTAGCATAATATTTAGTATATTTCCAATGTATATTTTCAGTGATTGTGTGCTCCTGGCAGTATGTATATCCCATATGAGTTAATATTTTTTTGCCTTTCTGAGATGTGATGTACGTGTCTGTTTCTGACATTGTATCTGCAAATGTTAGAAGTATATATTTATTACTTAACATTTAAAATGTTTGTAATTCACAGTTAAAAGTTTAAATGCATTTATTGGTTTATATTGTATACTTATATGATGCTTTTTTCTTCCTGTGTTTCGTCAAGATGGTGCTAAGGTGGTCGCTTTTATCCATTGAATAGAGAAGGTTTGCTTTAGTTTAACATGCAAAATAATAGTCTCATTAGTTTAAGGTGTGTTTGTTAGTTTTTTTAATGTCAGGGGTTTTGAGGTATTACATTTTCAGACTGTTTGTCGACTTTGTCAACAAACATACATTTTTAGACTGTTTGCCAATTTTGTCATTTGGAAGTGATGTTTTTGGTGACCTGGACGCCATTGTTTTATGTTTTCTTGTAGAGTTTGGAGACATAAAAAAAGATTTATTTTTGTAGGTCATTTAAAGTTAAGCATTAGTGAAATTGTTAGGCTGCAGTTTTATTTAATGGGTTTATTTTACCTACTTTGTCATGTAGGCTGTCCGTTTTATGGAGGGTAGCTTCTGCAATTTCGATGTAGAATCCTGCAGAGTATCAGTGTCTTGTGTGTGTAGCATTTTTGCTGCTAGGTTTTGGTGATTTTTCATGCCCTTTTTATAGTGTTTATATAATTAGTTAAAGAGTTCTATTGGTTAATTTGTTTTTTTTTAAGTTTAGTTTTATTGGTTAGTGTCTGTGTGGTTTTAAGTTATTTAGTCAGTTTGTTCCTTATATGGTGGATGCTAATTAAGGATTATGTTTAACAATACTATATATTGGTATGTATTACGTTTATTTATTGTGTGTATATAAATTTATATTATATTTTTTAAATAATATATGGTGTGTATATGTGATATTTTATGAGTTTTATATTTTTTCTGTGTGTGTAATTTAAAATCATTGTATACTTATGTAAGTTGTTGATTGAGTGAATATGGTTTTATATATCATTTTTTGTAATTTATTTTGAGTTTATTTGGTTATTGGAATATATATATTTGTTTGGTTGCTTTTTAATGTTAATCATTAGTTAGAAATAGTTTTTTTTTTAAGTTTCAGCAATTTTTTTTAGTCAATAATACTGGTAATCTATATTGTTGTTGTTTTGTGTATTTTTAATGTATTTCGGTTTACTTTATATTTGTGTTCAATATTATGATATTTCATATGTTTTTAATGGTGATACTGCTGTTGCTGATATTTTTTTCTTGTTTGGGCACAGGGTGATGATTTTGGTAAACTATATTTTTTGCCAATATTGTGGTAAATTGATGTTTTGGGAGTTTATATTATGTCATATAACCAGATGTTCGTGCCTGCACATCTTTTCACTAATTGGAGCTACTCTCCCTTCCATAAACAACTACAATCTAATTTGGTCCAAGCCCTGGGGCTGCTATTGACTCTGGAACCTTCTGCACTATTCAGCTGCAGGAGAGAAGTTCCAGCGGGTATTAATGGCCCCCAGGACAGGATTCAAACCATTTGGTCCTTCTGAGTCAGAAAATGGCTAACTCCTTCATAGCTTAGAGCAGCTTTCAATCTTGCAGATTCAAGATCAAGCATGAGCAAAACACAGTCTTGTATCAGGCAGATAAGAATTCTTCCAGCAAACTGCAAATAGTTATCTTCTCTTCTTCTGTTCCAGACAGTTCTCTCTATGAGAATGTTTTAGCAGCACCCATGAATGCCTGCCCGGAGCTCTAAGAATACTGTTGTAAAGGGTGTGGCAGGCCTTCCGATGACATTGATTGGCAGCAGCACTTAGCAGTCACAGAGCTTCCAATGCCCTGCCGAGCTTGGACACTACATTCGAAAACACAGAAGTACCCCTCTCTAAGCGAGGCAGGAGAACAAAGAGTTGGGTGAAAGGAACATCCAGCAAGTTTTGGAAGATGCCCATGAAAAGCCCCCCTCTAAAAAGACCTTTAAGAATACTCTTTCCTGCTGCAAGAGCGGTTGTTTAAAAAGCAGGGACCTGACCAATTCTAAGTATCAACGTGAATCAAAATCTAGACAAAATTTGGAAGAAATGTTTGGTGAGAAGCAGAGTTTCAGTGGCAGGCACTGTCAAGTATATATGTATAGATCAGACACAAATTATCTGCCAAATGGTGCCCCGTTTTGTTTGTATCAAAGAAATTAATGCCAAAATTGCAAACTCCTGGCGGTTTTTATTTGAAAACATAGCACACTGAAGAGCCAGTGAAAAAGAGGCATCATTAAATAAGGACCAATGAACACTTCTCCAATACCTAAGTTAAGTATAGAGTAGTTCTCTGTGAGAAACCAAGCCACAATGTCTAGTTACAGCACATCAACGGCAGGCTACACCTGGAGTTGTTACACAAGGTTCTTTTTCTTTACTCATGCCCAAAACGAAAGGGTCTACCCATATCAGTCACTTAAACAATTTTACATGGTGATTATGGGCTATGAGTCGCTATATGAAAGACACACTCATGATACGTTACTGGTATTGGTGACGCAGTGACGCGGTGCGCGTAACGAGGGCGGAGGCAGTGTGGACGAGCGGACGAGCGTGACTCAGCTCCTCTCTTCCTCTGCTCCAACTGGGGATTCTGTTAAACCGCCGAATTGCGGCCAGCGCTGTTGGAGATTGCACAGCTTTTGTCGGATTCTGTGCAGTGCGGTGAGGAAGTGAGTGACACTGTTCGCTGGTGGCCGCTGAGTGTGAGACTCGGCGGTCTGCGGGTGGCGACCCGTAGAGTCCCTACTAGTCTGCCTTCTCATTGAGGGGGTGGCAGTGCCCTGAAGAAAAAGAGGTGAGCAGTGTGGGAGGCTGCTCAGCTGCTCAATCGATCGCTCAGCCAATCGCCTAGATTTAATCCTAGAGGCCGGCAGCCGCAGGACGTTACTACCAAGGGGTGTAGCAGACTGCAGACTGCAAGAGACTGCAAGCCGGAGGCTCTGGATTGGGTGTATTGGTGTTTGACCTGGCCCTGTGGCTACCTTTCCCTCTGTTTGGGCAATCTCTTCGGCACGGGGCACCTGTTCTGAAGGTGCTCCGAAGGTGCTCCGAGGTACTAGGTGCTATTGGTTGTCAGTAATATATAAATATAAATACGTGAGATGATTGCACCACTGTACCATTGCACTCTGGGAGCCTGGTGCTTGGTGCATATTCAGTCATCTGTGCCACGGGCTCCACTGTGGCTTTATCAACCGTTGACCAACTATTGTCCAACGCCATGGAGCAATGAAAAGTATGGAAGTAAATGCCGCTTTTGGATTGCTGCATCAATGACACGTTTTCTGGGTGAGCACTTTGTTATATTCCAATATAACTCCTTATATTTCCCTTGTTTCCCCTGTTTCCCACAATACTGCTGCTCCCTGGGCCTGTGTCCGAGGCCTTGCTTCCTCCTTACCGTTTCGCATTCCTGCCCCACTGTGTCCTGGCCTTACTACTACGGCTCGTTTATTGGGCACCGATTGAGTCGGGCTATGTAAAACAAGGGCAGAATACAGCTTACAGAAATCAGTTGAAGTACAGTGAAAGTACAGTGAGTGGTGGGCTGCTGTAAACTGTTATATCAGGGGGTTCCTGTGTGTAGCTGTTATAGTGTGGGATAACAGACTACAGAGCTGTATAGTATAGGCAGTGTGCTCACATTGAAAAAATAACAACAAGAGACGATCTGATGATGAAAACTAGATCAGCAAAAACCTTGGCCCAGAAGAAGCAAATTACAAGCAGCAGAACCCAAAGGAAAGTAAGGCACCCCTAAGAGGGCATGACCAAGGGGCCCCGTATTGGGGGAGGTGCAAGTCCAATTACTTTGAATACGTCGATCCTTCAAGGTAGACACAGTGGTGTCAGAGCAAAGAAGATAAATGTGGAAAGGAGTTCTGCCCGTGATACACTACTAAAACCAGATCAAGAGACACATCAAGAAAGTTATCATACGATTTAATGGTTTCAACGGTTTCGCCAGCTTTGAAACAGCAGTCAATCAAGGAATGCTTTGGGAGAAAAGAGAATACGGCCGGTTTAGACCCTAGAGACAATGTCAAAGCGAGAAATGAGATTGGCATGATCAAATCCAAGGTACAAGTTGCTCCTCCACCGACGATTCGAGCCAAGGAAACCTCATTACCTACACAATCCACACCCGTCGTACAGAGCACCCAAGGAGGCGATAACAGTAGAGGAGATCTTTCGATTACATCAGAAAGTTCGCTCCTGTCTTCCTTGCTCAGAGTGGTGGAAAAGGAGAATGGGAAATCAATGATACATGATAAAATAGATGTAGCAAGCAATGTAGGAAGTAATGAAGCAAACTCGGAAACGCATTCAAAATACGGACATGAAGATCCAAATATATCAGGGGATGAGAATACTATCGATGATTCAGAATCCGAGCAAGTTGAAGTCTCATACGATTCATTTAATGCTTCAATGTCGCCCGGTCAACTGCTGGAGCTGGATTATTTAGTTATTTCACTAAACTCAAAATCGAACTTTAACTCAATTACATCGAGTGCACAGTATAATACCACACAAAATGTCTCAGGTGCAAGACGGTGTAGTAAACAAGATCAGGATCTGGAAACAAAAAGACGGGAAATGGAAAAAAATGAAGGCAAATCAACAGGAGATGAAGATACGCCTCCAAAATTCCCGGTACAGTCCGCAATGGGGGTAATAAGTAGTACACTGTCACAAATGTTGGATATTTTAACAACACAATCAAACTTATTGACAGAACAGGTCGACTATCTTAAACAAATTGCAGCAGAAATGGTATCAATAAAGGCAAATTCTGCAACATTGTCATTGATAAAACAGGACATGAGCGAATTAACTAAAGCCTTAAAACATTTGGAGCGTATGGATGATATTGTCGACCTACTACAATTATTACCAAGAAAAATCGGGAACTGCGGTTTGAATTGTATTAATAAAAATGCACTTCCTGGTATTGGAGAGAAGATTACGGAAATGAACAATGAAATAAGCAATGTAATTCAAGACAGCTTCGAACATAGAAAAGATGTTGTGACTATAGTAGCAGAGGCAAAAACAAACAAGATAAACATCTGTAGTGGAATACAAGTTGATGGACATCAAGAGGGTTTCGCTCCATATTTGAGTAAGAGGCGACTTAAAAAATTAAGAAAACTCAAGAGAAAGAATTACATCAAACAAACACTCCCTGATGCTCTAGTCCCAAAGGAAAGTGATAACTTCCCAATATCCAATAAGTCAACAAAAAAGGCAAAAGAATATAATGATAATAGCATTGATGGGATTCATAAGTCTGATGTAAATAGGCCAAGTCGTGAAGAATCATTTCTTTTAGTAAATCAAGATAAAGTTACAATATCAGAAGACAAAACATCAGAACAGGAGCAGAAAATCGCACCAAGAGTGGTAAATAAGGCTGTATCAACGTCACTTAATTCACCTAAAATCAAGGCACCAACAAATGCTTGCCTTGTAACAACAGTACCACAACCAAGGTATAGTGAAGTAGTACAGCATGAAATACAAAATACTAGTACATCTATGGTCAACGCAAATATTCAAAATGAGGATAGAATTGCGCCTTGCCCAAGCAACAACTAAGTTCTATTGAAAAAGATTATGGATGGCATATTAGGGATAACTGAAAAGTTAGAAGACAGGGATTTAAGACGTCCAGCAAATACAATGAGACTAGGGAAAACTGAGGAAGTGAAAAATTGCTCAGAGTCGGAAAATGCACAAAATGACGGTCCTCTGGGTATTCAACAGAAAAATAGGGGCGAAACCCTAAGAGCAAATAAAGGGAAGTTAATTCAAGAGAACAAACAATTATATAAAGAATGTTCATTTAGTGACGAAAATTGTATAATTAACTTTATACCTGTATATAAATCCGAAGGCCTCCACGACATACTAAATCGGCAAAATATACTAAAGTTATTAAATTGCTTTGAAAGTCTGTAAGAACTTAACTCAAAATCACTTGTTGCTGTCCGCTTTATCTCAGATAATAAAGTTAAATCTGCTTACGAAATCACTAGAACAACATGGGCATCCCAGATTGTGGCTGCATGGATTCTGGATATAAAAGAATTTTTAACCAATTGGGGAATTACAATCAGACAGCCGGAGAAATGTAAGTAACCACATAATCTGAGAACAGCCAATAGGCAAGCAGAATATGAAAAATTGCCACTAAGTACCAGACCATCGTATAAAGGTGCTGAAGATAACATTACATTTGAAACTGGGAGAATGGTTCCGGAACCATTTTCCTTCCTGAACAACACTTTTCCCAGTTTCCTGTACTCCGGCGCATCCGCCGTTGTCGTCCTGGACTACTGACCTGGCACGCCTAATTCTATATTCCCCCTGTGCTACTTAGCACTTGGTCAATTTCGTCGCCACAGACTGCATCGACTTTTCTGAAGGTCAATAGTCCTCATTGGCTTATCCGCCGCCCGGCGATATCCGTCTTCCTTTCCTTACATTTGGCAGTAGTCCACCTACCGTGGTTCGCACTGCTCTTCATTGCCGTTTTGGACTCTTGAACGGTCACTTGAATCCACCTTGTTGGCACCGCCTTTCAGCCCTGAAGAGTCACAGGTTACTACCCTTTGTGACGAAACACGTGTCGGCTGGTTGCTTTTGTTT
Organism: Calotriton arnoldi; assembly: GCA_963921515.1. Taxonomy (NCBI): domain Eukaryota; kingdom Metazoa; phylum Chordata; class Amphibia; order Caudata; family Salamandridae; genus Calotriton; species Calotriton arnoldi. The sequence goes on from CAWUFW010001317.1 coordinate 2,333,849, forward strand.
TGGCTGGTTGCTTATGCTCTGTTACTATATTAAACACCTATGATTATCATTCTGGTGTAGACCCTCTACATTTCTGCAGTATGAGACATTTCTCCTGATATTATATCCTCATTACGTGTGCCCGGGACTGTACCTAATAGTGGCAGATTGACCGCTGTGAATGGGCAAAGACTTATTTGGAACAATATGCTAAAAGTGAATGCATCCAATCTTGAAGAAATCATGACATCGAGTACCGAAAAAGATATTGTACTACCAAAGTCTGGGGATGGCTGTTTAGATGCCTGGCAATCTATACTAAAAAATATATTATCTTGTCTTGTGGCAAGCATACAGGAGTTGCGACCAAACATTAACGCACCGAAGACTTCAGAATTAATTGAATCTAAGAGAATTTATCGCAAGAAGATGCGACATATCTTAAAACTCCCGATATCTAATGAGCGTAACTTGAGAATACAAGATATAAAGAAAGAATTCAAGAACAGGAATTTACAGATAAAGCGGGATAGTGTGAATAATGCCTATGCAAAATGATATCATGCTATATCAACTAGGAATGAACAAGCATACTGGTCCCTGGTGGGACATGGCACAAATTCATATAAACAGCCAGACGACCTATTTATCCCAAGCAATAAGTGGGAAAATTACATCAAAGTTCTATATAAATCAATTGTAACCTGTAATTATACGTTATCAAAAGTTGATGGAACATTTGCAGATATAACAGAAAAAGAAATAGTTGAACTAATAATGAGCGCACGCTCATCCAAGGCAGCAGGACCAAATGGTATCCCTATAGACTTGATAAAGTTAAACATAACCTTTTGGAGTGCAATGCTAAAACAGCTGTTTTCGCAGGTAATCAAATATGGAAGGATACCACCTTCCTGGAAAGGAGCGATTGTCCATCCAATTTATAAACGCGGCCCAAAAGATGATCCGTCCAGCTACAGATAAATAGCATTGTTGGACTTTGAAGGGAAATTGTTTGCAAAACATCTTCAAAATAAATTAAGGTCATGGGCAGAGGAGAAGTCATTAATATCAATAACACAAACCGGATTTCGCTCAGGGTGTTCGACACTCGATAACATCATTTCATTGGCCCTGGTAGGAAAAAAAGCAAGCATACGGAAAATAAAGCTATACGCCTGTTTTGTGGATTATTCCACAGAGTTTGATAAGGTTAACCGACAAAGGCTGTGGAGTAAATTAACAGCATGGGAAATTGGTCCGAATCTTTTGAATTTTATTATTGGCCTGCATTTGGAAACCTGGCCTCAGGTGAAATTGGCTCATGACAATACACTATCGCCAAAAATGGATACCATAAATGGTCTTAAGCAAGGTTGTGTCCTTGCACCACTGTTATTTTCTCTCTATATTGCAGACATAGATTTGGCACTAAGTTCCGATATGGGTGTGGCACCTAAACTAGGAGGCAAAAAAATACCATACCTAGCATATGCGGATGACATAGTAATCTTGTCCCTAACTCCAAAAAGACTCCAGGACCAACTGAATCAACTACATACCTATAATACAGTAGACAGTTTGATAGCCAATTTGTCAAAAACAAAAATTGTGACGTTTGGACAGTCTATAAAACCTAAAAAGTGGACACTAGGAGAAAATTTAATTGAGGTAGTGGAACAATATAACTATCTCGGAGTAATCTTCGACAATAAGTTATCATGGTCAAGCCAAAAGGTCAGTAAAAATGCAAAATCAACAGCTATTACTAAATCAATTTCGAGATTCATGAAAATGTTTGGAGGAAATGCTATTAATCCATCACTTAAAGCATTACAAATGAAAATGATTCCGTACTTATTATATGCATCTCCAGTAATGAATAAAAAAGTCATTCTTGAACTTGAGAAGTGCTTTATGAAATGTGTACGTACCATACTTCCTCTACGACAGGCAACTCCACCTTGTATCATAAGATTGGAATTCGGTCTAAAATCTCTGGAACTGTTGCATAAGAGAAGTTGTGTGAACTACATTATTGATTGTGCCAAGGCTGATCCATGCACATTGAAACACCTAATATTTGAAGAGCTCCGGAGCAAAATAGTCAGAGATTTACAATTATATAGTATAATGATGGAAATAGGATCTTATGATCTGCCTGATAAACAGGAGATGGGGCGAGTGACCAGAGTTGTGCGGAAAAATCTAATACGTAATACGCTAACTACAAAGCAGTGGAATTCAGATCTTCTACAAGCTGGGAAACATAAACATATGGACCTAGTAATCAATACATATACCATACAGGCTCAAGAATACTTGGGATGGAATCTACCCAGTTACATAAAATGGAAATACTTAAGGTTTAGACAAATTTATATACCGATTGGGGAGTTTGAAGGGACTTGGAACCAGGCACTTAAAGGTATACAAGCATGTCGGCTTTGTGGAACTGGTAAGGAAACTCTTGAACATTTAATATGCATCTGCCCAAAGCTGTTGCCCATACGGAGGACATATCTACGCCCCTTGTTTAATAGTGCTAAAATAAGAACAACTGCAGAGGCCGTACGATACAGTTTCAGGCTCAAAGAGGACAGTGCAATAATAAGGACGGTACTGTTCTTAGAGCATGCCTATAAAGCATTATTGTTTAGACGGCTTTTTATATATATATATATATATATATATATATATATATATATATATATATATATATACGTGTAAATAAGGTAATATGATATGTGTATGTCCTATTCATAGTAAGTTTTAATTAATGACACTCTTTTATCTTCTAAATGCTCGCATTTTTTATTGTAATCAAGTAATTAATACAATAAAGTATTTTATTACACAGTTGGTGATTAATAGTTATTATTCCCTTCTTAGGCATCAGGATCAATAAAAGATAGGTATGAAGCATACAAAGCAATCTAAAAATGTTTTGAAACATACCTTCTTAACACGTTTTAAAATTAACTATATCTTCACAGACTGGTACACCGCAACCAATACCAGTTTACTCCATTCATCTGTCCTACAGTTTATTGACCACTGCTGAAAAACACGTGACCACTTTTGCTAAAAAAAAGAAACATTATCACAGGTCATATAGAAATCAATAGCACCATAACAGGTTTTAATTTTCTTTTTAACAGAAACTGGCCAAAACCAGTATCTTCCGTCGTGGTATATTAGTTTCCTAATACATAATATGTTTAACTAAAATTTTGTTACATGTGAACATGGTCAGCAACTTTGCTCTTTGTCATAGAAAATGCTCCAATGCTGTCTAAATTCACCTAGAGGAAATAGATCAAACCTCTGATAAATTACCTAATCATTGTACGACCAACTGTTTTCTCAAAAATACCCCAATTTCAGTCTAACGTCATAAGAGGGAAAAAAGACAGAGATCTATATTTTTGAATAATCCTCAAAGACCAAAAGCTTTCATTTTATTGTCAATTGATTTTCCTGTGCCTATTTGAAAGAGAATTGATTTTGAAGGCTTTGGCATGCCTCACCACGGTGTTGTTCTTTTTCCCGGTGTCCACCGCTTGGTTACAGGAACCTGTTCTTGCTTTGAGGAAACAATGGACAATTAGCGAGCAATTTACTATTTTATAGCGTAATGCAGCACAACAACTTTCGTTGCTGCACTGTTGCTCTTTCAGGCTGCCTAGCACCATGCACAGGCCTTAGCACCGTAGAGCAAATGGGTGTGTGTGATATCTAGTATTGGTTTTGTTCTGAAAGGATACCCTTCCAATACAAAATACTATGCATACACATACTTTAAAACGTTTCCCACATTGTGTGTACATTGCAGCACACATGCAGTGTGGGAAAAGTTAGTAGAAATAAAAAAAAAACTTCTTGTAAGCGCCTGCCTTGAGAAGGTGTTATTTTCTGATACAAAGCCCTCTATATCATTGTTTGTAGTTAGGACCTTGAGTCAAAAACCATGGGTGGCAGCCTGGAAATGCCTATTTACCGCCCATAGGATGCCCCCCTCATGCAAAATAATGCAAAGCAGCACAAAATGCTATTTACTTGACTTTTAATGGCACTTTTTAGCACACAAAAAATTGTGCTGGAAAGTAAATACTTTATCAACACGTTGCAAAGGTTTGCATCAATTTTTGTGAGTTTGCACCAGGACAAAGTTTTGATACATTTTTTCTCTCAATATGGTGAGCTATTCTATGTTTTCCCGGCATCATCTCACTAAATATAAGTTACCAAGTTATGGCGAAGTTAACGTCTCACTGTGTTGCCCTTTCTCTATCCTGTCTCCAGCCAACCCCACTTTGTCTTCTCACTTCCTTCCTCGCTTTCAGAAAGTGGGGTCAGAGAGTCACCTTGGTGTCCCCAGGGTCCTGCTGCCCACTGCCTGGTGCGCCTCATCTCATAGACATACCACTCGTTAATTCAGGAATTAGATCAGATTGGATTTAAGCTTCATAACCTCTCCTACTCATGTACCACCAAAAGTCATCGGAGCACCCGTCATTCAATAACAGAGCTTCAGATAAGTGGCTCTAACTACTTAATCCTGACAAAACAGCCCAATGCTAGTCTCACTTATGCTTAACATGTGGCAGACTGAAGCCCAAAATGTTTTTCTAAATAGTTAGCATTCCACCCTGTTCAACTTACAGCTTAGTTTCCTGGGAAAATATGAAAGTCGTAACTTAAAGAGAGCAAGACTTGTGTTTTAATTATCCTCATTACGGCTGATGGATACTGCGATTTGGAATACATTTTACGGAGTCAAAACATTAGTGATGTGCTTTTATTTTTAGGCCTAGAAATATGGTATCTCCAGAGGAGAATCATCAGATGGAATTCCTGCCAATACTGGCAAAGTATGATGAATGAAATTCCAGCGGTGGATTTCTCTCCTTTTTTAAATCTTTCTCCACATTTCTGTATTTTCTTTTATAATTCAACTCTAAATAAGACCCTAAACTCCTCCCGTTACCTCCAGTAGTGTTAACCTATCTTGATAAACCAACCAAATAACCAGAACAATTTGTCCAAGTCAGCCCCACATATTCTCATAGAGAGTTTCTTCACCACATTGACTAGTCATCATTAATTCGACACATAGGCTGGATCGTGTCCTACATTTTACAAGCATCTTATCCGCCTTCATTATAATTAGGGCTCCCGGTTTTATGGTATTTATTTTTTGGACATTTCCGTCTGTATTTATCCATATTTATTTTTTGCTAATTTTATCTGTATTTATCCATATTTATTTTGGGTTTTGTGGGAAAATTAAGCTGAAATTAGTATATTTACACATTTATTTAACCGGTAAATATGCACTCATGCTTGAATGCCTACTAGGTTTCAATGTTGTAAACCCCACAGAAGATAAATCAATGCACTTATAAGAAAATATGCATATTTCAGTATCAACCTTGTGCATATCTACTGCTGTTAAGGCCTCTTACTAAAATTCCTTTCTTTTTAGGCCCCTTACCTACCAATCCACACAGCTATTGGCCTGGCAGTCATGGCAGACAGTATTTAGAATTACTCAAAAAGCAACCCAATTTCCGTTTTTATCCACATTTAAAAATAAATACAGACAAGAAAATAAATGTTTTCTGTCTGTATTTATCTGTAAAAATCAGTAAAAACGGAAAACAGGGAGCCTTAATTATAATTACATTGTTTGATTATAAGCAAATGTTACACGAATAAACACTAAGGGGCTTATTACGATGTTGGGTGGAAGCACCGCGGACGGTCCCTCCGCTTGCTGCCTCCGACTGCACACATTGTAGGTAATGCATCGGTCGGACCGCAGCAGCAGATGGTGGTTGGACCCAATATCTCATGTACGTTCCTGTTTGATACTATTTTTATTGCATTATTTTCCTTACATCATAAAGCTATGTCTAAAATATTTATTTTCCTGTTACAATGTAAGGACACATTGCTGTGCATGATTTATTTGATATTTTTATATAGCACTCTGCTAATGTCTACAATATAACACTAGTCCATATGGACATAAAAAGTGAACAATTTCCCAGTTCTGGTAATGTTGTATAAAATTATTTTAATTCATTGATCTACTCCTTTGACTTTTTTTTATTTCTTCGGTGTCTGAATTGTGTTATTTGCTTATATATACACCACTTAAGTCACTTTTGAACATAGATCTAGGTCTACCAAAATCCCCCAAATGGTTATCATAAGAATCTAGGGGCATATTAGCAAGACCGGCGATAAAATTATCGCCGTTTTAGCGGCAGGAAACTGCCGTTAAAGCGGCGATAATGGGCTTGCTAATATGCGCTATAGAATTCCAATAGAAGCCCAGGTTAGATGTGCAGGACATCTAACCTGGGCTTCTATTGGAATTCTATAACGCATATTAGCAAGCCCATTATCGCCGTTTTCGCGGCAGTTTCCTGCCGCTAAAACGGCGATAATTTTAACGTGGGTCTTGCTAATATGCCCCTAGTGTTCTCTCTTTAGCCATACTTTTTCTGTGCTTAATTTGGCAATTGTTTGCAATATGGTGGACATACTCAAAACAACATAACACAATTAAGGCATAATAGGGCACAGTACAAGTGTCAAAAAGTGAACACACAAACCACAATAGAGCACATCACATTGCAACAATGCAACATAAAAGCATACTAGTACAAAAATCAAAAGAACAATTTATCACCACACCAAACTGGCACAGATCAAAAATGCACAAGCATTCTTGTCACATATTACCACCACCGGAAATGTGCTTTCGTAATACAGTGGTATAGGCCCATCATGATACGGTCCCCTATATGGTCCTGATGTTGCGGCTGTCTCATTTTGGGCTTTAACTTGTTTTCGTGGCCATAGTACTGCTTGTTTCCTGTGTTTATAGACCACATCTTGTAAAAATTTGAATTTCAAATAGACCATGGTTCTTACAGCTCTTTTTCCAGTCGTGTTTGCTTACATCACTTCTTAGATCTTCCGTTTTTGTCCTAGATTGTCATTTAGGCTGCCTGTTTGTGAAGAACATTTTCATTTGAAAGCGCGTTCCGGCGTGAATCTATCCACTCCGCGTCTAAAAGTTATATTCACTTTGTGCAATATATAAGTGGCTGAGCCCCTCTGTATTGCTGTCAATGTCGGTTGCCAAGCTGCCGGTATTTAGAGATAAAAGGGGTCTGCATGATCTGAGGTTTAAAATTTCTTAACCTTGTCAGTTGTTTTTCTTCTAATAACTATACCACTTAGCTTAATTGCTCCATGAAAGTCAAGTCTTGCTGTAAAGTTCAAACAGTCAACTGGCTACTTTAAGTTTCACAATAATTAGTAAAAAAAAAAAAAACAACTGTGCGGAATGTATAACATAAGGTATTCTTGTTAACAATAAGAAGCCCATTTGCATTAGCCAGAGGTATGTATTTCACGCAAGATGACAGATTTCAGCCACAATGCACCATTTAATAAATAACAAAGAGAAATAGACTCGCCAGAGAAAACTTGTCACTCACTCTTGGGTTTGCACTTGGCAGCCCAGAAATGTTAAAGGTTTAAATGAAAATCCCGTCACAGTGGCCCTTGTCGACTGACCTTATCACGCCATGAAATAAAGCAATCAACGGGGATGTCGAAGGGTCCTAAATATCACCAGCGGGGATGTGTCAGCAAATGTTACGAACATGGGACTGTGTCTTTCGAGGCAGAAGTGAGCACACATGATGTTCTGATCAACTTCTGGAGTTCGATGAGAAAAACTCTCCTGAACCAAGTATGTTTTTCCAAACCGTCATATATGTGACATGTACTAGACCCATAAGGAGCACAAATGCCTTTTTTTAGGAAATTGGAAAACCTTAATCGCTGTAGATTTGGGCGTGTCACCTATAAGGAAGTCCCAGAATGCAAGCAGATTTTTTGGGTGGTTTATTTTGAGCTAATGTGGGGTGAGTGGATTGTGATGGATTAAGTGGCATAGCATGTCACACATCATAAAACCAATCCAGCCTTTATGCATCAATCTCACTACGGACTTATACTGTCTAGAGAGCAAGCAAAGAAGGCCTAAATGACTGAATAAAGACTGAGGGCCTTATTTATGAAAAGTGACGCATTGCTGGGCAAAAACAGCGATGCGTCACTTTTCATAGCGCCATCCTTACGAGACCATGGATGCGCCTTCCATGGCCAAGGATTTACTGATACGTCAGGAATTCTGACGTATCTGGTGGTCCAAAAATGACGCATTGCTGGAGTGTGTCAGAAAACTGACGCAACTTCAGCAATGTGTCATGGTCCACGGGCGAGCCCCATGTGAAAAGACATGCGTCAATCCTTACGCCTGCTTCAAGCAAGCATAAGGATTTTGACGCAGTCGTCGTAGAAGTGGCGTAGTGAAATGACAGGTATCGGTCCCGAAATCCTGAGCGACTTGTGCGCCTTCTACGCACCTTCTCGAGCACTTCGCTCGGCGAATCTGCTTCTTGCAAAAATTCCACGCATACGGAGGACCAGATCTGGCGGCCGCTCCTTTAGGCGACTGGCCCCCGCCCTATGGAACTCGCTCCCCCTACATATCCGCAGCATCTCTGATCACCAGGTCTTCAGACGGCTTGTGAAAACCTGGCTTTTCTCTCAACGTTAACTCCTCGCCTGATCCCCACCCTGTCTTGCTTCAGCGCTGGGACGCCTCATTACCGAGGCAGCCATGCGCTCTACAAGTATTTTAATCTAATAAATTTCACTGCGCCACTTCTACGAGGCTTTTTTACGGGGGAACACCCACCATGCATGCATTATACTTGACGCAGGTATAATGTAGCGCAGGCCTTTACAAAGTGACACATCTGCTTAGATGCGTCACTTTGTAAATTGGGGAGAGGACGTGGTCTCACGGCTAGACTGCCGACTTTGGAGGTGGGAAACCAAGGTTCGAGCCTCGGGTCGACTCCACATCCTGTGATTCTGAGCAAATCACTTAATCTCCCTGTGCCAACTAAAAATGAATGTGTCCTTGTGTAACGTAACTGGTGCTCATGTAAAGCGCTCCAATACCTTCGGGTCGAGTTCGCGCTATATAAATCTGCAAAAAAAACAATAGGGTGCAGTGTGGCGCATTGATTACGCTGCTGCGGCGTCACAAAAATGTGGTGCAACGGCGGCGCAAGCCCTTCATAAATAAGGGCCTGAACAACCACAACAACCCCTGTTTCTGCCAATCTCAGCCTCCAGCCATAAACTGGTGCAATTTGGTAAAATACCACGAGATTTTTAAGCACGCATTCATATATTGTTGCATTGCTGATTACTGGTATCACTGCTCCATAAGTATTATGAAGATTAGTTACAAATTGTGTACCTAAATGCACAGTAACCAGTTGAATTGGTTAGTGCTGTATCATTTTACAGGAGGTTAGCCCTTAAAAAATTCTAAAAAATTTGCAGCACATGGTATATTTTAAAGCCCATTGAATTACCTTAATCCTAACGGCCCAACCTTAATGAGATTTAAAGACACCATTGAACTGGGGTTTTATGGAATTACTTTTTCTCTGAAAATGATTGACATATTGGGCCTGAATACGAGTGAGTTGGTTAATTCCGACCTGAGCGTAAACACCTGATAATGCATGGATCGGAATTATGACTTTGGCTGTATTTAACGCATCCAATAATTATCGGATGTGTTAAAAACCTTAACTGTTGTTAAATATTGGCAGGTCAAACCTGCTACAATTTAACGGGGAAATTGTACAATATCTACCATACCATGCAGATTTTTGTGCATTAAAAACACCAGACTCTGCATGTTTTTCCCCACAAACTTGTCATAGGTGCTATTTATCGCACACAAAAAATAACATATATCATGGGATTGTTATTTATCATGTGCGATGAATAACATCTAAACTAGTAGTCAGGCCAATAGTGTGTTTGAACGTTCAACAGACAGGGTGATAAATAAATAGAATTGATATAAATTTGCCTATAGAACCTTGGTATTTTTCTTCTGCACTGTAAATGTAAATAATTTACTCTGAGAAATCTCCAAAGAAAGGGAGAGCTTACTAGTAGTCTAATTGAGACTTCATGGAATGAGGCACTTGTAAGAGCCATCATTCATGATTGCATTTTAACAAGTGCTTCTCACCAGGCCTGGTATTTTTTTTTTTAGACAGCAGCAACACTTCTTAGCAGTGCTAGCACGCTTTTAGGGGCCTATTCACAAAGGTAAATGTACACTTGTATTTTTACTCACCTGCATATTTACTCCCCCACCTAGGTGTAATTATGCACTTTTTTGCTATTCGCCATTTCTGAGTCTACATTTACACCTAGGTATAGACTTGCATGCTTCCACCCCATCAAATTCGGCAGTGAAGCCTTCTACAATAGTATTTGATGGTGTAAAGTTGCTACTAGTAACTGATAGTGGCAGCTGTTGACATTTGAAAGTGGTGAGGCGTAATAAAAGTTGGGTATGACTTTTATGTAGCCAGCAAGCTCAATGGACAAATGTGGGGTCATGCTGCTCATCCTCCTGAGAAAAAAATCGAAAACAATGGCAAATGGTGCATTTTGAAGCAAATGAATTTAGTGAGAAAGCAAGGTTTATAAAGCAGTGGGAACGTACAGTCTGGAAATATTGAACATATTAAAAACTGCCCCATATTTTACTGCATTAATATGTTTAACAGCTACTGTAATGTGCAAATTGTACAGTGTGAAAACTTCAGCTCTTTAAAAGTGTGTGTGTGTGTGCCCAATGTCTTGCACTGCATGCAGCATCAACTTTGAAAGAATATTCTCTAATTGGCTGCAATCAGTCATATAGAAATATGTGCAGATAGGTCTTGAAGTGGGATGAATAAAGTGGGGTCTCTCTCAAAGGGAACATTTAAAATAAATTCCTGTGATTATCTTAGTGTGCCACCCGATTGGTATTTTGGTTTCTCTCTGAGATTTTATTGCATCCAGATAGATAACACAACAACTGACATTCACCTAAAACCTCCCAGTATAATAAGCTTTGTCAATGGTTGTTAGCTGTTTAAGATAATTGAGAAGCAACAATGATTTGTTATAAATAATTAACACTGGAAATGTTTCAATTCTGAAATTGTGAGACTGTGAATTAAATAATATTAAGGCCTGTGGAAGGAGTCTTGGCCTTCAGTTATGTATGCTTTATGTTAGATATGTATGCCCTTTTTCCCTACACATCTCATCCATCTGCACATCTTCAACCTCATCTTTTTCCTCTTCAGCACCCTCTTTATACTGCCCCCGAATGTACTTTCTCGCATCGCCCTCATTTCACCACCCCTAAATACATAATGCACTCACTCACATTTAAGCACTTTATTTTCTTTGACTTTTTCCTTGTAAATATTTTGACATCTGTGTACCCCCTTCACACACATTTACACATAATCTAAATTGCAACTGGAATACATGACCATTGTTATGCGTGCTCTGCAGAGAGGCCAACCCATTGACATGCATTTTGCTTTGCCTACAGCCTTAGTGCCAGATAGTAACTTTTGAATTGCAGTTTGTGAGCAGTTATTGTATTACTAATTTGTGTTTTTTATATTAGCATGTCCCTCCCCAAACTCCTCCTTACATTTCCCAAAAATCCTCACATTAAGGGCCTCATTACGATGTGACCTGGAAAACCTCCAACACAGGTTGGAGGCTTTCCGAGTCACATCATGGGTTTCACTTTTGACCGCCGCATTACAATGCAGACAGTCGAAAATGAAACCAGACGGTCATTCCGGCTGGATTCCGACGGGCTCAAGTTGCCAGTCAGCCAGTCGTACGCCTCACCGTAATCCCTATGGATGGCGTTTCCGCCATCAGGATTATGATGTCGGTCTCTGAAGGCTTTCCATGTTGGGCTTTTTGACATGGAAAGCATGTCAGAAAGTGACTTTGTGGGCCCCTAGCAGGGCCCCCTTCTGCCTGCTGCCTCCGGTTGGGGCCTATTAATCCCTGAACCGTGTGGCAGGCATCTTGAGGTTATGTTATGTTACTGAGTATTTTATATAGTGCACGACTCGTCCCCAAAAGGGCATCTCGGCGCTGAGATATTAGAGAGGTTTTAAGCTGTTTTTTAAAGCCTACAAAGTCAGTACAGACTCTGATGACAAAAGGGAGAGAATTCCAGTGGTGTGGGACGAGATAGGTAAAGGCTTGTCCTCAGAATTTGGATGTGCGAAAACGTCTAGGTGCCTGCCACGCGGTGCAGGGATGAACAGATTCTCCCATTTCTCTATGGGAGCTTGTGCTACAGCTGGTTTACGGCCGCAGCACAAGCTCCCCTAGAGAAATGAGAGTATGCGACCGCACCATGTGCGGAAGCACTGTAATTCTGCGGTCGGGACAGTCGACCGGAGGTCAGTCAGTCCTGATTCGGCAATGGTGTTGGGCAGACGTGAGTCCGCCCGACATCGTAATAAGGCCCTTAGTAGTAAATATTTCCCATTTTCCAACCACTTCCCTTGTTCCCTTCCACATTTACTACATAAATGTTACCAACTTGTGGGGAGATCTCCACCACTCTGGCAGAGAACTCCGCACAGAAAAGATAGGCGAGGTGAAAGCAGTGGTTTTCGGCAATAGTTTTGTGAGTAGTATTTTGTAGTACATGAACAGTACTTCTGTAGTCCCACTTTATGTACTATAAATGCAGTTTGAGAATCAACCCCATTTATCTGTCATCCTCTGTCTTTATATTCTCTTTTCCTTTGTCTATTGCCCCTTTGTGACTCCCTTCATTTGCTATTTCCATTTCTAGTCAATATCTTCTCTTTCTAGATCTTAGCTCTCTCTTCCTCTCACACCTTACTTCTCTCTATCTCTCTTGCTCCTCATTTGGTATTCTCTTCTTCTCCCCTCTCTCTCTCAAAAACACATACACACACATAACTTCCTATCTAAGGGGCTCATTACGATGACGGACGGAAGGCCATCCGTGCTGGTGGCGGTGGCAGAAAACCGTCATGTCTTCCACCCCAGGTGCGGTCATTGCGACCAACAAATCACAATGGACCCACAGAGGCCATTTCCTGTCCGCCGCTGTCTGTCAGGTTCCGCACGTTTTCTGCGTACGCAAGGGTGGCGGACGGAGCCAACAGGGCAGGACCGGCGTGCGGAAACACGTTCCGTCTGCCTACCAGATCACGATGTTGCAAACAGCCCTTCCCACCGTCGCGTAAAAACCACCATGTTGTGGATGGCGGAAATACAACATCGGAGAGGAAGAGCTGACACAGTATCCATCTAAACCCCCGGACCCGCCATGGATCCTGTGCCACAGGCCTTCCCGCTGCACTACCGGCTGCACATCCGGCAGACAAGACGCCGCCGGGCTCAACAGCAGAGGTACGTAACAAACATCTCCACACATGCAACCCCTGAACAACTACAACTCCCAGCAAGCGTGGCGGCACAGCGAAAAATGTGGCAACCCACCAAATGCAAAGTGCGCGGCCCACCCAATCCCCATGAGTGACCCTCGGTGCTCCCGGAGGCAATTGGGGCCAATGACGGGCCTCGCAGTTGCAGAGCGCGCACACCGCAACATCGAAACATGTACGCCGAAGGCACCCATTGGCTGATGGCTCTTCCGCATTGTGTGTGCCACACTCTGGTGGGCCGGAAGCTGCGACCGCAACCATGCAAAATTCAAGTGGGGCCAATGCGTGTCATCGCTGCGAATACCAGCTACCGCGCATGCGAACACATACTGCATTTGCATTGGTGCCCTGACAATTACATCACACATCACAACTCATTTGCCCAAAGTGATTGGTGCACCCCATGTGTAATGTTGTGTGCCACGAGGCCCCCATGCATATAAAGTAACCACACAGACACGTACATGTATAGGCGAACCGGCCCAGGGCACGTGCATCCTGCTCCGTTTGTTGGCAGGGTCTCATGTCCAGTGACGCCTGTGCTGGGTGGCTGTGGGGTGGGTGGTAAGCCAGCCCTCTGGGAGTGGCTGGTACACCAGAACAACTAGAACAGTGACCAGCTGGTCACTACACTGTGAAGGGATGAGAGAGTGTGACCCGTGAGCCAAGTCTTCAAACACATGGAATGTCCAAGGAAAGGAGAGTGAAATTACATACATAGCCATGCGTTGTGGCCAGATGAACTTAAATGAGGGAAGGAGTCAAAAAGGACAAAGGTCTCCCGCACTGTACCAATGTTGTGTAATGAAACATCCAACCTTGAATATCCCATGACATCGGACTGGCGTCTCCTGGCCAGGGGTCGTCTTGTGAAGGGTCAGTGGCGTAGGCAGACAATCAGAGGTGTCCATTATCTGCAAATCAGATATATGTGCAATCCCTAGCACTTCCAACACACGTACTGGTGTGGCGTGCAGTCTGCCTAGCTGCCACTGCCTGTAGATGTCACCACACACGTCCCGAGTCAGTACTTCTCCAGACCAAACGCCCTCAAAAGTTCCTGCCCACCAGTATGGACGACATGTGATTACCACACCTTGCAATCCCCATTGGCTTTCGTGACATTCACTGTAGACTGATGTACTCACATACTTGCATGACTGATTGTCTCTGTACAATGTGTGCGTGATGTAAAGTGCTGTCACACCCTACACCCATATCAGTAGCGCCATACAACAAATGAAATGCACATGAGTGAGTGGCCATGGAGAGATGAGGGGCGCTGGATGAGGGTGGCAGAGAGGGAATCCGAGGAGGAGGGCATGAGTGAGAGCATGAGAAGTGTCACTTGCCTGATACTCCCACCTCAGGAAACCTCCCCCTCCCATCAGGAGGACCTTTTAAGGAAAAAACACACTTCTTGAGAGTTGACAATATCTAGAAAGAGAATTTGGAAGGAAAGAATGCGTCTCCCTGGCCTTTGTAAAACTGAGGAGAGATAAAGGAGGGCCCTGAAGCAGGCCTGGCGAGAGACATAAGTGACAAATCGGGCATGCAGTGGCCCACCCGAATGCCTCGTTGGACAACACAAATAAAGATTCCGTGAGCCGGCCCTGCCTGGGAGTCATTCCAAATGTTGCGGGAGCCATTGATGGTACCCACATTGCCCTCGTTCCACCACAGGCAAGTGAACACATCCATAGGAACCGCAAACACTACCACTCCATCAACGTGCAAGTGGCATGCCATGCAGATCAGATCATCTCACACGTGTGTGCACAGTATCCTGGCTCGGCACATGACTGCTACATCTTGCGTAACAGCACCATACCCCCGCTCCCAACCCACACATGCCCAGTGCCAATGACAGTGGTGAGGAAGAAGGCCTTGACCAGCGTCAACAGCTCATCGTCAACTACTTCCGTTGAATGTGATGCAACAATGAGCGACTATGACTGTGTCTGTGTGCCTTGCTGTTGTCTCACAGACTTTCACAAATGTTCCAGAGACTTCGTACACATACTGGACAATGCGCCGTATCAGAAAACACATGCATGCAGGGACTGAGCACCCCGAAGCACCCCTGCGCACAGGACACCATTGCCATACTGCCTCACTTGCTCCCCTACTCACTCTGAGGCATGCAAGCGCCTGTACACAAGCAGACAAGTTGAATGTCAAAGCATGCAACATACGTGCCACAACAGGTTGAAAATGCAGGAGTACCTAACCAGTAACCACAGTGACATATCCATTTGATATGAAGTTGGACCGCGATCCACGTGCATATCCCCCCACCCCTTGTAGGATGGAGTTGTATGGGATGTCCCTGGCCCATGGCCTTCGTCAGCAGTACCCATCCCTCTGCCTATGTATGGTGACATTTGCATCACATTTGCTGTGTCGTTCTCATCACTGGATGCATCACTCCCCAAGTGTGGGTCATCTAGCCCGCATTCCCATTTCATCCAAAGGGGATCCGTGTCCGCTTGCAGCTGTGAGACTTGGTTGGGTCGGGGTGCCAGGGCCACACCAGAACAGAATGACAAGGGACAATGTCCTCCGACCACGGACAAAATGTACAGACAGTACTCTAGGACCGCGCAGAGGACAAGCTCTGCGGACACCTCTCATGTGACAGACATATACTAAGGTACCTGCAGGGCACAGGTCCCCAAAAAAGAAGTGGGGGGACTGACCAAGTAAGACAAAATGCAAATGACCCCACAACGTTACGATGTAGCGCTAAAAAAGAAGAAAATAGTGCGTCTGTAATGATTTGTGCAAATACTGGGACAGACTAACCCATCTGACAGTCTTACACTGTCTGCATTGACACAAATGGACAGAACACAGGCAAAAGCATGCCTCCCTTAAGTACCTGTGAACAGAAGGTAAGCTGTGTGCCTATGTGTCCCTCTGTGGCATCCACATTCAAATGTAAGGTCCAAGGCGGACCCCAGTCAGCATGTACAAACAATAGGAGGCCGGATGGGCCCTTTACTTCGGCCCGGCTGGAGGTGAAAAAAGGCTCACTCGCTGCCTGCACGTTGCTGCAGGGAATGGAGAGCAGTCAACGTGCAGGTGCTGGTGAACGTGTACCGGTAACTGGAGAGTACACCGGGACAAGTTATGCATATTCCTGTGGGGACCAACGTCCTGGCAGGGGGGACGGCGTCCACCCCGTGTAAAGAGGGGGAGGACGCCGTGTACCTGTGTGTACACCCAATTCGAGCCCTGGGTACTTGCAATTCAACAACGCCATGTAATCTCTGTGCACTACATCTGCATAATGGAAGCCGGGCTCATGCCAGGCGACAATGTCCACGACGGTCAGATGACAGACTCCACTTGCTCCGGTCTGTGGTACCAAGCGAAACAGCCGGCAGAGCTCAGCCTAGTCCAAGCCAATGTCGACAGGGCCAAAGTCAGAGAGCTGGATGACAATTCCCGTCAGGAGGTGTGAAGAAAGGTAAACGAAAATTGAATTAGTCACCAACAGTTCCTGTTGCTGTTACGTATGGAATCAGTTCCAAAAGAATATCCAAATCATCCTCAGCAAAAAGGACCGCCATCCAATCCAGCAGCATGAAGGAACAGATGTGTTTCTCGCACCACGAGGTTGATAGGAGCATCCCATCGCAACTTGGGAGAGGTTCGATGTTGGCATTGCACAGGAGCCATTGCGCTAACGCACAGGCGCAGCTGTCCGCCTGCCTGACACATTGTAAGGCATCCTATAAACGTGTCTCACCGAAGTAGTCTTGCACGTGGACCAACAAAGGAGTCACCCACAGCTAATGATCCAGGTCGGCAAGGTATGTGTTTGAAAGGCACACATCCATGGCCCTCTCAAACAGACATCTCCTGCAGGAAAAGACAGGTTGCACGCAGGTGAAATACGCATAACGGAACGTTAGCCCATAACTGATGCCCAGCACAGCCAATGGGACACATCCAAAGAGAAGCTGCATGCGGGCACAGTACAGTTCCAACTGACCGGCCTCGGCCTGGACCACAGGACGGTCAGACATGGCGTGAGAGCAATCTCAGAACCAGCGCTCAGCGGTACAGCAAATGTAATGAACTGAGACCGCCAAATGCAGTGTGCAAATTGGAGCAATCACACCCGGTGGTACTCCCGGAAAAGCATGGAAGGAAGGGACAAGGCCAGAGCCCACAAGTCTGATAACAAGTGTGCAACGGCCTTCAGCATCAGACGCTATCAATAATTTGTGCGTCAGTTCAACGCGAAAATAGTGGGAGAGCCGTGTTCAGCAGTGGCTGAATAGCGCGGGACGGTCAAGACACCTTCAATTCGAAGGTTTCCGGTCTGGTGTGGGAGCGACTACTTGTCTCAACAGAGGCCCATTGTGCAAGCACACTTATTGAAGTATGCTTTCGCTGTGTGAATGTGAGGCTACAAATGACTATCCACAATCACCCATGAGGTAGTTAGCTGAACATTGCCACAAAAAGGACACGTTGTGCAACAGATCTTATATACGTGATGCCTGGACTGTGCACAAAGCTGTTGTGCTCATGCAGGACCAGCAAAGTGCGTATTGGAACTAGATTTGGCGTGTGCATGTTGTCAGGGACTGGTATTCATGTGGTTGGACATGCATAAATCGCATGTGTATGCAGTAAATCACTGTGCAACAGTACTTGAGTGTGTTGATGCGATAATGTCCACATCGTCCACATGACAGGATGTGGTGTGATGCTGGCTCCTGTGGGCACACTGCTAAGGATTTCATCGGTCTGCGCTATGTGATCTGTGACAACTACCGTCATGTCCATGTTGATGTTATTGGGGGTTGGGAGCACACTGCTGCACCTCCCAGCACAGTTTATCCATTAGCATCCTGGTAAATGCAGTTCAGTCATGATGCTTACTTCTCATGGGACTGAGGTGTTTCCCCTGAGTTGGGCAGGGAGAGGTACAGAGACCCGAGTGGATTGTGGCAGCTTCCTCAGCAGACACCGATCACAATGTATCTTACCCCTACTGATGTGGGAGGTTAACGCGACACACATGTGTCTAGGGAATCACAGAACTGACCTGCACCAACCTTGCTGACACACGACAATGGTGACACAACTAAGCATTTCAGCAGAACTGCATTTACCAGGATGCTAAGGGCCAAACGGTGTTGGGAGGTGCAGTCGTGTGCTCCAGTCTCCCTGCTGTCCATGTTGATGGTGTTTGCCAGTGTTCTATGGAAGGCATATTGTACAGTGTTGCCTAGTGGTGTGCTTTTGCGATTATTCCAGAATATGTCAACGCACTGTTAGTTCCTTATGTCTTTCCAGGTTCCTCCACTCTCTCAATGTATGTTTGCTTTTACATATTCGGATACATTGCAATGTGAGTTGACATGCTACTTTCTGTGATGTAAATGCTCTTGACACCAAGGCATACTGTTGTGAGTTGTGTTCCCTGGCCAATGTGTGACAGGTGAGAGGTGAATTTGAAGGTGATGGTACACGGATCGTTGGTGTAGGACACACAATGGTAGAGTCCAACAGTAAAACATAACACTGCCATCCTCGTGGCAATGTTGGTTCTGATTTACAACAAAGTCAATGTGCGGTGTTACAGTGGTGGCATCAGCATTTGCTCCGGGAACTGGTACGGCACGGTGCTGTTCCACATGATCGTCCAGGGGTCTTTTTGGGACGCACACTCAGCCGTTAGCCAGGGGGGGTACCTGATGCATGCTCAGAGGTGTCTGAGGATTCACTGTGGTGTGACTCACCCCTCCCTGTGGCCGCTGCTGCGGTGGTGTGACTAACATCCGGCTGGCCACGGGGGGGTGGCCAGCTATTTGGGATGCATGCATGACCCTCAGGGCACCCACAGGCTGGCCCATGTACTCAGCACTTTGTCCCAAACGATTGTCCATGGACCTCTGCAGCAGTCGGAGTTCACGCAGTTCTTTGAGGCCCTGGCCCATCTGTCCCTGGTTCTGCTGGTATGCACCAAGGACAGTTAGCACGGTGTCCAGGTCCTCTGTCTCATTGTCCTCCTGTGACTGTCCCCCAGTTGACCTCCCACCTGCCCTGAAACCATGGGCATGTGGCGTAGCCTGGCGCAGCCGCCGCACACCGTCCCCAGCATCCTCGGTGTGCCTGGTGTTGTTCGCAACTGCTGGCAAAGGGACAGTGTTGGAGGAAGCGGTGGTGATGGTGGAGGTGGCTGCCACACAGGTCGTTGCCGCAGGGGTCAGCGTTGGCGGTGCAGCTGTTGTGGCAGTCGGGAGGGGGTGTGGGTGTCAGTGAGGGACAGAGCATGGCATGCCCGGGGCACGCCGGAGGGGCCATGGAGGTCCTCCCCACATGAACAGACCAGGGACTCTGCATCCGAGGGTTCACCTTCCGAGGGGGGGCCTGGGCTCATCCATGGCACGGTCGCCTGCTGTCGCTAGCGAGTCACCTGTTGGAGTGAGGTGATATTGTCAGCATGTTCGTCACACAGCACAACTTTGATGTTCATGTTTGGCACATTTGATTTGAGATTGACATGACTTCTACCTTGGCATTACTGGGCATTCATGTCAGTATGTCATCAATCGCACATGATGTTGAGGTAGATACAGGGCTTTAAGTGGGCCGGGTCGCAACGGTGCTGGGCAGCATTAAATCTTTGAAGGGGGCCTCGGTACGGGTCTCTTTCGTGGTCTGCTTTGTGCCCTGCCATGGGCGGTCTGTTCTCCCTGCTGGAATGCATAGCCAGCAGGCACATCGATGTGCGCATAGTCACACTCCTCACTTCTCACTGGTGGAGTAGTTACGGCATTACGTCATGGCAGGTGAGCGTTGTGGGTAAGTGGAATCCTTTGTGGATTCATGTTGTCTCTGGAAATCACTCCTTTGGAGACTCATGTGCAGCAACATCGTCGTGGTGTCATCAGTGTTTAGAGTGGAAGATTTACCAATGTTAGATGCAAGCCATGGTTGCTGCTTCCTTATCTTATGCAACTGACAAACATTGCCAAGGCCAGTAGTCCGGAGTTGTAGTTGGTGTCATGTTCCTTGTTGTCTCATATATCTGGGTGCAATGGCAGTGACAGGAAAATGCTAGTGGGGTGGCCCAATATGCTGATACCAGATTGATGTCTGAGGTTTTTGGGCCACGCCCTTAATTACATTGGCCAGGCTCCTTTGAGGGACCACCCCAGTTTTTTCATCCCACTTGAAGCCCTGGGTACCTACATTGCTCGTTAGCGATGTGACATGGCTGAAGGGCAAATTTCATATGTACTGATGTTGTATTTCCGGGGACATGTCCTCTGGTACTGACTTCTTGATCATCCGATTCAGTTCATGCTTGAACATTAGTGTCTTTTCTATGTGTATCTGACTACTCTGCCGCCACTTCATGCTTTGTGTTGTGCCTTTTTGTGCTTGCCTACTGTGGTTTTGTGTGGTTTGACAGAGTATCCATGGAAGGGTGTTGTGTTGACCCGGGTTTTTCTGCTTTGAGGCAATGAGACTTGCACATTGGCTTTTTGTGGTCGCCTTCTTGTATTCTGCTTTTCAGTTGCATGTTCCTTCATCAATGACACTGTGAATCATGTGGCCTCTGGATGGATTTCTCTGTATGTGCACGGCCTAGAAAGCTATGGGGGTTTCCAGAGTTGGCTACGAAGTGCGGGATGTGGGGGTCATTTGGCTCCATGCTGTTTGTGAGGGGAGACAGAGGGCCTTGTGGGAGTTGTGGTGTTGCTGTCAGGGTTCGACATCCCCCTCCGCAGTGAGATGGCTTGCTACCTGTTGGGAGGCACTGTCGACGGTGTTAGCTGCCACATGGCTGTGGGGTGGGGAGGGTGAGCCATGCTGTTTGGGAGGGAGGCCAGGGTGCATGAACTGACCACCTACTTGTGAGGTTGAACTTATTAAGGAAATGCTGTCCTTGTGACTCATTCATATTGTAAGCGTGCATTCCACATGAGTTTGATGTGGGCGTGCGATTGGAGCTCACTTGTTGTGCACAACAGTGTATTGTAGTGTGATGTGATCAGTTTGTTGGTACTTACCAGCCTCCAGTCCACCATCGATTCATGTGGGACTCTCTGGATGCATTTTGGCAGGCACCTTCTCCTCCCATTTGGTTACGGTTAGTGGTGGAATGGGAGGGCTGCCACCAGCACTCTGGGCTGCCGCATGGTTCCTCTGGGCGGGATGCTTGTCCCGGCCCTTGAGGTCGCCCCACCGCTTCCTGATGTCACGCACAGTGCGTAGGATGGTCCCTTCGGCATTGACTTTGCTGTGAATCCTTGCCCACATCTGATTCTTGCGCGCACTTGGGGTGTGTTGGACCAGGTGCCCGAACAAATGTGGTTCTGCCCTGATTGTCTCATCTACCTTCACTTTCGACTCCGAGTCAGCGAAGCTGGGCATTTTCTTGTGGGGCATGGTGCAGATGGATGAGGGGTGCAGGGTGCAAGGTAATGTTGGAGATATGTGTAGTGTGTGAGGTGTGTGGGTGAATGTGGTGTTGTGTGGAGATAGGTGTGTGTGATGTTGTGCAGTGTGAGTCAATGGTGTCCTGTCTCTCTGTCTCGGCTTGTGGTGTGCAAAGGATGCTGGGCCAGGATGGAGTTGGTTTTATTCTGTGGTCTGTGGGTGTGTCCTAATGGGTGATGGCCTCAAGATGTCTCTTCCATGCTGCGCATGGCTTTCCTTCCCAGGTGCACGGTGGGGTGTATCATTGTGGCGTGTGTATTGTGATTGTGGGCGGCAGGGGGTACAGGCACACTTCGGGCGTTGTTGTGAAGTTGGTTCCGTCCGCCATTCATTTGGCCTATGTGTGTGCGCGGTGGTCGGACGCAGTGCTTGGTCTGCCAGCTCCGCATTCTCATCGTCATTTGCCGTGTGGTCCTGCCGCGGCAGGAGTGGCCTTTTCAGGCCTTTGAACAGCTTTCCCCATCTGCCGCTGTCGGATTTTCAGGTTTTCCGTCCGTGGTGGACGGTATTTTGTGGCATCCGTCCGCCGCGGTCTAATTTTGCGTACATTGCATCGTATTTTGTCCGACGGGAATGCCGTGGGTCATGCGGGGGATTTTTCCCGATTCTATGGCGGATGGAGGGCTTTTCCGTCCGTCATCGTAATGAGCACCTAAGTTTCTAGAGCCATACTTGGTAAGAGGTCCAACCTAAAAATACTAGTTCTCATGAAAAGTAAATGTTGTGTTTCACTGACAATAAAGGAGACCTGCATACACATTATGTGCTGTTTTATTCAAACAATGGCAGCTTTGCCGAGAAATGCCAGTGCTATCTGATCACAGACACAATATCCTCACTGAGATATGCCTGCAGTAATACAAAGTTCAGGAAGTGAATCAGTCAGTTATAAAGTGTTGGCATGGCTCCTTTAAATATCCTCCAGCTCTTGTCAGAGCTCCATGTGCTGTCCTGTTACATTAATAGGGCAACAGCATGTTATGAAGATAGATTATGGTCTCAAGAAAATGAATGCTGCCCTGTTGAGAAGAGGAAGACTATGGCAGGGCAAATGTGAATCGAGCCTGGGGCATCCAGGTTACAAATCGATCACTGAAGCAAGTGCACTAACCTCCCAAATACCTCACCAGGATAGGAAATTCGGTTGTGCAGATAAAACACAAATTTCTGCAAAAGATGTATAAACCCACTAACCTAATTTCAGCAACAGACTAGAGGCTGGAAAGATTATAGGGCAGAAGCAGTGTCAGTCAAAAGAAAGGCTTCTGCTTGAATCTGTTTTGAACCTGCTTGATATTGAAAGGGCTATCCTAATAGAACTCTGGAGATTTCTGTCATGTCCGATGGACAAGTGCCTCTAACAGACAAGGTGGGATTAGCAGTGTCATCCACTTGCTTGTAAGGCACAGCAGAGATTATGAAGGATTCTAATTTGAAAACAATCTTCCTGGGAGTCCTACATAGAAGTGCATGTTTTTGGCACAAACCACAAGTGCGCATCAAGTGGAGTTCAGACTCTATGATCATTCGTTCATTGCATTCTTTACTGAAACATTCATATAGCACCTCATGCCAGCTTGTTTCTAGCTTTTGCCAATGTAGCAACGAAGGCACAAGTAGATAATGTAAGCTATCCAGAATCCCACAGGGAGGTCACATGGAAACATCAGGATTAGAATCCAGGGCATCAAATTAGCCACGAGACTTATCGTTTTCATAGACAGAGTTCTACAAAACTATGCAGACAAAATATCTCCCTACATGCATACAAATTATTTTCACTACAAACAAAGCATACAAGTTGGCTATGGTAATCGTTTTTCTCACCCGTGCCTGTTTATCTTCCTTGACTGGTCTTCCATTTCTGTGTGCTTGTCCTGGACACAGCCATGCCCATGGTTTAATTATCATTTGAAGCTAGACCTCTGGGTCAAAGCTCCTATATATTTCTCTTCAACCCCCAACAGAAATTAGAAACAGAAAATGGTATGTAGACGTCAAATACTGAATTTACAGTAAAGACATAAAAAAAAGGACTGGTAGGAAAATAACACCAGCTAGAAGAACGATTCCCTTTTGACGATCTAGGGGGTTCACACCTGACATAGTCCTTTGAGTCTCGTAGATGTGATCATGAATGAAGGTTTAGCCTCTGCTTTCTTCATTGCCAGCTGCATTTTTCTAAAGGGAAAAGCAACAACATTCTTGTTCTAACTCTTCCCTCTGCTAGCGACATTTGAAGGGGTCCTACATCCAGAAAGACTGGCAGGGCCCCTGCAGGCCACCACCCCATCAAAGTTACGGCCCTGAGAGGGGGCATGTATACTATCATAACCTCGGGCTTACAAGCATTGGGGAAAGGGCATGTAATGCTGGGGTTAGGGGTATATTTACTATTCTAAATCCACGCCTATAAATATTGTGAAAAATGCATATTTACAGGGGTGTCACATTTGATAATGTAACTCCATCCCCACTACCATTATAGGAAAGTGCATATAAGTGGGGGTGGGGTATATTTAATATTCTAGCCCCAAGTCAACAAGCATTGGGAGCATTGCACATAATTGAGGAGGAGCACATTTAATAGTCTTACTCCAGTCCTTTAAACAATGAGGAAATGGCATATAATCGGAGGGAACAAATACCTAGGGGCCGATTCCGATTTGGGCCAGAAAACGTACCGACCGACTCGGTACGGGAATAAAGTCCGACCGACAAGTACCTGCGCTGCCCGACCTGGGTAGTACGATGAAATGCATGTGAATCACGACCGACTCGTACGGAACACAAGTCGAACGACCGAACCGGACGGAAACAAGCTATCCGGCCGGGAAACCACGCGAATCGAACCGACCGACACGCACCAGGAATGAACCCGAACGAAACGTACCCGCGAACTCCAACCCGCGCAGTACGATGCAATGCGTGGAAAACCAGACCGAGTCGCACGGAGACCAAGCCGCACGACCGACACGCATACAAAACCCAGCCGAAGCAACCCAATACACCGCGACCGACGAGTACGCCGCACAATAAACCTAGCAGAAACACAGCGTGAACGACTCGGAGAAGCTGGCACGAGACAACTGCAGCGTCCTACTCGGTCAGAAGAACGTCTCCTACATGCACAAAAAATACTAAGGGAAAAATACAAAAAGAAGGGCCAAACAAGCAATTACAAAGTCAATAAATACAGGGGGAAAAAACAGGGAACAAGGACACACCCCAACTCCACCTATATAAAGGCCACAAATCCCTACCATGATACTTTGCAAATTCAACTGACCTGCCAGCACAGAACACCAACACACAGCAACCACAGACACACTCACAGCTCATCCATCACACAAGCCACACACCATTAGCACCTCAACAAATAGCACCCTCACATACACCCAGCAAAACCTACACACACACACCCTCACTTGCACACACACACACACATCAATCACCACCACCACCCATCACCATGCCCCCAAAGAAGAATCATAAGTTCCTAGACAGTGAATTGGAAGTCCTGGTAGATGAGATCCTCAGGGTAGAGCCACACTTGTTTGGTACATTGGTCCAACAGACCCCCATGTCGCAGAAAACCAAGATGTGGGAGAGGATCGTCGACAGGGTCAACGCACAATCACCATGTTTGTGCACAAAGGAAGACATCCAGAACAGGTGGTATGATGTGCGCAGGAGGGTCAGGGACCTACTAAAGAAGGATTACATCGTGAGTCAGCGCACCGGCAGTGGCCCTCCTGCCAAACCACTATACCTCAGGCCCTGGGAGGAGAAGGTGCGGGCCATCCTACCACCAGTGAGCGTATATGGACTAACAAACATCCCAGAGCCTGGTGAGTACACAACTAATATACCCAATATTGTGTGGCAATACACACACATCACTGTCAAGGGGATAGTCAAACCATGCACCCTTAGCAAATCCACAGCAACCAAAAGATAATCATACCAAGATGACTATGTTAGTCAGAGAAACACAATACCTGCCATCTCATAGTGATATGTAACAGTGTCATGACAGGTACAAACCTAACAATAAATAGAGCAAGCCAGTGGCACAAATATAACAAACAAACAGTCACATATGTTTCCACCACCAGAACACCACCTCACAGGGAAGCTCACTGAAAGGAAGGAATTCTGGGTATGCTGGTGAAGTCAGTGTAGGCAATAGCATGATGGGAGTTGTAGTCACAGATATTGGTCAGCCTCACAATTGGCCCATCAACACCACTCTCAACCATGCACACATCACAGGGAGTTGAAAAGGACTGACAAGATGGCTGACACTGGGTACTGCTGTGGGGAGCACAAGGCCCTGCTGGGAACTGGGCACCAACAAACAACAGGAACACACTGTCAGCCATCTTGCCATTGCTGTCACACTCACACACAGTGAAGTCCACCCAAAAGGAACGAAGTATGGGCTTGCTGGGAAGGGGGGTGTAGGCAATAGCATGATGGGAGTTGTAGTCACAGATATTGGTCACCCTCACAATTGGCCCATCAACACCACTCTCAACCATGCACACATCACAGGGAGTTGAAAAGGACTGACAAGATGGCTGACACTGGGTACTGCTGTGGGGAGCACAAGGCCCTGCTGGGAACTGGGCACCAACAAACAACAGGACCACACTGTCATCCATCTTGCCATTGCTGTCACACTCACACACAGTGAAGTCCACCCAAAAGGAAGGAAGTATGGGCATGCTGGGAAGGGGGGTGTAGGCAATAGCATGATGGGAGTTGTAGTCACAGATATTGGTCAGCCTCACAATTGGCCCATCAACACCACTCTCAACCATGCACACATCACAGGGAGTTGAAAAGGACTGACAAGATGGCTGACACTGGGTACTGCTGTGGGGAGCACAAGGCCCTGCTGGGAACTGGGCACCAACAAACAACAGGAACACACTGTCAGCCATCTTGCCATTGCTGTCACACTCACACACAGTGAAGTCCACCCAAAAGGAAGGAAGTATGGGCATGCTGGGAAGGGGGGTGTAGGCAATAGCATGATGGGAGTTGTAGTCACAGATATTGGTCACCCTCACAATTGGCCCATCAACACCACTCTGAACCATGCTCACATCACAGGGAGTGGAAAACAACTGACAAGATGGCGGACACTGGGGACTGCTGTGGGGAGCACAAGGCCCTGCTGGGAACTGGGCACCAACCAACAGCAGGACACGACTGACTGACATCCTGAAAGCCAAATTGCACTCCCTGCAATGGAAGCATGTTCCATGGTGGGATATCTGGCTGGGTGGGAAGGAGGACTGACAGCTCTGACCATAGTTACAAGCAGCTTTTCTCACACCCCCCCTTAACACAAACTCCACACAACTCACCTGGGAGAATGCAATGCCTCACACTTTAATTTAATATCCCACAAAGAACCACCACACTGGGTTATGCTGTGTGAAGCACAGGGACACTTTTGGGACTTGTAGCCAAACAAACGCCAACACAACACTGTCAGCCATCCTGGCAGCACAGGCACACTACCCCACAGGGAAGCAGAGTCAAAAGGAAGGAAGTATGGGCATGCTGGGAAGGGGGTTGTAGGCAATAGCATGATGGGAGTGGTAGTCACAACTCAACATCCCCCACCCACATGGCCCAGCAAGCTAGCACTGAAGCATGCACACCTCACAGGGAGTGAAAAGCCACTTCAAAGATGTCTGACACTGGCCTCAGCTGTGGGGAGCCCAAGGCAATGCTGGGAACTGTGCACCAACAAACAACAGGACCACACTGTCAGCCATCTTGCCATTGCTGTCACACTCACACACAGTGAAGTCCACCCAAAAGGAAGGAAGTATGGGCATGCTGGGAAGGGGGGTGTAGGCAATAGCATGATGGGAGTTGTAGTCACAGATATTTGTCACCCTCACAATTGGCCCATCAACACCACTCTGAACCATGCTCACATCACAGGGAGTGGAAAACAACTGACAAGATGGCTGAAACTGGGTACTGCTGTGGGGAGCACAAGGCCCTGCTGGGAACTGGGCACCAACAAACAACAGGACCACACTGTCAGCCATCTTGCCATTGCTGTCACACTCACACACAGTGAAGTCCACTCAAGAGGAAGGAAGTATGGGCATGCTAGGAAGGGGGTCGTAGGCAATAGCATGATGGGAGTGGTAGTCACAACTCAACATCCCCCACCCACATGGCCCAGCAAGCTAGCACTGAAGCATGCACACCTCACAGGGAGTGAAATGCCACTTCAAAGATGTCTGACACTGGCCTCAGCTGTGGGGAGCCCAAGGCCATGCTGGGAACTGTGCACCAACAAACAACAGGACCACACTGTCAGCCATCTTGCCATTGCTGTCACACTCACACACAGTGAAGTCCACTCAAAAGGAAGGAAGTATGGGCATGCTGGGAAGGGGGGTGTAGGCAATAGCATGATGGGAGTTGTAGTCACAGACATTGGTCACCCTCACAACTGGCCCATCAACACCACTCTGAACAATGCTCACATCACAGGGAGTGG
Organism: Calotriton arnoldi; assembly: GCA_963921515.1. Classification (NCBI taxonomy): domain Eukaryota; kingdom Metazoa; phylum Chordata; class Amphibia; order Caudata; family Salamandridae; genus Calotriton; species Calotriton arnoldi. The sequence goes on from CAWUFW010001317.1 coordinate 2,362,268, forward strand.
AAAACAACTGACAAGATGGCTGACAATGGTGCTCTGTTGTGGGGAGTACCAGGCCCTGCTGGGACCTGGGCTCCAACCAACAGCAGGACAACACTGACTGACATCCTGAGAGTCAACCTGAACCCACTGCAAGGGTGGCATGCTTCATGGTGGGATAACTGGGCTGGGTGGAGAAGGAGGGCCGGATGTCCACCAAATACAACCAATGCTGGCCATGCACACACCTCAACATTCACATTTAAATGCCTCAGGTTTGCAGGACAATGTGCTACACCAATATCAACCTCTTACTGTGACAACTTAGGTCAATGCAATGTACAGGGCCGCATCCAGAGGTACAGTCACAACTGTCAGGTGTGTGAACCATTGATGCCTGTAGAAACATAACATACATTGTGTGTCTCTTCCAAAAACAGGTGATGATGGGGACACAGCAGCAGACGATGAGGAGTCCCAGGCACCGGGGGACACTGAGCGCACTGGTGTGGAACAGCCTCTGCCCTCCTCGGATGGCGAAGACCCACCTGGCCCCTCCGGCGTGAGTCATCATGCAGCACCAGCAGGACCAACATCTGCACCCCCTGCACCCACTCCTCCAACAACTGCCAACACACAGACCACCCCCGCCGACACGGACAGACCAAGGACCACCAATGACAACAGCACAGGGACCCTGGCCCAACGTCGAGCTACGGACAATGACCCCAGTAACAACCCCCAAGGGGGCCTAGGGACACCTGTGCGTGCCACCGCAGGTCCCGCACGTGTCGCCAGGGGTGGTGGGAGGGGTGGTAGACATAGGTCGCTGTTTGCAGAGGGGTCTGGACTGCATGATGACCCACAACTGGTACACATTGCTGATGCGTACCAGAATAGCACCGGAGAGGTCACCCAGGTAGTGGGGATCCTCAAGGACATTCAACAGCAGCAGGCTGCCCATCATGCCCGCTTGGACTCACACATGTCCCGTGTGGAGACACACATGGCCCGTGTGGAGACACACATGTCTGGCATGGAGTCCAAGTGGGACACATTGCAAGAACTGACAGCGGTGCATAGGGACATATTGACATGCCTCCGCCAGATTTGCACCAACATGGCCACACCTCCCTGTGTGCCCACAACATCTGGTGCTGCAACACCTGCAACTGCCACAGGGAGGGAGGAGGACTCTGGTGGAGAGTCCCCTGCACCGCAGCAGCCTGCACGTGAGGCTCCCCCCCCAAAGAAGAGGGGTCGTCCGAGGAAGGAAAACTGAGAGGTCGATGGCCATGTACATCCCCCAGGAAGCCAACACCTGTTCTGGAAATTCTCCTTTGTGTGCAAACTGTTCACCCTGTCGAATGCAACACAACTCACCCACATGACATGGGGAGTTCAAGTTGGACCAATGTATCAGATCACTGTTGACTTTACCCTGGACATTTCTGCTACCAAGACTTCCAACTCACCTGGGAACTTTGGATCCCAAACCCAATGTAGCACCCACCATCCTGTGCACTAACCTCACACATGTATGTAATAAACTCACCAATACACCATACTTGCCTCTGTTGTGATTCCAACGTTGTTATTGTCACGGAGATGATGATCTGCTAAATGACACCGTACATGCTAACTGCCACAGCAAGTTCAACACCGTCATGTGAGTCATGGCGACGTGTCACATATGAGGGAGACACACCACTAGGGCTACACAACACATAGATTCCAGGGCCTTCGGACTCATCGCCTAAACTGATGTTGCCAGGAAATATTGTGGAATGCACAGACACCACACCTATTCAGAGTCTGTGTTAACTAGCCCACAGGTGCAGTAAGCAAATGTCAGTCAGAAGTGTGACCACAGACAACGCACATCCCAAAGTGAAGCACAGGTTTATTACACATTTGCAACATGTTGTTTCCACTACAGATGCAAGGTAATCCCACGTGGCAGTGGCCACACAGTCAACAAGTGTAGAAGAAAGAAAGTCCAGGGGTGTGGGGCACATCACCTGTAGGGAAACGCCTGCTTCCACCCTGGAAGTTGAATCATGGTGTTGGGGGATCCGAGTTGACCAAACAACTCTGAAAGCACCCTGTGAAGGACAGACATGACACACAGTCAAAAGCACTGAAGAACAGGACAGAACTGCAATACTCATGCCCAATACATGTCACAAGATACCTACACAAAACCAAGTTAGCATGTCAACACTGTTGGGGAGTACAGACTACCTGTAAGGACACATCGCTGCACGCATCCAGTCAAGTAGCACATGGCCACACTCAAACAGCAACAGAGCACCACCAACACATATCATGCAAACTCAAATCATTGACATGACATCTCTGGATACTCACATTCAGCTGAAGAAGTTGGTGATGAGCTGTGTGTGGACATCACCCTCATCATCATCATCATCACTGGCATCGTGGCCCAGGCCAGGATCCTCCACAGGTGGCGGATGTTGGTCATCGTCATCCAGGATGAGAGGCAACTCCTTCTGCACTGCCAGGTTGTGTAGCATGCAGCAGACGATGACAATCTTGCACACCTTTGCAGGGGCATATGGGAGGGCCCCTCCTGTCTTGTCCAGGCAGCGGAAGCGGCTCTTCAGGAGACCAAATGTCCGCTCGATCACTCTCCTGGTCCGACCATGTGCCTCATTGTAGCGCATCTGGGCTGGTGTCACAGGGTTCCTGAGGGGTGTCAGCAACCACGGCATGTTGGGGTATCCGGAGTCACCTACAGACAGACAATTGCACATTAGCTGAGTTGGAAAAGAGTGCGGAATACAACATAGCAGAACACACACAATGGTACAAAGTCAGTACACACCGACAAGCCAGGCACGCTGGTTCCGCATCTGTGACATTATCCTCGGGATGCGACTACTCCTCATCACGAAGGCATCGTGTGCCGAACCAGGGAAACGTGCACACACATGTGAGATGCTCATATCTGCAAGACATACCACCAGAGCATTGATCGAGTGATAATGTTTACGGTTCCTGTATGCCTGCTCATGTGCCTGTGGTGGTACCAAAGCCACATGTGTCCCATCAATGGAGCCAATGACATGTGGCATCCTCCCCAGGGCATAGAAGTCACTCTTGACGTCAGTGAGTTGTTGACGTTTAGGGAAATAGATGTACTGGTTCAGGCATCTCAACATTGCCTCCAAAATATCGCGTAGCACACGGCTGAACATAGTCTGTGACATCCCACCAGCAGACGCCACAGTGTGTTTTAAAGGTACCGGTGGCAAAGAAGTGTAGGGCTGCCATCACCTTGGGGGTCAGCGCTGTAGGGTACGGCCGGCCAGGTTGGAAATGTGGGGCCAAGCGCACTGCCAAATCCTCAATCAGCTGCCTGGTGAAGCGGTACCGTCGGATGCAGTCACGTTCCACCATCGTTGCAAGGTCAGGGAATGGTCTATGGACAGCTGGTGCCCTGCAGTGCATAGGTGAAGAAAGAAAGATTGTCAGTCACCCCACATATGTGGCATAGACCAGACTCAATATCACATGATACATCATTGCGAGACACAAGTACATGATGTGTGTGCCGTTCCGTAAGGACATGTATGGCACTGAAATGGACAACATCTAACATCACAGTTCAACATGTGTCCTCAACAAGTCCCAGGTTGTGCTATGGGATCTCAGGCTGTGTCACAGTACCTATGTACTGCAGTCACGTTCCAAACACACACCACAGTAACATGTGAGGACAGATGTGCCCCAGGCATCACAGCTCATTGACAGGTAGATTCCCAGGGACCCTGTATTGCCACATGGACACTGGCATGACATGGTGCATCATGAATACACCACAGCAAAACAACCATGACCCCCACAGGTAGTGGTCCCTGTTGCCTCGGCAGGACAGACATGGACGTCTGTGACACACACACGCACAACATCAAAGTCCATGCACAAACAACGTGGATGTGGAGACTGTCTCCCATTGTGCACATGGAATCAGAGACATTGTAAACACAACATGCACACAGACTGTGGAGGGCCATCACTATTGTGGCAATGGGTCACCCTGTGACGTACATACCTTCCCACATGGGACTCTGGGGGTATGTGACATGACATACACATACACAACCTGGAAATGTCACCATGCCACATGCTCTGAAATGAACAGTTGCACATCACAGTGGTCATGTGCACAACACACAAAGGATCCTGTCCCCAGGAACACGTGCACAGCCTGGGAGTGGCTGCCCCCAAGTGCCACCCCAAAAACCACATGTTGACCCCCATACACAGAAAAGGTAATGCAGCCTTACATGCCTTAGGATACAGTGTGGACAGGCTGTGGTGTTGTAGGTGTGCCCCTGAGTCCCTGGCAAGTATATGTTACTGGCATACGTTCACCAGTGACAAGCATGGTGACATATGCGAGTGACCTGTACAGGGAAGCGTTGTACAGCAATGGACCGATTGGTGTGCACGCACTGGCCATTGAATCTGTTGTGAGCGGGTACGCGTTGTACAGCAATGGACCGATCGGTGTGCACGCACTGGCCATTGAATCTGTTGTGAGCGGGTGCGCGTTGTACAGCAATGGACCGATCGGTGTGCACGCACTGGCCATTGAATCTGTTGTGAGCGGGTACGCGTTGTACCCGGAATACGCGTTGTACCGCAATGGACCGATCGGTGTGCACGCACTGGCCATTGAATCTGTTGTGAGCGGGTACGCATTGTACCCGGAATACGCGTTGTACAGCAATGGACCGATCGGTGTGCACGCACTGGCCATTGAATCTGTTGTGAGCGGGTGCGCGTTGTACAGCAATGGACCGATCGGTGTGCACACACTGGCCATTGAATCTGTTGTGAGCGGGTACGCGTTGTACCCGGAATACGCGTTGTACAGCAATGGACCGATCGGTGTGCATGCACTGGCCATTGAATCTGTTGTGAGCGGGTGCGCGTTGTACAGCAATGGACCGATCGGTGCGCACGCATTGGCTATGGCCTGGCATGGCAACGGACGCGTTTTCGAAAGTTTAACGAGTCTGATGCTGTGAATTCAGTTGGCCACCCACAACAATGTTGCAAATTCATGGGTGTCATGAAGTTGAACTTTTGAAGGATGCTGTGGGCGTGTGTAAGTGGTGCAATTTCATGGATTGGCCAGATTCAGAAGATGCAAACGACTTGGACCTATCACTTTGGACACATGGGACAGTATCTGCCTCAGCAGCACACATATAATGCTGGCTGTTCCCCTGAGAGCTCACTTGCCTGCACTACATGCTCCAGGATGACATCTGCCACCACCACTGCTGCTGTCTCTGCATCCTCTGGATCCTGCAATGGCACGTACTGTGGAGAGAGCCCCAGCCGTCAGCACTGAGGAGAACCAGGCCCTGCTGGACAGCCTCCTTCCACAGTACAGCAAGCTGTATGGGAAACCAGGGGAGCAGGTGAGTGTGCTGTCCACTGCCTTACAAATGTGCATGTTGTCTGACTAGCCAGACTTACAGTCTGCACGCCACTGGCTAGCAGGCTCACTGAGTAGTTGTCACCCCCCATAGTGTGTAGTTACATGCACTGGACAGGTATAGTGCAGTAACAGTGCATTTAAACAAGGTTTGACTTCCCAGGCAATGATACCATGTAGTAACTGCTGGCAAACTGTTCATAGCCATCCTTGCACTGCCCGTGTACATCATGTGCCCCTGTGATTGAGACATGTATATCCAAATGTGTGATGCACGGATTTGTTGCATGTGTAGTAATGGCCTTTACACTTTGTCATCCTCACAGGTTGATGCCCACCAGAAGCAGGAAATATGGTTGGACATCTCCCGGGCAGTAAGGTCTGTGAGGGTCTACAAGCGCCGGATCCGCAACTGCCAGAAGAGGTGGCAGGACCTTCGTGGCTGGACCCGGAGGATCGCAAGGGTCCAGCTGAAGCTGTTGCCTCCTCGCAGGAGGGGCGGACACCGGACCCTGACCCCCCACATGCTCAGGATCCTGGCGGTGGTCTTCCCTGATCTGGATGGGCAGCTGAAGGGCAGACAGCAGCAAGGAGGGGGTGAGTCCATGACTGCACTGTGAGCTTTGTCTGACATGCTATGTGCCCTCCTCTGGCCTGGTTAAACTTCAACAGTACATCAGTTATGTGGTCCAGGACCCATGTCCCTGAATTGTGCACTGCCCACTCCTCATCTGATACCCAGGTGTGGCCCTTACAGTCAGGAAATTGTGTCACTTGGGTACTGTGTCCTTGCATTTTGCTTAGCTCAAGGTGGGGGACAGCATTTGTTCCCGTAACTCTGTGGTGGGCTTCATGGGTGGGTCCATTGCTTAGACAATGCCTGGGTTCTGACATGTAATCTGCGTGTTACTTTGATATGTGGTCCAATTGCTGATCTGATTCACCACATGTGCCTGGGGTATTTGGCACACACCCATGCTGTGGCTGGGAACAATGTTTTGGCCTCAGGAGTATGTATATCAAGTGTGTCACACATGCTTAGCCACCTGCCTACTGTCCAGGGCTCATCCCTCTTTCACGTGGAGCAGGACAGTCATGCCTACTCCAGGCCATACAATACACTCTGTACTCCCACTCCCGTGTATCAGCTGACACGTTGTGCTCAGTGAAATGTTCCCTCAGGTGTCTGCCTCTGTGTCATTGTGCTGTGGCTTTGTTGTCAGGACTACTGGGGTGTTTATCGGTTAGGGCTCAGCATGCCACCGGAGATGTGACCATAGGAGACGATACTTGTGTGACATATAGGTGTTTGATCACTTGACCGTGCATACTGGGGTATGCGACTGTGAAGTACAGGCAGCTGTTTCCCATTCACAGCAGATTGTGAGGTGCTCAGGTTCCGAGGGTTGTGTTTCATGTCTCCCATATGTCCAATTGGTATGACGTGGACAAATGAGAGTTCAGATGATGTGGTTTGTGGGGGATGGACATGTGCACTTGTCAGCTACAGGACTTGCATTCCCCATTACCTAGGATTGTGACACAGTGCAGACTGTTGTTGTCTGGCTGCCCTGCCCATGTGACTGGAGACAGTGATGTATGACTTTGCAGGCATGCCTGTGCCATGGTGTTAAACTTCCTAAGAGTGATCCTGCAGGGGAGTGACATGTGCTACATGCACCCCATTGTGGCATTGACTATCAGGACATGGGTGCATCATGGTGTCTGGTGCTGGTATGCATCACATGCATTTCAAAATAGACTCTGGCCATCCCTTTATCCGGACACCTGTACTGACTCAGTGGCAAGAGTTGTGATGTGTGCAAGTTCACATACTTCACCGTGTTCTCTGCACTGTCCAACTACTGTGTAGGTGGTGCATGTGTCCACACTGGGGTATTGCCATCTGACAGACACCAGACGGATGGGTGCAAGGCCAGGAGGGATGTGAGTGCCAATGGTTGACCATCAGACTGACAATTGGCTTCTCCTACTCTGTTTGTGCACTTTTGGCAATGTTCAACTAAGGATGCCAGGGCTTGCTCTGTAATGTGCTGTACTTACTGTGGTTTTGTGCGGTCAGTGCAGGTGACTGATGTCTGTCTGTTTCCCTAATTGTTTGCAGATACATCCACGGCCACAGGAGGGGACAGCTCCACGGACCAGGAGGAGCCGCAGAGCCAGACTGGGTCAGCAGCCGATGAGTGGTCGGAGGGACCCAGTGGCACGGAGGGCGAGGGGAGCCACACCGAGGAGTCCTCAGCACCATCCACCTCAGCTGAGGACCACAGCAGCTCGGAGGATGACTCCCTTGTGGAGGCGGGTGTCAGCAGCCACCACACCCCACCTACTATTGCTGTCCCCGCCACCACCACCGCCACCACCACCGCCCTCCCATCGGCTCCCATTCCAGAGGTCCGTGGAGGCTCCCGTGTTCGGGAGCGTGTCTCCTTCATGCCAGGCACCGCAGCCCCTGCCCCTGTGTCCCCTGCTGCCCTGAGTGAGGAGTCTGTGTACCTACTTCGCCAGCTCCATGTAGGGCAGACAGCAATGCTGAGTGTCCTCCATGCCCACACCACTCTGTTGACTCAGCTGGTGTCGTTTATGGAGGGCATCTCATCGGGCATATCTGCCCTACAGAGGAGCAATAGGTCCATGGACTCCTCCCTGACGGCAGCAGTGTCCCTCTTCCAACAGTCCCTCACCCCTCCTACCTCTGCCCCATCCACACTTCCTGGCACCCTACCTGTCCCAAGCACATGCACACCTGCACATTCACCCAAACACACAGACACGAGCAGCACAGACACACCCACTACAAAAACAAGATGTGCACGCAGGCAACCTCAGGGGACTGATACCACACCCACAGGGGATGGGGTACATACACACACACAGGCATCCACAGTCACTCCGCAGTCCTCCGATACCTCTCCCTCCAAGGCCCCTTCCCTTGCCTCACCTGCAACCCCACCTACACAGCAGCTCTTCCTCTGTGACCTCGGCCTCTTCCCCTCCAATCCAGCTGATCCAGCATACAGGGGGAAGAGGAAGTCCACCCTCACCCCCGGACACCCTCCCCCAGGCGCAGACAGACTGAGGCCCCCATCCGCAAGTCCCCCCGGACCCGGAAGAGCAAGACCCCGCTGCCACCCTGCAGCTCAACCACCAAGTCTCCTTCCTCCATCCCTCAGGCCACCACTCCACAGGTTCCCCCACCACACCCTGCCCCAGGTTCCCCCACCCACAGATACACCATCCCCAAAATGATCCGGCCTTCTCCCCCTACCACTTGCTCTTCCAGCACCACACCCCCGCTGCGCTTGTTTGTGCCACTGGTGTGGAGAGCGTGTCCTCCCCTCTGTCCTGCCCACCTTACCTGAACCCCATTCTACTCCCCTGGCGATAGGCACTGCAGTGGAGTCCACTACCACCCTGTCTGACTTGGGCACTGCAGTGGGGAACCTGTCCACTCCATCTGCACGGCCCACTGCAGTCGTGCCGGCACCCACACCATCTGACTCATGCCCCCCAGTTGTGCCGGCACACACCATGTCATACACCTCCACTGCAGTTGTCAGTGACTCTCCAGCACCCACCACCCGTTCCCTGCCTCCTTCTGGTGAGCCCTGATCCTGTCCCTGCGGTGCCTGGCCTGCCCCCCCGTATGCCCCTCCGAGGGGAATGTCCCTGATGTGTAGCTGTGCAGGCATGCAAAGGGTGACATCTGGCACTGTCACCCTGTTTGGACTCTTGTTATGGACTGGCCATTGGCCTTTGTTATATTTCTGGACTTTCACTTCTTCACACACAAATGCTGAATAAAGCTACTTTCTGTTCTCTAGTGGTTTTGCTTCTGATGTACATGATGTTGATGATGCTAACCGTGCCCTTGCTGCACTGATGGTGATTTTTGATATCAGGGAAATGAAGTGTTACTGTGCAGGACCCCATGTGGTCCAGGGGGAATGTGTCATATCCTGGTGTGTATCCATGTCATCCTTTGCAGCAATATGAGGGTGTCATGTTTTCAATATTTGGCAATGGGATTTCCTGCTTTTATTTGCAATATCACATCTGTGGCTTACACCCCTGCACATCTGTTGTGCTTGCCATTGTTCAATTTGTCTATTTCCCTGACCGTGTGACCATCTCCACTGGACATGCAAGTTTGGGCATCAATGGGGAAGGACTCATCTGTGTGATCAGTGGAACTTGCTATACATGTGTGTTGGATCTGTGCAGATGGTGTCAGTGACACTCCCATGACCAGGCTGATGTGATGAGAGCCTTCATTTTGTGCTAATTGTTGACTGAGTGACCAAGTGTACTGCTGATATGATAGAGCCCTGCAGAGACAACGTATGGCACAGCTTTCCTTACACAGGAGTGGAGTGCCCTCATGGCAGTGTGTAATTCCGTGACATTGCCTGAGCCCAAGGTGTGTGTTGTGTGAGCATGTCTGTGTGTGTTCACTTCCGTTTTGCAATACAGGCTGGGATCCCTAGTGATGTTCCTGTTTGTGATGCTTGCTGAGTTGACCTATGTACCACCCAAATCTTTGCACTGGGTTCTCTGGGATGTGGGTGCATGGCACATTACTGGTCATCAGGGTGTCATCCATAGGTGTGTTTGCTGTCAGGGCTGAGTTTGTGGGCAAACGCAGATGAGACACAGTCAGGATTCCCCTTGGCACTTGTTGGTTACACAAGTCATGTAATTTACAGTTTGTGTTAGCTTTCAGTGATTGTGACACGTTGTGTGTGTGACTGCTGCCACTCCTCTGGGTCAGAGCTGCAATGTTGGAAGTTGTCTATGTGTGTTCTTTGTGGGTGACCTTGACTTCTTCATTGGTGTGTGACTGTGTCCGGGATCACATTGATTGTGGTGGATTTCACGTCATGCCCATGTACAGCATACTGTGCAGTGTGTCAGACATTCATGAGTCTTGTTGACTGGCCATGTGTGATGGGTTTCTGCACCTTAGTTCCCACCACCACCCCTGGGATTTTCATGGGTGCATGTGCAATGTCACCTGTCCATGTGAGCTTCACTGCTGCACATTGGTGGAGATCAAGGTGTGTGGTGTTGAGTGTGTGCAAATGAGAGTTGTTGCACGGCTAGACCCCTACCTCCATGTTGGCCTTGGCTGACAGGCCGTGCTGATTGATTTGTGCTTGTGTAGGTGTGATGGTAGTTTGTTGCTCAGGACACACGACTGTGGTTCACAGTGTGAACGTCATCTAGCTTTGTCATCACAGTGGGATTATCATGCAGGCCACGGTCACCACGATGTGGGGTCCCTGGGGGTAGTGCTGTGGTGGGTCTGTCTCTTGCTGTGTTATTTGCTGTTCCGACAAGCTTGTGTGACATGTGTAATTTGGGCTCCCTCTCATCTAACAATGCCTGTTTGCCCACATAGGGGAATCCGATCCATGAGTTACTTTTGTTTGTCACTGTATACACATCTGTGTAATTGTGATTCAGGCCTCCTCATGTGTTGTGTGGTTGCCTGGGGACACTGGCACACCCCCCATCACCTGTTGTGTTTGATCTGCAGTGTGAGGCTGCCTGTTTGTGTTTGTGCATCTGCACCACTGCATTGGCATATCTTTAGTGTGCCATTGGCTGTATGTTGTTTGTTGGCTTTCCCCTGCTGTCCCTGGGACTCCTAGGTCATCAGTCAGCACAATGATCATGGTTTGTATGTCCCTTTGCTGCCATGGTATGGTATTTGTTCACCTGACATCTACAGTCTCCAAAGGATATCTACATTTGTGTGTCCATTGGTGCAGATATGTGGGGCTGCATTATGATGGTCACTTCTGTCATTGTGTTATTGAGGAATGTTGCCAATGTCAGCCCCCATGGGTGATGTTTGTCTGCACATGGCCAAAGGTATATCTTATTTGCACTGCACTGTTTGCCTCACCCAATGTATGTTGCTATGGGACACAAGCACTACTATGCCACAGATGTGTTTGTTGTTCTGTGACCAGGAATCATCCATGCTGTTTGGCATTTGCAGCTTTTCCCATGACAACACTTACATTTTGGTCACTGTGATGATGGGGTTTTAGACCCCATTGCCACAATGTTCAAAATGTGCTTCAGCTATGGACCCCACACTTACCTTTTGGTCACTGTGATGATGGGGTTTTAGACCCCATTGCCACAATGTTCAAAATGTGCTTCAGCTACGGACCCCACACTTACCTTTTGGTCACTGTGGTGATGGGGGTGAGACCCCATTGCCACAATGTTCAAAATGTGTCTCAGGTATGGACCCCACACTTACATTTTGGTCACTGTGATGATGGGGGTTTAGACCCCATTGCCACAATGTTCAAAATGTGCTTCAGCTATGGACCCCACACTTACCTTTTGGTCACTGTGGTGATGGGGGTTTAGACCCCATTGCCACAATGTTCAAAATGTGCCTCAGGTATGGACTCCCACACTTACATTTTGGTCACTGTGATGATGGGGGTTTAGACCCCATTGCCACAATGTTCAAAATGTGCTTCAGCTATGGACCCCACACTTCCCTTTTGGTCACTGTGGTGATGGGGGTTTAGACCCCATTGCCACAATGTTCAATTGGGCTTCAGCTATGGACCCCAGACTTACCTTTTGGTCACTGTGATGATGGGGTGTTATACCCCATTGCCACAGTGGTCATGGTCTGCTTGCATTGTGGAGCCCACACACATTTATGTGTGACACATGTGATAGGGGGTCACATTGTATGCTCAATGACATGTTCAGTGTTGTGGGCATTTGACACAGACTACACACGCTTGTCATGGTGTTGGTGGGATGTATTTTCAGACATTCCTTATGTTGGAGTATGCTGGTTGTGTCATGCATTTCCCATCCTATGTTTAGGGGTGGTGTGGGTGGTAGGCATTCATCCCCCTATGAGTGGGGATGGTGGTAGTGGTAGGCATCCAGGCCCCCCTGAGTAGGGGTGGTGTTGGTGGTAGGCATCCATCCCCCTATGAGTGGGGTTGGTAGAAGTGACAGGCATCCAGCCCCCTGAGTAGGGGTGGTGTTAGTGGTAGGCATCCAGGCCCCCTGAGTAGGGGTGGTGGTAGTGGTAGGCATCCATCCCCTATGAGTGGGGTTGGTAGTAGTGACAGGCATCCAGCCCCCTGAGTAGGGGTGGTGGTGGTGGTAGGCATCCAGGCCCCCTGAGTAGGGGTGGTGTTGGTGGTAGGCATCCATCCCCCTATGAGTGGGGTTGGTAGTAGTGACAGGCATCCAGCCCCCTGAGTAGGGGTGGTGTTAGTGGTAGGCATCCAGGCCCCCTGAGTAGGGGTGGTGGTAGTGGTAGGCATCCATCCCCTATGAGTGGGGTTGGTAGTAGTGACAGGCATCCAGCCCCCTGAGTAGGGGTGGTGGTGGTGGTAGGCATCCAGGCCCCCTGAGTAGGGGTGGTGGTAGTGGTAGGCATCCATCCCCCTATTAGTGGGGATGTTAGTAGTGACAGGCATCCAGGCCCCCCTGAGTAGGGGTGGTGGTGGTGGTAGGCAGCCAGGCCCCCCTGAGTAGGGGTGGTGGTAGTGGTAGGCATCCATCCCCCTATGGGTGTGTATGGCATTGGTGGTAGCCATCCCACCCCTATGGTTCTGCTGTTGCTGGTGTACGTCATTTCTGCATCCCTATGTGTGTGTGACATATGTTGGGTACGTGTGGTTTGTTTGTGTAGTGGGTGTTTGACTTACCGTCTTCGCCGTACGCGTCCGTACCGGTCCCGGTAATAGATGTAGAGTATTGGTAGGACCTGCGCGATGGGATTCATGGTTTGTTCGTCTCGTTCGGGTTTCTCGTGGCTTCGACTCGTACTCGTCGCTGGCTTGTTCGTCTTGTAGCCGTGGATCGTCTTGTGGCGTGAATCGGAGCTTATGTACAGCTCTCCCGGATGCTCTGACGTGCCGGACGTAGCGACGGGTTGGGCGCGTACGGAATGCGCATCGTACTCGTCCGGCCGGAAGGTGCTGTGTATTTGGTTCCGTGCGACTCGATTGGACGTTTACGGATCCGGCTCGGGCGGGGAACAGGAGCTGAAATGGGTGAGTAGGGCTCGCTCGGAATCTGGGCTGTTATGCGCGTCGTACTTGTTCGTTCAGACGACTGTCCGAATCGGTCGGGAAACACGCGTTCGGCTTGGTTTTTTTCCGGACAAATACTGTTAGGTGCGCTTCCGGCCGAGATCGGAATCGACCCCCTATTCTAACTTCAAGCTTACACACATTGAGGTGAGTGCATATATTTGAGGGTGTCACAAATAAATAATAAAACTAGATTTCCAAAACCTTTGTTTTTTAAAAAAAGATTATTACTTTTTTTAAATTCAAGATCCAATCTTCTATAAATAAATTCCAAGTGACTTTAAAATATAATAGTTATTTAAAAACGTATGAGCACATCATAAAATTTTATTTTAAGTGCAGTACATATATAGTCATTACTTTAAAATGCAAACTAATTATTTCTAATTAAATTAACTATAAATAGCAAAATAATACTATTACTCATAACAAAATAAATTATAAAAAAATCAAATTAAATTAATGTTTTTTAAAAATTAACCCAACAAAAACACAATAATTTCCTTTATATTAAATCAATATTTTCAAATATATTTAAAATATGTTTTAAAGTATTAAATGATTTTTTTATTTATTTATTTTAAAATATTACTTGCCCTATTCCTCCAATAAAATCCACAACTCCAGAAAAAATACAAACTAATTAGAAAGTTTTAAAATATCGAAATATATTAAACAATTAATATGTCTATATTATTAAAACATAAAAACGGACTCGGTGGGGTTCACGCTCTGGATCAAGGAAGGACAGCGCTCTATACAGCACTTCTTCGACACCACAGGACCTCTCACTTTTTCTGATTTTCGCAGGGACCGAGACATGCCGGAAACAGAACAGTACCGCTATTTACAGATCCGACACTGGGTGTTGCATCCCAGAGTGGGGGAGGGGGCTGAGCGGCACCTCACTTCTTTTGAGAAGTGGCTACTTACGAGGCATACTGATGCTCACTTGACGTCAGGCACCTCCCCAGCTCTGGGAAATCTCCCGGTCAGTTGCGATGGGAGGGGGAACTTGGTTTAGAATTGATGCAGAATGAATGGTCAGATGTATACTACAGAGCCCGCCACACAGCACAAAACGTAGCATCTACTGAAACATCCACAAAAATTGTTACCTATTGGTACCTGACCCCTCCCCGGCTCCATAAGGGCAACCAGTCTCGAAGCTCCCACTGCTGGAGGGCATGTGGCTCGCTGGGTACTCTTACCCACTTGTTATGGGACTGCCCTTCGTTGACGGGCTACTGGAGGCAGATCTTAGATGACATCGACTCCCATTTTGACACCCACATCCCACGCCTACCAGTGTACGTTCTCCTGGGCCTTCCCAACCCCATCACCTTCCCACTTAAGGCACAAAGGGGCAGGCAAATGGCGCTAGCTTTAGGGACAGCCTTACAAAATATACTCTCCCACTGGGGTACTACGACTGTTCCAACCCATCTGGGATGGCTCCATAGACTGTGGGGCATTCTCGGGATGGAGAAAATGTCATTGTCCCTCACGAAAACCAGGGGCCTCCTTTCATGACCTGTGGAAACCCTTCCTCAAACTGTTGACATCTGAATTCACAGAGCTTACCTGCCCCAAGTATCTGCGACTGCTGCGCTTAGCGGATCCACCCATGCATACAGACTCCAGCACTCCCACACACCATTAGGGCCTCTTTACTAAGGGCACCCGGCTGCGGACGTTCTGGACGCTCACAGCACTGGTTTCCACTACTTGAAGGCTGGAGGGGGGGAGGAGGGGGTGGAGGGAGGGGGGTCCTTGTCCTTGCTTTCGTTCTTGTTCATTGTGTAACTTTGCTAATGCGACAGTCCCGCCGATGGACTGCATCTTGATATACACGGCACATGTTGGTTTTGTATGTCGTTTTCTTGATATGAAAACCAATAAAAGAAATCTAAATGAAAAAAACATAAAAACAAAATAATCCACATTTTTTAATACACTACATACCCATTACTTCAATGAAACCCAGGTACCTGAAAGACTCAATTAAAAATAATTTTATAATCCATTTACATTAATTATAACAATAAATATTCTACATAAAAAATATGAAATACCATATTTCAGCATTCAATATGTTTAACTTCAATTTTAATATTTTAAAAAAACAATATGCTTACTATTTATAGCCACTTCCTTGATATTTGGGTAGTTACGATATTTTGACCTCAATATTATGCTCCATCGGTATTCTCAAGTCGATATTTAGGAGCCACGCCATACTAGTTGAAGTGACCCCATTTAACAACTACTTAACGGTTGTATGACGGAACCACGCATGCCATTACCACGCATGCCGATTAACCAGGCAAGTCTTAACCACACATATGCCTTTACCACACATTTCTTTACAATGAAATACGTGTTGTTAAGGCATGTATGGCAAAGACATATGCATGGTAAAAGCTTACTAGGTAAGTGTAACCCCAAAGAACAAAAAACAAATATATATATATATATATCGCTTTCTCCGCAGGCTTCACAGCTCCCTCTCGCCACACACGGACACGGACCACAAAGGTAGTGCAAATTCAGATGTTTATTTTAGATGCCGCCATAACGCGTTTCAACTCGTTAAGAGTCTTGATCACATATATATATATATATACAAAAAGAGTTGCCTCTAGGTGGGATGCACTCCCAGGTGGAAATTACGCCAAAGCAAGGGCGCACGCCATGAACAAAGTCCTTTTCTGGATTCCTGCCAGACGCGTTTCGGACCAACGTCCTCTTCAGTGGCAGACCATGTGATGTGACGGCGTACGGCAACCACCAGTAAATCCCCGTAATAATTATGCTCAGGTGAACCACTTGAAGCAATACTTCCTGGGACTGGTGGTTCAGTAAAACCCAAGTGGGTCGCCGCCGGCACTCACATTCAAAAATGTCTTTAAAAGGATTGCCGATGTTCGCGCCGGCACCCCTGCATATAACAGGCACCTCCTGTTCCACAGTTAGCTGCCCCAATAAAGCAGCCGCGGACCCGCAAGTGTTTCGCGGTGGTGCAATCCCGCGACTAGGCAGGCCGCTGTACAAAATACAAAAAGAGTTGCCTCTAGGTGGGATGCACACCCAGGTGGAAATTACGCCAAAGCAAGGGCACACGCCATGAACAAAGTCCTTTTCTGGATTCCTGCCAGACGCGTTTTGGGCCAACGCCCTCTTCAGTGGCAGACCATGTGACGTGACGGCGTACGGCAACCACCAGTAACTCCCCATAATAATTATGCTCAGGTGAACCACCTAAAGCAATACCTCCTGGGACTGGTGGTTCAGTAAAACCCAAGTGGGTCACCGCCGGCACTCACATTCAAAAATGTCTTTAAAAGGATTGCCGATGTTTGCGCCGGCACCCCTGCATATAACAGGCACCTCCTGTTCCACAGTTAGCTGCCCCAATAAAGCAGCCACGGACCCGCAAGTGTTTCGTGGTGGTGCAATCCCGCGACCAGGCAGGCCGCTGTACAAAATACAAAAAGAGTTGCCTCTAGGTGGGATGCACTCCCAGGTGGAAATTACGCCAAAGCAAGGGCACACGCCATGAACAAAGTCCTTTTCTGGATTCCTGCCAGACGCGTTTCGGGCCAACGCCCTCTTCAGTGGCAGACCATGTGACGTGACGGCGTACGGCAACCACCAGTAAATCCCGTAATAATTATGCTCAGGTGAACCACCTGAAGCAATACTTCCTGGGACTGGTGGTTCAGTAAAACCCAAGTGGGTCGCCGCCGGCACTCACATTCAAAAATGTCTTTAAAAGGATTGCCGATGTTCGCGCCGGCACCCCTGCATATAACAGGCCCCTCCTGTTCCACAGTTAGCTGCCCCAATAAAGCAGCCGCGGACCCGCAAGTGTTTCGCGGTGGTGCAATCCCGCGACCAGGCAGGCCGCTGTACAAAATACAAAAAGAGTTGCCTCTAGGTGGGATGCACTCCCAGGTGGAAATTACGCCAAAGCAAGGGCACACGCCATGAACAAAGTCCTTTTCTGGATTCCTGCCAGACGCGTTTCGGGCCAACGCCCTCTTCAGTGGCAGACCATGTGACGTGACGGCGTACGGCAACCACCAGTAAATCCCCGTAATAATTATGCTCAGGTGAACCACCTGAAGCAATACTTCCTGGGACTGATGGTTCAGTAAAACCCAAGTGGGTCGCCGCCGGCACTCACATTCAAAATGTCTTTAAAAGGATTGCCGATGTTCGCGCTGGCACCCCTGCATATAACAGGCACCTCCTGTTCCACAGTTAGCTGCCCCAGTAAAGCAGCCGCGGACCCGCAAGAGTTTCGCGGTGGTGCAATCCCGCGACCTGGCAGGCCACTGTACAAAATACAAAAAGAGTTGCCTCTATGTGGGATGCACTCCCAGGTGGAAATTACGCCAAAGCAAGGGCACACGCCATGAACAAAGTCCTTTTCTGGATTCCTGCCAGACCCGTTTCGGGCCAACGCCCTCTTCAGTGGCAGACCATGTGACGTGACGGCGTACGGCAACCACCAGTAAATCCCGTAATAATTATGCTCAGGTGAACCACCTGAAGCAATACTTCCTGGGACTGATGGTTCAGTAAAACCCAAGTGGGTCGCCGCCGGCACTCACATTCAAAAATGTCTTTAAAAGGATTGCCGATGTTCGCGCTGGCACCCCTGCATATAACAGGCACCTCCTGTTCCACAGTTAGCTGCCCCAGTAAAGCAGCCGCGGACCCGCAAGTGTTTCGCGGTGGTGCAATCCCGCGACCTGGCAGGCCACTGTACAAAATACAAAAAGAGTTGCCTCTATGTGGGATGCACTCCCAGGTGGAAATTACGCCAAAGCAAGGGCACACGCCATGAACAAAGTCCTTTTCTGGATTCCTGCCAGACCCGTTTCGGGCCAACGCCCTCTTCAGTGGCAGACCATGTGACGTGACGGCGTACGGCAACCACCAGTAAATCCCCGTAATAATTATGCTCAGGTGAACCACCTGAAGCAATACTTCCTGGGACTGGTGGTTCAGTAAAACCCAAGTGGGTTGCCGCCGGCACTCACATTCAAAAATGTCTTTAAAAGGATTGCCGATGTTCGTGCCGGCACCCCTGCATATAACAGGCACCTCCTGTTCCACAGTTAGCTGCCCCAATAAAGCAGCCGCGGACCCGCAAGTGTTTCGCGGTGGTGCAATCCCGTGACCAGGCAGGCCGCTGTACAAAATACAAAAAGAGTTGCCTCTAGGTGGGATGCACTCCCAGGTGGAAATTACACCAAAGCAAGGGCACACGCCATGAACAAAGTCCTTTTCTGGATTCCTGCCAGACGCGTTTCGGGCCAACGCCCTCTTCAGTGGCAGACCATGTGACGTGACGGCGTACGGCAACCACCAGTAAATCCCCGTAATAATTATGCTCAGGTGAACCACCTGAAGCAATACTTCCTGGGACTGGTGGTTCAGTAAAACCCAAGTGGGTCGCCGCCGGCACTCACATTCAAAAATGTCTTTAAAAGGATGCTGATGTTCGCGCCGGCACCCCTGCATATAACAGGCACCTCCTGTTCCACAGTTAGCTGCCCCAATGAAGCAGCCGCGGACCCGCAAGTGTTTCACGGTGGTGCAATCCCGTGACCAGGCAGGCCGCTGTACAAAATACAAAAAGAGTTGCCGCTAGGTGGGATGCACTCCCAGGTGGAAATTATGCCAAAGCAAGGGCACACACCATGAACAAAGTCCTTTTCTGGATTCCTGCCAGACGCGTTTCGGGCCAACGCCCTGTTCAGTGGCAGACCATGTGACGTGACGGCGTACGTCAACCACCAGTAAATTCCCGTAATAATTATGCTCAGGTGAACCACCTGAAGCAATACTTCCTGGAACTGGTGGTTCAGTAAAACCCAAGTGGGTCGCCGCCGGTACTCTCATTCAAAAATGTCTTTAAAAGGATTGCCGATGTTCGCGCCGGCACCCCTGCATATAACAGGCACCACCGCGAAACACTTGCGGGTCCGCGGCTGCTTTATTGGGGCAGCTAACTGTGGAACAGGAGGTGCCTGTTATATGCAGGGGTGCCGGCATGAACATCGGCAATCCTTTTAAGACATTTTTGAATGTGAGTGCCGGCGGCGACCCACTTGGGTTTTACTGAACCACCAGTCCCAGGAAGCATTGCTTCAGGTGGTTCACCTGATCATAATTATTATGGGGATTTACTGGTGGTTGCCGCATGCCGGCCCGTCACATGGTCTGCCACTGAAGAGGGCGTTGGCCCGAAACGCGTCTGGCAGGTAAACCAGAAAAGGACTTTGTTCATGGCATGTGCCCTTGCTTTGGCGTAATTTCCACCTGGGAGTGCATCCCACCTAGAGGCAACTTTTTGTATATTATATATATATATATATATATATATGTAAACGCATGGTAACTCACATGAGACGCACTCGAGACAAGCGACAGGTTACCAGCCTTTTATTCCAGGTACAGTTGTGCGATGAATGCCGGTATAATGAAGCAGCTTTCCAACCAGCCTGACGCGTTTCAGGTTTCCCCTTTCTCAAAGGCTTGTGGTAAGTTCGTGCTGTGGCGTGCAGCAACTCCCATAAATACGATAATGTCACGCCCTTAATTAGGCAAATTCAAGACTTCTGGGAGTTGTAGTGCACAAATATTCACTCCGTATTTTGGTGCACTGATGACTGCTGTCGATAGAGCCCCCACTGGGCCCCCGCAACCATGCACAACTTCAATCCTTCGTCGTTGCTCCATAAGCGAGGATGGTATATCCAAACCTCATGGCCTCCTAATTATTATGGAGTGGTGCAGTCTCGGCGGATGAGCGTCTGCCTCAATTTGTAAACACATGGTAACTCACATGAGACGCACTCGAGACAAGCGACAGGTTACCAGCCTTTTATTCCAGGTACAGTTGTGCGATGAATGCCGGTATAATGAAGCAGCTTTCCAACCAGCCTGACGGGTTTCAGGTTTCCCCTTTCTCAAAGGCTTGTGGTAAGTTCGTGCTGTGGCGTGCAGCAACTCCCATAAATACGATAATGTCACGCCCCTTAATTAGGCAAATTCAAGACTTCTGGGAGTTGTAGTGCACAAATATTCACTCCGTATTTTGGCGCACTGATGACTGCTGTCGATAGAGCCCCCACTGGGCCCCCGCAACCATGCACAACTTCAATTCTTCGTCGTTGCTCCATAAGCGAGGATGGTATATCCAAACCTCATGGCCTCCTAATTATTATGGAGTGGTGCAGTCTCGGCGGATGAGCGTCCGCCTCAATTTGTAAACACATTGTAACTCACATGAGACGCACTCGAGACAAGCGACAGGTTACCAGCCTTTTATTCCAGGTACAGTTGTGCGATGAATGCCGGTATAATGAAGCAGCTTTCCAACCAGCCTGACGCGTTTCAGGTTTCCCCTTTCTCAAAGGCTTGTGGTAAGTTCGTGCTGTGGCGTGCAGCAACTCCCATAAATACGATAATGTCACGCCCCTTAATTAGGCAAATTCAAGACTTCTGGGAGTTGTAGTGCACAAATATTCACTCCGTATTTTGGCGCACTGATGACTGCTGTCGATAGAGCCCCCACTGGGCCCCCGCAACCATGCACAACTTCAATCCTTCGTCGTTGCTCCATAAGCGAGGATGGTATATCCAAACCTCATGGCCTCCTAATTATTATGGAGTGGTGCAGTCTCGGCGGATGAGCGTCCGCCTCATATATATATATATATTTCCGAGGATCAGAAATCCGTAAATGAAGATTGCTCGAGCCCACACGATCAAGGTTGCAGGAAATTTATTAACACAAATGCAGACGCGTTTCGATCACGTCCGTGGTCTTGGTCACATGACCTCCGCCTCCATTACAGTGGTATTTAAAGGTACAGTAAGTGACAAACTTATGGACATAAAGAAAATACTAAATGTTCAAGCACATATAAATCACAATGGTAGTGAAAAAATGTATTAAAAACATGACATACATATAAGCAGACATTACAGCATTATTCGTACTTGATAGTGCTTAGTGGTGCTTTTAGTGAAGTGTGCCATTTGATTAACGTGTTATGTGTCAGAGTGGGTGTGTTTCATTATGAGAGCAGAAGTGTGTACCTTCATGCCACGTTTGTTTGTCAATGTTGTTGAATGCATCATGATTGTTGTACAGATGACGGGTCTAGTGTCTTTATACTGTTCTTAGAGATTAGTGTTTGTGAATGAGCAAATGCTCCAGTAACGAGGGTTGTCCGTGTTTAAATAATTTGCTAAGTTTGAAGAGTGCGTGAAGGTATAGTACCAAGGTATGTATATCTGAGTGACTTATGGAGTTGGTGGGGAATCCGCCATTGTCTCCAGTGCGCTTATATTTAACACGAACGTGATGTTGGATGTTGACTCTCAGCTACACTCATCTGTAAGGATAAAGAAAACATGGTCAACCCCGCAATAGCAACGATGCATTGTAACATAATACGATCATACTAACACATTTTTCTAAAGAGACAAGACTGTTTGATCAAGGCAAAATACAAACCGCATAATGTCTGCTGTGCTAAAAACAAGGAATGAGTGTCTTAAAAACCATGTGAGGAAAGAGGTAGGGTGTGAGAAGTTCACCAGGCATATTGGCTAAATTTTGGATCCAGGTTCTATAGGTGAGAGTACAGTTCCTCATCTTGATTAAGACCATCAGGGAATTTAGTTCCTGCTAGGAGGATAAAACGTGACTCACATTTGCGTAATGCTGCAATTCTATTGCCTCCTCTGGGGTTGGGGGTGGCTGTATCTAATCCAAAGAATCTGGCTTTGGTCCAGTCAGATTCATGTTCTGTGGCAAAATGTCTCGCTGTGCTATAACTTAGGTCGCGATTGGTAATGGCGCGCCAGTGTTCTAATATGCACTTTTTCACTGAAAAAGTTGTTGACCCAATATACCAAAGGTCACAGGGACACACGATGGCATATACTACAAAGTCAGTGTTACATGTTATGAGTTTGGGGATTTTCCATGGTGTCAGTGTTCTCTGCAGAGTTATCTCAAAAACATTATTACTGTGTTTGCAGGCTTTACATTTTCCGCATTTAAGGAAGCCTTTGGCTTGCCTCAGCCAGTTATTTTCTTTTGGCTGGAGATGGCTGTGTACCAACATGGCTCTTAGAGATGTACTTCTTTTGTACGTGACAGATGGTGATACGCTTATTTCATTTCTCAAAATTGGATCTTGCCTGAGAATATCCCATCTGTTCCTCAGGATTCTGCTTATTGCATGGGATTGACTGCAAAATCTGGTGACGAACCTTATGGGTTCTTTTTTGCGCTTTTCATATGTTCTGACTGGTTTGGTTTTGGTTTTTTCTAGAATTTCTTCTCTGGTCTGTTTATCAACACGTTTTTCTGCCTGGAGTAGTGATTTCTTGGAGTATCCTCTCTCCCTAAATCTCTCTTTCATCTCCTGTTTAGTGTGTTCATAGGATAAGGATGTGCTGCAATTGCGTTTCGCCCTTAGGAATTCGCTGTAGGGAATTCCCCATCTAAAGCTGGGGGGGTGCGAACTGGCGGCATGCAGGATGGAGTTTCCTGCAGTTTCCTTCCTAAACAGATTTGTACTTATCCTCTTATTTTCAATTGTAAGTTTGAGATCAAGGAATTCAATACATCTCTGGCTGTAATGTCGTGTAAATTTTAGATTCACACTATTCAAATTCAAACAGTCAACAGGTTTGTAACAAAGGGAAAGATGAAGTGATCAACGTATGTGCTAGTATTCTCCATAAGACTGTCCTTAGATGACACTATGGGCCTGCCAGGTGGGTTCGTCATGTTTTCATGAACCTTCGGGAGAAGGTATAATGTAGGTGTCGTAGGGGTATCGTTCTTGAGAAATTGTTTTTCATCCCATGTTCGCAGGCCCCGCTCGTGCCATGTCTGTAGTTTGTTATGATATGCATTTTTGAGGTCATTAAGGTATATTCTGTCAACCCTCTCATAGCATGTCTGGTCACTCAGCTGGCGCTGTGCCTCCCTGGTATACATGGCCCTGGTCATAAGGACCACGTTACCTCCTTTATCGGAGGGTTTG
This sequence comes from Calotriton arnoldi, assembly GCA_963921515.1. Classification (NCBI taxonomy): domain Eukaryota; kingdom Metazoa; phylum Chordata; class Amphibia; order Caudata; family Salamandridae; genus Calotriton; species Calotriton arnoldi. Next base: position 2,385,922 of record CAWUFW010001317.1, read on the forward strand.
ATAACCAAGTCATGGTCGTTCTGAAGATTGCTTAGTGCCTGCCATTGTTCTTTGGACATGTTCTTACTTCCAGTGGTATCTTTCATGAGTTTGAGGAGGTCTCTAGCTACTAAGTCGCTAAAGACATCAATGTTGTCTTTGGCGGGTCTGGGGACAAAACGAGATTTAGCTCTGAAAGCTGTCTGGGCGGCTTCACTGGTATTAATCCCCAGGAGGTCAGATATATTAGTGGTGTGTGAGGGATTAAAGGGGTACAGGGAGTCATTATTGGGTAATGGTGATCCCTGCTGGGCATGGGTTGTCATGGTTTGTAGTGTGGGAATATCATCAATGGCTAATCCTGTGTAGTTCGCCCTTCCAGGTATAGCGATTGACCTCAAAGGATCTTTTTTATTTGCATGCATTTTACATAATTTAAGTTTTCTCTCAAATTTGTATAGATCAACCTGTGCCTGTGCATAATCAAGACCTATCTCTGGGCAAAAAGAAAGACCTAATTCTAAAACGCTTTGTTCATCAGCAGTAAGAACCCTATTTGTTAGATTCATTACGGTAAGTTTAGGTGCAGTGTTCCTCATTGCTGGTTCTTGGTCTTCTGGCCTCTTGTTCCCATGCCAGCTGTTCTTAAATTTTCTGTGCCTGATGTTTCTTTTAAGGTTTTGCCTGCGTTTCCTTGTCTTTTTCCTCTTGGCCTCCCCCTGGTTGATTGTTCTTTTTCCAACTGCAGGAGGCGAAGTTCTTTGGAAAAAGAATGTTGTTCAATGCTGCTCGATGCCAGGCTGTCCACTGACTCCTGATCCGAACTTAAGTCCATTGTGGAGCCCTCCTTGCTTGTTTCCAAGAGTTCCAAGGTTTTGCCTTTAGACAGTTCTGATCTTACTCTGTCGTACTTCTTTGCAAAAGTTAGGATGCGCCCTGATGCGTAGCCCAATTCATCCCGCACGAATTTGCACTGTTTCCTGGCTACAACATCTTTTTCAAATATTTTCATTTTGTCATCCACTGATTTCGTTATTTTTTCAACCTCCTTCTGGTCACTCTCTTTTTTTAAATCATCCATCAGATCCTGTATCTGACTCAGAAGGCTCCGTTGCTCATCCCAAGAATTTGCAATCAAGATCTCTAGCATCCTCCTTGAGCATGCTGTGGTATTTTCAACCCAGTCTTTCAGTACCTGAGGTTTAGGTATTGACATTGTGGGGGTGATGAAGATGTGAAGACCCCTTGGTATCCGGTTGACCTCTAGGTAGTTCTGTAACGAGGTAGCTTCCCACCCTCTGCTTATCTCTTTACGCCTCAGGCGTTCCAATGCGTTACTCTTTTGTCTTAGCGTTGTCACCGTTTCAGTCATTATATTTCCCGATGGATTATTATTGGGTTGTGTTCTGCCAAAGATTGCCTGGGCGGAAGCTTCACGCCCCTTCATTATCTCTTCTGCCATAATCTGTAACTTTGTTTCAAAAGGAGCGCTGTTTGCCCCCCTGCTCGAGTCCTTGATCTCGCATTTAGAGCCTCCTGGCTCACGCGCACTCGGATTGGTCGCGCTGCGGCGGAATTCAACTGCGGGGACAGAGTCAGGCGGAAGTGTTTGAACACACCGCTTTCCCCTCGCTGTATCCGTCGGCCAGTCGGGGATCGGGAAGGAAAGCGGCACACCAGGGCGCGCGATTGCCTCACCTGGGTTCCCGTTGGCTTAGTCCAGCTTTTTCTCGGTTGTGATGATAGAATCCGTTTCACCGTGATATGCCGCATACGCCCGCTAACCAACCGGCGGGTATTCCTTACAACAAGGAATCCAATCGAACGGTGGCGGACATTGGAATACCCTTCCACACGAGCTGGGGCTTCGTTGGCGGACGCCGCCGGCGGATCATTTCCGAGGATCAGAAATCCGTAAATGAAGATTGCTCGAGCCCACACGATCAAGGTTGCAGGAAATTTATTAACACAAATGCAGACAAGGATGACGCGTTTCGACCACGTCCGTGGTCTTGGTCACATGACCTCCGCCTCTATTACAGTGGTATTTAAAGGTACAGTAAGTGACAAACTTATGGACATAAAGAAAATACTAAATGTTCAAGCACATATAAATCATAATGGTAGTGAAAAAATGTATTAAAAACATGACATACATATAAGCAGACATTACAGCATTATTCGTACTTGATAGTGCTTAGTGGTGCTTTTAGTGAAGTGTGCCATTTGATTAACGTGTTATGTCTCAGAGTGGGTGTGTTTCATTATGAGAGCAGAAGTGTGTACCTTCATGCCACGTTTGTTTGTCAATGTTGTTGAATGCATCATGATTGTTGTACAGATGACGGGTCTAGTGCCCCTATACTGTTCTTAGAGATTAGTGTTTGTGAATGAGCAAATGCTCCAGTAACGAGAGTACTTATGTGTTGCCACCAAACAAAAAAGGGGGTTGACCGTCTTTAAATAATTTGCTAAGTTTGAAGTGTGCGTGTATATATATATATATATACCCCAACCCTTGCCCTCCGCCCTAGGCACCAAAACTACCCCAATCCCTGCCCCTCAACCTGAGCCCTAAAATGGCCACCAGGCCAAAAATCTACCCTGATCCCAGCCCCCCGCCCTGAGTCCTAAAATGGCTCCCAGTCCTGAAAACTGTCCCTTACTCCCTGCACTGAGCCCTAAAACTATGTCCCCTGAAAACTAACCCCCCAAAAACTACCCCCTCCCCCCTGAAAATGAACCCCTCCCTCCGAAATCTAGCCCCCACTCCCCCAAGCCCTACTTACAATGTCGCTTCCCGGTTCTTCCTCTCCTGATCCTTCCTGTAATTTTCCCCGCCCATCCGGTCTTTGGGACTAGAACGCTTACAGCCTTAACCCCGCATATGCGTGGTTCAGGTATATGTGTGGTTAAGGCATGTGCGTTGTTAAGGGAAGCGATGTTCCGCTTGCATGGTAACAGCACATGTGGCTTAGCCCGTGTGGTTAATGCAGTTCCCCCTACTTAACTCACTCATTGCTAATTACATCCGCTAGTCTGAGTGTGGAAGAGTACCCAAGGCTGAATGGGAGTCAGCAAAATTCATTCTTCTCCTTTTCAAGTTCTTTCATCCCCACTGTCTGCCTACAACTCGTTTCTACTATCTGCTTAAGAATCTTATTACCTAATTCTCCCTGCACCCTCAACCTCTCTTCTCTCTCTCCTTAATCAGCTCTTAATTTCCTCAATTATATTCCCTTGTCCCTGCTTTTCTCCCTCTGCTTTATATTTTACCATCTGTTTCACTTGCAAAATTGATGCATTTGGCCATCATTACAAGTCCAGGGCTACATTCCGTTCCATTTGCTAAAGCTTGTTTGCACTGGGACTGGAATTAAGAGTTCTGTGATAATTATCACATCTTTGCAGTTTTCCACTGATAGATTCCAGCAGGCAAAACCTGCTGAAATTGTAAAATTCTAAAAAAGGCTAAACATGCGGAATTTGTTGTGTTAAATACCAATTACACATGTTTGCCTCATTTACAAGTAAAAAACTTGGATTAGTAGGTATTTACCACATACCTAATCTGAAGCTGGTGGAAGCATTTTTAAAGCTACTGCCAGCTGGGAGCGGGCTTCATGTTTACTCTCGCTTAGTGGGAGCTTTGAAATCGCTCCAGCCAAGCAGGAGCAAATACAGGTTTCCCTGTCCACACCGTGTGAGCAGGGAAACCGCAATGTCCCGGTGGTGGGCATTCCAGGACAGACAGGAGCTGGCCCTGGGGGATGGGGTCTCCAGGGCCATTAATGGCTCCGGGAGGGGTGTCCAGTGGTCCCTCTGCCTTAATTACAGCCGGGAAAGGCAACAAGGGAACCCTACTCGCAAGGAGCCTGGGTAAATAAGTAAGAGAAGTAACAATGGCTCCTGTGGATATAATAAAGTTTATACTAGTGGAAATACGCACAATGGCAATACGCAGAGCTGAAATGATGTCAGAAAAAAGCTAGCCACACACCACGAAGTAAAGCTGAGGCTTTTATATATAATGGTTACATGAAATGATCACCATATACATAAAGCTACAAATGTAGAATTATAATTTACAACAAACAATAAATGAACAATAGTGAAGAGTGTCCCAGTGTGTAACGTATTGAACCTAAACTATTAGTGACATAGTATGTGTCAAATGTGCAAGGTTTCAATGTAAAACATAAAGGCGACCATTGAAGACTTTAAACACTGTAATACACAGCACTTTATACAATCATATGCGCTGGATAATGGTTCGCTCTTATTTAGCTGTCGACGACGTTTCGACCCCGTTCGAATGTAGGGTCTCTTCAGGACCAGGGAATGTGGGACACCTAAAGGAATGGGATAGTATCAATGTGTGGCCAATAACAACTGTGAGCAAAGGATGACTGGGCACAGGAATGTAATGTACCTGGAGGGCGGGCTATAGCTGCCAAACGTGGAAGAGGGTGACACCGTGAGAGAAGTGAAAAAAAGATAACTCACAGGGACCCCGCCGGGCGCTAAGGACAAAGAAGAAGTAACATTTACTTAGGGCGAAAGAAGCATGATTGTGGCTCTAATGCGGTGGAATCAGCTCGTATATTGCCGGGCAGACTTACCCCATGTGAGGGAGATGCTTGGCAAGCTTGGACGGATATCTGAACCGGGAGAGCCTCGGCGGTAATGAAAACACTCGGTTAGACCAGATTCTGATAAAATTCTGAAAGACGATGGCAGGAAAACCCAGCGTTTAGTGAAAAGAATTTAGCCAACAATAGAAAAAGCTACTAAGGGCGAAAAAACCGCTCTCACCGTGATCTTGCTTGGATAGCTGTTAGGGATGTATCCGAGTGAGGCTGAAACAACGGAGCGTGTGTCTCCTTGTTAGGTGCAGTGACAGAGGGCAAATGGAGAGAACGATAGTAAATAGTAGCACCTATTTGCGCCAAAAAACGGCCGTAAAGGCCAAGCTATCAAAATCAGGTGTGTCGAGCGGATCTGTCGCTCTGTGTTCCGCGATGGAGATAGACAACAGACTAATGGGCAATGTAACTAAAACATTATGTTACTATTAGAATAAGACAGGTAATGACTACATAATGTGTTGAAAGTACAACAGTCATGTTTTAGAAGTACAGCATTAAAAAACAGTGAAGCTCGTTCATGTATAAACATTGTGCTTGGTTTCACAGTTGTTCGGGGGAGACAAGTACACCATGTAACCAAAAAACGCATTGTAACAAATTACGATGATAGACAATACCACTATTAACATCGGATCGATCTCTTAATCATTGCACATATTCACGCAGAATTGGGAAATTGAACATTTGTATTATAGCAATAAACAAAGGAATAATCAAAAATGGGCATAGAGTTGTCTGCAGCAGTCGTGTTTGATAACTCACTGTTGTGGTAGAACACAATAGTATAGAATAATGAATAATGCAACAGATGCAGAAAGGACGCATATCATTAAACTGTACAGTATAGAGAATTAAATAATGTTATGAAGAGTCATAATAAAAATGTCCACAATGTAGTGAACGTGAAGGAAAAAATTGAATTGATATAAGTAATCAAATTGCACATTATGGGCTCAGTGTGCTAATAAAACCTCGCCATTCTTCAGCGGAATTAAGCCCTTCAGTAATGGAATTGATGCGTTCAATCCAACGACATTCTGATCGTTGCAGCAATCGAGTGAGGTCTCCTCCTCTCTGTGGAATGATTACTATTGCTATAATACAAATGTTCAATTTCCCAATTCTGCGTGAATATGTGCAATGATTAAGAGATCGATCCGATGTTAATAGTGGTATTGTCTATCATCGTAATTTGTTACAATGCGTTTTTTGGTTACATGGTGTACTTGTCTCCCCCGAACAACTGTGAAACCAAGCACAATGTTTATACATGAACGAGCTTCACTGTTTTTTAATGCTGTACTTCTAAAACATGACTGTTGTACTTTCAACACATTATGTAGTCATTACCTGTCTTATTCTAATAGTAACATAATGTTTTGAGTTACATTGCCCATTAGTCTGTTGTCTATCTCCATCGCGGAACACAGAGCGACAGATTCGCTCGACACACCTGATTTTGATAGCTTGGCCTTTACGGCCGTTTTTTGGCGCGAATAGGTGCTACTATTTACCATCGTTCTCTCCATTTGCCCTCTGTCACTGCACCTAACAAGGAGACACACGCTCCATTGTTTCAGCCTCACTCGGATACATCCCTAACAGCTATCCAAGCAAGATCACGGTGAGAGTGGTTTTTTCGCCCTATATATAAAAGCCTCAGCTTTACTTCGTGGTGTGTGGCTAGCTTTCTTTCTGACATCATTTCAGCTCTGCGTATTGCCATTGTGCGTATTTCCACTAGTATAAACTTTATTAATTACAGCCGGGCCCTGGAGGATGAGGTCCCTAGGGCCAAAATCGGCCCAGGGAAGGAGGCTCCTCATCCCGTTTTTAATTTTGGCAGGGCCCTGAGGGATTAGACCCCCTGGGCTGAAATCAGCCTGCGAACGGCTGTGTGCCATCTCCCACTTTATATGGGACTAGCCCCCAGGGATGGGGTCCCTGGGGCTGAAATAGGCCCAGAACAGGTGCCGCTTGCCCCTCCCCTCTTTTATTAAGGCCGGGCAAGGGGGTGTGGTCCCCAGGGCCGAAAGCAGCCAGGGGAGGGCCGTATGCGCCCCCCTCCCCCACATTAATATTATCCTCTTCGGTGCTCAGGACGGCCCCCGGCCGTCCGACGTCACAGTGGGCGTGTGCGGAGGACGGCCAGGGGCCATCCGAAACACGCCCACTCATTAATTCTCCTGCACAGCGGGAGAATTCGCGCAGCGCCGAAGGGGTTATGAATCCCTCCTGGGACCTGCCCCTCCCCGGGAGACCACGCTTGTTTCTTTTTTATTTTGCCACAGATCCTCCTTGATTTCGCAACAAAATTAAAAAAAACATTTTTGGCCCCTGATGGAGTTCCTGAGGGACTCCAACGCCAAGCTTAAAGGGTCAAGGTATTCACGACAGTATGCTGACAAAGTTACAGCAAAGAAACCACATTGAAAGGAGCTCAGCAAAGGGTGTCTAAACACAAGAGAGTAGTCATACTCTTCACTGATAAAAAACAAAGAGGCAGTCAGTGGCAAGTTGGTGAAATATATATATATATATATACCCACATATATATATACACATATATATATATGTATTCAAGGTATTCCGCTTCTAGTATACGTATTTCCTTGCCAGAAATCGGATACGGACCACAATCTTAGTGCAAAGTTATTTTATTTCCGTGCAAAATGTCGCCATGACACGTTTTAGCCCTTCCCACGGGCCTTGATCACATGTATATATATATGTATATATATATATATATATATATGTGTGTGTAATGTCACAAAAAAACGTTATTCTTAGGTTCAGATTTTACAAACATAAAACCATAGAAATTCAGCAATTAAAGTTATAGTTATGTCAACTATGTTGCATCCCCACTATGCACAGTTTTCTCATCAATAATCTTATTGCAAAAGTTGCTGGTGATATTATCAATGATATCATTGAAGATGTCATGACTGATGTAATATGTGAGGTAATTAGCAGTGCATGGCTAAGGTGGATGAGACTTTTTTTGGAAAAGTTTTATGATGATTCGTCAAATGGCACCAAAGCTATTAGCAAAGCATTTTGTATGGAAACGTGGCCCTAATTTAACCCGTCATTGGGTAACATATATATATATTTATATATCTCACTAGTTAGATCAGAGTTTCCATAGGAAATGCGTTTTTGTGTTGCTAATAACTTTGGCACCATTTGACAAATCTCCACAAAACTTTAAAAAAAGGTGCCACTATTTGACTAGTGTGTATATGGAAAGTTTCGGGGTGATCCGTCAAGAGGGAGTTGAAAGAAAAGAGGGGTCCAAAACCCAAAATCCCCCAACAATTTTCTATAGACATCATTAAGAAGTGCTACCACAAAAACTGTTAAAAGGAATTACACCAAATAGCAGCTATTTCAAACAGAATTTCCAATGTTTGTGTAGTTTAAAGTATATTTTGCATAGAAAGAATAAATAAAGTTTTCCAAACTATAACTAAGTTTTCAGCCTTGTTTTTTTCACTGAGTTTGAATAGTTTTTATTTTTTAAGAAAAAAAGTGTTTCAAATCATAAAGTGGAGTGTCGTTGAGTGGAGTGTTGTTAAGTGGAGTGTTACAGAGTACAGTGGAGGACAGTATCATATAGTGTAGTGTCACAGAGTGGAGTGTTGGAGAATGGAGTGGCGTACAATGAAGTGGTGTAGAGTGGAATAGTGCAGACTGGGTTGGTGCAGAGTGGAGTGGCATTGAGTGGAGTGGCGTAGAGTGGAATAGTGCAGAGTGGAGTGGCGTAGAATGGAGGGGTGTACAGTAGTGTAGAGTCAACGTGTGTAGACTGGAATAGCATAAAGTGGAGTGGTGTAGAGTGGAGTGGTGTACAGTAGAGTGGCATGGAGTGGAGTAGAGTGGAATAGCTTAGAGTGGAATGGTGTACAATTGAGTGGTGTAGAATGGAGTGGCATACACTGGAATGACACGGAAGGGAATAGCATGGAGTGGAGTAAAGTAAAGTGGCATAGATGGAATGCATACAATGAAGTGGTGTAGATTGGGGTTGCGTAGAGTAGAGTGGTGTACAGAAGAGTGGCATAAAGTAGAGTAGCGTGGATTAGAATAGCGCAAAGTGGAGTGGCGTAGAGTGGAGTGGAGTAGCACAGAATGGAGTGGCATACAGTGCCATAGAGCGGAATAGCATAGAGTGGAGTGGTGTAGAGTGGAGTGGTGTACAGTAGAGTGGCATAGAGTGGAGTGTAGTAGAGTGGAATAGCATAGAGTGGAATGGTGTACAGTTGAGTGATGCAGAATGGAGCGGCATATACTGGAATGGCACAGAGGGGAATAGCATGGAGTGGAGTAAAGTGGAGTGGCATAGATGGAATGCATAGAATTGAGTGGTTAGGGAGTCACACGAGCGCGCCGAGCAAGATGGCCACCTCCCGCTAAGCAGCGGCAATTTCTGCCCGATAATGAAGATTTAAAGATGTTTTAAAGCTGGCATTTATATTTAAACCAAGACGACGACGTTGTTGAAGAGAAAAGCGGTCTGCACATTACCTTTTCGTGCATTTTCCTCACGTCTGGCTGCAATTATTCGAGGTGAGCTGCTCTCCGGTGTGTGGAGTGTCTCTGATCCAGGAATTCCTGTCAGAGGGGCGGAGTGAAGATTAGGAAAGGGCGCGGCTGAGGCCTGGGCCACTCCCACTGTTGGTTATAGCTGCTGCACTCTGCTTACTTTGGCAGCATTTCTCTGCTATCAGTATTCTTCATTGAAATATTGCTCTAGGCTGTTCCTTTTTATTGCTGCATTTATTTTCTTGTACTTATGGAAGGCAAGCAGTCTCACAATATGTCTACCAAACGAAAACAAAATATCTCTCCTCGACCAGTTAAATCTAAATTAGTGGATATTAATGAGCCTTTATTATCCACTTTACTGGAAGGGAGTTACAAGCGGTGCGTTCAAATACAGACAATATTGCGGCGGAAATTACAAATTTACGTAAAGACATGGCTGGTCTTTCTATGAAGGTTTCTGACAATGCTATTAAAATTCAGGACAATAAAGCTAAAATTGACCATCTTCTGCCTATTGCTGCCAAAGTTGAACCAATGAATAAACTATTATTAGAATTGGAAAATCGCAATAGGCAATATAACCTGCGCATCTTTAACTTACCAGAGGATGTGGAAGGTAATGATTGCAGGGGTTATTTGGAAAACCTACTTCCTGGTCTTTTGTGCATTAAATTTCCTGAAAAATTTGAGATTGATAAAGCGCACAGAATCCCTTCTCATCGCAACCCAAGACAAGATAGGCCTCGTCAAATGATTTTCAAGGTGTTACGCCATCATCATCTAATTTTAATACGAAAGGCTGCCAGAGATATCCCTTCGTTAATGGTCAATGGGAATAACATTTTTATTCATCAGGACTTTGCTAAGGAAACAGTCAATATTCGCAAATAATTTGCAAATCTTCGTCCCAGGCTGAGGAATGCTGGTTATAAATACGGCTTGTTTGATCCATCCACTATGCGTATTTGGAAAGATGGGTTTTCTAAATCTTTTCAACATCCTGAGGAGCTTCGCCGATTTCTGGATTTGCAGTCTCAGTCTTCTATGGAAATGAATGAAGCTACTACATGACTTTATTATTGATTGATTTTATTGCCAGCATGTTTATTTAACTGGAGTATGTCTTTAGGGCATGTGGAGTAGGTTCCTCTTGACATGCGTGTATGCGATTCTGAAGTTCTATATATGAGTATATGTTGTATAGTTTTTATTTTTATTGTTCGTTGGTGTCTTTTGTGTCCTCTGTATAGTGATACTCGAGCTACTATTCTTTTTTTATTCTATCTAATCTATCTTGTTTTCCATCTTTTCTCCTTTTTCAAAATGGCAAGTGGTAATGGTATTAAAATTGTTTCATTTAATGTTAAGGGTTTACGGCACCCTGTTAAGCGTACTAAGGTTTTAGATTATTTAGCTAGACATAAAGCAGATATATGTTTAATTCAAGAAACTCATGTAGATGATAAAATCTTGTCCTATATGAATAAAAAATGGGTAGGGGATGTTATTTCTTCTCCGGCTCTCAATAGGAAAAATGGGGTAGCAATACTTTTTGCAAAAAAATTACATGTTCAAATTTTGCATAAACATTCTGATTCAGAAGGTCGGTTCATTATAGCTAATACAAAAATTGACAATAAGGTTTTCTACCTAATTAATGTGTATGGGCCTACTAATGATGACCCAGAGTTTTGGTCAAGATTTATGTTAGAAATGGGGGTCTCTAGTTGGCAAGGGCTTGCACCTTTGTCCAAGTAGGGACCCTTCTTCCTAGTCAGGGTAAGGGAGTTACACTCCTAAAATAACCCCTGCTCACCCCCTTGGTAGCTTGGCACGAGCAGTCAGGCTTATTCTAGAGGCAGTGTAAAGCATTTGCACATAACCAACAGTAATACAGTGTAAGCACTACAAACTGACACCACACCAGTTTAGAAAAATATCCAATATTTTTATATACTTTAAAACAAGACCAAATACGATAAAAATCCACAGTACAGTACTTTAAAAATCTTCTGTTATCAAAAAGTCCTTAAAAACAGTTCCTTAATGTCGATAGCTCCGTCCGGGGCTATCACGGCGTCGTGAACATACAAATCTAAACAGTTCTGGCTGACCGCGGCGTCGCGGGTCAGCTACGGTGTCGGGAAGACCCGCAAACAGTACCTTTCAGAAATGCAGGGCGTCGATGACCTCGCGGTGAGCTTCCGAACACACGGCGTCCGCAGGCATCGGTTCCGGAGGTCGGTGCGGTGTCATCGGGGCCCTCGAAGTCACACGCGTTGCCGATCGATCTCCTCTCTGTTGAAGTCAGGAGCATTGGCGTCGGCCGGCGTCGGGTGCTGCGGTGCGAAGTGCAGCGGTGCGGCGTGCGGTGCCCTCAGGTCGCGGTGCGAGCAGCGGCTCGGTGGCGGCGTCGGGTGGCGTCGTCGGTGAGACCAGGGTCGCGGTGTGAGATGAAGACGGTGCTCGTCACGGTGCTGGCAGGCCACGGTGCAGCAGCGGTGTCGTCGTTGCTGAAGCGCTGTCGTCGGCTGACGAACTTGGAGTCGATGGCACCGGCGTCGGTGGGCCAAGGCTGCGGTGCGGGATGAGGGGGGTGCGTCGTGTAACTTACGAGCGGTGCCCCCGAACCACGGTGCAAGCAGCGGCATCGAGTCCGGCGAGGAGCGGCGGCGTCGGGGATACCACGGTGTCGTCGTGAAGCGAGGCGGTGCGGAGTGCGGTGCCCACAGGTCGCGGTGCGAGCAGCGGCTCGGTGGCGGCGTCAGCAGGCGTCGTCGGTGAGACCAGGGTCGCGGTGCGGTGTTGCGGCGGTGCCCTCTGCGGTGCCTTCAGGACACGGAGTCGGCAGCGGCGTCGTAGACGGCGTCGGGCTTGAAGTCTTTGCTGTTCCTGAGACTTCTTGAACAGGGGGCAAGCTCTACCTCAAGCCCTTGGAGACACTCACAAAGTAGATTGCAGAAAGTTCAATTCCAGTCCTTTCACTGCCCAAGACAGAAGCAGCCACTGCAGGCCAACACAGCAAAGCACACAGCAAAGTGGTAGTTCCTCCTCACAGCTTCTCCAGCTCTTCTTCTTGGCAGTCTTCTTGATCCCAAAGAGTTCCAAAGTTCTGGGGTTTGGGTCCCCCTTTTTATCCTCAATTTCTCTTTGTCCTCTGAAGGCAGAGAGGCCTTTGCCTAGTCCAAACCAGTTCTGGTCAGTCCTGGAGCACTTTGTTGACAAGTCTCCTTCTTTCCTTTCACAGTGCAGGCCAGGTACATCAGACGCACCACAGGAGGTGGAGCCAGCATTGTGGAGGGAAGGCCCAGCCCTATTCAGGTCCCAGGTGCATCTCCTCCCACCCATCTACATGTAGATCTTGCTATTCAGCCCTGTGCTGACTCACCCTGTCTCCTGGCATCCCCCAGCCCCTGTCACTCACACTCCAGACAAGGAATACACAACCTAGCAGAGGCAGGCTTCGATGGTTAGACAAGAAAATACCCACTTTCTAAAAGTGGTATTTTCAAACACAGAATGTTAAAACCAACTTCACTAAAAGATGCATTTTATCATTCTGAGTCCAGGCATACTAAACTCGAATTTCTACCATGTTCCCTGGGTCAGTTAGGATTATAAGCTGTAATAATCAAAACTGCCCAATCTGGCCTATGGGGAACAGGTAGCCTTGCAATAGTGAAAACGAAATACGCTGTAATTCACTATCAGGACATGCCACACACACCAGGGCATGTCCTGCCCTTCACATACAATGCACCCTGCCCACACGGGTACCTTGGGCCTACCTTAGGGGTGACTAACATGTAGAAAAGGGAAGGTTTAGGGACTTGCAAGTGTGTGCACTTGCCAAGTCGACATGGCAGCCCCAGGCTGCACACAGGCTCTGCAATGGCAGGCCAGAGTTACACTTTACGGGCTGTTTGCGTGGGTGGCACAATCCAGTGCTGCAGACCACCAACAGCATTTGATCTATAGGCCCTGGCACTCTCAGTGCACTTTACAAGGGACTGACACATAAATCAAATAGGCCAATCATGGAAACACCAATCCATAACACATTTCATACAGGAGCACTTGCACTTTCCCACTGGACAGCAGTGAGGAAAGTGCGCAGAATCATTATACCAGCAAAAACAGAGTCAAAACCAGGAGGTCAGAAAGCAAAAAGTCTGGGGAAACACGCCAAAAGATGCCAAGTCTAACACATGTCCCCTCCAGCTGAAAGTAGGGAGAACTACCCAACCCCATTGGAGTTCTCTTCACTATGGCGGACGAACCTGGACAGACCATCTGCGTTGGCGTGTTCTGTACCAGGACGGTGTTCCACCGTAAAGTCCATTCCCTGTAGGGAGATGGACCACTTCAGCAGTTTTGGATTCTCACCCCTCATTTGCATCAACCATCTGAGGGGCCTGTGGTCCGTCTGAACCCGGAAGTGAGTCCCAAACAGGTATGGTCTCAGCTTCTTCAGTGCCCAGACCACAGCAAAAGCTTCCCTTTCTATGGCACTCCACCTCTGTTCCCTGGGGAGTAGTCTCCTGCTAAGGAAGACTACAGGCTGATCCAGGCCCTCTTCGTTCAGTTGTGAGAGCACCGCTCCCACACCATGCTCTGAAGCGTCAGTCTGCACGACGAATTCCTTGGAGAAGTCAGGTGCCTTGAGCACGGGCGCCTTCAGGGCATCAAAAGCTTTCTGGCAGGACTCAGTCCAGATCACTTTCCTGGGCTGCTTCTTAGAAGTCAGCTCTGTTAAGGGGGCAACGATGGTGCCATAGCCCTTAACAAATCTCCTATAGTAGCCGGTGAGACCTAAGAAGGCTCTCACCTCTGTCTGGGTCTTGGGGGCTCCCAAGCCAGAATGGTGTCAATCTTGGGTTGTAGGGCGCCACCTGGCCGCTTCCTACCTGGTGTCCCAAGTACACCACAGAACCCTGCCCGATCTGACACTTACTGGCCTTGATCATGAGGCCTGCACCTTGCAGAGCCCTCAACACTTTCTCAAGGTGCTGTAAATGTTCTTCCCAGCTGGAACTGAACACAGCAATGTCATCCAGGTAGGCGGCACTGAAATCCTCCAGCCCAGCCAACACCTGATTGACCAATCTCTAAAAGGTGGCAGGGGCATTCTTCAACCCAAAGGGCATCACCCGGAATTGGTAATGACCTTCTGGGGTTGAGAATGCTGATCTCTCCTTGGCCCCATCGGTTAAGGCAATCTGCCAGTACCCAGACGTTAAATCAAACGTGCTGAGGAACCGGGCAGCTCCCAACCGATCAATGAGCTCATCAGCTCTGGGGATGGGGTGCGCGTCAGTCCTGGTGACGGCGTTGAGCCCACGGTAGTCCACACAAAACCGCAGTTCTGGAGTGGCACCGGGTGCAGCAGCCTTTGGGACCAAGACCACTGGGCTGGCCCAAGGACTGTTGGAGGGCTCAATCACCCCTAACGCCAACATCTTAGAGACCTCCTCCTTGATGCTGGCCCTGACCCGGTCAGTCAACCTGTAAATCTTGTGCTTCACAGGAGGGCTGTCACCAGTGTCCACGTCATGGGTACACCAGTGAGTAACACCGGGGGTCAGAGAGAACAGTGGGGCGAACTGTCCCAACAACTGGTGACAGTCCCCCTGCTGCTCCTGAGTCAGAGTAGGGGAGAGGATCACACCCTCTACTGACCCATCATGCTCCTTGGTAGACAGGAGGTCAGGGAGAGGCTCACTCTCCTCTTCCACCCCATCATCTGTTGCCAAGAGCATACTCACTTCGGACCTCTCGAAGTGGGGCTTGAGGCGGTTCACATGAAGGACCTCAAAGGGTTCCTTGGAGCCTGCAAATCCACCAGGTAGGTGACGTCACTTTTGCGCTCCACCACCTCATATGGCCCAGTCCACTTGTCCTGCAAGGCACAAGGTTCCACTGGGGCCATGACCCACACTTTTGCCCAGGTTGAAATTCGACCAGAGTGGCATTCTGGTCATACCACCTCTTCATTTCTTCCTGGCTTGCTTCCAGGTTCGCCTGAGCGAGTTTCCTGAAGCGGGCAGTTTGGTTTCTAAAGGCCAGCATGTAACTAAACACATCCTGGGGAGTTTTCCTGGGAGCTGCCTCCCAGCCTTCCTTTACCAAACTCAGAGGTCCTCTGACAGGGTGGCCATGCAGGAGCTCAAAGGGGCTGTACCCAAGAGACTTCTGAGGCACCTCCCTGTATGCGAAGAGCAGGCATAGCAAGAGGACGTCCCACTTATGCCTCATGGGTTCTGTTAGACCCTTGATCATGCCTTTCAAGGTCTGGTTGAATCTCTCCACCAGACCATTTCCTTGTGGGTGGTAAGGAGTGGTGAACTTGTAGGTGACACCATACTCCTTCCACAGGGATGTCATATACTTGGATATGAAATTGGTCCCCCTATCAGAAACCACCTCTCTGGGGAATCCCACACGGGAAATGATCCCCATTAACGCCCGGCCCACCACTGGCGCCGTCGTTGTCCTGAGAGGGATTGCCTCCGGGTGCCGGGTGGCATGGTCCACCAAGACCAGGATGTACCTGTTGCCCATGGCTGTCTTGGGATCCAGTGGCCCCACAATATCCATCCCTACCCTTTCAAAGGGTGTTCCAACAACAGGAAAAGGTTGGAGAGGAGCTTTGACCTTCCTCCCACTCTTACCACTTGCCTGGCAAGTTTGGCAAGACCTACAGTGTGCATCTGACTGCCTTCGCATTTGGGGCCAAAAGAAGTGGGGGACAAGCCTGTCAAAGGTCTTGTCCTGCCCCAAATGTCCTGCCAAAGGCACGTCATGAGCCAAACCCAGTAGGAAGGTCCTGAAGCGCTGGGGTACCACCAGCACATGGGCTGACCCAGGCTCAGGAACCTTAGGCTCACTGTATAGGAGACCATTCTCCCAGTAGATCAGATGTGACCCGGACTGATTACCAGCTGCCTGGTCTGCAGCCTGCCGCCGCAGACCCTCCAGAGTAGGGCACTCGTTCTGCTCCCAGCAGAACTCCTCCCTGGTGGGACCCTCTTCTTGCTGCCAATGGGTCAGCTCAGAGATGTCTCCCAGTTTGGCTACCTGCTCCCCTGTAGGCACCGGGGCGTCCCCCTCGAGGTCCGCCTCCTCCCGGTCCGTGGGAACTTCGGGGGCCGGTTTCCCGCGCTCCCTGCCCTTCCTCTTGGCAGGGACTTGGGCCACTGTTCCAGGCTCCAAGTCCTCTTGATCACCCTTCCTGGCTGCCATTGACCGAGTAGACACGCATGCCCACTCTGGCAACCCAAGCATCTCCAAGTGAGACCTGAGCTCAACATCCTTCCATAAGGACTGCTCCAGGTCGTTACCTAGCAGACAATCTACAGGCATGGTGGGGCTCACAACCACCCTCAAGAGACCTGAGACCCCCCATTCAAAGGGAACCTGCGCCACCATACACTGGCGCTCAGAGTTGTCTACAGCAACTACTTGGTGGAATGCCCCTGGGACTACCTGCTTCTCAGAGACCAGGTGACACCGGACTGAGGTCACACTGGCTCCAGTATCTCTGAGAGCCTCTACCCTGTTCCCATTAATGGTCACCCAGGTGCTATATTTCTTTGTGTTAGGGGCACCTGGTTTCCTGGGACCATCTCACTGTCCCCTAGTGAGACAAGGGTCATTTCTGCGGGATCCCCACCCTCCTGTGGGCACCCCTCCTCCCCAAGCGCTACACTGGCCAACACTTTGGACTGTCCACCGGTGGGTGGCTGTGTCCCCTTTGGGCACTTGGGGTCCCCCTTAAAGTAACCTACCTGGTCACATGCATAACACTTGCGGGGGCCAGTCTCAATAGGCTTCCCTGTAGAGACCCCTTTCTTCTTATCACCGGGGGGCTGGGAACCTTTACCCTGGGTACTAGTTTGGGGCCCTTTAGAGAACTCCTGTGCTTTACCCTTGTCCCCACCGCCTTTCTGCTGGGGACCCTGCCCACCTTTGGCTGAGTCTCCCCCAAACGCTTTCTTGTGGACCCTGGTACTCACCCAGCGGTCCGCCTCCATAGCAAGCTTCCTGGGGTCAGTTAGCTTACTATCTACTAGGTGCTGGCGCAGATCTGCAAAACATAGACTAGACAAGTGCTCCCATGCAATCAAATTGTAGAGCCCCTGAAAATCTGTTACATTACTGCCATTCACCCAACTATCCAGCGACCTACAGAACATATCCACACATTCCAACCAAATGTTGGCCTCAGACTTTTTACTGGACCTAAACTGATCCCTGTACTTCTCAGGTGTGAGCCCATATCTAGTGAGGAGAGCGTCTTTCATGTCAGCAAAGGTGAGGTCCTGCCCCTTACCCAAAGCTATCAGAGTATCCCTAGCTTCCTCTGGAAAGAGAGGCCACAACCCCGCTCCCCAGTTCCTCTCAGGGACCCCATTCATATGAATAGACGACTCGTACCCTTGAAACCACCTTTGTATGTCATCACCCTTTTTGTACTCTTTACCTACATTCTTGGGGATGTGTACAATCCTGTCTATGTGTGCTGAAGAATTGCTGCCACCATCTGAACCGGATCTACTCTTTAGCTCCAGCTCCTTGATCATTCTCTCATGATCTAGTATCATTTTTCTTTCCTCCATGGCTATTCTTTTCTCTTCCCTCTCACTTTCTATTCTGAGTTTCTCCAATTCAAACCTCCTTACTTCCCACCTGTCCTCCAGCTCCTCTGGGGACAAACTACTGCTGCCTGGCCTGGAGGGTTCCCCCCCTCCCAAAAGCACATCCACCCTAGGAACAGGCTCCTCCACCTCTCCATTGAGATCACCAGATTGCCCACTGGCACCTTTGGCTGCTACCCAGGCCCTCAGCGCCTTTTGTAGCTCATCCTTCCTGGTGAGGCCTCTGACCTGGACTTTCAGGTTCTTGCAAATCGATTTTAACTCCTTGACATTGTAGGCTTCCAATCGATCCTCCTCAAAGGCAATTTCTACTGATGCAATTGATGATACTATAGATTCAGGCATGTTGAAGTAGCAAGTTCAAACTGGCAAGCTCAAAAATAGGCCAAAAAGAAAAGAACCTGTAAGTGGTACGTAATGGTCTGCGATATGGTAGTAGTGCACACCAATCACTGTAAGTCAAGTGCAAACACAAGTCCTATCCCCACCGCTGACAACCAATGTTAGAAATGGGGGTTTCTAGTTGGCAAGGGCTTGCACCTTTGTCCAAGTAGGGACCCTTCTTCCTAGTCAGGGTAAGGGAGTTACACTCCTAAAATAACCCCTGCTCACCCCCTTGGTAGCTTAGCACGAGCAGTCAGGCTTATTCTAGAGGCAGTGTGTAAAGCATTTGCACATAACCAACAGTAATACAGTGTAAGCACTACAAACTGACACCACACCAGTTTAGAAAAATATCCAATATTTTTATATACTTTAAAACAAGACCAAATTCGATAAAAATCCACAGTACAGTACTTTAAAAATCATCTGTTATCAAAAAGTCCTTAAAAACAGTTCCTTGATGTCGATAGCTCCGTCCGGGGCTATCACGGCATCGTGAACAAACAAATCCAAACAGTTCTGGCTGACCGCGGCGTCGCGGGTCAGCTACGGTGTCGGGAAGACCCGCAAACAGTACCTTTCAGAAATGCAGGGCGTCGATGACCTCGCGGTGAGCTTCCGAACACACGGTGTCCGCAGGCGTCGGTTCCGGAGGTCGGTGCGGCGTCATCGGGGCCCTCGAAGTCACACGCGTTGCCGATCGATCTCCTCTCTGTTGAAGTCAGGAGCGCTGGCGTCGGCCGGCGTCGGGTGCTGCGGTGCGAAGTGCAGCGGTGCGGCGTGCGGTGCCCTCAGGTCGCGGTGCGAGCAGCGGCTCGGTGGCGGCGTCGGGTGGCGTCGTCGGTGAGACCAGGGTCGCAGTGTGAGATGAAGACGGTGCTCGTCACGGTGCTGGCAGGCCACGGTGCAGCAGCGGCGTCGTCGTTGCTGAAGCGCTGTCGTCGGCTGACGAACTTGGAGTCGATGGCACCGGCGTCGGTGGGCCAAGGCTGCGGTGCAGGATGAGGGCGGTGCGTCGTGTAACTTACGAGCGGTGTCCCCGAACCACGGTGCAAGCAGCGGCGTCGAGTCCGGCGTGGAGCCGCGTCGTCGGGGATACCACGGCGTCGTCGTGAAGCGAGGCGGTGCCCACAGGTCGCGGTGCGAGCAGCGGCTCGGTGTCGGCGTCAGCAGGCGTCGTCGGTGAGACCAGGGTCGCAGTGTGGCGTTGCGGCGGTGCCCTCTGCGGTGCCTTCAGGACACGGAGTCGGCAGCGGCGTCGGGCTTGAAGTCTTTGCTGTTCCTGAGACTTCTTGAACAGGGGGCAAGCTCTACCTCAAGCCCTTGGAGACACTCACAAAGTAGATTGCAGAAAGTTCAGTTCCAGTCCTTTCACTGCCCAAGACAGAAGCAGCCACTGCAGGCCAACACAGCAAAGCACACAGCAAAGTGGTAGTTCCTCCTCACAGCTTCTCCAGCTCTTCTTCTTGGCAGTCTTCTTGATCCCAAAGAGTTTCAAAGTTCTGGGGTTTGGGTCCCCCTTTTTATCCTCAATTTCTCTTTGTCCTCTGAAGGCAGAGAGGCCTTTGCCTAGTCCAAACCAGTTCTGGTCAGTCCTGGAGCACTTTGTTGACAAGTCTCCTTCTTTCCTTTCACAGTGCAGGCCAGGGACATCAGACGCACCACAGGAGGTGGAGCCAGCATTGTGGAGGGAAGGCCCAGCCCTATTCAGGTCCCAGGTGCATCTCCTCCCACCCATCTACATGTAGATCTTGCTATTCAGCCCTGTGCTGACTCACCCTGTCTCCTGGCATCCCCCAGCCCCTGTCACTCACACTCCAGACAAGGAATACACAACCTAGCAGAGGCAGGCTTGGATGGTTAGACAAGAAAATACCCACTTTCTAAAAGTGGTATTTTCAAACACAGAATGTTAAAACCAACTTCACTAAAAGATGCATTTTATCATTCTGAGTCCAGGCATACTAAACTCGACTTTCTACCATGTTCCCTGGGTGAGTTAGGATTATAAGCTGTAATAATCAAAACTGCGCATTCTGGCCTATGGGGAACAGGTAGCCTTGCAATAGTGAAAAACGAAATAGGCTGTAATTCACTATCAGGACATGCCACACACACCAGGGCATGTCCTACCTTTCACATACAATGCACCCTGCCCACAGGGGTACCTTGGGCATACCTTAGGGGTGACTAACATGTAGAAAAGGGAAGGTTTAGGGACTTGCAAGTGTGTGCACTTGCCAGAGTCGACTATGGCAACCCCAGGCTGCACACAGGCTCTGCAATGGCAGGCCAGAGTTACACTTTATGGGCTGTTTGCGTGGGTGGCACAATCCAGTGCTACAGCCCACCAACAGCATTTGATCTATAGGCCCTGGCACTCTCAGTGCACTTTACAAGGGACTGACACATAAATCAAACAGGCCAATCATGGAAACACCAATCCATAACACATTTCATACAGGAGCACTTGCACTTTCCCACTGGACAGCAGTGAGGAAAGTGCACAGAATCATTATACCAGCAAAAACAGAGTCAAAACCAAGAGGTCAGAAAGCAAAAAGTCAGGGGAAACACGCCAAAAGATGCCAAGTCTAACAATTTACTTCAGAGGTTCTAAAATTGGGTAATGTGCCTCTGATTATTGGAGGAGCTTTTAATCTTATATCTGACCCATTACTGGATAGAATTTCACAAGCCAAATTTCGCCCCCAAAGCGTTTTCTCTCTCAAATCCTTTTTAAGACTACAAAAATGGTTGATATTTGGCGTCTCCATAATCCGACTGACAAGAAATTTACTTTTTTTCTAATCCTCATGATTCTTATTCTAGGTTGGATTATCTTTTAATTTCTCGTAATCTAATTTCCTCATTTCTAACCCTGACATTCAAAATATAGATATTTCTGACCATGCTTTGATTTCCTGCATTTTATCTAGTAACTCCAATGAAAATAGTCATAGTCGCTGGCGTATAAACACCAATATTGTTCGTAATGACAATAACAAACCTAGACTTTCATCAGCTATTCAAGAATATTTTTCATTCAACACTGAAGACTCCATATCTATTACTAACCGATGGGACGCTTTTAAACCATTTATTAGAGGAGAGACTATTCCATTATGGCACATGAAAATAAATTATTTAACACTAGAATTGGGAAAGCAGATAGCTAAATTTGAGCGTCTATATATAACAGCTAACAACCTCCAATATAAGGTTAAATTACAGAAATTACGCTATGAACTGAATTCTATTTTAAGCAATAGAGCTGGATTACAAATTTCTAACAATAAAGCGAAATTTTGTTTTTAGCGCTAATAGGTCTGGTAGGCTCTTAGCTAACTATCGCCGTATAAAAAATGATAAAACTCAAATTAATGCTATTCACTCTCCAAATGGCTCTATAGCGTTATCCCATGAAGATATAATTAAGGAGTTCATGACATACTATTCGGAATTATATAATAAACCACCTTCTTTGGATACAGCTCTTATTGACAATTTTTTGGAAGGTTGTGGGTTACCTAAAATATCACAAACCAACAGAATTAAATTGGAACTTCCTATTATGGTTGAGGAATTACTTTCAGCTATTAAATCACTAAAGTTAAAGAAATCTCCAGGTGCGGATGGTATTCCTGCGGAATTTTATAAAGAATTTTCAACTCACCTCTCATCGCACCTGCTTTCTTTGTTTACTCACTTTAGCAATACAGGGTTGATTTCTGGCTCATTTACTGAAGCTTTGATTATTGTCCTCCCGAAACCAGATAAGGACCCTTCATTGGTTGCCAATTACCGTCCAATTTATTTAATAAATCAAGACTGTAAACTGTATGCTAAAATTATTGCGACCAGGTTAGCTGGTATACTTACTTCTATTATTCATGTGGATTAATTTGGCTTTATGAAAAAGAGACATTCGTCAAATAATATTAGGTTATAATTTCATGCTATTGATGCTGGAGCATTATTACCTTTTCCTGCTGGTGTTCTAGCATTAGATGACAGAAAAGGCTTTGATAAAATTCATTGGCAATACCTTTTTCGCACACTGTCTGCTTTTAATTTTGGTCCCTTGTTTATCCGTATGATTTCAGCACTGTACTCTAGTCCTTCTGCCAAACTTTTTATTAATGGTGGACTCTCCCAGAAGTTTTGCCTTTTTAGAGGGACCAGGCAAGGTTGTCCTCTATCCCCATTACTTTTTCTTATTGCTATTGAACCCCTATTATTTGCTATTTAGAATTGTACTGAAATTGAAGGCCTTCAACTATCCAATGTCCCTATTAAAACATCAGCTTATGCAGATGATATTCTTTTATATGTTGCTAATCCTGAATCTTCCATTCCTCCATTGTTGAATTTAATTGCTGTCTACTCTAAAATTTCAGGTTATAAACTTAACACTAATAAAACAGAATTTTTTCTGTTAAATATTCACTGTTCACCTGACATGCTTTCCAATAAGGATATTGTGTGGCAAAAAGATAAACTTAAATATTTGGGTATATTATTCGCCAACAACGTAAAACAAACTTTGACCGTAAATTTTTAATCTACTTTGGTGTATATTAAGATTAAAATTCTAAAGTGGTCCTCCTTATGTTTATCTTGGTGGGGAACAATAGATGCAGTTAAAATTATCTTGGCTCCTAAACTGTTTTATATTTTGTCAATGATACCTGTTCAACTCCCTCTTAAATGTTATAAAACTATAGATACATTTTTGTATAGATTGATTTGGAAAATTAAATCGCCTTGGTTAAGTTATAAAAAGCTGAAATTGGCTAAAATCAATGGAGGGTTTGGTTTACCAGATTTTCTAAAATATCATAAAGCCTTTATTTTAAAACAAAGTATTTTATGGTTTCAACATTTAGATCTTAATAATTCACCTGCATGGCTTCGCATTGAACAGAACTTAGTATCACCTTTTCCTTTAGCCGCTTTACTTACAATGACCAATTCTTCTATCTTTTTAAAGAAATCAATATTGTTGAAATCTACTAGATTAATTTTACACGATTTGGATTCTGTTTTCCAATGTTCTATTTCTAATACATTGAGCCTATCGCTTTAGTATAACCCATCAGTAAAATTAGTTCGCCACACAAATGTTTGGAACTCATGGATAAGAGCGGGCATTTTGTATTTTAAAGATATTTATTATAATAATGTCTTTGTTAGTTTTGACGACTTAAAACAAAGATTTCATTTGCAATCATCTGATATTGTAAAATATGAATTACTCTGCAATTCTATTCTTGATTCCTTCTCGAATGGCTTTCCTTCCATTGTTTCATCTGATTTAGAAATGTACCTTCAAACAATTGCGTCTTCCTCCCATACAGTGTCCTTACTATATAAAAAGTTAAATATTTCTGCTGATGATAATATCAATCTTCTTTCCACCTTTTGGAATGCAGAATTAGAGTTGTCCTTATCCTTGGACACATGGAGGATGATGTGGTTGAATTCTATTTCGGGTTGGTTACTTGTAACATTATATCAAACTAATGCTTATATACTTTTTAATTGTTTTTGGACTCCTTTAAAGTTATATAATGCCAAACTTTCAACCTCTTCCAATTGTTGAAATTGTTCTTTAGATGTAGGTTCATTAAGACATATGTTATTTGATTGTCATTTTGTTAAGGAATTTTGGGATGAAGTTTGGCATTAAATTACTTGTATATTGAATGTATTAGATACACTATCATATAAATCAGTTATTTGCAAAGCCTTTTCTCTCACTACTAAATTGCCCCTGATGAACAACAAGCTTTTTGATTTTTTAATGTCAGCGGCTGTAAGGACAATTACTGCTAATTGGAAAGATTGATCTTCTTTATCTGTTCATGCATGGTGGGCTTGGATTATTTTCACGAGAAAGGGTGCTAATTTGACTTTATCTGGTATTAGTCATAATAATTCAAATTATTTATTGCATTTTTGGAAACCAATTGATGACTATTTAATGTTGAATCCCTAGTATGTACCAATTTAGATATATCTAATTACGCTTTTACTTTTAGCGTAGTAACTCTGTAATCTATTCCTTATAAGCCTATGCTATTGTCCTTTTTAATTTTCATTGCGATGATATCATTTTGATTTTTAGGTACTTTATATTATAATCTTGTTTCTCTTATCTATAAATAAGAATGGTTATCTGATTTTCAAGATGGTATTTTTGAAGTATTGGCAGTACCTTTTCGGTGCTCATTTATTATCAAAAACTTTAATAAAATATTTTGAATATAGAATGGAGTGGTGTAGTGTAGAGCGCGGTTGCATAGAGTAGAGTGGTGTAGAAAGGAGTGGCATACAGTTGAGTAGCATAGAATGAAGTAGCATGCAGAGGAGTGACGTACATTAAAATAGTGAAGAGTGAAGTAGCATACAGTGGAGCGGAGTACAGTGGAAATAGCTTAGAGTGAAGTTGTGTAGCGTGGCATAAAGTTGAGTGGTGTAGAGAGGAATAGCGTAAAGTGGAATGACATAGAGTGGAGTGGCTTAGAGTAGCAAAGCATAGAGTGGAGGGGTGTACAGTGGCATAGAGTCAGAGTCAATTTGCATAGAGTGGAATAGCGTAAAGTCGAGTGGCTTAGGGTAGAGTGGGATACACTGGAGTGGCGTACTATAGAGTGGCATAGAGTCGAGTGGCATAGAGTCGAGTGGCGTAGAGTGCAGTGGTGTACAGTTCAGTGGTGTACAGTGAAGTGGTGTACAGTGAAGTGGCATACAGTGGTGTGGTGTACAGTGGAAAAGCATACAGTGGAGGTGGCATACTGTACAGTGGTGCAGAGTGGAGTGGCATAGAGTTGAATAACAGAGTGGAGTGGCATAGGGTGGAATAGTGTAGAGTGAATTGGCGTGGAGTGCCGTAGACTGGAGTGGCGTGGAGTGGCATAGAGTGGTGTGCAGTTGAGTGCCAAGGAGTGGAATAACATAGAATGGAGTTGGGTAGAGAGGAATGGCATACAGTCGAATGGCGTAAACTACAGTGGAATAGAGTGGAGTAGGTAGCAGAGTGGCATAGAGTGGAGTGGCATAGAGTGGAATGGCATACAGTGGAGTGGCAAAGAGTGGAATAGCAGAGTGGATTGGTGTAGAGTGCAGTGGCGTTGAGTGGAATATCATAGACTGGAGTGGCATAGACTGGAGTGGTATAGAATGGAATAGCATACAGTGGAGTGGAGTGGAGTAGAGTGCGTAAACTGGAGTGGCATAGAGTTCAGTGGCGTAAAGTAGAGTGGTGCAGTGTGGAATAGCACAGAGTGGAGTGGTTTAGAGTGGCGTAGAGTGGAATAGTGCAAAGTGGAGTGGCATGGTGTGGAGTGGCTTAGAGTAGAGTGCCATAGAGTACAGCAGAATGGAACAGCATAGAGTGGAGTGGCGTAGAGCAGATTGGTGTGCAAAGGAGTGGCGTACAGTGCAGTGGCATAGAGTGGAATAGCATAGAGTTGAGTGGCGTAGACTAGAGTGGCATAGAGAGGAGTGTCATACAGTTGAGTGGCATAGAGTGGAGTGGTGTACAGTAGAGTGGTGGAGAATGGAGTGGGGTAGAGTAGAATAGCTTAGAGTGTAGTGGCATACAGTTGAGTAGTGTAGTGTGAAGTGGTGTTATGTTTCATATAGGTACCCTAATATAGGCCCGGGTAATACCATATACCTTCACCTACATTATCTCCCTTATACTACACAGTAACGAGCCTTTAGGATTGAACCTTTACCTAGTTCTAGTCCTGGGCACAGAAGGAGGGTTTTCCCTGAACAATAGTGTCCTATAACTCCATCAATGGACTCATACAGTATGAATGAATATTCATGAGGGTCTTGGAAACCAGGCAGAGGCTACACCACCTGCATAATATCTGCGTACAAGGTTCATCCCATACGTCATACTCAAATCCAACAATGGCTAATACAAGAAACAAGGGACAAAGAAACCCTAGATACTTTTTGTATAAATTCAGCACATCTTGCTAGGGTTGAGAGAGGAGACCGAGACTTCCAGGCCGACACACTGACCAGAGACGCTGAGGCTCCTGCATGCAGTCGCTCCAGCTGACAGTGGTCTAACACATCCCTCGCGGGGTGTCCAACTCGAGACCAGGACGGTTCCCACACTCTCTCACTTCAGGTAATGGGGTTAGACTAAATCCTAGAGGGATTCTTGGCTTCACACCTACTCACATGCTAGGTACACTTAGGTACATCTAGATATGCATCGTAGGAGTACGCGCACTTTTATCATGTATTTTATATTCATCTATGTATTCATGATTATTGCAAGATGGTAGAACTATACTATCCTTTTATTTTCACTGTACTGCTAATCATATATATCTGCTACTGTCTAACAGTTGTTACAGCACATCTATTTTACACTAGAAGAACAACTGTGCAATAAATTCTTATTCTAACACGCCCGACTGTTTCTTCTGTGTAACTCTCTGAGACCGAATAAGTGAGCACGAGTGACTGAGCGAAAAGTAGTATATTGTTTCCACGATCCTGGGGGATCAGGGTTGTCATGTTCTGAGGTTGCCAGAAACTATTCTCTCCCCGATAAGAGGAGATTCTAGTGGCACTGTGAGCTAGCTAAAACAAAAAGGCTAACATTCTCGGTGGGGGTGCTCAGAGCCAGTCTGCCACCAATCCTACAGTTTATGTTATCCAAACGCGCAGATCCTGTATGGGTAATATAGGAACTACACGACAGTGGTGCATTGTGGAGTGCTGTACAATGGAATAGCAAACAGTGTAATGGCATACAGTGGACTGGCATAAAGTGGAGTGGCATACAGTACAGTGGAGTACAGTGGAGTGGCGTACAGTGGAATGACGTAGAGTGGACTGGCACAGAGTGGAATAGCATGGAGTGGTGTAGAGTGGAGTGACGTAGAATTGAATATAGTGGAATGGTGTAGAGTGGTGTACAGTTGAGTGCTGTAGAGGGGAATAGAGTACAGTGGAGTGGCATAGAGTGGAGTGGTGTACAGTGGAATAGTTTACAGTGGAGTAGCATACAGTACAGTGGCGTATAGTGGAATGGCATAGAGTGCAGTGGTGTACAGTGGGATAACTTACAGTGGAACAACATGGAGTGGTGGCTTAGAGTGCAGTGGCGTAGATTGGAATAGCATAGACTGGAGTGGCATAGAGTGGAGTGGCTTAGAGTGGAATAGCGTAGAGTGAAGTTGAGTGGCATAGGGTGGAATAGCATAGAATGAGTGGCATACAGTCGAAAGGCATACAGTGGAATAGCATAAAGTGAAGTGTCGTAGAGTGGAGTGGCTTACACTAGAGTGGCTTAGAGTAGAGTGACGTAGAGTGGAGTGGTGTATAGTGGAGTGTCGTAGAGTGGATCATCGCAGAGTGGATTGCCATACAGTGAAGTGGCATAGAGCGCTGTAGAGTGAAATAGCAAAGAGTGAAGTGGCATAGAGTAAAGTGTCAAACAGTGGAGTGGTGTAGAGTGGAGTGGCATAGAGTGGAATAGTGTAGAGTGGAGTGGTGTAGGATGGAGTGGCATAGAGTAGAAAAACGTTGAGTAGAATGGTGTAGAGTTTAGTGGCATAGAGTGGAGTGGCATAGGGTGGCATAGTGTTGAATGGAATAGAGTAGAATACCTTAGAGTGGAGTGGAGTGGAGTAGAGTGGTGTGGCGTACAGTACAGTTGTGTACAATATAGGAGCATACAGTGGAATAGCATGCAGGCAAATGGTGTAGAATGGAGTGGCATAGAGTGGAGTGCTGTGGAGTAGAATAGCGCAGACTGGATTGGCGTAAATTGGAGTTGCATACAGTGGAGTGGAATAGAGTGGAGTAGTGCAGAGTGTACTGGTGTACAGTAGATTGGAGCAGAGTGGAGTGGCATACAGTGGATTAGCATAGAGTGGAGAAGTGTAGAGAGGAGTAGAGTGGAATAGCATAGAGTGGAGAGGCGTACAGTGGTGTATAGTCGAGTAGCGTTGAGTGGAATAGCGTAGACTGGAATGACATATATTGGAATAGTGTACAGTGGAGTGGCATAGAATGGAGTGGCATGTCATAGATTGGAGTGGCATGTTGTAGAGTGGAGTGGCATGGAGTGTTGTGGAATGGCATGTCGTAGAGTGGAGCAGCATGTCGTAGAGTAGAGTAGCGTGTGTTAGAGTGGAGTGACATTTGGTAGAGTGGAGTGGTGTGTCATAGAGTGGAATTGCATGGAGTGTGGTTAAGTGAAATGAACTGTTGTATTGTGGAGTGGCTTGTTGTGCATTGGAGTGGTGTAGAGTTGAGTGGAGTGTCATATAATGGCATGTGGTACAGTGTCTTAGAGTGAAGGGGCGTAGAGTGGAGTGGCATATTGTAGTGTGGAGTAGTGTGTGGTAGAGTGGAGTGGCATGTCATACAGTGGAGTGGTGTGTCATGGAGTGGAGCGGCATGTAGTGTCATAGAGTGGAGTGGCATGTCATTGAGTGGAGTGGCATGTGGTAGAATGGAGTGGCGTGTCATACAGTGGAGTGGCGTATTAGAGAGTTGAGTGGCATGGAGTGTCATAGAGTGGACTGGACTGCTGTAGAGTGGAGTGGGGTGTCGTATAGTGGAATGATGTGTTATAGAGTGGAGTGGCATGTCGTACAGTGGAGTGGAGTCATGTATCGTGTTGTACAGTATTATTTAAAGAGACGTAATGTGAAAATGGCTGAACGGATGTAGATGAAATGTGTCAGAAATATATATATTATGTGGTGCAAAGGGCTGTTTTTGGTAGTAGAGTTACATTTTTTGTGCAGTTTTAAAGTTATAGGTCAAAGGTAAATGTAGACGTTTGTGTATGTTTACGATTGTTTGTTATTGACAAAGGTATTTTAGGAGTAATATTTCTAAGACTGTGGAGTGCTTGCACATGAAAAGATAGGATAGTCCTATTTTTTATGTGCTGAAACTTCACAGTTGTAAAGATACTACAAATTAAATTGCCTTTGTGAATAGCAAACAATGGTAAACATATAGAAAAGTGTAGGTTTATTATGAATAAGGCCCAAAAGGCACCAAAGGTTAGTGATATAATGTGCTGTGGCGTACTGAAGTACTTTTGCGGTATACTACAGTACATGCCGATGAAAAAACTGTATACGATTAGCTAATGACTGCCCTTACAAAAGTAAAAGGCATCCACATTGTTTAGACCACACTTTGGCTGTGTCCTTGCTTGCAATTGTGTTGGAAGGTGGTTTATTAATAGGTGCAGGTAGATACCTACAGCTAGTAATAACAGCGCAATCACAAATAAGTTTCAGTCAAGTTCTCAATAAATTAATCCTTGCTCAACCCTTGGTACACACTCAGAGTTCAGGCCGCCCGGGATGTCACACTTTTACACTTACTTCCAGAAGTGTTTCTTGATTCCGGAAAGTGGTCCAGAGCACCAACAAAGGATTCAGAAGCTCTGGTTTGCCCCTTTAGGTCTGGGACTACAACTCCCACAATGAACCTAGCACCAATCCAAGTAAAATCCAAGTGAAGCTTGTCAGCTGGAGCTGTCCTTGTTGTTGATGTTGCAGGTAGCCCTTCCAGCAATTTCTGCCTGTTGCTGATCGGGGAGTCCACTCCTTATCCTTTAAGACAGGCAAAATCCTTTTTGTTGTGAAGCCTTGTGAGTGCAGCAGGTACAGACCTTATGAGTGCAGTCCTCTCTTGTGCAGTCCAATGGTCCAGCAGGGCAGTTCTTCTTCTCCAAATGTTTCATTTGGGTCTTTGAGAGTCCACAACACCAGCCAAGGGTGCAGGAGCTCTGAATTGCCTCTTGAATGTTTAGTACTACAATTTCCACAATGCACCTGGTCAAATCCTTCAAAGTCCAGGTAAAAATGGTCAGCTGGGTTTGTCTTGGTGGAGTTGATGGAGGTGACTTCTTGAAGCTCTTTTATACCTGTTGCTTCAATGAAGTCTACTACTTAATTCTTTTGAAGCCTCTTTTGTGAAGCCCAAAGTGTGCAACAGGTGCAGTGCTTATGAGTGTAGCCCTCTTGTGGTGCAGACCAGGGGTTCAGCAGGGCAGTCCTTCTTTTCTTGATGTTTCCAGGCAGGAATCTGCATTGCTGGACAGCTCTCCCATATTTATCCAGGCTCCTGAGTTGGCAAGAAGGGGGGTATCCCTGTCCAATGGGGTGTAAGGTGCCACCCTCTGTGATGACCATTCCCCCTGAAGTGTGGCATTTTCTTGCCCTAGAAATCACTGTTTTACAAAAATCTAAATGTAGAAAATTTCTCCTGGAGCCTCAGATGTGGCTAGCCCAATGTACAGACGTGGCTAACTTTCCCTAATGCTCCCCTCCCAGCCCCTCTGCTAATTCAATTATAGGGGCTCCCACCTAGCTGGGGGTGCAGGAAGTGGGGGTGGGCCTGGTATCTGTCCTTACTGTATTTCTCCCTCTGAAGACCAGTGTGGCTACCGAGCCCCCTACCTGCCTTTTGCTCTGCAACCGCAATTTCTTCCCCACAGATGTCTCTTTGTTTCCTTTCAGGCCACTTCACACCTCATCAGAGCAGTGTGGCTCAGCCTGTCAAAGGCTGGCAAATCAGGAGAGGCTGCTCCAGAGCTGGATTCAGGCACATCAGAAAAACAAGTCCTATAACTTCTTTTCTGTCATAGTTATAATAAATCCAACCTTGGCAAGCTATTGGATTTATTCTAACTATTATTTTGAAATTTAGAATTATTATTTTTTCTCACTTCTGCCAATAGTTAGACTTTATTAATGCTAATTATTGCCTTCCCATTTTAGCCTATGGAGCTAATGCACTTCAATGGGAAAAAACAAAATGTGCAGTTTTTCCCTCACCAGGGCATATAAAACATCTATTATACTGTCCCTGTTTATTTTAGCATGGCACCCTACCTTTGGAGCACCTAGGGTAGACCTTAGGGGTGACATATGTAAAAATAAGGTAGTTTAAGACTTCAGAAGTAGCTGTGCAGGGATTAGCCCCTGGATTAGCCCCTGGACCTCCCTAACCCATCAGCTCCCACGAGTCTGCACGGCGTGTGCTCTGCTTCACAGGGAGAAAAAAGCACTAGCCCTTGGCGGGCAGCTGTCCGGCCACGCTGGGTCTGGCGCCCAGATGACCGACGACCACCAGACACGATCTCTAAGTGGGCAGTCACAGGACACTCACCTGTATCCTTGCAGGCGACACCACCCAGGGGCGCCCGGACCATGGACCCAGCCACCTTGACCGAAACCGATCGCCTCTCACCCTGACTGAACAGTGACTGCACATCAGTGGGACGCCTCTCCACTCACGGCGACTCCACCCGATGTCCACTACAATCCCAACTAGGAAACACATGGAGTCCCCTCCACACTAAGCGACCACCAGTCACCCGCGGAAGCTCTACACCACCCGTGTGGACCAGCCAATACCTCTCCCCCAGTGGGATCATCTATTGACTAGCCACACCAGTACCGATCGCTGGCCCTCCCTGATCCCTCCCAGTCATGGGGAGAGACCGGGGACCAAAGACACCTGCGACTCAGACCACCATGGACCAATACACAGTTACTGACCAGGGGACCCGGTCCGAAGGTGCGGAAGGTCACACTCCAACGAGTGGAGACCTCAACACAATCCTGCAAGCCATCTCTACCTCGCAAACCTCTGTCGAAAACAAGATCGGAGAGGTCCGGGTCGACATGGCCCTGATCAGGCAAGACCTTCGCAACACAACGGCCAGAATTACCGAAACGGAATCTCGTATCTCCTCAGTCAAAGACGATGTGACCAGTCTAAAATAACAGATGACTCGCCTGCAGACCCAAGCTAAAGAACTTCACAGGATGGCTGAAGATGCAGAAAACCGATCCAGGCGTAATAACTTGTGCCTAGTGGGATTCCCGTAGGGAGTTGAACACGGACCTATGGAATCCTTCGTCGAAACTTGGATTAACTCCTGG
This sequence comes from Calotriton arnoldi, assembly GCA_963921515.1. Taxonomy (NCBI): domain Eukaryota; kingdom Metazoa; phylum Chordata; class Amphibia; order Caudata; family Salamandridae; genus Calotriton; species Calotriton arnoldi. The sequence goes on from CAWUFW010001317.1 coordinate 2,418,103, forward strand.
ATACCCGATGGCACGCTCTCCACTTGGCTTGCTGTTGAACGAGCGCACCGCTCTCTGGCTCAAAACCCCCCACCCCGGGGGCTCCATATCGACCCATCATAGCACGGATCCTTAATTTTAGGGACAGGGACCTGATCCTGCAGCAAGCCCGTACTCGGAAAAATGTAACCTACCAAAATCATAACATTATGATATTTCCGGACTACACCAGGGAAGTTCAAACACAGAGGCGCTCTTACACGGACGTGAAACAGAAACTCCGCACCCTCAATCTACAGTACAGGCTCCTCCTTCCAGCAAGGCTACGTGTGGTCTTCCAGGACAAAACACACTTCTTCCACAGTCCCGAAGCTGCTATGACCTGGCTGACAGAGGAATGCCCCCTTCGACTCAAAACCAAGTCAGCGACCCTGAGGACTCAGGCTGCTGACATCCACAACTCTGCCCCGCGGAGAAGACGCACACAGTCTCGCAGAGGCCGGAAGATGGACAGGGCCGGATCAAACTCTCCAAGGGAAGTGTCCCCAAAGTCCCAATGCCAGGCAATATCATCGAGACCCCACCATTCACATGAGGCCAACTCCCGTGATCATTCACCTACAGGGAGCTCCTCATCCAAGATCATGACTGTAGGCTCTGTCGACTCTGATCTCTCCCGTAGTCTGACTATTCCCACCTGAGGTTCCACGGGGTGCCACAAACGAAACTCATCACAATAACACGCACTCATCTGAACAATGGCGAAATCCAAACCAATCAGATATTTCTGCTGATGTACACCTTGATCCTCCAGAAAGAGGGGTCCACCACGTTTCATTGACTCTAAATGTTATAGTTTAATTCATCTTAACAGTTAAGGGGCGACAGATGCTTCCGTTCCTGAAGTATAGGGTGGGGAGTGGTGGGGGTTGGGGCCGTTGTCCCGAGTTATTAGTTGTTTAGCAACCCAAAGTTCACAGCATTTCAGCTCCACACTAGCGCAACACGACCTTGCAAAGACACACCAGCAGATGAAACGCACGGCTAATACATCTCAGCTTCCAAGACATCCATCACACAGCAGGCCCTCACAGCACTGCGGGTCTCCCTTGTTGATCACGGCACAATGACCTATCAAGGAAACCCTCTCCATATCATGTCGTGGAACATTAATGGCCTACTGGATAGGATCAAACGGACCGCAGTCCTGCGACACGCCCAAAGACACACTCCCGACATTCTCCTGCTCCAAGAAACCCACCTCCTGGGCAATACCTGTCCCTTCCTCGCAAGATATGGCTTTGACAGATCCTGGCACTCAGGCTTCACACGGGGCTCTCGTGGGCTCGCGATCCTCTTAAAGCGCAATCTACCTTTCGTACCTACTCACATCACTAGGGACCCCAAAGGGCGTTTGGTCGCCCTCTCCAGATCCCTAGGCGAGGAAACCATTAATGTCCTCTCCATTTACATTCCAAGCGCCACCCACGCACAGACCCTAAACTGTATAGGTGGCATACTCTCCTCCATGCCTCCCGGAACAACGGTATTAGGGGGGGACTTTAACGCTGTTATGCAACCTGCGCTCTATGCCACAGGGACTCCCTCTCTCACATGCACCTCCCACGCCAAACAGCTTACGGACTGGGCTGTAGTCATGGGTATTTGTGACGTATGGCGAACATGGAACCCACGGGAAAGCCACTACACTCACACCTCATCAGCGCACCACAGTCACTCTCGCATTGACATGATGTTTATGCCTGCCCCCGAGTGTAGTAAAGTCAGGGACATAGGTATCCTCCCTCAGGGCATCTCAGACCATTCACCACTACTTTTGACCCTGGGCGGTCCACCCGCTGCTCTCCGCCCAATGTGGAGGAAGAACGCCTGGTTCCTCCAGGACCACAAATTTAAGGAAACAATCAAAGCTGAAATTCAGCAATACTTCCTCACAAATCAGGCTTCCATCTCTTCACCGGGCACCCTGTGGGAGGCGGGTAAAGCCATGATCCGCGGGCTCTCCAAGAGCCATCTCAAAGCCAAACGAACAGCTAGAGACAGTAGGCTCACACTCCTTCAATCCCAAGCGGTCCAGCTGGAGAGAGGCACCGCTGACACATCGGACGACGCCCGGTTGCGTCACCTGGCGTTAGTGCGGGATGAAATCAGACAGATCTCGTTAGATTCCGCAAAACTCCTTTGGAGGTCCTCGGTGGCCCGAGTCTACGGGTGGGGCAGTAAGAATGGGAAAATATTGCACAGACTAGCGTCCTATACCCTGGCAACTCGGATAATTCCAGAGATCTGGGACTCAGTGGGACGCACCCATCGCTCTCCCCGAGCGATAGCCCAAACCTTCGCGGACTATTACTCGGACCTATACTCTACCCGGAAGCCAGAATTTTCACTGATGGAACTGATCGCCTTGGAGGACCTCCACCTTCCTACGCTAACTACAGTTGAGTCCGATGGAATGGAAGGTCCGATCACATGTGAAGACATACAGGGAGCCCTCTCGCTAGTCGTGGCCGGTAAAGCTCCTGGCCCAGATGGCTACCCGCAGGAATACTATTCCGCCTACCGAGACATACTCACCCCTCATCTGGCAGCCCTATATGAGGAAGCCATAGAAAAAGGACATTTCCTCCTGAGACGGATACGGCTACCATAGCTATCATTCCCAAAACGCAACCACCTACACCAGCGTGTGCGGACTACCGCCCCATCTCCTTGATTAATACGGAGATAAAAATATATGCCACGGTCCTAGCTCAACGCCTTAAACTATACCTCGACAAATTGGTCCACCCTGACCAATGTGGATTCATGCCGGCGCGGTGTACTAGACACTGCCTACGGCGTCTCCACGTGGCCTTGGCCAACCGTCGGTCACTAACCCCCTACTTAGCGCTCCTCCTAGTCGACTTTGAGAAAGCATTCGACTCGGTCGACTGGGGTTATCTTGGGGACATCCTACGGGTCATGGGCCTGGGCCCCATGTTTCGCCATATGGTCCATGTCCTATACTCTAAACCAACTGCATGGGTGCAAGTCAATGGTGTGCTCTCTGACATTTTCCCAATAGGTAGAGGGACAAGGCAGGGGTGCCCCCTTTCACCCCTCCTCTTTGCCTTAGCCATGGAGCCTCTGGCCAACCTCGTCCATTCTGACAATTAGGTTCAGGGCTGCTAATGGGGGGATCACATGAAGACAAAATTGCGTTATAGGCAGACGATGTCCTGCTGTTTCTCGCAGACCCAGTCCGATCTGGCCCCCAATGCTTACACATATTGCAATCCTTTGAACGGGTCTCTGGACTGCCTCTGAATTCAGCCAAATTGACTCTGGTCCCTCTGCACCTATCCAGGGATTGCTTCAACTGGCAGTCCACTATCCCTATCCGACGACAATCTTTTAAGTACCTAGGTATATGGGTCACCCTATTGCCCGACCTAGCCTGGGCACTCAATGTGAGCCCCCTTAGTCACTAAAACCAGGCAGGACCTGTAGAAGTGGCAAAAACTACCACTCAACCCACTAGGGAGGATAGCGCTATTCAAAATGATGATCCTCCCCCGGTTCCTTTACATTATCCAGAATATTCCGCTCCACATCCCCCGAGCCTGGTTCAGAGGCATAGACAGTCTAATCATAAAATTTCTCTGGAACGGCCGGCGGCCGCGTATGGCACTCCGGCACTGCCAGATTCCACCCTTTGACGGAGGCATGGGCTTAACGAACCTCTACCTGTACTATCTCACAACCCGCCTCCTGGTCATACACGATTGGTTCAATGGGGGTGGTCTGACCCGGCCTACAGGACTGAACTTAAAGACTTGGGCCTCTCTCAAGTTCAAGCTATGTTATATGGATCTCCCATCCCCAGGGACCTCCCCACAGTGACCCGTACAGTCCTTTTGGCCTGGCGTGCCTCCCTACAACACACTCAATGGCAGGACAAATTGACCCAGCAAACACCACTTTGGCAGGGTACATGGCTACAGGAGGTTGGGGGTCTGGATGGCTTTAGGGGTTGGGACCTCATTGGCATCTCGCAACTTGGAGACGTATGGGTCAGTGATCATATTCGTTCCTTTGCCGACCTGCAGACTCAATATTCACTTCACCCATCCCAGTTCTACAGATATTTACAAATCCACCACGCCCTAGACACACATATAAAACCCGGCACTTTACTGCCAGAACACAGCCCCCTTGAAGCCCAGGTCATGATGGGTAACTTCGGGAGGGGTGGAGTCTCACGCATATATTGCTCCTTAACAAATAATGGTCCTACTTCCCTCGACCAGCTGAGAAATAGCTGGGAGACATGGCTGGGTCCGTTGGAAGTTGAGGATTGGAGGGATGCACTGATGGCGGCCAAAACTATCACTGTCTCAGCTAAACTTCGCCTGGTCCAGCTCTACTACCTGCACGCCTCCTACCTTGCCCCCAGCCACCTGCACAGAGCAGGCCTAATTCCACATCCAACATGCACAAGATGAGGTACCGAACCTGCAGATTTCTTTCATATGGTATGGTCATGCCCACGCATAACCCCTTACTGGGCCGCCTTAGAAGCAGAGCTCACAGAGGTACTGGGATGGGAAGTCCCACACAACCCCCTGAACATACTATTGGGTATCACTGATGGGTTGGATGGATCCAGGGCGGAAAAGGCCTGGGAACTGCTCTGGTAGTAGCCAAACACGACATCGCGGCAGCGTGGAAGAACCCCACCCCGCCCACTATAACTAAGTGGCGCTGAGGAGTGGACTGGTGCGCTGCACAGGAACTACCTTTATATGAAGCCAGAGGTTGCCCAGCCAAACACCGGAAAGTCCGGGGCAAATGGTTGGGAATGTTAGATTTATTGGCTCCCCTGCTTCCTTGGGTCTAGCTCTGTATGCCCCCTGGAGGAGGGGGAATAATAATGTACTTTGCTGTAATTGTACTATTCGCCGGAAGTCACATATTGGGGTGCTCCCTACATGCTGTACTGTTTGTATTCAAGTTTTTATCACTCTCTTTGTAAAATCAATAAAATTGATTATCAAAAAAAAAAGACTGCCAAAGTACCTTTAATTATTTTTTTATAAAGTCGAATGTGGACAAAGTTTTATTTTAAAAGCAGCCTGCAAGGCAGGGTTGACTTTTAAAATGACAGCAAGCATCACAGCAGTGCACACTGAAGTCCATTAAATCCACTGGGCTTTAAACCTACATGCCCTACCATATACTAGGGACTTATAGGTAGGTTGTCAGAACCAATGATAATTATACAGAATTACCATTTACCTTTTAACAGAGCACTGGCCCTGGGCATGGTTAGCAGGGCCCAAACACAATGACTCAGTAACCACTGGTATCAGTCAAAAATGGGGGCAAAAAGTGAGGGGACAGTCCAAAAAGCCATGCTTTCTCACAAAGTATAAATATAGGGTCCTACTGTTTTAGTAGGAAGGTATGAGTCAGTTTATATGTGTGTAAAGTTAAGTAAAAACATTTGTATTACTTTGTACTTTTTAAAAACATTTACAGACTTTTTGTTTTTACATTTTTCACCTACTTTTTCTTTGTTTTTAAGTACAGGTTACTGCACTATATTTCCCATTAAAACCCAGAACACAGACTGTAGAGAATTAAAAAATATATCAAATTTGTAAAACAAATGTGAAAAAACACCTTAGTACAGCATCTTTCTCCTTAAATATAATATAGTAGTATTTTTTAATTTTTTATATATTTAATTTAATTTAAATTTTTGTACTTAGCGCTGCAACTTGTAGGTAGTACCGCAGTACTACATAACCTGTTTTTTAAAGAAATTAGGTATGTTCAAATTGAAAAACCACTACAGTACACTATATTTGTAAAATAAAGCTTGATAAATATATATATATATATATATCCTGCTCCAAGGTTGCCACACGCTTAGGAAGCACCCGGATAGCTGCGTAAGGTTGCAAGCCTTTATTGATGGTACGGACGGCACACGACATGCAGGAAAGTTCTAGCAGTTATTTCGTCATGCCTAACGCGTTTCAAATACATTCTTCATCAGAGGCTTGAGACGAAATGGCGTGCTGGTTGCGGGCACTCCCCCAGATTTGAATTCTTGCTCAATGACACGCCCCTCAATGGGCTGCCCGAATGGGACAGTGTTTGCTGCATCCTGGGAGTTGAAGTGCCCATATTCAGTCCATAGATGGATGCACTTGTTTAAACTGCAAATTCATTTACAAGCCCTGTATGGGCCCCCGCAGGCGCCTCCGACCTTAATCCAGCGCAGATGCCCCACAATAAGGTCGGTAAATACCAGTCCTTGTGGCCCCCAATGATCGTGGGGTGGTGCACTCCTGACGGCTGGGCTGCCGCCTAAAAATCCTGCTCCAAGGTTGCCACACGCTTAGGAAGCACCCGGACAGCTGCGTAAGGTTGCAAGCCTTTATTGATGGTACGGACGGCACACGACATGCAGGAAAGTTCTAGCAGTTATTTCGTCATGCCTAACGTGTTTCAAATACATTCTTCATCAGAGGCTTGAGACGAAATGGCGTGCTGGTTGCGGGTACTCCCCAGATTTGAATTCTTGCTCAATGACACGCCCTCAATGGGCTGCCCGAATGGGACAGTGTTTGCTGCATCCTGGGAGTTGAAGTGCCCATATTCAGTCCATAGATGGATGCACTTGTTTAAACTGCAAATTCATTTACAAGCCCTGTATGGGCCCCCGCAGGCGCCTCCGTCCTTAATCCAGCGCAGATGCCCCACAATAAGGTCGGTAAATACCAGTCCTCGTGGCCCCCAATGATCGTGGGGTGGTGCACTCCTGACGGCTGGGCTACCGCCTAAAAATCCTGCTCTAAGGTTGCCACATGCTTAGGAAGCACCCGGACAGCTGCGTAAGGTTGCAAGCCTTTATTGGTGGTACGGACGGCACACGACATGCAGGAAAGTTCTAGCAGTTATTTTGTCATGCCTAACGCGTTTCAAATATATTCTTCATCAGAGGCTTGAGACAAAATGGCGTGCTGGTTGCGGGCACTCCCCCAGATTTGAATTCTTGCTCAATGACACGCCCCTCAATGGGCTGCCCGAATGGGACAGTGTTTGCTGCATCCTGGGAGTTGAAGTGCCCATATTCAGTCCATAGATGGATGCACTTGTTTAAACTGCAAATTCATTTACAAGCCCTGTATGGGCCCCTGCAGGCGCCTCCGTCCTTAATCCAGCGCAGATGCCCCACAATAAGGTCGGTAAATACCAGTCCTCGTGGCCCCCAATGATCGTGGGGTGGTGCACTCCTGGCGGCCGGGCTGCCGCCTAAAAATCCTGCTCCAAGGTTGCCACACGCTTAGGAAGCACCCGGACAGCTGCGTAAGGTTGCAAGCCTTTATTGATGGTACGGACGGCACACGACATGCAGGAAAGTTCTAGCAGTTATTTCGTCATGCCTAACGCGTTTCAAATACATTCTTCATCAGAGGCTTGAAACGAAATGGCGTGCATATATATATGCCAAAGACGTTCGTGAAAAAAACCAGAACGGGAGGGACACAACGGGGAATTCAGGAGAGAATTTATTTTCACCAAAAAGCCGTGGCATGGCGCGTTTCGAACAATGTCTTCCTCAGATGCCGGCTTCAACAAGACACTTCCACCAGTTCATTGAAATAGTCCCAGTTGCTCCGCCATTGGTGGCCATCCAGATGGGCTGAACCATAGTTCCAAACGGACTTGCAGTTGCATAGGCAGACTGCAAGTCCCAGCATGCACCTCTCACCGTACACCAGGTAAGTCACTTAGTTCAGCTCCTTGTGTCCCATTGGGGTACTGGATGTGTTAAAGGAACGCTGTTATGATCTGTGGTCGAACCTTGCTGGTGAAAAGTCCAATTTCTCTCCCAGGTCCCCAGGACTCCTCCAACCATATAGCACCACGATAACAACGGCCTGAAAAACAAGGAAACAATGCTCCAAGATTCCTCCGTGAAGTCACAGACTGCAATGTGCAGCGGCACATCCGCTAGGCGTGGGTGTGGTGGGTCTGAGTCATGCCAATACCTTGGTAGAGAAGAAAGTTGCCGAAGCTGCCCAGCTGACTCAGACCTCTTGTGAAGGCGGGTCTCCTCCATCACGCTCAGGGCTAGCGCGGAACATATGCCAAAGACGTTCATGAAAAAAACCAGAACGGGAGGGACACAACGGGGAATTCAGGAGAGAATTTATTTTCACTAAAAAGCCGTGGCATGATCGCGTTTCGAACAATGTCTTCCTCAGATGCCGGCTTCAACAAGACACTTCCACCAGTTCATTGAAATAGTCCCAGTCGCTCCGCCATTGGTGGCGATCCAGATGGGCTGAACCATAGTTCCAAACGGACTTGCAGTTGCATAGGCAGACTGCAAGTCCCAGCATGCACCTCTCACCGCACACCAGGTAAGTCACTTAGTTCAGCTCCTTGTGTCCCATTGGGGTACTGGAAGTGTTAAAGGAACGCTGTTATGATCTGTGGTCGAACCTTGCTGGTGAAAAGTCCAATTTCTCTCCCGGGTCCCCAGGACGCCTCCAACCACAAAGCACCACAATAACAACGGCCTGAAAAACAAGGAAACAATGCTCCAAGATTCCTCCGTGAAGTCACAGACTGCAATGTGCAGAAGCACATCCGCTAGGCGTGGGTGTGGTGGGTCTGAGTCGTGCCAATACCTTGGTAGAAAAGAAAGTTGCCGAAGCTGCCCAGCTGACTCAGACCTCTTGTGAAGGCGGGTCTCCTCCATCGCGCTCAGGGCTAGCGCGGAACATATGCCATATATATATATATATCCTCCAACACTTCCGGCACAGACAGTCATCAAGCCAGACTCCGACGACGCCGTTTCAGTGATAAAGTAAGCTATATTTAGCAAATATCAGGGCTGTAACGCGTTTCGGCAGGATCCCCTGCCTTGTTCACACAGCAAGCTGATTTTCTGCAGTAACTAATAAAGTGATTCAAAAAACGATCAATCACATGATCTAGTGGACATAGAAAACAGACTATCAAGATATGCAGGCTATGTTAAACAAACATCGCATTTCATTATTGTGTTTTTTATATTCTGTACACCAATAATATATCAATAGTAATTCATTTTCCATCCATGGTCATACACTTACTTTCCATTTTTTTGCTTTTCCATTTTGTTATATTTTTCCATTTTTATTTTTAAATGCATTGGCGTGACCAAAGTGTAATTGTTGATGAAAATTAATTAAAAGGTGCCTATCCACACGTGTCCAAAGAAACCTCATGTGTGCAAACTATCTTATAAGCCTCACATTGGGATCTGTATTTATGCTTGCAAGGCCCAAGCTCACGGGTATAGACTGCACTAGCCACGATTCTTTGTCTTGGAATGCAAGTAGTCAAATAATCAGTGGAGTTAACAGCACCAACGTTGGCTCATGCTGTGCAAATGGGTCCGGGCTGTGTACTAGTTGAACAGTGCCAAACATTGATACAGGGAGTGCTCCAAAACCGCTTGGGGGGATCGAGTGCTCATGATTTTTAGCTTAAAACTTGTACTAGATGTTTTATATTGTTGAATTACTGCCACATTTTAAAACTGTATGAATTTGTTTTATTTTGCTAAACGTTGCACTGTGGGGCGAACTCACACCAATTAATTGCTGCTATCTCGGAATCCGCTTTCCTCTCAATAGAAAAAGAACCAAATACCGTTAGAAAAGCCCCGTATGTTAGGGCTGGCCGTCATTCTCGGGTCTTTAGGTGACGCTCTAGCAGTTCAAGCGTTCAGTTAGAGCATTACGTGACCCGACCCTCTACTAAAGGCCATGCTCTCGCGACGGTAAAGTGCTGTCCACATTGATACAGGGAGTGCTCCAAAACCGCTTGGGGGGATCGAGTGCTCATGATTTTTAGCTTAAAACTTGTACTAGATGTTTTATATTGTTAAATTACTGCCACATTTTAAAACTGTATGAATTTGTTTTATTTTGCTAAACGTTGCACTGTGGGGCGAACTCACACCAATTGCTGCTATCTCGGAATCCGCTTTCCTCTCAATAGAAAAAGAACCAAATACCGTTAGAAAAGCCCCGTATGTTAGGGCTGGCCGTCATTCTCGGGTCTTTAGGTGACGCTCTAGCAGTTCAAGCATTCAGTTAGAGCATCACGTGACCCGACCCTCTATTAAAGGCCATGCTCTCTCGACCGCGCAGCGGGCGCGCCAAAGGCAAGCCCGTCTGCGCCCGTCCGCGCACAGACCGCGCCATGCGCCAGAACCCCTGGGCAAACACCAAGACTCACCTATACAAAGGCGAATTTGTTGTCTATTTGTGAAAGAGGTGAGCAAAACAGATGTACTCCAATATTTCCCCAGTGCAATTCATTAAGAAATCTATGCCCTACATGTAGCTATTCCATCGATACTAATTGTATGAACCATTACTCTAGGCCTGATTCTTCTATGGGCCTGTCGAAAAGCCCTAATAAACTTAATAAATACTCTTTAAGTTGTGTGCTGTTGAACGTAAGAGCACTTCCAAAGCACAAATTTGAAATAGCTGACTTTCTCGACCAGTTTAAACCTGATTTAATGTTTCTTACCGAGACATGGCTTCACAGTTCTGCTGATCCGGATTTAAATATCGCTATACCTAACGGATATCTGCTCCATAGATCCGACAGAGAGGGACAACGAGGTGGGGGAGTGGCCATTGTTTATCGCTCCCATATTAAAGCTATCTTTTCTTGTATTCCCCAACTAATGGAAGAAGCCATTCAATTCTCATTTAAATGTAACAACACCGAGGTCTTCAATGGACTACTAATTTACAGACCACCGGGGCCTAGAAACCGGTTCACTGAATCGATTGCTACCATAATGGAGTCCTGTATGGAACATGCCAACTTTTCCATACTCGGGGATCTCAACTTTCACTTAGAGTCTAATGAAAGCAACGATACTGGCAATTTAGTAGACATGCTAAAAAGTTCAGATTTCAAACAAATCATCACTGAGGCCACCCACAAAGGGAATCACACACTAGATGGTATCTTCACTAATCATCCACAACTGAAATTTGGGAACACACTGGCCCTGACTTGGACCGACCACAAGGCTATATTCTTCAACTTACTACGAACAGAATCAGTCATCAGACAACAGAAGAAAAACAAGGCTGGGTTAGTACGACGCTGGAGTCAAATAAATACCACTGACTTAGAAATGGCCCTACAATCCCAAGAGCCACAACTAGATGTTGACCCAGACTCAGCAGCCTGTCATTTTAATAGTTGGATTAATCAAGCCGCGCAGAAGTTAGCACCAGAAACCCTTACACACACTAGCAACAGAGCACTTTTGGCCCCATGGTATTCCGCCGAGCTTAAAGAGCTAAAGAGAAAGTGCAGAGCCAAGGAGCGAATATGGAGAAAAGACTATGCTGAGAATGATAAAACACAGTATAATGAGGCACTAGTATTATACAAAAAAGCAATAATCTCTGCAAAAACTAGCTTCTTTACGGAAAAAATCATGACCTCCAAGAATTCAGCCAGAGAGCTCTTTAAGACCATCTCTGCTTTATCTAGTTTCGGCAACAGTAAACTGCTGAATCCCACTGGTCAGTTCTGCGATAGACTAGCAGATTTCTTCTGTGACAAAGTAGTCAAAGTCTACGATGAGTTCTCCAATAGTAAATTGGGGACAAAATTATGCCAACCTCACCATGACAACGAGACCACGCAGGTTTTCCTACATGAGTTCCAAGCATTAACAGTAGACGGAGTAGAGAAGCTAATACTGGCGACAAAGTCGGGGTCCCCCTTGGACCCATGTCCTGGTCTTCCATATGGCACCCAGTACAATTGCTAACAAACTGACACCTCTCTTAAATAACATTCTGTGCACTGGGCAGTTTCCTGATGTTTGGAAAAAGTCCCTAGTAAGACCCATCCTGAAGAAGCCAACCTTGGACCCCTTTGAGGTCAGCAGTTATCGGCCAATATCATGCTTACCATTCCCCTCAAAAGTACTGGAAAAAGCTCTCAATGAAGAATTACTATCTTACATAGAGGCAAATGATAAACTTGACCCAGCACAACATGGGTTCCGTCCCTGTCACAGCACAGAATCCGCATTGGTCGCTGCTACAGCGGAAATACGTATCCAGCTTGATGGGGGGGGGGGGGCTCTACTGGTTCTACTCGACCTATCGGCCGCATTTGATACGGTTGATCATCACACTCTCATCCAGCGCTTGGCCAACATAGGAGTTGTAAACAAGGCCTAAGATACTCTTCGATCATACTTAATTGGTAGAGAGCAATCCATTAAGATGGATGAACATAAGTCACGCCCATACGCCCTGCCATGTGGTGTCCCCCAGGGGTCATCTCTTTCCCCTACCTTATTCAATGTTTACGTCACCCCACTAACCAAACTCATACGCTCCTATGGTTTTAAAGTTGTATTCTATGCTGACGACACACAAATAGTCGTCTCCCTAGCATCCAAACCTGAGGAAGTGGCACTCAGTTTTAACGATTGTATGAGTCACATTATCACGTGGATGTCGGAAAACTGTTTAAAACTGAACACCGGAAAGACTGAGGTGGTCATGTTTGGAAATGACACCTCCATTTGGAACTCTACCTGGTGGCCGGAAGTAGCCGGGTCCTGTCCTCTGCCTGTTAAGCAAGTTAAAAATCTTGTGGTCAAAATAGATGATCAGCTCTCTCTATCAGATCAAGTGAATAATATTACCTCCACTTGCTTCTATACTCTGAAGGTTCTTCGTAAGATTCTACCTTTCATCCCCATGGCCCTCAGAAAGACAGTCATTACTGCGTTAGTACTTTCCAGGATCGACTATTGTAATGCCCTCTACTTGGGAGCAAAGAAGAGTGTAATACGTAAATTGCAGATTTTAAAGAACGCGGCGGCTCGCATAATCCTCAAAATCCCCAAATTTAGCCCTATTAGCCAAGCTATCCGAGACCTGCATTGGCTACCAGTCCAGGCAAGGATTCATTTTAAATCCATGTGCATTCTGCATAAGACCCTGCATGGGAGAGGGTCAGCCTACCTAAATCAACACATCAAGCGTCACACCCCACTGCGAGAGTTGAGATCAGCATCAGCCTCTCTGCTGGTGGTCCCAAGGGTTAGGACGTTAAAGTGGGGGGGCAGAAGTTTCCTGCACCAGGCACCCAAACTATGGAACACGATGCCCATAAGTCTTAGAAAGCAAGGCAACTTGCTACTGTTCAGAAAGGCCTTGAAAACATGGCTATTCGCTCATACACCTTAGCCGACAAAGACGGTCCCTGTACAGATTGATGACATCTAGCGCTAAGACGCCACGGCAAATACGCGCTCTATAAAAACCCCTATTTCATTTCATTAAGTGGAGAACTTGATTGTTGCTCGAGTCAGAGCAGAGTGTTTATACTTAGCGAAGTGCTCTTATTTCATTGGTGGCCTCTATATTAAAGTGCAGGTGCTTCCGTGAAATTTGCAAAATAAAGTGCAAGTGCTTTAGCAATGACCTCAATAAAAATACACACAGATATATTATTTTCTTTTTTAAATACAGTGGTATTTCTTAGGAAGTACTGTGGTGGGCATACACCTTTTTAAAATATATAAGAATATATAAATAATTTTCCTACCCATTACCACTTTAATAAAATGGTAATGGGTAGGGAAAAATAAAACCTACTACTTACCTATATCTAGGGCACTAACACAGATGAAATAGGGTATAAACAAGATGGCTACCGTAAACTTTTGTAAAGGCAGTCATTAGCCAATCATATACAGCCTTGTCATCGGCAAGAACCGCGGTATACCGCAAAATTACCACAGTATACTGCAGCCCAATATATCACTAAGTTTTGGTGTCTTATAAGTACAAAAATATGGAATGGATTTTCATGAAATAGCAAATAAGATTCTTTCCAGACCATAATCTATATTCCTGCCAAATTTCATGAAAATCCCTTCAGCCATTTCTCCGCTACGTCCCTGTAAAACGTCTAATGAAAATGCATTGGTGTAAAAACGTGTTTTGGGACCCCCCAATTTTCTTTGCAAGCCCTTAACTAAGGGGCTCCGACCTAGCTGGGGGTGCAGGAAGTGGGGGTGGGCCTGGTATCTGTCCTTACTGTATTTCTCCCTCTGAAGACCAGTGTGGCTACCGAGCCCCCTACCTGCCTTTTGCTCTGCAACCGCAATTTCCTCCCCACAGATGTCTCTTTGTTTCCTTTCAGGCCACTTCACACCTCATCAGAGCAGTGTGGCTCAGCCTGTCAAAGGCTGGCAAATCAGGAGAGGCTGCTCCAGAGCTGGATTCAGGCACATTAGAAAAACAAGTCCTATAACTTCTTTTCTGTCATAGTTATAATAAATCCAACCTTGGCAAGCTATTGGATTTATTCTAACTATTATTTTGAAACTTAGAATTATTATTTTTTCTCACTTCTGCCAATAGTTAGACTTTATTAATGCTAATTATTGCCTTCCCATTTTAGCCTATGGAGCTAATGCACTTCAATGGGAAAAAACAAAATGTGCTGTTTTTCCCTCACCAGGGCATATAAAACATCTGTTATACTGTCCCTGTTTATTTTAGCATGGCACCCTACCTTTGGAGCACCTAGGGTAGACCTTAGGGGTGACATATGTAAAAATAAGGTAGTTTAAGACTTCAGAAGTAGCTGTGCAGGGATTAGCCCCTGGACTAACCCTCCCTAACCCATCAGCTCCCACGAGTCTGCACGGCGTGTGCTCTGCTTCACAGGGAGAAAAAAGCACTAGCCCTTGGCGGGCAGCTGTCCGGCCACGCTGGGTCTGGCGCCCGGATGACCGACGACCACCAGACACGATCTCTAAGTGGGCAGTCACAGGACACTCACCTGTATCCTTGCAGGCGACACCACCCAGGGGCGCCCGGACCATGGACCCAGCCACCTTGACCGAAACCGATCGCCTCTCACCCTGACTGAACTGTGACTGCACATCAGTGGGACGCCTCTCCACTCACGGTGACTCCACCCGATGTCCACTACAATCCCAACTAGGAAACACATGGAGTCCCCTCCACAATAAGCGACCACCAGTCACCCGCGGAAGCTCTACACCACCCGTGTGGACCAGCCAATACCTCTCCCCCAGTGGGATCATCTATTGACTAGCCACACCAGTACCGATCGCTGGCCCTCCCTGATCCCTCCCAGTCATGGGGAGAGACCGGGGACCAAAGACACCTGCGACTCAGACCACCATGGACCAATACACAGTTACTGACCAGGGGACCCGGTCCGAAGGTGCGGAAGGTCACACTCCAACGAGTGGAGACCTCAACACAATCCTGCAAGCCATCTCTACCTCGCAAACCTCTGTCGAAAACAAGATCGGAGAGGTCCGGGTCGACATGGCCCTGATCAGGCAAGACCTTCGCAACACAACGGCCAGAATTACCGAAACGGAATCTCGTATCTCCTCAGTCAAAGACGATGTGACCAGTCTAAAATAACAGATGACTCGCCTGCAGACCCAAGCTAAAGAACTTCACAGGATGGCTGAAGATGCAGAAAACCGATCCAGGCGTAATAACTTGTGCCTAGTGGGATTCCCGCAGGGAGTTGAACAAGGACCTATGGAATCCTTCGTCGAAACTTGGATTAACTCCTGGATACCCGATGGCATGCTCTCCACTTGGCTTGCTGTTGAATGAGCGCACCGCTCTCTGGCTCCAAACCCCCCCCCGGGGGCTCCATATCGACCCATCATAGCACGGATCCTTAATTTTAGGGACAGGGACCTGATCCTGCAGCAAGCCCGTACCCGGAAAAATGTAACCTACCAAAATCATAACATTATGATATTTCCGGACTACACCAGGGAAGTTCAAACACAGAGGCGCTCTTACACGGACGTGAAACAGAAACTCCGCACCCTCAATCTACAGTACAGGCTCCTCCTTCCAGCAAGGCTACGTGAGGTCTTCCAGGACAAAACACACTTCTTCCACAGTCCCGAAGCTGCTTGGACCTGGCTGACAGAGGAATGGCCCCTTCGACTCAAAACCAAGTCAACGACCCTGAGGACTCAGGCTGCTGACATCCACAACTCTGCCCCGCGGAGAAGACGCACACAGTCTCGCAGAGGCCGGAAGATGGACAGGGCCGGATCAAACTCTCCAAGGGCTGTGTCCCCAAAGTCCCAATGCCAGGCCCTATCATCGAGACCCCACCATTCACATGAGGCCAACTCCCGTGATCATTCACCTACAGGGAGCTCCTCATCCAAGATCATGACTGTAGACTCTGTCGACTCTGATCTCTCCCGTAGTCCGACTATTCCCACCTGAGGTTCCACGGGGTGCCACAAATGAAACTCATCACAATAACACGCACTCATCTGAACAATGGCGAAATCCAAACCAATCAGATATTTCTGCTGATGTACACCTTGATCCTCCAGCAAGAGGGGTCCACCACGTTTCATTGACTCTAAACGTTATAGTTTAATTCATCTTAACAGTTAAGGGGCGACAGATGCTTCCGTTCCTGAAGTATAGGGTGGGGAGTGGTGGGGGTTGGGGCCGTTGTCCCGAGTTATTAGTTGTTTAGCAACCCAAAGTTCACAGCATTTCAGCTCCACGCTAGCGCAACACGACCTTGCAAAGACACACCAGCAGATGAAACGCACGGCTAATACATCTCAGCTTCCAAGACATCCATCACACAGCAGGCCCTCACAGCACTGCGGGTCTCCCTTGTTGATCACGGCACAATGACCTATCAAGGAAACCCTCTCCATATCATGTCGTGGAACATTAATGGCCTACTGGATAGGATCAAACGGACCGCAGTCCTGCGACACACCCAAAGACACACTCCCGACATTCTCCTGCTCCAAGAAACCCACCTCCTGGGCAATCCCTGTCCCTTCCTCGCAAGATATGGCTTTGACAGATCCTGGCACTCAGGCTTCACACGGGGCTCTCGTGGGCTCACGATCCTCTTAAAGCGCAATCTACCTTTCGTACCTACTCACATCACTAGGGACCCCAATGGGCGTTTGGTCGCCCTCTCCAGATCCCTAGGCGAGGAAACCCTTAATGTCCTCTCCATTTACATTCCAAGCGCCACCCACGCACAGACCCTAAACTGTATAGGTGGCATACTCTCCTCCATGCCTCCCGGAACAACGGTATTAGGGGGGGACTTTAACGCTGTTATGCAACCTGCGCTCTATGCCACAGGGACTCTCTCTCTCACATGCACCTCCCACGCCAAACAGCTTACGGACTGGGCTGTAGTCATGGGTATTTGTGACGTATGGCGAACATGGAACCCACGGGAAAGCCACTACACTCACACCTCATCAGCGCACCACAGTCACTCTCGCATTGACATGATGTTTATGCCTGCCCCCGAGTGTAGTAAAGTCAGGGACATAGGTATCCTCCCTCGGGGCATCTCAGACCATTCACCACTACTTTTGACCCTGGGCGGTCCACCCGCTGCTCTCCGCCCAATGTGGAGGAAGAACGCCTGGTTCCTCCAGGACCACAAGTTTAAGGAAACAATCAAAGCTGAAATTCAGCAATACTTCCTCACAAATCAGGCTTCCATCTCTTCACCTGGCACCCTGTGGGAGGCGGGTAAAGCCATGATCCGCAGGCTCTCCAAGAGCCATCTCAAAGGCAAATGAACAGCTAGAGACAGTAGGCTCACACTCCTTGAATCCCAAGCGGTCCAGCTGGAGAGAGGCACATCTGACACATCGGACGACGCCCGGTTGCGTCACCTGGCGTTAGTGCGGGATGAAATCAGACAGATCTCGTTAGATTCCGCAAAACTCCTTTGGAGGTCCTCGGTGGCCCGAGTCTACGGGTGGGGCAGTAAGAATGGGAAAATATTGCACAGACTAGCGTCCTATACCCTGGCAACTCGGATAATTCCAGAGATCTGGGACTCAGTGGGACGCACCCATCGCTCTCCCCGAGCGATAGCCCAAACCTTCGCGGACTATTACTCGGACCTATACTCTACCCGGAAGCCAGAGTTTTCACTGATGGAACTGATCGCCTTGGAGGACCTCCACCTTCCTACGCTAACTACAGTTGAGTCCGATGGAATGGAAGGTCCGATCACATGTGAAGACATACAAGGAGCCCTCTCGCTAGTCGTGGCCGGTAAAGCTCTTGGCCCAGATGGCTACCCGCAGGAATACTATTCCGCCTACCGAGACATACTCACCCCTCATCTGGCAGCCATATATGAGGAAGCCATAGAAAAAGGACATTTTCTCCTGAGACGGATACGGCTACCATAGCTATCATTCCCAAAACGCAACCACCTACACCAGCGTGTGCGGACTACCGCCCCATCTCCTTGATTAATACGGAGATAAAAATATATGCCACGGTCCTAGCTCAACGCCTTAAACTATACCTCGACAAATTGATCCACCCTGACCAATGTGGATTCATGCCGGCGCGGTGTACTAGACACTGCCTACGGCGTCTCCACGTGGCCCTGGCCAACCGTCGGTCACTAACCCCCTACTTAGCGCTCCTCCTAGTCGACTTTGAGAAAGCATTCGACTCGGTCGACTGGGGTTATCTTGGGGACATCCTACGGGTCATGGGCCTGGGCCCCATGTTTTGCCATATGGTCCATGTCCTATACTCTAAACCAACTGCATGGGTGCAAGTCAACGGTGTGCTCTCTGACATTTTCCCAATAGGTAGAGGGACAAGGTAGGGGTGCCCCCTTTCACCCCTCCTCTTTGCCTTACCCATGGAGCCTCTGGCCAACGTCGTCCATTCTGACAATCAGGTTCGGGGCTGGCAATGGGGGGATCACATGAAGACAAAATTGCGTTATAGGCGGACGATGTCCTGCTGTTTCTCGCAGACCCAGTCCGATCTGGCCCCGATGCTTACACATATTGCAATCCTTTGAACGGGTCTCTGGACTGCCTCTGAATTCAGCCAAATTGACTCTGGTCCCTCTGCACCTATCCAGGGATTGCTTCAACTGGCAGTCCACTATCCCTATCCGACGACAATCTTTAAGTACCTAGGTATATGGGTCACCCTATTGCCCGACCTAGCCTGGGCACTCAATGTGAGCCCCCTTAGTCACTAAAACCAGGCAGGACCTGTAGAAGTGGCAAAAACTACCACTCAACCCACTAGGGAGGATAGCGCTATTCAAAATGATGATCCTCCCCGGTTCCTTTACATTATCCAGAATATTCCGCTCCACATCCCCCGAGCCTGGTTCAGAGGCATAGACAGTCTAATCATAACATTTCTCTGGAACGGCCGGCGGCCGCGTATGGCACTCCGGCACTGCCAGATTCCACCCTTTGACGGAGGCATGGGCTTAACGAACCTCTACCTGTACTATCTCACAACCCGCCTCCTGGTCATACACGATTGGTTCAATGGGGGGTGGTCTGACCCGGCCTACAGGACTGAACTTAAAGACTTGGGCCTCTCTCAAGTTCAAGCTATGTTATATGGATCTCCCATCCCCAGGGACCTCCCCACAGTGACCCGTACAGTCCTTTTGGCCTGGCGTGCCTCCCTACAACACACTCAATGGCAGGACAAATTGACCCAGCAAACACCACTTTGGCAGGGTACATGGCTACAGGAGGTTGGGGGTCTGGATGGCTTTAGGGGTTGGGACCTCATTGGCATCTCGCAACTTGGAGACGTATGGGTCAGTGATCATATTCGTTCCTTTGCCGACCTGCAGACTCAATATTCACTTCACCCATCCCAGTTCTACAGATATTTACAAATCCACCACGCCCTAGACACGCATATAAAACCCGGCACTTTACTGCCAGAACACAGCCCCCTTGAAGCCCAAGTCATGATGGGTAACTTCGGGAGGGGTGGAGTCTCACGCATATATCGCTCCTTAACAAATAATGGTCCTACTTCCCTCGACCAGCTGAGAAATAGCTGGGAGACATGGCTGGGTCCGTTGGAAGTTGAGGATTGGAGGGATGCACTGATGGCGGCCAAAACTATCACTGTCTCAGCTAAACTTCGCCTGGTCCAGCTCTACTACCTGCACGCCTCCTACCTTGCCCCCAGCCGCCTGCACAGAGCAGGCCTAATTCCACATCCAACATGCACAAGATGAGGTACCGAGCCTGCAGATTTCTTTCATGTGGTATGGTCATGCCCACGCATAACCCCTTACTGGGCCGCCTTAGAAGCAGAGCTCACAGAGGTACTGGGATGGGAAGTCCCACACAACCCCCTGAACATACTATTGGGTATCACTGATGGGTTGGATGGATCCAGGGCGGAAAAGGCCTGGGAACTGCTCTGGTAGTACCCAAACACGACATCGCGGCAGCGTGGAAGAACCCCACCCCGCCCACTATAACTAAGTGGAGCTGAGGAGTGGACTGGTGCGCTGCACAGGAACTACCTTTATATGAAGCCAGAGGTTGCCCAGCCAAACACCGGAAAGTCCGGGGCAAATGGTTGGGAATGTTAGATTGATTGGCTCCCCTGCTTCCTTGGGTCTAGCTCTGTATGCCCCCTGGAGGAGGGGGAATAATAATGTACTTTGCTGTAATTGTACTATTTGCCGGAAGTCACATGTTGTGGTGCTCCCTACATGGTGTACTGTTTGTATTCAAGTTTTTATCACTCTCTTTGTAAAATCAATAAAATTGATTATCAAAAAAAAAAAGACTGCCGAAGTACCTTTAATTATTTTTTTATAAAGTCGAATGTGGACAAAGTTTTATTTTAAAAGCAGCCTGCAAGGCAGGGTTGACTTTTAAAATGACAGCAAGCATCACAGCAGTGCACACTAGAGTCCATTAAATCCACTGGGCTTTAAACCTACATGCCCTACCATATACTAGGGACTTATAGGTAGGTTGTCAGAACCAATGATAATTATACAGAATTACCATTTACCTTTTAACAGAGCACTGGCCCTGGGCATGGTTAGCAGGGCCCAAGACACAATGAGTCAGTAACCACTGGTATCAGTAAAAAATGGGGGCAAAAAGTGAGGGGACAGTCCAAAAAGCCATGCTTTCTCACAATGTATAAATATAGGGTCCTACTGTTTTAGTAGGAAGGTATGAGTCAGTTTATATGTGTGTAAAGTTAAGTAAAAACATTTGTATTACTTTGTACTTTTTAAAAACATTTACAGACTTTTGTTTTTACATTTTTCACCTACTTTTTCTTTGTTTTTAAGTACAGGTTACTGCACTATATTTCCCATTAAAACCCAGAACACAGACTGTAGAAAATTAAAAATATATCAAATTTGTAAAACAAATGTGAAAAAACACCTTAGTACAGCATCTTTCTCCTTAAATATAATATAGTAGTATTTTTTTATTTTTTATATATTTGATTTAATTTAAATTTTTGTACTTAGCGCTGCAACTTGTAGGTAGTACCGCAGTACTACATAACCTTTTTTTAAAGACATTAGGTATGTTCAAAATTGAAAAACCACTACAGTACACTATATTTGTAAAATAAAGCTTGATATATATATATATATATATATATATATTCACTGAAAAAAACGTAGGTTTCAGACATGTTATAGTTACAAATTAGCATTTAAAAACCTTTGAAATTCACTGAAAAAACCATAGGTTTCAGGGACGTTATAGTTACAAATTAGCATTTAAAAACCTTTGAAATTCACTGAAAAACCATAGGTTTTAGGGACAGTTATAGTTATTTGGACATTGCACTCGTACAAAACCCGTGAAATTCCCCGTTATAGTTAGTCCAGCTAACTATAACTCGCGCCCCGCAATGCACTGCTGATGACGTCACATATTACATCACTCATGACATGGTCAGTGACATCACTGATGACATCACTGATGACATCTCAAATGACATCACTGATGACATCATCCACGTGATAATTTCATGCATCTTCTCACACCCTAATATAACCTTTGATACACCCACTCTAAATTACAGACTGCCATTCGCAAAACCATAGACACTCCAACACCAATAACTACATACCCACTCACTGATTCTTAGGTCTACGCACACATCCACTCACTCACCCGTACAGTCACTCATACTTATGGTCACTCAGTACAGGACTATCATATGCACTCATACTCCTATATAGACACTCAAACACCGCCACTCATCCATAGAGGTACTCACACACCTAGTCAGTCATGCAAATAATTAAACACACTACCATTTACTCACCTATACAGTTATACACACACCAGCTCACTTACTCATACAAATACTAGCACATTCTTACGCTCTTATACAATCACTGATACAAGCACACACTCATCCATACAGCCACTATCACAATCACTCACTCTTGCTTATAGCTATTTATATACTCCAACACACATATATACTGCCTTTCACATATGTAGTTACTCACACATGTACCACTGGGACATACATTCACTCACTAACACACTCTTACACACACTTACCCACCCATACAGTCTATCACAGATGCACTCTTTAAACTATCCACCCAGTGAATCACCCACTCACACATCTATGCACAGAGTCGCACACACCCCTCCCACACAAACACTCAGGCACCCATACAGATACTCACACAAGCATTCAATAACTCATATAGACACTCATGTAGCTATTCACAAACACATGCAGCCACTTACACAGCAACAGACAGACGGATACAGACATTCACCCAGTTTAGTCACTAACCCATGCATTCAGTAAGATACGTTAAATCACTCACTTATAGAGTCAGTCACGCACCTACTAAATCATCCATACAGACACTTACACACCCACTCATTCTTCAATACGTCTTTTCCTATATATATTAAAAATATTTAAACTTTACAGAAACACAAAGTCTCTGGATGATGTCATCAGTGATGTCATCAGTGATGTCATTTGAGATGTCATCAGTGATGTCATCAGTGATGTCACTGACCATGTCATGAGTGATGTAATATGTGACGTCATCAGCAGTGCATTGCGGGGCGCGAGTTATAGTTAGCTGGACTAACTATAACGGGGGAATTTCACGGGTTTTGTACGAGTGCAATGTCCAAATAACTATAACTGTCCCTAAAACCTATGGTTTTTTCAGTGAATTTCAAAGGTTTTTTAAATGCTAATTTGTAACTATAACGTCCCTGAAACCTATGGTTTTTTTCTGTGAATTTCAAAGGTTTTTTAAATGCTAATTTGTAACTATAACATGTCTGAAACCTAAGGTTTTTTCAGTGAATATATATATATATATAATCTACTGGCGGTCGCCAGTAGATAGTTATAGTTAGGACCTATTTTCCATAGGAAATCCGCAACATTCTATTTGAAATAACTTTGGCACCGGTTGATGAATCTTCGTGAAATTTTCAAACTTTGTGGCCCGCTCCGGATTTACACCATTTAAGCAAAAGGCACGACTCTGAACCAAGGGCTACCTTTTTGGCAAATTTGGTGTAATTCCGTTCAGCAGTTCAGGCTGTAACTGCGATGAAAGGTCCCTATGGAAAAATGAATGGGGAAAACACGTTTGGGACCCCTTTTTCTTGGCCCGCTGACTGAATCACCCCGAGACTTTCAAGAAAGGATTGAAAGTCTCGGGTGATTCATTGCCGGGGCCGAGAAAAGGGGGTCCCAAACGTGTTTTCCCCATTCATTTTTCCATAGGAACCTTTCATCGCAGTTACAGCCCGAACTGCTGAACGGAATTACACCAAATTTGCCAAAAGGTAGCCCTTGGTTCAGAGTCGTGCCTTTTGCTTAAATGGTGTAAATCCGTTCAGTAGTTCCTGATAAAATCACAAGTAAAATCACATATATATCTATGGCCGAGTAGGGTCCGCGTACCCTCCCGATCACGAGCTGTATGCTAATTGGCTGTCAACACTCCAAACCAGGAAGTGTTGGCAGCCATCTTGTGCCTCGGTAGAACCGAGTCACAAGAAAACAGTAAAAACAATCATGCAAAACGCAAAAAGGGGGCAGGGTAGAAACACCCTGACCCCCTAGGCCTTTTTTTTTTTTTTTAAATCGGCAAAAAACGCGCCGGGTGCGCGGATCCTGCCGATAAAAAAAAAAAAAACGAAGCGCGGGCTCCCGCGCTTCGTGGTTAATTGGCCCCCGGGTGGGCCAAGTCCCGGGGGCATGCGGGGGTTTATTTAATAATATGGGGGGGCATCTAAGGCCCCCCAAGCCCCGGGGACCGCCACCCCCCGGGGCTTCTTTTTTTTATAAATAAAATTACCTGTGTGGGGGGGCTTGACCCCCCCCACACGCCCCGGGGACCGCTACCTCCCCGGAGCTTTGCCAATGGAGGGAGGGGGCCGCGCGGCCCCCTCCTGGAGCCCTTGATGGCCCTGGGGACCACCACCCCCCAGGGCCGGCTCCTGCAGTGTCCCGGGGTGCCTACCCCGGAACACTGTAGTTTGCTATGACAGGACGGAGCCTCGCGGCTCCCGTCCTGTCATAGCAAACTGCTTTGGTTTTGGAACAGAGAGCAGGAAACCTGCTCTCTCTTCCAAAACCAAAGCCGATTGCTTTTCTCACACGGGGAGCTGCATCTTAGCAGCTCCCCATGTGAGAAAGCAATGCCGGCTCCCGAAGGACGCGGGGAGCCGGCGGGACCGTGGGGATTGGGGACCCCCCCACGGTCCCCAACGGAGCGGGCCAGCCCCGGGGGATGGGGTCCCTGGGGCTAGTAGTGGCCCAGGAGGGGGGCCATGCGGGCCCCCTCCCCTACAAATTTAATTTTTTTTTTAAACGACGTAAAGGCCGGCCCTGGGGGATGGGGTCCCTGGGGCCTTAAATGGCCTGAGGAGGGGGGCCACGCAGCCCCCCTCCAAATATTTTAATTTAAAAAAAGAGGGCATGCCCCGGGGATGGGGTCCCCGGGGCCAATAGATGCCCAGGGAAGGGGGCCACGCGGCCCCTTCCCGTTTTTATTAAATAAAAAAATCCTCAGGCCCCGGGGGATGGGGTCCCCGGGGCCAAAGTGGCCGAGGGAGGGGGCCACGCAGCCCCCTCCCATACAAAAAATAAATAAATAATAAATAAAAAGACCGGCATCGTGCCGGGAGGCCCCGCCCCTCCCTGCAGCAGTCTGCAAACGCACCCCCTGGCGCGTTTTAAGAAGGGGAAGTAATTCCCCTTGAATACTGGGGGTCCCTGTGGGCCAACTAGCCCACCAGGAATCTCCAGTATGCGCCAGGGGGCTGCGTTGCAGAGAGGTGTACAGAGGCCACGCCCCTTTTTACACCTCTCTGCAACGCAGCTCTGTGGCGCTTTTTGGAGGTACATGGTGGGCTAGTTGGACTCCAGGGACCCTCAGGATTCAAGGGGACTTAATCCCCCAACTTAAAACGCGCCACGGGGCACATTTGCACAGTGGTGAAGAGAGGGGGCGGGGCTTCATGTGACATGTGTGCAAACAGGCCCCGTGGCGCGTTTTAAGATGGGGAATTAAATCCCCTTCAATCCTGATGGTCCCTGGGGGCCAACTAGCCCACCAGGTACGTCCAGAAAGCGCCACAGAGCTGCATTGCAGAGAGGTGCAAAAAGGGGCGTGGCCTCTGAACACCTCTCTGCCACGCAGCTCCCTGGCGCATACTGGAGGTACAGGGTGGGCTAGTTGGACCCCAGGGACCCTCATGATTCAAGGGGACTTAATCCCCCAACTTAAAATGCGCCACGGGGCGCGTTTGCACTGTGGTGAAGGGAGGGGGCGGGGCTTGATGTGACATGTGTGCAAACAGGCCCCGTGGCGTGTTTTAAGTTGGGGGATTAAATCCCCTTCAATCCTGAGGGTCCCTGGAGTCCAACTAGCCCACCAGGTACCTTCAGTAAGCACAACAGAGTTGCGTTGCACAGAGGTGAAAAAAGGTGCGTGGCGTTGGAACGCCTCTCTGCAACTCAGCTCTGTGGTCCTAACTGTAGGTACCTGGGGGCTAGTTGGGCCCCAGGGACACTCAGAATTCAAGGGGACTTAATCCTGCAACTTAAAACGTGCCACGGGGGCGTTTGCACACATGTCACCTCAGGCCCCCACTCCCTTCACCACTGTGCAAACGCGCCCTGTAGCGCGTTTTAAGAGGTAGTTTTAATCCCCTGCCCTATTATGTACTAGGGACTTACAGAGGAGGTCATGCTAATCACAGGGGTACCCCAACGCATAGTGTTCCCTAGTGTATGTAGGTGTTTTTACTGTATTCTAAGTGTGTTTTAGCATAGCACTGGCTCTGGTTAGTCAGAGTCAGTTACCACTAGTACACGTCGGAAAAGTTGTGGGCACAGGATGATTTTGGAAAAAGGCCTCTTTCTGCTCCTCTGTTGGTTCTTTCTGCACATCTTTTGCTTCTTCCTGCACTTTTCTTCATCTTTGTGGACTTCTGTTGCTTCTTTCTGCATTTCTTTTGCTTCTTTCTGTGCGTTTTTTCTTCTTTCTTCACATGTCCTACCTCTGTAGGCATAGTTAGAAACTAGCATTTAAAAAACCTTTGAAATTCACTGAAAAAAAGATAGGTTTCAGGCACGTTATAGTTAGAAATTACAAAAAATCAATAGGGGAATGGATCACTTGTAACCACTTTACCAGGGTTTATTAGTTCGTGGCACGTTTTAAGTTGCAGGATTAAGTCCCCTTGAATTCTGAGTGTCCCTGGGGCCCAACTAGCCCCCCAGGTACCTACAGTTAGGACCACAGAGCTGAGTTGCAGAGAGGCGTTCCAACGCAACGCACCTTTTTTCACGCGTGGCCCCCCTCCTCAGGCCATTTAAGGCCCCAGGGACCCTATCCCCCGGGGCCGGCCTTTACGTCGTTTAAAAAAAAAATTAAATTTGTAGGGGAGGGGGCCCGCGTGGCCCCCCTCCTGGGCCACTACTAGCCCCGGGGACCCCATCCCCCGGGGCTGGCCCTCTCCGTTGGGGACCGTGGGGGGGTCCCCAATCCCCCCACGGTCCCGCCGGCTCCCCGCGTCCTTCGGGAGCCGGCATTGCTTTTCCACATGGGGAGCTGCTAAGATGCAGCTCCCCGTGTGGAAAAGCAATCGGCTTTGGTTTTTGGAAGAGAGAGCAGGTTTCCTGCTCTCTGTTCCAAAAACCAAAGCAGTTTGCTATGACAGGACGGGAGCCGCGAGGCTCCCGTTCTGTCATAGCAAACTACAGTGTTCCGGGGGTATGCACCCCGGGACACTGCAGGAGCCGGCCCTGGGGGGTGGTGGTCCCCAGGGCCATCAAGGGCTCCAGGAGGGGGGCCGCACGGCCCCCCTCCCTCCATTGGCAAAGCTCTGGGGAGGTGGTGGTCCCCGGGGCGTGTGGGGGGGCTCAAGCCCCCCCACACAGGTAATTTTATTTATAAAAAAAAGAAGCCCCGGGGGGTGGCGGTCCTCGGGGCCTGGGGGGCCTTAGAGGCCCCCCCCATATTATTAAATAAACCCCTGCATGCCCCCGGGACTTGGCCCACCCGAGGGCCATTAACTCACGAAGCGCGGGAGCCCGCGCTTCGTTTTTTATCGGCAGGATCCGCGCACCCGGCGCGTTTTTGCCGATTTAAAAAAAAAAAAGGCCTAGGGGGTCAGGGTGTTTCTACCCTGCCCCCTTTTTGCGTTTTGCGTGATTGTTTTTACTGTTTTCTTATGACTCGGTTCTACCGAGGCACAAGATGGCTGCCAACACTTCCTGGTTTGGAGTGTTGACAGCCAATTAGCATACAGCTCGTGATCGGGAGGGTACGCGGACCCTACTCGGCCATAGATATATATGTGATTTTACTTGTGATTTTCTCAGGAACTACTGAACGGATTTACACCATTTAAGCAAAAGGCACAACTCTGAACCAAGGGCTACCTTTTTGGCAAATTTGGTGTAATTCCGTTCAGCAGTTCGGGCTGTAACTGCGATGAAAGGTCCCTATGGAAAAATGAATGGGGAAAACACGTTTTGGGACCCCCCTTTTTTCTCGGCCCCCGCTTGACGAATCACCCCGAGACTTTCAAGATAGGAGCAGACCGGAGCGGGCCACAAAGTTTGAAAATTTCGCGAAGATTCATCAACCGGCGCCAAAGTTATTTCAAATAGAATGTTGCGGATTTCCTATAGAAAATAGGTCCTAACTATAACTATCTACTGGCGACCGCCAGTAGATAATATATATATATATATATATATACATATATATATATATATATATATATATGCCAAAGACGTTCGTGAAAAAAACCAGAACGGGAGGGACACAACGGGGAATTCAGGAGAGAATTTATTTTCACTAAAAAGCCGTGGCATGACGCATTTCGAACAATGTCTTCCTCAGATGCCGGCTTCAACAAGACACTTCCACCAGTTCATTGAAATAGTCCCAGTTGCTCCGCCATTGGTGGCCATCCAGCTGGGCTGAACCATAGTTCCAAACGGACTTGCAGTTGCATAGGCAGACTGCAAGTCCCAGCATGCACCTCTCACCGCACACCAGGTAAGTCACTTAGTTCAGCTCCTTGTGTCCCATTGGGGTACTGGAAGTGTTAAAGGAACGCTGTTATGATCTGTGGTCGAACCTTGCTGGTGAAAAGTCCAATTTCTCTCCCGGGTCCCCAGGACGCCTCCAACCACATAGCACCACGATAACAACGGCCTGAAAAACAAGGAAACAATGCTCCAAGATTCCTCCGTGAAGTCACAGACTGCAATGTGCAGCGGCACATCCGCTAGGCGTGGGTGTGGTGGGTCTGAGTCGTGCCAATACCTTGGTAGAAAAGAAAGTTGCCGAAGCTGCCCAGCTGACTCAGACCTCTTGTGAAGGCGGGTCTCGTCCATCGCGCTCAGGGCTAGCCCGGAACATATGCCAAAGACGTTCATGAAAAAAACCAGAACGGGAGGGACACAACGTGGAATTCAGGAGAGAATTTATTTTCACTAAAAAGCCATGGCATGACGCGTTTCGAACAATGTCTTCCTCAGATGCCGGCTTCAACAAGACACTTCCACCAGTTCATTGAAATAGTCCCAGTCGCTCCGCCATTGGTGGCCATCCAGATGGGCTGAACCATAGTTCCAAACGGACTTGTAGTTGCATAGGCAGACTGCAAGTCCCAGCATGCACCTCTCACCGCACACCAGGTAAGTCACTTAGTTCAGCTCCTTGTGTCCCATTGGGGTACTGGAAGTGTTAAAGGAACGCTGTTATGATATGTGGTCGAACCTTGCTGGTGAAAAGTCCAATTTCTCTCCCGGGTCCCCAGGACGCCTCCAACCACATAGCACCACGATAACAACGGCCTGAAAAACAAGGAAACAATGCTCCAAGATTCCTCCGTGAAGTCACAGACTGCAATGTGCAGAAGCACATCCACTAGGCGTGGGTGTGGTGGGTCTGAGTCGTGCCAATACCTTGGTAGAAAAGAAAGTTGCCGAAGCTGCCCAGCTGACTCAGACCTCTTGTGAAGGAGGGGTCTCCTCCATCGCACTCAGGGCTAGCGCGGAACATATGCCATATATATATATATATCCTCCAACACTTCCGGCACAGACAGTCATCAAGCCAGACTCCGACGACGCCATTTCAGTGATAAAGTAAGCTATATTTAGCAAATATCAGGGCTGTAACGCGTTTCGGCAGGATCCCCTGCCTTGTTCACACAGCGAGCTGATTTTCTGCAGTGACTAATAAAGTGATTAAAAAAATGATCAATCACATGATCTAGTGGACATAGAAAACAGACTATCAAGATATGCAGGCTATGTTAAGCAAACATCGGATTTCATTATCATGTTTTTTATATTCTGTACACCAATAATATATCAATAGTAATTCATTTTCCATCCATGGTCATACACTTACTTTCCATTTTTTTGCTTTTCCATTTTGTTATATTTTTCCTTTTTTATTTTTAAATGCATTGGCGTGACCAAAGTGTAATCGTTGATGAAAATTAATTAAAAGGTGCCTATCCACACGTGTCCA
Organism: Calotriton arnoldi; assembly: GCA_963921515.1. Taxonomy (NCBI): domain Eukaryota; kingdom Metazoa; phylum Chordata; class Amphibia; order Caudata; family Salamandridae; genus Calotriton; species Calotriton arnoldi. The sequence goes on from CAWUFW010001317.1 coordinate 2,448,094, forward strand.
AAGAAACCTCATGTGTGTAAACTATCTTATAAGCCTCACATTGGGATCTGTATTTATGCTTGCAACACCCAAGCTCATGGGTATAGCCTGCACTAGCCACGTTTCTTTGTCTTGGAATGCAAGTAGTCAAATAATCAGTGGAGTTAACAGCACCAACGTTGGCTCATGCTGTGCAAATGTGTCCGGGCTGCGTACTAGGTGCCAAACGTTCTCTCCACTAAGTGGAGAACTTGATTGTTGCTCGAGTCGGAGCACAGTGTTTATACTTAGCGAAGTTCTCTTATTTCATTGGTGGCCTCTATATTAAAGTGCATGTGCTTCCGTGCAATGTGCAATGTGCAAAATAAAGTGCAAGTGCTTTAGCAATGACCTCAATAAAAATACACACGGACCAACTTGTTCCTGCATAGTGCTATTTTTACAAGTGGTGGTCACGTGAGAGATTAAAGTGCCAGTGCTTCCGTGCAACTTCACAAATTAAAGTGCAAAATATGAGACCATAAGAGTACTTCTAAAACTTAATAAAATGCAAGTGCTTTCGACTAATTATATGACACTGGGTACCAATCTGGTGTACTTTTCATTCATGTTTGGCATTTGCATTCTCACACAGATGTTGTGATTGCTCAACTTGCTTGAGGCTAACTATATCATACGTTCCTAAAGACAATGAGGGATAAAAAACGTGGTTCTAAAATTTTTTAGTTGCCTGCATAAAAAAGATTTTGAGTTACTTACAATGAAGATTTCACATAAAAGATTTTTCCACCACTGTGATCAAATAATTAAAAGACATTAAAACAACAAATTAATGGTTCAGGCAAATTTGGTATGAATCATATGAATCTCATATCATTTGGGTTTCAATTCTTTAGCATTTGATTAATCTTCTTTGTGTGGCACTCTTTCGAGATGGACATGCAAGTCCTCGTCAGAGTTTAGGCCTCTAGGTGTTTTGCAATCAAACATCAAAATATATTGTGATTCTAGCTGCCTAAGCTTGCCTTCACAGTTTCCACCTCTTCTACTTTTTGGGATTGAATCTACTGCAAAATATGTCAATTCTTCTATCCTCCCCGCATGGACATCATTAATGTGACGGGCTACAGGGTATGTTTTGTCACTGTTTTTTTACTGCTCGCTAGTGCTGCAGAACCCCCACATGAACCATGTGAAACGTACTCCCGACATAGTATTTGGGGCAGGTGCATTGGAGGACATAAATAACATGATCACTTTTACAGTTATAAAAGCGAGGAATCTTCCATGGTTTATTAAAAAATGTCAGTAGGATTTCTTTTCTGTTCGTTCCATGCTTACACGCCTTGCACTTAAAACATTTGTAAAACCCTGTATTTGCCCTCAGCCAACTCGCTGTCTCATTTATTTCTTGGCTGTTTCTCCCCAATTGTTGCCTCATCGATGTCGCTCGTCTAAAGGTGATGAGGGGTATCCGCGGGACCAGGGCACCCAGCCCCGGATCGCCTCTAACCAGGTGCCAATGCCTACTCATGCAGTCTCTCACTCTAGCATGGTAGGCATTGTACCCGGTTATCATCCTTAATTCCTGTGATGTAGTTCTCTCTGTTTCCCTCTTTTTCTTAAACAGAATGTCCTTTCTCGGTATCCCATCTACTTTCTCTAATGCTTGTTTTAATACTTTCTGGCTGTAGCCTCTTTCTTTAAATCTTTTTATCATTTCAGTTTGTGCTTGTTCTAAAGAGCTTGCCTTGCTACAGTTTCTCTTCATGCGTAGCAATTCTGCATAGGGGATACGCTGTTTAAGTTTTTGCGGATGAAAACTACTTGAATGGGGGATGGAGTTTCCCGCGGTTGGTTTTCTAAAAGTGCGTGTGTGTAGTATGCCTTCTTTGATAAAAACCTCTAGATCTAAAAAGTTTACTTGGGAATCGCTAATAGTACTGGTAAAAGTTAGATTTAATTCATTGTTATTCAGAGCTCTTATAAAATCTCTCGCCTTTTCTGATGACCCCCTCCATACAGTAAATAAGTCATCGATAAAACGACACCAAACTTTGATGTTATCTTGCCATTCTGATTGGAAGTTGACCCTGAGCACCTGCTCCTCCCACCAGCCCATGTGTAAGTTCGCATAGCTGGGGGCGAAGCAGGTGCCCATGGCCGACCCCCGTAGCTGCCTATAAGTGTCATTTCCATACAGGAAAAAATTATTTTCCAAACAGAGGTCCGCCATTTTCATCAGCATTTCTGAATGTTGATAAACAGTAATTGGTCTGGATCCCAAGAAATGTCTAAGCGCCTTGAGGCCATCTTGGTGTGCCATACTCGTGTATAACGAGGCCACATCTAGTGTAATCAAAAGATCTGTCTCTTCCCAGTGGACTTTGTGCAATTTTCTTAAAAAATCCCCTGTGTCCTGTATATAGGACGGTAATACTTTGACCAGATCTTGCAAAAAGTAATCTATGTATCTAGATGTGGTCTTGAAAAGACTCCCAATTGCCGAAATTATCGGTCTGCCAGGAGGGGATACCATGTCCTTGTGTACCTTAGGGATAAGGTACAACATGGGTGTAACAGGATTATTGACTTTAAGATATTGGTATTCTCCTTCTGTCACAAGCCCCATTCCCCTCCATCTCGACAGATCCTTGTGGTACTTGTTTTTCACCTCTACGAGATTACTCTGTGGTACACATTGGTAGCATTCAATGTATCTTAGTTGCAGTTTGGCTTCGTCATTGTATTTTTCAAGGGGCCAGAGGACCAAATTTCCCCCTTTGTCTGATTGCCTTATAACTATGTCCGTTCTTTTCTTAATTTTGTCCATAATTTTGTTGTAGTCTCTTTCTTTGTCCGAAGTGTTCCTTCCGTATTGTTTGTTCAATTCTATTGAAATTTCTTTTAAGTCTTTGATGACTCTCTCCGAGAACAGGTCAATTGCATCTTTGGGTAGTAGCGGTACAAAGGTAGATTTCTTTTTTAAATCTGTTGCGCTGGTTCCATATAAGTCTATGCCCAATCTGTCCACAGTGTCTTTGCATGATACTTCCATATTGGGGTCTTCATTCGTTGATTCTAATGCCTCCAAATCCCTCAAAAGATTTAGATCGTCTATCACCAGGTTACTCCGATTTTCCTCACATATATTCACTGGACTACGACTTTTACTTTGTTCGAGCTTGTTTCCAAAGTATTTTTTTAGTTTTAGTTTTCGTATATATTTATAGAAATCGATTCGGGTTTGGGCATAGTTAAAATTAGTTCGTTTGCAATAGGAGAGACCAAGAGCTAGTGTATTGGTCTCTGTCTCACTGAGTACCATGTCCGTTAGATTGATTACAGTGGCAGATGGTTTTTCTACCTGCTCTGTTTGTTCTCCTTCATTCTCGCTCCTGATCGCACCTCCATGCCTTCTCCTTTGTCTATTTCTTTTCCGCCTCTTCTGTATCCCCGGCCTCTTTCCCTTCCCGGTGGTCTCTGTTGTGTGTTTATGTTTTGGTCTAATCCTAAAAAACGCATCTCTTCGATTACTGTTGTTGGCTTTTCTATATTGGCCAAAGCTCTGGTACCATCCTCTAGATCCGTGTCAACTTCAGAGCTATACTCCGAACTCGTATCTCCCACCCATCTTTTTTGTTTATGCGGTTGTCTGTCTGATGTGGCAGAGCTGGATAGTTTTTGGCACCTCAATGAATCAAAACGTTTCGCAAACGTATAAATCTGGCCCCGTTGGTAGTCCACACTATCTCTAGTAAATTTAATGGCCTTCCTTTCTTTTATTGATTTCTCATATTTGTTCAATTTCGACTCCAAGTCCTTTTCAAATTTCTCCACAGCTTCTGGTTTCGCTAATACATTCAAATCCTGCTGTAGTTTCTTTATTTCTTCCAAGATTTTCTCTCTGTCTCGTTTAGCGTATTTTATTAAAATCCACATCATGTTGCTGGAAGCGTCAGCATTATTATCCGCCCACTCTTGCAGCATTTCTGGATCCAAGTTTTCAAAGGTAGGAGCGATTAGGATTCTGAGGCCACGGGGAACTCTCCCCACTTCAAGGTACTTTTCTAGTGGCCGAATTTCCCACCATTTGGAAAGTTCTGTTCGCCAGAGTTTCTCTAATTTACACATGATTACTTGTGTGTCTTGTTGCGATGGAGTTTCAGCTACTGTTTGATCTCTGCTTGTGCCACTAGTGCCAGGTCTCTCCTCGTCAAAAACTGCTCCTGCGGATTCTTCTCGCAGTTTGACCCATTCTTTCATGTTTTGTCACTGTTGTTGCCAATTTGCCTGTCACTTATTTGCAGATACTCTAAATGCCAGGCATTTGTTTAGTTGCCTGGCATAAGCCCTTCTAAAGATTTGCCAGATTAATACAAGCTGCACTGAAACGCGCACTCCTGAACGCACTCCGCGTTCACAGCGCCTTTCCCCCGTTCATCGGTATTTCGCCTCCCGCCTCTGCCTTGCAGACGCTTACGTGCTCCCAGGCGTCCTCCGACGCTCCGTTCGCGGCAGCACTTCTGTCCGGCTGTATGCAGCTGCCACAATCTTTCACATATCCTCCGGGGGGTTTCCACGTTGTGCGTTGCACTTTTTTCCAAATGTGCTGAGTCTCCGCGGAACTCCAAAACAAGGGTACGTCGGAAATGCCGCACTTAACAACAAGCGGCTTAATCTCCTCCAACACTTCCGGCACATACAGTCATCAAGCCAGACTCCGACGACGCCGTTTCAGTGATAAAGTAAGCTTTATTTAGCAAATATCAGGGCTGTAACGCGTTTCGGCAGGATCCCCTGCCTTGTTCGCACAGCGAGCTGATTTTCTGCAGTGACTAATAAAGTGATTCAAAAAACGATCAATCACATGATCTAGTGGACATAGAAAACAGACTATCAAGATATGCAGGCTATGTTAAAAAAACATCGCATTTCATTATCGTGTTTTTTATATTCTGTACACCAATAATATATCAATAGTAATTCATTTTCCATCCATGGTCATACACTTACTTTCAATTTTTTTGCTTTTCCATTTTGTTATATTTTTACATTTTTATTTTTAAATGCATTGGCGTGACCAAAGTGTAATCGTTGATGAAAATTAATTAAAAGGTGCCTATCCACACGTGTCCAAAGAAACCTCATGTGTGTAAACTATCTTATAAGCCTCACATTGGGATCTGTATTTATGCTTGCAACGCCCAAGCTCACGGGTATAGACTGCACTAGCCACGATTCTTTGTCTTGGAATGCAAGTAGTCAAATAATCAGTGGAGTTAACAGCACCAACGTTGGCTCATGCTGTGCAAATGGGTCCGGGCTGTGTACTAGATGGACAGTGCCAAACATTCTCTCCACTAAGTGGAGAACTTGATTGTTGCTCGAGTCAGAGCACAGTGTTTATACTTAGCAAAGTGCTTTAATTTCATTGGTGGCCTCTATATTAAAGTGCATGTGCTTCCGTGCAATTTGCAAAATAAAGTGCAAGTGCTTTAGCAATGACCTCAATAAAAATACACAAGGATATATTATTTATTTTTTTAAATACAGTGGTATTTCTTAGGAAGTACTGTGGTGGGCATAAACCTTTTTTTAAAATATATAAGAATATATAAATAATTTTTCCTACCCATTACCACTTTAATAAAATGGTAATGGGTAGGGAAAAAATAAAACCTACTACTTACCTATATCTAGGGCACTAACACAGATGAAATAGGGTATAAACAAGATGGCTACCGTAAACTTTTGTAAAGGCAGTCATTAGCCAATCATATACAGCCTTGTCATCGGCAAGAACCGCGGTATACCGCAAAATTACCACAGTATACTGCAGCCCAATATATCACTAAGTTTTGGTGTCTTATAAGTACAAAAATATGGAATGGATTTTCATGAAATAGCAAATAAGATTCTTTCCAGACCATAATCTATATTCCTGCCAAATTTCATGAAAATCCCTTCAGCCATTTCTCCGCTACGTCCCTGTAAAACGCCTAATGAAAATGCATTGGTGTAAAAACGTGTTTTGGGACCCCCCAATATTATTTGCAAGCCCTTAACTAATTACCACAAAACTTTGCATAATCCGCCACTGAGAAAGGAACTGGTCTGCAAAGTTTCATGGAGATTCGTCAAATCAGCACAAAGTTATTAGCAAACAAAAATGCAAGGAATTCCTTTCTCTGGGAATCATAACTATAACTACAGATATATATGTAGCTCAATGGCAGTTGTCACTGGGTAATTATAGTTAGGGCCACATTTCTATAGGAAATGATTTTCTAATAGCATCATTCACCTCAGCATCATCCTGGAACGTTTCGGAGTGGTCCGTAAAGGATGGGCTGAGAAAAAGGGGATGGTCCCAAAACATTCTTGCTCCATCTAATTTTTCATAGGAAATGGATGATCGGAATTACATCTAATTTATCAGAAAGATAGATCTTGATCCAGAAAGTGTGCTTTTTGATATTTGATATAATCCAGTTGTCGCAGCGATTCTGCTGGCAAGCAGAACTGTTCCTTGGGATGACAGGATGCCAGAAAGGAGGGGCTGTGTCTCTCTACCATGTCAGTACCTGGCAGCCCAATCTGGGCTAGCTCACAGTGCCTCACTTGAACTCCAAACCTTCCCAGAGTAGCAGGTGATTTTGGCAAAACTAGAACATGAACCTCTAGTCCTCAAGGGAGCCATGAAAGCAGATCATCACCTTTCGTCTCTCACTAATGCTTGACCTTACTAAACAAATGAAAGACACAAAGAAAATTTACAATACATTTCCTGAAACTATCACAGTCTATCTTGAAGCAGATGTGCTGCGATTAGTAGACAAATACAACAAAGCAAAGTAATCATCATTACTAGCAGACTATATACAATGAACAACCCAACCATGGCAAATTATCTATGTGTCTAAGCCTAGTCTTACTGTGCAAGCAAAGGGATATATTAATGATCTCTGGGATTAGGAACGGAACCCCATACCTGGCGTGCGTTTATTATAGGACAGGTCTCGCTACCTGTATTCTCCTCCCTGCCCACAAAGGGACAAAACACAGTTTATATGATAAAGCTATTGTGTTGAAAAGCCACAGTTATGCTTCTGTGTTATGTCTAGAATGTTAGGAGCTGTTGCTGACCGAGCAAAAAAAAGTACAACATGGTGGTATGTGTTCTAGGCTACCTTGTACGAAATGTGCAGATGGAATCTCAAAAAGAAGCACTACATAACAAAACAACATGTACAGCATATTTCTAAAATATTGTCACAAAAACAAGTGTTATGTGCAGCTGTGCAAGCGGAAGCATCATAAAACATCTCATACTCTAAACTAAGGGAGAACCAAAGTGGGCTCCAAAGGGACATCACTACACAGTCAGTAGTTTTTGAGAAATTAAGTAAGTACATTTCAAGCTGAAGTTCCACTGTGAATCCACTGCGGTGGATCAATGAATCAGCAGGCTCAAGCACGCATTGTGATTGATTGGCCTCAACCAGAAGGAAACATTGTGACTGCCATCTTAGGGTTCAGGTCCTTAAGTCCTTTAAAATAAAATAAGATACATAAAGGAGAAGTGTAGAGGTATGAGGACTCCCTGGGCCTTCTGGGGAGTGCCTGGGGCCAAATTCATTAAATAAATGTTGTTTTTTATTTACATGGATCTGCAAATCCAGCCAGAGCCCCAGTGAGGCCCACTGTAAAACCATGGGTCTGCGGATCCATGGTGCAACAAACCAAACTTTTTAAAAAGAAGTGATTAGGTGCATTTGAGGTGCCTCCAGCTAGGCCCTGTGTGGTGGGGGTTGGGAGTCTGATGGGAGTTAGTGCATGTCCTGGCCGCAGGCCAGGCCCTGTGCCCAACCCCACACCACCTATGGCATTTGGCTGTCTCCAAAGAGTCAACCCTACACCGCACATGGCGATGGACAGTTTACTTTTTGTTAAAAAAACTTAGCAATTCACTGAAAAAAAACAAGGGTAAAGTGAAATTATAGTTAGGAATTGTAATAATATCTTATTTTATATTAAAAAACTAAGATTAAAATTTAAGTTACAATTAGATGAAAATGTCAGTTAAAACATATTGTTTTACACTACCAAACCCAATGAAGTTATAGTTATCTCAAGTAACTAGAACATATGCCTTAAAGTAATCATAACGTGTGCCCTCGTGTTGCATAGCATTGTCATCAACTATGTTATTTCAGATCTCATTATGGATGTTATCAATGTAGTCATTGGCCTTTCATGAATGATGTAATATATGATGGTGCAAGCAGGGAATTTCAAAGTAACTTGTCACAGAGAAAAGTGAGAGACATCTCTCTGTTTTTCTATTCTTCAAAAGGGGAGTGATACAAATATCCTCTGGAACTAAGAAAATCTATCCGGGTGTACCCCTACCACCTGAATTGGCAGGTTTACAACAATCCAGCCCTCCGCAAGCAGACTCTACGACTGCACACATCATTTTGCTCTGTGCAATGCTGGCTCATTCCTATTTTTGCTTGTTTTTTCAATTTTTATTAAAACATATTTTACATTGCTGGTGCAAAATCTATGATTTTCATGAAAATTTCAATTGTTTTACCCAAATGGCACTTTGTTCAGAGGAAAAAGATTGCAGCCAATGGAATTACGATTTTCTTAAAAACCATGATTTTACTTTAGTGAACCAAAGTTTTTCTCTTTTCTTTGGCATTTTAGATGCCCATGGGTGCTCCCCAGAACTCAATGGGGTTTAGCACCTTTCATGGTGCCCCTAACAGCCCAGTGCTGTAGACATTTTGTTTTCCAAAGCGTGTAAATCATGATTTAAAGTTGGTGGGGAAAAAATGAATTCCTTTTAAAAGGGAATCACATGGGAGAAAAAAATCTAATGTGATTAACAGGATTCATGATTTCTGGGTGCGATTTTAAATGGCGCAGATCTAAATGTGTTAACCCTTTCATCCTTTAAAACCCATTCTGCAACTTTTTAAATCCCCATTTCTCAAACACTATTGAACAGATTTACACCAAACTAATAAAAGCACACTTTATATGTAAAGTTCCCCTTTAATGCCAAGTTTGTTGAAAACTAATTCAGTTGCTTTGACTGTAGATGTGAAATGTGTGTAAAATGTCTGCACAAAAATTGGCATGCGGGATCTTAATTGACTATGCCAACTGACTATCAGATTTGGTGCTGATCCAGTCTTGAGGTCAAAAGCTATATTCAAAATAATAAAGAGCACAGCTATTAAGAACTGAGAAGATGGGTAAGGAAGCTGAGTAAACAGTTGCGGAAAGGGGATGCTGTACATATGCCGATGTCTCTCTCTTTAACTGTTTTAGCCCCTTTAAAAAAACTTAATGCTTCAAATGACCAAAAACCACACCTTCCCTTACATTCATTTTAAACCACTGATTTCATGCCTGCATTAACATCTCCATGCGTTTTTACTTCAGCCTCCTTTTTAAGGAAAGGCTTTAAATTCAAGTGCTCCTGTTCCAACCAAATGGAGTTCAGGAATGCCTTACCTTTGTCTTGAATACAAAATATTAGCACTGTAATTGTTTATTAGAACTCAGTTCTGAATCAGCATTGAATACTAGGGAGCTAACTGACAGACTGATGCTTGTGTTGGCAGTACTTGTTTGACTCTGCATGTCAGAATGATTTAATAAAATAAATAAGATACTTGAGAACACATAGGAAATGTGACCTAATTTTAGCTTTCTAGAGCCCTATGTGGTATCTTATGTACTGGTTTTCGATTTGTAACCCTGAGAGCCAGAGGTTATATTCTATTCTAATGTTTTTGTAAAGTACTTAGCTACCCATACCGGGCCTCCCAGTGCTGATAGCAGCAACACCAGCTAAGAGTGCCAGAAGGAACCAGCTTTCTGATGGAGAAGAGTAGCAGTTGAGAAGCTGTGGCTGAGGAGCCTGGAATAAAGCTCTCTCTTCTCTGAATCTCTCCTGTATTGTCTTTTCCTAGTGGAGAATCACCTTTCTACAGTGGCGACGAGTTTCGGATAACTGCCAGGGTTAGAACACTTTAGCACGAAAGGAGTGTTTATGGTGAAGGTAGTATCAGAAATGCTTTGGAAGTAGAGCTCAATCGGATATTAATGTGGTATAAGTAAAATATTAATACAGCTGGGAACCACTTGACCGGAGGATGAAATATAGTGAATTTCTCAACGGGTATTGTTCTTGTGTATGCGCTTGCTGTCCTGTCAGCTGTTCCCTCATCTCACTGGTTATTAGTGCATTCTCTGGAAGCTGTGGCAGGTGATCTTGTCACGTACCCAGGCACTGAGAGTGTGGCCCTATCATAGATGTGCATTCAGGAGCTGAGAGTGTGTTCAATTTTAACAAGTTTAAAGAAGGTGAATTAAGTGTGCAGTAACATCCTTTCTATTTTACTCTGCGTGAGGTTACAAAAAGATATTGGAAGATGCAGTTCCTGTCTTATAGCGTGTGTCAGCAATGAGAGTGTGCAGTTTTAATTTCTATTGACTGAATAGTGCATTAAACAGCATTCCTTTACCAAGATATGAGATTTACGAATAATATAAATATACTCACTGATTGTTAGGAGCGCTATTAGTCTTATGAATTTGCACTGGTAACGCTGTGATCTCCTCCTATCGTTTGCATGCTGTGAAGGCTTCTATGCCATATTCACTTTTTGGTAGACATTTTTTTATTACACAGTGCCACCTGTGACTAGGAGGACAGATTTGCTAGTTACGATTGTATTCCCTTTTATTTTCTTCGTGTAGAGACATATGCACTTAAAATAAGATGGAAACGTGTAAAATCATGATGCAGTAGAGTTTGGTGTGGAGTTCTTCTGTGATTCACACAAATTTGACTCTCAAGGTAGAAATTCATAAAGAAGAATCTACTCTGGTGTACATTAAATTTGTCAGTGATTTACACACTACCTGAGATAATGTCTGTTGCAGGTGTCAATGATCTGCACACTCTTAAGAATGCCATAATAATTGTGTTAGAAACTATTCGTTAAGGATTCTAGGGGTGTAGTTCTGTTAATTTGCAGTAAAAATGCAGAATGTAGTACCTCCACCATGTTTTCTTTCTTGTCCAGTGGAGCCACCTTTGAGGTGTAATAAATGCAAAAAAGTATTTCACAATTATTTGGTGGTACGTAGACCAAATTAAGGTTTGGAAGGAAAACTTGCACTTTTACCATACTGTCTTGGTGCAGAAGTACAGGAAGTGTTAGAACACTTTGCAGAGGTAGGAGTTGAGGGGTCAAAAGGTTTGAATGCATATGAAATCTGTATAAAAAAAGTAACATTGATTTCTTAGCACGTATTAGCACTATTACGGAAAGATATCATTTTGGAAAATATATACAAAAGGAGGGAGAAACAGTGGAAACCTAGCTGTTACATGTAAGTTTGAGCTGTCATGTGATGAGTGCATAAGAAATGAGTTTCTTCTAACTTGTAATATGGAGAAAATAAGGAAGAAGATGTAGATGAAGGATGATCACACTTTATGTGAGTTGTTAAACAAATTGAACATATGATGTCATGTGTGAGGGAGATTAAAAATGATGCAGGAGGTACAGGAAATGTAGAGACAATAAAATATGATGAAGTGGTACAGATGGTGAAGGGAAAGAAGATGGGGAAGGAGAAGCGTGGTGAACCTGCTTTCAAAGGGGAATGTTTTTCATGTGGAAGGGTTGGTCGTATGGCTAATTTGAAAGATTGCTCTGTTACTAAAGCTATGTGCAATTAATGTGGTAGAAAAGGGCATTTCATGGTGTGCTGCAGAAGTGTGAAAAATACAAAGAGGAATGACAATCAGAAGGTGGCAGAAGTTTGTGATGTAATAGTCTTACAGATCTCTGATATGAACACAGGAATTCCTAAAGATATTGCTTTGATTGATGATGTTGAAGTGGAAACTATGTTTGACTCCTGTTCAAGATTAACCGTAATTTCTGATAGTGTATTTCAACAACATTTCAAAGATAAGATCAAACCTAAAAAATAGGCATTCATCTAAGAGGTTTATGATGGTCAGCCCATAAGAATGAAAGGATACTTCATGGCTAAAGTTGAATATAAAAATACGTTTTCTGCTTCCAAGATATATGTGTCAGTAAGAGGAGATAATACCTTAGGCTGGCTGGTACAGAACAAGCGAATTGTGTATCTTAATCCTAATACATCTCCCCAGTTTCAGATTTATACCGTTGATCAAGTTATAAAAAATTACACAACATTTGTGGAAGAGTTCCCAGAAGTGTTCAGTGACACGTTAGGGTGTCTCAAGTCATATGTTCCCAAAAGAAACCGTGAAAAAGACCTGTACCTGTGACGGCCAAAGTGGAAAAACTACCCATTAGTGTACAAAGGCCGGTAAAGGCAAATTTGGAGACATTTTGCAATATGGGAGTAATAGAACCTGTGGAGGCTACAGAATGGTTAGCACCAAATGTAGCAGCCAGTAGGTCTGATGGAAGTATTCGACTATGTGTAGACCTTTGAGCATTAAATGAGGAAGTCATTGTAGATAAGTTTCCATTACCAAACATAACTGAGATGCTGACAGTACTTGCAGGTGCCAAATTTCTTTGAACTCTTGATCTTACATCAGCATATCATCAGGTGAGGTTACATATTGAGTCACAAGTACTAACATCATTAATAACACCCACAGGGGTGTTTAAGTTTAAACGCAAGCCATTTGGTTAACTGTCTGTGGCCTCTGTATTCCAGAGAGCAATGCAATTTCTACTTGCAAATATCCAAATATCGAAGGTGTGTTTTACTACCAGGATGATGTTTTAGTATATGGTGATTCAAAGGTTCAACATGATGAAAGAGTAAGAGATGTTTAAAAAAGTTCAAGGAATTTGGACTGACTGTGAAAAGTGAGAAATGTAGATTTGGGTGTGAAGAAATCTATTATTTAGGACACAAAATTACAAACAGAAGGTATTCAACTGAAAAGAAAATTGTAGAAATCATTTTGACGTTTATCGCTCCGAAGAATAAAGATGAATTAAGCTCATTTCTAGGAATGGTTGAATTTTATAGTACATTCATTTAAAACTTGGCTAGAAGAACTTAACATGTGAGATTGTTGCTGAATACCAATGTATGTTTTGTGTGGGATGAGGTGTGCAATAAAGAACTTGAAGATGTTAAGAAGTATTTAGCCAAACCACCCAACTTGAAGGGGTTTGTCCCTGGCAGAGATGTCATTGAGGTAACAGATGCAAGTACAAAGGGTCTGGGGGCTGAGCTTCTGCAAGTTGGTGAATGTAATGAAGAGACCATAGCCTTTGCTTCCAGAGCATTGAGGCAATCTGAGTACAGTTACTTAGTAATTGAAAAGGAGGCTTTGGCTGTATATTGGATACTTCATAAATGTGAACATTTAATTTCGGGCGACATGTTCATACTGAGAACAGACCACAAGCATCTTGACCCCTTCTAGGCTGAGGACATGTTGGACACGTCCTCAGCATCGGCGCTCGGGTGCTGAGGATGTGTCCAGCACATCCTAGCACCCACCTATGGGGGTAGCACTGGCGCTCCCCCCGTGGGCCCCCTGCCAAATGTCCTCACTAGGAATGGCAGTGGAAGCACTTACGCTGCCACCCCTGACCCCTCCCCGGCGATCTGATGACTTCAACGTTCATGCTGTGTGCCAACATCATTGAAACACTCCGGCCATGCGCTGGAAGTCATTTGCTTCCAGCACGATCCAGGAGGAGGTGTGTTTTTATTCCGGGAAGGGATTGGGGAGGGCAGAGAGGCACTGGGAGAAAGTAAAGAGTTTTTCCTTCCCTCCGGTGTCCCTCTGCAGTGCATTCTTGCTGCGTGATCATGGGTAGGCCGGGATCGTGCAGCAGTAATGCACCCACTAGCCACTAAGATTTTTATTTCGTTACGTGGAGCCGCACCTTGGGCAAGGGCCGCTCCCCATTAATGGGCCAATATTTTGGCCATTTTCTGCCACTCCAGTGCTGATCAGCCATATTTTTGGGTCGATCTCTCCCAAAGAGAGGCAGAAAACTGCTAGACACCAGGGATAATTATTTTAGATATCTGGGAGCGGCCCCATGGGCAAGGATCAATCCCTAATATTGGTGCACTATTTTGGCCATTTGCTGATCCCCCCCCCCGGGGACAGATCAACTGTTATTTTTAGGCCGGTCTGCCCCAAGGCAGGCAGAAAACTAGAAGACACCGGGGAGAGTTATTTTAGATGTCTGCAAGTGGCCACTTGGGCAAGAGTTGCTCTCCATTATTGGGGAAGTATTTTGTCCAACTTCTGTCCAGAATGTTGTCTAATTTTCAGAAATGCATAGCTCTCCGAGATCCACTATGGGTTTCACACCCGTTTCCACCGCAAACGGGAAGGAGGTTGAAAGGACAAAATATAGGAAAAATGGGCATCTCCCAGTAAAATGCCAAAACTGTGGTACAAAATTTGGTTTTCTGAATCAAGTCTGCCTGTTACTGAGAGCTAGGAAGATGGTTATTTTAGCACTGCAAACCATTGGTTGATGCCATTTGCAGTAAAACAACAGGCACTTTCGTGTGCAGCACTTTTTCCCATTTTTCCCCCAAAAACCAAACTGTAGCTATATTTTGGCTAATTTCTCGCTCCCCTCCAGGGGAATCCGCAAACCCTGGGTACTATTGGAATCCCCAGGATGTTGGAAAAAGGATGCAAAATTAGCATGGATACCTTATGTGGAAAAAGAGTTATGTGGGCATAAGTGCAAATTATCCCAAATAGCCAAAAAAGGCTGCGCACTGGAGGGGGAGGGAGCCCTAGCAGCGAAAAGGTTAAAGAGATTTTTATTAAGAAAGGCTTAGAAGCTATTTCCAGCAGGATAAGAAGATGAGCAATACATTTGAAAGAGTTTACATTTGAGGTGGAACATATTCCTTGAATAAATTAGTAGATCAAAAAGATATTGAGATGAATCTAGATGAGACGGAAGATTGACCAAAAGAAAATGTTTGCAAATGGAATCATTTCTGAAAATAGTGAGTTGGGATCTGCTGCTATTTTAAGTAAGGTAAGGAGGATGATGATCGGAGGATGGGAGAATAATGGTGAGGATTGGGAACAGAGAAGACCATTTTGGATGATTATGGAGGAGTTAGCAGAGGCTGATATATGTTTATTTAGAGGAACAAAGTTAATTCCATCTTGTAATGTATGATCTAAGGTAACTGATATGGGCCATGAAGGGTATTTTGGAGTTTCTAAAACTAATGACAGGTTGAGATTGGATTTTTGGTGGCCAGAAATGGATGTAATTATAGAGAGATCTACAAGAGAGTGTTTATCTTGTTGTATAAGTGGTAAGATTCTTAAGCCAAGGAAACTCCTTTTGCATTGTTGTCCTCTTCCTGATGGTGCAGCGGGAGCCTGCCTTGCCCCAACCCAGTGGGAGCAGTTTTCTTTTGCTTCTGCAGGGTGGGAGAGATCAAAGCATTGACCTGCCCGAGAGCACAGGAAGGGAAATGTTTTGTTCTCTCACAAGGCAGGAGCTGATTTGTTCATTTTCACTGCCCGCACCCATGGGCAGGGAAATAGAAGGGTGTCCTGGTGTTGGGGACCCTGGGACACCCTCACTGAGCCAGCCCTGGGGCATGGGGTCCCTGAGCCACTGTATGGGTCAGGGAAGAGGGCCGCACCCACCTAACCTTTACTTAAAAGATGGCCCCGGGGATGTGGTCCCCTTGGTGTCCTGGCTCGGGGAGGGGGGCTGTATGCCTCCCTCCCCTTTAGTAAATTACCGGTCCAGGGGGATGGGTCCTAGGTGCCTCTTGGAGGTTTGGGTAGGAGGACCACATGCCCCCTCCCCTCCATTTGTTATGCAGCCCTGGGGAATGTGGTCCTCGAGGCCTCTTGAAGGGTTGGGGAGGGGTCCATGTGCCCCCCTCCCTCTTCAATAAATGTCAAGCCTTCCCACCCAGGGCCCTGGCCCATCTGAGTCCTAGTCCTAAGTTGACTGCCACCAAAGCCTGGTTGAGGTGGTGGGAGCCATTCAGATCTCAGGATGAGATTTGACAGCTCTGCTGATCCTCCGTGGCATGATATATACAATTTTTGTTCATCTTAATATTTCCAAAACTACTTAATGGATTTTGGACCAAGATGTAGCTTTCTGCCAAACTTGGTGTAAATCCGTTCAGCAGTTTGGGCTGCAGCTGTGTCTAAAGATTCTATGGAAAAATGAATGGGGAAAATGTGTTTTGGGAGCCCCCTTTTTTCTTGGCCCTCCACTTGACGGATCACCCCGAAACTTTCCATGCGCACACTAGTCAAAAAGTAGCACTTTTTGGGAATGTTTCGTGGAGATTTGTCAAATGGCGCCAAAGTTATTAGCAACCCAAAAAAGGCATTTCCTATGGAAACACGATCTTAACTATAACTATCCAGTGGTAACTGCCACTGGGTAGTTAATTAATTAATTAATTAATATACATCCCTTTCCTTCTTGGGCCCTGGGGACCAAAATCTGAGCATGCGGGGGAGTGCAGCCCCCTCCCCGAGCCACAATAGGCCCTGGGGTCACCAACCCCGGGGCCAAATAGAATAGAAAAGGGGAGGGGTACATGTGGCTCCACTCCCCAAGCCCTTATAGCCCCTGGGGACCTCCTCTGCCAGAGCCAAATATAATAACAAAGGGGAGGGGCCACACATTCCCTATTCCCAAGCCCTATTAGGCCCAAGGGACCCCATCCTCCAGGGCGATGTCCCACATCTACGAGCCTTATTAGGCCATAGGCACCCCATCCCCTAGGGCTTCACTACATTATAAAGGGAAGGATGGCTGCGTGGCCCCCATCCCCGGAGCCTTATTAGGTCCCAGGGACCCCATCTCACAGAGTTGAGTAATTAAAAAAGGGAGGGGACACATGGCCCCCCCTTTCCTAAGCCAAAAGTTGAATGAAAAGGGAGGGGCTGCGTAGTCCCCCTTCCCTGAGCCTTGTTTGGCCCTGTGGACTCCACCCCCCAGGGCTGTATTACATTATAAAGGGAAGGGGGCTCCGTGGCTCCTTCCCCGAGCCTTATTAGGTCCCAGGAACCCCATCCCCAAGAGCCGAGAAATTAATAAAGGGACGGGGCACGCAGCCACCCTCCCTGAGCTTAAGTGGGACCCAGGAACCTCAGCCCCTGGGGCCAACATTTCAATACAGAGGACCTCCCTCCAGGACCTATTATGGCCCTGGGGACCCCATCCCCTGGGGCCTCACTTTATTATAGGTGGGTGCCCGAGTGCCCACCTTGGGCACCCACAAGCAATATGCTGGGGGCCATGGAGGGAGCCACATGGCCCCCTTCAGCTGGGTCCCTGCATGCTGCGGGAGCTAGCATTGCTCCTGCCCACAGGGAGCAGCTATTTATGCTGCACCCTCAGGGGGGGCAGTATCTTGTTCTGTTTTCCTGCCCGCAGCAGTGTGGTCAAAGAAACAGATTACAAGTCTGTTCCCAGCCGGCAGGAACATTTTTAAAGCTTCCGCCCACTGGAAACGGACTTTGTGTTTGCTCCCATTTAGCGGTTGTTTTAAAAATTCTCTCGCCAGACGGAAGCAAATACGAGTTTCCCTGACTGCACCTGTGAGGGCAGGGAAACTACTGTGTCCCGGGAGGGGGCTTCCCCCGGGACACAGCGAGTGAGCCGGCTACGGGGGATGAGGTCCACGGGGACATTGAAAACTCAGGAAGGGGGCCCACATGGCCCCCTACCTTTTGTAAAAGTGACGGCCCCGGGGATGAGGTCCCCAGGGATTTTTAAAGGCTCAGGTAGGGGGGGCGCTCACCCCCTCTCCCCATATTAATAAATTGATCCCTGGGGTCTAATACAGCTCAGGGAGGGGGGGTTGCATGCCCCCATCCCCTTAATTTGACAATACAATCCCAGGCTGCCAATGTTTTTCCTGTGATTTCCATGGTAGTCCTCAGGATAGCAGCACAAATTGCCAATTTGTTTTAAATTTTGGCCCTGCCGATTCCTCTGGGTCCCCCATGGGGCCTATTTGTATTTATTTATTAACTGTTCAATTAATTAAAATCGTTACAGTAAAAAACATTCAGCATATAAAAAACTAAAACAATGATGCTAAAAACTTCTGTTTATCATACATAAAATTAAGCGCCCCACCCCAGTGCCTACACGTTCGTCCCTCCCCCGAGTTTATAGTCAATGCCGTGTGGCCTTGCACACTTTCGTAAAACCCCCTTTGAGCCTCGATAAGTAAGCAACTATACAGGATTATGGACAACGGCTCTTACGTTTCAATTGGCCCACGCTGGTGTTTGGCACTGTCTTAGACTGGCGGGCTAGGGATGTTTTAGGGCCACTAAGCTTACTTCCGCCAGATTTGCGGTGTCCTTCACCAGAGTTTTGTTGCTTTCGTTGGCAATTTTTAGGGCAATCCTGATTTGATGGATGAATTTTGCCAGTCTTGCTAGTGTCGTTGTGTCGGTGGAAGATAGACACATAGCTGACGCTTCACTGCAGGACTCTATTCCACTTGTAATGCAGATTGGACGCAGGAGTCGCCAGCGGTCATTATTAAGGTTCGGGCAGCAGCATAGGAGATGCAGCCAGGATTCCCTCATATAGGGGCATAGTCTGCAATTTGTGGATTCCCCCTTACGGGCGTATGGACGGGATTAAAGTCGGCAATTCCTAATATAGTTAGTCTCATGTAAAGGATTTTGCTTCGGGCCAGTGGGGTGAGCGCATCACTTAGGTAAGGTTGTGCTTTGCCTACCTTGTAGGAGTTATTCAGAGGGTCTAAATGGGCGCTTGAACGAAGCGATTTAATATCCAGATCAAAGGAGGTTTCGCGTACTTGCTGGTTTATGGATCTTTTCCAAGCATTCAGAGGGATGTCCAGCCGTGGTATGCTTTCTTCCTTGATCTTCAGAGTTTTAAGCGCATTTCCTAGGCTGACATGCCCATGGGGCCTAGGTGGGCAGGGTATCCCTACCCTGCATCCTTATATAATTTTTTTAATACAATTTCAGGACAGGGGACTAAGTTCCTGAGTCCTGTAATGGCTGCCAGCAATTTTTTATCATGTTGCGGGCAGTCAATGAGAAAGCTCGCTCCCGCAAGAGCCTGACTCTCCTGGGAGCGAGATGGCCCAAGGGAAAAAAATCTCTATGGGGCCAATCAGAGTGCTCTTTTTAAAAATTGGGTTCTCGAACCCAACTGTCCAAATATACAAATATTTTTAACCTTAATTTCTCAAAAACTACTGAACGGATTTATACCAAATCACACAAAGCACAATCTGCTGACCAAGATCTAGCTTCCTGCCAAATTTGGTGTAATTCTGTTTAGCAGTTTTTACCTGATAAATCACCTTGAAACTTTCCATGCACAACCTAGTCAAAATATAGCACCTTTTTGGGAGGTTTTGTGGAGATTCGTCAAATGATGCCAAAGTTATTAGGAAAAAACCCATTTCCTATGGAAACGCTGACCTAACTATAACTACCCAATACGGCACGTTTTGGTTAGTGAATATAATAACTAGACTTTCTCCAGTGAACGTGCCCTAATTCCATTCAACACAAATACTTCCATTGAAATTGATATAAAACGCATTCTTCCATAACTTTGTGATGTCAATGACTCAATGTAAAATGTCCATATCACATACAATGGTTAACTAATACATATAATTATTTTTCCACTTTTCGACTAAACATGACAACTCGGAATTAAAATAATTTTAAATTGTAGTATTCATATGTGTGCCTGTAGACATTAAAGGCATTCTACATACTTATGAAAACATTCATTTATTACAAATATTCTCATTTGCAACTCAGAGTCATGAAAAGAAAAGAAATTCATTCCTCAAGGCAAACTGATTATTGGATTTTAGGAAAAGCAGTTATATGTATATTTGTATATATGGTGGGCTCTACAGTATATATATAGTTATTACCCATACACAGCCTCATTGGGCAAAATGTTAATATACCAGTACAAACCATCTAACTTCAACATCAGTGCTAGTAACTGGTATCATTTCCAATCAATCTATCACATGGGTGGCATAATCATTCGCTTATTTGTGTACCCAATCCCAGTAGATAAACACAATGTAGCAGAAAGCTCTTTAGATTAGCTGTTAGACTGAAAAAAATTTCCCTTTGTGATAGAAAACTGAAAGTTAGCACAGACATTCATCGTTGTAATAGTAATCATATAAGAGTAAGACCCCAAGTGGATCCTGCCTATGATGTCATATAGTCTATTCAAAATCCAAGATGGCCGACAAATATCGAAAAATCATTTTAAATCTTCTGATTTTCTTAAAATTTGGCAAAGAAGTTCATTTGTACACATCAGTGCATGTCAAGTGCATGCCCAGGGTGAATCTAGACTGTGATGTCCTAAATATAAAACCAAAATGCCCACCAATAAGGATGCCAGGAATAAGTAACACAGTTACTTATAATTTGCATCATTTGTATCCTTACAACACATACTATGAACATCTGGATAATGTTTCCATTGTATTTAAACAATACAAGACTATATTAAACCATGATACCATTTCTATAATATGACACATTAATCTTGATAACAGTTTCCACTGCAAAAGCAAAGGTCGGTACATGGGAGTCTCACCTTTGAGCATTTGCATTGATTTTGGCACAACTTTTTGCACCCACAACAAATAAGTTCTTTTCATGTTTTTAACCCCCAATCATTCAAATTTGACAATTATTGCATGGGCACTAAAGTCTGACCCCAAACATGACCCCCTTTGTATGCAGATCGTTTAACATATTGAAAAAGAGAGTCTTCTGTAGGTGGGATGTTTTCAATAGTTCTTTTACCACTTGCAAACATGAATTGGTGAGCACTGTTTATTTCATGCAATGGACAAGTGTGGCTATACACTAGTACAATGAATCTCTTAACATTTCCGAAGTGTACAGGATCAACAGAACATGGTCGATCTGACAGAAATTTAAATGCAGGAGTAGCCAAAGATAGTGCAATCCAGGTGTCATTAGCTGCTTTCTTCCTTCTTCCATTAAAAGCCAATGTGGTCTCGCAACCTGTAACAGCATGAAAAAAGGGCAGAGATTCACATATATCAAAGCCTAAGCTTGCTGCAATGCTGTGAGCTAGTATGTAGCGGAACTTTTTTCCTGTAACAAATGTTAACCACAATTCTTGACATGCAATGTTTTTAAAATTAACAATCACAAGAATTACTACATCGGTATCTACTGTACGAATCACACAAGATCTAATCATTTCACGTTCCTTGCTTGAGTTTCTATGTAGGGTATAAAAACTGTCAAAACGTAATCATCAAATGTTTCACAAGACTTGGGAGCTAGCATATTTACTATAGCTGCACCATCAAATATATTTACATCCATCTCTGGAGCAGTATTGTGTATGGTGGTACTTCCAGCAACGCAGCCCAATAGCTGTGACTTCTGTCCTTGTCTGAGTTTTCCATTCACAGATATAGCTGTTGGAAAAGACTGATTCTTGTGCTAGAAAAATTCTTCCAAATTATAATTTCTTGCCTGACACTGATATATAACCTAGCAAACAGATTGCAATTACTTTTAAACGAGGATAGTTTGCCTTTGGACTCAGAAGTTTTACGTGTGCTGGTGCTGAGTAATTGAAGTTTGTTCCTTGGTACTGTATCTGGTATGGGCTTTGAATACGTTTGCAACATCTCATGAAAATAGGAGTTATATTGTGATCTACCTATTTCGTGTGTTGTTTTCACCAACGTGTTAACTGTAGCAGGCATAACTTCTTTGCTATCCAGATCCAATAGATCACCACTCTCCTCCATAATCAGATTACCAACTTCCTCAATTGTGTACAGTAGAGATTTAATATCTTTTGCTAAATATTTTTGTACACTGGGCATTTGTTCATGGTGCCAAAGGTTGTTTTTCTTGGGATTCACAAATGTTTGTTCAAATTCATTTACAGCTCTGGAAATCTCTGGCCCAGATATCATCCATCTTCTGAGAGCTCCTGAATTTTCCATCAGACCTACATCATCTCCATCTCCCTTAATGATTGCATTTTCCTGCTCATGATTTTGATCTAGAGCAATTGATGGGAATGCGCAATTGCTTTTACTGACAACAAACTTTCTTTTATGAAACTCTGAGTGAATGTGTGGGTGGTGTTCTGCTACTGTCGCCATGTTGAGAATGTGGACAGACAGCCATCGAGAATAATGACTATGATTTGTTGCAAACATCCATGGAACTATCTCATCAAGTACTTGTACATAACAAATCAAAGTTACACTCTCTAATTGAATGAACAAATTCAAGTGCAAGTATCTGCAAATCGATAACAATTACCCGAAAGTGGAAGTATGTGTGCTTGTTCAATTGCTGCTTAATACAGTTAGAAAACTCATTTATTTCTTAATGGGACTGTCTAGATTCAAGATAACTTTGATAAGCCTTCCTCTGTAAAATGTACAGCACAGCAACAGTAATTTGATGAGCATGATGTGTATGGGTTAAGTGGAAAACCTTCAATAAAACATCAGCTACCCTATGTAGTGATGTCAGCTCGCACTAACATACTGGTCCATCCACTGTTCGAAAGCCAGTCTCCAAGTACTTTAAAGAAAGTCATTTCTATATGAAGTCCCCCATCATCACAACATATTTATCTTCATCATATAGATGTGGTACATCCCATTGAATTTGTTTGCTAGGGTGAAGAGAGGTTGGTCCATTGAAATAATAGGGGTTGTCCTGGATTGAGATAGTGAACAGACTCATCAGAAGAAATATTTCCACTCTCAACAATGCGTATCACTCTTTCAAGCCATTTATATTCATAGGTGTAAGCAGCAGCAATTAGATCAATTTGAGGATCAACTACTACAGATGGTATTGGAATGTGATAATCTGTATTGTTCATTGAAGCTGGTTCGATATTTGTATACAGTACTGGAAAATTTGAAATCGTTTTGACTTTGCCATATTAAGATTAATCACCACAATGGCATGATTAATTCCTTCTAGTTCTCATTCTGGGTGTTGTGTCAGAGTTATTGCTGGTCCACGGAAGGAGTCTTTAGGGGTCACGGAACTTGGGTTGTGATCTATGTTATCAATATTTCCACTTGTGAGTACCTGCATCTTCAGTTTTGGTGGACATGCAACTTGTTCATTCTCATACAATGCACAAATGCTATTTTCTAAGTCAGAAGATATTTGCAAAACCCTATCATATGAAATACAAATTCCTAGTTTATGGAACTATGTCTGTAAGTTCTCGAGTTCTTGTTTGCCTGTGGATAGAAAGAGCAATGTATATGGACAGAGGAGTTTATTTATTACTGTTATGTCTAAGAACTGAAGAAGAACCTGTTCTTGAATTCTTTACACTGTTAAACATCAGTAATTTGGAAATAGACAACCCTATATTGATAGTGGCTGTTTCACAGGAATACTGATCTCTTATGTTAGATCTACCAAGTCGAATTTTAACAAGGGCAAGAAGTAATTCTGGAACTAATCGGTCTCTACAATCATCCCCAAACGTTCTATTGAAGTTTTCAGATTTCTGCATCATGTCCCTTCTAACAACGTTTGCTGTATTAGCAATATTTTCAGCATCACAGACAAATACTAATGCAGATCCTATGTCATCTTCGAAAACTAACAGGACATCTCTTCCTTTATGGTATGCCTTCAAACCTCTTGTATTTCTGAGAATTCTCTTTTTTAGTCTTGTTGAGATAACCTTACCTGCAGCGGAATCGAGCTGCTTTAATCTGTTTGTGTAAAGGTTTACTAAGTCACAGAGTTTGAAAATTGTTTTAACATCTCCCACTCCGAATCTTTCAGATAAGATACAAGCTTGGCTAGAGCTATTCCTTCTACTGAGGTCTCACTAGGTGATTCATTTTTATTCTTTTGCGTGCTCTGTTATAGAGTCAAACTAAACATTTATGATGGTATTCAGCATCCTGTGTGTGCATATCACCCATAGCTAATTTTACAATATGTGCTCTATCTTGAACTAACTTGGCACACTGACGAACATTAGCATCCACGTCATCTACTTTTGCTTTATGCATTACAGATATATCTGATTCGTTGCAAAAGAAACAAGCTTTTCAGTCAGGAATTTAATTTGGAACTGCGATTACCGAACGTGTTTTAACTTCGCTACCATATAGATCAGCACCACTATGTTTTCTTTTCTGAGCCTGTTGCAGCTTTAGATTGTCGCACTTGTTAAAACACGATTTATGCCAGACTGCATTGTTAGTACTTAATGTCTTCTCAATACCAGAACCATCTTTAAGCCGTTCTAGTTCGATATTCATAGGTACGCATTCCAGTTCTTTAAATTTCTTCAGGTTATGGTCTAGGACACTATATCCAGACCCATAATGTCCATGTGTAACATTTGCTGGGCTAATAAGTCTTTCTGAAGTACTTTCCTGACAAAGAACACAGATGGAACAATTTGTTGAAAAAACTACATTGTGCTGGACAGCTGGACAACTGGTTGTGGGTGTTGCAATAAGTTATTGTTTTCACATGCTACTCATTTTCAGGCATTACATAAGATGTGTGTGTTGAAGCTGGAAAAAAAGAAAGGCACATATAAATATATAATACATATTATTAATTGTCAATAGGTATGAATAGCTACATCAAATTTATAACAGTTTTGAATTTGGTGGTCATTTTGATTTTAAATTTATGACATCACCTCTTAGATCCCACGTGGTCATGCACATGACATGCACTGACGTGTACACATGAATTTTGTATCATATTCGACACAAATCGGAATATTTCAAATGTTTTTTTGATATTTGTCGGCCATCTTGGATTTCAATTAGACTATATGACGTCATAGGCAAGTTCCACTTGGGGTCTTGCTCTTATATGATTACTATTACAAATCCGAACATCTATACCTACTTTCAGCTTTCTATCACAAAGTGAATGATTTTTGGTAGAAAAGAGGCTTAACATCCGTATTACCATGTTTAAAGAGTAACATCAAAACCCAGGGGCTTATTTGCAAGCCCTGTGTGCCGCTGGAGTGCCACTTTTTTGACGTTCCGGTGACGCACAGGGCTTAGCTATAGCTACAAGGCCACGTAAAGCCACCCTGCATGGCTTTTCATGGTCATGTAGATATGGAGTGAGGCAAATTGTTGTGTTGCCTCACACCATGATGGGGAGGCGTGCCATGGGCGTTACGGTGGGTGTTCCCCCATAACACCCATGCATTTGACACATTCGCAGATTTACAACAAGCTGTAAACCTGGGAATGCATCAAAAGCCTGTGCCTCCCCAGGGGAGGCGTAGGGGAGGCGCAACGAGGAAAAATAACATTATTTCTCCTTGTTTTTTCCTCTTTATAAGTGTGCGGCATTCAGCAGCACACATAGAAAGAGGAAATCACCTCCATTGTTTTTGAGCAGGAAAGTGTCCCTTCCTGCACAAACACAATCATCCCTACAACGTAGACACCTGTCCACCATGGTGTAAGGGTGCCTGCATTGGCGCATGTTAGCCCTTTGTGCGCAAGCGCTGTAACAAGGGACAGGAATGCGACATATCTCATAGATACGGTGCATTCCTGCCCTTTTCTTTTGACATAGGGCAGCGCAGTAGGAAGGCTTGTGGCGCTGCCCTACGCCAAAAGTTTGTAAATAAGACCCCCAGTGTGTAATACAATATAGGAGGTCACATGAAACTTGGCAAACATTTTGCATATTTACTCTTCTTTGAGTTTGGCAAGTTTCATGTATATCAGTCCAGACTGGAAAAGTTAACAGGGAAGCAAAAACATTTTTCTTGTACTAAGAACTTTGGTACTGTTTAATGAATCAGCATGAAATTAGACAAGCTGGCAACATTTTGTCAGTAATTTATATGTTAAGTTTTCTATTGGGATGTCTGGTTTCGCCCAGTGCAGGGATCGCAGGTTTCATGTACATCTGATAAGGAATGGAGGTAAAGTTAAAGTGGTGGTCAAAAAAGCTTTGATGTACTAATCGCTTTGGCAGCGTTTGACGGATTGCATCAAGGTTGAGATACCAGAATTGGATTTAACTTGCAAATTACATTTACAGCTGATGGTTGGCGTCATGGGACGTTGATTGCCTGTAGCAAGCCCTGTTATACATAACCGAAGGCTGCATACATCAGTGGCCAGCTGCAAGGTGGGTTTCACAGGACCTGGCAGGTGTCCATGCCCTGTTTTCAACCTTTGTTGCACACCAAGGCCATGCAGAACATGGGTATGCTACCACATGCTACTTGGGAATTATCATTTGCCACACCATGCAACCACGAGCAGTGGCTGCTCCTCAGCTAATGCAGAGGAGCATCGCCCCACTGCTTTTTTGCAGTGAAACAAAGGGAAAATAAAATTATAACAACTTGTGTTATTATTTTATTTTCTCCTACTTACGCAGCTTTGCGCGAGGGGGTGGGGGCAGGGAGGAGTGGTTGGCAGCACCCTCCTAAGTGCGCAATGACTGCTTGGCCGGCCCTCTCGGCCCGCCCAAAACAGTCTTGCGCGCTTCGCATGTTCTCCATGCAGACTGCATCGCAGCCTACGTGGAGAACATGCCCAAGCCTCCAGTCAGCGTCTGAGCTTCGAAGCACAGCGCTCACACCAATCACAAAGCTACTAAGGCAGTGTTGTGATTGGCTGACTGTGAGCATGGATGTGCTTCCTGTGGCCGAGCGAGGGAGGACTACGGAGGAGAGACGCGGCGAGGAAGCAGCGAAAAGGTAAGTTTTTATTTTATTTTTTACACCCGCTTCTCTCCTCGTCTTCCCCCCCCTCCCGCCCCCGTCTCCCTACCTCTGATCTGTGCTGGCCGCCACTGCCCACCAGAAATATCTACACAACCACCAGTAAAACACACTTACCTTACCATCTAAAATACACAGTTAAATTTAATGGTATGGTTATCTTTGGTCATTACACCTTAATGTATATTTAATAAACTTCTGAAATTTGCTAAAAAAAACACACTTACTTCACAGGGTATGAAATAAAATTGAAAATCTCCTCCAAAGTCCCCAGTTACGGTTAAATACGCAAAACCGTAGCTACTATATGTGTTATGCGAATCATAACTCGCATACCAATTCAAATGCTACTGGGGATTGTTTCCTCATTATGCTGCCTGATGGGTACATGTGCCATCCCATATTAAATATATTTTAAAAATACCACAATATTAGTATACACTAACATGGGAATTTGTACAGAAGTGTCCTCGGGAATTAAGAACTGCTGACGATCAGTTAGTTCTATGTTGCCTAAATGTTTGGAAAATATTTTCTTTGCTCTTCTGAAGGAACAAAAATGAAAATTCTAGCAGCAGAAGGAACAATAATAGATTGTGATATTCTTTTGTAGAGAAAGCGACATTTCTCTGTGTAGTTAGAATCTGCAGTTCAGCCAAAGCTTTTTAGAAACCCTTCTAATGTACTGTAGTTCTTTGTGAATCACAGCCTGACAAGGTTCAGATCAGAAAGCTCCTTCAAGTACAAGAGTCAGACACACTTCAAAGACATATGCAGGGCTGTATTCAGGATGAATTCCATTTTCCATTCACTGAGAGCGCCCTCAGTGAGATCAGTGTCTTCATATATACTTAGCAGGCCCTACCAACCCCTCGACACCCAAACGCCTCGCGTTTGGGAAAGGCTTCGCGACTTGTGGGACAATAGAAATCGAAATGGCGCCTTTTTCTTT
Source organism: Calotriton arnoldi (assembly GCA_963921515.1). Taxonomy (NCBI): domain Eukaryota; kingdom Metazoa; phylum Chordata; class Amphibia; order Caudata; family Salamandridae; genus Calotriton; species Calotriton arnoldi. Next base: position 2,475,880 of record CAWUFW010001317.1, read on the forward strand.
GGCACAGGTCGAAGACAGAGGAGAGGCGGGGGAGCAAGAAGAGGGAGGCGGCTGACAGGGAACAGTGAGCGTGTGCGAACATCTATGTAAGTGAAAGCATTAGATTGAATTCTTTTTTCAATGTAATTTAAGATTAGATTATTAAATTAGAAAACCACCTTTAGGTTACGGTTTCTGAGCGCGATGGGGTGCTATACACGTGCTACAAGAGAAAGTTTTTTTTTAAATCAATTATATGTCAGTCCAGCCATGGGACAAACTTCTTACAATATTCTGAAAAGAGATTAAAGTTTAAAGCGCAACTATTCGAAGCAATAGCTGTGTTTTGCTCAAAAAGGAATATTTCTCTTAGTCCATTGTATTTCATTATCTGGAGAAGGTTTGTGATACATCGAGTGAGACAGCGCACCCCATGAAACGCACTACAGGGTATGTGGAAAGCAGGTGCGCAACACAATAGAATAAAGCAAACCCTCGCTGGCACTTGCCTTATAGACCTCACTAAACAGATTTAATCTTAAACAGTTCAACCCCCTCCTTCCCCAGGACTGTACCGACCGGCTGGTCACGTTCTAGTGTATTTAAATAATGTATTTCCACCAGCCACTCCTTGAGGGCTGGCTTCCACACTCACCCCACACCCATCCATCACAGGTGTCACTGGTCAGGTGACCCTGCCAATAAAAGGGGCCAGGTGAACATGCCATGGGCCAGTTCCAGAATGTAACGAAAGGTGCCCGAGTCATTGATGCCGCTGCATGAGGGCCTAGGGCCCTAAACCTTTCAAGGACCACCCTGAATAGCTGAAACAACTCTCCAACAATTCTCGCGAAAACATTTTTCCCTAAAGCTTAAACAAAATCCATTGTTGCATACCTCAATTCATAACAAACTCCCCACTGTTCACCCCTAAGCCCGCTCAGAGCGGATTGGCCCACCCAGCAAGGTAACAAACCTTATTGTGGCTTGTAAACCATCACCATACCTGCCATACCCAAACCATCTGCTCATCAGTGACAAATTACATAAAAAACTCCCTGCATGCCTGGCTCACCTCTTCAACCTAAACCACACACACCAAAAACCCATCTCTAATTGAAGTCTCTGGACCAAGTGAAGCAGGACTTTGAAAATCAAGTGATCTGAGTTCCCACTGTGATGACATCAGGAAACAAGATTGTGGAGACTACTCACCAAATGAATGCCACAATGCCCCTCAAGAAAACAAAGACATTGCTGTAGAGGACCCATAGCCACCTCTTACCAGATGCTTTTCGTCCTCAACCCATTGGCACCACAGAGTTTTCCCTGTTAAAAAGTCTTAAAAGTTGACCCACTGCACTCAGAGCTGGAATACATACAGGATAATTGCAAAGTGAATAAAGAATTCACAGAGGACTCCTTAGAAGCAGAATGCAATGCAAACTGGGCTGAAGTGAAGATTGCATTCATAGTTACAGCCTATAGAATGTTCATAATAAAAGATGTTGTAGTGGCTGGACCTAGCCTTTCATTTGGTGTAATGCATGGTGGATGAGGATGTAATTTCTGCATCACTTGTTTCGTGGTGGAATTGTAGGGTTGTCACTGTGGTAAGGCATGCACCCCATCAAAACAAAATAGTGAGATTGCAAATATAGGTGATTGTACCTATAAGGGGGTAAGATTCAAATCCAGCTGTGGAGTACCAATAGGTGCTCCACTTTTGTTTATTTGCACATTGAAATGCTGTTTCAAAAGGTCAGCTTAACCCACAGCTTAACCCACAGTTTATCTATTTTGTATTCATTTAAAGAAAAACAATGGCTACTCCTTCACGATGTGAGCTTGTCTGGATCAGCAAAGAAATTCTGGAAGCTTGTTAACAATCCCGAGGGACATGCGCTGCTCACTTCAAGCAATAACATCAATGCATCTACTTTGGTCTCATTATGGAAGCATTTTATACACTGAAATATTGGAAAAAGGAAGTTCATCCCCCGAATTTGATACACTTTACACCTAGGGCTCAATAAAGTCTCAGAGCTAAAAAATTAGGTAATACAAAAGCCCCACACTTATTGGACAATACGGAGAACATTGAGGTCATCAGTGCAAGTTGGCGCAACACCGCCCCAGTCCCCAATTTTCTAGCAACAACAATCTTCAAACATTATCCAAACTATGGGGCTGAGGCACTAAATAACTTGTTTACAGACTGCTACGTGGAAGGCTCGGTTCTTGCCTATTGGAAATGCTCATTACTACACCGAGTACATAAAAGGTGACTCAAAGGCCGATCTAGATAACTATAGGCTAAGTGTCATATTGTATGTGGATTCTAAGTATTATGCATCAGTCTTACTACAAGAACTTTGCGGCTGGGCAGAGAAATTAAAGCTTATTCCTTGATATCAAACAGTTTTTCCCAGGTAATTCCACAATTGACAACATAGTAGTGCTCTCTGTCCTGATCCATCGGAGCCTTAAATTACAAAAAAAATCTTTATGTGGGCTTTATCTATTTTAGAAAAGCCTGTGACTCCATCCAAAGATCTCTATTATGTCAGATACTTGAAAAAATGAAAACACCATCACATCTGTTGCATTTAATTAAATCACTTTACACAGCTAATTGGATCAAAATCAAAACCGTAAATAATACCTCCCTTACTGATAAAGTTTTGGTCAAGAAATGGCTGAAACAAGGCTTTGTATTGGCACCATTATTTTTTCATTTACACCCTTCTGATCTGGAAACAGTTTTGACCACAAACTGCGCTTGTCTACCAAAACTCAACAAGCAGCCCTTACGTGCTCGCCTTTAATATAGATTGAACCATTTACAAATGTATTGTGAGGAAAATTGACTGGAAGTGAGCGCCACAAAAATTAGGATTTTACCATCTGCATCGTCATCTGAAATAAAGTTGGAATGGAGGCTAAACGGCGAATCTTTGGAAGAGATTAACTCTTACTTATATCTAGGAGTTCATCTTTAATAAAGAGAAGCTATAAAAGCCCTTTTACTACATCTTGACTCCAAAATCCCATTTTCCTTACACTTCTTTAAAATATTAAGTAAAAACCTGCCAGGCCCATCCTTAGAGCCAGTTTCGGAGGTGATAAGAGCAAAGTTTTTTTTTACCTGCCTATCACATGGATCCAAAGCCTTTCCTTCAAAACCTGGAGCCTGGCTCAAATTTTCGCAATATAAACTGTTCATGAAATTATTCTGCCTCCCAACTTCAGCCCCTCAATGCCAGATCAGATTGGAGTTCAACTTCCTGAACCACATTTTGACCCAAAATGCTCATTTATTGCATTATTTGTTCAGCCTGTGTAAAGCAGGGCCTGGAGCCTTAAAGTTTCATCTGAAATAAGAATGGATTCATGGGTTCCAGCACCCCCATCGAATGATGAGGTGGCTCACGCCCTTCAAGAATTACATATGGCAGAGATCTGGGACAAACCTATTGGGCGGATGTTGTTTCTGTACCTGCCAGATGGGAGCAAAGCTATGTTCTCTGCCTGGAAGAGTTCGGGCAGGGAATTAGATTTATATTCCCAGCCCGCACTCTCCTGGGAGGGAAAAAGACAGTTTCCGAGGTCATAGGGTCCCCAGGACACTGCCTCTCTTGGGCCCCTGGGAGATAGGTTCCCTGGGGGTATAGCATGGCTTTGGGTGTGGGCCCTCAACCCCTCTGCAGAAAAACAAAATCAGGGCCTTCTAATGGCTTGGGGAAGGGGCTGCATGCCCCCTTCCAAACAAAATACATCGGCCAGGGGAATGGGAGCACTGGGGCCTTCAATAGGCTAGGTGAAGGGGTGCATGCCCCCCCTCACCACACGAATGGAATCAGCCCCGGGATGAGGTTGCCAGGGCCTTCAAAGTGTTTGGGGAGGGGGGCTGCACACCACCTCCCCATATAAATGGAACCGGCTTCAGGGAATGGGGTCCCCAGGGTCTTCAAATGGCTTGGAGGCACATAAATTAACATTAGGTGACCCACCTGAGGCTCTGCTCCCCCCACACCCCCGCTCACGTATGCTATAAAATTTTTGATTCTATGACAGGACTGAAGTCTTCATATTATGCAAGTTTAAATCTCTTCAATTGCAATGGAAAATGGATTACTTACTGGTCAATATGAAATGGTTTGAAAACAAACTCTGAAGACCAGTCAGCCAGGCGTATAATGTCCTGTAGACTTGTACCCAGAGAGTCGAATTTAGTGACCATGCTCTCCTCACTAAATGAGCTTCAAAGAGGGTGGTGTGAGTGCCTTCTTCTGATAAAAATCAATTTTAAGCACTTTATGAACGAGGGCGACAAGGATGGAGTATAACGACAGACAATAGAAATGAGTAGTTGACCTGAATGGGATGATCTGCTATCCCTTGTGCAACATCCATAAGCACAAAGACATTCCACAACACACAGTTTGGGTTCTGTGGACAAGATGCATATGAAACCTGTTTTGAAGAAGTCTTTCTCCTTTTGGACAAAGGAAAAGTAACACCTTCCGGTGAAAATAACCTGCTGGCTCCAAGACTCTTACATCCGAAATTCTCCACTGAGATGCAATTTTTGGACAAAGGAAAAGTAACACCTTCCGGTGAAAATAACCTGCTGGCTCCAAGGCTCTTACATCCGAAATTCTCCAGTGAGATGCAAGACAGAGAAGTAAGGTCAGTTTTGCTGACAATTGTTTGTGAGACAAGTAGTCATTATACGGCCAGTTTTGCAAAAATCTTAAGACAATATAAAAAAAGGACATCATACCTGGGTCTAGGAGGAGTCGGGAAATGTATCCCACGGAGGAGTTTGGATACCAGAGTGCTCCCCAAAGGGGTGGAAACCACCTGGATGTCGTCTGCAGAAATAGCAGATCAGAATGAATTAACTGTTTGGTAAGAGAGACTTTCAGCCAGCAGTCTAGCCAGGAAATTAACTACAAACTCCACATCAGCCTCCCCTGGAACCAGATTCCATTCAATTCACCATCATATCCATCATCCCAGGCTGAGTGATAGCAGTTGCGGGTAGAAACTGACCAGGTTTTGATGATGAAAAAGAGAGCTTTGCTCAAAAGGTCTGGCATTTGTCAATGAAACCTAAAAGATTCCATGCTACAGGTTAGAGCTGGTTATTGAGGACCAGGGGATGAGGTTGGCCTGTCGGGTCAAATAGAAGGTTTTAAAAAGGTGGGAGAAGCGATTGGCGAGATAGCTCTAAAAGGATTTGAAACCAAGACTGCGTTCTCCACAACAGAGCAATCAAAATTAACTGTGAAGATTGTATGCTGATCTAACATGTTACTCTGCGATACCAAAGGGGATGATGGACGGAGCGTTTGAGCAAATCAAACACTTACCCCCAGTCAAGTGATCTGGGTTTAATCCATCATCATTCTTTAGCTCACTCCACCACCCCAGTTCAGACATGGCCATATGCAAATCAGTCTGACCCTGTGCCTCATGGGAACAGTCCAGCCCGAACTGCCAAGCCATGTCTTCCCTGGACCGGAAACAAGCATCCTGGGACCGGTTTCTGGCTATTCAGCCGTCATCAGCCAGGCTAGCTTGAATCCAGTGGCAAAGTGAGCAAGGGACCCACGTCTGGGCATACCCTGCCAATTTAGGGCAAACAAAGCGATACCAAAGGGGATGATGGACGGAGCGTTTGAGCAAATCAAACACTCACCCCCAGTCAACTGATCTGGGTTTAATCCATCATCATTCTTTAGCTCACTCCACCACCCCAGTTCAGACATGGCCATATGCAAATCAGTCTGACCCTGTGCCTCATGGGAACAGTCCAGCCCGAACTGCCAAGCCATGTCTTCCCTGGACCGGAAACAAGCATCCTGGGACCGGTTTCTGGCTATTCAGCCGTCATCAGCCAGGCTAGCTTGAATCCAGTGGCAAAGTGAGCAAGGGACCCACGTCTGGGCATACCCTGCCAACTTAGGGCAAACAAAGCGATACCAAAGGGGATGATGGACGGAGCGTTTGAGCAAATCAAACACTCACCCCCAGTCAAGTGATCTGGGTTTAATCCATCATCATTCTTTAGCTCACTCCACCACCCCAGTTCAGACATGGCCATATGCAAATCAGTCTGACCCTGTGCCTCATGGGAACAGTCCAGCCCGAACTGCCAAGCCATGTCTTCCCTGGACCGGAAACAAGCATCCTGGGACCGGTTTCTGGCTATTCAGCCGTCATCAGCCAGGCTAGCTTGAATCCAGTGGCAAAGTGAGCAAGGGACCCACGTCTGGGCATACCCTGCCAACTTAGGGCAAACAAAGTGATACCAAAGGGTATGCCCAGACGTGGGTCCCTTGCTCACTTTGACACTGGATTCAAGATAGCCTGGCTGATGAGGGTTTTGAACCCGAAACCGGTCCCAGGATGCTTGTTTCCGGTCCAGGGAAGACATGGCTTGTCAGTTCGGGCTGGACTGTTCCCATGAGGCACAGGGTCAGACTGATTTGCATATGGCCATGTCTGAACTGGGGTGGTGGAGTGAGCTAAAGAATGATGATGGATTAAACCCAGATCAGTTGACTGGGAGTGAGTGTTTGATTTGCTCTAACGCTCCGTCCATCATCCCCTTTGGTATCGCTTTGTTCGCCCTAAGTTGGCAGGGTATGCCCAGACGTGGGTCCCTTGCTCACTTTGCCACTGGATTCAAGATAGCCTGGCTGATGAGGTTTTGAACCCGAAGCCGGTCCCAGGATGCTTGTTTCCGGTCCAGGGAAGACATGGCTTGGCAGTTCGAGCTGGACTGTTCCCATGAGCACAGGGTCAGACTGATTTGCATATGGCCATGTCTGAACTGGGGTGGTGGAGTGAGCTAAAGAATGATGATGGATTAAACCCAGATCAGTTGACTGGGGGTGAGTGTTTGATTTGCTCTAACGCTCCGTCCATCATCCCCTTTGGTATCGCTTTGTTCGCCCTAAGTTGGCAGGGTATGCCCAGACATGGGTCCCTTGCTCACTTTGCCACTGGATTCAAGATAGCCTGGCTGATGAGGGTTTTGAACCCGAGACCGGTCCCAGGATGCTTGTTTCCGGTCCAGGAAGACATGGCTTGGCAGTTCGGGCTGGACTGTTCCCATGAGGCACAGGGTCAGACTGATTTGCATATGGCCATGTCTGAACTGGGGTGGTGGAGTGAGCTAAAGAATGATGATGGATTAAACCCAGATCAGTTGACTGGGGTTGAGTGTTTGATTTGCTCTAACGCTCCGTCCATCATCCCCTTTGGTATCGCTTTGTTCGCCCTAAGTTGGCAGGGTATGCCCAGACGTGGGTCCCTTGCTCACTTTGCCACTGGATTCAAGATAGCCTGGCTGATGAGGGTTTTGAACCCGAAACCAGTCCCAGGATGCTTGTTTCCGGTCCAGGGAAGACATGGCTTGGCAGTTCGGGCTGGACTGTTCCCATGAGGCACAGGGTCAGACTGATTTGCATATGGCCATGTCTGAACTGGAGTGGTGGAGTGAGCTAAAGAATGATGATGGATTAAACCCAGATCAGTTGTCTGGGGGTGAGTGTTTGATTTGCTCTAACGCTCCGTCCATCATCCCCTTTGGTATCGCTTTGTTCGCCCTAAGTTGGCAGGGTATGCCCAGACGTGGGTCCCTTGCTCACTTTGCCACTGGATTCAAGATAGCCTGGCTGATGAGGGTTTTGAACCCGAAACCGGTCCCAGGATGCTTGTTTCCGGTCCAGGGAAGACATGGCTTGGCAGTTCGGGCTGGACTGTTCCCATGAGGCACAGGGTCAGACTGATTTGCATATGGCCATGTCTGAACTGGGGTGGTGGAGTGAGCTAAAGAATGATGATGGATTAAACCCAGATCAGTTGACTGGGGGTGAGTGTTTGATTTGCTCTAACGCTCCGTCCATCATCCCCTTTGGTATCGCTAACATGTTACTCTGGCAATCATAGTGTTGGGTTGTATGGAAAGGAATGCATATGAGGACTGTGGAACGGGTGTGTAGAATGCGGGGAGTGTGGGAGTTCCCTGCGTGGAACTAGGGAGCGGGGCTGGACGGCAGTTGCTGCCGCACGTGTGTGGAATGCGGGGAGTTTGGGAGTTCCCTGCGTGAAACTAGGGAGCGGGGCTGGACGGCAGTTTAAATCCACAGTCCACATACGCATTCCTTTCCATACAACCCAACACATAGCAAATGGATGGAAGGCATAATTCCTTCCCTTCCATTCCTGAAGAAAGATATCCATTGTACCTTTTAATTGATCTCATCTTCAGCTGTAAATGAGGGTATCTGAAACGTTAATCTAGAGGCAAAGAGGTCTACCTGGCAGGGCCCCCATTTCCCCATCAGTTTCTTGAATAGAGAGGGGTGAAGTTTCCACTCGCTCATGGAGTAACCTTGAATTCCAGTCCACTACTTGGATCAACCTGCTTGAAAAGTGGATCACAAGCACAGAGATGTTGTTGGAAAGGCAAAATTCCCAAAACTCCTTCACTTTGTGGCTAGAATGTGGGCTCTTGCCCTACCCCTGATAATTGATATATTGGTGCGATTTTACTGGGGCAAGAGATTTCAGCATGAAGGATCCTGCAAGAACTTTGAGGCAGTTGATCTGGAGTGATTCACCAAAAAAAGGAACAGAGAAATGTTTAAAGACCAGCAGAGGCCAATTCCCCACTATACAACTAGAAAACACCAGTTCATCTTTGGACCACCTGCCTCCTTCGTGTATCTCTTTACATCTCACTCTCCAGCCCATGTAACTTGCATGTGGCTCAATTACCACAACTCATGTGAGATCCAAGCTGGCATGCTTGCTTTAAATGTCCATGTGGGTTAACCACCATTGGAGCTCTAGTTTCACTTCCTGAGAAAATGGGATTGAGTCAGTGTATGAGAGGCCCTTATAAAGATGCATTATCTTCAATGTTGTAATGCGCTGTAATGTATGGGTCCTGGGAAAACTGCTTGAATGGAGGCCAATACCAGGCCCACCAGACAAGCAAACCATCATAGATTCACTTTGTTCTTCGCCAGGGCTCTGCAAATGTCTTTCTTGATTTCTTTGATCTCCAGATTAGGGGGTGAGAGAGTTGTTGCTTTCGAGTCTATGATGAAACTCAGGAACTCCATCTGAGTGACTGGGATTAGGAGACATTTGTTCTGGTTTACCACAAACCCCAAATCCCTGAGGGAGTAGATTGCCATCTGTAGATGTTGTAGTAGGTTTGAATCCTAAGCGATTATCGCAATATTGTCACGATATATTGTTAGCCAGATTGCCTCTGTCCGAGAAATTGAACCAGTAACTTCATTAGCTGGATAAAATACCATGGGCCAGATTTACAAAGCTTTTGCGTTTGATTTGCAACACAAAAGTGATGCAAACCTGCCCACATTTTTTTCTGTTAGACTTACTTAGCAGGGCAAGCCTTGTTTTGCACTGGAAAGTTGCCTGAAAGTAATGCAAACCAGTTTGAAGCACTGCTTTGAGTTACTCTGTATCAAGGGAGCGCTCCATGGGTGGTACATGGGTGTTCCTGTGCAACCACCCATGTTTTTTATGCAAAACCCTGTCTAGTAACAATAGTAGACAGGGTTTTCACCAACTAAAAAGGCACTAAAAAAAAGAAATGCTTTTATTTCTCCTAACCTTTCCGACTTTGCATGTGTGGTGCACTATACAGCACACATCCAAATTTAGAAGTTTTAAAGTTTGTCTAGGCCTAGTATTTTGCATTAGAACCCTTCCAGTGCAAAACCTAGGCTAGAATCATGCAGACACCTTTGCACTGTAGTGCAAAGGTGATTGTTTGGTGCATGGCAGCCTAATTGTGCTGGAACGCTATGGAGAGAGCAGGATAGTGCCCTATCTTTGCAGATATGGCACTTTCCTCCTCTCTCCCTGTCATGCAATGCATCTTAGCAACTTTGGGGGTTGCACTGCGTTGTGTGACAGGTTCGTAAATCTGGGCAAAGGGGCTGATGCTACCACAAATGGAAGCACCAGGAATTTGAAGGTCAACCTTTTCCAACAGGACTGAAGGAAACATTGGCGGGGTGGAAAAAAACAGAAACATGAGCATCTTTCAGACCCAAACATAAAATGAAATCCCCTTCTCTTAGCATGTCCAGCAGGAGGTGAATGCCCTCTATTTTGAAATTTGTGTCAATAATCCAGGATTTAATTATTTGAGGTTACTGACCAAATGTTAATTTCCCCTTTCTTGTCTTTCAGGAAAATGTCCTGGATGGGGAAAGGTTTCTTGAATCATTTTCTTCTCGAGGAGTGAAGCAATCTCTTTTTCTATGAAAAGTTGTTTTTCTGAGGAGAAATTATTTGGTGTCAGGGAAAACCTTTTGTGATGTGTGTTTTAAAATTCCAAATGGAACCCCCTTACTGCCAGGAGCACCCAAGCATACTGAGTATTGAAAGTTCAATTGTGGCTGGAGTGGTACCCTTCTATCAGTTTTAACGGGAAAGAAAACTGGAAGCTCACTTGTGAAGGAGGAAGATGTGGGACCTCCTCAGGAGGCTGAATGGTATCCACACGGCCTGATTGATCCGAGAGTGGAAGGGAAGAAGAGTTCTCCCAATGGTAGTCATTTCAGTTTTTTCTTCTTCTCGAAAAACCTCTAAAGAAGGGCGAGAAGGAACCATGGCCAGCTGAGAGACCTCTGCCAGCCCTGGTAAAAAGGTTCTGGTGGTAAATCTTAGTTTTAAGAACTGTTTATGGCTTGTCTAATGAGGTAAATGTACCTCATTCTGTTAGGAGAATGGATCTGTACCTCTCAGCTGAGAAGATGTTGTTCGCATTGCCCAATAAGCAGATAGCTCTTTGTGTCCAACCGGCCAGGATGTCCCATTTCATCTAGATTCCTTGAACTTTTGCGGCAAAGGTTAAGCCTAAACTTTAAGAAAGAGGACCAGTAGCATCCAACAATTCATCTTGGGAGCCCTGCCAGGACCTGTAAATACCCTTTTTCGATCCTTGACATATTTACCCCAAAACATGGAAAGCTTGAGATCAATGTCTGCGATATCTGCCATATGATCATCCAATGTAGGCCAAGGGCATTTCTTTAGGTGGTTTCATACCTCTTTCCAGAAGGGTTTTTTAATGTAGCCTGAAGATTGGCAGCCATCTTAGCTGAAGAAATTCAGGTCAAGATTTACAAAGGTTTTGTGTCAGATTTGTGTTACCTTTTTAAGGCAAACCAGATGCAAAACCTTTTGGGGATTTACAAACCAACCAAATTTGTATTTGCGTTGTTTTGTAAGGAAAAGTAATACAAACCTGCGCTAAGTGCTGCTTTGCATTACTTTGTGTCAAGGGGCCTTACAAAGGCGCTACATGGGTGTTCCCATGCATCCACCCATGCTTTTTGACGCAAAACCCTATCTACTAACATTGGTAGACAGTGTTTTGCGCCAAAACATAACTCTGCTGGAAAGCCGTCGTTAAAAGGAGAAATACTTTAATTTCTCCTTTATTTTCGACTTTGCATGTGTGCTGCACTGTACAGCACACATACAAATTAGAAAAAGTTTTAAAACGTGTCTAGTCATAGTATTTCCCTTCCAGTACTAAACCTATGCTAGACTCACACACACACATACACAACCTTGCACTATGGGCCAAAGGTGTGTGTGTGGCTTTTGGCAGCAAAATTCTGCACCACGCTAGTGTGAAGGGAGGAGAGGGACATATCTCTGCAGGCATGGGGCTCTCCTGCTCTCTCTTTGTCATGCAACGTAGCGCAGCATCTTTGGGTGCTGCACCGAGTTGCCAGGCATCTTTTTAAATCCGGTCCTCAATCTGAAGAGCGTGGGTGCGCTATCTTCTTAGAAACAAAAATGTTCATTAGTGCGTCAGAAGACAAACCTGAATTAGAAGGGCCTGGCTCAAAATCTTGGTCATCAAACCTTTGCCTCTTGGGCAGTGCGTGCCAGGAACGGTCAACGTCCTCAGAGGCATCAGACTGATCATCATCTTGGGGGTCCTAATCAAACAGTACATCATCTGAAGACATCTCCTCTTCACAACTTCCATCTCTTGAGATCCCCTAGGGAAGAAGTCCAAATAGGCAGTTTTAAGATTCTATACGGTGACCACCTTAGAATGTCTCTTTCTTGGTTTTTGGGGGTTCATATTCTAGAGGAAAGGGATCAGACCGCAGAGCTGATGGGGGATCAGGGCAAGCTAGGTCATGTGCTTGTGGCAAAGAGAAAAAGGTTTTCATTTGTTGGGTCAAAGAACGCAGGAAGGTGAAGGTTGATTTCAGTATGTATCTTTGGATAGCTTTATTAATTACAGGACTTTCTCTCCCAAAAACATATTCCTCAACATCAATCAGTATTAGCTCAATAGATGGTGTTGTTATAGGACACCCTTTTGACACTATTCCAGGAGGGTAAATATTTTTTAACGGCTGAATCACTCAAACTACCTGTCACATCGCCCTTGAAACAATTACAGGGATTAGCAAGGAGTGTAAATTTAGAGGGGTGACTTTGCTCTGTGAACGATAAATAATCAAACTCTCCCTGGTTCAAAGAACCTGCTCTACTATTATTATTATTGCAGCCATCAGCTGTCTCCCGAAGCTGGCTTCAATGGAGGAGAAAAGGTGCTGAAATAGTTAGATTGTGAGGCAGAACAGTGCCACCTACTGCACCACTTTGTAAGACTGGACTGATGTGCCACTGGAAAGGGGCTGGGATAAAGGAGTGGGCCCCTGAGCCCAATCAGATAGAGGAGGATGAGGGCAATGTAAGGAATGTATTAGAGAGTCTGCGCAAGCGAGGCAGGAAGAGGCGTTCTGCTCTGTGCTGGGCATTCCGAAAATGCCTCTGACACAGAGTAAGATAATTGATATGAGCATGAGGGAAAGAGGGAGGAGAAAAAATGGCACACAGCATGCCTATTCACAGAGTGAGGGGTCAACAAAAATAAGAATCGGCCCTGCCAACGAACATCCACATGGATACATGCAATATATGCACAAAGTCAAATATTAATACGTTATAATGACACAATAGATTAACAACTTTGAAGGCACTTATTAAGGCCACCAAGAAGGAGGCGGGGTACAAACATTACAGCTGTTTCTACTGAGAAAGTTCGGGCCCACTTAAACATTCCCACTCAACTAGATGGTCTTTCTTGCTGCATGAGAGGTAAGAAATCAAAATGTAATTCAATACAATGTAACTAATTGAGTTACACAATAGTCCACTCGATAACTATCTCTGAGATTAGTAGGGATTTTAATGATAAATTCAGAAACAGATTAATATAAATCAACCTTACCTGGCATTATCGCAAAGAAATACAGGACAAACAGAATGAGTCCAAATCTCCTAAAGAGATTTACCCTATATAACAAAAAGCACACAACTAATTCCAATATGATAATACAGGCAATATGGAAAAAGAATGAAATGTTACATTGCATTAAGTGATTCACAAAAGAAAGCATGAGCACGCTATCTCTCCCTACATTACCTTAAAGGGACAACCCTATTCTAAAAAGCATAAGCCAAAGGAAATTTATAATATAGAAAGGTGACAGCTGTCAGAGTCTTCAGTAGAAAACTCTAACCAAGGGTCAGGTAGCATGAAGCCACACAGAACAGTAAAAGAGGTCTGCAACTCATGAATTCCAAAAGGGTCTCTCTGTCCCTCATTATGTAAGATATTAGTTTCAATCCAAAGTAGAACACGTGTTTCATTCCAGTAGCTTTTCAAGATTCCAGCACAAATTGGCTCTTGGCAGCACCTTGCCAACATCAATAAGTTGTTACTCCATTCGTTCTTGGCCATTTTCCTCCTCCACCATGAGAACTCGTCTCCTTGCTCGTTACCACGTTTCTCCTTGCCAAAGTCCATCTTCTCATACCTTGCTATCTAACTAAAACAAAACCCTCCTTTATGAAATAATTAGGTTTTGTCCACACCTATAGTGGGAAACAAAAATACAAGCAAATTCATTCTACATTGAAGGTTAAACGCGAATTAAAGACTCTAATATGAGCTTGTACTGAAGCAAAGGCTTGAGGTCACAAAATCATGTCAACTTTCGCAGTGCACTGGGTTACAAATACGTGCATATTACTGAACATATCACAGATGCAGCGTCTTAGTGAATGACTAAATGCAAATGATTGCATTAGAATGTCATCTTCAAAGTACATCAAGATAAACATAATTCTTGTTACATGTATTAATGGCTTAACACTAATTTTACATATACATTGTAACATATTAGTTTCACTATAAAACACACTATAACTCAAGTTCTCCCAATATACTAACATGAAAGTATTACAGAAAACTTTATTAATCACATCTTTAAACACATAGTTTATTTTATCATGAGCTTTCACTTGGAGAACCTTTAAATATGCAATACAACATCTTCCACTAGTAACATTAATCACATACGATATATTTGAGTGCCAACTACGCATGATTATGATGCACTCCTAAAGTATCTTAGGGTGGAATCAAATTTACGCTGCTCCAATACCGTTGGTTGCTATGCTACTGGTGCTTAATGGCGACGTAACTAGCAAATGTTTTGTCAAAGAACCATGGTTATTGAAGATCCTTGCTGTGTTTTGAACATGATGTTTTACTACTGTAACATGGCTGCTGTACAGTTAAAGCAAGCAAGTGAATGAATAATACAAGCCTCCAGTCCTGTCACAGTATCAAATGACAGGCTGCTGCTGCTTTTCAAAGTACATGTTTTACTCAAAATATCAGACTTTGTTCTCACACGACTGAGGGAGCTAGTGTGAAATGACATGCTCTCATTTTAGGTTCTGTTGCACTTTCCAAAACTTCTATGAGAAAATCATGAGAAAGACAATTTTCTCTCAAACATGGTTCATCAAATCCCAGAAGAGGGTGAACATTATTTTACAGGAAACAATCACCTGAGAACTCACTAGATTTCCGGAATTCAGTATAATGCCACCAACAATTGATTTATATTGTGGCTAAAATCAGATAGCAGCCTTTATATGTGCTCCTTTTTGTGACCCTCAAAAACATGCTTTCACTACAATGTAGTTCAGTCGAGACCATGTTTCCCAGTTTTGTAATGGTTGCCACAACATGTTGTGACCAGCCAATCAGGATTGACTAATCCCGTTTAAATTGGCCAGTCAGAGCATATCTGGACACCAATGGTCCTTATATACCTAACTTTTTAATTCCTTCATGCCCAACTCAAGCCCCTCTTTAAACGCTAATTTTCCAAAATGTCTGAACAGATTTACACCAATTCACAAAAAGCATGCTTTCTGAGTAAAGTTCCAACATATTGGAAAATTTAGTTTAATTCCATTCAGCTGTTTTTTTTCTGTATCAGAGCAAACTTTCCTATGGGAAATCGTACTTTTTGGACCCCTTTTTCTCTTGGCCACCCCTTGATGGATCAGCACAAAAGGTTCTGCGAAAGAGCCAAGGAGGATGAATTTTGGGGGATAAAGTACATATACATATATACACAGTTGTGCAGAGTGTAATATGCAACATATTACCATAGTAGAGTGTGGGGAGGGACTATGACTCACTAGAGGTGAAACTTTAAGTGAGTTGTGACATCCCTCCCCACACTTTACACTATGCTTCAATCTGTGAGGTATTTTTGAGGGACAGGATTTATCAATTATAGTGACAGATTTCACAAAAGGAAATTAACCTTTTGATCATAACACTTTTCAGGAAGGCAGCGTCTCGGTGACGATCGTCCAGACGGCGTCGGTGAGACCAAGGCTTATGGTGCAGGGTGCAGGGCGAGACGGTGCTCGATGCAGTGCTGGCAGGTTGTGGTGCAGGCGACAGAGCCGGTTTGCGGGAGCTGGCATAGGTCGGCCCAGACAGCTGTGTGGGACGAAGCTGTGCGTCGTGAAACTTTACGAGCAGTGCCCCCAACTACGATGCGGTCACGGGTGTCGAGTCATCAGCAGCGACAGCGTCGGTGAGACCAGGATGGCGAAGTGAAGCGAGGCGGTGCG
The DNA here is from genome assembly GCA_963921515.1 of Calotriton arnoldi. Taxonomy (NCBI): domain Eukaryota; kingdom Metazoa; phylum Chordata; class Amphibia; order Caudata; family Salamandridae; genus Calotriton; species Calotriton arnoldi. The sequence continues at coordinate 2,491,903 of CAWUFW010001317.1, forward strand.
GACTGCGGTGCCCACAGGTCACGGTGCAAGCAGCGGCTCGGTGGCGGCAGTGGCGGTCGTTGTCTTTGGTGAGACCAGGGTTGTGGTGCGAGATGCAGACGGTGCGGTCTGCGGAGCCGTCAGGACACAGAGCCAGCGACGGAGTCGGTTGCGGTTCCCTTCTCTGTGGCAACTGAAACAGCAGTTCCAGAAGCGGTACCCAGAGGTTGATGAAGTCTTTGCAGTCCCTGAGACTTCAGAACAGGAGGCCAGCTCGAATTCAGGCCCTTGGAGATACTCAACACAAGTAAAGAAAGTTCAGCCCAGTCCTTTCACTGCCCAAGGCAGAAGCAGCAATTGCAGGCCAACCCAACAAAGCAAAAGCACAGCAAAGGGGCAGTACTCCTCCTGGCAGCTCTTCTAGCTCTTCTTCTTGGTAGGTTCTTTGATTCCAGTGAGTTCTAAAATTCTGGGGTCTGGGCCCCAATATTTATACCACCAAATCCTTTGTTCTCTGAAGGCAGAGAGTGTCTATACCCAGCCCAAACCAGTTCTATCCTCACTGGTGCAGCTTCAAGGTAGGGGGTGGAGACGGCATTGTGCAAGGCAGACCAGGCCCATTCAGGTGCAAGGAAATCTCCTCCCACTACTCTAAATGCAGCCCAGGTTTATTCAGCCCAGTCCTGACCCATCAGGCTTTCTGGAGCCACTGCCCCTCTCCAGCCCCTGACATCCCAAAGCCAGACAGTCAATCCACAACCCCAGCAGAGGCACACAGGATGGCTAAGCAAGAAAATACCTACTTTCTAAAAGTGGTATTTTCAAACACAGGATGTAAAAATCATCTTCACTAAAAGATGCATTTTAACATTCTGAGTCCAGACATACTAAACTTTATTTTTCTACCTTGTTCCCAGGGGTAGTTATGTTTATAAGATGGTATAAACAAACTCCCCCTTCTGTCCTATGGGAACAGGCAGCCTTGCAATGGTAAAAAACGAAATACACTGTAATTCACCACCAGGACATGTCACACAAATCTGAACATGTCCTACCTTTAACATACACAGCACCCTGCCCAGAGGGGTACCTTGGGCCTACCTTAGGGGTGACTGACTTGTAGAAAAAGGGAAAGTTGGGGCCTGGCAAGTGGGTGCACTTGCCAAGTCGACATGGCAGTACCAGACTGCACACAGGCACTGCAATGGCAGACCAGAGTTACATTTACAGGCTGCTTGTGTGGGTGGCACAATCCAGTGCTGCAGCCCACTAGCAGCATTTGACTTACAGGCCCTGGCACACTCAGCGCACTTTACTAGGGACTGACAAGTAAATCAAATATGCCAATCATGAAAACACCAATCCATAACACAATTTACAACAGGAGCACTTGCACTTTAACACTGATCAGCAGTGAGAAAGTGCGCAGAGACACTAAGCCAGCAAAAACAGAGTCAAAACCGGGAGGTCAGAAAGCAACAATTCAGGGGAAACATGCCAAAAGATGCCAAGTCTAACACTTTCGCAGATAATGCCCAAGGACAATGGACAAAGGAATGTAGTTTCTTGTTAATAGCTAATTTGTCAAGTCATGCACTATGTATGTTAAAGCGTACTACAAAAGGTCTACTTTACTTGCTCCAAAATACCTTTAGGAATAGGTTCCATATACACCTTCTACAAACAGAAAGGACTTTGACTTCTTTGCACATTTACTAGTAGGGAGTTGGATGTTTAAGGGCTGATACACGAAGGCATGTAAGAGTATGCAAAAGAGTACTCCTGTAGTTCTGCTTACTGTACTTACAAATGCTTTTGTTACTCAGCCCTGAAATGTATTAGAAACACCAGCTTTGTGGGAAAAAAGTCTAATTTAATTAACTTGATATTCCTAATGGCATCCTGAATAAAGAAATAGGATTCTAAATGAGAAACTGAGTTCAGTCATAATTTACAAGAGAGAACTGGAGGAAAGAATAATTACTACTTGGTTAGAAGAATCAGGGATATAAAAATTGAGATGCAAAAATGGGTAGTGTTTGAAAGTGGCAAGGCACGATATTGCCATGATGTGTGGTGACCTGCTTGCAACTACTTTTCCATCTTGCTGCTCCAGTTTGAACTGGTGTATCACAGCTGAGAAAATTGTATATAATAGCAGAGGATGCTTGAGGAAGGTTACTAAGATCTGGGGATCAGCAATTCCCCGCAGGTGACATGGCTAAGAAAGTGATATGTCCAATATTATTTTCATACATGACAATTAAGCTGGATAAAATGCAGTAGCCTTTCTTTGGGCAACACAATCCGAAAATATGCAAATCATGTGTTGTATACAAGTAATGTTTACCTTATTGTACGAGCAGTTTTGTTATTCAGTTTTGAGGGGAGGAGCCTCACCAAGATGGTCGCTCGGAGTTGATGCTCCGAAGTGAACCCTCTTACCAGCTTCCTGAGCGGCGTTCCGACGCGCTGTTGCTCCATCCAGAACAGCGTTTTGAAACCGGAATGCAGGCTGATCACCTGAAGCCTGAAATCACCTATCTCCGACCTTGCATACCGGAGATCTGAGCCCCGACGTCCCTGCCAGTCACCATGCCAAGATGGCGCCTGGGGAGCTGCGAGACCGCACCTTCAGCCTGTGGTTGCTGGCCTCCGCGCGGCGGCACGGGCACCAGCAACACTAGGGCGTTGATCCTGGCATAACGGAAGGCCTTCACGGAGACGAGCTCGGCCTTTACCTGCGGGGGTCCGGACAACCATTGACGGGCCCACCACGCTCGGCTCGGCCTCCTCGGAGCCCATCAGCCAACCTGCGGTAAGAGAGCGGGGGGTGCCCTCGACCCTGCCCCCACCGCGAAGACAAGCAGTTTTTGCCCCTCTCGCCCCCGTGGGGGCCGGCGACCGTGTCCTCCCTTGCTCCCATCAGAGACAGATACCGAATGCGCATCAGCGACAGGGAACAGAGCTGCTCCAGGATATGCTCCAGAATACCCTCCAGGTATTTTATTATTTTCTTATGATTCATTAGTTTTACTAATGAACAGCCTGACTTCAAAATGGCCACCAAAAAAGGCGCCCAATGCCTCCTCCTCACCTACCCAGTGGAGGTTATGGGGATTCGTTGCTCAGCTGCCTGCTAAGCCACTCTGACCCACTACTGTTTTTGGCCATTTTTGCTCACCGAGAAGCTCTCTCTGGGCTCTCTCAGGCTGTGCCTGACCTCAAGATGGCGGCGAGGGCCATTCCTGATTACCATCGCGGAGGGCTCCCGAGTCTTCGAGGCACTCCCAAACGTACGCCCTTGCACAACAAACCCCCCCACAACAAACCCCCTCGAGTGAAAGAGTAAAATGTGAACCGGCTGTTACTAACTCCAAGGTCAGTATCCCTTGCCTGACCCCAAGATGGCTGTCACAGTGTTCCCTACCATGTCGTGCTGCTACTCTGAGGAAAAAACTGACTTTGACCAGACCTCGACCACATCCCCCATCCGACCTACCCTTCAGGATACCGTATCTGTGAACCTACCTCTGACCGTGGAGACCTAGCTTTTTGGCCGATGCCCGGTGGAGCTACTTGATAGCTATAGAGGAGATGGGCTGCGGACTACCCTTCGGCCCTCACCTACCCAGCCAGACACTGGACAAGACCCTATTTCGTCTCTCCGTCGTACTCTCCCTCCTACCCCTTTACTCCACCCACTCTCTCCTTTACGCTCCATTTATCCCTCCTCTTTGCTCTCTAATTGTTTTCTCATTGAGACCTAGCCGCTTGACTGATGCCCGGTGGAGCTACCTGATAGCTATAGAGGAGATGGGCTGTGGACTTCCCCCTCGGCCGTCACCTACCCAGCCGGACTTTGGGCAGACTCTCCTTCGTCTCTCCATCCATCCTATCTCCATCCTTTCTCCCTCCTACACCTTTCTCCCCACCCCCTTGCCCTTTCTAATCTCCATTTACTTCGTCTCCCAACGCTCTTGAAATGTTTTCCTGTAACTGATGTAACTTGTAACTGATGTAATCTGTGTTGGATCCTTATGTAAAGCGCTCTGATACCTCCGGGTCTAGCCAGCGCTATATAAAACTCAAATAAAGTAAAGTAAAGTAAAGTAAAGTTATGTTTTATAAAAACAAATTTAAGGAAAAAATTGATTACATTGCAGTGTTACTCCCAGATTATTGAGGGTCGCACTGAAGATCCCCCAAACCCCAAAAGAGACATACAGCATACTTGGATGAAAGCCAAACTGACAAGTGTCTCGCACTCTGCCACTCAGTGGGTGAAAGGGATTTTTTTCTAGCCAGACAAACCAGTCAGAGAAGCTCTCATTCACAGTACGCACATGAAATAGTAAGTATTTTACTATATGATTATTTATCATACACTATTTGTCTATAAAGCAAGGTACTAGAATTATTGGTAATAATATGAACAGCCCAGCAATAAATATACATATTTAGGTAAAGGTAAAATATGCTCCAATCATATTTTCAGCACACATCCCTACACTACTTGGGTTAACCAAAATACGTTGTAATCAGCCTTCCAATAGCGTGGTTGAGTTGTAGATTAGTTGAATGTTAATAAGCTAAGCCTGCAACAAGCTTGTGTGTCTAACCCCGCCACTTGTGCCAATACCTGATATACCTTTTCTAGGCATGACGGTTAATAGAGTGAGCAGGGGGTCATCTCATCCTTGAATGCAATATAATTATACAGGACACGAACAACATTCTGTTCAAAAGTGGCTGCAGGCTCTTACTACTATTTTCCTTTCTTCTTTCTACAGGTGGGGACATACAAAGTCATCTCCCTCCTTCAGCTGCTGCGCTTACACTCAAGTCAGAGAATGGAAATTTTATTCTTGGTCTTGTCAGTAGGAGTTAGAAAAAACATGGCAATTCGAGCAGTCAATTTTTAGCTGCAAAAAATAAAGAAATTGCAGGTTGGCCTACTATCTGTGTCTAGGCCTTTCACTTGCATCTTGCACTCGCTGGGTGCGATTCACAAAGGTAACTTATATGTAGTAAGGTTACGAGTGATGAGTCTACGCACTCGGGCGGAATCTCCGCATGGCGCAATATCTGTAGAGCCCCATGCAGAAATTCACCCTGGATGTAGAGATTCCGCCATGAGTGCGGGGACACCGCATTCATAAATTTACTACATGTAAGTTACCTTTGTGAATCGGGCCCACAGCAGCTGAATGCAAAAGGTAATGTTCAGTGAGTACTCGTTATATGCAACCAGGTTTATATTGCATGCAACACTAAAGATACATAGAAAGTCCTGACACATATGTCATCATTTTGCAGCTTAACCTCTAGCACTGAGCACAACTTCACAGTAGATGCACATTTCTACTGTGTAGTGACTCTATTATAGTCCAGAAATGTTAGCTATTAGAATAGCACATATCTCAGTTAGAGGTACTAAATATGCTTCTGGAACAGTACTTTGAAACTATGTAACTGGAGCCCAGATTCACAAAGGGTTAGTGTTACGTTTGTAATGCTAACATGACACTAAACCTTTTTGGTCATTAACAAACCAACGCTAATTGGTATTAGCATTGGTTTGTATGGAAAACAAATGCAAAGCAAAACACCGCTTTGCATTACTTTGCATCAAGGGGGCATTACATGGGTGGAACATAGGCCTTCCCATGCAACCACCTATCCTTTTGGTCTCTAAATCCTATCTACTAACATTAGTAGATGGGGTTTAGTGCCACTAATAAACACCTCTGGAGAGCAGGCGTTGAAATGTTTTCATTTCTCCTTGCCTTTCCGACTTTGCATGTGTGCTGTACTGTACAGCACACTAACAAACTAGGAAAAGGTTTTAAACTTGTCTAGCCATAGTATTCTGTACAGGAAGAGTACTTTTCCTGTCCAAAACCTCAAGACTCAAGCATGCACCCTAATACTTTGGCGCTAAGGTGTGTGCCTGCCACACGGCAGCTGAAATCCGCACCTGCACTAGGGAGAGGGGAGGGGAGAGCCACATCTCTGTAAATATGGTGCTCTCCTGCTCTCTCCTTGTCACACAACACAGCAAAGCATTTTTGACTGCTGCGCTGCGTTCTGTGGCTCCTTTGAGAATCTGGGCCTGTTAGAAATGGGGGAATCTAGTTGGCAATGGTTTGCACCTTTGTCCAAATAGGGGCCCTTCCTTCTAGTCAGGATAAGGGGGATACACTCCTAAAATAACCCCTGCTCGCCCCCTTGGTAACTTGGCAAGAGCAGTCAGGCTTATCTCAGAGGCAGTGTGTGAAGCATTTGCACATAACCAACAGTAATACAGTGAAAACACTACAAAAGGACACCACACCAGTTTTACAAAAATAACCAATATTTATATGTGCAATGTGCAAACAAGACCAAAAAACAATAAAAGACCAACATACAGTAATCAAAAATAGGCATTTTGCAAGTTTGACTTTAAAAATGCAGTTCCTTGAAGTCGGTAGCTCTGTCTGGTGCTACCGCTGTGCTGAAAACAACAGAATCCAACAGTTCTGGCCGACCGCGTCGATGCGGACCGGGGTTAGTGTCAGCAGACTCGTAAACAGTACCTTTGGTTCCGGCTCTCAAGTTCTGGGGCCTGGGCCCCAATATTTATACTGCATTTTTCTTTTTTCTCTTGGGCAGAGAGTGTCTGTGCTTAGTTTAAAACCAGTTTGGTCCTCTCTGGCCCAGATTCCCAGCAGGAGGTGGAGACAGCATTGTCCGAGGCAGACCAGGACCATTCAGGTGCAAGGAAATCTCCTCTCACTACTCTAAATACGGCTCAGGCCTATTCAGCTCAGCCCTGACTCATCCAGGAAAGGCAGGACAGTCAATCTACAACCCAGCAGAGGCACACAGGATGGCTAAGCAAAAAAATAACCACTTTCTAAAAGTGGTATTTTCAAACACACAATATAAAAATTATCTTTACTAAAAGATGCATTTTTATATTCTGGGCTTAGGCATACTAAAATCCATCATTCTATCCTGTTCCAATGGGAAGATGTACTCGTAAAATGTTCCAGAGTATTCCTCATTCTATCCTATAGGACAGATAGCCTTTCAACAGTGAAAACCGAATTACACTATAGTTCATTATCAGGACATGTCACACACACCAGTACATGTCCTACCTTTCAAATACACTGCACCCTGCCCATAGGGGTAACTTGGGCCTACCTTAGGGGTGACTCACGTGTAATAAAAGGGAAGATTAGGGGTTGGCAAGTGTCCAAGTCGACATGGCAGTAAAAACTGCGCTCAGACACTGGAGAGGCAGGTCTGAGAACCCTTTGAACGACTGCTTGTGTGGGTGGCACCATCAGTGCTGCAGGCCCACTAGCATCAGTGCACTTTACTAGGGATATACCAGTAAATCAAATATGCCAAACATGGAAACACCAATCCATAATCCAATTTACAATAGAAGCACTTGCACTTTAACCCTGAACAGCAGTGAGAAAGTGCGCAGAGACACTAAATCAGCAAAAACAGGTTCAAAACTGGGAGGTCAGAAAGCAAAAATACAGGGGAAACATGAAAAAGGTGACAGGTCTAACAGGGCCTATGTGTCCCAAAATGTTCTCTATGTTTTCTTTCTCTCTTACTTTAAGTGCAAAATGAGTAAGGGTAATGAACTTTTAGTTTTCTATGTAATATTTATTAATGTTCTTTTCTGAGCTACATAATAAGGGACAGACTGACAAAGATAATTTCAGCCATGCCTCCATTTATGCCTGCCAGGAATTTATAGGAGGATTCCTGAGAGGCCTAAATGCCACCAGTGTGAAGAATTTCACAGCAGCAAACCCCGGAAAAAGGATGAAGAGTGGGTGGATCAGGATGATGCATGCCTTGTAAATTTGGGAACACCCACAAACACATGAGTTTATTGACATTCACAAAGTCTCTTTGATCCCTTCTCACCCTGAATGCTCAATGTGTGAGTAGGACAAGGGGTTTCTCCATGTGAAAAATGCTTTGCCAGTGGAGAAAAAGCAAAAAGGCAAAAATGTGCATTTACAAACCGAGCTCTATGTACAGAATTGTACACTATGCATAGTTCCCCTTTCTGACAATGGGAGGATAGGGCATAAGCCAAATCACATTCCAAGTAGTATGCCTGGAAACGTGCACCCGGTATTAGGCCTGGGCGGAAAATGTAATTGTGCTTGCGGAATTGGCACAATTTGGAGACTCTGCGTTATTCTTGTAACATGTAGTTCTGGGCAAATTTTGCCAATCGCAGCGTGGTGGAATTTTTTCTCCCGCAAGGCCCCAGAAGTGTGAGCTGGCAACTTGAGTGGGCATGAGCGAGATTTGGCAACCCCTAGCACCATTTCCAGTCACTAGGAGGACTTCTGGCAGGATTTTCTAAAGAGGGCGGTCACGGTCAGAGGGCTGCTTCTTGAGTAGATTTTCAACTCGAGCGGCATCAAAATCAACCTGAATGGCTGCATGCTCTTGCACACCTTATGGTGCAGTTCATGCTGATTTTTCAGCACTGAATGCACTACTGGTGCTAAATCGCAGCACAACATTCATATTTTCACCCATTGGCGGAAGTCCATGGAATCTCAGGGAGTTTTTATGTAACTTCACGTAATTCCGCAGTGTGAAATTCTGTAAGTTCCGCCCACCCCTACCCGGTACAGCTTTCTGGCATAATACTTTAAATGTTTGTGAACCCAGTAGTAAATCTGCACCTGTTCATAGGAAACCTCCAGCAGGTGCAGATTCATTACTTTTAGTAGATCAAAAGCATTTGATTGCCTCTACTGTCCTATTCAGGAAATCAACAGTAGCACCAAAAACATGACTGTTTATATATTAGCTGAAAGATCCTTGAACTTCAGGATAACATTTTTTTGTCCAATAATATAAAAATGTATAAACAATATTCTGCCAAATAAATATGCAATGAATTTATGAAGTTATTTGCTTCAATTGGGGAAATCTAAATCTTTATCATACTTGGTAGACTGGTCAATAAGCATATTTTGTATAACCTTGTGGTTTACTAGAGCCACCACAATGGCAGCTATACAGCAACTGGGGAGAGAAGAACATTTCTATCCCTCAATCTTCAATTACAGCAGTCCCTGGGACCTCACAAAGGAGCAAAGGAAATTATTAGGTATGCTTTTAATACTAAGAAAGTCCTTATGCACATACCAGATGACATAAAGTGAGTTAGTCTCCTTCATGTTAGAAGTGTGCTCTGCACGTGAAGGAAGAGTTCGCCATTTAAACAGTAGCACATGATTGGTCAGTAATTTATAAAAGTCTCAGATGTCTAGGAAGTCAAAACTCACGGAGCAGATAATAAAAAGTCAGGTAAATTACTCTAGGGCAGATGGAAATCCCTAAATTCAGAAAGAACACTGTTCCATTAATGTTTAGAAAAGTGCTTGTCCCCTGTAAATTAAATCTATTAATTTTGGGTACTTGCCTACTGTGATTCACCTACACAATTAATTATTGCTGGTTTTGTTTTCCACAACAAAAAAGGTTCCTTATGATTGAATACTGGCACAGGACACATTAGCATCACTGCTGAAGAGTGATGGAATTGTCCCATTAACAATATAACATCCCTGCTGAGAAGCATTAATAACTTGCTACTCATATTGTGACGTTGGAAAATTCTATTGCTTCCATATTAACTGGACCGCTTCTGGTGTTTTTTGTCCGAAAAATTGGGCAGCCTTATTGATACGTTCTAGTATTGTCCTATTGTCCTTCTTAGAGCTGCTGAGAGGTCTAAGTGAATATTCACAATTCTGTTCATGAAGAGCTATCTCTAGCTGATATAGAGGTGGCTGGAAATAATTGAGCTGTCTGTCCAGATGAACAGCATCCAATTGAATCAAAAGAGGTTTAAAATAAGTGGAATATAAGGCATGTTTGGATACAGACTCACTCAGTATATCAATCAATTAAAATAATTTGTGAGTTACCTCCATGTATCCTGATGCATGAGTCTGTCCCCTCACACACATCCCATTCTTCATTTGTCCTAGAGCCAGTCTTGGCTTCCTTTGCCCTGATGTCAGCTTTCTGTCACACTCACTAATATCTCAGCCTCCCCGTGCACTGATGCAAGTCACTCTACCACGCACACACATCTGGTCTTGTGTCCTGATGCTAGTTTATGAACCACACATAAACATCTCAGCATTCCTGATTTCTGATGCCAAGATATCTGTCCTCCTCTTACATGTCATCCTCCCCCTGTCCTGAAGCCAGTGTCTCTTTCACTGCCCCCCCACACACACCTCCTAATCAGCTCCAGGTTCGTGTGTCTAAATCTGATAGGTTTCATTTCACATGTGGACACACCCTCCTTTCTGTATTTGGGACACTTCAAAGAATGCCCATACCTGCTGAATTCAGGGTAAGCATATTATGCTCACACTGACATCCTCGAGTTTGGTGCCAAAGGCCCATATGTACAAAATTTCCATTTTGCATTTCCTAAATAGCGAATCCTAAGAACTCACTATTTAGGAAATGCAAAATGGAATATACAAAAATTGTGATTTCCTAATAGTGATTCCTACAGAGTCACTATAAGGAAATTGCTATTTAGGAAATGCTAAACCATTAGTTCCTATGGGCCTAAGGTACGAATGGTTTTAATTGGAAATTGCAAATTTGGAAATGCAAAACCAAGGGTGCCTATGGGCCTAAGTCTCCCCCTTGATTCACTTAAAAAAAGTGAAGCACATGTAAAGCGCACAAATGCCTTAGGGGCAAGTGTGCACTCTATGGCACTACCAAAACTGCAGTTTTGGGTGCCTCTTCTTAATTTTAACATAGTTACCATCCATTTGGAGTCAATGGCAATAGCATTTCCTAAATGCCCATTTCGCATTTAGGAAATGCTTTGTACATGTGCTTAGGAAATCGCAAATACGAAATCCCTATTTGAGATATCCTATTTAGGAAATTGCAAAATGCGATTGTTACGGAGTAGAAATCACATTTTGCGACGTGTTTAGGCATTTGTACATGTGGAAAGGCAGTACTGCATTTCTTAACAGACCAAAATTGCATTTTGGTCTGTTAAGAAATGCAATTTCCTTTCATACATATGGCTCCTAGTGATTTGTACTTACTGGATACCCTGCACAGGTGCTGAAGGCAACGATCTGTCTCTCAGCCAACTGACTCTTCAGTATACTAACTCAGCATCTCAGTCTATCCTGAAAGTGCTCAGCATCTCAGTCTATCCTGAAAGTGCTGCTGGCTTTTGATGATAATAGTGATCTCCTTCCTTCCGCCATTCATCAGATCAGCCAGCCCTATCTTCCTGACCCCTGCAGCTGCTTCACTATATTTTAGGTCGAGCCTATTTACAATAAAGGGCTTGGAGCCTGCTCGTTGCTTACGATTTGTTGGCTTCAGCTTCACTCTTCTTTGCTGAGTCCTAATTAGCCAGTGGAGGCCAAGCAACACTTGCATTGTTTTCTGTGGCCTATGGGCCGAGCAAAAAATAATTTCACTTAATAAGTGCCCGTCCACTGCTCTGATTTCTTTCACATTGCCATTCTTAATGAGAACTAACTACAAATGTGTTGGTGCTTAGATACTTGTGAACCAAAAACCGTCATCTCTGACATGTTGTCAGTAGCCATGGCGTTAGACCACACAAAGATTTAAATTGTCAGTGCTTTGCATTCCATGTTGCATGCAAACTGAAATGCTTCTGTGCTCATTTGCAATGAATGGCCTGCCTGCTGTGTCAAGCAATGGTACGCTAAACACCAGGGGACATATTTATGAGAGGCTTGCACCGGCGTTGCGCCACTAATTTTAACACAACAGCGGCGCAAGCAGTACTCAATATTTACAAGACACATTTGTTCGAATGCAACTGTTTTTGATCTCCTGCATCGGAAAAAAGCTGTGGCTAAACCAGCTGCGCAACCCACAAATTACAATATGCAAGGTGGCCGTTCCCCAGCAAAATCTAACGTAAATCTAACGAAGTAAGATTTATGGTTTCGTCAATGTGTGATGCATCGTCGCCAAGTGCAGCACAAAGCCTGAAATGCGTCAAACTTTCTGCGCATCAGAAACCCAGGCATAGGAAATGACACAGTGGTTGTGGTACAAAAAGACAAACCACACAAAACAACGTGCTGTCCAAATACCCTGGAAGTGAGCATGATGCACTACGTCTTCCGGCACAGTATCATCAATGAGTGCTCCCAGAATGGATGATATGGGAATGACCAACTTGTTCGTAAGGAAATCTGAAGTATACAACATGCCAACTAAAATTTAGAAATGTATGACATAATAACAATCTCTGGGTCTGTTGATGGAACTAGGGGCATTTTTATGAGAGGTGTGCCTTATACAAAGGAGAGGGCATGGCGTAACGGCCAGAGCTTCCGGCTTTGGAGCTGGGGATCCAGGTTTGAGTCTCTGCATTGGCTCAACATCCTGTGATTCTGGGCAAATGACATAATCTTCCCATGTCTTGCAACAGCGCCTAGAGACCCTCACACGTGATTAGCCGCCCTCTATGAATCTGACTATTTATTTAAACTTGCACCATGCATCGTGGTACATGTGTGATGCAAACTGCTTAGTCAGATATTTGAAGACAGGCAAAGCTACTTCGCATGGCTATGAATGGCATAGAAAATCTAGAGTAATCCAACACAGCACAAAATGCTGTATTGCATTACTGTGTGGGTGTTTCCATGAAACTCCCATGGTTTATGATGCATGTCATGTATACCAAACTAACTAAACCTGGGAATGCATCAAATAAATATGCCTTCCCAGGTGATGTGTAACAAGGATAAATAACTTAAGTCATCCAAGTCAATTCCGCTTCCTATGTGTGTTGTATTCTGTGACACATAGATAGAGGAATATGCCTCTAAGGATTATTTATGTTCAGGAAGGTGGCCTTTCCTGCACTAAAACAATCCAGCATGCAGTGCAGGCACCCTTGCACCATGGTGCAAGGGTACTTGTGTTTGTGCTAGGCAGCCCATTGTGTGCCAGTGCAGGGTGAAAGGGGAGGAATGGCCTAAATACTGTACACTCCTGCCCTTTCCCAGTGACGCAGTGCAGCAAGGTGACTTGCTGCACTGCACTGTGCCACTTTGCCAAATATCTGGCCCCTAGTGCCATGTGCACATAGTGGGAATAACGTACTGTAACATGTAGACAGTGAATTTCCATTCTGTCATTCCCTCACTAATCCTGCAATGGTAGTAGCAACAGAACATCTGTGTGTAGTATTGTGTCATCTCACACTGTGTTACTGGATGGAACCTCATCATCTGCACTGTCTAACAACTCAAGACAAAAATCATGTGGTACACAAGACACGGCAATGTGAGTACAATGGGTACATAGTAGATAAGTGTGATATGAGTATCTCCTCAATGGAGTACCTAGTCTCTGTATCAGTTAAAGTTCCACAAAATCAATGTTGTGTGAACATATCCTATGTTCACAAGTAAGTGTGTCATATATGGGAATATACTTGTATGTTGGGAATACATTTCTGGAGCAACACTGGAATAAGTAGGTGCAACGTTTATTTGTTGCATGCAATGTAAGTGTAGGCCCCATTCATGTGTAAATGTCAATATTAGGTAACAATGAGATACCAACAGTACAAAACACACATATTTCTCAGCCATACAGACAGTCTAGGCACACATATATCAAGCCACATTGACATAAATAACCAATGTGATACATCACCAGTTTTGTGGTGTAATATGGCCACATCTCCTGCATATGAATCCATCAATTTTAAACTCACAAAGTCTAACACAATGCTGTCAAACATGTCATGCATCAGTAATTACCATAGAATAAAAGGCAACCAGGATAAGGTATCACAGTGCACTCAGGATACCATTCTCAACATTCACTTGCCACATCAATGATGCCATAATCAATGCATAGAAGTATAGAATCCCCTACAAGCTAGAATTATACACACACATGTGAAAACCTAAAGTATTGTGTCCAGGTCTGTAGTAGAAAGCTACTTGTAGCAACATCAGTGTGCCATACACAAAGATGGCCCACATTGCAAGGCCTATGTGTCAATCCAAGGGCACCATGACAACTCGTCTGACAAAAATCATTAGCTGAATGCTGACAGCAAATTGTATAACTATCCATGTTACATGTTGGAAGTTCCCCACATGTTTGCAGCAAATTCTCATGCTAAAGTAAGTGAACAATTCGAAGGCTGTATCAATGTCATGTAGGCAAGCAATAACATCTGAGGTGTCACAAGGACATATGTATGTGTGAGTATCAAACATGTTGGCACTGTCACAACCTACCTAGGGATAAACATATAGCAGAAAATCTGATCACTACTTTGACACTTTGCACATGTAGTGAGTGCAAATAACATAGATTGCTCAAAATCATTTCAAAATACCGATCACCGTAATCTACTACCTAAACATGAAATCAGCATGTAAAAGTCTCCAAAGTGTCAGGGCATGGTACATACTCACAATGACACAAAGTACTGGAAGACACATTTGTAAACCAATGGTCAACTGTATATATAACACATATTTTCAAATACTGTAAAAAATGTGTATGAGTTAGTCAAAACACATAATACACATGGATAGGAATATCTCTGTAACGATTTGCATATTCATTAACAGTTGTATTTTTTCTACTTTCAACTGACCAAGGATATGGTCGGTGGCCATGAGTCCTAACCCCAATTGTACATCCCCAGATAGAGCCAGAAAAACACTACAACTAGGCACATATCAAGCCCAGAAATGTGGTAGAACGGACATATGGTGTACTAAAGTCCAGGTTCCGATGCCTGGATATATCAGGGGGAAGATTGCTATACTCGCCCCCTATGGTGTACAAAATTATACTCGTATGGGCCATCCTCCACAACATATGTGTGAGATCTAATGTCCCGTGGGACATGAAGCTTGAAGAGACTGAGCCAATGGAGGAGGAGGAGGATGAAGGAGAGATCCACCACACACTGGCTGGTCGACGGCGAAGCAACCACTTGTGGCAAATTTCTTTTTGTAAATTATCTGACCTGATGGACAAAATGTCTGCAATTATTTGAAATGTTCAACATGAGAATACATGTTTGAATTCATTCATTGTGTTGCTTTTTATCTCTCAGTCAATGTAAACATCAACTCACTCACATCTTCTCAACTGGAAGTAGGCCTCAACATGTAACAATCATGTTCTCAGAACCGATGAGCAACATGGGGCCATGGCTCAAAATAATCACCAACCAATGCAGCAATGCAATGTGTTGCAGTGTACTGCATTAATGGGACAGGCCAGGCTTGCCATATATTCACATCCAAATTAACCATCCTGTCCTCATGCACTCGAGCAGTGCACTGCTGCACAGCTGGCGGTCTTGTTGTGTTCTGCAGCAGCATAGCATGCTTCAGATGGTATTCAGTGAGTACTGGAACACAAACCAACCAATATGTCCATGCCTGAGAAAAAAACCCTCATTGTGTCTCACTAATGCAGTAGCATGCAGAATGGCAGCACTTTGCAGGAACAAATGTTGTTGCAGATACCATCACAGATCATGAGTGACAGTTGTCATGGACAAAGGACAAGTTTCATGGGAACAAGTAAAAATGTCATTTGTAAAGAAGGCATACATGCATCTGTTGCGATACTCAAAAGGCAACACATGTGACTCAATTCCTGGTCAGATTATCATATATACCACATCAGGCCACAGTTTACAACATACTTTTTACATGCATTGCACAGCAATGCGATGAGAATAAAACTACAGGCCTGTAACACAACACTATGAACAGATAGCCTTGCAATATGTGGCATTGCCCAGAGAAGTAAGACAATGGAGATATTTTTGCAAACATCACATACCTGAAAAATACAAAGATAGCAAAAATGTGAAGTGTCCATGTCAAAACTAACACACAGATGTATGTGTACATACACTATCTCATTGAACATGGTGCAATGGAGGTTTTTGGAAGTTAACTTACCTCTGCATGGTAAGAGTACTTTACCCCTGCCCTGAGTGTACAAGTGCATAGTTCTGGGGATCATAAATCTTGTTTCATCCATAAGGAGAAATGGCATTTGAGTGTGTACCATTACATAGGCCAGTGTCATGGAGTGCAGTCTTTTTGGACCAGGAGGCCCACACAAAGACCTGGCCTCAGAGAGATTGTACTGCTGCTGCCTTTGACATGAGTAAAACGGAGCTAAAGAGGGTTTGACAGCATGATGTATAGTAAACAGTAGTAGTGAACATGAGCATATCACCCTGGTTCACTGCAGTGAGGCCTTCTGGCTCACTCACCTCCTCAAAAGGCATGTTGATGTGTGTTACATTCACCTAAGGGTGGGCGTAGTTCGCGAAGCAGCGCTACGCGAAGCTACGTGAAGTGCAGTTCGCACTACGCGAGCTTCGCGTAGCACTACGCGAACTGCGTGAGTGCGTGTTCGCAATGATTGCACAGTGCCGGATGCTTGTCCGCACTGTGCAATCATTGAAACGGCAACTTGCACAGTGCAAGCTGTCTTTTACTGCCGCTCGAGTAGATTTTTACTCGAGCGGCAGCTTTCTCAACGCGGACTGGTAGTTTCTCATCGCGAGCCGTCGCGAGCATACGCGACCACTCGCAATGAGAAACCTGACCTCCCCGCGTTGAGAATCTCGCCGGGAGGTTTATTTTCCACGCTCGCGATCGGCAACTTGATGTTGCTGATCGCGAACGAGGAAAAAGTCTCGCCGGAATGTCATTTTGCTTGCTCGCGGTCGCCAACTTGACGTTGAGGACCGCGAGCAAGCAAAAAATGACCGCTGCACTACGCTACGCTACGTGTTTTTGCACTGTGCTACGTGCAATTTGCGTTGTGCGAAGTAGCGCAAACTTCGCAAACTACGCGAGCGTAGCGTAGTACTTCGCCCAGGGTTACATTCACCCCTGCCCAACATAATGTAGATAAAATATTTGTGCATGATAAAACCATGTGCAGAATGCATGTGCCTATGCAAGACATACACAACACATAGGTTATAAAGTGTGCACATGGTTAATGTGTGTGTGCTGGTAGTGTGTGTCCACCCTCACACACTCAAGTACAGTCCAAAGGGAGCGTAGAAACAATAAGTGTGAGGTGACTGAGTGTGTGTGCTGCATGTCATAATGCTGGCGGTAGCCAAACATGTGTATCATAGTATAGGTCCACGAACGGCCTGTGACAGCAAACCGAGGTGCATCATATGAGCATGGTCACATAGTGCAGGACAGGAAGTCACCCTACTGCTATGTGTGAAAGCAAAAGGGCAGGAATTTGATGCATCTAATAGCATACAATGCATTCCTGCCTTTTCCCCTTTGTCAATGCTGTTTTGTCTGGCTATGCCCAAAGCTGACACCCATGCACCATGGTGTACCGTCCTGCTAAGCAAAACATAATGTGAGGCATATTCCCCAATGTACCTGTGCAGCAGAATGCAGCACTATTTGAAAGACGAAGTAATAAGGAGAATCAAAGCTATTACACCTTGTTACCCCAGTCCTCGGAAGGTAGTACTTTCTGGCGCATACCGAGGTTTTCCTTGTTTAGTATGTTTAGGAATGTGTCTCAAACCATGGAAGCTGCATGGGTACACCCATGCAACGGACATGGAACCTCTCTCTGGTGCTGAGTAGGCAATGCAGTGTGTTGTTTTGCATTGTATCATATAAGATGAATGAACCCTCACAGGCATACGCAAGGTGGACTTGGGTTGGATTGAATATATCATATAAAATATGCATTGCAGGGGGCGTGGCCAAGTAAGATGGCTGAGCGGTCGTGAGCCCCTTCAGCTCCGGACCCCGATGATTGCCCCATGAGCATTCCGCACACACAGTGAGCCCTGCTTGTCGCCCACAATATCACAGGAGGTGTCGGGACCCGGAGGGGCGACGATCGGTGGCGAGATTCCTTCCTTCTGGGATCGCTCGCCGGACCCCTGAGACCAATAGCGGGATGGCGTAGACGGCCGGGACGGAGCCTCTACCATCTCCCATACCCGACGGCGGTGGACACCGGAGGTGCCTTCCCTTGCCACGGAGGGAGGAGTAGTCCCTCAACTCTGCGGTCCGGTGAGGAGGTGCCGGGGGCGGACGCCGCGTCCAGCGGACCCGATGGGGTAGGGGTTGCGGCCGACATATCCCCGGCGCCATTTTAGCGCTCCAAGGCGGCTGAGTGGAGACGGCGGCTCTATGAAGGGAGCAGAGAAGCAGCAGGGAGGCAGCTGAGGCACACGCTTGGAGCGGGTCAGTCTCATATTTGATGGTCTTCCAGCGCTGTGTGCCAGATGGAGGGGCCGGGGGAGCGTGAGCCATGAGTGCCCCGCCTGACCCTAAGATGGCGGCGGTCAGGGACATGCGATGGTGATCCCCTTGCACCCGGGGCCTTGAGAGGGAGCCGGGCGGCGATCAGAGGGGAGCACCCGTCAGCATCCGCTAGCAGTCCCAAAGAATCGGTCTGAGAGGAGAGGCGTCGAGGCAATCAGCCGGGTGGTGTCATTCTCTGCCTGACCTCAACAGGGAGACCAGTCCAATCTGCAGAGGCCTGGGTTAGCTGCATGTGGCGACCACGCATCTCCTCGGGGCCACCAGCGCCTGCACAGTAGTAGGCTCTGGGGATCCTTGACCTTGCAGGGCGGCGACCTTATGCCTCCCAAGAAATCTGCGAACAAGGTTTCCCGCTACTTTAAGTCTGCCGAAAAAGATATACCCCCAGCGGAGACCAGCCACCCGCAGACTATGGCGCTCACCCGTGAGGACCTGGTTGCCGCCCTCCGTGACTTCAGGGCAGAGCTCTGCCTGGAGATCAAACAGGACTTGCGCTCCTCCGTGGAACAGATGAAAGCCGACCTCACCGAGAAAATGGCGACTCTACGCCAGGATGTGGAGTCCGTGGGCTCCAGAGTGTTGGAGGTGGAGGAGCAGACACAAGAACTGACGACGACCACTGCTAAAATGCAAGACTCCCATCAGGGCTTCCAGGCCCAGCTCCAGCAAGTGATGTTGAAGGCGGAGGACTTGGAAAATAGAACACAGCGAGAGAACATACGAATCCGGGACCTGGAGGAGGGGGCGGAGGGGCCTGATCTCGAAGCATTTGTGACGGGCCTCTTTGCGGAGCTCCTGGCCCCCAACAACTGAAGCTCGAATTGGACCGGGTCCATCGCGTGGGCACTCTACAGGCTGGAGGCCGCAAGCGCCCAAGAGACGTCCTGGTTAAGCTACACTCGTTTAAAACGAAAGAGGCTATCTTAGCTGCTGCGAGAAAGAAGAAGGAGGTGTCCTTTCAGGACCACAGGTGCTCCCTTTACCAAGATCTGGCCCCCTCCACCTTGGCTAGACGTCACTCGCTGAGGCCGATCACCGCCAAGCTACAAGAAGAGAATATTCGTTACCGTTGGACATTCCCTTTTGGCCTCGCATTCGAGTATCGAAACAAATCACATCACGTGACAGAGCTTCCCGACGGCGTCCGCATCCTTGGTCTCCCTATCCCAGAAGAGGCGTCCACGTCGGGCTCCCCTGCGGAGGCGGAGAGAGCCAGGAGAGGCTCCAGGCCTTGGCACACGGTCACGAAGTCACGATGAATCATGATAGGCCCAACTGGGGATCCCGTCTCTACACAGCTGCCGCTCCCTGGAGTCTCGGACCGGGTTATCCTCCTGGGAATCGATGGTGCTCCCTCCGGATGGGGCCCTGGCTGGGGGACGGATGGATTGAGATCATTTGAACTGAGGATCGAACATTATGGACACTGAGGTTTTTATTTTCTATCTTCCTCTGACTCGTATTGAAAAGCTCACTAGTCACTATGATATGGCAATCGGGGGGGTGCGGGCCTTGCCCGTGCTACCCACAATTCTTCCTCTCTTTTTTGGAAGCATCACGAGCCGTGGACCCGTTGGTCCTCCGGCTTTCAGTTTAGGGGTTTGTTGGGGGTTCTTTTGGGGGGAGGGGGGGTCCTGGTGGTGAAGTCTGGGTTTTATTGTCTATTTTGTTTATGTCCCTGGGTACTCAGTGGGAAGGGGTGGGAAAACTCTGAGGGCATGACACCGGCGGGTGGGATAGATCACATCTTAGTGAGAGAGGCAACCAACGCATGCTCCAGGGGGCCGTGGACCACAAGGGAAGGGGATGGGTTCAACCAATCCAATGATCACTGTAGCGTCGTGGAACGTCAAGGGGTTGAACTCCCCCAGAAACGTCAGAAAATATGGAAATATCTTGTGGATCACGGATTGGATGTGGTGGCTCTCCAAGAGACTCACCTCAAACGATCTGAGGTCGCGAGGCTCCGACATAGGAGTATCCCCTGATCTATACCTCCTCGGCAACCACTAAACACAATGGAGTGGCGCTACTTTTTCGTAGCACAACTAAGTTTCAGCCCGAAGCCACCAAAACAGATCGGGAGGGGAGATTACTTATGGTGAAGGGACGGCTGAAGGGCACATTATGCACGTTCGTTTCCCTATACGCTCCCAATTCGGGCCAAGCCGTTTTCCTTTCCACTGTTCTCGATCTATTAGGGGGATTTGCAGAGGGCCACATTATATTGTTAGGAGACTTTAATTTAACCTGGCACGGGTCCTTGGACAGTTCCCACTCGACGCGGGCACCTACCGGCTCTTTTTCCAAAGGGGTCAAACAGAAAATACTTGCGCTCGGCCTCTGCGATGCCTGGCGCTCCCTTCACACCACCACTAAAGACTACACGCACTACTCACACGTCCACCAGACATACTCCAGGATTGACTATAGTTTCATCAGTCAAACCTTGCTGGGGCCGCTACAGGCAGCGCAAATACTGCCGATCTCTATCTCCGATCATAGCCTGATCACCATCAGTCTAGACTGGATCGGTCCTAAATCTAGATCCCCCAGATGGTATTTCCCGTTGGCGCTTACACGGGATAAGGCCCTCAGGGAGGAACTAAGGGCGTCCATCACAGACTTCTTTACCCATAACATTCCACAAGACACATCCCCGCAGAACAATTGGGACGCCTTCAAGGCAGTGCTACGGGGAAAATGCTTCCAACTCAATGCAACCCTAAACAAACAGAGGACGAGAGAACGCATAGCTCTCGAGCAGGAGTTACAGATAGCTGAACAGACCCACAAAGCCACACCCACGCGCGAGTCGCTGCAACATCTCACTGCCCTCCGAGGCAAACTACGCTCTATATACACTAATCGAGCAGAATACACTCTGTTAAAGCTTCGTCAAACGTCTTTTGCACAGGGTGACAAGGTGGGTTCACATCTGGCTCGCCAACTCAGGGT
Source organism: Calotriton arnoldi (assembly GCA_963921515.1). Taxonomy (NCBI): domain Eukaryota; kingdom Metazoa; phylum Chordata; class Amphibia; order Caudata; family Salamandridae; genus Calotriton; species Calotriton arnoldi. The sequence goes on from CAWUFW010001317.1 coordinate 2,513,256, forward strand.
AAAGAGGGAACGTGAATATATTGGGGGCATTTTGGACCACAGGGGCCAACTCACACACACCGACACCGCTAAAGCCAACCTTTTTGGTGATTTCTATGGGCAGCTTTACCAAGGTACTAATCCCGATTCGACTTCACAACAACAATACCTTGACTCTGTGACGCTTCCGCAAATTCCCCCTGCGATGGCCGACTCGTTGGATTCCCCCATCGCTCAGGAGGAGGTGAGGGAGGCTATCGCAGGGCTCAAACTACATAAAGCCCCGGGACCCGACGGCCTAACGGCTCAATTCTTTAAATGCTATGCCTCTGAACTAGTCCCCCACCTTACCACTTTATTTCAGACCGTAGCTCAGGATGCACGTGTTTCTCGTTCAATGGCTGAGGCTGTGATAACGGTGATTCCCAAGCCGGGGAAAGATCCCCAACTATGTGGCTCGTACAGACCCATAGCTCTCCTTAACCTCGATGCAAAGCTCTACTCCGTGATCCTGGCGGCCAGACTCGAAAACCTGTTGGTCGACTTAATCCACCCGGACCAATCGGGTTTTATAAAAGGCAGGCAAACACACGATAATATCAGACGCACCATCCATCTGATTGAGAAAGTATCCAAATTTAAGATTCCTGCAGTTCTGGTGGGCTTGGACGCGGAGAAGGCTTTCGACAGGGTGGATTGGTCCTTCCTTTTTTTAACAATGCGTAAATTTGGTTTCGGGGACACATTTCTTAACATGGTCAAGGCCAACTATGATCTCCCACTCTCACGGGTCACGGTCAATGGTTGTAGTTCCCTTCCCTTTTCTTTGAGTAGGGGTACCAGGCAGGGGTGTCCGCTTTCCCCCCTTTTATTTGCTCTCAGTATCGAACCCCTAGCAGCCAAACTTAGGTCAAACGATGAAATTCGAGGCATTCAGTTTAGTGGCGTAGAACATAAAGCATCTCTTTTTGCCGATGACATTTTGCTTACGCTTACGAACCCTGCCTCGTCACTACGGGCGGTACAAGAAGAACTAAATCAATTTGAACGGGTGGCAGGTTTTAAAGTAAATTTGTCCAAATCGTCCATACTTAACCTTACCCTTTCTACTGCTGAGGCAAATGGATTAAGGAACCAGACTGCCCTACAATGGGCCAAACACTCCTTGCTGTACCTTGGGGTACAGCTTACGGCTAAGCTTAGCGACTTCTACAAGGCTAACTACCCACCCTTGCTGGCGCAACTACAGCAAGACCTTAAGAGATGGTCCCCACTCTACCTTTCATGGCTCGGACGAATTAACACGGTCAAAATGACAATTCTGCCCAAGTGGCTCTATATGTTCCAAGCCCTACCTATCGCACTTGACCGGAATCTATTGCCACATCTCCGTTCATTGATCACTAAATTCATATGGCAGGGAGGGAGGGCGCGCTTACCGTACCATGTGCTAAGACGCCCAAGGAATAAAGGGGGATTGGCTCTGCCTGATTTCGCATTATATTATCAGGCCTCACAACTAAGAGTGGTGACGGAGTGGTCCGCGAGGGAGTCGGACAAACATTGGTTGCATATGGATCGCTCGGTTGTAGGAAGATGCATTTGGGATGTCCTTTGGAAACCAAGGGGAGATCGGCCCACAAACGCTTACATTAGCACCCCCACACGTACCACCTTGACCGTCTGGGACCAACTCACAAGGCGGGAGGGTTGGACTTAATTTCCCTCCCCTATACTCCAATACATTTTAACCCGGCGTTCCCACCAGCGCTACGCGAGGGACCCTTCGATTGCTGGAGGGAGGAGGCTGCATAAAACTTTCAGATTTGTTTCATAACTATGACATACTGACATTTGACAGTTGTAAGAGAGAATTTGCGCTTCCTCATAGTGAATACTACCACTATCTCCAGCTTAAACACTGGGTAACACTCCCGCACATTAGAGAGGCAGCTACTAGGGAACTAACACCCCTGGAGCGAATGGTGATACACAAGGCAGGTACCATGAAAGGCGCTATCTCCTCCCTTTACGAAATACTTCTAAACACATTGCACGCACCCCGTGCACGCTACATGTCCTTCTGGGAGCAGGTCCTAGGCAGGGATGTCACCGAAGATGAATGGAAACACGTCTGGGGCGACATCACTAAACACAACAAGTCCATGGCTCTACGGGAAGCCCACTACAAGACGCTACATGACTGGTATTTGTACCCTACCAAGCTCCGACGAATATTCCCGATACCTCTGATCTTTGCTGGCGGGGTTGTGGGCTCCAGGGAGACTTTCGCCACATCTGGTGGGACTGCCCGAGCATTCGCCCCTTCTGGGAGGAAATTCTCTCCCACCTTAAAGACATGCTGGGATATCCCATTCCCGCCACCATTGAGTATGCCCTCCTGGGCATCAGGGACCCGGCTTTAGAGCACCAAACAAACGCTGACAAGGCGATCATATGGACATGCTTGGGGGCGGCGAAACTCACCATAGCAGCTTCATGGAAAAAGACAGAAACACCAGCGGTCTCGTTGTGGCACGCCCGTTTGTGGAGGATCCTCTCCATGGAGCAGCTTGGCGGACATTTTTAGGGATAACTATGAGGGCTTCAAACACAAGTGGGGCCCACTGGTCACCTTCCTGTCCCGGGGTCTGCCCTCTGCAGTGTGTCCACCCTCAGTAAAGGCTATGCATCTCTTTCAAGTTTAAGACGACCTCGGTCGGACCAGGAGTAGATCGGCCCCTGGGGCGCGAATGGAGGAGGCCCCACGCCGCATTTTTAATTCATGGTAACACTTATGCTTCTCAGGGTTATACAGCGCACCTTCTTCACCACCGGGATGGGAGGGGGTATGTTTTGGGGGGAGGGCAAGGGGTATTTTAAGGGTAGGTTCCAGGTTGGAGACCTCCCTCAGGGGTTTGTTTTACCGAAAAATGAGCATCAGTTATCTTGCCGGGGGCTTGACATGGCCTAGGGTTATTCGAAACTGAGAATCAAAATGGCTGAATGTTCTGCAACCCGGGGCCTGCGCGCCCCTCTGTGGTTATGCTGTCATTGTGATTTGTTCTTGATGCTTAATAAAAATGAGTTAACAAAAAAAAAAAAATATGCATTGCACATGTACAATGTTGCGTTGTGCAGGCGCTGCACAACTCAGGTCATACATATACCTATGAGTGCTGAAGTGCCTGCGCCACTACATTACAGGTGGGTCCTTGCATAGCTTTGTGCGTAAGACGTGGTTGAGTCACAAAAACATGTTGCAACCCTGGATGTGTGCAAGCTAGGTGGGACATACACTGTAGTATAGGTGAGCTTCCCTGTCTTTGTGCTTCCCTAAGTGTGTGTTGCATTGTGACACATCACAATGACGGATTCCCCACACATTGCATGAATAGAGAGCCTAGCCAGAATAGGTAATACAATAGCATGGCGCATAGGCCCCAGGAGACATCTTTATATGCACATATGACTGTGGGAGACATCCTTGTGTGTACCCTGATAATGTCTGTGGCAATTGATGTGTGATCCTACAGTTCATAATGTCTGCCTTGCTGTGCTGCCATGCTGCCTACTGTTTCCCTTTGCATGGGTATTGGGACTGCACATGCATTCCTTTGACCCAGGCTGACTCTGATGTGCTACCTGTATCTGCTGCACCACCTGTCATTAAGTTACAGGCACATGACAGACTTACAACCACCCAGATTCACCACCTGTACACTGCCTTCTGTCACACAGACCTGCCAAGTGGTGCCATCCCAGCTCTAACACAATAGAAGTGTGCCCAAGGTGTGTGATCCAACCTCACAGAGACCTCCACAGTTGATCCAACATAGTAGGCCAGTTGCGTGGGTCACAACCTATGCATTGTCCCTGTCACATGATGCATTGCAACACTTGCATCGATAGGAAGCCTTGCATATAAGACAATGTGTGGAAATACTTGCAGAAGTGCCACTGCGCAGTGCAGGCACCATTTAAGTAGCAATGAGTCAAAACGAAATGACGAAAATGTCAGAAACGGGCAGGATACACCCAGGAAATGACACAATGGGTGTGGAAGTTTGTAAACTAGGAAGTGTGAAAGTTACTTTCACTGTCTCTTACAGTCTCTTAGTTTTTGCTGGGTTTTGGAGGTTTTATTGAGAGTGGCTTGTGGATCGGTGTGATTTTTGATCTTGTGGGAGTCTGCTCTGTCCCTGTCTTGTGCAGATTGTGTTTATCGTGTATTGTTATTGTTAATTGTATTGTTGTTGTCATTGTTTTATTGGGTGTTGGTCCAATTTGCGGTTTACGATTTTAGGTGTAGAGGTTAGGTTAACAGGGGTTTGTTGTGAGTTTAGTAGGTGTAGAGTAGGTTTGGCCTTGTCGGGAAAGGGGAGGGCCAAAAACGTCATAGAGTGAGAGTTAGGGGATCTGCTATAGCTGTTGGCCCATTATGTACCAAGCATGATGGCATCTGGGGGTAGAATCAGCCAGGGTTACCCCACCAAGGAACAAAAGGAGCGCTGGGAGAGGGTGCGCTGGCACAAGGTGTTTGGGGTGGAGCGCCCCGTCCACCAGCTTAAGCATCAGTGGGCTGATGTGGTGTCCTGAGAGGCAGACCTGATACACCACCTTGGATTGGAGATAGGCAGTCCGTAGGTATGTATGTATGTACCAGCTGCATGTAGTTGTGTACCTATCACAATTTAAAAAAAATTAAACTTGTAAGGGCCAGATCGTTTAAGGCGTTGTTTACGCAAATCCAGTAGAAATCTGTGCTATTGCTATTTCCCTGCCCCAGGGGCCTGTTCAATGTTACGTGGGTTTTTAATTGAAAATATACAGGCATGTTTATGGAAACATGACCTGATTTCAAAGACGCGTTTGTGCAGGGCATGATCCAAAAAATGTTTACACCCAGGACAGGTGATGTGTAAGGAGGAATGTAATGTTCTATCTCCTATGATGTTGACCTTCATATGTGTGCTGCACTGGGCAATTGTATTTGTTCAGGAAGGTGGCCCTTTCAGGACAGAAATGTATACCGTGTACCAAGGCATGCACCATTGCACCATGTTGCAAGGTAGCATGCTTTGCTGCTACTCAGTACACTTTGCACCAGTGACATGAATAGTCTGTTATGGTCCTTACAATGTTACATACAGTGTATACCTGTACTTTTCCATCCCAGCACTACTCTGTCCTGGCGCAGGCCAATGGTTTTCCCCCATTGTGTCATGATGCAGGTGGGCCTGAGATTATGCTGGCCAGCAGCATACATGACATTCACATAACTGAGGCATGCTTCAGGCATGTGATTCGAGATATGTCTGAGCATCAACATCCAGCCAACTCTGCCTTGTAAGGTGACTAGTTGCATCTCATATTTGCAGACACTGTATACATATGTGTGTCCAAAGTGTTAAATATGCCAAATGACTGGGATGTCATAGTACTGTTCATGATATTTAGACAGTGTGCATTTGCACTATTACAGTGCAATGTTCCAAATATTATCTTGTATGTGGACCTGCACCATTCACCACAGGAGGGAGAAGTTGAGACCTTGGTTGTAGCTCTATAAGGTTTGTGTGTGATCCATGATAGTTGTGACATTGTGATGTGCATGGGGATGTATCAATTACATGTAACCAAATTACACTCAGGGTACAAACACAACTGAAATTGTACATAGAATAATGATAAATGGGCAAGGATGTATGTCAATGTGCATGTAAGTACAATGTATGCAGGCCCACAGAAATTATGCATCTTTACCTGCTTTGGTGATTTTTTCTCTCCTATCATTTGGGTGCCTATGACACATGTACCATTATCTGAACCTAAATCTGCAGATGGTCCAAAGAAGCAAAAATTTACATCCTACACATGACACAAACATTAGAAACAATGGGACAACAAAAGTTGCTGCAAAGTGAAATGAGCTGGGCCAAGCTTGTCTGAGCACAGTATGCTTGGCTATGTCCATATTTGAGCATTACACTGGTGCTGATGAGGTGGAACACATTACCCAGTCCCAGACAGTGTTGCCAAGTGTAAACATTACAGTCTAATGTAATCTGAATTAGAGTAAGTGTGTGTCCAAACACCACATATATATTTTTACATTTTGTATCATACTATGCTCACACATTCTGCATATGTTTAACCTCTCCTGCAACATGAGATCAGTGTGAAAGACAATAGACATGGTCAGACATTCTTGCTGATCAACACTTAGAATGGTTTGTGACCTATACCTGTAGCTATGTTTGATTTCTACAGTCCAAAATGTTAAAACTTGTATGACCGTGTCAGCAGGCTAGCCATCACAAACGAACCATTCTTCCTATGATAGATGCTGTAAATTTTGTTGTGATAGTGCAAAGTTTTTCATAATCATTGAATTCAGTCACGACAGAGGACATATGGGTGTTGGTACATTATCAGAAGTATTTTTGTTTCATAATTTGCAACTCTTAACCGGAGGTATGGCTGCTGTAATCGACCCTAAAGGATACATGGGCATCCCTCAGTGTAGTCCATGTCATCTATATGTGAAATGGAGTGACAGAGGAACAACTACACAGGTGCCATGGAGGTTGTAAGGATGCAGGCCTGCAACTCTATGTAACCATGGTGTTGGACAAATCATTACCAGACTGCCTGACTGATGCACAATGTGAGTGTAGATGTCACAAGGTAGGGTATGGGCTTGGCAAGTCGTGACAGCATGTCAGGAATCCTACCTCACTACAACATGAATATTTTGTGGCACATTGGGCACATGTCACTAGTCTGCACTCACTCACTGACTCTCACTACAGTTTACAACTGTCATGTCTTACTGCAGGTAGCTCCCCTTCCTCCATTTATGTTTTGACTACCTGGCACTAAGTGCAATGTATGTTGCCTTGTGTATTTCCAGATGAGTGATGCAATGCAGAGGCACGCGACCTTGACTTGCTTATCTTAACTCATTTAACATATGTTAATGAGCAAATGACAAACCCAGTTGCATGATGCAATACCAACACCAAAGTGTCCATATCTGGACCATCTATCCTATTCCTTAGGGACACTTCATCATGCTTGCATATCATGGTCAGGAATTAAATGGTTATAAGTAAATTTATGACTACATTTCCATATTGTATACCTACACTGCCAGCACTTGAGTCAGTTTGCCTTGTTTCATAAGGAGAAGTCTTTGTAATGAAGGTATATTGTTCATATCTCTTTCTCACTATATTGATGTTGTGCTGGCTTGCCACATGTAATAGAATGACAATGTAAGCCTTTCATTACCGACATCATGTGAATTTCCAAATTAAGCTGAAATGTTATTCCTTTACCACCCTAGACAACATGACAGAAGAAGAGGACAAACAGCACTGCATCCCGTTTGGAGCGCTACCACCACCCCTACCATGTAGCCAAGGCCTACAAGAAGATGGGGAAAATATATGAACAAGGCAAGGCTGCAGGAACCTGGAATGCAGGGAGGTGGGCACACCAAGGACAATCCAATGTGAACAAACAGGAGGGCGCCCAACAGCAGCCGGATGTTGTTCAGGCATTCCAGGCCCATCGACTGTCCATCATGTGCCAGCCACAAAGTCCATACTACTGACCCCTGCCACAGTATCATTATATGAGGCCCAGGCCCTGAAAGATCTTCAGGAGTTAAAAATCACGAAGCATGGCATTGAGGATGAGTTGGCATGCCTCCATGCCATCATGCTCATACTACTGGAGGACATGGAGCACATCAGTGTGCAAATTTGACTCTCCCATGAACTATTCCCGTTCCCTATTAATTTAGATGTTCTTTTTATATTTTTAGTAATTTAGGCATAGTTGGTTAGGATTAAGTATAGGTATAGTGTACGTTAGTAACAGTTTTTACATGTTTAATTAGGTATGAATATTTTAGTGTGTTTTTAGAATGGTAGATTTTTAAGTGGGTGGGGAGTTGATGTTTAGTGTGTGTTAGAAAAAGAAATATCCAAAAATACATATTTATTTAGATTTACATGTATAGGTAGAGTATGGTTATGATGTGGTTGTTTTCTGTTGATCTCTGTGTATTAAGGGGGCGGGGGTAGATGTTTAACTTGTCTATTGTGCCTAGTAGGTAAGATAGTTTAGAATAAGTGAAGATAGTGTAGGCTAGGGCTATGGTTAGTTAGGATAGGCTTGGCAGATGTAAGTAGTTTAAGATAAGTTAGAATAGTGTAATGTAGTGTTAATGTTAGCTAGCTTAGTCCAGATAGGTGTAGGTAGGCTCTACTTTCACTACTTTATCATCATTTCTTATTTATGAGTTGCTAGCATGGAGTAAGTTGAGTTGAGTACATGATGGAGCTATTGACCTGCAGGCTTTGTAGGTAAATGTTGTTTTGTCAGAGGCCTATGGCAAACTGATAGTCCACCTGACAATTGAGTCAAGTGCGGAGCCTTTTAAAACTTTAGCAAGTATAGCTGGCATAGTTTTGGCGCAACAGATTACAGATTCCAGGCTGTACTGGGACACATTGGTGCCTGCCAGTATCACACACAACTTTGCACCATAACTTGTCCATTGTGTATAGTAGGTAAGATAGTTTAGAATAGGTTAAGATAGTTTAGGCTAGAGTTACGGTTGGTTAAGATAGGATAGGTATGTGTAAGTAGTTTAAGAGAAGTTAGGATAGTATAATGTAATGTTAAGGTTAGATAGTTTGTCAGAGGCGTATGGCGAATTGATAATCTACCTGACATTTAAGTTAAGTGTGGAGCCTTTTAAAACTTTAGCCATTGTAAGTGGGTCTCTTTTGGAAATTTTACTCACAGCACAACACAGGCAGCATATGACGGTTGCACTCTGAAAGTGATAGAGCAAGTATAGCTGGTATAGTTTTGGCCCAACAGATTACAGATTACAGGCTGCCCTGGGACACACCGATGCCTGCCATTATGGCATACACCTTTGCACCATTGTGCAAGTGCGTCATTGTTGTTGGCTGGTTACAAATCATGAATGTATCCACACCTGCCTGTAGAACCTCCATCATCATTGACAATGACTACTTGGTAAGAGTACCACTGCATGTAGTTAACTATGGGTAACGACTTTCAATGATTCATGTCCATAAGTCTCCCATGTCATCATCCACTGAGGAGGTGTTGTTTTGGGCCTGCTTCTGTGCTCTGTCTCCCATGCAGCAATATGTGTGTGCAATGAACCATAAATGTAATGTGTGGTTACACTTGCATTCAAAAGATATGAGGCCTCTCGGGGGCAGAGGGTAGATTTACTCTACTTCCCCAATGTAGTAGTATTCACCATTTCCCAGTAGACACTGGGCCCCAACTGCAAGCGCTTGCATTTGTTGCATACTGAAATCCAAGGTATTGGATTGGCCTTGTGCATCCTTGCATGGCACAGGTATGGTGCTAATTCAGAAGGAGTATTGGAATGATTATCTGCCCATCATTAGTGCAAGCATGATAATTTATGTACTTTCGGATCTCTTCAGTGTGAGCATTTGTTTGATCACATTGTCATGTTAACTGAGCTATAAAATTGTGGGTGAACGGAACAGTGTTATTGGCTCAAATGCCTCATAGACCACATTTTTAGAAGGTAGGCATTATGTGTGGTATGTTGGAGTTTTTCACTGTGTGTCAATCAAGTAACTGAAGCTTACTGTCCCACCCTGATTTTCCATTGGGAAGCAACACATTCCTCATTATGGCATCATAGTGGATTTAATTGTTCTTGCTGCATATCCAAAGGGAGCAGGTTCTAGTGACTGTAGCTCACTCTCCTTGAGATGCTATGAAGTGAGTTATGTTGATACACATCCACCATGGTATAAGTAGTCCTTTCTGCAACAAACATATGACAGTCAGGCTTTTAGGAGTGAATTTATTTACCAATACCGATGGCTCAGCATGAGCCTTTTTGCAGTGTTTGATGCAACAACTCTAACATTGATTGTGAGCAAAAGATGTCCAGACTGAGCCCAATTGGGAGACCATCATGTGACTTGTAGAGGTGATAAGAATTGCAGTGAGGAGGTAAACAATTGCTATTAGGGAAGGTAGGCATCTTCAAAGTCCACAAGTGGATAAAATTAACAGGTGCACAAACAAAAAGGTACAGTACTGGGTGACAAAGGAGGTGGCATGAGGACAGACACAGGACCACTGGGAAACTGGCACAGACAATGGTTACCTGGCAGTTCGCCGATGGAAACTGGTGAAGTCCACATTTTCCTCCCCTGATGGGTGTTGTGCCTCTCCTGCAGTTGACGGTGTTTGTGTGGGAGGCATCTGAGGCACACACACATCAGGGGAAGAAGACGGGGCTCCTCTGTCCCAGCAGCATTTGTCTGTGCTAGCAAGGAAGGCAGCACAGCACTGACAAGGGACTGATGGCTTCTCAACAATGCAACAACATTGCTATGGACGGCATCCATTGTTGTTATGTATGAGTACAACTTGTCATGATGTTAATGATGGTCCCCAGCTTGGTGACAACCTCACTGGTGTCAGATGTTGAGGCCTGTTGGTCTTACCTCTCCCTCATGACACCAGCAATGTCAGCTAGGGAGTCGTCCATCCTATGGAGCTAAGGTTAGGTGCCTTTAATTGCCTCAGATGTATCCTTATTAGGACTGAGGCACTTACGACTCCCTCTAGGCTGCCCACTATGGTCTCCATCCCTGCCCGCACAACATCAGCCATCTGCTGCTGGACTCCTACCACTCGCAATTGGAAAACAACTTGGGGGTCCTAGGAGTCTGCATCTGGGCTTAGACTGGCAGATTGGTCATGTCCTGTGGGTGACGGTTCCTTTGGAGACCCAGTGACGCTGACATCCCTTGCCATGACCAGAGGCGGAGATTCTATGGTGTCCAGGAGTTGCTGGAAGGTGCCATCGTCCATGGGGGGCAGGATGTCATCACCAACAGGTTGCTCATCCAGGACAGTCTGCTGTACAGGATATGTTGTTTGTCCCTCTGCAATGAAATTGAAATATGTTAATGATGATCTATAATAGATGTTGACATAAGTAATCTGGGTGACAGAGTTTATTTTCATTCACTTTATTTTACACATAGATGTGTAGAACATGTTACTACAAGTAAATCGGGCCAAGTTACACTGGTGTTGTCTTTCACATGGCAATATCTTTACATTCTTCACACAACCACTGTGTGAAAAGGGGTCCTTTTTGTGTCATACCACACATTGCAATGCAGTTATACAGCTTTCTAGCCTGCCCTGCCTGAAAGGGTGAGTGCAGGTAAGGACTCCATTTACCATTTTGCTTAGCTGATTTTATTGTTAAGGGCTAGATTGATGTAAGATTCACTTATTGACACCAACTGCTGAGAACATTGTACCATGTCACAAGGGTGCCTGCATTCCCTCTAGGCATCACTTAGGCCACAGCTCTAGACAAAGTAATTTATTTTGTCATCTATTAGATTTTGTCTTGCACTCTGCCTTTCACACAGTACACCACACCAATCTTGCCTTGCTCTGCTGTCATGCAAGCAATTTGTACATTTATATGGCTGAGGAGTCATATTTGACACACATTCACACAACTCTACACAGCAAGCATCCTTGCTATACTGCAGGTATGGGTAAGCGCATGTACTTACCGTTGTTAACATATTTGTGTGGAATACTGTAGTTTCCTAGTACACAAGTCATCTCCAGAGTCCCAAACAGTAGACACTGTGCACCATCTTTGAAGGGGATAGGCACCGTCACACTAGGAAATATGGAACCACTGAAGCACACTCCATTTCCTCATGTCTCAAGTTGCGCATCTGCAGAGTAGCACAAATGTATTCTCTCAGCCCCACTCATTTATAGCTGTACATGACTCCTCTGTCAATAATCATTTAGACCCAGAGACTAAACTTACTCTCACACACTGATGACACTGACACCCAAATCACATGTTGACTCTCAGGAAACACTAACACCACCTACATTTGTTATATCATGCAACTGCCAAACATGCCTACCTGTGTCTGAGAGCTATGGCTCATGCTGTCCCTCACAAAATAGTAGTGAGGATATTCTGTAATATGTACTTGCCCTGATTGCACACACGACTAGGCCCAAACACCTCACCCTGCAACCATCCCCATACCCGTCCCATCATCCTGGACACCTAGCTCACCCTGTCACTTCACAATTCCCTGTTTCACATCTTCCTGCTTTGACATATGAAGCAAAGTCAAACTTTTGTTCTTATGGCTCCCTCTGGCCACATGCTACACCATCACCCAGGCCCACATCACATGTAGAATGCAGTGCAATAATGCCCTCCTCTACGGCATCCCTTCACAGCTGCTACACAAGTGGGAAACTATCACACACAGCAGTGCGTGACTGTCACTCAGGCTAAATTGTGGCACACATATCACACCTCCCCTCCTTGACATTCAATGTAGCTCCATTCAGACACGCTCCCAGTTCAATGTGCTCAGCCACACCTACATGGCAGTACACTACCAGGAGCCCTCCAAGCTCACACACCATCTATGCTGCCAACAAATACTCATGGACCCCTGATATGCATCCCTTGCATTCACCCCATCCCCAATATTCATTTGTACAAGACAGGAGGTAGTATTGTGTTTAACATGGCAGGCAACAACTGTGTAATGTCACCCAGCACATCAGGACAGCTACGTAAAATATGGTTTAATGGTAGTGACTGTACATGTGGCTCTTCACATGATCCTACTTGGTGATCCTTCACATACTCAGCACCTGGATCCTCTCTCTGGTGAGACGTTAATCCTCTGGCAACCCCATTCCAAACCAATAATTTCCCCTCCACTTTTGGCTGCATCACCTAATGGCAAACGCACTTGCCTCCTGGTGCAAAGATGCCTGTAATTGTCACAGTGAGGTTGAGAAGATTTCCAAGGTCCATGCATGATGTGCTGCTTCAGTCCGGGTTTTTTGCTTTGTATTGTGTGACTTGTAGTCATGGTCACTCATGTTATACATTACACTGCAAGTCATAGTATTGAAAGGACAACCTGGACTGGGGCTGCACATCACGCATGGACTTGACAACATTGGCAGGGCTGGACTGGGCTGATCGATTTGACACTGGGCAAAAAAATTGCATTTATGTGATCTATTAGTTAACACGTGAAACATTCCTGCCCTTTCCCTTGCATACAGCATAGTGCAGTGCAGCAAAGTGTCTTGCTGCACTGTAGTGCATGACAGTATTACCCACATTGTCCCTTGTTGACACTTGCCCTGTAGATCTTCCAGGTCCTCAATTGCAGCACTGTCCTGTCCTTCCACTCCTTCCACCAACTCTGTTGGGATAAGTGACACCACCTGCTTCTCCACCGAGTCCAACTGCTCCTGGTCCTCAGGTCCTCCAGTGCTGCCCTCAGGTTCTTGGCCAGTTTCTCTTTGGTCCTGCGCTTATAATCATGTCAGCACTTCTTGCACTCTGGCACTGTCCTTTTTGTTTGACCTACACTGTTAATCTTAGCCACTATGGACTGCCAAATGGCTTCCTTCTGCCCTAATGGCAATTTGGAGGTCACAAAGAGAAGGTCTTTATTTTTGGTCAACTCAGATATTAATATTTGGATCTCCTCCTCACTGAAATTTCTCATCCGCTTCCTTTTCCCCTGGGATTCTGCCTGGACATCTGGCTGGTGTTGGGGTTTTTGCCCTCAATGCTTGTGCTTGCTGCTCCCTCCATTTCTTGCTTTTGTTGGAATGCAAGGCTTTGCGCCACATGATGCACTCCTATGTTACGCAAGGCTGATTTGCAGCATGTAAATATTGTTTTATGACCCACATATCAGCTTTGCATCACATTGGGAGCAGATGTGTTACCACATTTTGCGCCATCCTTCCCACTGATGCATCTAAATTTTTGACACGCCTTGGGACCTAATGACATGGTGCGCACTACCATAAATACGGCACTTCCTTGTTACGTCAAAGTGTCGCACCGCAGCGCAACTTTGTCTGACACATCACTGCGGTACCGCAGCGATGCGTCAGTTCTCATTAATATACCCCTAGGTTTGAAAGGGTGTCAAGCGTTAGTGATGCAAACATTTTTACACTTCACAGTTTTACAAACAGCGAATTTGACGGATTGCATTTAGGCAGTTAACAATAAGAAACACATTCGGCTGGTTGCACATATGTAAAATATACATACCAAACAATTGCCAGCTATGCACGAATGCTTCTTTCCGCCACACGCACACAGAATGCACGTACCTGCACAAAAATAGTCCTGCAGGCAATAGTAGCACCCTTGCACTATGGTGCAAGAAGACTTGCAGCGCTGCCCTATGCCAATTTCCCATAAATGAGGCCTATAGTCTCCAATCACTTAAGTGAAAATAATTTCTGTCAAGTGCCTCCAAATCGTATGTGATATTTTCAGCAAGTTTAGTGTTTGTGGCCAACAACACTTTACTTTCTTGTATATGTAGTCCCATTTAAAGAGTGTGTAAATCTCAACTACAAGTCCCAGCATGCAATGTAATCATAGCTGCAAAGTCATTAGTGACTCATCTATGGAACACTACTTGCGGTCACCCTGCATCAAGTGGCTGAATGTACTGATCATAAAAGAGCCAAGAAATACCTGTTGGTTTCGAGCATCTCATTGGCAGCAGGCGCTCAACCCATGGAACTACTTGTTAAGCTTGTGTCTAAGGTAGTACTAAAATATAGTATTTTTTTCTCAAGAACAATGGCTACAGTTATGACCTAGGATGAATTCTTGAAAAGTGATCGACGTCTATTCCAATGGTTTGAGGCTTTTTAAACTTACAAAGTAAGCATTGCAACATATTCAGGGCAGGGATGCTCTTTCATCATAACCTACTGCATTCTGAATTAGGTTGTCTTGATTCAATTCAGTTTTACCTAGTGATAGCTCAGTGGGGGTGCACACACCCAGAGACATGCAGCTAGGATGTTGGTGTAATGACCAAACGGTGCTCCTTGAACATGCAAAGTTTATTGGCACAGAGAGAAACCCCACACCACAGTTATCCCAGGCACAGCTAGCCACCAACTGACAAATCCCAAAGCCCTGATGTCACCATGGAACTCTCATAAGTCAAAGTAAGATCTGAAGCTCCAGCCTAGCTGAAGCTGCCTAAGTACACTACAACACATCTCATCACCTTATGAACAAAAAGAAAGCTATCCCACAATTCTTGCCCCATTGTATCCAACCCTCTTACCGCTAAGACAAATATACATGACAAAACAACACCAAGAACAACGAACAAAACAACACAGACACAACACAAAGATGCAGCATCAGTAAAGTAAAGTAGCAAATGATCAGTCACACACATAATCCTACAAATAGCCTGGAGGCCTCCTCACCCATACCTCACTCCTGTCCTGTGAAGAACTGGTCTGTGACGATCCCATGGACACATCTCCCTCTTCCACCAAATTAGAAACATTCAGTGATCTACTCTTCCATTGCCCAAATTCCTCATCAGTTATATTTAGCCAAGGGGAACATGACACAGACAGACATTCCCCCGCCTCTGTTTCTTTTTCCCATTCTCTTTGTCTCTGATACAAGGCCACACACCTGAGATTCCAAGTCTGTCCATTTTCTAACTTGATCCAATTACCTCCAACTGCTTTGACCTTAAAAGCACCCACAAACTTGGTCAACCCTCTACTTGCATACCCTGGGGTTTCACCATAACCCAGTGTCCAACATCAATGAATCTATTTTTCCTTACCCTCTAAACAGTCTCCAGATTTTTTTTAGATGTTCCTTCCCGCAACCACGAAGGGACCACCTTATACCAGCTCTTCTGTCCCGCATCATTTCGAATGGGGTTTGTCCAGTGATGGCATTTACTGTGGTGCGGTATGCCCAAAGCATGTCTTTGACAACACCCTGGACAGGTAAACCAGCACTCGATGCCAATTGCATAGTTCCCTTCACCATTTTGTTGAGTCTCTCCACTAATCCATTTCCCATGGGATTATACAAGGAAGAACAGGCATGCCTCACCCCCAGAGTTTCTAAGAATCCCTTTATCTCCTGTGAAATTAGTTGTGTACCATTTTCTGTGAGCAGTACAGAAGGTATTTCTTCCTTCCTAAACACCTTACCTAGTACCTAAATTGTCAAAGCTGTGGTAATATTCCTCATAAATATCACTACCACCTACATTGATTTAGCATCAACCAACACTGCAGCAAACTTTTCTTGTTCAGAGAGCATTGCAAAAGGTCCACTAACATCAAGACATACCTTCTCCCTCACCTCATTGGCTTTGGAAAAATGCTGCTCCTCCTGAATACATCCTAAACTCACCCGAAGGCGTTTTTCAGAATCTTTGCAAGCTTCACACCTCACAATCCACTATTTTGCCTGATTGTCCATGAGAAGCCACCAGAACTTTTTCCTGAAACCTTTTAACAGTCATCCTCTGACCCAAGTGCCCCTCTTGAGCCACGTTCATTAACCTGGACCTGAGTGCGCAAAGTGACACATCTTTCTTTCCACAATAACAAACACTCATCATGTATAGACAACTCATCAACCACCTTGAGAAAAGGTCTCACTCCGTCAGGCAAAACACTCTCTCTTCTTGCCCCCCATCAGACAACTTACCACACCAGTGAGTGGTGCATCCTGTTCCATTGATGTGATCCAATCTTTTTTTTAAATAGAACTTCCTAACACTTCTGTGACATCATTTAGACTGACCACAACCCCCTCCGTCACCAACTCCCTCAACTCCGCAGCTTTATCAGGTAATCTAGAAAGTCAATCAGCCACCGTATTTCTCCATCCCGAAACATATTATACCCTACAATCAAATTCTTGCAGTCTAACCGCCAATCTCACTAGCCTCCCTGAGCAATTTTTTATACCCCCAGGACCCAAACCTTTGAGAAGAGGTTTGTGATCTGTTCTCAAAAAGAATCTATTCCCCCAGAACAACATCCTGAAATGGTTCATTGTCCAGGCAGCTGCCAATGCTTCCTGTTCAATAACGGAATAGTTCAGGTCCACTTCCATCAAACAACGTGAAGCGAAAGCTATGATTCTTTCCACCTTACCCTGCACCTGTGTTAAGACAGCCCCTATTCCTACCGCACTTGCATCCATTGTGACAATAGTCTTCACACAACTTTGATATGGTACCAACCCGTCCGCATGAGCTATGTCACTTTTGATTAATGAAAAGGCTGCTTGCTGTAACTCACTCCACACAAATTTTCTCCCCTTTCTTAGTAATTCTCTCAGTGGCTCTGTCTTATGCACAAAATCCTGCACAAATTTGGAGTAATACTCCACTAGACCCATGAATGACCGAAGCGTATCTCTGTCATGTGGAATCTGAGCATTCTTAATGGCTCTCACCAGATTGGCCTTAGGCTTCACACATCCCTTGTTATTAAGTAGCCCAAATACTCCATCTCTTGCACAAAAACACACATTTCTCCTTGCGCAAAGTCCAACCAGCGCACCCAATCCGAGTTAACACCTCTTCCAAATTTATTTTGTGTTCCATGACACCTCCCCCCCCCCCCAAACACCAGGATATTATCCTGGAAACCAACGACTGTATCAATCCCTGTAAGAATCTTAGTCATCAGCCACTGGAAAACACTTGCGGCTGAACATAAGCCAAAAGGTAGCCTGCAAAATTGAAAAGCTCCTTCACCTGTTATAAATGATGTCAGATGCTTGGATTCTGAATAGAGTTTAACTTGCTGGATGCACTCAAGTCAAGTTTAGAGAAATACTTTCCCCCAGACATCATCAAAATTAACTTGTTGATGCTGGGCAAAGTGAAAATGGCCAACATCACATTCTCATTTAGACTCCTCAAGTCAACACAACATCTAAAAAACCCATCCGACTTCTTAGTAATAACCACTGGAGACAGCCACTCAGCCGCTTCCACAGTCTTTATCACCTTGTCCCCCAACATCTGTTGGATTATTTCCTTCGCTTGCTCTCTCAGAGCCATGGGTACCTTCCTGGCAACATGTTTCACTGGCACAGCACTTCTCTTTAGTTTGATCTTGTGTACATAGTTCTTAGCCTCTCCAATCCTGTCTGCAAAAACTTCCTAATGGAATGAAAAAATGATCTCCATAACATCATCCTCAATCACCATCACCTGGTTTTGGGCCCTTGGATTCACCATGATGTTAAGGTCATATTGACGTGTCCATCCCAGAATAGGAGGACCATCCATGGTCACCTAGACTTTTCCTGTTGTTTGTCTCCCAGCAAATTTGGTCTGCGCAGTCATGAATCCCATGACCCCTATACCTGCTCCTTGATAACCATTCAGAATGACATCAGACGCAACCAATTGCTGTTCTGGCCATGTGGCAAGGAACAGTTTTCTCAGAATTATAGTATATAAAGAACCTGTGTCAACCATCAGAGACAACCTTTTCTCGTTAATGTCAAAAATCATTCTGGGCGTATTCTTCGCCATTCACTATCCACACCTACATTCTATTTATAAAAAAAAAAGATTATAAATAAATAATGAAAAACAATAAAATGGCTGTATCCATGTTCCTGTCTTAAAATCCTCATGATGGACAGCCCTCAAGAGCTTTTTATAGCCCCAAAAAAGCATTAATTTATGTCAGGCGGGAGCATTATTCAGTGATTTTTGCCATCCACACCTACTACAGTGCCTCCATCCTGTACCATAAGCACTCTGTACTCTGATTTTTCCTCCTCTAATATAGCAACTTTCTTATCCACTAATTTGCTCATGCGTGCAAAGTGTCCTTTCTTGCCACATTTGAAACACTCCTTCCCTACAGCAAAACATAGCTTAGAATCAGTCATGTGATAATTACATCCACATCTATGGCAGACACGAGTCGAGAATCTCCCTTGCACGGATGTCACACCTCTTGTGCTATTATTTTTTAAAGTACCACCTCTAGCGATTTGAGTCTTGCTCTTTACACCATATACTTATTCACTGTCATCACTCAATAGCGCAACATCCATGTATTTGCTGTCTAAATTAATATTTTTTAGCTCCTGCATGCATTTTTCCGACTCTTCCACCACTTCTGCAATTGCAATAGCATCCTTTAATGTGGGATTTTTCACAGACCACAACCTCACTTGGATATTTTACTGTTACACTGTACAATCAGCTGATCCTTTATCATTCCTTCTGTCATCAGTCCAAATTGGCACTTTGCGTTCAGCTACCTTAAACGTGCAACAAAATCATCAATATACTCATCTGCCCACTGTGGCTGTGTCTAAAATTTATGGCGGCGCATAAGCACATTCACTTGCTTGGCAAATCTCAATCAATCAGGGGAATTGTAAGCGTGCTACACACCCGAGAGGGTCTCAAGGCGCTGAGGGGGGGGGGAGGGGTGGTGGTTCCGCAGGTCTGTTTAGCTGAAGAGCCAGGTCTTGAGAATCTTCCTGAAGGTGTTCAGGGAGGGGGCGCGTCTGATGTCTGCTGGTAGCTCGTTCCAGGTCTTGGCCGCAATGTGAGAGAAGGATCTTCCGCCTGCTCTGGCTCTGTGGATGCGCGGGGTTTCGGCAAGTGCGAGGTTGGAAGATCGGAGGTTTCTTTTGGGTACGTAGAAATTGATTCTGTCGTTGAGGTATTTGGGTCCGTTGTTGTGTAGGCATTTGTAGGCGTGAGTGAGGATTTTGAAGGTGACTCTTTTCTGGTTTGTAGATGTAGAACTGCCTCCTTATACACATCCTCCACCTATTCTGCTTGGGCATTTCTGGCTGGTGGAAGATATTTGAACACATGTTGGCCTTCCTTGCCCAGACACCCCAATAAAAATGCTTTTTCCCAGATTGCAGGAAATCTGGACCCATCTAAGGCCAGAAGGTAATTTTCAAAGCAGTCTATCCAGTCCTCCCACTCAATAGGTGGATCACCTGACATCATTAGGAAAGGTGGATCTGTAACAATAGCTGTGTTTACACTCATGTTCTTCTGCAGGTAAATATTTAGTTTATCCTCACATGTATTATCCACAAGGTGGCAGTATAAAACAGAAAATATGCGCCTTGAGACAGGCAACAATAGACTAACTGGGACAGAGTTATATAACCACTTGACAGTCTTTTAAGAACCAACCTATCAGGTTGCAAAGAGACAGTGCCGAACACTAATGGGAACCACTGGTCTGCCACTGTCCCTTCTTTCCCAAGGTACAACGCTTTTCCAGATTCAATAGCAACCAGAGGATCAACCATGCAGTTATTCCTTATAAATCAAGTATGTAGATATTCTTTTATAGACTTCTCCTCACAACTAAGTGCATTCCTGTCCACCACTGAGTGCGTGCAGTGCCATCCTGCACTGACAAGACGACGTGTTATCTGAATGAAGCGTATTTGTATAGCACGCACTGACAAGACTGAGCGTCTTCTGCACGCTTATAAGCCTCGCAGCCCTGGCGGCTGTATCAAATTGTTTGTGGCAGTCTCCATGTGAACACTGTCAATATCACCACTGCCATATGTACTGCCCTTTCACGGTCTGACCTGTTCTGTAGATTACCTTCCGATAAGTTGCCGCTACTGCTCCCTTGTGTAACAAGGGTTCACTCTTTTCTTGAACTGGGTAAGAAGTCATCACTCCACCATTGGGTTCAAGGTTGGAGTGTTTCTCTTTTCTCTCTCTGACCTCAGGATGCTTTGCACGTCATCAACTAAACATCGCCAAAATTGTAATGACCAAACAGTGCTCCTCGAACATGTGAAATTTATTGGCACAGAGAGAAACCTCACACCACAGAAGTGCCAGGTGCAGCTAACCACCAACTGTCAAATCCCCAAGCCTATAGCCCTGATGCCACTATGGAACTTTCTGGCGTCATAGTAAGATAAATAAATAGTAAAATGAGAGGGACCCCTTATACCACGCCAAGGGAATAGGGTACTATTATCAAGTAAAAACAAATTTCCCCTTGGTTCCTATATACTCAATTGTAGGCAAAAAACAACTAACACCTCACCATTCAGACACAAGCTTGGAAGAAGAATACTGCAAAAACCCACACAGTAAATAACAAGTATATAATAAAGGGCGAACATTTTTTTTATCAAAAGTAGATTATTCCATTTTATTAAAAAACTTTTGTATGAAATTATGGTTAAAAAGAAAATGATTAAAATTATGTACATATATTCAATATCTCTAATTCATTACTGTTTGGAGACAAATTCCAAAACCGTCCTATACACAGTATTGTCTGTTTTGTGTTTCTCTCTAATTGTTAGCACCTTTGTGTCCTTACTAGGTAAGGGAATTTAGAGTGTATAGGACGGTTTTGGAATTTGTCTCCAAACAGTAATGAATTAGAGATATTGAATATATGTACATTATTTTAATCATTTTCTTTTAACCATAATTTCATACATAATAAAATTGAATAATCTACTTTTGGTAAAAAAAATGTTCGCCCTTTATTATATACTTGTTATTTACTGTGTGGGTTTTTGCAGTATTCTTCTTCCAAGCTTGTGTCTGAATGGTGAGGTGTTAGTTGATTTTTGCCTACAATTGAGTATAAAGGAACCAAGGGGAAATTTGTTTTTACTTGGTCATAGTAAGATATGCAGCTCCAGCCTAGCTGAAGCTGCCTAAGAACACTACAACATTTGAATTCATGGAGAGGCTCACTCACTCTTTCATCCTTCCGATGTTGAAATGCCAGTGTCATTTCCTTTGCTGATACGGAGCTCTCAAGCTCACCCAGACAAAGATTCTGCTTTGCATTCTGTGACTTATAGTCCTTATTGACCAGTTATAAAAAAGCAGACTACAAGTCCCAAAATACAACCGTAAAAACTTGGCCTTGAAGACCTACTCATGAATGGACATGGAAACCGGGACTTCTCATGACAATAGCAACTATTATTCAGAGACAATTCGGTTTTAGATTTGCATCACAGTAAAATCATTTTTGTGAATTATTTTTTTTAAAAAAAGCATTAGGTCGCAACGGTTTGTAAGAAAAAAAAAAAAAAACAAGACGGATTCAAGGACCCAGATTCTCAAAGGAGTCACAGAACACATCCAGAGGCAAAAAATGCTGCGTTGCATTGCGTGACAGGGAGAGAGCAGGAGAGCGCAATATTAACAGAGCTAGTCTCTCTCCTCCCCTCTCCCTAGCGCCGGCGCTGATTTCAGCTGTCCTGCACCAGGCATACACTTTAGCGCCATAGAGCTAAGGTGCCTGCCTGAGTCTACCATAGGTTTTGTACAGGAGGGGTACCCTTCCTGTACAAAATACTATGGCTGGACAAGTTTAAAACCTTTTCCTACTTTGTAGTGCTGTACAGTGCAACACACATGCAAAGTCAGAAAAGCAAGTCAAAATGAAACATTTTTCACATTGCAGCAGTGGTAATTTTGGCGCTAAACCCTGTCTACTAATGTTAGTAGATAGGATTTAGCGTCAAAAAACATTGGTGGTTGCATGAGAACGCCCATGTCCCACACATGTAACGCCCCCATGATGCAAAATAATGCAAAGCAGACTCCCGCGCTGCTTTGGGTTACTTTTCCATACAAGCCAAAGCTAAAATCAATTAGCATTGGTTTGTTAATCCCCAAAAAGGTTTCGCGTCGGGTTAGCGTTACAAAAGTAATGCTAACCCAACGCTAAACCTTTGTGAATCTAAGCCAAGGTGTCATATTTATTGTAAATATCTTTCTCTTTTTATGCAAAATAATGCAAAGCAGACTCCCGTGCTGCTTTGGGTTACTTTTCCATACAGGCCAACGCTAAGATCAATTAGCGTTGGTTTGTTAATCTCCAAAAAGGTTTAGCGTCGGGTTAGCGTTACAAAAGTAATGCTAACCCGGCGCTAAACCTTTGTGAATCTGAGCCAAGATGTCATATTTATTGTAAATATCTTTCTCTTTTTATGCATAAAATGTAAACAATTTTTATTAATCATAAAATAAATATTATCAATCAAGGTGTCACAGCAATATCTAGTGACGTTCTAATCTTCATCCATTCACCATCTCACTAAACTTTACCAAGAGGTTAATTTCTGACATCATTGTTGGCAGTCTCAGCAGAGTGGCAAGAGAGTGAATGAGTGTCACGTTATCACACCGCCAGATAAGCAGTGGTGGTGCCCTTGCAAACCCAGGATGAGGACTGTTGTGAGACGGTACAAACAACATAGGGCCCGTCCACTGGTCGAGATCTAGTCTTTTTCATTATAAATGTTTTTCATAAAACTGTATAAAAAAGAATAAAAAATATAGCAACACATTTGGGCACGAAGATGATACAGTCCTTTTATACAGCCATAGTTACCAAGTGTTGACTGGAATCAGGACACCTCAGTTTTATTTCTGGCTTCCCTACCTATGTGCCTTGTGTGATCTCGGACAAATCAGTGGTTCTCCCTGTGCCTCATTACCTTCCAAAAATGAAATTGCATAGAAACAAGAGTTTTATTTGAAGAAAATATCTAAAACAGGAGTTGCTTCACACTGAACAGCGTAGCGGTGAGTGGGGTCTGGTTAAGAGTATATTATAACAAGCATTGGCCAGCATAAGAGCTATTGGTTTTGTCAATGTTTTGTTTAGCCATGCTGTACAGCAAAGGAACTGCTGTGCAGCATGACTAAAAGTAAAGGAAAAAAGTGGTACAAATGCGTCATAGTGCTATTTTTCTTACTTTCACCATGCTGCACTGTAGCTGTGCAGCTGCACAATATAGTTAAAACACATTGACAAAGCCAATAGCTCTTGCATAGGCGAGACCTATTGACTTTGCCAATGCTTGTTTTCTCTTTCCACTTGATTTGGAAGTGTGGGCAGAGCAAAGATCCACCAGAACAAAAAAAGTGTGCAGGTTTAAAAAATAAATTAAAAAAAACTCTGTACTCCCGAGAAAATCTCATGTCTGTTTAAGAAAAATATGACACTGATATTTGGATCATCCTTAGTTATGAATGAAGCCCAGTAGGCTAAACAAGAATGAATTATAGACTCCACCATAAGTGTGATGATGAATTGAATGTTACTGTGTCAAGTAGCATAGACTTTTACACTAGTTGGGACTAGAGGGTCAGCCGAAAAGTGCCATGCTCCTGGTGAGATATCCTGTTGATATAGAATTGTTACCCACAATTGTCAAGATGCCCTGCTACTGGTTAAGTGTGGGCAGGGGTGTAGTTTAGTCAGCAAGATTTGGGAGGGTGTGAACCTCAAATTTCCCAACTAAAAAACCATGGGATTGCAGGGTGGAGAGGTGAGATGACGAAAGGTGTACAGCACCCATGAGCGGTCAGAAACATGTTGTGCAGCTTTCTGACTGTTTTGAAAATCAGACACTTCGGGCCCGATTCTGATCTCATTCGGAAAGCATGCTGACCGAATCGGTTCTGGAATGCTTTCCATACGACTCGGATCGGGGGAGTCCGACCGAACGAGTACGATGTATCCATATGCATCCGGATACGATTCGGTCTGACTCACATTGACTTCGATGGGAGCCTGTGTTCCAAACGAGAACTCCCATTGAAGAAAGGGGTGGCTGGGGAAAACCTTGCACCCTGTGGCGGGCGCCTGCCACATTGTGCATGGCTGGAAAGGGGGGTCCCTTGGGTACCGCCATAAGCTCGTTTCGGAGGGCCCGGGTGAAGGGGGGCCTGCTACGGGCTCTCAAAGACCGATTCCGGCAGCCTTTTCGTTCCGGGCAAACCGAATCTGAAAGGCTGTTCGAATCAGTCATCGTACTCGCTCGTTCGGAAACCAAGTCCATAGAGCTGTACGAAAGGCTCCGGAAAGGCTCGACCTCTCCGAATGCCTTTCGGAATCGATTCGGTCAGCCCTAACGGTTTCCACGCATAGTACTTGGTCGTTCGGAACTGGGAACGAGTTGGTCGGAAACAAGGGCTCCGGATCAGATTCGGCAAACACGAATCTGATTCGGAGCCATTCCGAACGACATCAGAATCAACCCCTAAATATCCAACAAATATTATTAAAAAATTGTGTTCTTAGATAAATTGTTAAACTCCAAATTCATTTCAGATTTTGTTGGTGAAATAAAGTAAATCTTCCAGAGTGGGGACTTGGCTATACCGGGGTGCAATTATAACGTTATATAATATATTGACATTGTGGGCCAATCCACTAAGCCAATTTTGTTACCGAAAATGCATGCCTGTCAAGTATCTACCAAAGGATATCTAGCATTTACTACTATATAATTGTGTGTCACAACTTTGTGGGCTTTCTCAAACTCCTGACGTATCCTTTCCCACCTTGGAAATTGTCAGAGATTTTCTTCAGCAAAGTGCTGAAGAATATACCCTTCCAGGGAGGGAAGGTGAACGACACATCCCAGAACTTTGTTGGGTGCATTGGAAGGGATTCTCCTTGAGGGGGAGAAAATATAACTGCATAGTGATCTTTCCCAATGACAAAGTGTAGTGTTTGTGCTATATGTATTTTGGAAATCCAAAAATGCCACACAGCCAAAATGTCACATGGCATTGCTACTAAGGCTTGAAACCTAAAACAGCAGCATCCTTCCAAGCCTACTACTTTCAATGTTTGTAAATTCCAAAAGTAGTAAATCTTCACATGTTCGTAGAAGTGCTTCCAAGGGTGCATATATACTAGCTTATTGGTAAATCAGTCACTATTATCTTTAAGTTCCTGATTCAAAACATGAACATGTTAAAATTGTCTGTAAACACCAACACAGACAAAACAGACCCAACTCAGTGCCCTGAGATCCACCTACCAAGCCAAGAATGCATTTATTTTGGGAGGGGGGTTCCACTCAAGGGTGCCCCACCCCGAACACCCCAGCTTGAGGCTATGTCTGAGTGTAGGTTGAAAGAGACTCTACTTATTCAAAAGATGCCTGTTGTCATAGGATGAGAGGGTGTTGTAAGAGATCTGCTGCTTATTCATGCAAGTGCCTGTTTTTCTGGTGTAAGGGAGGTTCAAAAGAGGCCTGTTGTGAAAATTATGCCCTGCTGTGCTGAGATTAAAGAGGGCTGAAAGAAATATGTTCCATCATGGAATGGACACCGATTACAATAATCAAGAGGTGCCTGTTATGATATAAACGAGGAATAGGAGTCATGCAATTTTGGAAAAATGTGTGGGAAATGGCTGATAGTGGGACACGCATATGCTCGTTTAATGTATGTGGCCTTAATAACAGCAATAAGAGGCGTAGGGTAGCCGCAGATCTACGTATAATGAAACCAGACATTTTGTGTATCCAGGAGATGCATATACCCTGGACAAAACGTAAAGTGATGGAAGAGCTTGGATATACACTTCCTGCTGCGACTCGGCAGACTAGTACTAGCAGGGGAGTCGCTATTTTGGTACGGGTGGGATCAGCGGGACTGGAAGGATAATGACAGATAATTATGGAAGATGGGCGATTGCAGAATGTCTTATTGGAGTGACCAAGTGTACTATTTGTTCAGTCTATGGCTCAAATTGTGATGAAGCTGCTATATGTTATGTTATGTTATGTTATGTTAGGTAATCTTGTATAGCGCACAGCTGCCTCAGCGAAGAGGCGTCCCGGCGCTGGTAGCAGTGTCAGAAGGAAGCTAGGGGCTAGACCAAGGGGAACAGGTAGGTTTTGATGGCCTTACGAAAGGATAGCAAGCAATCCAGGCGGCGGATCTGAATAAGGAGGGAGTGCCACAATTTAGAGGCTAGATACCGGAAGGACCGGCCCCCAGCTCTGAGGCGCTTGACCCGAGGGACCGTAGCCAAAAATTGCTCAGCAGAGCGTAGCTGGCGGGTAGGTACGTAGGGGATCAGTAGATTAGCCAGAATTGGCATTATGGCAGACCCCATTAATTTTATGTGGGGATTTTAATATCCACTTGGAGGGGCAAGTTTTAGATGCAAAATATAAATATATGGGTCGAAAACCCAAGGTCTTTAGAGCTTTAACTCAAGTGTTGAGGGATCACGGGCTGGTAGATGTATGGAGGACTGTAAATGAACTAGATCCAGGATATACCTTTTATTCGCATCCGCATCAGAAATTGGTGAGACTGGATTATGTATTTATGTCTAGGGCGTATATAGCTGGAGCAAAAATGCAGGTTTGGCCCTGGATTACGACGGATCATGGTCCATTACTGTTAGATTTATATACCTTAAGACAGAGGAAGGTTGGAAGGGTATTTACATTTAATAGGAAACTATTGAATGACAAAGCGTTTATCGACCATATGTTTAGGTGGGCTGGGCATTTTCTGGAGGTAAATAGGGGATCTGCCTCTAGCCCTATAGTATGGGACACTCTCAAAGCAGGAATACGTGGAGAAGCACTCAGTTTTGGATTAGCTAAACAGAAACAAGGACAAATGCTGATGCAGCGACTTTTGGGGGAGTTAAGGATCGCGGAACAGGAGCTGATACAGGTACTTGGACAGGGACTTGATGGTAAGGATATACATACCAAGATAGCATGCTCTAAGGCAAACATTAATGCGATCTGGTGCAAGGAAATCGCCCTTCAATATAACATCTATAAACAGGATAGATATGAATATGGAGAATCAACTGGGCGATGTCTCGCTCAGAGATTAAGAGTAAGACAGCCCTCTCAGAGAATCTTGGCTATGACTGATGCGGCTGGTAATACGGTTGAAACAGAAGAAGGTATTATGTTTTTTTTTTAATGAGTTTTATCAAGAATTATATTCGCAACATGATTTGGATGAACAAGTTATAGAGAAATTTTGTCAAGAAATGGAGCTGATTAGGTTAAGTTTAGAAGAGCAAAGACTACTAGATGAACCAATAACAATCGAGGAACTGGAAGAGGCACTAGGATTGTTGGCAAATGGGAAAGCCGCAGGGCCAGATAGGAGATATATCGGCTGCTATTTCAGGTTTTGAAAATTGATATGTTGAAGGTTTTTCAAGAAGCTCACCTTGGGAACCCGCCTCTATCTTGGGATGAGGCTAACATAGTTGTGTTTAAAAAAAAGGATAAGCCCCCGAATACACCTGGGTCATATAGACCAATATCCTTGTTAAATGCTGATGGGAAAGTTTATGCTAAGATATTAGCTAATAGGCTAGCGAGAGTTATTACGCCCTTGGTTTCCATGTCCCAACATGGATTTATACCTGGCAGAAGTACGATCAATCATATCACCCTTATTGATTATGCCAATGTACATCATAAAAAGTTTGGGCTCATATTTCTCGACGCTGAAAAAGCGTTCGATCGTGTTTCTTGGCTTTTTGTTTGGGGCATTATGCGGAGGATGGGGTTCGACAGGGCTATATTAGGGCAATTCAGAGCATGTATAAGTCACCACGAGCCAGGATTTGTGTGATGGGCAGGGAATCACAGCAAGTTTTTATTAGTAGGGGAACAAGACAGGGATGTCCCTGTTCTCCGCTATTGTTTGCGCTATACATTAGTCCATTCGTACTCATGTTAGAACAAAGCGCGAGTATTAGATCAATGGAATGTGGGCAATTTCAGGTGCGTGTTCTAGCTTATGCGGATGATATTGTAGTAGCCTCGGCAGACCCAGCACAAGCAATAAGGGAGATAGAAAGGTTAGCTGAAGAATTTGGTGTGGTCTCCGGATATAAATTAAATTCGGCTAAAACTCAGATAGTATGCACCAATCAGGCCTGTCCGGGTGAGGCTCGTGTAACTAATGAAGCTAGATATCTCGGTATTAAGATTAGAATGTCTTTGCAAGACTTGATAGAGGTTAATTGGGGTAGTATAGTTTCGGGGGTGAAGCAGCAGCTGGATCGGCTCGAGTGCCTACATCTTACTTTGGTGGGGAGACGAAATGTGTTAAAGATGATTGTCCTCCCCAAAATACTTTACTACTTTAGGGCGGTACCGCTAGAATTAACAAAAAAATATTTACAGAGGATCCAATCCATATGTGATAGATTTATGTGGGGACAACGAAAAGCGAGGAGAGCATTTAAATTTATGATGTTACCACTCGACAGGGGAGGGTGGTCTGTCCCGAACTTCTTTTTTTTTATTATTATGTTTGCTTATTGCAAAATATGCGGATTTTGCTGACAGGGGAGGATGTGCTAGGTGCAGAAGCTCCGTCCATATATCAGTTATTATTAGGGGAGGAAGCTAGAAATGTATTAGTAAAATTTAGTGAGCCAAACTATTATAAAGAAACACAGTTTAAGGTTATGATTACAGCATATAAAGTATGGAAAGTGATATGCAAATTGCTGGTCATCCCGCAGACTAATTATTATACACCTCTTAATTCAATTCCAGCTATATTTTGGGATTATAAAATGTTGTGGTGGAGGCTTAAGGGGATTAGACAGCTTGGTGATCTATTCAAGGGGGGGGTACTATTTTCATTTCCAGAATTAGCTGATAGCTATGAACTTCAACATCAGGAATTTTTAAGTATCTGCAAATTCGTGATTTTTTAGTTAGACATCATCTGCATGAGGGTATTACTGTATTACCGATAGTCGAGGCAATTAGGAAGAGGGCAAAGATTGGGGCATTATATTCCATATTAATCGAGACTCAATTGGATGATTTGGCTGCTCAAGATTCTAAATGGTCTGTACGATTAGGGCAAGATGGAGAGTTTATGCAGCACTCTATTGATACTGCAGGGAAGATACTGCTTTCAGCAAACTTGAAAACACAACACTTCAAGACCATATTTGATTTATATCATACACCAGAGAAGATGATGAAGTGGGGTGGAAATAATGATGGGAAGTGCTTTAGGTGTAGTACCGATAGAGCTGATATTGTGCATGTGTTTGTTGATTGTACAGTACTTTCACATTTAAAACAACAAATAGAGCTGTTTCTGCTAGAGGTTACAGGAACTACAATTTATATAACAAAAGAAATGATGCTATTGGGGATCTGGGGAAATGTGTTAAGTGAGCAGCCAGCATATAAATTTAGATATATGACATTTATTGCCGCTGCGGTGGCGCGACTATGCATAGCCTCATGTTGGCTTCAGAGCGAGGCTCCCTCATTTGAGATGTGGAGGGCTAAATTTTATAATATTTTTAATTTGGAATAAAGCCTTTACTGTACGAAATCATCTAGACTGCAAAAGCTGGGGATGCAGATATGGGAATCATTGATACAACATATGAGGTGATTGTCTGATCTTGGTTGTTAAGCATTGTTGTGATGGATATATGTTTTCTTGCTTTTTTATTTTTCTTGGTACTTTAAGTGTAATTGAAGGTAGTTTTATGTGTTGACCAAAATTGATATGTATTTGTGCTATGGATCGAATAATAATAAAAAAAAATTTAAACGATATAAACGAGGAATGGAAGACACCAGCTTTTGCGTCCTCGTTGTTTGATTGGCTGTGTGACAGGTTGGGTCTTGGGTAAGTGTTTCATGGTGACATAAGGCCTCATTTGGAGTTTTCCTGTTGCAAGTCTTTTTCTTATCTTTCTGTGTTTCCCTGTACTTCTTAATTTGTAGGGTAATTGTGGTTTCTCATGCTGACTCCAAGATTCTTGTCTGAAGTTCTTTGCTTAGTAGAGTGTTTGTGGTGCCTCATGTGGTCCTGCCACTCGGAATACGAATTGCATTTTGTTTTCTTCTGCTTCTATGTGTCCGTGCCCCACCATAAGGATGATGCTGCATCACTTGGAGTGTTGGTCTGTCACTCACACTAGTTCGGGCCAGAGGCTGAGCAGGGAAATGCCATGCTCCTGGTGGGGCATTTTATAGCTACATAATTGTAAGCTGCAACTGACCCTGATGTATCCTGGACCAAGCTTGATGTGTAAAGAAGGACATTATGGGCCTAATTCACAAAGGTAAACCTACACTTTTGTGTAAGTTTACTACTTTTTGTTATTCATAATCTATGCATGAAGTTTTAAGACTCCGCACTCCCTATACTTGTGTGTGCGCTGAGTCCTCCGCCCCAATTGCGGAGTCTCTGGGTGCGGAGAAATCCGCAAACATATGTATGGTAAGTCGTAAAGCTCCAAATGCAGTTTGTGAATACACTAAAGCGTAAGTTTACCTTTGTGAATCAGGCCTTCATTGTTTGTACTGTGGAGTCCATGATTTGTTACTGGGTAGAAGAGGTTGGCTTTTGACAACAAAAGGTTATCCACTATCACGAAAAAGCATATTGTATGTTATAACCTTCCCTGGGATTAGGGTTTAATGCAAACAATGACTACTAAAGGATGAACTCATATAATAAGTGTTAAGATAAAATAATTAGGCCGTGCCACTGGGTTAAGTACTTATTTTTGTGATAAATGGCAATTTTTCAAGGCAGGGCATTTACAAACCATACATTTGGGTACATAGAGCAGGAATGTCTTGTTTTTTGGCTTGTAGTCACTACCATCGAAAGAAATCTGAGCGAAACGGACTTAGAGGGCTGCGTTAAGCCCTTGTGTCCAATGAATTATGTTGAGATTTAAGCTATAAGTAGAGAATGGATTTTTAAACCCCTGGAGGATAATGAGATATTGAACTGAAATGATGCAGCCCTCTTTTTATAAAACAACAACTCAGCATGCATTAGGAAACCAGCTGAAATGTATGGTAAGCAAGCATTTAAATAAAGGAAAATGCAAAACGCATTTTGCAAGTTTGACCAATAATAAAATATACGGTTTAGCCTCACAGCATTTTTACACGCACATGTATAAGATACACAGTGTAACTTGAAGTGCAATTTTAATGACAGTCTGTATTTATTTGTATGAATATTTCTATCATTGACTGCACAATGCAAATGAAAACCACACAGCCTGAATCCATACACATATTATAGAAAGATGATGAATTCTGAAGTATATTTGTTAACGCCGTCTTTTATATAATCTGCATTCAAATGTGGTCTTTAAAATAGCTTTATACTTGAGTTTTGACATAAAAGGTAAACAAATACCTTTGTTCCAGTGACCCTGCCTCCACTCAAGTACACTAGGCTAGTAACCCTAGCTGAAACAGTCTCCATGAAATGTTCTATGCATTTAAAATGGATGCTAGTTGTCAGACCCAGTTCGAGAGCCATAGGGCAGACAGGAGTTACCTCACCAACACCGTGGGGGGATGGGGTATTCTGACTTTAGTATTCTGGGCCCATTTTACTTTGGAATTGAAAACCTGGCCAGGTGCACCCGTAACACACTTGACTCTTTGGATAGGAAGGGCAAGCAATTTAAAGAGTCTCAGGGATAAGGTGTGGGTGGAAGAAAATCAGAACACACACAGTCAAACAAAAAGCACAATAAGTGACTGTTCAGCCCAGGTACTTCAATCACACCACAAATCAATGCTATATATAAGGAATATACACCACTACAGAGTAGGCATTCAATGGAAGCTACAGAGGTTACTACACAGGCAAACATAAGTTTTAGTTTTAGACAAAGTTTCTGTTCACTATGGTGAAATGGAGCAGCTTTCCTGAATTGAAACAAAGGTGAGCATGTATGCTTTGACTAAGCAGTTCTGTTAAGCAGGTTACAGTAATCTCAAAAAATCTGTTAGTCAACTTCTCAGTCAATGTTTTGTTCAGGCGTTAGCATTGCCTGATGTGAAATGCACTTGGAAAATCCAAGAGCGGATGTGCAGTGTTCAACTGAATGGTTTACACAATCATGCTCACAGTCAGATGGGCTCGTTCGAGCAGCCTGCCTCCTCCTCTCTGCATGAGGATGATAGAAGCTGCAACAGCATGACTGAAGGCACTCCGAGTGGGCAGGTCCAGACCACTTGGCTGAGGGATTCCTTCCTTTGATCAGTGACGCAGGGTCACGGTACAAGGGGTGCAGCACAGCAGAGTCTGCACACGACATCTGCTCTTCCTCTGTGGTGGTCAAACTGGCGAGTTACAGGCTCACACTGGCATATCTTGACCATGCAGGTGATGGAGCAAGGACACACCAATGAGACTTGCTTGGATGCAATCTTCTCACAGTATTAATTTATTAAACTTGTATTGTTCATACTAACTCTTGCATACACAAACATAAGTAGCAAGGAAGCTTGCCTATGTGTCTATACTAACAAATAACGCTTGTCTATTCTAAAATGGCCGCTAAAACGCGGGAACTTTACTGCGCATGTCTCAACCATATCACGTGGTGTGACGTCTCTCTTTGCTTGGTGGGAAACTCTTGCTTCTGCGCAGTGTGCATTAAAATGGCTGCTTTATGTTTTCACGTGCTACAGCTTGCTCTCGTGTTGTAATTAAATTATCGTTTCCTAACGCTATTAATGCGGGATAGAATTTATAAGTAAATGGGAATAGAGTAGAAAGAGTGGGTATACAGTGAAACATTTTATTTGTGATTTTAATATTTTCTTCTTTGATTTTTATTAGTTCATAAATTTGGGCCTGGGGTTTGGTGAACTGAAACTCGAGAGACAATGATTCCGCGCATGCGTCTTGCATGGCTGCCCAGAGAGAAAAGGATGAAGTCAACCTGGACGTCATCCAAGGCCGTGACCTGATGGCCAAGACTGCTGTACCCATGATGTACCAACTGAATAGCAACAAATTATATGAACAATGTATAAAATTTGTCGTGAGACGGGTGGGAAATAAAGCAAATGTAATAAAAGTGATGGGCGGTATTTTAAAACAATGAGCTTTAAGAAATTGAACTAAAATCAATATGGTGTGAGGATCAACCCCCTGTCCCTGTACAATCCGAAGTAGTGGCCCCATATTTTTGCAACATTAATGGGAGGTACCTTGGCGTAGAAGGGTATAATAGATATAGAATTAGTTAATTAGAGAGTTGAGACTTCGAGACTAGACGCTGACAGGCAGAAGCTCCAGACCGACAAACTGATCGATTGCAGTCTGAACCGCTGTCCAGAGAGGTCCTGAGGTGGGGGCGGCGGAGTCCATTGGAAGGAAGGCACGGGAGAATCGAGGAGAAGTCGAGTATCAGAGAGGGGAACGACGCAGGCATCGTTGGTAGAGAGGTCACCGGTCCTGTCCTGAACCTGGAGGAGGTCTTTGCTCTTCATCCTTCCTGGGTCCTATCTTTTCCAACTCCTTGGCCAAGGGGTTTGGTTCTCGCACTTTCGGTAACCATACCTGCAACCTATAATTGTGCTGCTGTCTCTATCTTCTCCTTTCTGAGGGACCGTCATTGATCAATAATTATTAATCTCTGCTTCATCCTTGATATACGGTTAAGTATCATGTGGTTCTGTATTTTACTCTGCTAAATCTTTAGATAAACATTTTAAAACTTCCTGACTCAGTGATTATTTCAGGTAATTGGTAGCAGGGATTTTGATAAAGAGTACAACTGACCCACCAGCGGAAAATACTAGCGTAGTGTGAATGTATGGGCCCAAGTGAGTATCTGGTGTATGAATGCTCGTTGCTAGTAACCCGCTGGATCAGTTTTCTGGTTATCAGAGGATGGTTGTACTTTGTTAATTGGGTAATGAGAATTTTATTTTTATGAACTAACATCCGTTATTGTTTAAAGTTTGTTTTATGTTGTCCAGAAATCCCCGGGGAAATTGAATAGCGGATGGTAAGTGGAAGCCATACTGCAGTGAGGTTATCTGTCAGGCAGAAATAGTACTGAAAAGTTAGGTAGGGCTATCAGTACTTGTTAGGGACTCTATGCGTGTGAGTAATAGCAAAGAAATACGCTGGTAAAAATTTGATGTTATATCACCTGGAAAGGGTAACATTGAAGAAGTAACAGGTACTTCTGAAGCTTGCGTGAAGAGTAAACGGAAGGGTTTTACTCGTAGTGTATGTTTAGTAAAACGGAAAGGGTTTACTAGTGTGGACGAAACTATCTT
Source organism: Calotriton arnoldi (assembly GCA_963921515.1). Taxonomy (NCBI): domain Eukaryota; kingdom Metazoa; phylum Chordata; class Amphibia; order Caudata; family Salamandridae; genus Calotriton; species Calotriton arnoldi. The sequence goes on from CAWUFW010001317.1 coordinate 2,548,093, forward strand.
TTAAAAAATTAGAGAAACTGGCACGATAGCGAATGTTTTATGTTGTTATTGAATTTTAATTAAAGTCGTAAGGAAAACTAAGTTGTGCGTACGATTTTGTAAAGGGAGGGTCAGCTGCCGGAGAGGAAGCTGACGTCACAAAACGCCGCGCTGGGATTGGTTGAAACCGCGGGCGTGGAACGACTCTTGTAAAGGAGGGGTCAGTAGTCAGGAGCAGTACTAACGTCACAGGTGCCGCGCTGGGATTGGTTGAAAACAGCGAGGGACAGAAAGGAGCAGATTGTAAAGGAGGGGTTGTCAGTCAAACGTCACAGAAAGGCCGCGCTAGGATTGGTTCAGAGATAAAAGTTAGCTGGCATTTAATTGGTCGTTACTATAGAAGCTGAAATCCTAGTGGAGAGGGGATTGCATGTTAAAACGCGATCCAACTTTAACAGGAACTCGTCCAGATAGGAGATATTTAGGCTTTGCAGAATATAATTTTATACATCGAGATTTACCCAAGATGTACGGAGAGAAAAGAAAAATGTCATTTCTATAAAAGATTAAGAATTATTTTAAAAAGGATAAACCAATCAAAACTAGGGAAGGAATTATCATTCCACCAGCTAAAACGCCCGCTTCATTCATTATGATGGAGATAGGTTAGCATACTTGTGTATGGATAGAGAATTGGATAGAATATACAAAAAATGATGGAATATTAGCATTTCCCGAGAATGGTACTTTCAATGGGAGAATTCTTCAAAATTTGAGATTGAGGATGAATGACTTAGAACCCAGACCTAGATTAACTCAATACGAAGCCTTAGAGGAATGGGAAACCGAGGCATTTGAGCGTGACCGATCCAGGAGTAATAGAGGTTATCGAGGATTTTTCCCTAGGAATCAACATAAGTCAAGGGACGGTCAGATGTAACAGTGGAGGAGGGCAATACTTACAGAGGGTCTGTATCCGATAATAATGGCGGATGAGCCATTAGGGAGCAACTGCACAGAAAAGACAAAACACTTGACTAGATTTGGGGATTCCGAAGATGAATTTATGGAAGAGATATTAAAGAACCCGCCACCATATCAGGAAGGGACAAGTGGATGCACCCCAAGTGCACCACTGTTAAGGACACCATTGGTACAACAAGTATTGCATGATTCCCCAGCCAGTAGGGTACTACACGATAGAGAAAAGGAAGCCCTAGATAAAAACAGAGCAGAATTAATACAGAAAATAACACAGTTAAATGTACATCCTGATTCCTTGACCATACCTGTAACAATTGGTCCAGTGGTTCCCTTATATGGTGACAAGGTAAATTACCCAAAACCTTTAGTTATGCCTACTCCTGTGAATGTTCCTAAACCTGAAGCAGTAGTAATGGTTGAGGATCACTTTAGTGATTGTGAATCTATGATTTCGTTAATGGATTTGCCCATTCGAGAATCTGCAAATAGTACCCCCAGAAGAGCTACACCTGGTTGCTCAAGAGATGTAAACATAGTAACTTCATCAGGAACCAAAAGTGCCACAGTAGTAACACCAGAAGACTTAGAAAGGTGGGCACAAGGATCAGACAAACAGAGTTCACCCCCACAGATCATGGACATTTATAAATTAAAAGTCGAATTAGAAGAAATAATAGCAGGAAATGTAGGGGTAGATCGCCTAAATACATATGATGATGAAGAACTATTGTTTGTGTGCAGTTGTATCACAAGAAATGTAAAATTATTTCATGAGAAATTATCAGATTTAGCTCTGCAGATGGGAATTGAAATAGGGAGATCAAAAGTGTTACAGAAACCCTATAGAGCAGATTTTTCAGACAAAGATTTAGAAAAATGAATGCCTCTGGAAGAAAATTACAAATAAGAGAATTAATGACAGTCTTGCAGAAATGGGGAGACCTAGATAAATGGAAAGCTAGATGGACCAAGAAAAAGGAAGAGGCACGATGCAGTAGAACAACTTCTGAATATTTAATGAAGGAAACAGGGAAAGCAGATCAAATGTACCCGATGCGAGAAGTTCCAGGAGGGGGATATGTACATGTCCCATGGAGCAGGCAAGATATTTTGTCATTTACGAATGACTTTCCAAAGTTGAGAGAAAAGCCAATTGAATGGTACAAGCAGGTTGAGAGGTTTGTGAAGGTGTCAAAGGTATTGTTGAAGGACTTGGATGGTCTGTTTGACATAGTGGTACCTGCCGATTTATGGACAGATTGTAAAATCACAGTTGATTGGCCAAGTGAGGAGTATCCTAGAGATCCAAAGACAGGTGCCCCGTCAAATGATGTAATGAAAAAGTATCAGCAGGTAATAACTTACCTGAAAGGGAAAATACCACCAAAAGAAACAGATTGGGTGAAAATAGACAGAACTACCCAAGAAGCCAGTGAATCGGTACACGCCTATTATGAACGTTTATTGCAGGTATTCAAGCAGTATAGTGGATTTGAGGATATTGGAGATAAAAACATGAGTCAGTTTGTCTACCGATTTGTCTATGGTCTGAAGCCAAAGATTTGTCAGATGATTAAGCAGCATATGTTATGTTGGCAGGGGAAGCCAACTGACGAAATTTTGAAATATGCAAAATATTGTGGAGATGACATTGAGGACAGGCACAAGAAATTGCAGGAGAAAGTAATGTGGGCTCAGGTAAAAATGGCTGAGAAACAGGGAATTAACTTGGATAATCCTAGTGAAAATCAGGGAAAGGATTCTGGAACGAGTGGTGAGACTGGAAATGGTGGAAAGGTGAGAGGACGAATGAGCAGAGAAGAGGCTAAAAAGAAATTTCCTTGTCATGGATGCGGAAAATTGGGGCATTGGGAGGATGAATGTAAAAAGATTCGAAATAATAATGGCCCAAATCAAAATTTAAATCCACAGATGCAGAATGACTCACAGCAGGGTGTAAGTCCTCAGAGTCAGTTGCCACCTGCACCTATACAGGGTAATGTAAGCAGAGCAAAGCACGGTACAGACGTCGGATATCAAGGAGGAAGTGGTAAGAATGAGTATGTAACATCACAATTTCTTTTACAGGACGATTTCTGTTCCTATAGTCAGTGACGGTGCCTAGGAGAGAGGGAGAAGGAGTGCGTACTTAGCGCATCCTTACCGGTAGATCAGTCAGGTCCATATGTTGAAGGAAATGTGAAAGGTAATGATATTACTTTCCTTTTGGACACTGGTGCTACCAGGTCTACTGTGAGAACAGCAGACATCCCAGACCTTCCTCTCTCTGGAGAAGCTATCCAAGTTGTGGGGGTGGCTAATCGAAAGATTAGAACACCTCTTACCGAACCCATGGAAGTAAAAATCGGAAACTTTAGAGAAATGCATCAATTTGTAGTGTGCGATTCTAGTCCAGTAAACTTATTGGGCAGAGATTTGTTGTGTAAAATGAATTGCACAATTTTCTGCACACCGGATGGTGTGGCAGTTCAGACCCCAGATGAAGATCATGTATATAAGTTTATGATTGCAAAACAAGGTGCAGAAGTAGATGAAATGTTTTCTTTAATAACAAAAGACGAGTTGCGAGAAGAATTAAAAACTACAGTAAATTCCATGGTATGGGATTTCACGGGAAAAGAAGTAGGACTTATGGCCAAAATAGACCCAGTTAAAATTACAGTAAAGGAAGGTGCAATTTTCCCAAATACCAGACAATACAAAATGAGTGCAGAAGTAAAAGCAGGAGTAATTGAAGAAATAAACCGAATGGTAAAACAAGGAATATTAAAAGAGGTAATGAGTAGCACTTGTAACTTACCAATTATGGTTTTGAAGAAACCTAGTGGAAAATACAGGATTGTTCAAGACCTGCGAAAAATAAATAAAATTGTGGAACCCTGTTGTCCTATAGTGCCAAATTCTGCAGTAATTCTATATCAGATTCCTTGGAGTGCAGGATGGTTTACTGTGATTGATTTATGCCAAGCATTCTTTTCGATACCCTTGCATCCAGATAGCCAGTATCTTTTTTCATTTAAATTTGAGAACAAAGTCTATGTATGGAATCGTGTTCCTCAGGGGTACACGGAAAGTCCTTCCATCTTCAATCAGATATTGAAAAAGTGCCTAGAGAAACTAGTGATGCCAGGAAGCTCAGTCTTAGTGCAGTATATAGACGACCTACTGGTGGCATCTAACACCAGAGAGGACTGTGTTGTTGATTCTATTGCATTATTAAATCATTTAGCTGAAGAAGGGCATAAAGTCTCACCTGAAAAATTACAGTTCTGTACAACAGCAGTTAAATATCTGGGACACCAAATTGAGAGGGAAAAAGAAGAATAACATCTGAAAGAATAAAATTAATCAAGAAAATGCAAATGCCCGTAACCCAAAGAGAAGTGAGAATGTTCCTTGGAATAGTAGGTTATTGTCGACAGTGGATACTAGGATTTTCTCTGTTAGCCAAGCCATTAATTCAAATGACGAAAAAGAAGGCGAAGGCCCAGTTGAGTGGGATGATGAAAGTGTAGGAGCTTTTGTAAAATTAAGAAATGCTTTATGTGCAGCACCTGCCCTAGGCATGCCTGATTATAAGAAAAATGTTGCATTATTATGTCAGGAGAGAGAAAATTGTGCACTTTCAGTCCTAACTCAGAGGCATGGTTTGGACAGACGTCCTATAGCATATTTTTCTGCTACATTGGACCCAGTGGCAGCCGCGTTGCCAGGCTGCCTAAAAGCAGTGGCGGCTATCTGTTTGAGCATTGAACAAAGTGAGTCAATTGTAATGGGACACCCTGTAAAGGTGTTTGTTCCACATGCGGTTGTGATTCTGTTGACAAGAACCCGAACTCAGCATCTTACTCCTAGTCGGCTGACTAAATATGAAAGAATAATAATGGGTGCTGAAAATGTGACCATTGTAAGGTGCACAATAGTAAATCCAGCTACCTTACTACCAGACCCATATCATGAGGAAGTTAAAGATGACGAAGAAGAAGAACATGATTGTTTACAAGTCACAGAGTTATGCACGAAACCACGTCCTGATATTCAGGAACTACCCCTCAGGAAGCCAGACAGGGAGCTGTTTGTTGATGGTTCATGCCAAAGGCATGAAGATGGTAAACTAACTGCTGCCTATGCAGTGTGTGAATTAACTGGAATAGTCGAAGCATCCTATTTACCAGGAGTCAAATCTGCACAAATAGCTGAATTGATTGCATTGATAAAGGCTTGCAAAATTGGGAGGAATCAAAAAGTAACTATATTTACAGATAGCCAATATGGTTACGGGGTTGTGCATGATTTTGGCCAACTATGGATGCAGAGGGATTTCATGACTTCTTCAGGATCCCTCATTAAAAATTGACAGTTCGTAAGGGAATTGCTGGAAGCAATACAATCACCAAAAGAATTGGCTGTGGTGAAATGTGCCGCACACCAGTCAGGAGATGACAGATATGCGGAACTTGTGGCTCAACATTGTGCCAAAAATAGATTGGCAGTCAATAAAAGGGTGGAAAGAATGGGAATCAGCTGCCAACTTATGCTGTATGCGCCACCTGAAACATGGAATGATGTAAAGAGAATGCAAGATGATGCTGATGAGAGTGAAAGAAATACATGGATTAAAATGGGATGTTCCCAAAGGGCAGACGACGATGTCTGGATTTATGCCGATGGCAGACCAGTCATGCCCGATTCTTTGCTTTCACAAATGGCCAGGATGTATCATGGAGACACACACATAGGGAGAGATGCAATGATTAGGCTCTTCCGACAAAATTGGTACAATCCAAGGTTCAGGGCTGTAGCAGAGAGTCTTTGCCAGAAATGTTTAACGTGCCAAATGCATAATCCAGGAAGAAAAACAATAATTGGGTTTGGACAAATTGGAAAGGCAGAAGGTCCATTTATAAGATTGCAATTTGATTTCATTCAGTTACCACCATGCAGAGGGCTGAAATATGTACTTGTCATAGTGTGTCTGTTTTCAAAGTGGGTGGAGGCTTACCCTAGCAGGAGGAATGACAGCATTACAGTCGCAAAGTTGTTGCTACGAGAACTCATTCCTAGGTTTGGTTTCCCAGTAACTTTGGAATCAGATAGAGGAAAACACTTTAACAGTGAAGTGATTAAAATAATCTGTGAAGCATTCCAAATTGAGCAAAAATTGCATTGTGCATATCGTCCAGAGGCTTCTGGAGTGGTTGAACAATTGAATGGCACTATAAAATCCAGACTGGGAAAAATGTGTGCATCAACATCATTAGAGTGGCCGGATGCATTGCCACTTGTTTTAATGGGACTCAGAAGCATTCCTGATAGAAATACCGGATTGAGCCCACACGAGATAATGATGGGAAGAGCAATGAGACAAGCACATGTTCCCACAAATAAACTGCTGAATATATCTGATGATATGGTTCTGGATTATTGCAAAGGATTGGCTGACCTAGTGCGTTCTGTCTCTCACCAGGTTGGAGAAGACGCAGTTTCCAAGCAGCCTGAACAAGAGCATGATCTGAATCCCGGTGACTGGGTGGTAGTGAAGAATCACACTAGAGAAACGTGTCTATCACCTAGGTGGGGCGAACCTTGTCAAGTCATACTGACCACCAACACAGCAGTGAAGTGTGCAGGATTTCCTAACTGGATTCATGTAAGCCACACCAAAAGAGTACCAGACCCTGAAGAAGAAACTCCTCAGTCAGCATCAATCACTGAGGAAGCTGAAGGTTGCCCAGCTGAAGAATCTCAGGCTCGAGATTCAAGGGAGGCTGAAGAAGAACAACCGAGCACAAGTCAGGACTGGATACCGGTGGTGGAAATTCCTGAAGTTTACCACAGAACAAGAAGTCAAACAAATTTGGAAGAAATTAAAGAAGATCAGATAGGTGAAGAAGAAGCAGCTCAGGAAGAAGAAGAAGAAACAACAAAAGAACCTGAGCAGGTCCAGATAGGGAGAGGAAACTGGGCTCAAATTTCCGAAGAACCAACTAATTTTGAGCAGGGACAGACAGGTTTAGAAGAACCCGGTCAGGCTGCAGAAGTACAAAGTGCAATAAGCCCTGATCAGAACCAGTTAGATCCAGAAAAGTACACAGAAGAAGAAGATCTCGAGAAAAATGAACATGAAGAAATAAATCAAGAACAAGGTCACTTATTGGAAACTCACAGTGGAGCTGCTGAAGAGAAACCAATAAGACCTGAAAAAGAGCAAATAAGAGAAACAGTAATTTCAGAAAACGAAATTGTACTAAACCCTGAAAAGAAAAGGATTTCTGAAGACGAAAATAAAGAGACAGTACAAACAAAGAAAACAAGAAAAGGTGATCATTGGCCTAGTGTCATTAAAAGAGTAAAATACCACATAACAACCAGAAGTGAAGATCCAGAACAAGTAAATGAAGTAACAAGCCAAACGGGACAAGAAAGCAGAACTGAAAAACGGAGAAGCAAAAGACTGAAACTTATTAACAATAAGTTTAAAGGTCCTGATTGGACTTACATAATTCTTGAAGATTACGAGAGCTCAGAATCAAGTGAAAGTGGTGACGAAGGAACCAGTGCGGAACTGACCTACGAAAAAGAAACAAGACCACCTTGATAAAGCGAAATAGTGGTATAAAGAAACGGAAAATAGATAAGAAGAGCAATCTTCCTTGTCAAAATGTCCGATGATAGAGTTACTGGGAGATCAAAACAGAAATGTTGTAAAAGATGCTGTGCAGTATGCATATGTAGTCTAGTAATGGTGCTTATAGTTTGGTTAGTTCTGATCGTAGCAGTTCCTTACCTTATGATGATGGATAAAAAGATTAATAACGAAACTAAGGAAAGGACAGCAAACTTGAAAAGTAATAGAGTAGAACTGATAGCAGAAAATGAACCAGAATTTCATCATGAAATAACTGATAACGACACTAGCTTAAATGTTTTCACAAAGTTGTTGTTTCAATATGTAGATACCATGGAAGTTAGTAATTGTTATGTCTGTATGAAGTTACCCGAATCAGTAGCAGAAGGGTTAACGTATCACCACTTGCCATTAACCTAAGGCATCTCATGTAGTGTATTGGCTAGTTTATTTTATAGAACAGGGAAACTTCAGTATTATTATTCAAACATAGATGTGATATTTTCTGAGGTTCCGATTCGGAAGAGTATGAACCCAGTGCTTAGTAGTCAAGATGCACAGTTTATGGGAGAATTTTTCTTAACAATGAAATCGATAGATTTAACACATGCACATAGAAGCAATCTAACATGTTCTTTACATGAAGAAGAAAAGATATTTTTGAATTTAGTAGAAGATAGAAGACAAGATTTCCAAAGGAAAGCTTCTGAGCATAAGGCTCATTTGCCACCTTGGGCTGAGAAAGAAGGTAGTTACACACCTGGCAAGCCTCAAGCTGCTATGGCTCTGGATTTTGTAAAGACAGAGAAAATTTGTCTACATAGGTTAAAGACTGATTATAACAATGTTTTCATCGGTACCAGTGAGTGTGAACACAATTTCTTAATTCTTGGAGGTTGGGGAATAAAAGGAGGAACGGATTCAGTTTTTCCTGGAATCTATTATGTGTGTGGGAATAAGGCTTACTTTAGGCTTCCTGCACGGTGGTATGGAAGTTGTTATTTTGGAATAGTATTTCCAAAGATATACCACGTAAAAGGAAACACTGGGAGCAATGAAAATAATAGAGCTAGTTTTTCTGAAATCGTAGGTGATATATTTGGTGCATTGATACCTTCAGTGGGAATAATTCTGAACTCAAGGAAAATATGTAAATTGTCTACAGTGGTTGATCGTTTATCAATGGATACTGCTGGAAGTTTTCTAATGATTAATGCGGAGATGGTTGCGATTAGGTCTATGGTTATGCAAAATCGACTTGCTCTTGATATTATATTGGCAAAAGAGGGCGGAGTCTGCAAATTATTGAAGACGAAACACTGTTGCACTTACATACCTGATAAAAGTGCAGAGATTGGAACGTATATACAGAATATAACAAAACTTGAGAAGGAACTAAAACCACTGGAAGTTGATAGTGTATGGGAAAGATTGACAAATAGTATTGCGTCAATTGGTACCTGGTTTGCTAATGTAGGGAAAGGACTTATAGGTCAAATATTAGTACCCTTAGCAGGGATAGCAATAATAGTACTGTCGATAATAATATGGTGCAAATGTTGTAGAAAGAATGAATCGTATAATGTGACCGGAAAAGGAAAGAAGCAAAAGTTTGAAGAAATTGAACTTGAAGATTTAAGAAGTGAATTATACAAGAAACTGAAAGGGGATGTGAAAAATAGAAAGTGTAAAAATGAAAATGAAACTATTTTATGCTAAAAGTTGGCATCTGATCGTGGGTAGTATTTGATGGCTCAGAAACGCCATCAGAGAGGTGATTGATGGAGCAAGGACTCACCAATGAGACTTGCTTGGATGCAATCTTCTCACAGTATTAATTTATTAAACTTGTATTGTTCATACTAACTCTTGCATACACAAACATAAGTAGCAAGGAAGCTTGCCTATGTGTCTAAACTAACAAATAACGCTTGTCTATTCTAAAATGGCCGCTAAAACGCGGGAACTTTACTGCGCATGTCTCAACCATATCACGTGGTGTGACGTCTCTCTTTGCTTGGTGGGAAACTCTTGCTTCTGCCCAGTGTGCATTAAAATGGCTGCTTTATGTTTTCACGTGCTACAGCTTGCTCTTGTGTTGTAATTAAATTATCGTTTCCTAACGCTATTAATGCGGGATAGAATTTATAAGTAAATGGGAATAGAGTAGAAAGAGTGGGTATACAGTGAAACATTTTATTTGTGATTTTAATATTTTCTTCTTTGATTTTTATTAGTTCGTAAATTTGGGCATGGGGTTTGGTGAACTGAAACTCGAGAGACAATGATTCCGCGCATGCATCTTGCATGGCTGCCCAGAGAGAAAAGGATGAAGTCAACCTGGACGTCGTCCAAGGCTGTGACCTGATGGCCAAGACTGCTGTACCCATGATGTACCAACTGAATAGCAACAAATTATATGAACAATGTATAAAATTTGTCGTGAGACGGGTGGGAAATAAAGCAAATGTAATAAAAGTGATGGGCGGTAATTTAAAACAATGAGCTTTAAGAAATCGAACTAAAATCAATATGGTGTGAGGATCAACCCCCTGTCCCTGTCCAATCAGACGTAGTGGCCCCATATTTTTGCAACATTAATGGAAGGTACCTGGGTGTAGAAGGGTATAATAGATATAGAATTAGTTAATTAGAGAGTTGAGACTTCGAGACTAGACGCTGACAGGCAGAAGCTCCAGACCGACAAACTGATCGATTGCTGCAGACTGAACCGCTGTCCAGAGAGGTCCTGAGGTGGGGGCAGCGGAGTCCATTGGAAGGAAGACACGGGAGAATCGAGGAGAAGTCGAGTATCAGAGAGGGGAACGACGCAGGCGTCGTTGGTAAAGAGGTCACCGGTCCTGTCCTGAACCTGGAGGAGGTCTTTGCTCTTCATCCTTCCTGGGTCCTATCTTTTCCAACTCCTTGGCCAAGGGGTTTGGTTCTCGCACTTTAGGTAACTATACCTGCAACCTATAGTTGTGCTGCTGTCTCTATCTTCTCCTTTCTGAGGGACCGTCATTGATCAATAATTATTAATCTCTGCTTCATCCTTGATATACGGTTAAGTATCATGTGGTTCTGTATTTTACTCTGCTAAATCTTTAGATAAACATTTTAAAACTTCCTGACTCAGTGATTATTTCAGGATTATGAATTGTAATGAATGTCACTCATTTTAAACTTTCCAATTGGCAAAGGATTCATTGGTAAGTCATTACTCTTCAATCAGAAAAGTAATTGGTAGCAGGGATTTTGATAAAGAGTACAACTGACCCACCAGCGGAAAATACTAGCGTAGTGTGAATGTATGGGCCCAGCCTCCTGCAGGTGCCAGCAAAAAAACAATAAATAGACTCCAGGTGGTCCAACACGCAGCAGCACGGCTTGTCTTAAGACTTCCACGAAGGTCTTCTGCCTCTACAGCTCTTAGAACCCTCCACTGGCTCCCACTACATAAGAGAATTCTGTTTAAGGTTCTCCTAATCACTTTTAAGGCGTCACGCAAGACAGGACCAAAATACCTTTCATCTCGATTCACTCCTTATACTACAAACAGAACTCTTAGGTCCTCATCAGCTAACCTGCTTTCACCTCCCAATTTCCGATGTAAAACCAAAGGAGGCAAAACTATAGCAGTGTTAGGCACCAGAGCTTGGAACCTACTGCCTCTGCAACTGAGAATGCATAAAACCGAAACCCAGTATAGAAAAGCTCTAAAAACATGGATCTTCGGAGCAACAGATGAATTTTGCCTCTCTCTTATCTAAGACACTCAGAGTGCAATATCTCCTCTGTATCAGCGCCAGGATGCTCCTTTCGGAGTGACAGTTCGCGCTTTATAAATATCGATTTTCATTTCATTTTCATTTCATTTCAGTGAGTATCTGGTGTATGAATGCTCGTTGCTAGTAACCCGCTGGATCACAGGGAAGCGGGAGACCCTTGGGCCCACTTCTACAACTGATCATTTCTTCTGGGTTACTCCTCTTTCCGCATGCGGCGGTTGAGCTTCCATTTCTTAGGCAGACACAACTTGCAGAACAAGTTGCCCCTTCTCCACTCTTAGCAGGCAGCAAATACCCCAATTCTCAGGAAGACCCAGAGCTCTCCAGTTAAATGCACAGACTTGCGGTGATGTCCCTACACCTCCAGGAGAATGAGTATCAACAGCACTAGCCCTGGATCACAGCAGCTTTCTGAGGGCTCTTCAGAGAACCCTCTTGTGTCAGTGAAGAACATTGGTACTGAACCATGTGGAGGTTTTATACACAATTTCCAGACAGGGGATGTGAATCCACTGTCTAAAGTCCAGATGTCCAGATACCAGTTTGGTGCAGTTCCTTTTCACGTTTCATTTTCCGGCTGCAGTGAAGACTCCGGGGGGTATTCACAAAGGTAAACTTACACTTGTAGACTGACTCCAGTGCAAATTTACTCTTGCACTTATGTGTACATCTATACTTTTGTGCTAGTCACCATTTCCGACTGTAGATTTACACCTGAGTGCATACTTATGTGCCGTCAGTCCCTGGAACCTGGAGGGGGGAGGTGGAAGTATGTGAGTGTAAATCTACAAGTGTAAAGATACTGCTTTTCACACATAGGTGGAGATCTCCACCACCAGGGTGCAGATCTACTTATGTCAAAGTACAATAAAAATTAATAACGTTTATTCACTTATTTAAAAATATAAAAATATTTCAATGTAAAATACATTTGTAAATTAATTTAAAATATTGATTGATAACCTAGTGAAAATAAAATAAATAGTTACAGCACATTTACTCAGCAAATAAATTATTTATTAAATATTTAAATAATTCCAATGTATTTTTTTATTTTAGAAATATTACTTTTAAATGTAGTATACAAAAATGCAGTCCAGACTAGCATATTAATATTTAATTTATATTTACTAAATGTAATTAAAAGTTATTTGTTTAATTAATTTAATTTTACATTTTTTTATAAAATGATAAAATCTAGTTCAATTATGTTCTTCAAATAAGTTATTACATTTTAAATGTACACATTATTGAACTTTACTACAATCTAACTTTTTAACATTAACAAAAATGATATGTATATAATTCATATTAAAGTTAAAATAACTGAATTATTTCACTCATTCAACATTTTTTCCTATGCGCTTTTTTTTAATTCCCTGCCTCCAGTGTTTTCATAGGGAGTACTGTGCATTATTTGTGAGTGGCCATATGTGATGTTACACGTACTCCATGTCTGGAGTACATTTCCAACTGATTTTTGTTAGTTTGGGTACTAGTTACTTTAGAAATGTAGTTTGTGAATAGCAACTGACTTCCTTTTTTGTGTGTGGGTGTGTTAGCATGTCCCACCATAAACCCCATCCTCACTCCTCCCTCCACCCCTAGCATTTTGCAGTAGATATTCCCCTTTATCCCAAAACTCATCAAAGTGCCCTCCCACATTTACTACTAAGTACTAAGCTTAAATGTGTGGAGATCTCCCGAAAGAAAAGGTAGGAGAGGTGGAGTAAGAGTTTGAAACTCATAGGGTGGTGAACTGCATTTTGTAGTAAGTAGTACTGTTGTGATACTACTTTACATACTACAAAATGCATTTTGTATGTTGGGCCCTATGTCTTTGTGTAATATGATGGTTCTCCTAGAAGGTATGGGTGAGACTTGCTCTAATTGGGAGTACCCACAACATGAGCACAATAAGTTTGAAGGTCTACACCTTGCTGTAATAAGCCTTCATTGGATGGGGCATTCAAGGGGGAAGACAAAAAGAACAGGCCCTTCCCAGAAACCTGTCTGCTTTTAACAAGTGAATCTCCTCAATCACTCCCATTCCCCTACCATCAACCAAATGGCAGTGCTCAGGAGGTACCAATCAGCATTCCCCGGCTAAAAAGATTACCAAAGAATTTCTCTTCATTCCTCCACACTTCATTGACTAGGGCTACACCCTCCATCTCAAGAATGCAGGCAATACACTTATACTGCCTGGGGAAGCTATAATACAACCTCCACCTCATGCCATGTCAAGCCAGGGGTAATCCAAAATGGACCCCACTGGCTTCAGCATTCACAAACTTGTAAACAATCTGGTTTCATGCTACCATACATACTCACTCAACATACGGGTAGGATGTCAGCGAATGCTAACTCTGGACATAACATGTAAGCAGAATTGTACACAATCGGGCCTGTGGGCATCACGTTCTCACATTGAACAGGTAAACAGGTCTGTCCAATACCACTGATTCAAAAAATAAATGGTATGCTGACACCACAGCTTACATTGCATGTCCCGATGGCACAGGCAATAGTCTTGTCTATGCTAGAGTATGCTTTTGGCACCCCTTCTGATCTCAGAGCCAGGCCCTGGGTATCGTTGTCAGTTTCGGGCCCAGGCCTAAGCGCACACACAAGATTTCATGTGTGCTGGGACATAAAGAAAATCAGGACACCAGTTTCTCATGCATTCGGATTACTCAAGGGAGGGCTGAACGTCAATTTACCATGGTCAGGAGAGTTCCATCCCAGCACTATTGAAAGCAATGATAAATTAGTTGCAGGACCTTCACATAAGAAAGGTAGAGGGGATTCTTTGTCCTGGTCCCCATGTTTTTCAGGGTCCAACACTCCTGCCACTAAATGTATTTCTATAAAAAGAAAAGCAGGATTGTTCATTTATAATGAGGTACCTAACAGTAGCCGCACCACTAGGTACAGCTTGAAACGGGCTGCATGGCAAAGTAAAGCTGCTTTCAGAAGAAGAAAAAATTTCTACTTAGAACGAGGAGTGGAGCACTACATAAAGTCTTTTTTACACAGGATCCACAAATGCTTGTAACACACCTAATTGCCAACAATCAAGGTACCTTGCTGTGAAACTATAGTCACACTTTTCAAAAGTTCTGCAACGCTAAACCCCAGTCTGGTTTGTGAGTATGCAGAAGATGGATCTTTCCACTTGCGTTCTAATTTTGTAATGATAAACATTAAACAATGAAATGCTGCCTTGAATTTCGACCAAACAATCTATTCTCTAAACGCTGGACCAATTCATCCCATCACACACCTTTGTGGTATGTTTCTCCTGGTAAACTGTAGTTTGTCTTTCACTGATGTGCTTTGTATTTCTAAGGATAGTCATAATTTTGTCTGTTACCTTTGTTCTATTTCCGCAAATGTGTTGCAGTGTGATTTACAGCCTTTTTGTCATCGGGTTTATTAAGTGACAACTTGAATACTTTTGTTTGCTATGTGGTTTGTTATCTTTCAATAAAAAGTTCTAATCTATAAAAAAGCGATACTCATATAGTTGGACCACCCATGGATTGCAGGATGATTAGCTGAATACGGGGGCAATTTATATTTTGGCGGATGGAGGTATTGCATTGAGGGCAACGGAGTAATTTCCTTCATTGCCTTAGCTGCACCTCCGCCCGCCAAATCATGAACGGACTGCAAAACTGGTGCTCGTTACTTAAACCATTGCAAGGAACCACTGTGAAGGCGGTTCCGGTCAATGCTTTTTGCAGTTTGGTTCAGGGCTCCGTCAACATGACTATTGCTTGCCTATAGAAACTTACCTTCACAATATTTTTGTCCTCAAAATTCTTGACACAATATTTTGACCCATGATGTTTTTGTTTCCGATATTCTGTTTAAACACCGTCCAAACCGTACTGCCCTTTAAGAAGCATCACATAACCAGGAGATCTCCAGGTTTACCTTTAGGAAAGCCATTCCATTATCTGCCGCAGAGACAATCACAAGTCAGGAGAGTCTTAAATGTGACTGGCACTGCACTAGAAATGAAGGCTTTTGTTTGGCACTGGCCTTTTGTGAACTATTACTGGGTTAATGTGTCTGCTGTAACATCCTTCATTTACTTTGTAAAACCTAGGCTCAAATCTTGGTAACGTACTTTGAACTCGATAATGGGTTATGATTCACAGTCTGCCCGTGAGTTAAATGTCTATAAAATGCTGATACTCTACGATTACTATCAAATCAAGATGAAGAAAAAAATAATAAAAGCCTCAATTAAACATTGTGTGAGAAAAATTGAAGGGTGAATTAATGGGTAACATTTTAGTTCTCCTGAAAAAATAAAAGGTTAATGAGAAATTTATAGAGGCAGTTATTGATCAAATGTTATACAAGTAAAACAGTCGGATCAGATCCTGGAAGTATTTTGGGAATTTTATTCAAAATTATTTACTGAGGGCCAATAAATCTTGACTGACTGCCCTAAAATTGTCAAAAAGGTCTATGGACTTCAAAAGCCTTTCTGCCCGTGATGCTAGCCATAACAGGTCCATGGTGTAGGAAGGTGGAATCTGACTGCATGGTTACCCCCACTTTTTTCCTGGTGTTTTGCTGGTTTTTGACTAGTCTGACTGGGATCCTGCTAATCAGGACCCCAGTTTATCTGATTTCTCCCTAAATTGGTTGTGAATGTACTTTAGGTACACTCCAGATTGGATACTGGGGTGCCCTTATAAGTCCCTAGTATATGGTACACCATGTACCCAGGGCATAGGTACCCCAGAGGCCTGCCAGGGGCTGCAGCATGTATTGTGCCACCCCTGAGAGACCATTCAAAATGGCACCACAGATCTGCTACTGCAGCCTGTGTAAGGCGGTGCATGCACCCCTTACTTAGATATAGGTTCACTATATATATTCTAAATCACTGCACATATAAACCTATCAGTCACCCCTATGGCAGGCCTTATCAATCCTGAAGGCAGGGTGCTGGTTTTTATGTGAGAGGGTGCCCCTGCATGAGCAGAGCCCCTCTGCAGCCTTCGGAATCCATTCTCCGGTGTTGTCTGTGATGCAGCCAACCATATATATTTAAGTGCATTATAACCTCGCGGTAAATGCCAACTTTAAAACGGCTGCTTAGAAATATGTCGTGTTTGGTGTCAAACACCTTGGAATCATACCTCCACACCAGAAACTGGTGTGGGAGGTATGATTCCTCCCTTGTGGAACCACTACTGTGGGTCACCGGTCTACCCGGTACCAGCTTTCTCGACCTGGGCATCACAAAATGGATGCTGCCAGCCACAGACACGAGTCTGCCCTCCTGCTGCTGAGCCGAGCTCGAGCAGGGGAAGGCCTGACAATAGGTTTCCTGTCACAGGGAGGTGTGACCACCTCCCAGACAGGCTTTAGTGTATTGGGGCTGGGTGGGTGCACTCTGAGAGTGCCAGAAAGTCTGCACTGGGGGCACATTTGGTGTCCCTGTGCATAGTCCAGCTCAAACCGGTTGCAGGAGCCATTGGCTCCTGCTCTGGCGCAAAACTGGACAAAGGACATGGGTGTAACCACCCCTCTGTCCTGTCCCTCCCCTAGGAGGGTCCTCAGAGTTTGTCCCACCCCTTCCTTGGGTATAAAGTAGGAACCCTGACTACAGGACTTTAGATTTTACCTGGACTAAACTCTGCTACAGAAACCAAGTACTTCGACGGTCTACACCTCACTGGACAACAGAAGAATCTCCCTTGGAGTAAAGGAGTTACTCCCCTGCAGCAGCAGGCACCGAAACGCAACTGACCGGTTGCATCTCCAGAGCTCCTGCGGACTCCGAAGATTTCTGCAACACAGGAGGTGGGTTCACTAAGGTCCCCGAGGTTGATCTACCCTCTCAGTGATTCTGAGATTAGTATCCCTCGTGGGGGCCGTGCAACCCGTACCCCTGTGCACCGCGTCATTTTGCAAGTGCACCCACTTCACGACCATTCCTGAAGCTGTGCATTGGACCACGTGTGGTCCCCACTCCGAGCAGCATTTGCACCAAAGATTGCTGGCCTCCACTCCACGAGTGCCCTGTGGGCCTGTACTTCGTGTTTTCGCTCGACGTCCCTTTGCGATCCCGGGTCCGTTGACCTGTGGGTCCTAACAAGGGTCACTCTTCTAACTGTTGGGCTTCCCTGGTTGCTCCAGACGTGCCCTGACTCTCCATTGCTTGGAGAGTCACCAGGACCTTGCTGGTCCTCACCATAGCTGTTTCCTCTGCCTGCGTGTGTTGCCGTTGGC
The DNA here is from genome assembly GCA_963921515.1 of Calotriton arnoldi. Lineage (NCBI taxonomy): Eukaryota > Metazoa > Chordata > Amphibia > Caudata > Salamandridae > Calotriton > Calotriton arnoldi. The sequence continues at coordinate 2,565,754 of CAWUFW010001317.1, forward strand.
AAGGCTTGTTGGTGCTCCAGCCGGACACTGACCCCTCAGTCATCGACATCCTTCGTGGGACAACTCACCTCTGGACTATGGTTGTCGTCGACGTCTCCTGGTCCCCGTGGCTGCAGAGTCAAGCATCCTATCTTCGCACCTGAAGCACCCGACATTGGTGGGCATTCGATTGCTCCGCTCCTGGTCACGTGAAGTGACCCAGACTTTGTCCCCTCTGCTTTCAGGTTCTTCTCACCTCGGATCCATGCTTGGATTTCACCGGACACTTTTCTTCTCTACAGCAGCAGTACTTTTTCGCATCACGCCATTGAAAACGACGAGGGTTTCCGACACCACTTGACCCCTATGCACCCGGCTCCTCTGGGATAGGTAACACGGGTACCTCGGTACTCACAAGGGTGCTGGCCTCAGAACCTTCTATGTTCCAAAGGGTTTGCTTGAAGTCCTCTCCGAAGTGTCCTTAAACTATAATTTTCCAACCACGACTTTCCCATAGAGTTGTACGGAGCTCGCGTCTGTGTTCCCACACTGCACCCGTCCTCCGTGGGTCCCCTGTGTCACTCCTTTGGGTGGTTGCTTGGGGTCTCAGTGATTCTACGTGCTCTAGGCCCTGTGTCTATTGAAGTTGTGGTTCTTATACCACTTTCTTAGTATATGGTTCGGTCTACCCCTGGAGCCCGCTGTGTATTGTGCTATTTACTGTCGTTCTATTGATTAAGTATTGTGTATCTTGTGCTCTAATCTCATAAAGAGGTTAGTAGAGAGTGTTTAGTAATAAATACATACATTTTATATATCTCTTGTGTGGTTCTCCTTTCATTTGGTCATTCAGGAGGTTCTGTTCTGGTAAAACAAGCTGCTTTACATTCCTTCGAGACTTAGCCTGAAGGCTGCTCTCCACAGCTACCACTAGGCTAGCTTTCTATAAAGGTTGTCTTTGGCCTAATCATCAATAAGGGTCGTTTGGACTGGTGCAAGGTGCCCACTTTAACTAGTGGACAGCATATACCAGGCCAACTTCTCACATTGGTGTGCAGCGGTTGGGATTCAAGCTTGCTATTGTTTTACCAGATAAATCTCATTGAGTGATCAACTGAAAACCACTAAAGGTATTAGGTACATATAAATCAAGACTAGAATAAGTAAGTTCTACTGAACTTGGAGTTGGGTAGTCAAGGGTCTAGCACACCCTTTCTCCAACTCAAGAGAGTTTAGTTCCCATTGCCTTCTAGACCAACAATTTATGAGGTCATCATTATGTTTTACAATTTTAAACAGTGCTCAAATGCGTTGATAGTTTGGTGACTTTATTTTGAGTCCATGACTCAACAAAATTCAGGCCCTCATTTACAAGAGGCCTGCACCGCCGAGCGTCACTTTTTATAACAATCCCGTGGCACAGGCCTCTCAATCATATCTATGAGATGATGCAAAGCCACCCTATGTGGCTCTGCATGACCTCATAGATATGGAGTAAGGCAATGCAGAGCAAAGTGCTGTCTTTCCTTACTTTATGTCAAGGATGCATTCCATGGGCGTTGCTGTGGGTGTTCCCACTCAACACCCAAGGATTTTGACACTCCCCCACATTTACAACATCACATAAACCTGGGGCAGCGCCAAAAATGTACGCCTCCCCAGAGCAGGCATAATGGAGAAAGGTTTAGATTTCTCCTCATTTTTCCTCTCCCCACATGTGCTGTATTCTGCAACTCACATAGAACAAGGTAAACACCTCTTGTGCTTGTTTTCGTGCCGGAAGCTGTCCCTTCCTGCACAAAAATAACCATGCCAACAACACAGATGCCCTTGCATCATGGTGCAAGGATGCCTGCATTGGCGCTCGGCTGCAATTTATGTGCCGGCGCTGGCAGAAAGGACAGGAATGGACCGTATCTTGTACATACTGTGCATTCCTGCCCTTTCGAATTGGTGTAGGGCAGCACAGCAAAATGACCTGTGGTGCTGCCCTAGGCTAATGCTTTGTAAATGAGGCCCTGAATACGGAGTGCACAGACTATAGAAGGGGAACCAACATAAGTGCACGACTTTCAAAGGACAAAAACCTCTGTGCAGAGTCTGCAATAGCAGGGCACCTAACATAGGTCTACTAGTTGTATAGTTTATAAAGTTGGCACAGGCTACATGAACTACAGCAGAGGACCCAAAATGGATCAAACACTTTCATAGTTCAGGGTTTTTCGAATTCGAAAGGGGAGGCCTGTGTCTGTCTGTTCCAAGTTCCCTGATTCTGCAAAAAGGGCATTTTTTCATTTGAAACTATGGGTGCCTTTAGAGCTCTCCCCAGCTAGGCCATGGGGTCAGGCTGTACTGACACTGCCCCTTAAGTAGCCTCTGATATTTTATTTTCAGAATGTGGAGATTGTGCCCTGTGTCCTGCAATGGCGGCTGCAAGAGAAATATTTTTTTCTTGAGGACAGTCAATCAGAGATTTTGGATCCACGAACAAAAATGGCTGAAAAATAAAACCTACCTTCTCCAATCAGATTAGTTTATTCCTTTTTAAATTTGGGTCAGGAAACTGTTCGAGGCCCAGGTTCTGAGACAGACTAAAAGTCTCTTAATTTAAGTGACTAATGGCATTTTAATATTTTAACCTTATAAATCCACTTAATACATTTTTTTCTAAGCCGAATTTCTCAAAGCCAGTGTCGTTGACATTGAATCGCCAGTCAGCCTCAGCTGGCTTGTATGTCCTGTTGAGGGAGATCTGATTTCGAGAAAAGTTTCTACGTTCGAACAAAGAGGGCTTTATTGGGATCTACGATGAGCCCTGCTTTAGTTCTAGTTTGCTCCACCAATGACTCATCTGGGACTACTTTTTCTCCATAAACATTTCCATGTCTGAAGGTAAACTGTTCACCACGACAAACCAGGTCCCTGTATCTATCCGGCGATCCATCACGGTCGGCCTTTTGACTTTGATCTGGTCTAGCATGACCAGATAACCACAGTTGGTGGTTTGAAATTTTGGCTCTATTTTCAATTCAAACTTTAAAAATTCTTATCTCTAGCTTTATTTGTTGGATTTTGGTCGTTTTGGTGTCATTTTATTTATAAACATATTGTCAAAAAAACCTTTTGACAGATCAAAACCTTCCTTTTAAATATGAATAAATCATCATACTGGACAGGCCCCTTCTTTTGTTCCCTTAGTCAGCCAGACACCAAAACCAGCGGGATGCGAGCTGCCCCCAGAACTGGTTTAGAGTTGCCACAGAGGAGGGGCTGCTCATTTTTCTGGCCACAACTTTGGGTGGGCAGACAGACTCAGCACAAGAGTAGAAGGACTTTACCATCTTGGATTTAGGCAGAGAGGGGCACTGTGGGATTATTGCAGTAGGGTACACAGGGAATTCTACAAAAGTGGGTAGGATAACCCTTGGTAACCTTTACCCCATTAGTAAGGGATGGGCCGGGAGCCACCTCCTCTTACAAGCAAGTGCCAAGCATAAGTGTGGCATTGGAACACTGCTGTATCTGAGGAACATCTGAAGAGCACTGAAACTTCTGTCTGAGACCTGTGAAGAGCCCTAAAAGGCTGGGCCTGCTTTCTTGTACCCAGGACAAAGAAGTGGACTCCAATACTCATGCAGTTGACCTGTTCAAACTACTGGGACACAACAAGCTACAATAGGACTATCCTGGAACCGCCCACCCGTCTAGGTCCAACTGCACCTGCCCTGGACCCTGCTGTTGGCGTTTTCTGGAGAGAGTCCTGACCCCAAGTGCTGTCCCGGAGGTTCATGAACCCTTTGCTGTATCTGGCTTGGCTTCTCCTACAACCTCTGAGACCTGGGACTTAGAAACTTTTTGTCTTCAAAGACTTCCAGAGGATGGGGACAAACCTGCCAAGTCTATCTTCCAATAAGCATTGCTGCTGGGCAGAAGACTCAAGTTTCCCCACTCTGAGCTTTTTCGTGTCAGCAAATCCTAATCGGTGGGATTTCACGGAGATGGTATCTAGCCTCAAAGAGCCCTCTTTGGCTACTGCCTTTAGAGTTGCCCGCTGGAGAAAACCGAACTCCAAAAAGGTGTTAAAGTGCGAGCAAAGAAATCTTGTCTAGCTGAAGGCGCCAAAAGTATCTGACCGGCGAGGGACCTTTCCTGGAAGAAAAGTTTGAAATCCACACTGAGCTTTCCGGCTAAAAAACAACAGTTTCACTGTGACCTCATCCAATGGCTATCTGGCCTCGTAGAACCCTCTTCGGCTTCAGTCTGCTGCCTTGCCCTGCTGAGGATTTTTGACTTCTACTTTTTAGACGAAGCCCCAAGGTAAAACCTCTGGTCGTGTTGAACCTGGTTCCTGTATCGGACCATCAGTCCATCGGGGTCAACCTTAAAATCACGCCTAGGCCTTGTCTACTGCAACCAGTTGACCATTGGTGGTGCTTAATGCTTTTTGGCTCTATTTTTTTTTTAACACTTTAAAAAAAATCATATTTCTGGTTCCCTTTATCGGTTTTTGCCCTTTTGGTGTCATTTTATTTAGTAAACTTTACTCTATTTTACTAAATTGGTTTGGGATTTTTATTGTGTTTGAACTTTATTACTGTTTTGGTACTGCATAACTCTTTACACATTGCCTACAAGTTAAACCTGTCTGTTCTGTGATAATAGCTACCAGCGGGTTCAGCTCAAGTTAATCTAGTGACTTTCCTGGTTCAACCTGACAAGGATTGCATTTATTATTTAACTAATAACCCCATTTCTTACACAGGGCAATCAAAGTGTCTCAAAGATAGGCTTGATTCTGGTCGAGATCAGATTAAGAATATCAGAGGTATTATTTGGGATGAAACTCAATTTGAGGACATCGCCTTAACTCTTGGATTTAGCATGAAACGAACTTCACTTCTGGAAAAAATGAATCTTGGTTGGTGATGGAGGAGAAACACTGTTTTTACTCGGTTTGACATTTAATTAAATAAGGCGAACAATATTTGTTGTGCTTTTTATTTGCTAAAAATTTAATTTTTGTCTTGAGATTAAGAAGCAAAGACAATAAACTATTTAATTAATGACATCCCAGGGATATATGGAATCAAACAATTTTCGTGGATTCCAAATCGTGTGCGAGTAAACTCGCATTGTATTTTGTTGCAGATGGATTTTGTATTGGCACATTTGAAAGATGTTTTGTTGTACTGGATTAGGGCTTCCGTAAAACAGAGTCTAATCAAAGTTCATAGAACTCTAGCGTAGAATTTGTTCTGTCATCCAGTGCTTAATTTGACCCAGCACTTAATTGTCAACACTGGCACTTATGACATTCTGCCACAAGGTGGCACTGTTGTCTAATACAGAGACAAGTATGATAAGTTATTTCTTAATTTAATATACATTAACAATGACTAATACCTGCCACCCAAGACACTTTGGGGCCCTGGAATAGTCTGAATTGACACTTTTATAAAGGTGTGATGGCTAGTAGTTGTGTTAGTACTGTCATTAGCAGCGCTGGCAGGGGCAATGGGTGGTGCAAGCTGCGGTGGCCTCCTGACAAAGGCCTTGACACGTATTTGTTTACAAATTAAGCGCTGCTGTCATCTATTGTTACAACGATTTTGAAGTTATTCGATTATGAAATAGACAAGGATTTAGAGTCTGACCCAGCGCCAATTGAAAAGGACTGCATCCCTCGTTTAGGCTCTGAAAATAGAAGTGTTATTTATGACACTTGAAGATAATTTCTTCTTTTCTCCAATTCCGCAATCCTCCACCCAACTTCCTCTCCCGAAAAACACAAGCACCTTTTGGAAATGTCATGGACGTACTGTTTTTAGGGCAGGGATGGTGTGAACATAGCATTTCAGTGACTGTCCTTCAGGGACATTTCAAAAGTTCTATACTGAGGGCAGCTAAGAGGTGTGATCAAATTAAAGGGACAGGGTATTGGCTGAAAAGGAGGTTAACTGCGGGAGGAGGAGGAGGATGTGCAACTTTAGCTACTTCAACAAGATGTTTTTCCTTTAGGGAAATTCAAATTTGCATAACGCAAAACACATCTGTTTTGCTTGTTGTAATAGGCAGGGCCGGCGCTAGGCATGGGCAGTGTGGGCAGCTGCCCAGGGCCTCGCACTCAGCCTACCAGCATGCGGCCCCGCACCGATCGTGTGTCCTGTTGTTTCCCTGCCGATCCAACTAAAAGAAAGGTGTCTCCTTGCAATTAGGGTCCATGGGAGGGGTCCCCTCCCCGGGCCTCTCAAGGATGGTGTCTGGAGGCCTAGGGGAGTGTAGTGTAGCTCCTATTTCCCTAATAGGCTCTGCGCATTGGAATAATATATCCTATAGGTTTGACATAGGACTAAGGTCAGTATGTCCCTATCGAGTATATTAAACTTAATTATTTGTGCCAGCTAGCTCAGAGGCCACTAGAAACTCCTTGACAACAAGAAGGAGTAGTTTCTGGCAGCCGCAAAACATGACCAATATGTTTCCCTTTTAGAATCAGAACGTGTCCCAGAGTCGTGGAAACACTAGATAACTATTTCACTCAGCTCAATCGTGCATGCTTAGTTTTCCTCAGAGTTACACAGAAATAATAGACGGGCGTTTTCAATAAAAGATTTATTGAACAGTCTTGTTTCTGGTGTAAGTATAATGTGCTGTTACGATCACAAGACAGTATGCGAGATAAATAATGTACAGGGTGAGCAGTAGAAATAAATAATACTGCGATAGCATTATCTTTTAGTACAAATGCTGTTACATAAATAACACAGACTAAAAATGCGAGTACTCATACGATGCGGTGCTAAGCTAGTTCTACCCCAATGTACGTAACCTAACCTAGGTGTAGGACGAGGTATGAAGTAGGTGAAGTATTCCTTACTATGGTATACTAAGAGTATGTTTAAGCCTAGTATGCCTAGTATGCCAAGAGTCCCTCTAGGTTCTAGTCAGCTCCATACCTGAAGAATGAGAGAGGTAGGAATCTCTTTGCCAGACTCGAACTCCAACACCCCGCAAGGGAAGTCAGATCACTGGAAGCTGGAAGCTGGGCTCTCTGCGTGCAGGGATGACAGCGTCTTCTCAGTGCGTCAGGCCGGGATACGGGCTCCTCTGAAGTCGAGGTCTCCTCTGATTTACAGGGGCTAGGGAAGGTATATTTATACCTGAGAGTACCTTAGGAATGTTAGCATTGACGTGAATTGGACAGCGAAAGACGTCATGGATGAACCCCTAAGGAATAATGGTTCATGCATAATATATGAGGCCTTGAAGAAATCAATAGTCCTGGGCTAGGGAAACTCCCGCAGCCTAAGGGTCTGTTCTTCATGAACTCGTTGTGACGTTAGGGTGGACGGATGTCGGAGACCATGCCTGTATTTGGAGTGCACGGTTTAATGCCTAAATAAGGCCTGGGATTTTATGCCTATATAAGGGCAGGGCGAATTGTGCCTATATAAGGACATGATATTGGAAAGCCCGTTATGGACACCCTAAGAGTCCCAATTGCAAGGAGACCATTCAGAGACACTGCGGGAGGCCCATTGTCCAGCATTTTAGCGCCCCCACAGTTTTAACTTTCAGCCCACAAGCAATTCTCACACCTATCCGGCTGAAGGTGTGAGAATTGCTTGTGGGCTGAAAGTTAAAACTGCAGGGGCGCTAAAATGCTGGACAATGGGCCTCCCGCAGTGTCTCTGAATGGTCCCTTGCAAGGCGTCGCTTATGTAAATTATTGGGGCCTCGCACATTCCCGTTTGGCCCAGGGCCCCGCAAATCCTAGAACCGGCCCTGGTAATAGGTAACAAAGTGCACTCTTGATGATGTAAGTATTTGTGAAGGGTGCAACTACTTCTTGCGAAGGGGTGCACTTTTAGCTACATCGCCAAAGTCACCAAAACGTAAACATGTTCGTATTGCGACCTTTGTTCATACAGCAAGGTTTCCAAATTGACCTCTTCCATGGGTGGACATACACACAAACACTCATGTATGCACGCACAAAAACACGCTCCAAAAACTGCAAGTATTTTAATTTTATTCAAAAAGCATATCAAATAAAAAGTTACATGCAAAGCATCAGTACAGCAAACACAATTTCTGTAGCCCTACACATTTGATGAAAGACTCTTAAATTGTTGTGTGATGGAATAGACCTGTGATGTGAAACACCGGGACTCCTGCCAGGTGCCAAGCCACCACAGCTGGCCTGTCCTCATAGAACAGCTGCTGAGGAGTGCGCCCGTAACAGTCCTACTTTTAGAAGTCCTGAGAGCCAGGGACCATAAAACAGTCACGTTTTGCTAATTAGAACCGTCTGTTCGATGTGCTGATTCAGCTTTCAGTACATAAGCCACAGTATTCGTCTGTCAGCGCCAAATTCTACAGGTGTTATCCTTGCTTCCTAGAAATGAGAAAAACAAGAATTTTAAGAGAGACTGCAATACGCGTGAGCATATCACAAGTACTCATGAAAGTCTATACAATACTACATAAAATGAGGATTTTTGTGATACCCGGATTCCAGGAATAATATGTTTTACCACAGCTTTTCATCTTCTGCATAACATTGCACAATATACCCAAACAACTGCCGATGGTGGAATCATGTTTGCAGGGTTATTTAAACCTGTGCACTGTGAACAGATTCAACAGCGACGAGTAGCGGGTGTATTTCAAAAACGAGAAATAATGGGGAACAGCGGGCCGAACTGGTATTTGGGTCTGTTGTAATCTATAGTACAGTGGGCTGCACAGGAAAGTACCTTCAGGTAGAAATTGATGGCAAGTAATTGCGCAAACACCGAGGTGTTCACTTCTGAATGGATGAAATTGTTAATACAAGTGAAAATAACGATTTTGCCCGTTTTTATATCACCACTCACAGTCGTGTCTAAACGACTCCAATAGTGCTTCCTGAAACAACAAGCATTTACAATGCAATCGGTCTCGCCTTTGGGGCTTTATAAGTATTTAGCCATTCAGCTCATTGTCTTAAGCTGGGGGCCAGTAGCGGTTCCACTGGAATGCGTGGAAGGGAAACAGTGCTCTAAAACAGCCATGCTGTTAGTTTTTAAGAGCCAAATAAAGAAAGGATAAAACCAGGTTTAATTTACCAGGCCATTATAAAATGGAAGGCCGGGACAACGACATGGGTTAAATGTTTGTGTCAGCAGGGGAAAATTATCAGCCAAACTACAGGGGGTCGACCAACCCATCCTAGATATCTGAAAAACAAAAGGAATCTGTTGGCTAGAAAGGTAGAATCAAAAGTACAATAACCTGAATATCTAATTGGCTTTACAGCGATAAAATCGGATTGAAAAATGGGTACTGAATGGGTCACAGAGGGAGGAACCAAGTGGGGGATGAAGGCGCTTAGAAGCCATTAGTTGGCCTAACAAGGCGCTTCGATAAGAGAGGAAAGAGGGAGTTGCAGCGGCATAGGAAATAAAGAGTGCTTGGGGTATGTAATGGAACAATAGAGAGTTTGGGCTTTGGTTGGGCGGTGGAGGGAGTTTGAAAACAAAACAACGGCCTGAAATGGGATGGAGTGACTAGAGATTAAAGAAAGCCACAAGCTCCAATGTGCCCCGGTTAAGGCAAAAGTAATGGATAGGACCGTGATGTTCAATTTTGTGAACATTTTTTTTAAAGTGCCAGTGGGTTTATTGCCACAGAAGCTGTACTTTGTGCTTAAGAGCTACCTTCCAGGTACAGCCATGCCATATGAAGACCAGCATAGGTCCCCGTGGTCTCACAACTGCTTTGTGGTAGCTGTGGAGCTGCAATGCCTTTGCTTTGTACCGGAGCCTCCTGCATACACCGGTCCCCTGTTAGACCCCTCAATTCTCCTTTCTTCCGCAACATATAGGCATCTGGGATTTCCAGGCATAGAAGAGAAACACACTGCCTCTTAAATATGCCCTTTGCCGGTGGCGCAGGACAAACCCACTCCACCAGTAGGCTGACAGAGTCAAAGAAGAAGTGAACCAGCAAGTCAATTAGCAGCTGCAGCAAAGCTCGCAGCCTTCTTTGATTGTAAATCATTAAAACCAAGCTCCCACCAACCAATATAATTTTTTATTTATTTCAGTTTTTATTGTGGTAGCAATAATGACTTCAGGAATCACTCTATCCACAGAAACACCATGTATTTAGGCACCCCTTACGCCTAATGAATTATTTTAAAACGTAATTTACAATAATATGCTGACTACGTAGAAATGAACCGCAAGTTTTAATAAGACAGGCTACGAGCCAGAGAGCATGGGTGATTTCTAGTCCCAACATTATTAATATAATTAACATGTGATTTCAACCCAAATGCTTCAGACGTACTCTGACGTGCTAACTTATGAATAAGGCATGCCAAAACACGGTTAAGTACACCGATAGTTAAAACAAATAAAAAATTAGTTAATAGAACATCTCTGCATTAACTACTGTGTACTAAAGCTCACAGACAACTGTTAAAAGTAAACGGAATAAATGATGCGCAACAAAGGTAAATGCTAACGCCTCACTGTTACTGATGTAAACTTATACGGAGTTACTGAAGTTTTGCATCTGGGTGCAGCTGCCGGAAATATGAACAGATGGGCGCGATCTAAGCTACTCCCATGGCGGCGGTGGGCGGTCCGGGCAGCGCTGTATAATTCACCTGAAAGAAATATCGGCGAGACAGCGGAGGCGAGTGCTGCGGCTGCATCGCGCTTAAGCTTAACAAAACTAAGTTATAAAAAAATAGCCAGGAAAACACTGCTGCACTGTACAACAAAGAACAAAATAGTGAAATCATGTTTATGATATATTACATAATAAAGCCTTTGAAGTGGGCGCCGCGCTGAGTTTATAAAAGTTATAGCACATCCCAAGTCAACTTTGCCCCCTAAAGTGCCGGAGGCAGTTTCTGGTTCAGGTGTTTGGGTCCCAGCAGCACAGCGATCCCTCCATTCCTGTCAATCAAAGTTCAGTAATGTTTAGTTTTTTCTCTGGGGACGGTGTCTCTGCGACCCATTTAGCTACCCACTGCATCTGAGCACCTGTGTATAAAGTTGATTCACCAGGGAGCCAAGACTACCTTATTCGGGGAACAGTTGGAGACTTCAAGGACCACCCAGTGGTGCTGGGCACACTATATTCGATCGGTCAGAATTGATGTCAGCAGGACGTTAGTACAAAAAAGAACTCGCAGGTTAGCAAAATAATTCAATAATTGCGGTAATACCGCCATTTTGGCTAGTGAGATACTAGGCGCTGGATTCCATCTGTTAATGCATTGTAATATGGAAAACACCCCCACTTATGTTTTCTTAAAAATATAATCTTTGAACATGTGTTATCTAATTATGTTAATTATATTTTCTGATTTATTTTGAAATGTGTTATCTGTCTTTTTATGTGGCATTGCCTCATAACAATATAATTTTTTCTGTATCCTCTTTATGAATTTGCTTGGGGGGGATCTCAATTTCCCATTTTTTATATTGTGACAACATTAGAGTGAATGTGTGATCTTGGTAGGTGTGTTAGAATGCGAATACATGAGAAGGTATGTCTGAAGTTTGAGTGATTTTGTTTGTGGGATGCGCTTGGATATCTATATTTATATCTATATTTATCATGATATGATATTGAATTTTTATAACTCTGAATTTGAATAAAAACTTTTTTCATCATATTTTTTCTCTTTGTTTTGGTTCACCACTTCTTATTTTATATTTCTTTTCGCACTGGTTCTCTAATATCTGTGACTTGTTGCACGTATAGAATATTTCAGGTAGAGAATTTCTCTCTTTTTGAGTATATAGTGAGATACGTGCCATCACAGAGAGCAGGGGAGGCTTTCAAAATGTGACATTGCCTCTCAATGCCTTCATAACCATATTACCTTCCTGTAGATCCGGCTTAATGTGATATATTTGCATCCCTAGCACAGCATCCATAAAGTGGGCGCTGCGCTAAGCCACGAAAATACTGCTGCACTATGCAGCGGGGGTGGGAGGAGAGTTCAATAGGCAGCCTGTTTTTGGTAGTGGGAAGGAGGGCACCCTACGGAGATGGAGTTTTAAAGTTGAAAGCACGTCGCTCGTGAAATGGGCGCCACGCTGAATAGTGTAAAGTTTAAAAACAAGTAATTCTAACAATAAAAAGCAAACATGCAAAAAACGATTCCCTTACGTGATGTTACAACTCAGATCCCCGACGGAGCAGCTTCTAATTTGTGTGTCCTTCACAACAACCCTAACACGCCGTATTACCTGCTGTGGTGGCTGAATTCATGTGAGTTAGTCCTTGCATTCTCGCAGTGCTCACGAGGCTCTCACCTCGGGCTGGTGCTCCTGGCTGAGTCAGTCGGCCCAACACTCACAATGACGCAGCCCCGCCTGCGCTGGGAGATCCAGCAGACGCACGTGGGTCTCAGAGAGGCCTGGCAGGCGGGGCTGACAGAGGGAGCAAGAAACAATGTTTCCCTGTGTGACATGTTGCCATGACAACGAGCCCTCTTGGCCGGCACGCAGGACACCATTATTAACCAGCGAGACGCAAGTGCGAACAGAGGCATGCCGGGATATCGAATCCGCCTCGTACGTCAGAGGAAAATCCTTTATAAGCAAGCATTGGAAATGCAATAGACTCGGATTTACGCGAGACCTATTGCATTAGAATCGGAAGTGTGGGTGGGAAAGCAGGCACGAATGGGAGTGGGGGGGCTGGGGTGGTCTGAGAAGTCACTGACTGCGGGAGGGGGGAGGCAGGGGAAGAAAAAATACTGTACTGCCAGTAGTCGTGGAAGGATACAAATGACGATATGGCCTTCATGAGGCGGGTCTAACAAGCCTCAAACCAATCGGAAGGCAGCATTTAAGACAAAAGCCAATGAAAAAAATGGGCGGATAGTGTATACTGCATGCCTCGCAAAGCGAGCAGCTTGCGCTGCAACGCTAGGCGAGACCTAAAAAGGCCTGTTTAGGCATGCATGTCCTAAATAGGTGGAAGGCCCGAAAGCAGGGTACAGGGAGTCCGTAAAGATCCGAAGAGCCGAAGCATAGCTGTGTGGAACTCTTCAATCTGGCGCAGGGTGGCTAAAGGCCCCGGAACCTAGGGTTGTGCTGGACCCAACTGCGGAATTGGCTCCAATGTCAGCAGACTTCGGGAGCAGGAACGGGACAGTTCACGCCGTCAATGCACTTCATCGGGTGAATGGGAATGGCGCAAAGGAGCAGAACTCCGCTTTGACTTCTTATGTTTTTTGTGTTTACTGAAGAACTTGGAGCACAACGAAGACTGGTGTCTAGAGTGACTTCATCGACTTGGCAAGCGGAAATGAGATTGAGTCTTGGACTTCGAGCGGTTCCAACGCTGTGCCTTCATGTGCTTGGCAACATAAAGATTCAGCTCTTGTTCCCCGATAGACTTTGAGTTCATCGACATGCAGTCTCTGCAGGTCTTGGAGTCGTGGCCCAATCCCAGACACCACACGTAAACCTGGTGGGGAGCTGTGAGACATCTGCTTGCGACAGACCCTACAGAGCTTAAAACCTGTTGTGTCTTAGGGGTTGACAACCCTTGCATGCTGAATTTTGAAGGGGAAAAAAAAAAATGGTCTCTGAGAGACTAGAAAAGCTCCAGATTCGCGACCCATTCACCTGTAGCCAGTTGTAGTTGTCTAAAAGACACTGGAGCCAAGAATATTACACAAGCAATTTGTTGCCTGTACCATACATATGGTGGGCTCTGTAGAATTTGAGTAAAAAGAGTACAGTGGGTAAAGAGAATCCTCCCACAGTTTTAGGGTGTCTCAATTTGGTAAAGTGAATGTACTCTCGCTAGTAGCATTAGCATGGAGACAGTGCCTATTGATAGAATCAATATTCGTCAATAAGTTTAGCTTGGAGTTGAATATTAATTCCACATGGATTGTGAAGTTATCCAACTATAGATGTCCATCTGAGTAAGGCTGAAGAATGGTAAGCCATGAGTCATAAGAATTTTCATTAGCAAGCTTCAGACAGTATACTATGTGTGCACTTCTGTGATGATGATTTAATAGCGTCTTCTGAAGAAAAAAAAGGCCTAGTCATCATACCAAGAGTCATATGTTTTGGGGAAAGAACAGCTGTGCTTGGTTTATCTGTAATATCATGTATGACAGACTATTAATGTATTGTGTAAGAAATAATAGTATTTGACATTTTGGGCCTAACTTGATAAACTAAACTACACAAGCTAATATCTATCATCACGCTTAGAAGGTTGCAAATGGGAGTGAGGAGCTGGTGCGGGACAGGGGCAGATAATAGGCAGGGGAGGCTGGAACCTAACAGTGGCAGTCATCTTGTGCTCCCAAGCACTGCTCAATCCTCCATCAATTTTACAGGTCGGGAAAAATCAGGCCTGATGCTCCCACACCTAGATCATTTTGTATGGGTCCAGCATTATACTCCCCCGGGATACATTTCCGCCGATTTGCATTTGGGACATTACAGTTTATCCTTGTTAGACCTGTCATCCTTCAGGTAGTCTTTTCCAAGACTTTTTGCCTTTTACCTCCTATTTTGGCTGATTCTTTTTGTTGGCCTTAGGTCTCGGAGCACTTTACCACTGCTGACTACTCCTAAAGTGCATGTGCGTCTCCCCTCAACATGGTGACATTGGTGTATGCCTGATTGGCATATTTGATTTACTAGAAAGTCTTGTAAATTAGTATAACATATACCCAGGGCCTGTACGTCAAATGCTACTAGTGAGTCTGCAGCACTGATTGGGCCACCCACATAAGAAGCCTTTCAAACCTGTCTCAGGCCTGCCATTGCAGTGCCTGGGTGTGCAGTTTACTGCCACCTCGACTTGCCATTTTAAACTATTTGCCAAGACACAAACTCCACTTTTATTACATACAAGTCACCCCTAAAGTAGGCCCTAAGTAACTCTAAGGGCAATGTGCCCAGTAAGTACAATGTAGGACATGTATGTGTAATCTTTACATATCCTGGTAGTGACAAATCCCCAAAGCCATTTTTTCACTACTATGAGGCCTACCCCTTTCATGGGCTAGCACTGAGAATTCCTTAATATACTTTAAAGCTGCAATTCCTAATCAGAGAGGAATAGCTTTCTCATGTTTCATATCCTTGGAATAGTAATGATAAATCCTCCCCACTGGTGAAGTTGGATTTAACATTACTGTTTTAGAAATACCACTTTTAGAAAGTGGACATTTCTCTGCACTTTCTGCTCTATGTGCCTCACAGCCTGCCTCCAATACAGGTCTGAGGTGGGTGACAGCTACACTTTGTGCATTCCCTCTAGGTAGCCACAACACCGGAAGGATAGGTGTGTCTGAGTACCCATCTATATACACTGCATTCTGATGGCCTTGCCGGGGCAGGATGGAAGGGAGGAGCTAACATTTCTCTTGAATAAGCAGTGTCCTGTCCCCACACAAAGGACTGATTACCCCCACAGATAGCCTGGCACACAGGAATGGATTGAAAGGGGTAATTGTGCACTTCAGAGAGCTGCTTTGAAGTCATCCCCACATCAAAGGCACTGTTGGGTATAAGTACTGGATCTCTGACTCCATCAAATCAGACACTACTGGACTTGTAACTGAAGCTCTGCCAGAAGAACTGCTGTGCTGCTTAAATGACTTAACTGGACTGCTGATCTGGAAGGCCCGCTTTTCTGTTTGTTGCCCTGCAGCCTGCTGCTCTCTGACTCTGCTCAAGAACAGCTGGACTCTGCCTTCACTCCAAGTGATCTCCAAGGACTTGTTGGATTGCCTCCTGTTGCTTGAGACCCAGGGATATCAAAGTCTCTACCCCTGCTCCAGTGCCTGGCTCACTGGAAGTGGCCTGCATACTTGCAACACGAATTTGATGCATCTACTGTCTGCGTGTAGCAGAAATCTCGCATCGATCCGGCTGCGGGAGTAAATCGGCGTATCGAAACCAGCTCTTTGCCTCCGGAGATCTACGCATCTAACAGCATATTGCGCCGCTGCAGCTTGGTGAGATTGACGCATCCCCTCAACTGCACTGCAGAATCCGGTGCACCGCTCAACGCCTCTCGACTCTGGCACCCGTCTTCGGAACTGACGCAATGCTATCACTGCGTGGAGAAGATCGATGCATCCTGCGCCTGCGGGACTCGAATGACATATCTTCTTATTAGCAACTAGGAAAGGTACTTTGTACACCTGGTCCTGCATGGGTCCTGTAGCCGGCTGGCGCTCCATCGTGGTCAGCCAGAACTATGACTTTGCCCCGGTCCAGCACGACCTAAAGGAACCTTTTTAGCGATATTTGCTTCTAAGCGCTTTACTGCATTTATTCCTTTAAAATTAAATATCTCAACTTTTTTATAAATCTGTGTGGAATCTTTTTGTGGTGTATTCATTGTGTTACTGTGCGTGGGTGTGTTACATAAATACTTTAAACATTGCCTCTTTTGATCAGCTTGCTTGCTCTGTGCCAAGATATAAAAGGGTGAGCACAGGTTATATTTTAGTATATATCTAGCTTACACAGACTAGAGTGGTGATTCCTGCTTGGCCCGGGTCCATACCTCAACCAACCAGGGATCCCAATTATAACAATACTCAAGTAGTTTTCGTGTTAAAATGTAGATATGTTGGACTCGAGAGCTAGAAAGATAACTGCTACAGAAATAGAATGTTACATTAATTTTAACATTCTGATTATCATGCAGCTGTCCGAAGGTTTAGATCTATTTCCTCACTTGATATATTGTTTTCCAATGGGAAAAAACAAGAAAGAATTGTAACCATAGGAATAAGAGCAGTTAGTAATTTTCGTAGATGGGAAGTACATTGGTTCCCAGTTGTTTAACTCCAAGATAGTGTGGCAGTCAGTATTGGCAATAGTGTTTTTAACCTCAGTACCCAAAACTGTTTACTATTCAATGCTATTCCATGAACTAGATCAATGATTAATGCTGCAGAGATCTTCGACTAACCTGAAAAGAAGAGGTTTTAATTACCGCATTTGGACTACACTAGCCATCCTTTTAAATGACGATCTGGTTAATAAGTTATATCTTATCCGTACCATTAAGCAATTTAGTTTTTATTGTATACTATACAAATATTTACTGGACCAAATTGACCAATGTTGTTAAGAGTAAGAGAAAAGCTACATGAAAATATTAGGAAGAAAATAAATTTTCTGCCTATTTTCAATATGTTTCAATAGAAATAAAACTTTCAAAGTGCGTTACCTGTAATTATTGTATTTCCTTCGTAGTTGAAGGCGCAGGAGAAGATCTCATCTGTGTGGCCTTCCAGTACCTGAAGGCACTGTCCAGTGTTCGGATCCCAAAGTCTAGCTGTTTTATCGGCACTGCCTGTTAGTATTCGATTACCTTGGGCGTTGAAGCAAATCTTAAAAGAAAATATATAACAAATAAGCACAAAAAATGCATTCCAATTTCAATATGGTTGTTAGTCTCAAATGAATAGTTTCCTACTGTTTTACTTCCCATGATATTTAATTCACCCAGGGACCACCATTATGTATCTTGATCAAGAAAAAAGCTCACAAATTGTTCGATTCCTCGATTATCGATCTCAATTTGGGACCAAAATATGAATGAAATCCCACTCTAATTCAACATACCTGCTCTTCACCAACATATTTAATTCACCATTTTCCCACAATGAAGGCATGCACATTTAAAGCTGAACTTTCAGTCTCAGAAAAATGCAGCTTAACCATAAGAGCCAATATTCGTACCCAGCTGATTTGTTTCTAAGTTCCCATAAGTACAAACAAGTATTTGCAAAACCAGTAGGTCTCACCTATGGGATATCTATTGGCTTTCTCGGTGTGAAGTGGAGTGGAGCACGTGACATGGAGTGACACTGTGTGGTGTTGAGTGGTATTGTGTGGCGTGGATTGGCATTGTGTGGCGGGGAGTGGAATTGTCTATCTTGGAGTAGAGCGGAGCAGAGTGGCATTGTGTGAGGTGGAGTGGAATTGGATGGAGTGGAGTGGTATTGTGTGGTGTGGAGTGGCACTGTGTGGAGTGGAGTAGAGTGGCATTATGTGGAGTGGAGCTGAGCGGCATTGACTGGAGGGGAGTGGTATTGTGTGGTGTGGAGTTGCATTGGGTGGAGTGGCACAGAGTGGCACAGAGTGGAGTGGCACAGAGTGGAATGGCACTGAGTGGAATGGCACAGAGTGGAGTGGCACAGAGTGGAGTAGAGCGGCACTGAGTGGAGTGGCAATGAGTGGAGTGGCATTGAGAGGAGTGGAGTGGCACTTTGTGAAGTGGAGTGATGTAGCATTGAGTATAGTGGAGTGGTGTGGAGTGGAGTGGAGTGGCACTGTGTGGCATGGAGTAGAGTGGCACTGAGTGAAGTGGCAATGTGTGGTGGGAAGTGATTTTCTGTGGAGTGGAGTGGCATTGAGTGGAGATGTTAGACCGGTCAGCTTAAGGGTGGGCTTCCCTCAAACTGTTTGCCTTACTACTACATTTTTACTGATCCAGTTTTTGTAGGCCTTAGGACTCTGTCAACGTTACCACTGTTAACCAGTGCTAAAGTTCCTGTGTTCTCTCCTTTTAAAATTTTGAAATTGGCTAACATTCAATTGGCAAATGCAAATGCAAGTCCCTAGTAAAGTCCTACCTTGTGTATGTATGGCCAGTAAATTAACCACTACTAGTGGGCCTGCGTATTGATTGTGCCACCTACTTAAGTGGCCCTTTAAATATGTCTCAGGCCTGCCATTACAGCCTGTGTGTGCAGTTTAAAGTGTCATTTCGGCCTGGCAAAAAACAACCTTTCTTTTTAATACATATGTCACCCTTAGGTAGAGCCTAAACAGCCCAGAGGGCAGGATGTAGTGTATTTAAAAAGTTAGACATGTACTTTTAACTTTTACATGTCCTCATAGTGAAAAACTCCTACATTTGTTTTTCACTACTGCAAGGCCTCCCTTCCCCACAGGATAACATTGGGTTAACTTACTACATTTAATAAGTGATACATTTCAATTGGGAACAGGTAAGAATGTCAAGTTTGGAGTCTAAAGAATTGTAATTTAAACCCCTCTTTAATGGTAAAGTCGGATTTTAAGTCACAATTCTGAAAATTCCACTTTAAGAAAGTTGTAATTTTCATGCCCCAATCATTTGGTGCCTGCAGCCTGTTTTCTGGGTCACATGACTAGGTGTAGCTTGCAGTTGGTCTTTGTATATTGCTCCCAGACAGTGAGACAAAGGAGCATAGGTGTTGGCAGGATGGGCCATCTCTGACTTAATGAGGAACTGTCACCTACCACACTTGCACATCACAAAGGCTCTACCTGAGCACACTCACAAAGGGTTTGACCTAATCTACTGTGATCCCAGACAAGCTAGGGCCAGGGCAGGGAGGCAGGAAATTTCAAACACCTCTGGGGTGGAAAACTCCAAAACCTTCTCCTACTTCAAAGTGGGCACCAGGTATAACTAGTGAAACCTCAGAACCCTTCAGTACACCTCTGGACCTGTGAAAGACTCAGGAAGACTGCTGTACTGTTCTGCCAGAAGGACTGCTACTCTATTGCCCTGCTGACCTGCTGCCCTGCTGCCTGAGTGAGAAGGACTGCATCTGCATCTTGATGCCAGGACCACCAGAGTGACTCCAAGGGCTAGTTGGCTGGCCTCCTGATCATAGCCTCATGGACAGAAAAGGTTCCAACCATCTTGAACCCAGCACCTGGACTCTACTTGTTGTGAGTCTTGCACTCTCAGTGGTGCCGCTGCAGTCCTGGACCCTTGGAAGTGGGTCTGATGGTGCTCTGCTAGTCCAGCTGTGGTCCTATAGGCAAAATCTGCTGCATCAGAACCGCTACAGTGCAACGCATCCCTGATGCTGGACCTTGCATCGCAGTCCCCTAAGAACCACCGCTGCGTGACGCAGGATCAACGCAAGCCTTCACATCACAAGCCCCTCGAAGGCATCAACGACGCAGGACTCTGTGTCACAGCCCTGCAGCTTCTTCAGAACCGCCAATGCACGACACATCTTCGATGCAGGGCTTCACATTGCAATCCCCTCGTCGACAGCATCCCCGACGATGAAGCAGGACTCCACATTGTAGCCTCCCAGCTTCCTTGCAACGGTTGCGGCACATCCTCGAAGTGGGATCTCACACCACTCAGTAAACCAGGATTTAAGGTGCTCTTGTTCAGTAGGCCTAACTTGGTCCCTGTAGCCGGTCCACACTCCATCGCGGCTGGAGTGAACTTGTGACTTTGTACTGGTCCGACACAATCAAATAACCACAGTTGGAACTTTATGCTTCTAGGCACTATTTTCACTTAAATCTTTAAAGTTGCATATCTGTGGTGCATTTGATTTTTGTCGTTTTGGTGTCAAATAATTTATTGCATTTTACTCTAAATTGGAGTGGGGTTTTCCTTGTGCTTTGTTTTCACTTTATTACTGTTAGAACTGCTGCATAAATAGTTTACACTTTGCCTCTAAGTTAAGCCTGACTGCTTTGAGTGAAGCTACCAGAGGGTTAAGCTCAGGTTATTTTGGGGTATGCTTGGACTTTACCCTGACAGAAATTATGGGTGCTGCTTGAGTAGGGTTTCACTCCCCTCAACCAGTAACCCAATTTCCAATAGGAGTGCAGTGGGGTGGCATTGAGTGGAGTTCAGTGGAGTGGCACGGCATGGCATTGTGTGGAGTGGCGTGGCACTGTATGGCATGGAGTGGCATTTTGTGCCACAGAGTGGAGTGGCATTGAGTGCAGGTGAGTGGTACTGATTGGAGTTACATTGTGTGGCGCGTTAAGTGGAGTGCTTTGTTTGATGTGGTGTGGCGTTGTGTGGAATGGCACTGTGGGGCATGAAGTTGAGTGGCATTGTGTGGAGCGGTGTAGCAGTGTGTGGCATGGAATGGAGGGGCATTGTATAGAGTGGTATTGTGTAGGTTAGAGTGGCATAGTGTGGAATGGAGTGGCATTGTGTTGCATGGAGTAGAATGGTATTGTGTGGATTGGAATGAAGTGGCATTATGTGGATTGGAGTGGCATTGAGTAGAGTGGAGTGGTACTGAGTGGACTTGTGTGGAGTGACATTGTGTGCTGAGGAGTGAAGTGGCATTGTTTGGAGGGGGTGGCATTGTGTGGAATGGTGTGGCATTGTGTGGCATCGAGTAGAGTGGCATTGTGTGGTATGGAAAGTTTGCCCGAGTTACTACTGAATTTCCCTCTATTGCCTCAAAGCTCTGTGCTATATAAATGCAATTACAATATCTTACCAATTATCTCGACCTAGATCTATGTAAAGATTTGATACCTTTGATCTAATTCAGGACTTGTTAGTATGTACAACGCTTCTGCGAGAACTGGTTTCTTTACAAATAAATTTGTTTTAGACTGTGAGGGGCTAGTGGGTGAGGGAGCACCATATATCTTGCAATGTTGCGGATATATAAATATTAAAAGTCTTTTTCAAACTGGGGTCGCAGACTTGCTCAGTACTCATTCATGATAGAGAATGATAGTGAGTAACAAACAAATTATTGCGAGAAGAGGGGAACATAGCAGACTGTTGGAGGTTTAAACCACCAATATTCCAGAGTTAAAAATCGGGACGCTCATGACTCTCTCGTTGTGTTTGGGAGGGGGCGCAGGAGAAGAAGCAACACAGAGAAGGAGAGGGAGGGAGGGGGAAGAAGCACCACGGACAAGGTTGGGGGGGGGGGAGTAGAAAGGCGCAGTGAATGGACACTAATTAAGATGAATCAATTGGTCCAAACTCCCAAAAGAAAAGCAAGTGCCGTCTGGCACTCATTGACCAATTAGGAGGCAGTAAAGAAGAGTGACAATGATGCAGACGAATGGTAAGCAATGGGTGGTCTCCAAGCCCTTTATAGTTAACAGTACCCCTTGCAGCAACAGCACATGCACTGTCAGCAGGTGAGACCTAAAAAAGGAAAAATGATGTCATGGTAATTTCTGTACTTTTTGTTCTTGCACTCTCTTGCCCAAAGAACTAGCTGGAAATTGCTGCATTTAGAAAGAACCAGATAGAGGCCTCTCAGTAATTCCATAAGTGTTAAGGCAGCACTGGTGGCTTTTCAAAGCCATGTGTTCATGTGAGACATGTGAAGGATAAAGAGTTGCCTGTCCTAAAGGCCTTCTCTAAGTAGGGCTCAGTGATCTCAACTTTCCAGAGATGTAGTCTTTTTGCTTGGAAATTCTTTGCATCCTATTAGCTTGAAGCTAAGTCTCTCTCTGTCAGCAATTTTGGGGTTTGAAATCAGTTTGCCATTAAGTTAGGAAAGAGGGAGAGCAAGACCAAAAGAGTACTGTGACATCCTCTTATCTGTACGCAATATTCAGGAAAACCGTGTGTGAGAAAAAAGACCAGCAGAGTATGCGTGGAAACGAGCCTATAAAAAGTAAAAACAGTAAGGAAAACCAACCTCTCCTGCAAACTGGCCAGGTCCCTTTGTAACCTATCTGAGGGCAAGATCCTCAGACAGAAAGGAAAGCAAAAACAGACTGCTTAATGTGAAAATGTGAAATTGCATTTGGGAAGAAAGAATGGGGATTCTTAGCATGGTTGAATTCTGTGTATGGATTATGGATATTTCCACTTTGAACCTCAGAAACTATTCCAGCTGAGGATGTAGTCAACAAATAGCAAACATCCATGGTATTGCAGATCTGACTTATGCCGGAGTTCGCACTGGGGGTGCATCGGCTTGGACAAGGCTATATTCAACACCCAAGGTTTCCTTAAAAGAGAAAAAAATCTTTAGGTCTTGTAAGAATCGTTTAATCACTGGTATGGTGAGAGATGCAAAGGAAAGACATTTACCTTGAGCAATAATTGCAGCCAAATTTATGTTTGAAGAGGAAAATTGGAGGCCTCTTATTTATGTGAAACTAATTACAGAAGATAATGTAATACTGTTTGTTCTTGGCATTCTCTAAGGTTAATCAGCCTTTGAAAACACCAAATTCTGAATCTCATCATGTGGCATTTGATGACCTTGTTGGAACAATGCTTAACTCCTTTCAAGACATTCATGAAGTCAGAGGGCAGATTATGATTTCTGTATGCAGTCCCGAACCAGGTGGTGCATGCAGTGATGGCAGGCTGGGGTACAGTACTATGCATGACATATCCATACTGCGCAGCAGGCTTGGAGAAAGTGCTATTAAATTCACCAATGTTCTATCCACGGAAGAATGTCTTTGCACTAGGTTCTTTCAATTTGAAAATCACATTTGGGAGGAGAGAGATTAACTGACAAGCGTATAGATGAGTTTTGTACCAATCTATCAAAAGAGAACTCCAAGTGGAGTCCAAGCATTTTCAATTGCTAGCAGTGGCAAAAAATACAGAATCAGGTTTCTTAGACAGCAATGTCTTTTAGTACTTCAATGTGCAGTATCCACTTGTGCTCACTCGCTCAGCTGATCTGCCTTGGTGATCAGGATCAGGTCATGTGGAAAATAACTGATGTAATTTGGAGATCTTGCAACAGAAACCAGTTCTAAAATCTTTCAGCCACATGTGAGTGTACTGGATCTTGCCCCTCTTTGTTTATATATAGCTTGATGTTACTGAAGGCAAAAAAAAGACTTTAGAGTCAGGTGTACTGCTCACAGCTCCCACATTTTACACATACTGTTGTACCATGTAAACAGCCTAATCCATTTTTGAGGTGTTGGCCACAATAAACTGTCAAGTAAGAGATCACTTGGAAGGGATTTAGCTCAGCCTCTTCTTTTTCTGGTCTCATCAACAGATTTCCATGGAGCTCAGAAGACGGCCTTTCTGTATGGCTGTCAGCTGAGGTATTTTCTATGCTGAAAATATTTCTGGAGTACAATAACAAGCTGTCCTTCACCACTCCATGCTTTTGCAACCCTGATGTGCAGAACTAAGTGTACGCATTGGATGACATGAATTGTTTTGGTTATTGATTTGGTTTAATTTACCTGGAGCCCTAAAACGTTTAAGATTTCTGATGTCATATGTAGATATTGTATTACCTTCTCAGGAGGGTGCGCCTTACTCAACTAATGATGCATGTACAGATTATGGACACCTCAGGAAGCCAGCCAGGACAACCACCTGTACAATGCACATGTGAAAAAAGGACACACCTACTATCAATATTGGTTGTATATTCGGAAGTAAATAAATTACTGCGCTTGACATTTGGACTTCCGGTTTTGTTGTATCTATAGCACATACACAATCTCCATCCTCTAACTGGAGAAAAATTTGGCACAGGGCCAGCATTCTAATGTTTTTTTTTTTTATCAATTTGTATGTAGAGTCAAGATATATTATGGAAGAAAATTCCTTCATTGGAATTTTCTTCTTCACCAAATCATCACAGGAGTTTATGCTGTGGCTTCTTTGGTGACTCACAACAATCTTAAAAGTCTATTTTAATCAAATGATCAAAAAGGTTTCAGTGGCCTGGCTGATTAGGCATCAAACTCTGAAAGTTGGTTTTGTAACTAATTTGCACAGCTTCTAAAACACATCTGTATTTTGTCATACTTTTGAGTGTGGGAAGGTGGTTTGAAATAATACCTACCACTAGGTGATGGTCAGTGCAGGTAGAGTGTAGAAAGGTGGAGTATTATGTAGTGATGATGGCTAGGCTGCACTATGCAATTCTCTCACAATACACCAAAGATTGTCCTTGGATTCACAATAATAAATCCTTAGCTCAGTCCTGGCAGAGTGGAAAAGAGTAGTCAGGCTTTACTAGAGGAACATGTGTTAAGCAGTACCAAAATGGACGATAAGCAATGGACACGACTAGAAAGAAATCGGAAATCAGTTTATAAAAGAAAGCAGATATTTATATGAATGCAGATACCCTAAAAAAGTAATTGCCATGAAAACTCCGGGGGAGAGGAAACTCCTAATATGCTTGGTGGTATTGTGGCGGTCCCGCCAAGCATATTGATGCCTCTACACTACCGCAACACTGTCAGAGAACGGTGGTTCCCTGGCGGCTGCGGCTGGGCTGTGGCGGTCCAACCACCCGACTCCTAACAGGGTGGTCGGGAGACCGCCAGCGTGAGCTCAAAAGACTGATTATTGGGCCCCAAGTCTAACAAAATAGATGACTTCCCCTTTCTTTTCCAAAATGGTATAGGGCCAAGTCCAGTTGTCCAGGAAAGCCCTGGGAGCCACAGGCTCCATCACCCACACCAACTGACCTGGTTGGTACTCAACCACTGCTGACGTATGGTCATACCAGTGCTTGATAAGCTCCTGGCTGGCCTCCAGATGTTTGTTTGCCCTCCTCATGTACTTAGCAATGCGTGAAGGCAGGCCCAGTACATAGTACACTATGTCTTGTTTGGGCTCTTTCAGAGGTTTCTCCTAGCTTTCCGACACCAAACTTAGATGACCCCTTACAGGATGGCCAAAGAGAAGTTCAAAAGGGCTGAAGCCAACCCCCTTCTGTTACACCTCTCTGTAGGCAAACAAGAGACAAGGTAACAGGACATCCCACCTCATTCTGAGTTTTCCAGGTAGGCCCGTTATCAAGCACCTCATGGTTTTGTTGAATATCTCAACTAAGCCATTTGTCTGGGGTTAATAGGGGGTGGTGAAGTTGTAGCTAACACCACATTCATCTCACATAGCCTTCACGTATGCAGACATGAAATGTGTCTCTCTATCAGATACCACCTCTTTAGGAAACCCCTCTCTGGTGAAGATACCAAGAAGGGCCTTTGCCACTGCAGGAGCAGGGACTGTCCTGAGGGGAATTGCCTCTGGGTACCTAGTGGCATGGTCCACAACTACTAGAATGAATCTGTTCCCAGAAGCAGTTTGAGGGACAAGGGAACCAACAATGTCAAACTCACACTCTCAAAGGGAGTCCTAACCACTGGAAGTGGAATTAAGTGAGCCTTTGGTTGTGTACCTTTCTAACCACTGGCTTGACAGGTGGCACAATACTCCTTCACTTTTTTCAGCCAACTGGGGCCAATAAAAATGGACAACCAGCCTGTTCCAGGCTTTGGTTTATCCCATATGTCCAGCTAGGAAGATGTCATAAGGTCAGAATAAACTCTCTCTACACTTGGGGGACCACCACTCTCATGGCTGCCCCTGGTATGTTTGTCCCTGGCCTCAGTGTACAGAAGCCCTTCTTCCCAGTAGACCCTGTGGGTCCCATTGACATCTCCCTCTTCTTGCCTTGTAGCTTGCTGCCTAAGCCCTTCAATAGTTGAGCATGACTTTTGTCCTTGGCGTAGGTCCTCTCTGGTGGGTCCCCCTGCACTTAGGAGCTCTGCCAGCTCAGGCCAGACTCCTTCAGCTGCAGTTCACTCCTCAGGCACCACAGCCTCCCCCTCAGGACAACTCTTCCGCTGGTCCTGTGACTTCTTTGAAGCTGCCTTAGCAGACTTCTTGCCCTATCACTTGATTTGGGAGCCTTGGTCCATTATTTTAGGCTCCAACCTCCCACGGCTTCCCTGATGTGCTGCTTGTGCTCTTGTGGCAACACACACCCACTCAAGGAGACCCAGCATTTCTGTATGAGCCTTCCTTTCAACTTCTGCCCAAGCAGATGTCTCCAGATCATTTCCCAACAGACACTCTACTGGGATGGCAGGGGACAGAACCACCTTCTTTGGGCTTGTAACCCCTCCTCACTCTAAGCTTACCAAGACCGTTGGATGGAGCTTAGTCTCATTGCCAGCATTGGTCACCTGGTACGAACACCAGGTATCATTTGGTCCGGAGAAACCTGTCTAGTAGCCACCAAAGTGGCACTGGTACCTGCATATCTCAGAGCCTCAGTCCCATTGATCTTTGACATTTGTCTGTACTTCTCCATGCTTGGAGGTAAGACAGCCAGGGCTTCAATATCCACCCTACCCAGGGAAACTAAAGTAGCCTCAGTGTATCCTCTTGGCCTCTCCAGAGTACACTTCCATCCCCACTCCTGTGCTAGTCAACCCCTTGGATTATCCACCACTGGGGGACTGTTTGGAGCATGCTACAACTGCTTTCTTATGTCCTGGCTGATGACAGTCATGATATACCCCAGAAGCCTTTGCTGGGTCCCAGTTCTTACCCTAATTCCCCTTGCCTTTGGTCTGGGAGAAGTCTCTGGCCCACCTTCCAGAGAAGAACGTTTGGCGCCTTTTGAGAACTCCTTTTTATCTTTGTTGTTGCTCACATCTTTTCCCTGCTGGGCAGATGAGCACCTTTTCTGGTCACTCCCACCATGGGTCTTTCTGGACACCCTGGTTCTGATCCATTTGACAACTATCCTCCCCAGCTCTCTGGGAGAGGACAACTTCGAATCCACCAAATGCTGATGCAATTTCTCTGTGGTACAATTAGTCAAAATGTGGCTCTTCATAATTAAATTATATAGCCCATCATGTGTCCACCTCATTGCCTGTTATCCAGCCTTCTCGTGCTTTGACTGAACAGCTCTCAAAGGACACCCATGTCTGTTTATGACCGTTATGGGTGTCCCTAAACTTCAATCTGTTTTCCTCGGTGGTAAGTCCAAATCCTTCTACCAAGGACTCCTTCATAAGCTGTGGGACTCAGCCACATCCTCATTAAGAGTCAGAAGTCTATCTCTGCCCTTCACTGAGAATAACTCCACATTAGAGCACCCCATTGCTGGTGACCTATTGTCCTTGTTTTGCAGACCCTCTCAAAGGCCGCAAACCACTTTTCAATATCATCAACATCACTAAACTTGGAGAGAATACCTTTAGGGATCTTAGAGTCAAATATTTCCTCTTTTTCCCTATTGAAGTTGCTGCTACAATTAGCTTTAGGCTTCAGGGCCATTTTGACCCTTCTTTCTTCAAGGGCTAGTCTCCATTCCTCAATCTTTTTCTCCTCTAGTGAGAGGAGATCAAGTTCTTCCTCAGGGTTTACTACCACCTTACCAGTAGGGGGTCTGCTAGAGTGACTTCTGTCACTTCACACTGGTGAAGGGAGTCTAGGAAAGGGTGGAGAGGTTTGGTCTTCAACTTCTTTGCCATCTTCTTTAATCTGGGTTAGGGCATCTTCTGAGGAATGGCCCTCCCTTTCTATTTTCTCTTTCTCATAGGAGCTGAGAACCTTCTCAATGTTCTCCTTTCTAGCTGCTATTCTGTAGCTAGTGCCCCTAGCTTTGCACAAAAGCCTTAGATCGCTGATCTTCAGAGCTGGGATGAATGACAGGTCAAAATTCTTTCTAGCTTCCATTGTGCATAAGCTTTTACCTAAAAGTTGGGATCTTTTTGAAACTTAAAAATCTTTTACGCTTTTCCTAACTTTCTAAGTCTTTT
The DNA here is from genome assembly GCA_963921515.1 of Calotriton arnoldi. Lineage (NCBI taxonomy): Eukaryota > Metazoa > Chordata > Amphibia > Caudata > Salamandridae > Calotriton > Calotriton arnoldi. The sequence goes on from CAWUFW010001317.1 coordinate 2,594,049, forward strand.
ATTTTACTATTGGAATGGGGGTCTACACAGCACTGGGAAATTCCAATCTAAAGAAACCAAAAACATTTTGAAAAAATAGTTTTTAAGTTTAAAGTAAAAAGTAAAAAGCGGATTTTCTTATGCAAAAATCACTTGTGACCAAGTGGTACTGCGAAACACACGTTCAGGATTGCACCGCTGTAACACCAATATAGGAAGGTGGAGTATTATGTAGTGATGCGGGTTTGGCTTCACTATGCAGTACTCTCATATTACCCCAAAGATGGTACTTGGATTCACAATAATAAATCCTTAGCTCAGTTCTGGTAGGGTTGCAGACAGCAGTCAAGCATTACTAGTGGAGCATGTGTTAAGCATTTCAATGTACCAACATGGACGATAAATAATTGACACCACTCGAAAGAAATCGGATACCAATTTATAAAAATTCAGCAGATTTTTATATAAATTTAAACACCAAAATAAAGTCAATTGGATAAGTCTAACCAGAGTTATGGATTTTAGAAGCAAAACTAAATAAGTGCAAATCAATGCTGCAAAACTTTAGCATTGCGGTTAATGGGAAAAAGCACTAGTGACAATTGGTCACTAGCAGGTCGAGTTGCGGGGAATCCAAGGAGGATTAAGGTGATGCTGGTCCCAGGACCAAGCCATGACACTCAGTTCAATTTTACCTGGCTCAAGAAGCCTGAGTGCAGAGTTGTCCTGGCTGTCCTTGGAGCTGAAGCCGCGGGGGATCTGGTTTTACTGCTTACACAGTGCTGGTGAGAAAAAGAGTGCAAAACGTCGACAAAGAGGCCACTGCTGGCATCAGATGAAAGTGTTGCGGGGTTCCCTCAAGTGGTAGCATTGAGTAAAGGCGGTGGTTGCCGGACTGGTCACCAACAAGCCTTGGAAGCGGTAAGGTCAGAAAGAAGTTATTTCGACGTCCAGAGGCCCATGGGGAAAGGGTAGCCGCCTGGAACTTGCTGGAGGTCTGGACTATATTTCTCATAAAGCCCTGGACCATCTACTTGTGGGTGATCCATTGGAGGGACCCAAGGCAGCGATTCTTTGGTTTCGGTGCGTTGTTTTTATCTGCGGTGTGCAGGGGACTAGGGTCACTAGTCCAAGGGAATCTGGAGTTGCCTTTGGCTCTCAAAGGGGTCCCTCTGTCTGGGGGAACTGGTCTTTGATCTTGGACGAGTCGCAGTCATACAGTTCTGGGAGTGTTGCCACAGGTGCATAGTAACACAACCTTTGGTTTGTGCAGCTACTGTTGTAGAAGGCTCTGGTTTCTTCTGTGTCCTTTGCTGCAAGTCAGAGCACAACTGATGCACAACAGTTCTGGTGCCAGGGATGCCCCTTAAATACTAGATTTAGGAGTGTTAGGAGTGTGGTTGGAAGTGGTCAATGGGGTACTAACCCCAGGGCCAAATCCGCCCGAGGTGACCACATGCGGGGGTTTGTCACCTTTTCTACCCAGAACACTCTATTCTGCCACTTTGAAAAATAGCACAAAACTTTCTTGGCTGTACAGACCAGGTAGCCCACACTAGAGGTGTGGCTAGCCTTCTGGGAGTATGCACCTCTTGACTCCATAATGTTTCCTCCTGCCCAAGTGTAAATGTGCCTGGGGGCAGGGGGAGAGCTATTTCCTCCTTTGGGAGGCAGCCTGATGGCATATCACAGGCAGTGTAAGCTTTGAAGCTCACTGCCTTGATGTGCCACTTCACTAGCCATCCTGTCAGGGAGGGAGGTGTGACCTCCTTCCCATCCAGGCCATTGTTTCTGACTCCTGGAAGAGTACACACCTCCTGGCAGTGGGTCAGATTCCTGTCTTGGAGGCAGGAGCAGTGGGCTGGCAGCCAGAGCACAGGGAAGGCTGTGGCAACCAGGTGGGCAACCTCTAAGGTAGCCACTTGGGTGCATGTCACATCGTCCCCAACACGAGAGTCATGTCAGGGGTGATAAGGCACATTGTTTGATACAAACCATGACATATATTGGCGGTACCATAATGGAGCTGCAACCTCAGGTTGCCTGGGTGCCAGCCCATGTTATACTATGGACCGCTGATCACTTGCAGTAGCCCTTAATGGAAAAGTCTACTATAGGGACATATAAGCTTGCACTTATATGTCCTCACCTTTAATATAATGCACCTTGGCTCCTGGGTTCAGGAGGCCTTCCGTAGGGGTGACTGGTATATATTAAAAATAGTGCATTGAGCTTGCCACACATGGTGAGGGCAAAGTCAAGGTCGAGCAGTTTGCATTGCCCCTGCAGATTGCAATGGCAGGACTGCTGTCATCTGTTTACTTGGGTCACTCAGTGGTACGAATAGTGCTTCAGGCCCTGGTGACACATTTAACGCCCATACCCTGGGTACCACTGGTACCATATACTAGGGACTTATAAGGGGGTTAAAGTCCTTGCCAATTTAGGGTTACCAATTCACATGGATCAGTTTTAGGGAGAAAACACTGGGGCCTGTGCAGCAGGGTCCAGTGCACTTTCAGAGTCATAACCATCAGCATTGGAGCAAAAGGTGTGTGTGGGGGAGTTACCATACAAAAGGGTCACTTTCCTACACAGAGTGACCAAACGGTTGTTTTTCTGGTTGCTGGGGCTTTCCCCAGTTCTGTTAAGGAATACTGTTTTTTTTCTACCATGGTGAGGAATGCATTTTGTTGGACTTGGCCCTTTCTTCAGGGTCACTCCCAAATCTTTTGCCTGTAAACTAAATACTACTAGTGGGCCTGTAGCACTGATCCACTTAAAAAGGTCTCAGGCCTGCCATTGCAGCGGGTGGGTGTGCAGTTTTAAACTGCCATTTCGAGCTGGCAAAGTAAACTTTTTGCGACGCCTAAACCTTCCTTTTAATACATACAAGGGTAGGCCCTTGACATCCCAGAGGGCAGGGTGTAATGCATTTAAAAAAGCAGGACATGCACTTCGAAATTTTACATGTCCTGGTAGTGAAAAACTCATAAATTAATTTTTCATTACTGCAAGACCTATCTCTCCCATAAGATAACATTGAAGTTGTCTTATTACATTTTATAAGTGTAAATCTCTGAATGGGAACAAGTGACCAGTTAATGTTTGGTGTCTCTGAAAATCCTAAAATATTGTGAAGTCGAATTATAAATTATATATTTTGAAAATGCCACTTTTAAAAAATTGCTATTTTCTTGCCTTAGCCATTTGGTGCCTGCAGCCTGTCTCTGGGTCACATGACTGGGTGTAGTTGACAGCTGGCCTTTGTGTGTTACTTCTAGACAGCCTCACACAATGGGGAGCTTAGGTGTGACTAAATGGGCCACCACTGGCAGGATGGGAGGGAGGAGTGGACACAGCCCCACTTGCACTTGAATGAGATGTGTCCTGTTTCCACACCAAGAGCTGCATATCCCATGTAGTTAGTCTGAAGCCAGGACCAGGAAGGCAGGGTGCCTGTGAACGTCAAAGGCATGCCTCCAGAAGTTTCTCCCCAATTCAAAGGCAAAACTGGGTATAACTACTGAACCTCAGACACCAACTCTTCAGTACACTTCTAGACCTGTGGATACTCTGCCAGGAAGAAGAACTGATGTGCTGCTACAAGGACTGCTGCTCTGAAGGAACTGCTGCCCTGCTGTGCTGAACTCCTGCCCTCTTGCCTGCGTGAGAAGGACTGAACTGGCATCTCTTGAACCCAGTACCCAGAGTAACTCCAAAGGCTAGTTGGTTGGCCTCCTGATCTGAAGTCTCAGGGACATTACAGGCTTCCAGCAACCTTGCATCCGAACCTCGGACCCGCCGCATCACCCCGACTATGAGCAGCATCTTCAATCAGGCGTTTGTTATTAATCAATCTGGCGTTTGTTTGTTAAGCGCGACTACTCACCCGTAAGGGTCTCAAGGTGCTGGGGGTGGGGGGGGTGCAGGTTCCAGTCCATCAAGGAGGGGGTCTGTCGAAGAACCAGGTTTTGAGGTTTCTTGCGAAGATGGGAAGCGATGTTGTCTGTCGGAGGTGGAGCGGAAGGGCGTTCCAGGCTCTGGCCGCGAGGAAGGAGAAGGAGCGGCCTCCCGATCTGGTCTTTTTGGTGCAGGGGACCACGGCGTAGGAGAGCTGGGCTGATCGTAGGGTCCTTTGGGGTGCGTGGAAATTGAGTCGGCTGTTCATGTATGCAGGTCCGGTGTCGTGGAGGGCCTTGTGTGCGTGGGTGAGCATCTTGAAGGGGACTCTGGCCTCGATGGGGAGCCAGTGGAGTGTGCGCAGGTGCTGGGAGATGTGGCAGTGTCTTGGCTGGTTGAGGATCAGTCTTGCGGCGGCGTTCTGGATGTTCTGTAGCTTGCGGGTGAGGTTTTTGTTTATTCCGGCGTAGAGTGCGTTGCCGTAGTCGAGTCTGCTGGTGACCAGGGCGTGAGTGACGGTCTTTCTGTGTTCGAGGGGGATCCATTTGAAGGTCTTACGTAGGAGGCAGAGGGTGTGGAAGCAGGAGGACGAGACGGAGTTGATCTGGCGGTCCATTTTGAACTCGGAGTCCAGGATGATTCCCAGGTTGCGTGCGTGGTCCGTGGGGGTATGTGGGTTTCCGAGGGCGGGGGGCCACCAGGTGTCGTTCCAGGCATCGGGGTTTGAGCCCATGATGAGTACTTCTGTATTGTTGGTGTTTAGTTGTAGGCAGCTGTTTTTCATCCATTTGGCGACGGCTTCCATGCCTTCTCGAAAGTTGTGTCTGGCGGTGATGGGTTCGTTGGATAGGGAGAGGATGAGTTGGGTGTCGTCTGCGTATGACACGATGTTGAGTCTGTAGGTTCTGACGATGGGGGCGAGTGGAGCCATGTAGACGTTGAAGAGCGTAGGGCTGAGGGAGGACCCCTGAGGGACTCCGCAGGTGGTTGGTGTAGGGTCCGAGAGGAAAGGGGGGAGACTGACCCGCATTCGAGGGCCTTGTCCTGGATCCCTGCGTCGAGGAGTCTGCGTATTAGGATGCGGTGAGAGACTGTGTCGAACGCCGCTGAGAGGTCGAGGAGGATGAGGGCTACCGTTTCTTCTTTGTCCAGTAGGGTGCGGATGTCGTCTGTTGCGGCGAGGAGGGCGGTTTCCGTACTGTGGTTTTTTCTGAAGCCGGATTGGGAGGAGTCGAGGATGTTGTGCTCTTCAATGAATGTGGCGAGTTGGCTGTTGATGGCTTTCTCGATGACTTTCGCTGGGAACGGGAGCAGGGAGATGGGTCTGTAGTTTTTGAGGTCGGTGGGGTCCGCCGAGGGTTTCTTCAGGAGGGGTTGACCTTGGCGTGTTTCCAGTCGTCGGGGAACGAGGCGGTCGCCAGGGAGCGGTTGATGGTGTGGCGGAGTATGGGTATCTTCGACACCGGACTTCGTATCGCAAGCCTCATCGTTGGGATCCTTGACGACGATGCAGGTCCTCGCATCGCAGCCTTGCCACATCTCGGAACCGAAGCATTGCTTTGGCTGGGTGATGCATCTTTGATGCAGGTCCTCGCAACGCTTTGCAAACCAGGTTTTAAGGTACTGTGTTCAGCAGGCCTAACTGGGTCCCTATAGCTGGCCCACACTCCATCTTGGTCAGCCTGAATTTGTGACTTTGTCCCGGTCCAGCGCGACTAGATTTCCACAGTTGGTGTGTTGTGCTTTGTGTCACTATTTTCACTAAAATCTTTAAAATTGCACATCTCCGGGTTCTACTGAATGGATTTTTGTCATTTAGGTCTTGTTTTATTTATTAAAATAAGTTCTGTTTGTCCAACTTGGTGTAGGATCCTTTTTATGTGGTGTTTTCGCTTTATTACTGTTTGTACTGTTTCACAAATACTTTCCACACTGCCTCTAAGTTAAGCCTGACTGCTCTCTGCCAAACTACTAGCGGGTTGAGCACAGGCTAATTTAGGGTTAGCTTGTTTCTCAACCTGACAAGTATGGTGGTTGCTGCTTGACCAGGGCTCACACCCCAGTCAACCAATAACCCAATTTCTTACACACTTGATGTTGTAGATGCTGATGTAGTTCCAGGCTTCAGCAGTAGATTATATAAACCCACTGCTGGGGGAAGCCTCTGCCATACCTTCCTAACTAGGTGGTTCCTAGGTAACTCCTCCCTTTTGTCTAACCACAGACTTCACAGGCTCTGCCTTAGTCGTCATCTTTTGATCTCTTTACCTCCCCCCATGCCATGCGGTACAAAGAACATATGTACAAAGAAAAGGAATTCTCTTAGCTTTCCCATGGAGAATTTAGGGATGGTGAAGTGAGGTGCAGTCAAGAAGATCTTAGGATCACATCATAGCATTAACTGTGGTCCTCCCTGAGACATGTCATGACCTCCTCACCATATCTGAAGCTATCATTCCTTCCTTCAAAATCATGTGGATTTCTTCTTTACAATCTCTGAGCAGGTCTGTGAATTGTACCACTCAGCTCCAAAAGTAGTAATGAAAAGAAATGAAAAGAGCCAGGAAGCACACAATACACAAAGGATACAGAGCCACTGTATAATATTCTTTACCCAAACCAGCTGATATATCTGATCTCAAAATGAAGCAGCTAATGATAAAGTAGAATGAAATCTCTTGAAAACAATAGAGAATTAAAGGATCCGCATGTGTGCTACCTCATGAATGGGTGGAGAGGGGTGAGTGGCTCTAAACATGGTCATCCAAATTTGTTTTTTTTACTTCCACCTTTGTTGCTCTTGAGGAGAAAGATGTGAGTAATACCTACAATGTGGGATAATGGAGGTTGGTAACTGGAGGTCTTATTAGTGGTTTTGGCAGTAAAGGCTGAACATTACAGAAATTGAGACCCCTTGGAGAAAGATGTCAAAGTTCAGCATTCTTGTTACTTAATTTTTGACCTCTAAGCAGGTGAAAATATAAGTTAGAGAAATTCAACAGGGTGGATTTCAGTCCACTGGGGGATGGAGGCAGGGGTAGTATAGCATAGTCCTTGATGTTGCATGTCTTGAAGCCAATTGATATTCAGAATCACAGTAATGGTGGTGCTCCTCTGAGAGCCTCCTAAAGATGAGTGGGTCTTGCCAAGTTCCAATTCAGAAGAATCGCCTCCACTGACGCCTTTTCCGAAATAACAAATGGAGACAAAGATCTTTGACCTTCGTCCATTTTTTTTCTAGAATAAAACACTGTGAATTGTGAGACTCTAAAATTAAACAAAAACTACTTTAAAAATAGGTGACCGCCATTCTCCCGTAGAATGCCTCCATTAAAGGGATTCGGAAGTAAGGCAGGTAAAGTATTTGAAGAAAAAGTGAGAAAACAAGCATCACATGGGGGCATATACACAGGAGTTCCTTTCACTAAAACTTTTCTCCCACACGTAGCAGGTTCAATAGGATGGCTTGAATTACCATGATTTGTTTGTGATTCCTATGCACGTGTTGCTGGCAAGGGCTCATCTTGCCTGTCAAACAGAAACTTGAACTGTTATGTTCAGCGTCCTATAATAAAATGCTTCCCCCTGATTCAGTGAGTAGCACTCTTGCAATTACGATGCTCCTGGGAAGTGAGAAAGGGGACAAACTAAATAATAAATGGCGATATGCCAGATACAGTGGTGGCTGCTGCATAGCCAAAATGAGGGGGGTGAACGGGGGATTAGGGTAATAATAAATAATTTTTAAAAACTCACCTGGCGACGCCGGCCCCCTCGGTGCTCTTCCAAGCAGTCACTGGGGCCCACGGGCTCCCCATCCAATCCGGGCGCTGCTCTCAATAGCATAAGAGCAGTGCCAGGATTGGTCTGAGCGGACTGGTCTGCCACCCAGACAGTACCTGGGAGTCTGTGCTGTGTTTCCAACCCGGCTATGCAACACAGCTGGGTTGGAGAAACCTAAGTGCGCATGTCTGTTTGGCCAGCCTAAGAAGGTCAGCCAAACAGACATGTGCACTTTACAGTGCCCATCACTCGTCCCCCTGCCATAATCTGGCCTCACCCCGCACTACACTGGCATCGGGTCTGCCAGTCAGTCAGCGGAAAATAAAATGATAATTTTATTTTTTGCTGACTGACTCTGGCAAGTGAGGAGACACTCCGCCATTACGGAGGAGCCACCCCTGGCCAGATAGAAATACTACAGGCATAGGACGGCCCAACCGACGGTTTGACGTTTCCATTCTTCCTATATTGCCATTAGCAGGCCACTTACTTGCCTAGTGTTAAAAACATCAGTGTAACAATGTCATAGTGTTTTAATAATTCATAAAGAGAGGATAAACATACCTTCGAAATTTCTCCATCGTGGCCTTCTAATTTTGCGATGCACTTTTTAGTTGTAGCGCTATATACCCTGGCGAAGCCTGTGAAAAAAGACATGTCAAAGACTCGTTTTTCAGTTTGGATATTTAAACCGCTCCATTAAAAATTACAATTAAGCTAATGTCTACGATGCAATCTGTATTAAACACTATTACAGTGTTGTTCTAAATTCATACTTTCTTAAAAAAAGTTACCTCATGCACTAAACATTTAATAAAAACGCATTTCTTACGACAACGCGAAAAAGCATTGAATTTGTTGTGTGCAGTTTGTCAATACATCTCTGACTTGTTCAGAGCAACACCTTACTGCATTCTGCACATGCACAAAAACGATAAAAGAGGTTAAAAGAACGCCACAGAGAACTAGTGGTAAGAGAGATGTAGTGGCTAAATATATGAAAAACGACAACAGTTAAGTATAATTTCACAAGTTTGTCACTAGGCGCACCACTGTGAACTGAGCTATAAAATGTTATTTTGTAAGAACCAACAGGATCCCTACCACTCCCTCTTGCATTGTCTTAACTGATTTCCAAGGATGAAACCTTAGGTGTGAGATTAGTGATTACATGTAGTTTTGCTAATTTTAAGATTTAATATAATGTGTGCCAGCCTCTGAAAAAGGCACACCTTTCCTATAATGCATAGGACATACATATCAGGCACAACCCACGTTTATAAGACAAACCACTTAATCCCCCTGTGCCTAAAAAGGAAATAAATGTGTGTGAAGTAGTCTGGTTCTGCTGTAAAGCACTTTGTTCTCATAGGGCCAGGTTCGCGCTATAATTATTCTGAATTTACAGAGGTTAAAAAAAAACTTTCAAAGTGAGGCAGAGCATCTCCCTTTCAAACTAATAGTTTTTAAAGCCCCTCAGTATTTTTAAAAATAGACACACAGTTTCAATTTCAGTGTTTGAGCAATTGTAATCATCAGTGTATTGAAATATTTATGTAAAAAATCATTTAAATCAAATCCAAATTGTAATCAGGCAGAAGATTACACACAGATTCAACAATTAAATTGCGATAATCACACCTGCTCTTAGCCCAGCCGGCGCATCTATCTCACAGCCTGCATTTTATGCCCCCCACCCCCAGGCAGAATGACCTCCCCCACCTGGCCACAAACACTAGAGCACGCCTGATCAAACTGGTGGCCCGAAATGGAAGTGTGGTAGGAGGACAAAATGGCGCCTCTAGATCCAATTTTTCAGAGCTTACAGTGGTGCAAATAAAACTTTGAAAGTGAGGCAGAGCATCCCCCTTTCAATCTTAGTATTTTTAAAAATCAATACACAGTTTCAGTTTTTGAGCAACTGTAATCAACAGTGTATAGAAATATTAATTAAAAAACTGTTTACATCCAATCAAAAATGTAATCAGCCAGACGTTTACACACAAATTCAACAATTAAATTGCGATAATCTTAACACCCCCTCGCTCTGCCTGCCTACATGTGCTCCACCACCAGACTGTCCTATAGCGAGACCGCTGTATGGAGGGCGGACACTATGTACCTTCCCTCTCATTTATGCCCAGCTTCAGAAGGATGGGGCTGCCTACAGTATCCTCTTAGATGCTGAACAAGGTTTCGTTGCCCCTGCCACTGTATAGGTCTACAATGCGACAGCAGAAACTGTAGAAAGATGTACAGCATAACATCCTGAGGGTAACCAATGTAAACAATAGGCCTACAGAATATGCCTTAAATGCTATTCTTTGCAGCAGGCAGAGCGCATGTCTGGATTTATTGAGAGCCATGGGAACAGACCTGTTTTGGGACCTCTTTTTGCAGCATGCCGCAGTGTTAGAATGAACATATCGCACTCACCTCTCTGTCCTCCACATATTGTTCTAGTCATGTCATCTATAGGAGCCCACTAAGATTAACTCGATATAACTAATCACTGCCCATTTTCTACTCTCTGCCTCACAGACCCCCACAATTGACTCTGTGTGCAAATCTAATATCAGCAAAACAATCAAAGCCATCATGCACTTCCTTAATTTGATGCCAGACCTCCATACAACTGCAATAAACTGAAAACTGTAATGCAATCAACTAAATAGTCACCAAACAATACAAAATCTTTAATGCCTCAGCTGCACAAAGGAAAATACTCCCGTCTCCTACATCTCTCTATGTAATGTCACAAAGCACACCTGTTTAAACCTTAACCTCATACAGGATTGAGAATACTTCTGCCTCCCTTAAATCCACTATGCACGGCAACATTCTCCCGTCCACCATCACTATGCACGACAACATTCTCCCATCCACCATTATTAAATCCCTCTCCAGAAAAGCACTCACATCACACAAAAGTCAATGCACCCTTTATACAAGGCATTTTTCCCGATGCAATGAAAACTGGAATAATACACCCACTACTAGAAAAAAAGCAAACCTAGACCCATAAAACCTGATAGCTTCCAATCCATCACAAATCTACCATTCCTTAAAAATATAATTGAATAAGTAGTTGCTGTTCAGCCAGAAGATAAAAAACAAACACACTCCAGAATCCAAGCCATAGAAGGCGCCTTTCTCATTTTGAAATGGGCCCATGCCTGTTGCCCCGGTCCTGCTCTTAGCCACGTTAGAATCACTGGCCACCAATCTCAGATCAATATACTTATGTCACTCATGCGGTTGAATGGCAGAGGATTACACAGGCTCTAAAACATCTAGAACCAGTCTTAACTCATCCAGTTAGGCACTTTAAGCTACCACTGTCTATTGGTAAGGAGTAGAAATGTTAGCTTTGACCACACCCCCAAAAGAGGCCCAGCAAAGGCAGCAAGCAGAGCAATCTTCCTTCAGGTACAGCAAAGCACTTGAGATGAAGGCGTCATGCAGCCCCTACAAGACCACAGTGCAAGCTGTTGCTGAAGGGTGGTGGCCGGGATCCACCAAAGGAGCCGAATACAATGAAAGAGAAAGTAAAATGATAAACATGAGAAGTAAAGCAAGAAAAAGATACATTTGTAGCTGTGACTTCTTCCTCCATACCAACCCTTGCTCCTCCACTGCTTACCCGCCCATCACTATTTTTCTTTTTACATCTTTCATTTGTTTATTTATTGAGGGCCTGGTGGCTGCAACTTGCATTTGAACTTCTACATAATGCATGCTTTTGCAGTCATTTTACAAATCATTTTTTATTTATTTCCTACTCCAAGATTGGAGTCCAACATCTTTTAACTGTAAATAAAATGGCAGCTGCATCATGCAGTGTGCGCGTATACATGGTGATGCATGCACACATAAAGCGTCTCAACACCCCATCAGGGTTACAAGCGCTATATTAATGCAAACCTTTTCCCTTTCTACCCTCCCCAACCCTTCTCAATCCAAATAACTGACTAACATATCCACCACTAAAATTACTTTCATGTTTCACCATACTAATTCAACACTAATACTTATGGGTTCCAGAGTAGCGTGCTACTTGCGCTTCAAAACCCCATCAGGGGTAGCAAGCGCTATATAAATACAAACCTCTTTCCCTCTTCTATCCCTTCTCTACCCAAATAACTGAATAACATGTCCACTACTCAAATTACTTCATTTTTTACTATACTAATTTTCAACACTAATCCTTAATGGGTTCCGGAGTGGCGTGCTACTCGCCAGAAAAGCGCTTCAACACCCATCAGGGGTAACAAGTGCTGTATGAATGCAAACCTTTCTTCCCTTTTTATCCCTCCGCTATCCTTCTCACTCCAAATAACTGACTAATATCCACCACTGAAACTACTTTCATATTTTCACCATATTAATTCACCACTAATCCTTTATGGGCTTCCGGAGTAGCGTGCTTCAACACCCCATCAGGGGTAACCAGCACTATATAAATACAAACCTTTTTTTTTCTCCTCTATCCTTCTGCTATCATTCCAAATCCAAATAACTGACTAACCTATCCACCACTTAAAATGTACTTGCATGTTTCATAAAATACTAATTCAACACTAATCCTCTATGGGTCCCGGAGTAGCGTGCTACTCGCTGAAAAAGCGCTTCGACGCCTCGTCAGGGGTAGTAAGCGCTATATAAATGCAATTACAATACAATACAATACAATACAATACAATATACATGGCTGTAGCTCCATGACGCATATGTGCGCTGGTTTGAAGACACATACATGTGTACACATCTTCAGGCTTTTTCTTTTTACTTTTACTAATTAGCATCGAAAACAAATATTTTTTTCTTTTTCACGAAGTGGAACAGCATCGGCAAAAAGCTTCAGAAAAGCATAGGTTTTCATTGCTTTAAAATGGCGAGAAATAGGTTTTGTGAATGCTGGTTTTAAACTTCTTTGAGTCATTCCCCTAACCTCTCTTGGAACGGCGAGTTTCAGTAGACAACCCTTAATGTTTTAAATTGTTTTTTGGAAGTCCACAGAGAACTTCCTTGCCAACCTATAGCTTTATGGACAATGTGCTGGTCCTTCTTGCTATGCTCGTTCTGTGCCAATTGGTATATGATTAAAAGGGGAGAGATTTTTCTGGCTTGTCCCTTGCATAGGAAGCAGCTCTGGAACCTCCAATCGCACATAGAATAGGCAAAGTGCAGAAGCATGTATATTGAAGGTTGACGATTTTGTTTTACTTCATGCATAATCCTTTATACCTACTTTTTGGAAATTGACAATGTTTAACTTGTGAACTGAATAATATAAACGTGAATGTTTGCCTTTTTATATTTGTTTTTTCCCAGAAATAAATATCAAATAATGGGGATTTTTAGGCTTTCACTTTTAACTTCCGTAGCTCCTAACAATGCAATTTATGTTCGAGGAGGACACGTGCACATCGCACTGTATTAAACCCCGTATTCTGCGTGCAATGTAAATATATTTATGCGTTTCTCCTATAGGCCATCACCTCAATTACACCTCTTCTTCTTAAATCAATAGCATTTCACACCACGCAGGCCTTTCTGCCAATAGCAGTACGTGTCAAAGTACTTTCTTATAAATGAAAGCGCAGGCAACATGCTAACGTGCAAATCAAAACATATCTCTGTAAATTAAAACGTACACACCTTTTAATCCGCTATCGACTCTCAATGTGATATGTAAATAACTAGGTAGTGAAAATCTGATTACTTCTGTTGAATAAGATTGCGCTTTGAACAGAGGAAGGCGCATATATTCAAAGACAGATTCTTTAAGTTAATTTCTAGAAAATTATGAATTATAATTATGATATATAAAATATTATATTTCATCACCCCTGTCTTGGAAAACGCATAGGAACATTTATTTATGTTCTGTAGAGTTGGGGAGCGATGGACGACCGATAGTAAACAAGCAGTGGCAGAGCCATTAGGTTTCACCTTTAACAGGAACGTACTGATGTATGAGCTTGGCTGAAAATCGGGTGGAGGATGTAGCTAGAGAACACATCTGGGTTTCCCCAATGTGATCTTAACAGCTGGATTTTCCAGGTGTTAAATTCGAATCTGGTGGCAGGAAAACTGGGTGCAGGAAGAGCGACCAACTTATAATTATGCGAACCAGAATTACACATAGAACTATAACTCCTAATCGTGGCCATATTGTTTTGTTTCAAAAAAGGCTTTTTTCCATGTTCCACATTTGAATATGTGGTCAATCTTCAGAAAGATTCAAAAGTACATTTCTGCATACAAGCTCTCTAATTCTCATAAATCATGGTCTTCAAGGCCTTTACTGATTCTTTGTGTTAGGGTAGGCTGCGCTGCTGCTACCCATGTTGTACCTTTGCTGTGTTGCGAAGCTCCAAAACGTTAAACTACACAAAAGGCAAAATGATTCACATTCAATCGTTTTTTAAATGAAATAGGTGAGTTTGTAAACATGTTTAAACATAGCTGACAAGTGGCTCCATCTCATGTATCCAATTCTGGTATGTTAGCCGACAACACTTTGTGTGCTGTAGCTTTGAGCTCATAATGAATGTGTTAATAGAAAACTACAAGCCCCACAATATAACATGCTGTTGGCTGAAAAGCCAGGAACGGCTGATGGTCTCATAAGATAGTGCCGCTTGGCAGGCATGTGAAATGCAAAATAAAATGTAGCTCCTGGCTTTCTGCCTTTTTAGGTCTCGCCTAGGCAGCGCTTGCACTGTCTCCTCGAGACATGCTGTATTCAGGATATGGGCATAATGTCCGCCTACTTTTCGCCCATTTTTTTTAATTGGCTCCTGTCCCTGTCCTTTGTAAATGGTGGCTTTTCATTGGTCATTAAGCTTAGTAGTCGCTCCTTAGTACCGCCTTGTCTCTACTTGTAACCTCCCATGAGGACACCCCCCTTGCACAAGTTACTAACTTGTGTAACGATATATCTGTAAGAGACAGTAGTTAGTGACAGATTCCTTACCTTAGAATATCCCCAGGCGTCAGGCTGGATCCGGAAAGTTTTTGCATAGCAGTACCCTTGCGCGTCGGTAGGCGGCGTCGTGCGGCTCCGCGTCCGTCGTTGGCGTCGTGATCGCCGGGATGACGTCGCGGGCAGTACTTAGACGCCGCCCATGCGCGCTGACGTCCGTTCTGTACACGACTTTCCACGCCAGGAACGCAGAGCCATGCAAGAAGCTGACATAGGTGTCTGAAAAATACTAGGGCCCTGAAAGGGATGTCCTTAACCCTAGAAATCAGTTCGCAGAACGGGGAGGATGGGTGGGCGGTAGGAATCTGTCACTAACTACTGTCTCTTACAGATATATCGTTACACAAGTTAGTAACTTGTGCATCTGAAAGAGACACGTTAGTGACAGATTCCTTACCTTAGAATAGATACCCCAGCAATACCAACCCCGGTGGTGGGTCTGCGAACAAAGATCAGACAAGGAAGTCCCGGAGGACAGAACGGCCAAAGAAGCC
The DNA here is from genome assembly GCA_963921515.1 of Calotriton arnoldi. Lineage (NCBI taxonomy): Eukaryota > Metazoa > Chordata > Amphibia > Caudata > Salamandridae > Calotriton > Calotriton arnoldi. Next base: position 2,609,199 of record CAWUFW010001317.1, read on the forward strand.
GTCCCTCCGGACCGGACTGTCAAGGCAGTAATGCTTTGTAAATGTGTGCAGCGAGGCCCACTTAGCTGCCTGACAGATATCCTGCAGCGGAACACCGCGGCTTAAAGCCGTGGTAGCAGCCGTTGCCCTGGTGGAATGGGCACGCAGCCCAACAGGAGGCTCCTTCTTAGCCAAAGAATAGCAGGCTTTGATACACAAGGTTACCCAGTGGGAGATGGTTCTCGTGTGCACCGCCCGACCTTTTTTGGCGCCCACGTAGCCAACAAAGAGCTGGTCATCCACCCGGAAGTGTTGTGTGCGGTTGATATAAAAGGAAAGCGCATGTTTTGGGTTCAGACGGTGGAGCCTCTCTTCCTCTCTGGAAGGATGCGGAGGCGGAAAGAAGGTGGGCAAAGTGATGGTCTGCCCAATGTGGAAGGCAGTAACCACCTTTGGCAAGAAGGACGGACGCGTCCTAAGAACAACCTTGTCTGGATGGACAGACAGAAAGGGAGGTTTGCATGATAGAGCCTGGAGCTCACTCACCCGCCAAGCGGAGGTGATGGCCACCAGAAAGGCTGTCTTCAGAGTCAGAAGACGAAGAGGACAGTTATGTAGAGGCTCAAAGGGAGCGCACATGAGAAAGGTAAGAACCAAGTTCAAGTCCCACTGAGGCATCACAAACGGAACAGGAGGGAAGAGGTGTGTAATGCCTTTTAGGAACCTGTTAACAACAGGGGACTTGAGAAGGGAGGGCTGATCAGGAAGCCTGATGAAGGCCGAGATGGCACAAAGATAGCCCTTGATGGTACCCAGGGCAGAACCCTGTTGGGCCAGGGAAAGAAGGAACAGAAGAACCTCAGAAAGAGGGGCAGAGAGGGGATTCACAGCCTTTGCTGTGCACCATGCCACAAACTTGTTCCACCTGCAGGCGTATATCACCTTAGTGGAGGGACGCCTGGCTGCCAGAATTACATCACAAACTTCGGGAGGGAAGTCGAAAGGAATCAACTGCCGCCGCTCAATCTCCACGCAAGCAGGTGGAGGCTGGACAGGTTCGGGTGGAGGACCGTCCCCTGCTGCTGCGACAGAAGATCCTCCCGAAGAGGCAGACGGATCGGGGGATCGACGCTCATACTGAGTAGCTCGGGATACCAAACTCTTCGAGCCCAGTCCGGAGCCACAAGGATGACTTGGGCCCGGTCGCGCCGAATCTTCTTCAACACTCTGGGTAGAAGTGGTATAGGCGGAAAAGCGTACAACAGACCACAACTCCACTCGCGACGAAAAGCGTCGCCGAGCGAGTGCCGGCTTGTAAATTCCAACGCGCAGAACTGATGACATTGCGCGTTCTCGTCGGTGGCGAATAGATCTAACCAAGGCTCTCCCCACTGCAGAAAGAGTCCTTGCGCCACTTCCGAGTGAAGACGCCATTCATGATCCATCATGCACCTGCGGCTGAGTTCGTCCGCCCTGGCGTTCAGGGAACCTGCCAGGTGTTGAACCATCAGGAACATGCCCTGATGTTCCAGCCATGTCCAGAGGCGCAGAGCCTCCTGACAGAGGGTCCACGACCCCACCCCGCCTTGTTTGTTGCAGTACCATATGGCGGTGGTGTTGTCTGTGAACACCTGCACTACCTTCCCTTTGACAGAGGGAAGGAATGCCTTGAGTGCAAGTCGGATCGCCCGGAGCTCCAGAAGGTTGATATGGAGCCGGGACTCCGCCGGAGACCAGAGGCCTCTGATCTCCGCCTCTCCCATGTGACCGCCCCATCCCAGAAGGGACGCGTCCGTCACAACTGTGTGCTCTGGCTGGGGAAGGGAGAGGGATCTGCCCATGACCCATTGCCGGTTCGAGAGCCACCACTGCAACTGTATTGCAGTCCCCTCCGAGATCTGGACGTGATCGGACAGGTTGCCCTGGTGCTGCGCCCACTGGAACTTCAGGTCCCACTGCAGTGCCCGCATATGCCATCTGGCATGATCGACCAGCAGGATGCAGGAGGCCATGAGGCCCAGCAGCCTCAGGGTCATCCGTACCGAAACCCAGGATAAAGGCTGAAAGATCGGAATCATAGCCTGAATATCCCGGACTCGCCGTTCGGGAGGATAGGCCCGAAACTGCGTCGTGTCCAGAACTGCTCCGATGAAAAGGAGCTGTGGAGAAGGAATCAGATGCGACTCGGCACATTGATGGAGAACCCCAGCGAGTGCAGGAGTTCGGCCGTAGTCTGGAGGTGGGAGACGACTGCCTGGGACGAGCCCGCCTTCAGCAGCCAGTCGTCGAGGTAGGGGAAGACTGGAACCCCTGCCCGGCGCAGATGAGCTGCGACCACCGCCATCACTTTCGTGAACACCCGAGGGGCACTTGTAAGGCCAAAGGGGAGCACAGTGAACTGAAAATGCTCGAGGCCTACCGTGAACCGCAGGTAACGCCGGTGGGCCGGCAGGACGGGGATGTGAAAATAAGCGTCCTGCAAGTCCAACGCTACCAAACAGTCTCCAGGGTCGAGGGCAGTCAAGACCTGAGCTAGGGTGAGCATCTTGAACTTCTCCTTCCGGAGGAAGCAATTGACGTTCCGGAGGTCTAAGATAGGACGCATGTCCTCCTTGTCCTTTTTGGGCACCAGAAAGTAGTGGGAGTAGCAACCATGTCCTACTTCTGGGGTCGGAACATGCTCGATGGCCCTCTTGGCCAAGAGGGCTGTGACTTCCTTCTGCAGAAGCACCAAGTGATCCCCTGACATGCAGTGGAATTGAGGTGGCATGGCTGGGGGGGTGGTCTCGAAGGGGAGGGAGTAGCCCCTTTGGACAATGTCCAAGACCCACCTGTCCGAGGTGATGGCACGCCAGTGGTGAAGGTGATGGCGGACCCTGCCCCCTACTGGCGTGCTGTGCACCTGAAAGGAAGGACTAGGAGGGCTTGGAGGACGCGGACGGGGCGGAGTTGGTGGCCTGACCCGCACCTGGTTGCCCGACCCGCCACGGCGGGAGCCACGTCCTCGGCCACACGAAGACGCTTGCTGCGCGGGCCGGTGGCTGGGCAGCGGACGTGACTGGGCGCCCCTTCCGTGGCCACGAAAGGGGCGAAAAGCAGAGGTTAGCGGAGGGTGCACAACAGAAAGGCCCAGGGACTTGGCAGTAGCCCGTGAGTCCTTAAAACGCTCCAGCGCATGGTCTGCTTTGGAACCAAAAAGACCGACTCCATCAAAGGGCATGTCCATGAGTGTATTCTGGACATCACCCGAGAAACCAGTTGTTCTCAGCCAGGCGTGGCGACGCAGCGCCACCGTCGTTGCAAGCGATCTGCCCAGCGAGTCGGCGGTATCAAGGCCACAACGTATGGTGTACTTTGCCGCATCCCTACCTTCCGCAATGGTGCGGGTAAGCAGTGTCTGGACCTCCTCAGAACACTGGGGCAAAACGGCCGCCACCGAATCCCACAGAGAGTGGGAATATCGGCCCAAAAGGCAAGCGGTGTTGACGGACCGCAAGCCAGCACTGGAGGAAGAAAAGGCCTTCTTCCCAAATTGGTCCAGGCGTTTGGATTCCCTATCCGGAGGGGCAGTAGGGAAGGCGGTTTGGGAGGCAGAGGCTTGGACAACCAAGCTCTCGGGGGTGGGATGTTGAGAGAGAAAGAAGGGGTCACCCGGAGCAGGGCGATGGCGTCGGGCCACGTTCCAATCCACAGGAGCCCCTGTGGTGGGCTTGGACCAGGTGCCCAAAAGAACGTCAGACAGTGCATCATTAAACGGCAGCAATGACTCCGAGGAGGTAGCTGCCGGCTGAAGCACTTCCGTCAGGAGGTTAGTCCTGACAGCCACAGTAGGCAATTGGAGGTGCAAGGCTCCAGCTGCTCTACGCAACACCGTTGCGAAATTTGCTCCCTTCTCCGTAGCCACGGAAGGAGGAGACAGCATGCCAGAGTCAGGAGAAGTGTCCAGACCACTGGCATCCCCAAGTTCCTCTGCCCAGTCCTGATCATACTCACACTGCTGTGTGAGAGGGTCTTCCGACCCCTCCCAGCTCTCCTGGTCCTCCTCTGGCTCAAAATACGGAGGAGGAGGGACATCTGGGACCCAAGGTCTCATCGGCGCCGGGGCCGGTGTCGAGCGACGTCGGTCCGGCTCCATGTCCGGAACCGGAGAGAACCGGGGAACGACGCCGCCCGGAGCCCCGGGCGGCGTTAGGAACGGCACCGGGGACATCGGTGCCGGCGGAGGCGTGGTTAGGTCAACCGGCGTCGATCGGGGTTGCGGTACCACCGGAGCCGGGATCGAGGCCGGGGCCGGAGCCGAGGCCGGGAGCAAGGCTGGCGGGACGGGCGACGCCGGGACCGGAGTCGTCGGCAACGCCGGAGCAACCCCATCAGGGCCCGCGGGGCCCGAAGGCGCACCGGAGGGACCTTGAGGCCCGAAGAGGCGGGCCATGGCCGACAGGAATTCCTGTATTTGGGCCGGAGTCGCCCCGAACCCGGAAAGGACGGGTAATGCGGGGTCGGCTCCACAGGCACGTCCGGGGCCGCGGGGACGGTGCCGACAGGGGCCTCAGCCGAGTCGCGAGACCGGCGAGGCGAAGTCTTAGAGCGATGATGCTTCTTAGACTTTTGTGCTTCGACTTACCCGAGGAGTGCGAAGACTTGGACTCCGACGACCGGCGGGGGCTCCGCGACCGGCCCCTCGACCTCTCACGGGACCGGGGCTTGGTGCGGCGCGGAGCCGACTGCCGAACCTCGAGGAGCTTTCGAGACCGCTCTCGCAAAGCCTTCGGGAGTAAGGCCCGGCAGTCAGGGCACGACTTCGTGTCGTGGTCTCGGCCGAGACAGTAGAGACACTCTAAGTGCGGGTCTGTGATCGACATCATTCGACCACAGCCGTCGCATGGCTTGAAGCCGGGCATCCCTACCGACACCTAGGAGTCGAGATGACTCGAAAAGAAACAGTGAAAAAATCACCAAAAATGTAGTCAAAAATTGTCTAGGGCACTGCTCTTCCCGGATCTGCGCTTACTGGCGCGGAAAAAAGAAGAACTGACGTCAGCGCGCAGGGGCGGCGACGTCATCCCGGCGATCACGACGCCGACGACGGACGCGGAGCCGCACGACGCCGCCTACCGACGCGCAAGGGTACTGCTACGCAAAAACTTTCCGGATCCAGCCTGACGCCTGGGGATACTCTAAGGTAAGGAATCTGTCACTAACGTGACTCTTTCAGATACATGTGTTGTAACGCCCTAGGTTTTAATTATAGTCTCAAGGCACTATTTTCTTAAAGGCCTTCAGACAGGACACTCTCTTGGTCCTAAACTAGGTTGGCAGTGGTTACTTTCCTCGCTAGCACATCTTACATTTATATTAGACCTTCTATAAATTTCCCTTCATCAGCTCCACATAGAGTACAACCTAATCCGGAAATGATATAATAATTCTTTTGTCACATTTCAAAGCTACTAATTGTAGATATGGACATAGCTATTTGAATGTACTCGTGGTACTCTCTTGCATGCAATGCATTATGGGTGGGGTGGATTTACCATATCTTCTGTACCATATGTGACCAAAAGTTTATGATGCTCACTAGGGACCTCTAGGAGCAGCTTGCCGTACTGCACCTAGACATGCAGTGCTAGTGCCTTGCTCACTAGGGCCATCTAGGAACAGCTTGCGGTACTGCACACATGCAGTGCTGGTACCTTGCTCACTAGGGACCACTAGGATCAGCTTGCGGTACTGCACCTAGACATGCAGTGCTGGTGCCTTGCTCACTAGGGCCATCTAGGAACAGCTTGCGGTACTGCACACATGCAGTGCTGGTACCTTGCTCACTAGGGACCTCTAGGAGCAGCTTGCGGTACTGCACTGAGACATACAATGCTGGTTCCTGGCTCACTACGCAAGCATTTGCAATGCACTAGGTCTCACATTACTGAAAGTATGAGCTATTGGCGTAGCATTATTATTTGCTACGCCAATACCTCAAACTATCAATAATGTGAGACCTATTGCATTGCAAATTCTTGTTCTTTCTTGTTGGCAATCATGGCATAAACAGCCTAGCAGGTGAGGGGGCAAGAATAGCTTTTCCAAATGCAAATACGAGCTCATCACTGCTAATGGTTAGCATCAACAGTCCTTGGTGAACCAGTATGGCAAAAAATATGTTATTTACCATAACAATGCCAGCAGGAGTGGTTGGAAGGGTCTAAAGAGACACAGAGAAAGGAAAAACAATGTGCTGGCCCAACTTTTGCTGAGCCCATCCTTAGCGTAGAGGTTTGTGGGATTTAGGTGAAGTGCGTGCAACAACAGTGTGGTGCACCCTTCCTTGAACAGGTACAGCACATGCTGCAGCTACTGCCCATGAGGGCCACTAATGATTTCAGAACTTGTAAGCAAACACCAAAACATTTCAGAATTTACTTTTTTATGAATAGGGTGCTAAATCTGTACAGTGTTTTTTCCGGTTATAAAGATGAGTGAAACCATTTTGATTTTTAGACAATTGTGAGTAAAATGCTAAAGGCTAAAAAATTCATGTTAGGTTGTGACTTATTTATAAGCTGCATGCTCACCATATCCGATTCATTGCGCTAATCCTACGAAAGACATACGTTTTTAAAGTGAGACGGAAGACCACTGGTGAAAGAATAGTTCATACAGAAGGAGCAGGCGAGTTCTAAATGGTGGAGGAAGGACCACTCACTGTCATTGCGGATCTGTTGAATCTTACAATAGTAAGGAGAGTGGCCGCCTTTAAGCTAAGAATATGGCTAAGAATATAATGATGTACCAAATTCTTACTAAAAACAGGAAATGACCAAATATGGCTTTGTTAAAGATATGCATAAATTTAAATGCTTTGTAAGCCAAAGGGAGCCAATGAAGAGTTTTCAAAATGGAAGCAGCATGGGTGAAACGAGGAATATTACAAATCACTAAAGGAATATGATTCTCAGGTCCTGTTGTCTAACTAATTGATATTTAAGCCCCAGGTGGATTGCACTGGCGTGGTCTAACCTGGGTCTACCTTTGCTGCAACAGCAAGACATTTGTTGTCATTGATGAGCAAAGAAAGTAGCTTCCTCAGGCGCGAGAGATGAGAGCAGTTGGAAATCACTTAGGTCTTAGATCTCTATGATTGCTAAAACGTTGGCTTAACAGAACCAATTGCATTACTATTAAATAATTTGTGCTTAAGGTTTTCCTAATCTTTACCTCTGTACTCACTTAGTCATAATAATTTGCTTACTTTTGATAGGTCCCAGAATTTTTATTTTGCTCTTTTCAACACTTTAATACCTTTTTGCGTAATTTTGCTTCTTTGACTTATTTACGTGTTTAATTAACACGTAAACTACCTGGAAGGAACTTGAAACTTTACAGGTACGGGATCGTTCCGTTCCTAATTTATTTGTAACCAATGTTTTGCATGTATCTGTAAAACATGAAAGGTACTGCATTAAAAAACAGAAAACCACTTAGGAGATCTGAGGGGCTAGACACATGAGAAAGATGGGTACAGAACTTTACTCCAAGCTTGCATACTGTGGAGAGTGGCTCAAGGCAACAGCCCGCTTTGGGCGCAATACATCTTTCATGTTGAGCAGATGGTATTGCCTACCATCAGTATTCCCCTCTTCCCCTCTCAATATATTGCTCTGATGATATTCGTTGAATTCTGCACAGGGCAGAGCAGAATTCAATGCAATGTCTTTAGGTACAAAAAGATATCATACATTTTTTGCAACATCTGTGGTTTTAATTGAAGCGCTCCACTACCCATGCGGTGAAGTCTGCACTATATAAATAATAAATACAATATTATTATCAATAATAACAGTACTAATATTAACAATATTAGAACATCATGGCTAACAATAGGTTCCTAATACTGAACTTGGCACAGAACCTCATTTCTTCATTTGAAGCGACGTTAGCAGAATAAAGTCTGCGCAATTTATTCTTCATACAACCCTTGTATTTTAAATGATGAATGTATTTCGGAGCCTCTTAGGCTCATTGTTTGCGTCATCTTTCAGACAATACAAATCTCAATTTCTTGAACAGTCCATCTATGGCAGGCTTCTCCAACGAGTAGTTCGTGAGCTACTGGTAACTCTCCAGCTACTTGCAAGTACCTCTCCTCTACACAGCCAGGCCTACTACATTAGAAACTTTTGGTTGCTTGAATATATATACCAAAATTAAAAAGCGTGTATTCAAGACATATGTGCGTATTTTCAAAACTCATGAGCTGATCTTTGGAGAAAAATGGCTACATTTCCTAAATATATTTAAAGCTTCTATATCTGTAATAAACCAGGCACAGTTTGCGGAGACTTATTACCAGTATTGCTGCTGATGGAGCAAGGTAAACGAGAAAATTTTGAACCCCCTAATATTAACATTAATAATTAATAAAATTGTTCGTTTCAGTGAATAACCAACAACGTATGTTTTCTTCATAAATGTTTTGGTAACATGCCACTTCATGTGCAAACTAATCTACTTACAATTGTTAATGTGAATAACGCTAACATAATGATTTGCGTACTAATTAGAATAATATTGCAAGATTTTGTGCTTTGTAGTAAATTGTATGGTGGCAAAATAAAGCGATTGGTAAGTAAGGAATAGCTTTATATGTTGCTTTTGCTAGGTAACACCTAATTGGGGTACGTAGAATGACGGGAGGAAGCGAAAAGGCTTATTTTCCTTATTCTTAACTATTTTCTGTTTATTTCTATGATAGTTCGCTTAGGCCTGCTAGGCTGTGCTGTAAAAATGGCTGCTGAGGCGAAAAAGCTAAAGTGCGCGTGCGCAAGATGGCTTCCAAGCGAAAGAAAAAAAGCTGTAAACGAAAGCATCACGTGGTTATTTCCAAAGCCTGGGATGGAAGCGGGATCAAGGCTGTAATGACCTTATCACCCGAGCATGTGCCAAGGGGGGACTTAGCGAAAGAGCGTGAGAAGTCGCAGTGTATATGTGAATGGACAATGAACTGTTCAAAATAAAGTATCGGAAAGAAGATACAAATAGAGACCGTCGATTGGATTGGTAATGTCCTGAACGTGAGAAAGGATAAAGTAATGAACATTCTTAAGAACTGGTTAGAACAAGGAGAGAAATAATGAGATGTATGCCACCCCCCAAATGGACCAATTAGAGTGAATCTCGCCCCCAAAAATATAACTTTTCTGTTTAGTAAGCTAGTATTAGGGTATAAGAGGACCTACTCTTAAGTAGGAGGAGCGCTGTTTTTACATATTTTTATTGAGCACTGGACGCTGACGCTGGAGAAGCCGCTGCTATTTTTCTATAGGCCTTTATATTTTAATACGATTAATCTTTTGCTCATAATTCTGATTGAGAAAGAACGAGAGAGATTGGCGGAAAACCTATATAAGTGGTCCGTCGAGGAGGCCTGTTTTGTAGGACAGACAGTCAGTTTTTGGGAGTTCTATGCTGAGATCTGAATTTAACTGCTGTGACGGACTTTATTTTCCATCTAAAGGGTATGCATTGCAATTTCAATTTATTCTTATAATGATAATAAATGTATTGATCCGATTAATAAAACTGAATTTATTCATGCTTATAAAAATTAGATAAACTATATTATAATTAAATTTACGAGTCTGTGGTTCTTTAGCTCAATAATAATTGTAAATGTTTAATAAGAGTTTATAGTGATTGAGCTGGTCTTAATCACCATCAACTGATTCCTACTAGTTGGTCCATCGACCAATGAGCGGAATACCTGAGAAATTTGAGAATTATTATGTTGATTTAAAAAGGTATCCCGTCTCCTTCCAGCAAATCATTAACTTTTTCTCCTAAGGTAAAGGTGGATGTGTTCCAAGGAATATATGTGAGAGTGAATGTTTATTACGGTGTTATGGGCCCAACCGTCATATTGGTATAGTTGTGAAGAGGAATGTTTTTCAACCTGGACGTCAATACCTAAAGGAGAAGAAATGTTATTGATCGCGCTGGATCACTGCCTTGGTGCCAGGGGCATTGCAGCTATAGCTGTTATGTCTTACCCACATAAAGGCATTCCAACTCGACCAAGCCTTCTTTACATTACTGCTGGCAACCCTGCACCAAGGTGATCACTGCTGGTAATGTTACATGTTGTGGACACTAATGTAATCTTCTCAAATGTGGCCACTGACAAGACACTAATAATATTAGTAGCACAGGATGATTTTAATTGAACATAAGTCGTTCTAATTGCAGGAAAGGTTGGGGGGCCCTGTTCTAAACCAATTCCCTTTACCTTGTACAGAGGCAGGATATGAAGTTAGGTAGGGTCTTAATTTTGCAATAATGTCAATATTCACGTCTTAATTTTGCTGTAGTTCATCTTTACTAGTCTGTGGTCCATACTCAAGTTACAATGTCTTTAGATTCCGACATTAACTTGTCTTTGAAAATTAAGAGCCAAAAGGCAGAGTTCTTAGGTTAAAATATACATAGCCACAACTGTCACATGCACCTTGTTTCTATGGTAAAATTCCTCGTGGGGAAAAACAATACATTTCTCTATTGCTCATAACGGTCGGTATGATTCCCATGTAAGTACTCTGCATAACTTTAAAATTGCTCCATAAACTGAGTGAAATACATAATCAAACATGCTGTATCCACTGTTTCAAATATTATATCAGCAAACAACTTGGATCACTTACCATCAGCTGAAGCAGTTGCAATAAACTGTCCTGTATAATCAAAACAGACATCTAATACTTCATCTTCATGCCCTGTCAGTGTTGCCGTACACTTGCCATTCACAGCATCCCAGAGCTTCAATCAGGACCAGAGAGGAAAAACAAATATTAAGCTAGCAGAAGTTAGACCCCAAAACTGTTTACCAAATTTTAAAGCAAAAAAATGCAGTTAAAATTCACATAGCCACACCTTCTGCTTCTGCATTCAATGATTTGAGTGTGTTTTTCAGATGATCATTAGGAATGTTAACTTTATAAGGCATCTAAACTTTGTGGAACTCTAAACAGGGCCCTACAACAGCTCTTCCCACCAGGTCACTAACACACTAACTTACAACAAAACAACATTAGACAGAACTACTAAAATACAGCCCAGATAACCAGCAGCTAGAAACAATGGTACCCAACAGCAACTTTAATCAACAAATGCAATTCACATGTTTAACCCTCTCTCAGGCTAGAAGATGTGAAGCAACTTGGTAAACCCTGTGATCCGATTTCATTATAAGTCAAATTCATACTCCCTCAACTCAATGAACACTACATAGTGACAGACATCTTTACAAAAACATGCATCATCATTCCTAGTTGAATCCTGGTAAGCTGCAAATGGAGTTGAAATTCATGGACAAGGTTTGGAGCTATAGTAAACACCGCTATCAACTTAAAGGTAAAACTTTCTCAACTTTCTCAAATGTTTTACCGCTTACGTAGATGTGCAGTCCTAAAAACCGATCGACCTCATTTGAAGTACAAGGTCATCCTAATATGGTTAATGAAAAATATATTTACATCTCGGATTGGGACAGTGCTTCATTTGTAAATAAATAGGTGCCAAAGCCGTCGTCATGAGGCCACCACAGCTTGCACCAACCGTTGCCCCTGCGAGCGCTGCAAGTGGCAGAACCAGCACAACTACTAACTATGGTACTCCTACAAGGGTGACAATTTAGGCTAATTTATGCCCCCAAAGATATAAAAATGGCTTGGGCGGCTGGTATTAGTAATTTTAATGTGTATTGAATTAATAAACAACTGCTTTTGTGCTCACCTCTAAATTAGACTGGCAACGCAAGCATGTGGCAGACTGTCATAAGTGCCTGTGTTGACAATTAGGTGCTGGTGCCGACCCCCTGAAACCACCGACTCAAATGAAGCACTAGAGTGGGATGAGGGAGTGCTTTTGAAAAACAGGATTAAAAACAATCTAACGGGGACTTAGGCCATATTTATCAATATTTCATGTAATACAACGTACCAGCCACCTTACTGTGCTGTTTGAAAGGGCAGGAATGTGCCGTATTTAACATTATAAGGTGCATTCATGTTTTCTACCAGCGCTGACGCATATACTGCTGCCTAGTGCTAACGCAAGCACCCTTGTGGCATAGAGTAGACTGGAGAGTCATAGAGCAGAGTGGCATAGAGTGGCACGCAGTGGAGTAGAGTGGCATAGAACAGAATGGCAGAGTGGAGTGGCATAGAGTTGAGTGCAGTGGAGTAGAGTAGAGTGGTGTAGTGTAGAGTGGCGTACAGTGAAGTGGAATAAAGTGACGTGGAGTGGAGTGGCATAGAGTTGCGTGGAATGGAGTGGCATACAATTGAGTGGCTTAGCGCAGAGTGGAGTGGCGTAGAGTACAGTGGAGTGGCGTAGAGAGGTGTAGACTAGAGTGAAGAGGCAGAGAGTAGAGTGGAATAGCATAGAGTAGAGTGACGTAGAGCAGAGTGGCATAGAGTAAAGTGGAGTGATATAGAGTGGCATTGAGTAGGGTACAGTGGCGAAGAGGAGAATGGCATAGAGTGAAGTGGAGTGGCATAGAGTGAAGCAGAGTGGCTTACAGTGGTGTGGCAGAGTGCGGCAGAGTGGCATAGTGTGGAGTGGCACAGAGTGGAGTGGAGTACAGTGGCGTGGAGTGGTGTAGAGTACAGTGGCATAGAGTAGAGTGGTGTAGAGCAGCACAGAGAAGAGCGGCACAGAGTGGCGGATAGTGGCATCGTGTAGAATGGAGTTGCGTAGAGTGAAGTTGCATACAGTAAAGTGGTGAAGAGGAGTATGGCATAGATTGAAGTGGAGTGGCGTAGAATACAGTGGTGTGGCTTACAGTGCCGCAGAGTGGCATAGTGTGGAGTGGCACAGAGTAGAGTGGAGTATAATGGCGTGGAGTAGTGTAGAATACAGTGGCCTAGAGTGGTGTAGAGTAGAGTCGAGTGGCACAGAGTAGAGCGGCACAGAGTGGCGGATAGTGGCATCGTGTAGAATGGAATTGCATAGAATGAAGTTGCATACAGTGGTGTAGAGTAGTGTACAGTGGAGCGGTATAGAGTGACTTGCAGTGGAGTAGAGTGGCATAGAGTGGAGTAGACTAGAGTGTATTAGAGTAGAGTAGCATAGAGTGGGATTGTGTTGAGTGGAGTTGTGGAAAGTAGAGTGGTGTGGAGTGGAGTGAACTAGAGAGGAGTAGGATAGTGTGGAGTAGCATAGGGTGGCTCAGAGTGGAGTGGCGGGGAGTGGAATGGGGTAGAGAATAGTGGAGTGGCGTAGAGTGGAGTGGCACAGAATAGAGTAGAGTGGTGTCCAACAGAGTGACAAAGAGTGGTGTAGAGTAGAGTGGCACAGAGTAGAGCGGCATAGGGTAGAGTGGCACAGAATGGCGTCTATTGGCATTGTGTGGGTTGGAGTGGCATAGAGTAAAGGGGCGTAGAGGAAAGGGGCGTGGAGTGGTGTGGAGCAGAGTGGCATAGTGAGGCATAGAGCAGAGTGGCATAAAGTGGGGTGGAGTAGAGTAGAGTTAAGTAGAGTGGCATTGAGCAGGGTGTCAATGAGTGAGGTAGAGTAGAGTGGCAAAGTGTGGTTTAGAGTGGAGTGGCATAGGATGGCATTGTGTGGAATGGTGTGGAGTAGACTAGAGCGGTGTAGTATGTCGAAGATTAAACTGGTGTAGAATGACATGGACTGGCGTAGAGTAAAGTGGCATGGAGTGGCTTAGAGTAGAGTGACAGAGTAGAAAGGCAGAGAGTGGGGTGGAGTATATTGGGGTAGAGTGGAGTGGCATAGAGTGGTGTGCAGACAAGAATGATGGCGTAGAGTGGAATGGCGTAGAGTAGTGTAGAGTGGAGTGGCATGGTGTGGCACAGAGTAGAGTGGCATAGAGTAGAGTGGCACAGAGTGGGGTCGCAATGAGTGGGGTGGAGTAGAGTACCGTTGAGTAGAGTGGCATACAGTGGAGTGGCATAGAATGGCATGGCATTGAGTGGAGTGGCATAGAGTCCAGTAGAGTAGAGGGGCGTAGAGTGGAGTGGCATAGAGTAGAGTGGCATAGAGAAGAATGGAGTAGAGTAGCGTGGCATAAGTAGCTTAAGTGGCATAGAGTGGAGTAGAGTGGTATGGAGTGGCACAGAGGAAAGTGGATTAGAGTGTAATGGAGCGGCATAGAGGAAAGTGGTGTGGAGTGAAGTGGCACAGAGTGGAATGAGGAAGAGTGGCATTGTGTGAAGTGGCATAGAGCAGAGTGGGGTAGAGTAGAGCAGCATAGACCAGAGTGGGGTAGAGTAGAGTGGATTAGAGTGGTGTGCAGTGGAGTAGAATGGAGTAGAGTGGCATAGAGTAGAGTGGCATGAAGTGGTGTAGAGTGGCAGAGTAGCGAGGCCTAGAGTGGGGTGGCAATGAGTGGGGTGGAGTAGAGTTGAATAGAGTGAAGACGCATAGAGAGGCATGGAGTGGAGTAGACTGGCATAGGATTGAGTGCAGTGGAGTTGATTGGTGTAGGGTGGACTTGCGTAGGCTGGGCTGGCATAAGGTGGACTAGCGCAGTGTAGACTGGTGTAGAGTGGAGTTGCGTAGAGATGCTCTGTGTGGAGTAGAGTGGAGTGGCATAAAGTAGAGTGGCATGGACTGACTTAGAGTGGAGTGGCATAGATTGATTCAGAGTACTGTGGAGTGATGTAGAGAGGTGTAGACTAGAGTGGAGTGGCGTAGAGTTGAGTGGAGAAGCACAGAGTGGAGTGGCACAGAGAGAGTGTCATAGAACAGAGTGGCACAGAGCAGAGTGGCACACAGCAAAGTGGCACAGAGTAGAGTGGCACAGAGTAGAGTGGGTTGGCATAGAGTAAAGTGGTGTAGAGCGAATTGGAGTAGAATAAAGTGAAGGCAAGTGGCGTAGAGTGGCATTGTGTGGAGTGGATTGGCACAAGTGACGTAGAGTACAGTGGCATAGAGTAGAGCAGAGTGGTGTAGAGTTTAGTGGCATACGGAGCCGTAGAGTGGCATTGTGTGGTGTGGAGTGGCATGGCGTAGAGAGGAGTGAATTGGCAGAGTAGAGTAGACTGGCATGCAGTGGTGTAGAGTACAGTTGCGTAGAGTAGTGGGGCTCAGAGTAAAGCAACAGAGTACAGCAGCATAGCGTGGTGTATAGTGCCATTGTGTAGAACAGAATAGAGTGGTGTAGAGTGGAATGGAGTGGCAAAGAGGAGAGTGGAGTACCATGGCATAGAGTAGAGTGGAATAGAATGGCATTAAGTGGCATTGTGTACAGTGACATAAAGTGGCATGGAGTGGCTTAGAGTAAAGTGACGTAGAGTAGAGTGGTGTAGAGTAGAGTGGCAATGAGTGGGGTGAAGTAGAGTGCTGTGGATTAGTGTGGCATGGAGTAGAGTGGTGTAGAGTGGAGTTGCAGATTGGAGTGGCATAGGGTCGAGTGAAGTGGAGCGCAGTGGCGGAGTGTAGATTGGTGTAGAGTGGAGTGGCAAAGAGTAAAGTGGCAGAGAGTAGAGTGGCACAGAGTGGAGTGGCACAGAGTGGAGTGGCACAGAGTGGAGTGGTGTACAGAGGTGTAGACTAGTGTGGAGTGGCATAGAGTTGAGAGGCATAGTTGAGTGAAGTGGAGTGGTGTGGAGCGGAGTGGTGTAGAGTGTCAGAGTGGCATTGTGTGGATTGAAGGGGCATATAGAATGCCATAGAGTAGAGTGGCAGAGTGTAGAGCGACAGAGTGGTGTACAATGTGGTGGTGTAGAGTGCCGTAGAATGGCACTGTGTGGCGTGGAGTGGCATAGAGTGGAGCAGAGTGAAGTGGTATAGAGTGGAGTAGAGTGACATAGAATAGAAAGGCTTAGAGCAGATTGTATAGAGGGGAGTAGCATGGAGTAGAGTTGTGTAGAGTAGGGTGGCATAGAGTGGGGTGGAGTAGAGTGTAATGGAGTACAGTGGTGTAGGGTATAGTGGTATAGAGTAGAGTGGCATAGAGTAGTGCGGCATTCAGTAGAGTGCCACAAAGTGGCGTATAGGGGCATTGTGTAGACGGAGTGGAAATAAGTAGAGTGCCGTAGAGTGGAATGGAGTGTCACACAGGAGAGCGGCATAGACTAGAGTGGCGCAGAGTGAAGTATAGCGGCATCATGTGGAGTAGTGTAGAGTTGCATAGAATGGCATAGTGTAGAGTGGCAATAAGTAGGGTGACAATGAGTACAGCAGAATGGGGTACAGCGGCATGGAGTAGTGTGGCTTAGAGTAGAGTGTCATTGTGTTAAGTGTTGTAGAGTGGAGTTGCATAGAGTAGAGTTATGTGGAGTGGCATAGATTGGTGTGGAATAGAGTAGAGTTGCATAGAGTGGCTCAGAGTAGAGTGGGGTAAAGTGGTGTAGAGTGGAGAGGCATAGAACAGAGTGGAGTGGCGTAGAACAGAGTGGCATCGAACAGAATGCAAAGGAATAGAGCAGAGTGGCACAGAATGGAGTGGAGTAGAGTGGCATACAGCAGGGTGGCAATAAGTGGGGTGGAGTGGCACAGAGTGGGGTAGAGTAGACTGGCATAGAGTGGGGTGGCAATGACTGGGTGGAGTACAGTGTTGTGGAGTATATTGGGGTAGAGTGGAGTGGCACAGAATTGAGTGGCTAGAGTGGCATGCAGTGAAATAAAATGGCAGAGAGTGGAGTGGCGCAGGGTAGAGTGGCTTGGAGTGGCATTGAGTAGAATGGAGACTCATGGAGCAGAGTATCACTGAATGGAGTAGAGTGTCATAGAGCGAGTGGCAATGAGTGGGGTGGTGCGGAGTTGAGTGGCATAGAGTAGAGTGACAGAGTTGAGTGGTGTAGAGTCGAGTGGCATAGAGTCGAGTGGCATAGAGTCGAGTGGCGCAGAGTCGAGTGGCGCAGAGTCGAGTGGCGCAGAGTCGAGTGGCGCAGAGAGGGGTGGCAATGAGTGGGGTAGTGTACAGTGGCGTGAGTAGCGTGCAGTGGAGTAGAGTGACAGAGTGGAGTGCAGTGGAGTAGAATGGCATAGAGTGGAGTGGCATAGTGTAGACTGGTGTAGAGTAAAGTGAAGTGACTTGGTTGGCACTGTGAGGAGTAGAGTGGAGTGGCACAGAATAGAATGGCATGGAGTGGCATAGAGTGGAGTGGCATAAAGTAGAGTGGAGTGGCGTAAAGTGGAGTATTGTAGAGAGGTGTAGAGTAGAGTGTAGTGCTGTAGATTAGAGTGGAGTGTCATAGATGAAGTGGCGTAGAGTGGAGTAACGTAGAGCAGAGTGGCATATAGTAGAGAGGAGTGGCGCAGAGTAGAGTGATGTTGAGTGCTGTAGAGTGGATTGCAGTGGCTTAGAGGAGAGTAGTGTAGAGTGAAATAGCGCAGAGTAAAGTGGCACAGAGTGGTGTGGAGTAGCGTGGCGTGGCATAGAGTGTCTTAAGTGACATAGAGGAAAGTGGAGCAGATTGTAATGGGGTGGCATAGGAGAGTGGCGTGGAGTGGTGTAGAGTGGTGCAGAGTAAAGTGGTGCAGAGTGGCATGGAGTAGGGTGCCATAGAGTGGAATGGCATAGTGTGGAATGGCCTTCAGTAGCATGTTCGGAGTGGCATAGAGGAGTGGCATAGAGTAGAGTAGAGTGCATAGAGTAGAGTGGTGAAGAGCGAAGTGGAGTGGCGTAGAGTAAAGTCGAGTGGCATAGAGTGGCATTGGGTGGAGTGGTGTAGAGTAGAGAAGCATAGAATAGAGTTGCATAGAGTAGATTGTTATAGAGTAGAGTGGCGTGAAGCAGAGTGGCATAGAATGGCAGAGTAGAGTGGCATAGATTACAGTGTAGTGCAGTAGTGTAGAACAGTACTTTGAGTGGTGTAGCGTGGAGTGGCATAGAGTGGCGTGCAGTGGAGTACAGTAGCATAGAGAGGGGTGGCCTAGAGTGGTGTAGAGTGGAGTGGCATAGAGCAGAGTGGAGTGGAGTAGAGTGAAGCAAAGTGGCTTAGAGTGGTGTGGCATAGAGTGCTATAGAGTGGCATTGTGTGGAGTGGAGTGGCATATAGAGTGCCATACAGTAGAGTGGCGTAGAGTAGAGTACAGCAGTGCAAAGTGGAGTAGTGTAGAGTGGAGTGGCATAGAGCACGATAGAGTGGCATTGTGTGGTGCTGTGTGGCGTTGACGGAGTGAAGTGGCATCAAGTGGAATAGAGTGGCACAGAGTAGAAAGGCTTAGAGCAGATTGGTATAAAGTGGAGTGGCATGGAGAAGAGTGGTGTAGAATATGGTGGCATTGAGTGGGGTGGAGTAGAGTGTCATGGAGTACAATGGAGTACAGTGGCACAGAGTAGAGTGGCATAGAGCAGAGTGGCGTATAGTGGCATCATGTGGAATGGAGTGGCATAGAGTAGAGTGGCATAGAGGGGGAATGGAGTGGCATGAAGGAGAGTGGCGTAGAGCAGAATGGCACAGAGTGGGCTATAGGGGCATTGTGTGGAAGGGTGCAGAGTTGTGTAGAGTGGCATAGTGTAGAGTGTCAATGAGTAGGGTGGAGTAGAGCGGTGTGTAGCAGTGTGGCTTAGAGTAGAGTGGCATAGAGTGGCGTTGCGTGGAGTGGTGTAGAGTGGAGTTGCGTAGAGTAGAGTGGTGTAGAGTGGAGTGGATAGGGTGGAGTGGCATATAGTGGAGTAGTATTGAGTGGCTCAGAGTAGAGTGGGTGGAGTGGCTAGAGCAAAGTGGCATAGAATGGAGTGGAGTACAGTGGCATAGAGCAGGGTGGCAATGAGTGGGGTGGAGTCGAGTGGCTTAGAGTAGAGTGGCATAGAGTAGGGTGGCTTGGCATGAAGTGGCGCTGAGTAGATTGGCATTGAGTGGGGTTGCAATGACTGGGGTGGAGTAGAGTGGCATGAAGTGTAGAGTGTGGTGGCAGAGTGGAGTGGCCCAGAGTGGCGTGCAGTGGAGTAGAATGGCATAGACTGCAGTGGCACAGAGTAGAGTGGCACAGAGTAGATTGCAGAGGTGTAGAGTAGAGTGGCATAGAATCGAGTGGAGTAGAGTGGAGTAGCATAGAGTAGAGTGGCATGGCATGGAGTGGAGTGGCGTAGAGTGGTGTGACAATGAGTGGAGGAGTGTAGAGTGGCACAGAGTGGACTGCAGTGGAGTAGAGTGGCATAAAGTGGAGTGGCATAGTGTAGAGTGGTGTAGAGTAAAGTGGAGTGGCGTAGCGTGGAGTGGAATAGACTGGCACTGTGTGGAGCAGAGTGGCGTAGAGTAGAATGGAGTGGCGTAGATGAAGTGGCATAGAGTGGAGTGATGTAGAGCAGTGGCATATAGTAGAGTGGAGTGGCATAGAGTGCTGTAGAGGGGCACTGTGTGGAGTGGCGTGGAGTGGCATAGAGTAGAGTGGCATTGAGTAGAGTGGCGTATGATGGAAAGCAGTGGCATAGAGGAGAGTAGTGTAGAGTGGAGTCGCATAGAGTAAAGTGACAGAGTGGTGTGGAGTAGAGTGGCGTGGTGTAGAGTGGCTTAAGTGACAGAGTGGAGTAGATTGGAATGGCATAGAGGAAAGTGGCGCAGACTGGAATGGAGTGACATACGAGGAGAGCGGCGTAGAGTGTAGTGTTGTAGTGTGGCATAGAGTGTAGTGGTGTAGAGTGGCGAAGAGTAATGCGGCGAAGAGTAAAGTGGAGTAGGGTGTCAGAGTGCCATTGAGTGGAGTGGATTGGTGTAGAGAAGAGTGGCATAGAGTAGAGTGGTTTTTTTTCCAGGTTGCTAAATATTACAGTCATGTGCAAAAAAACATCTATAATGAAAGTTCAAACATAAAAATGAATATTCGAAGGAATGTATTTTCAATTATCTTTTATTCAAATAGTTGTATAGTTTATGTTATCAAATGTTTATGCAAAATAAATAAAACCATTTATATTTAAAAACATACATTCATCATTTAAAAAAAGTACAATGTGTACAATGAAAAGAACAACTGTCGACGCGGCGTTTCGGTGTAAAGGTGGATCATCACCTTCTTCAGGACAATAATTCAATGTTTAAAATCTGTCTATACCTGAGCGAGAACCTGATGAAAAATTGACTCAACACCTCCTTGAAGATAAATAGGAGTTGACATCTAACCTGACAGATTTTAAACATTGAATTATTGTCCTGAAGAAGGTGATGATCCACCTTACACCGAAACGCCGCGTCGACAGTTGTTCTTTTCATTGTACACATTGTACTTTTTTTTTAAATGATGAATGTATGTTTTTAAATATAAATGGTTTTATTTATTTTGCATAAACATTTGATAACATAAACTATACAACTATTTGAATAAAAGATAATTGAAAATACATTCCTTCGAATATTCATGTTTATGTTTGAATTTTCATTATAGATTTTTTTTTGCACATGACTGTAATATTTAGCAACCTGGAAAAAATTGCTTTGGTTTATGTGATTTCTGTGTATGGCCTTGACTAATGAAATGAATAGGATCTAGATGTCCTTTTTTTAGAACAAAAGGAAAAGGGAATTCTGTTTGTGTTTTTACATATATACCCATCCCTTTTCTAAGTACTAGGGTATCTCCCAAAAACCTTTGTGATTCCATAGAGTAGAGTGGCACATAGGGAAGAGTGGTGTACAATAGAGTGGCATAGAGTAGAGTGACATAGAGTAGAGTGGCATAGAGTGAAACGGAGTGGCGTAGAGTGGAGCGGTGTAGAGTGGCATTGGGGGAGTGGAGTGGTGTAGAGTACAATGATGTAGAGTACAACGATGTAGATTAGAGCAGCGTAGAGTAGCGCAGTGTAGAGTAGGGTCACGTAGAGTATAGTGAAGCATAGAATGGCATAGAATGGCATAGAATGGCATAGAGTAGGGTGGGGTAGAGTGGCACAGAGTAGAGTGTAGCCGAGATGAGTGTAGTAGAGTTAAGTGGAGTGGCCCGGAGTGGCATAGAGTGGCGTGCAGTGAAGCAGAGTGGGATAGAGTGAGGTGGCCTACAGTGGCGTAGAGTGGTGTAAAGTGGAGTTGGGTAGAGTAGGGTGCCTTAGAGTGGAGTGGTATAGAGTGGATCAGAGTAGAGTGGAGTGGCATAGAGTGGTGAGGCATAGAGCAGAGTGGCATAGATTGGAGTTGCATAGAGTAGACTGGCGTAGAGTAGAGAGGCAGAGAATAGGGTGGCAATGAGTGGAGTGGAGTAGAGTGATGTGGAGTATAGTGATTTAGAGTGGAGTGGCATCGAGTGGAGTGGCAAAAGGTGTCATGCAGTGGAGTAGAATGGTGTAGAGTAGAGTGGCATAGAGTGAGGTGGCAATGAGTAGGGTGGCAATGAGTAGGGTGGCAATGAGTAGGTTGGCAATGAGTAGGGTGAGTGTAGTAGAGTGGTGTGGAGTGGCATAGAGTGGAGTGGTGGAGAATAAAGTGGAAAAGCATAGAGTGAAATAGCATAGAGTGGAACGGTGTAGAGTGGAACGGTGTAGAGTGGAACGGTATAGAGTGGTTTGGCATAGAGTGGAATGGCATAGAGTTGCATGGAGTGGTGTAGAGAAGAGAGGCATAGAGTAGAGTGGCTAGAGTGAAGTGGAGTGGCATCAAGTGGCATTGGGTGGAGTGGTGTAGTAATGAGTGGCGTAGAGTAGAGCAGTGTAGAGTACAGCAGCATAGAGTAGAGTGATGTAGAGTACAGTGGCATAGAGTGGAGTGGTGTAGAGTGGACTGAAGCAGAGTGGAGTAGAATGGCATAGAGTGGAGTAGTGTAGAGTGGAGTGGCATAGAGTGGAATAGAGTAGGCATAGAGTTCAGTGGTGTAGCACATAGTAGAGTGGCACAGAGTAGAGTGTAGTGCGTTAGAGTAAGTGGAGTGGTGTAGAGTGGCGTATCATTGAATAGAGTGGCCTAGAGTTATACAGTTGTGGTTATAAGTAACTAAAGAATCAATAGACCGCAGATGGGGTGAAAGCAACATAGATAACAAGTCATATGCCGGTGTTGAAAATAGGTAAGCACATTACAAGTCCAGGAATAATTCCGAAACGCGTATACACATTTATTAAAAGTGTGTTGCAAAAAGAGGAGGAAGAACAAAGAGGGGAAAGAACAAAGACAATGAAGAACACATGTACTTGGTCCATGCACCAGGGAGGAGCTAACACAAGAAAGGAAGAGAAGCCTATGGGAGCTAAGGAATCAAAAGATTGCCTATGAGACTAACAAAGAAAACAACTAATGGTATGATGCGGGCGAGTTCCAAGCCCACTGAATTGTAAACAATACTTCTTGCAGCACAGAGCATGCACTGTGTAGGCGAGACCTAAATAGGGAATTGCTGGAAAAAAGCCTGGTATAAAGGCGTAATACCTCATTTAGTAAGGAATGAAATGAAGAAGTGGCTCTAAGAGGTAATGATATATATAAAATAATGCTCCAACATCTTTCAAACATAGGGTCTCGTGAGTTGTGCATAATGGTGTTTCTGCATACTAAGGAAACACAATTCTGCAAGAGTTTTACTGGGTGCAGCGCACCACATAATGTTACAGGGTGGGATTTTGCACACTTTAATATCGTTATTGGTTATATCATTGGCTTTTTCCATCACATATTCCACCAGGTGGACTATGTGACTGGGAAAAAACTGAAACCAGGAAATACTTGGGGTGAACAGTCCAGAAATTCTGGATGCTGCATGTTATTTCCACATTCTGGACCCAAAACTAATATTAGTTTGGTAATGAGGTGGTAATCCCACTGGTTATTTGTAATATTAGATGCAGTATCACGGGCACATTTATTAACCAAGCAACTTGTGTAATGTGCTCATAAAGATAAATGTGACAGTATGCAAAAAACAGTATTAAAACAGAAGGAAGAAAGGACAAATGAATCTGCGATGTGAACCGTGAGCTACCGCCAACTCAACCCCAATTAAAGCCTGCGAAAACGACAAGGATGACAAGCACATCAAAGAGAGTATTGGCCCGATTTAGAGTTTGGAGGGCAAGCACGCCGTCGCAAATGTTACAGATATCCCGTCCGCCTTATTACAAGTGCCATAGGATATAATGCACTTCTAGTAAGGCAGAGTAACCCATCCACCAAATTCTATATCAGGCCTGTTAGACCTGGCACCATTGGCGTGGGTCTCCCGTGCATTTTTTGCCTTTGCCTCCTGTGTTTTTGCTGTGTGTTGGACTCCGTTTTGCTGGTCTAGATGCTTTGGGCACTTTGCCACTGCTGTTCAGTGCCAAAGTGCAAGTGCTCCCTTCGTAAATTGTTGTTATGGATTGGTGTTTCCATGATTGGCTGATTTGATTTACTAGTCAGTCCCTAGTACAGTGCACTGTGTGTGCCCGGGGCCTGTAAATCAAATGCTGCTAGTGGGTTTGCAGCACTGATTGTGCCACCCACATAAGCAGCCTGTAAATGTAACTCTGGCCTGCCATTGCACAGCCTGTGTGCAGTCTGGTACTGCCATGTCGACCTGGCAAGTGCACCCACTTGCCAGGCCCTAACCTTCCCTTTTCTTGCATGTTAGTCACCACCCCTAAGGTAGGCCCAAGGTACCTCTGTGGGCAGGGTAAAATGTATGTAAAAGGTAGGACATGCCCTGATGGTGGAGAGGTGTGCTGCAGCAGCCAGGGCAGCTGACGTCGGAGCACAGGGCTCACGGTTCAATCCCCGGCTCCGGCGGCAGCTCAGCTCAGCACCATGTGACTCTGGGCAATAGCTCACTTAATTTCCACGACGGCCCCCAGCGCCTTGAGACCCGTAAGGGTGAGTAGTTTGCGCTTTACAAAAATACGGATTTATGTGTGTGGCATGTCCCGATAGTGAATTACTGCCAATTTCGTTTTTCACTATTGCAAGGCTACCTGTCCCCTTAGGATAGAATGGGGAGTTTGTTTATAACATCTTATAAACATAACTACCCGTGGGAACAAGGTAGGAAAATAAAGTTTGAATGCCTGAACTCAGAATGTTAAAATGCAACTTTTAGTGAGGATGATTTTTACATTCTGTATTTGAAAATACCACTTTTAGAAAGTAGGTATTTTCTTGCTTAGCCATCCAGCGTGCCTCTGCTAGGTTTGTGTATTGCTTGTCTGGCTTTGGATGACAGGGGCTGGGGAGGAGCAGTGGCTCCAGAGAGTCTGATGAGTCAGGGCTGGGCTGAATAGACCTGGGCTGCATTTAGAGTAGGGGGAGGAGATTTCCTTTCACCTGAATGGGTCTGGTGTGCCTTCCACAATGCTATCTCCACCTCCTGCCAGGAAGCTGCACCAGAGAGGACAGAACCGGTTTTGACCAAGCACAGGGCTTCTCTGCCACCAGAGAACAAAGGATTTTGTAGTATAAATATTGGGGCCCAGACCCCAGAACTTTAGATCATTTCTGGGAATCAAGAGGAACCGTTGCCAAGGAGAAGAGCAGGAGAAGCGGAGGAGGAATACTGCCCCTGTGCTGTTTGCTGTCTGGGGTTGGCCTGCAGTGGCTACTTGCTGCCAAGGAAAGGAGAAAAGGACTTTGCTGTTTGCTGTTTCCCCTGCTTGAAAGAAGATCTCCAAGGGCTTGAAACTGAGCTTGCCTCCTGTTCTGAAGTCTCTGGGACACAAAGATTTCACCCCCAGCTCCCCATAACTTCTTTGCTGGGAGTTCTGACCTGTAAAGAGGTGCCTGCTGTTGTTTTGGACCTCTAGAGACTGTTTTCCGCTGGGAGCTGGAAAAGTAATGCAACTTAGAGAAGCGAGACGCATCCGCACCTGTTTCCGAAGCATTGCCGAAGAAATTGTCGCAGCGCCTGCCGCGGCTCGAGAAATCGCTGCATGCCGCATCAAGTGCAACAATCTCTGAAGTCCGACATCACCGCACCGATTTTGATGCAAGGCTGCTGTGCGGCTGCAAGAATCCACGCATCATCCCGGATTGTCCCATAGCATTGAGGCGCCAAGTTTGCCGCATCGTTGGGGGACGCAGTAAGAAACCGATGCATCACCTTCCCACGCAGTAAGAAACCGACGCATCACCTCCTCTTCGGTAAGGAACCGATGCATCACCTCCCCTGCGCAGCAGTAAGGAACCAACGCATCACCTCCCCCAGAGCAACCCACCTTCCCTGAGTGTAAGGAACCGACGCATCACTTTCCCTGCGGCCTGTTTTGTTTGTTTGCGTGATGCATCCAAGGTACTTTGTGTGAAAAGTGCCGCATCTGCAATTTGCTTTAAACTGAACTATTTCTACCATCTGAAAGTCATATTTGTATTACTGTATTGTGGATTTTTGTTGTTTGGTATTATTTTGGTTTAGATAAAGATTACTTATTTTTCTAAACTGGTGTGGTGTCCATTTGTAGTGTTTTCACTGTATTACTGTATGTGTTCACAAATGCTTTACACACTGCCTCTGAGATAAGCCTGTCTGCTCGTGCCAAGCTACCAAGGGGGTGAGCAGAGGTTATTTTAGAAGTGCATCCCCCTTACCCTGACTAGAAGCAAGGGTCCCTATTTGGACAAAGGTACCTACCTCTGCCAACTAGAGACCCCCATTTCTAACAAGGCCCTATACCTTTTCACATATACTGTCCTGACAGAGCAGACATATCAGCATGGCGGTCACCAAGTGATTTCAGATAAAACTTGGTAGTCAAACTACCGGCAATAAATCAGTTGCATGCACAATATTATACAGAAGTAAGATATTCTACTGTGTCAAGATAAGTTATAAAGCACATCCCGCCAAAATATACAGATTATGGAAGAAAAGAAAAGAAAGTTAGAGAAAATAAAATAAAATAAAAGATTGCATAATTCGCGTGTATATGTGAAGAAAACACGTGAAATGTAATGGATTTAAGAATGTTCATCTACAGATAAAAGATAAGTATTTGAACGTGGAGTGTCATGGATCGAAAGCAGAAAGGCAGTTGATTTGTGAAAGTTTAATACACATGGTCCTATATCCGAATAAAATAAGATTAATATTATTATTAGCGATTGGAAAGTGAACAAAGAAGGCTTTAATATGCTCCATGATAAGAAGATTACATCTGTGGGCAGCTGTATCTCATTCAAGGGGATTTCATGCAGTTGGGATTCAGGTTTGCATTTCTCGCCTGCTTAACTCATTAAGCACCAGCCGTTAAAGATAAGTGTCCACCTCGGGGATCAGATTACTGATTAGAAATGTCCTTCAAGAAAGGCTTGAGAAAAAAACAACTCTTAAGAGCAATGAGATGACATTTAAAAAAGGGATAACTTGTTTAAAATTGATAATATTCTATTAATACATTTTACGATTTTAAAGGAGTTTGAAAAAAACTGCTGGAGTGATATACGGTGAGAAAGCGATAATGCAACCAAGTCGCCCTGTTAGACCAATTATACTAGAAAGGCTTGGATTCATCGCAATAAAATTAAATATAAAATCAACACTTTGACTAAAGGGTGTAAAAGTGACAAGGCCACGCTCACACCTAATTAATTGAAGATCCACTGCTTTATTTACCAGGCCTAAATATTGTTTCTTTTCGGTGGTAATTACTGCATATATTATTGTCCGTGAAGAAGGGCTCTCAGTTCGTTCTCTGCAGACTGACTGGAAGACTGACTGTCTAATCTAAGGGAAGGAACCAGCAAGGCAAGCCACTTAAAATGTAAAACAAGTGCCATCTTCCGCCTCTTTAACATGAATTTACACACATACTTCTTTGTGCATGTCATGCTTTTGCAACATTTTTTTTAAGTTTTTTCCAGGACGACGTAGGTGCTGTCAACCGTTTTTGTGGTCGCTATTAGGCAGAAAAGGTGGGTTTAACAGATGAGCTATTGGTTTTTCTGAATTCGCACATCATCTGAGGAAATTAAATTAAACAGAGCACTCAGGCAAACTACCATCGGAACCCATTAAGAATTGGCAGGAGAGCTCGACCGTTACACTATGCATTTGTCTGGCTCTACGTCCTCCAAGGGGCAATGTAGATCACAGAGAAAAAAAAAATCACTTATTTACAATAAATCTGTAAAAAGACAAAACGAGGAACGTATGTCTGTACATCAAGCTGACCAGGAGATTCATCATAAAGGGACAGACCTGAGAATGCCATTTCGAAGGAGAACAGAAGACCAGTTGATGATGGAGAAAAAAAACAGAATAAAGAGGGAATTCAAGATGGCGAAGCAATATTGAACTCTAGCTATTCTCATTAATTAAATCCTTATACCAAGCATTTGATAAACAGCACTGAAAGCATCTTTAAGAACCCATTAATGAAAGCAAGGATTTTGGACATTATCAAATAATGTCTGCTGGAAATCTGACAGAGAGCTGTATGACTTGTGCTGCAGGTACACTAAAGGATGTACCAGCTTGACAAAGTTCAGTCACAAATGTGAATTTGAGGAAATTAGGTCCTATTCGCACAAATCTGAGAGAATTATTTCCTAATGACTCGCATTTCCAGAAAAAGGTCATCCTTAAAACGCACTGCGTGCAGCGACTTTATCAAAGTGCGCTCCTGATTTCCGGTACTTTTCTTTTGATAGTACATTGTTTTTTTGTTTTGGACATCTCCTATCGTGACTGTTCACCTTCTGGAACTTTTAGAGTTGCTATTGATAGAGGTTAATAGGGGATCCTCTTAGCCTTCTGGCACCATGGCGAATTAGCAGCTTGGAAAGCAGAGTGCAGAAAGGGATTGAGATCGAAGGCCCATGTGAAGTTAGCAAATGATCTGTTTTCGTACCTAGCATCCTGTGTCGACCTACGGAGAGTTGAGGCAAGTGGAAGAAAATCAAGAAGGAGAAAAAAGAGGAGAGAATCGAACTGGCGACATGGTTCACTACTAGCATGCCGACAAGCCACCCTAGCCATGTCTCTACAGTACATGAAAATGCACAGACCAGCACTATCGCACAGTGCTCAGCTCGACCAAAGGGAGTATAATGCTTTACCTGTCTTTACTCTGTTAACACACTGTGCTCTCATTGCACAGCATATTTATGATCATTCCCTACCTCCTCATCTCCCCAAGCCCACGCAATCCAGAACTCTAATGATTTGTGTCTGACTAGATAAGGCAAAATATGGAGAGTTACAAGTAAGGGCTGGGGGCGAGCCAATCAAATAAATGGAGAGCAGGCCACAGTGGGTATCTTAGCGGGGCAAGAGGACCCGCAGAAGGCAGCAGCTCCATGTCGGTATCCATGTAATGGTTGTGTGGCTAAAGATTGTCAAAGCAGCACTATGGTCAGATCCATGTCCCAGCCCCAGCAGACGTGTTGTCAACCTCTCTCCCTCCATCAGCAAGCTTTCAGTCAGTGAATGCCTTGGTGAGCTCACTGTGTCATTTAAGATAAACCCACAAAATTGTGCAGAACACCTTCACTGCCAAATACATCAAAGTTCATAAACTGCCAACTGATTTACAGCTAATAGGGTCTTTTTTGTAGTTTTATATTGGTTTAACTTGGCCCAAGGGCATTGGAACTCCTTATATGAGCACCAGATTACATTGCACATAGTCAGAATATTGCGATTAAGTGATTTGCCAAGTTGGCAACGAAGGTTGAAATGCTGTTAATAGTGAATCTGGGCTCATCACGCACTCATTGGAAATGAGAACAGCATGTGTTATTAGAGGGGCATAATGACCGATGGCACTAGTCCATTGCTGGCATGTAACTGGTTCATGACCTGACATGCCCAAGTCCAGTGAAAGCAGAGAGCCCATCAGCAAAGGAGTTAGGTAAGAAGCCTCTGCTTTATTACTATGAGACTTTGCATCTGAATCAAGCAGCTTGCCAGTTAAACAACCTCAGAACCTCAGAATACCATAGAAAGTTCAGGCATTGACAGAGATATAGGCAAAGTCTTGGCTCATATGATATGCCCTGCCACAGGCAAGTTCAAAAGAGTGAATCATAGGGAAAGATGTGTCAGTTACAGCAGCCACAGAGGAAACTCAATCTCAACTAAATCCAGATTTAATACAGATGTGAATGTCCCCTAGTAGACAGATACCCAACCATTGAGTTCCATGAAGTAAAAACTGCACACAAGTACCTTTAAAATGGTTGGGAGTACCACAACAGAGATCCAGACAGAATCTGGAGAGACAACCATGCTGGTATTACGGTCTGTTGGAAATTGGGTTACTTGTTGAGAGGGGTGGCACCCTACTCAATCAGCAACCACATTCTCTGTCAGGGTGAAGCACAAGCAAATCCTAAATTAACCTGTGCCTAACCCTCTGGTAGCTTGGTACAAAGCAGTCAGGCTTAACTTAGAGGCAATATGTAACGTATTTACACAAACTTCAAACAGTAACAAAGTGAAAACACAACACAAGAAAAATGTCACATGAATTTAGAAAAATTGAGTAAAATGTAATTAATCAATTGAGACCAAAATGACAACAATCCAATCAGTAGAACCTGAGATAAGCAATTTCAACATTTTAAGTAAAAATAATGCCTAGAAAGTCAAAATCACCAACTGTGGTTATCTGGTCGTGCCAGATCGGGACAAAGTCACAAGTTCAGGCCGACTGCAATGGAGCACAGCCCGGATACAGGGACCCAGTTAGGCCTGCTGAACAAGAGTACCTTAAATCCTGGTTGCAGAGCGTTGCGAGATCCAGTGTCGAAGATGCGTCGCACAGTGGCACTTCCAAGGAGACTGCGGGGTGCGATGCAAAGGCCTGTGTCACCGTGACGGATGCCATTGACAAGGAGCTTTCGATGTGAAGTCCTGTGTCGAGGATGAGTCGCACAGAAGCGGTTGCGAGGAGACTCCGGTCTGCTATTTGAATTGCTGCATCAGAGATGCGTCGCACAGCAGCAGTTAGTTCCAAAGCGGACCTGCGAGAGGATGGGTCGTGCTCCGTTGGTTCAGCCCACAGGACCACAGCTGGGCTGGCAGAGCACCTTCAGATCCACTTCCAAGGGTCCATGACTGGGATGGCACCACTTGAGCACTTGAGGGACAAGACTCACAGCAGACTGATTCCAGTTGCTTGTTCAAGGTATTTGAAGCCTATTCTGTCACTGAGGCATCTGATCCGGAGGCCAGCCAATCTGTAGTTGAAGTACCTCTGGTGGTCCTGGGTTCAAGATAGAGGTCCATGCCTTCACTCAGGCAGAAGGGCAGCCGGGCAACAGGTAGCAGCACTTCTCGTAGAGCAGCACAGCAGTCCCTCTGAGTCTTCAACAAGTCCAGAGGTGGATTCAAGAGTTGGGTCTAAGGGTCCATTTTATACCTGGTGCCCACTTTGAAGTAGGAGAAAGTTCTGGAGGTTTCCAACCCCCTGAGGGTGTCAGGCATCCCCTTCCTCCTTGCCCTGGACCGAGCTTT
Organism: Calotriton arnoldi; assembly: GCA_963921515.1. Classification (NCBI taxonomy): domain Eukaryota; kingdom Metazoa; phylum Chordata; class Amphibia; order Caudata; family Salamandridae; genus Calotriton; species Calotriton arnoldi. Next base: position 2,639,484 of record CAWUFW010001317.1, read on the forward strand.
TCTGGGGACACAAAACACTTGTCACAAACCCTTTGTGAGTGTGTTCAGGCAGGGTCTTTGTGATGTGAAAGTGTGGTAGGTGACAGCTCCTCCCCCTTGTTAAGTAAGAGTAGCCAATCCTGCCAATACATATCTTCCCTTTGTCTTACTGTCTGGAAGAAATCCACAAAGACCAACTGCTAGCTACACCTAGTCATGTGACTCAGGTACAGCAGGGAAGTCCATCAAGACATTGCTTAGTCTACCCTGCCTTTAGGCTGGAAGGGGGTTGTGTTGGATCTGGCCGTTTCTGCAGGGATATCCCCAAACGTTTTGCCTTGTTACTTCTATTTCTCTGACAGTCTTTTGTGGACTTTGGGACTCTGGCCACTTTACCACTGCTAACTAGTGCTAAAGTGCATATGCTCTCTGTCTAAATTGCATTGGTGACTGGTTTATTTTGATTTCCTAGTAAGTCTCAAGTAAAGTACACCAGAGGTGCCCAGGGCCTGAAAATCAAATGCTACTAATGGGCCTGCAGCACTGATTGTGCCACCCACAAGAGTAGCCCTGCAAACATATCTTAGACCTGCCCCTGCAGTGTCTGTGAGTGCAGTTTTAAACTGCCATTTCGACCTGGCAAGTGCACCCACTTGCCAGGTCCAAACCTTCCCTTTTATTACATGTAAGGCACCCCTAAGGTAGGCCCAAGGTAGCCCCATGGGCAGGGTGCAATATATTTAAAAGGTAGAACAAGTACTGTTGTGTTTTACATGCCCTAATAATGAAATACTGCTAATTTTGTTTTTCACTATTGGAAGGACTATCTCTCCCATAGGGTAACATGGGGATTGCCTTAAAATATCTTTTAAGTGTAATTTCCCATTGGGAGCAGATAGAAATTTAGAGTTTGGGGTCTCTGAACTCACAATTAAAAAAATATATCTTTTGGTGAAGTTGGTTTTTAAATTGCATGTTTGAAAATGCCACTTTTAGAAAGTGGGCATTTTCTTTCTTAACCATTCTGTGCCTTTGCCTGTCTGTAGAATACATGTCTGAGTTGGCTGACAGTTGGACTCTGGTGCATTCACTCTAGACAGTGACACAAAGTGAGCTGAGGTGTGCCTTGCATATCCTGATGTGCAATCACCATGCTGATGGGCCTTCCTGAGCTACAGTGGTGGGAGGAGTTGTCACTGACACCGGAATAGGGCTGTGCCTGTCCTCACACAAAGCTGTCCCCACCCCCCTGTAGTGTGTCTGGAGCCAGGTCACCGAAAGGCAGGGTCTTGTGCACTACAGAGACTTCCATTGAAATTTGGCTACTTCAAAGGCAGAAAGGGGTGTAAGTATTGGACCTCTGACACCCCAAAATCAGAACACTGGACTGCGGACATTCTGCCAAGAAGAAGAGCTGGAAGCTGTAGGAGGGACAGCCACTCTGCCTGTTGCTCTGTTGTGCTGACCTGCTGCTTGCTGCTTCTGTCTAGGGAGTGAAAGGACTGAACTTTGCTTTCTCTATCCTGCTTCCAAGGTTCCCAAGGGCTTGTGCGTGCTTGTCTCCAGTTAACATGTCTGGGCCATCAAAGACTTCACCTACCAGTGTCTGGGCTCTTCTGCTGAGAGTCCTGACTTTCAAAGTGGTGCCAAATCCAGTTCCTGGGCCCTTGGAATTGTAACCTGGTGATCGAAAGAGAAAATCCAAACATCAACTCCCAGCACCTGTTTTCTCCACGCATCGCTGTAAAAGATCGACGCATCGCCGCTGCCTGCACCGAAGCGTGGTTCCCGCTGGAAGCATCGATCACAGCTTTCACCACAGGCCCAAGCTCACTGTCGCAGCGTATCAGAAAAATCGCCTAAGCACGAGTCCCGAGCACCATGTCACTGACGTCGGTGGCAGCAGCTCCGACGCAGCACCTGCTCACGGATGAAAAATCAACGCAGCGCCTGCCTCCCAGCTGCAAAATCAACGCAGAGACTGCATCACCGCTGTTGCATCGACGCAGCGTGTCTGGATTTTCGGCGCATCATCCCTGGGCACCAATTCTTCATCTACACCACACGACAGAAGGAACCGAGGCAGCGTGTCCAGAAACTAACGCATCACCTCCCCTACCAGTTAGGAACTGACGCATCATCTCCCCTGCCAGTAAGGAACCGATGCATCACCTCTGCTGTGTAGTAAGGAACAGACGCATCACTTTGCTTTTACGGCACCTCACCTCCCCTGCGCTTTGCACGTCCTTTGATTTTTTCCGCATCTAAGGTACTTTGTGCTTAACTAATGCATTCATTGATTTCTATGGACTAAGCTTGCTTAATCTTTTAAAAGAGATATCTTGACTTGTGTATGTCGGATGTTTGTCATTTTGGTCTTGTTTTATTCAGATAAATATTGGCTATTCTTGTAAACTGATGTGGACTCCCTTTGTAGTGTTTTCACTGTGTTACTGTGTGTGTATGTAAAAATGATTTACATGTTGCCTATGAGATAAGCCTGACTGCTCGTGCCAAGCTACCAAGGGGGTGAGCAGGGGTTATCTTAGCTGTGGGACTCCCTTAGCCTGACTACAATGAGGGTCCCTACTTGGACAGGGTGCAAACCACTGCCAACTAGAGACCCCATTTCTAATGGTGCCCAGCTGTCAATATCAGTTTCTCCTCACCAGATTCCGGTTTAATCAATTTCATTTGTTGCTGGCTTATCCCAAGCTCAGTAACCGGAATGTGAAGTTGAGGCCCGGCACATGTGATCATTTCTCTGCTCAGGATCTTATGCACTTTGTATTTTTCTGTGGCTTTTTTAATGCCCCTCGCAGGACAATTCTATTACCACTGTTGAAATCCTTGAATTTTGCCCAGGTTAAGCACGCTCTTGTGTATCTTCAGTTACTTCCAGATGCTCATGTAACCTATGTTGTCGCTTGCTTCCTGGCCTCATCTCGGAGGCTGCAGAAGGTGTATGACACAGGACTAGGACCGGTTTGATCTCTCATACGTTATGCACTTTAAGCTACTGGGTCAACCGTCTCTGAAAGTGATGCATTTCATTGTGATCTGCTGCTCTCTTATTATTAATTTCTGAGGTTTTCACAAGTATATACTGCTCTGGCCCTGAACAGTTTGGTTGTTTTTTATATCTTTATATTTATTGCAATGCATGTGTATTTGGCCTGTTGGTCCAGCTGGTTCTGAATGTGATGCACTTTATTGTGATCTGCTGCTTTCTCATTATTATTTTAAGAGGTTTTAACAAGCATATACCGCCCTGGCCTTGAACAGTTTGGATGGCTCATACATTTGCTTATTTTGCACAATATGCGTAGTTGTTTTTAACCATGTATGACTTAGGAACGATTTGTTGGTTGGATCTCAAGGTAATGTATTTAAGCGTGACCCATTGCTTTGCACCATTTTAGTGTGGGGTCCTGTTCTGTTTTGACCCTGATTTGCTTGTATGGTCTATATACTTGCTCAATTTGTGGAACATGTTAATTCTATTTTTTTAATCATGTATAGGCCATGAATGTAGCGGTGATCCAACCCATACTCTGTCTTTTTTTATTAATCAGTTTATGTATTCAGATACATTCCGTTTTATGGTATGATGTTACTATGCACGTTTATGGTCTAACCAGACTGAATAAAGTTATTTTGACGAGGATGCATGCAGTCAGTCCAACAGCAGGGCTGAGAGGAGAAGCACCTCAGGTAAAGCCACAAGATATGAGGAAATCCTAGATCACAAAACCTTATGGGCATACTTAAGCAAAAATTGCAGCAACAGTATAATGGAGCAAGCAACCAAGCTACTAAAACCAAAATCAAGGTCGCTCCATAGGGAACGAAGAAGAATTCTCAATATCAGTGAATCAAAGAAAGAAGAAGCACTAGCTAATACTGAGAAAGTGAAAGATCACAAAAAAGCTTTCTCCCATACAAAAAAGATAGATTCTCCCTTCAAAGCTTAACACATGTCACAGTTCACTCAGGCTGTCTCATACAAGTACTACCTACCAACCTTTCCAACAAACTCCATGGACAAACAAAGTACACAAACCAATCAGACTCCCAAGGAAACACCAGAACAATTCACAAGTCAGCTGCGACTTAAAAACCATTCAAGACAGACCCATCATAGATGGTCTGAACCCTGTCAATAAGCCGGAAGCCTCTGGCCCAAAGAAATAAGGGTTAATTCAATGTATGCCAGGATGGTAAAAAGCCAGGAGAGTGATTGCACACGTTTGCACGACATAATGATTTATGACAATGAAATCCGTTCAAGAAAAATTCTGGAATAAGATTATGTTTTCATTTCTCAAACTAAACTAGATTTGTGCTAGAGAAAACATGCAAAAGATCCGAGAAAACACAGAGCACCAGAAAAATATGTAGACAACGACCTACTACCAGGCTCCTGCTATTACATTTTGGCTATGACATGAGATGCATCATTTCTAACTTGACTGGGAATTGCAGTTTTCTCTCTCCTTGTTTACCTATAAAACGCTCTAGACGTTTATAGGCCAGACGAACAGACAAAATAATTTTAGTCCCAAATCTGAGACAACAAAATTGTACAAATCAAACTATTTCCTCTTATTTACATCAAGACAAAAGCAATAAAAGAAGTCTTCAAAACAATAATCATTCCAATGTCAGTGAAAGGGTTTGAAATTATCAGGATAATGTACATATGTTTATGATGAATCAATTATTTAAACATACACAAACGTCGCTCCCCTGCACATTGCAATAAGCATTGCCCCACATCAAGCAGCTCTAATGTGCCATGTCACTTCTGGATGATGACTCTATAATCGTCCGTTCACTCATCTTTTACGCCTCTTCTCTATTTGTTTGATGAATCATAATATTTGCTGGATCTCTATGCCTTCTACTATGCTTTCAAACATATTGAAAATACAATTCAGAAACAAGGAATGGCATCTCATACAAAACCATTAAATTATTACGCTGTGGCTAAACCATATCCTTATAATTGTTATTCTTGTCAAATGCTTAACTTTTTCATCCATGCTGTGAGCTCAAGGAAAAATAACTTATGGTTACCTCAGTGCTTGCTGTAAATGGCCAAGTGTTTGAACACTGCAGTTGTTATGGCAATTCTTTGAGTCATGGAATATCATAGAACAACTTCCAGTTACCAATAAGCTCAATGAAATTAAACATTTGTCATTGAGAGGATGGCAAAGGTGCTCTCAGAAAAACACTCTAAAGATCTTGCTCTCTTACCAGTGCCTAACTTGAGACACTGGTTGCAGGTAGGGCCCACCCACCGGCACTCATGCTTTGGGACCAACACTTATTTTTCCTCATCAGACTTTGACCCAGTGAAAGAGAGAAAAACACAAAATGGGAAACACGGAGGAAAAGAAAGACATAAAAACAGTGACAAAGGGAAAATTCAAGAATGAAAAAGAATCTGCAAGAGTGAGATAAAGAGGCAGAGAATGTCTTGTGGTGGATAAATGAGGACTGAAGTGGAATCGGGTCTATGCAGCCTTGGTATTCAGTACCAGGACGTTCCATAACGACGGATGTAGGTTTCTGAGCAAAACTTTGGGCCCTAGAATTTATTCTTTCACACATTAAGCACTGTCTCTTACCATACAGGTTTTGTCCATTGATCCGGTAGCAATAAGCGAACAATCCCAATTGAACTGAGCACTGCTGATCTCGCCTCGATGTCCTATCAACGTCTGCATCTTCCTTTTAAAAAAGGGAGGAATGAAATTATATTAAAAAACACTTCAACAAAGTACATGATTCCACCCTCAGGCACCAGCACTCTAACTTTAATTTGTGTGCAGTATAGGGTCTTAAAATCGATCTCCTTTCCTCTCAAAGAAAGTCAAATTTATTTCTCTTTCCTCACCAGGGATGTTCTCCTGTACAACCTATATCTCAGCCCTCTTACCTACCCCATCCTGTCGTTTGGCCTTACATGCTACAGCTATGCCCACCACATGCATTTCACCCTGAAACTACAACACTTGAATGACTCCAAGGATAGGGCCATGCCTCCTCACAGTGGACAAATGGATTATCAAGAACCATTTAAAACTGACTGGTAGCAAGACTGAAATACTCTCATGCGGTAGCTGGCCCTATTTGTAGCCAACCATCACTCTTTCTTTGGCCCCTACAGTTGGACAACTCCACAACCCCAATTAATTCCACGAGCAAGTTCGAAGGCTCCCTGGACTTGTACCTCACCTTGGCACATTAAATCAACCCATTTTTTTTTATTTCAAGTATTGCTTAATAGAGGCAAAAAGTTCAACCTATGGTTTGTGAAGTTCTGACCAAATTGTCTTAGAAAATAAAGTCCACATCTCCTTCCGGAGAGCTCCAGCACTTGAGTCCCTCAATCCTCACCACAAAAATCACCATACAAGGAAGCCTTTTATTCTAAAGAGGGGCATTGGGGAGTTCTAATAAGGGTTTACCACATTGATTCACTAAAATGCCTGGTGTAGCATGAATTAGATCACACACCTTTTTACTTCCCTATGACAACAAAGAGGTAATCTATTGCTCGAATCAAAGGCCCTTAACTGCATTCCACTTACTACTGAGTGGCTAGGGAGAAGAGTCTAACTTACAGTAAACATGGCTGCTTATAGCCCATTTGACTTTCTTTTCCTCCAATTTACTATCATGCTAGAAGACCACAGGTTGCAAGACAGTGACCAAGATACCCACAGGCAAGCCATGGACAGCAGCCACTGCCCCTGGCTGTTACTAACTGACGTCCATACCTAGTACATTGGATAGATTGTTTGGACAGAGAGTTTAAGTCACAGAACCTAATCTTAGCACCTGGTTCATGGACACCTATGACCCTTATTGTATTGTACTGCAGCATTTATATAGTGCTTAATACCCCTATGTGGAATGCTGAAGCACTTGACTACCTGAATAGCATGCTACACCATATGAGGTGCATGGTTGAAGGATGGTATTTTTGTTGTGATCCTATGTGAGGAGGATTTCCAAGTTGTACGTGATGACCACCGAGGTGCGGTTATCGTGTTATGAGATGCAGCACGTAGCAGTGTGTTGGATGATGAAGGGTAAGAGACAGATGCGCAATTTTATGATTTTCAGCAGGATACTGATTACCGTCATTAACAACATAAAATAATGGAGTGTGCTCACCTACACTTTTCATAATAAAAAGTGTCAAATTTTAAAAAAAATAAAATTCTGCTAGTTTCATTTGTCTTCAGAAGTTACTTCATCATATTTGGAAGCGAAAAATAGACATGAAAAAATGAGAATAATTTGAAAAACTCAGCACCTAGCAGAACACAAGAACATGGCAACCTAAGTGCAAAACATGACTGCTTATTTGTTCATTTTAGCTGCTGTGCAAGTCTTCACCGTGCAACAACGCTCTCCATTTCCAGTCTACAGTTCACAGGGTGCAGTTATGTTACTTTACACAAGATGCCAAGGGAACAAGCCGCGTGGGTCTTTTCATCACAGAGCGTGGGTTAAGAGTACTTCAAAGCGTGCTGTTACCTGCCAGTGTTCACGTCCCACACCGACACCGTGTGGTCGAAAGAGCCTGTGATCACCCGTTCTCCGGTGGTGTTAAAGGACAACGAGATAATTTCAGCAGAATGTCCCTGTTAAAAAGATAATTATACTTTAAAACAGATCTCCTTTACAAGAGGTCTAATGAACTAGAATAACTTAATATTAATCTTGTGCAATAGTCAATGCCTGAAATGCCGATCAGAGTACAGCGTGCCCACTCTAATTATCATTCCGAGGAAATGGGGAAAAATGAGCTCATTAATGTTCAATAAAGACGATTAAACATGAAACGTTAATATTTAGTCAATTACATTGCATAAGCCGCATAGACATTAGCGAGGTAAGATCTAGAACAAAATATTAACCGTGATTCAAAGTCGCTGAAGCTATAATTACTTTTGAGCAGCCTTTGTGAAGTGAGAAAAGGCAAAAAAGGGACATTTGTAGATGTAGATTTCTGCGCCTGAAGGTTCCCTATGGAAGCTTCTCAAAGCTGAGCCCCCTAACTGAGCTAGCTCATGCCCCGCTGTGGGGGTCCCCCATGACAGCAGCACTGCTGCTTCATTTCTGTTATATATCCTCAGCAAAGTGAAATATAGCGTGGTTTTCTACTTCACAGAGCACAGGATGATGTTCTCACAGTTCAAAAGAGAATTGTAGGATAATAACTGCAGGAGATAAAGCTTACAAGGGTAATTTCAGAGGACCTTGCTAAGGACTTTTATTTTCATAAGCAAATTCATTGTGTGCACCTTCGAGCACAAAATGTGCAAAATCACAAAATTCTCTAAAGTTTACCCTTCCTCGTGTAGTGTTCCTTTCTTGTTTAAAAGGTTAACGATGTTTCATTCAGGGTTCTTATAGAATGTGACTTACAGAATGGGTTCCCTGGAAATCTATCTCGGCTGTTTGTACAGGTCTGTGAGGGGAGCTGATGGTCCAAGGCTGTCTGTGAATAATGAACCTTTTATCTATGGGTGATTTGTGCTTCTCTAAACATTGTGAATGAGCTTGGTGGCAGCCCAGGGTGTAAGTCTTCTTCACCAGTACACTGTTCCTTAGCAGGAACTTCTCATCAAGCGGGATCTGGAGAGTCTGAGAATTGAAGCAGGAAGAGAAGTGGCACAAAGTCTGCCAGGACCAGTACATCCGCAGCCTGGGCAGGTAAGAGCGGTTGGGCGTTGGGGCCGCCGGGTGGGGAGCGATTTTGGCAGACGACGAGGGAAAATTAATTATTTATTTAATTGTTCCTTGTGGTGGTCTGTCGAATCCCAACCTGGCCCCACCTCCCCGCCGCTCTTATCTGCACGGGCCGTGGCTGGACCATTAAAATGCAAGTGGTGGAGAGTCTGAATTGTTCTTTGGTTCCAGCTGAAACATGCCATACTATGGTTGCGGGAGCACGAGTCCAGGGTTTACTTTCACAGTGATGCACATGGCACAGCATGTGCATTACAGAGGCTGAATACAATGAAGATGTTGAGTAAATGGGACTCCTGCATTCTCCAGAGGGAAATTAGTGTAGCCGAAATACATGCATTCATCATCCCCTTAATCTGTGCATTCTGAAAAGTTAGTGAAACGTATGTGTGCATACCTATTCAACTATGACATAACCCCTGAGCTTCTAACAACCAGGGTAAGGCGGGGGGTAGCGGGCTCTATACCTACTCCTTTCAAATCAGAACCTTAAGCCATATGCATGGCTTTCACAATAGACCATGCGTATTTGAAATTATAAAAGCTCAAAATAGCCTTCCTCATCTCAAAGCGCAAGGTCCCAAATATCAATTCGGATTAGCCTCAATTGCAATGAAATATTTCAGAGTTAAACTCAGCATAGGCAAGACAAGATGCAGGATACACTTCACACACTAGGGATAAGATTCAATGGGACAAGAAGAGTGGTGAAGCCTACAAATGGCACTGTGGAGCAAGGCGCATAGTTAAAGCGTCCACTGTGTCGAGACTCCACTTTGTGTTTCAGGTGGTAGTGGAAACATGCAGAAAACAAAGGTGATGAGAATAATGACAGAAAGAATACAATGATTCATTTAGAACTAAAAGTTGAAGACCATGAATAAGCAGTATAAAGACTACCAATGAGGTAGAGACCAGCTACCAACTTCTACCCATTTACGTCTCTCAATTCTTATCCCACATGCACAAATTGAACAGTTGGTTGATCTGGTCTCCACTGGAAAAGTCAGCAGGGCATGTCAAAAAGGTGTAAGAAATCATCTCTGCTACATCACAGGGAAAGCCCCTAAATGCTATACTGCACATATGTATGCTTGACAGGGGTTAATTAAAAGGAATTAATGTAAATATCTGCCTAGTACCCATCCCTGGCATAATCAATGTTTGTGACTAAAGAGAAGGGTGTCTGGGAAACTTGGAAGGGTATCACAATGAACATCAACCCAACAGTAAAACTCAAGGAAGTTGAATCCATTGCCACTTTGAGAGACTATTTCGAATTAATAGGTTGGAACTGAGGAAGTAAATAAAAATACACAAGTACCAGGTAAAAACAATAATAATGGTTGTAGGAGCTCTCTTTTAATATCACAACCAACCAAAAAGGGCTTTTCCAAGAGATTTAAGATTTTGTATGGAATGAATATTCAATGTATCTAAAATAAACACATTTCTGGGACCCTAACGTGTGTGGGGAACTTTGTTGGGATGTGTACTATGAAATGAAAATTGAATTCGGACTTTAGAGTAGCATAATGATGTTATCAGGGATTTAAAACTACTGTTGATGCAGTTGAAACTACTATACTTTCGGCACCAGTTTGGGTGGTGTGCTTAGATTAAATGGACATTGTGAGAAGTTGGCCTGGTATATGCTGTCCACTAATTAAAGTGGGCACCTTGCACCAGTCCAAACGACCCTTATTGATGATTAGGTCAAAGATAACCTTTATGAAAGCTATCCTAGTGGTAGCTATGGAGAGCAGCCTTCAGGCTTAATCTTGAAGGAATGTAAAGCAGCTTGTTTTACCAGAATATCACCTCCTGAATGACTAAATGAAAGGAGAACCACACAAGTGTTATATAAAAATATGTATTTATTACTAAAACACTCTCTACTAATCTCTACCCGAGATTAGAATATACAGTACACAATATTAAATCAATAGAACGACAGTAAATAGCACAATACAGAGTGGGCTCCAGGGGGAGACCGAACCATATACTAAGAAAGTGGTATAACAACCACGACTTCAATAGATACAGTGCCTTGAGCACGTAGAATCGCTGGGACCCCAAGGAACCACCCACAGGAGTGACACAGGGAGCCCACGGAGGACGGGTGCAGTGTGGGAACACAGACGCGAGCTCCGTACAACTCTATGGGAAAGTCGAGGTTGGAAAATTACAGTTTAAGGACACTTCGGAGAGGACTTCAAGCAAACCCTTTGGAACATAGAAGGTTCTAAGGCCAGCACCCTTGTCAGTACCGAGGTACCCGTGTTACCTATCCCAGAGGAGCCGGATGCATAGGGGTCAAGTGGTGTCGGAAACCCTCGTCGTTTTCAATGGCGTGATGCGAAGAAGTACTGCTGCCGGGAAGATGAAAAGTGTCTGGTGGAATCCAAGCCTGGATTCGGAGTAAGAAGAACCTGAAAGCAGAGGGGACAGAGTCTGGGTCACTTCACGTGACCAGGGGCTCGATAGACGAATGCCCACCGATGTCGGGTGCTTCAGGTGCGAAGATCAGATGCTTGACACTGCAGCCACAGGGACCAGAAGACGTCGACGACGACCAAAGTCCGGAGGTGAGCTGTCCCACGAAGGATGTTGAGTGCTGAGGGGTCAGTGTCCGGATTGAACACCAACAAGCCTTGGCAAAGGCAACCCACGCGGGCAGAGGAAACAGTTGATAGTATGGACCAGCAAGGTCCAGGAGACTCTCGAAGCTATGGGGAGTCAGGGCACGTCTGGAGCAACCAGGGAAGCCCAAGGAAAGTCAAAGTGACCCTCGCCAGGACCCACAAGCCAACGGACCAGGGATCGCGAAGGGACCTCGAGCTGAATCACAAAGTACCAGCCCACGGAGCACTCGTGGAGTGGAGGCCGGAGATCTTTGGTGGAAATGCTGCTCGGGGTCGGGACTACACGGAGTCCAAAGCACAGCCTCAGGGATTGCCGCAAAGCATATGCTGCTGCAAAAGTACACGGTGCACAGGGGTTCAGGTTGCACGGTCCCCACGAGGGATACTGGTCTCAGGATTGCTGAGAGAGCAGATCGACCTCAGGGACGCTCTGGAACCCACCCCTCCTGTGTTGCAGAAATCTCCGGAGTCCTCAGGAGCTCGGGAGATGCAAACCGGTCAGATGCGTTTAGGTGCCTGCTGCTGCAGGGGAGTAACTCCTTTACTCCAAGGAAGATTCTTCTGTCGTCCAGCGAAGTGTAGACCGTCAAAGTACTTGGTTTCTGCTTGCAGAGTTTAGTCCAGGTAAAATCTAAAGTCCTGTAGTCAGGTTTCCTACTTTATACCCAAGGAAGGGGTTGGACTAACTCTGGGGACCCACCTAGGGGAGGGTCAGGACAGAGGGGTGGCTACACCCATGTCCTTTGTCCAGTTTCACGTCAGAGCAGGAGCCAATGGCTCCTGCAACCGGTTTGAGCTGGACTATGCACAGGGACACCAAATGTGCCCCCAGTGCAGACTTTCTGGCACTTCTAAGAGTGCACCCACCCAGCCCCAATACACTAAAGCCTGTCTGGGAAGTGGTCACACCTCCCTGTGACAGGAAACCTATTGTCAGGCCTTCCTCTGCTCGAGCTTGGCTCAGCAGCAGGAGGGCAGACTCGTGTCTGTGGCTGGCAGCATCCATTTTGTGCTGCCCAGGTCGAGAAAGCTGGTACCGGGTAGACCGGTGCCCCATAGTAGTGGTACTACAAGGGAGGAATCATACCTCCCACACCAGTTACTGGTGTGGAGGTATGATTCCAAGGTGTTTGACACCAAACACGGCATGTTTCTAAGCAGCCGTTTTAAAGTTAGCATTTACCGCGAGGTTATAATGCACTTAAGTATATATGGTTGGCTGCATCACAGACAACCCCGGAGAATAGATTCCGAAGGCTGCAGAGGGGCTCTGCTCATGCAGGGGCACCCTCTCACACAAAACCCAGCACCCTGCCTTCAGGATTGATAAGGCCTGCCATAGGGGTGACTGATAGGTTTATACGTGCAGTGATTTAGAGTAGATATAGGTAACCTATATCTAAGTAAGGGGTGCATGCACCTCCTTACACAGGTTGCAGTAGCAGACCTGTGGTGTCATTTTGAATGGCCTCTCAGGGGTGGCACAATACATGCTTCGGCCCCTGGGAGGCCTCTGGGGTACCTATGCCCTGGGTACATGGTGTACCATATACTAGGGACTGATAAGGGTACCCCAGAATCCAATCTGGAGTGTACCTAAAGTACATGCAATCAATTTATAGGAGAAAGCAGATAGACTGGGGTCCTGAATAGCAGGATCCCAGTCAGACTAGGCCAAAAACAGTGAGACATCAGCAAAAAGTGGGGGTAACTATAAGAAGCAGATCCTACTCTCCTACACAACCCCCCCAAACGTAGGGACATTAAACTAACCTTGACCAGTTGAGTCTTCATGTTCTAAGTGGAAATATCTTGAGAGTCCATCTGCATTGGCATCGTTACTCCCAGGTCTATGTTCCACTGTATAGTTCATCCCCTGTAGGGAAATGGACCACCTCAAAAGTTTGGGGTTTTCACCCTTCATTTGTTTTAGCCATAGGAGGGGCTTATGGTCTGTCTGAACAATGAAGTGAGTGCCAAACAAGTATGGCCTCAGCTTCTTCAGAGCCCAAACCACAGCAAAGGCTTCCCTCTCAATGGCTGACCAACGTTTCTCTCTGGGGGTCAACCTTCTGCTTATGAAAGCTACTGGCTGATCCTGACCCTCTTCATTCAATTGTGATAACACAGCCCCTACCCCCAATTCAAATGCATCAGTTTGAACAATGAATTGTTTGGAATAATCAGGACTTTGCAGAATGGGAGCAGTGCACATGGCCTGCTTCAGGTCATCAAATGCCTTTTCAGTGGACAGCTAACTGTCCACTGAACTTTCTTAGGCATTCTTTTGGAAGCTAAGTCATTCAAAGGGGTCACTATGGATCCATATCCTTTGACAAACCTCCTGTAGTACCCAGTCAGGCCCAAGAAAGCTCTGACCGGAGTCTGGGTAGTGGGAGCAACCCAGTCCATGATGGTCTGGATTTTGCTCTCCAGTGGTTGAACCTGACCTCCACCCACAAGGTGGCCTAGGTATACAACCTTACTCTGCCCTATCTGGCACTTGGTGGCCTTGATAGTGAGGCCTGCTTTTTGCAGGGCCTCCAAAACATTTCTCAGGTGGACCAGGTGATCCTCCCAGGTGGAGCTAAAGGCAGCAATATCATCTAGATAAGCTGCACTATAGGCTTCCAGACCTGTAAGGACTTTGTTCACCAACCTTTGAAAAGTGGCAGGTGCATTCTTCAAGCCAAAGGGCATCACCACAAATTGGTAGTGCCCACTAGGGGTTGAGATGTTGTTTTGGGTTTTGCATCCTCAGCAAATCTGATTTGCCAGTAACCAGCTGTCAGGTCAAATGTACTCAGAAACTTGGCAGAGGCCAAAGTATCTATAAGTTCATCTGCCCTGGGTATTGGATGGGTATCAGTCCTAGTGACTGCATTGAGACCCCTGTAGTCCACACAGAACCTCATCTCTCTCTTACCACCCTGGGTGTGAGGTTTTGGTACAAGGACTACTGGACTAGCCCAAGGGCTATCTGAGAGCTCAATTACTCCCAGATCCAACATTTTCTGGACTTCTGTCCTGATACAGTCCCTGACATGGTCAGGTTGCCTGTAAATCTTATTTTTAACAGGCAGACTCTCACCTGTGTCCACTTCATGAGTGCACCAGGTAGTCTGACTTGGAGTCAGTGAAAACATATGTCTGAACTGATTCAGGACTTGCCTACAATCAATTTGCTGCTGGTCAGTGAGGCTGCCTGCCAAGGCTACACCATCAACTGACCCATCATCAGGGTTCTGTGAGAGCAGGTCAGGGAGTGGATCACTCTCTTCCTCCTGTCCCTCATCAGTAGCCATGAGCAAGCCCATGTCTGCCCTGTCAACATATGGTTTGAGCCTGTTCACATGGCGCACCCTATGGGGGCTCCTGGGAGTTCCAAGGTCCACCAGGTAGGTAACCTCTCCCTTTTGCTCAATGATAGTGTGAGGTCCACTCCACTTGTCTTGGAGGGCTGCTGGGGTCACAGGCTCCAACACCCATACTTTCTGTCCTGGCTGATAAACAGTCACAACAGCCTTTTGGTCATGCCAGGCCTTTTGCAATTCCTGGCTAGCCTCAAGGTTTTTGGATGCCTTCTTCATGTACTCAGCCATCCTGGAGCGGAGACCAAGTACATAGTCCACAATATCCTGTTTTGGGGGTTTGAGAGGTAACTCCCATCCTTCCTTCACTAGACATAATGGACCCCTCACTGGATGTCCAAACAGAAGTTCAAAAGGGCTGTACCCAACCCCCTTCTGAGGAACCTCTCTGTAGGCAAAGAGAAGGTAGGGCAAAAGGATGTCCCATCTACGCCTGAGCTTTTCAGGGAGACCTTTAATCTTGCCCTTGAGGGTTTTGTTGAATCTCTCAACTAACCCATTGCATTGTGGGTGATAGGGGATGGTAAATTTGTAATTTACTCCACACTCCTTCCACATAGCAGTCAAGTAACCAGACAAAGTTTGCACCTCTGTCTGATACTACCTCCTTAGGAAAACCCACTCTGGAAAAGACTCCCAGGAGGGCCCTAGCCACAACAGGAGCTGTGGTAGTCCTAAGTGGAATTGCTTCTGGATACCTAGTGGCATGGTCCACCACCACTAGTATGAATCTGTGCCCAGATGCAGTCTGAGGATCCATGGGACCAACTATGTCAATCCCAACCCTCTCAAAGGGAACCCCCACCACAGGTAGTGGTATCAGGGGGGCCTTTGTAGTACTACCTGCCTTACCACTGGCTTGGCAAGTGATACAGGAGCGACAAAACTCCTTTGTGTCCTCTGACATATGAGGCCAATGAAAGTGAGGAACAAGTCTGTCCCAGGTCTTGTTTTGGCCTAAGTGTCCTGCTAATGGGATATCATGTGCCAGTGTCAATAGGAAGCCCCTAAACTTCAGAGGTATAACCAACCTCCTGGTGGCACCAGGTTTGGGGTCTCTACCCTCTGAGTATAAGAGTCCATCATCCCAGTAAATTTTATGGGACCCACTGGCACTCCCAGCAGCCTCAGCAGCAGCTTGCTGTCTGAGGGGTTCAAGAGAGGGGCAGTTCAGCTGCTCCTGGCTCAGGTCTGCCCTGGAAGGGCCCCCTGTCCCCAAGAACTCAACCTGATCAGGTTCAAGTTCCTCTGAGACAGTTCCTTCTTCAGGACTAAGATCATCTCCCTCAAGAGACTGATCCTCACTCTGAGGCAGGGGGAAGACACTGCCTTACCCCTACTGCTCCTTCTCTTGGAAGGCACCTGGTCCATTATTCCAGGATCCAGGGCCTGTTCAGTGGAAGACATTTTTGCCTGTGACCTAGTCATGGCAAACACATCTGCAGGGATGCCCAGCATTTCTGCATGTGTCCTGAGTTCCACTTCAGCCCATGCTGAAGTCTCCAAATCATTGCCCAATAAGCATTCTACAGGGAGGTCTGCACTTACCACAACCTTCTTAGGGCCAGTTACCCCTCCCCAGGTGAAATTCACAACTGCCAAGGAATGGTCTGTCCTGACATTGCTTGCATTGGTCACTTGGTACATCTCACCAAGTATGATCTGGTCAGGGCCCACAAGTTCTTTTGTCACCATGGTGACACTTGCACCTGTGTCCCTATATGCCATGGCCTCCTTACCATTGATCAAAGGCTGTTGTCTGTATTTGCCCAGATAACTGGGACTGACAAATAAGGAGGCAATATCCATGCCTCCATCACAGACTAACACAGCCTGAGTTGGAATTCTGACTAGGCCAGAATCCATCTCAGATCCCAGGGTCAACCCTACTACACCCTTATTCTGTGTACCACCACTTGGAACTGAGCTAGGGGGAACAGTTGCCTTAGGGGCAGTGGTGGCTGGAGTAGATTCCTTGGCCCTTGGACAATTGGCATCTTTTGTCCAATGGGTTTTCTCTTTACAGATATAACACCAAGGTTTCTTTTTGCCTTTAGCCTTGTTGGATTGTGACTCCCCCCCCCCAGATGCAGGTTTTTGGGGCCCTTGTGAAGACTTCTGGTCTTTACCCTTATCCCCACCCTTATCTGAGGTTTTAAAATCTGGCTTCTTAGAGTCACCACCTTGGATCTGAGTTTTCTGCTTCACCCTGGTTCTGACCCATTTGTCTGCCTTCTTTCCCAATTCTTGGGGAGAGGTCAGATCAGAGTCCACCAGGTACTGATGCAACAACTGATTTTGGCAATTATTAAGGATCTGCTCCCTCATAATTAAATTGTACAATCCTTTAAAATCACACACTTTACTGCCAAGTAACCAGCCTTCCAGAGCCTTAGTAGCACAATCTACAAGGTCAACCCAGTCCTGAGTCTGTGCTTTCTGGGTGTCTCTGAACTTAATCCTGTACTGTTCAGTGGTTAAGCCAAACCCATCAATGAGAGCACTCTTCAAGACTGAGAAATTGTCAGCATCCTCTTCTCTAACAGTGAGGAGCTTATCTCTACCTTTGTAAGCAAAGGAGAGCCTCAAGATAGCTGCCCACTGCTCCTGAGGGACCCTCTGTACTTTACAGGCCCTCTCTAGTGCAGTTATCCATTTGTGGATGTCATCCCCACTCTGATAGGGAGGGACTATCTTGTTCAGGTTCCTATGATCATGAGAATACTCTCTAGTTCTAGGGACACTGTGGCTGCCACCATGGGACTCTAATCCCAATCTTCTGGTTGCTCTCTGGAGCTCTAGGGATTCCCCGTCTATGGCCAATTGCTCTTTGTTGAGCCTGATCCTGAGTCTCTCAAGTTACAGTAATTGGCACTTCTTTTCATAAGAGGATTCTCTCCTATGAGATACAGAGGTCCCTTCAGAAGTACCTGAATGATTAGACTCCACAGAGGGAGTCCTGGATCTTCTAGGTAGACCCTGTACTCTTCCTGGTGGAGTAAAGAGGGGGCCACTGGGGCCTTTTCCCCCACCTGAAGGAAGAGTTGGATTTTCCAGGTTGGAATCATCTTGATCCTCCTGGCCAGGGTGTGAGTCCAGATCAAAGAAGTGTTCACTTCCTGCTCTTTCCTCATCTCCTGTCCCCCCACTCTTTCTACTTCATCAGACCCTGGGGTCTTTCTGAGGTCATCTAGGAGTAACATCTCTATAAGACGTTGGGTGTTTGCATTTCTCCCTGTCTTCAGCTTCCTAGAGGCACACATGGCTTTCAGATCCTGAAAGGTGAGCCCATTGTATCTAGTAGGCAGAGAGCCACTGGCTTCTCCTACAGAAGACATACTAGTGTGGTGTGGTGTGTGCACCTACCTACCCTAGTGGAGACTAAACTCTCTTGAGTTGGAGAAAGGGTGTGCTAGACCCTTGACTTACCCAACTCCAAGTTCAGTAGAACTTACTTATTCTAATCTTGATTATATGTACCTAGTACTTTTAGTGGTTTTCAGTTAATCACTCAATGACATTTATCTGGTAAAACAATAGCAAGGTTGAATCCCAACCGCCGCACACCAATGTGAGAAGTTGGCCTGGTATATGCTGTCCACTAATTAAAGTGGGCACCTTGCACCAGTCCAAACGACCCTTATTGATGATTAGGTCAAAGATAACCTTTATGAAAGCTATCCTAGTGGTAGCTATGGAGAGCAGCCTTCAGGCTTAATCTTGAAGGAATGTAAAGCAGCTTGTTTTACCAGAATATCACCTCCTGAATGACTAAATGAAAGGAGAACCACACAAGTGTTATATAAAAATATGTATTTATTACTAAAACACTCTCTACTAATCTCTACCCAAGATTAGAATATACAGTACACAATATTAAATCAATAGAACGACAGTAAATAGCACAATACACAGCGGGCTCCAGGGGGAGACCGAACCATATACTAAGAAAGTGGTATAACAACCACAACTTCAATAGACACAGTGCCTAGAGCACGTAGAATCGCTGGGACCCCAAGGAACCACCCACAGGAGTGACACAGGGAGCCCACGGAGGACGGGTGCAGTGTGGGAACACAGACGCGAGCTCCGTACAACTCTATGGGAAAGTCGCGGTTGGAAAATTACAGTTTAAGGACACTTCGGAGAGGACTTCAAGCAAACCCTTTGGAACATAGAAGGTTCTAAGGCCAGCACCCTTGTGAGTACCGAGGTACCTGTGTTACCTATCCCAGAGGAGCCGGGTGCATAGGGGTTAAGTGGTGTCGGAAACCCTCGTCGTTTTCAATGGCGTGATGCGAGGAAGTACTGCTGCCGGGAAGATGAAAAGTGTCCGGTGGAAACCAAGCCTGGATTCGGAGTAAGAAGAACCTGAAAGCAGAGGGGACAGAGTCTGGGTCACTTCACGTGACCAGGGGCTCGATAGACGAATGCCCACCGATGTCGGGTGCTTCAGGTGCGAAGATCAGATGCTTGACTCTGCAGCTAGGGGACCAGGAGACATCGACGACCACCAAAGTCCAGAGGTGAGCTGTCCCACGAAGGATGTCGAGTGCTGAGGGGTCAGTGTCCGGATTGAACACCCACAAGCCTTGGCAAAGGCAACCCACGCGGGCAGAGGAAACAGTTGATAGTATGGACCAGCAAGGTCCAGGAGACTCTCCAAGTTATGGGGAGTCAGGGCACGTCTGGAGCAACCAGGGAAGCCCAAGGAAAGTCAAAGTGACCCTCGCCAGGACCCACAGGCCAACGGACCAGGGATCGCGAAGGGACCTCGAGCTGAATCACAAAGTACCAGCCCACGGAGCACTCGTGGAGTGGAGGCCGGAGATCTTTGGTGGAAATGCTGCTCGGGGTCGGGACTACACAGAGTCCAAAGCACAGCCTCAGGGATCTCCACAAAGCATATGCTGCTGCAAAAGTACACGGTGCACAGGGGTTCAGGTTGCACGGTCCCCACGAGGGATACTGGTCTCAGGATTGCTGAGAGAGCAGATCGACCTCAGGGACGCTCGGGAACCCACCTCCTGTGTTGCAGAAATCTTCGGAGTCCTCAGGAGCTCGGGAGATGCAAACCGGTCAGATGCGTTTAGGTGCCTGCTGCTGCAGGGGAGTAACTCCTTTACTCCAAGGGAGATTCTTCTGTCGTCCAGCGAAGTGTAGACCGTTGAAGTACTTGGTTTCTGCTTGCAGAGTTTAGTCCAGGTAAAATCTAAAGTCCTGTAGTCAGGTTTCCTACTTTATACCCAAGGAAGGGGTTGGGCTAACTCTGGGGACCCACCTAGGGGAGGGTCAGGACAGAGGGGTGGCTACACCCATGTCCTTTGTCCGGATTCGCGCCAGAGCAGGAGCCAATGGCTCCTGCAACCGGTTTGAGCTGGACTATGCACGGGGACACCAAATGTGCCCCCAGTGCAGACTTTCTGGCACGTCTAAGAGTGCACCCACCCAGCCCCAATACACTAAAGCCTGTCTGGGAGGTGGTCACACCTCCCTGTGACAGGAAACCTATTGTCAGGCCTTCCTCTGCTCGAGCTTGTCTCAGCAGCAGGAGGGCAGACTCGTGTCTGTGGCTGGCAGCATCCATTTTGTGCTGCCCAGGTCGAGAAAGCTGGTACCAGGTAAACCGGTGCCCCATAATAGTGGTACTACAAGGGAGGAATCATACCTCCCACACCAGTTACTGGTGTGGAGGTATGATTCCAAGGTGTTTGACACCAAACACGACATGTTTCTAAGCAGCCGTTTTAAAGTTAGCATTTACCGCGAGGTTATAATGCACTTAAGTATATATGAAATGAAATGAATGAAATGAAATGAAATGAAATTTGTACTTGTAAAGCGCACCCATACCCCCAAAGGGGTGTCCAGGCGCTGTACGCATACCGCTGTGGAACCCTTCCTGGCTTTTCCCTGTGAAATGTCCACTCCTGGGCACCCCCAGGGTGAAGCCAGGCATCCCAGCGCTGTTGGGGCCGTTGTGGAGATTAAGCAAGCTATTGCCCAGAGTTGCAGAGTGGGACCCATGATTAGAATAGGCACCGAGGCGAGAATTATCAGGTCCGAGGAAATTGAGCCCAAGACCCGCCGAGGCGGGAATTGAACCCTGGTCCCGGGCCAGATCTCTGCATCAGGGTCTGCCGCTCTAACCATTGAGCCACACTGCATCACAGACAACCCCGGAGAATAGATTCCAAAGGCTGCAGAGGGGCTCTGCTCATGCAGGGGCACCCTCTCACACAAAACCCAGCACCCTGCCTTCAGGATTGATAAGGCCTGCCATAGGGGTGACTGATAGGTTTATACGTGTAGTGATTTAGAGTAGATATAAGCAACCTATATCTAAGTAAGGGGTGCATGCACCTCCTTACACAGGTTGCAGCAGCAGACCTGTGGTGTCATTTTGAATGGCCTCTCAGGGGTGGCACAATACATGCTTCGGCCCCTGGGAGGCCTCTGGGGTACCTATGCCCTGGGTACATGGTGTACCATATACTAGGGACTGATAAGGGTACCCCAGAATCCAATCTGGAGTGTACCTAAAGTACATGCAATCAATTTATAGGAGAAAGCAGATAGACTGGGGTCCTGAATAGCAGGATCCCAGTCAGACTAGGCCAAAAACAGTGAGACATCAGCAAAAAGTGGGGGTAACTATAAGAAGCAGATCCTTCTCTCCTACAGACATAAGCTGGATATGTCCAAAGAAACATATGGATATTGAACAGATCAGAGGACATTTTGTTAATATAGTTCTCCTGACTATTAGCAAAATGTGGAGCCCAGCATTGGGCTTTCCAGAGCATGCATTTTTTACAGTCACTGATGACTCTAAGCCAATTGCTTATCCACCTTCTTCAACCAGAAAAAAAGTCCGTGAAAAAGAGGCCCCTTAATTAGGGGGAGGTTGTGGGGTTAGTGAAGATTAAGAAAAAAACGAATTATGTGACAATGAAAAATAAATGTAAAGAAACTCATTACAAAAAAAATTAAACATAAGGATTTTTCTTTTGAATAATAATGAAAATCTGTCACACATCAAAATTGTTATATTTCGTAACTAGCGAGTTCATCGTTGTAGGGTTAAGGTTGAGGTTAGGGATGGAATTAAGATTGTTTGGAGGCTTTTGGCTATGCTAAAATGTAGAGTTAGTATCGAGGATAGGGTTATGCAAAAGATTACGTCTAGGGTTAGAAACATGCTTTGGGAAACGATGAGCATTACGTTAAGGGTATGGATTAATGTCAAGTGTTATGGTTGCGCCTAGAGGCATATAAAGGGCCATGGTTTAAGTTTTGAAAGGATTAGGGCATTGTTTAAGGTGGGAGTCCGGGTTTATGAAATACTGTTAATGTTCTATATTGTTGTCAGGCAACAACACCTGGGGAGAGGATGTGGCCTGACGGCTAGGGCGGTCGGGTTCGAGTCTCGGCACCGACGCTCAACATCCTGTGATTCTAGGCAAATCACTTAATCTCCTTGTGCCTAACAACAACAAAAAATGAATGTTTTCTTGTGTAACGCAACTGGTGCGCATGAAAAGCGCTCTGATACCTGATACTTTCGGGTCAAGTTCACGCTATATAAAACTCCGGGGGGAAAAAAACACTGTTGTTAAAGGAGAGTATACACCATCTAACTGGCTTGGTGCTGAAAATAGAACTTTGAAAAGAAAGAAAAACATGACAACCGTAGTGGTCCTGGAAAATTTCCCATTCATTTCCCTAACTGCCTCCATTAAAGAAAATTATGGGACTTTTTATAGGGAGCTTCGATGAAGGGATCTTGTGTAAATCCAGTCTCTCACATCTTCAGGAAGGCTTTCAGAAATGCATCAGAACTACACACTAAGCTTTCAGATTGAGCTTATTTTTCTTAAATAAGTTTCCAACAGAAAGAAGCATTCTGTGTGATTTTGAAGAAACCTGAACGTGATTTCAATTGTGTGAATAGGTCAAGCTGAAGGTTGGTCTTAAGGGAGATAGCATGTCATTGACCACTTTGGACACCGTCAAGCTCCACATAGATAGCTTTCGTCATCGGAGAGGAGGTGTGAATGGATAGCCCATCTTTACATCAAAGGTCACAAAAATAATCTGATAAGGCTGTGTTTTACCTCCATTGCTGTTCTGCTCGTTGAAATGATATAGTAAAGCAACTGTTCCATCTTTGCAGAAATAGGGTTGGACGGGACACAGTGGGGCAAATGGCTTTCTGGTACACCCAAAGTGCCGTACAGAGGGCGGGGTAGAACATGCACTAGCAGACCAGTTGCTCCATCTCATGGCTGAGGGTCCTGCTGACTTGCTAATTATTATTATTCACTTAAAAATATTGCATAGTTCTCACACTCCTCTCTCATTAAAATGTAGGTGCAACGTTAAATGCATTGAACTGCTATAATATTTCAAGTCACTGTAAGACTAAAATTGGAGGGAGGGAGCAAATTGTTATTCCGATTCTCTTCTGTAATTATTTTGAACAACTCTTCATTAAAACACTGAACGCAGGTTTCTGTATTTAGCACATTCGCAAAGAGGGGCACAGTACAGGTATGAAGAGCAAATACAGTGTATAGATAGGTGAAAATGAAGATGAGAGTTAGGACTGGGGAAAAGGAGAGTGAGTTGAGAAGAGGGGGGAGAAAAGGGCGTGGGGGTAGCGAGGAAGGGAGAGGCCATTACATTGACGGAGGTTAAACAGTAGGTTTACTTTAAAAAAAAAAAAAGAGAGAGGGTAGAAGCTAGGAGCTGTATTGTAAAGCAGAGTGTGATAACTTAATACTAACGCTGTGGAAAGAACTCAAGAACACACTATTGCTCACAATTTTTTTTATATGAATCTAGTTAAGTGCCCAGGGTACCAATCATAATCATTTCAGCTGTGTTGTTCATAAGGATGGAAGGCTATGTTCTTCTTTCAGAAATGAATGCCCCCCCTCCCACCCACGATTCCTTGAAACACAGAGCTGATCCTACAGCCTGCAAATGAGCCTCTCATGTGACCCCATATGCATAGATTCGTATAGGCAGTGTTCGCGTCTCTTGGGAGAGGGGCTCTGCAAACTTTCGCACCAGATAATGCAGACCTTTGCTAGAGCCAAGAAGTAGCATCCGCCCTCGCACTGCTGGTGTCAAACATACCATGCACAATAGCCACTGAGGCCGATGGTTTAAAAGGACGCGCCTGCTGGTTTCACTCATAGTGAAGTGGAGAGCAGACACGTATGAGTCTAGCTTAGGACAGGAACATGGGAAGTGAACCAGACTACACCCCAGGCAGGGCAGCTCTAGTACAGTGAGCTAGGGTTCACTGCCATGGAGTGTAGAGGTGGAGGTATCCATTGCCAGTTACTCATCCTCTTCAAGAAACTGAACTTAAGCCTTCTTACCCTTAGGTCTTTATATTGCAGGAATAATAGAGCCAAAGTTTTCCTCTTCAAACGACTTCAACAAAGGAGTTTGCCAGCATAGGTGGAGAAATGTTGTTTTTTACTTTAAGAATGGTTCCGGAGTTAGGAGAATATACCACCCTAAAGTAACAATTACCCCAAGCATCAATCATTTGTCATACTGTTGCAGCTTGAATTTCTTATGTAAAGCCAACTTTGTTTAGAATGCAAACTAGCCTTCTTCTATCCCTTAAGATTTTTTTCAAAGAACCCTCCACAGATTTCACAATTATCAGAAATGTGTATAGGACGAAGGGAAACTTGAATCCATCACGTTGGCTAATTAACATATACATTTCAGACCAAAAACAGTTACTGCATTCAAGTAGATCCGATCATGGTGGTCCTTGATCTGCCACAGTGATCCAAATTAAATTAATGTACCGGTCCTTGAAAAAACCTAACAAGAGCAAAGGCCTCGAGGAAGCCTCCTCCGGGCGCATCACACCACTGGAATAAACTACATAAGAATCCTACAATCAAAGTGTCTGTAGTGCAAAGCGCAAGGCTCTGAAATTCCTTTCTTTTTCTACAGTTGGATCTATTTGATCTATGAAAAATCTACCGGCAGAGAACAGAACAATCAGTTTATCTACAGAAATCAAATGCAATGATGTTTTGATATTCTGTAAGCATTTACAGTTATGCGTCAAGTCTCCTGCCCAGAAGTGTGTTTGATAAAATAATTCAAACAAAAGTGTCTTTAAAAAAAATCGAGATGTATTTTCTTTTCTCCACATGTAGCTCTACATAAAGATGCAGCGACTGCACTTGTGCGTGGTCGGTCACCAGTTAAGAAAGGTGGTGATACTGTATGTTGGGTAACGTCTTCTAATCCAGAATGTAAACTTTCGGAGCTATAGTGAAGGATTTGTTGTTCTCAAATTATTTTACAACTGATAAAGCTAGTGATTATTTTAGAAAGTGAGTTCCAGCAAGAAGCTCGTGAAAGAAAGTTGAATCTCACACGTATTAACATATGACTGACCACTATGAGGGAGAAAACATACACTTAACGTGACAAATTCCTCTCCGGTCTGTATATCCCACAGCTTTGCTGTTGTGTCCATACTTCCAGTTGCGACCAGAGTGCTTTGGGGGTTGAAGGATAGACATACCTGAAAGAAAAAAATAACGAAGGCTAAATATCGCATACAGGCAAGAACTTGCTCTCTCTTAGTGAATTACTTTCATGCGGCTATATTTGGAATCACTCCTGTAAATTTAATTTACAATATCATACGACCAATCACTGTTGCGAAGTAGCTGTTCGGCCAACAGTGCACACATATTCCATCTAATGGAATGGCTTTACACACCAGGATTAACTAAAGCCCAATAAACCAAAGTTGCAAAAACATTTTATAGCAGCGGAGATGGTCCTTTCAATATCGGGGGACAACTTATTTGCTGTTTTTGATTGTATGTGCTTTGCTATGATGACTGAAAAACAGAGGGAAGGAAGGAATCACGAGTCAGCAGGCTCTCAAGTACTTCAATCTACTTGGGAAATATATGTTCCCCAGATTCATGTCATCTGGGTCTATTTATATTGTATTCCTTACAACTCTCCACCTCCTTTAGGAAGGCATGAGCTTGTTTTTCTATTAAATGTTCACGAATATTAAAGAAAATACTCCTGATTCAGCAGCAAATGTTAATTACCTGTAACAATAGTTTACATTAGGTTATCATGAGTATCTCAATTAAATTAAGAAATAAAAACTCCTCTACTCTGTAGAGCCAATGGGATGCAAGATTTGTTTTTCACTAAAACCTAAACATTGGGGGCGTGGCTAAGATGGCGACCGTGTAGGACGTGCCTGCTCGTCGCTCCGTCTCCCAGCCCAGGCCTTGAGCCCATGCCTCGAGTTGCTGGACCGCTGTAAAGCTCCCGTGCGCTGGGGGGGATGGCGGTTAGCGGGACAATCAACCCGTTAGCCTCAAAACAGAAATTGACAGCCCCAATATCGATTAATAAGGCCGCGGAAGATTGTGGACGCCTGGACCTGAGACTATCCTGGGAGCAACGGAGAGGCACGGCCCGCGACTCCACGCGCCGGAGGTGAGGAGACACCACTCAGAGAAGGTGCGATCGAGGGCGTCGGCGAGGCCGGGGGGCCCGGACCCGTAGTTTGTGCCCACCCTGGAGCTGAAGCAACGACAGCGACCCCCGACGTGGCGGCCGAAGAGGATAAACGGGCCCTGGCGGGCGGCCAACGCCTGCGCGAGCCCTGCCGAAACAAGCATATGCCTGTAAAACTGCCCTTCTATGCCCGGAACGGCGGAAGCAGCATTTGAGTGCTCCGGGACCCGAGCAAGGTGAGGACCTGCAAACGCACCGCTGGGGCGGAGAGGCCAGATAGGGGCATGGCGACATGGACACCCCCTGGTCCTGATGTCCGGAAGGCCCTTGAACTCCCCCACGAATAGCGAGGAGTACGTCCGTAAGCCAGGCCGGCAAAGGAATCTGCCCCGAGAACGGGACGCACCCGATTTCGTCGCAGCCGAAAGCAGGGCCTAGCTCCCGGGGCCCATTAACAGAGCCCAAACAAGGAGGAGCGGAGTGAGGCGGTGCGGCCTTCTGGCGGCACCAACGAGGGCGACATAGGAAGTCCCTAGGCCCATGCAGGATGATAAAAACAACATCGGGCCCCCACACCGATACTGCAGAGAACGCCAACACGCTACAGCAGATGGCAGGGTTGAAGGGGGGGCTGCGGAGGCCCATTCATTCTGCTACTGGAGCAAAACGCTGAGAGAGGGCAAGAGGTGATTGCCGAGCCCCGTAGATGCCTACACCACATGAGGAGGCTCCGGAGTACAGTATCCACAGAGCGAGGTGAGGTGCACCCTGTGCATGCCCTCCAGCATAGCAGGAACACGAATGGTGAGCAAAAGCAGGGTCTGGGGGAAGTCAGTGGCCTTCATGGAGCCCGAGGAGGCTCACAATACAGGGTCAGCCGCAGATACTCGTACTAACTCACGGGGGCCCGTCACTGACCCCCTCGCAAAGGGGCCCCTGCATCACCACGGAGCCTTTGATCGACCCCGCTAACCCGACGGTATAGAGCACGTCCACAGGGGACTGAACGCAAGCCAAAGAGCAAACCCTGTGCCTCTGGGGCAGACAGCCCTATTGTGCGCCGCAGCAGGGGAGTACGCCTAGTGACGGTCACCAGGGAGTCCGCCAGTGCGGACACCATTCACCTCCTGAATATGACAGCCAATAAAGGGAAAAAGGACAGGTCGGTCAAAGACTTGCTGCTCAAGACGGCCGGATCAAACAATACAGAAATGTCAAAGTCGACGGACCTCAGGGACACTGAGGCTCCACTCACTCGAGCATTTATCAAGACTATCTTCGCTTCTCTACAGGAAGACTTGAAAAAGATGAAGACTGAAATCGCGCAGGAGATCAGGGAGTTGAGGAAAGATGTTGACTCCTTGAGGGACAGAGCGGATACACTAGAGACCCAGAGCTCGAGTAGAGATGAAGAGGTAGAACATCTTCAAAAAGAGGTTATTCGCCTTAAGGATCAACACCTAGATCTCCAAGCGCATGCTGAAGACCTAGAGAACCGCTCTAGATGCAACAACATACGTATCCGCAACATTCCTCAAGGAGCAGAGGGCCAGAACATTACCCTGTTTGTAGAAGGCCTCTTTCGAACGATCCTAGACGCCTCGGACGAACTGGAGATCAAACTAGCCCGCACGCACCAGGTGGGCCCGGTGAGGCCTTCTCCGGCCCCACCTCCCGATATTCTTACTTGTGTGCACGATTTCCAACTAAAAGAGCGCATCCTTCAAAAAGCCAGAGCCAGTAACTTAATCCAGTTCCAAGGGCATCAACCTCTCCTCTTCCAAGACCTGGCGGCCTCTACGCTTCAGTAAAGGAGAGCCTTCCGGCCAATCACGGCACACCTCCGGAACAGCAAGATCCCATACTCATGTGGGCACCCATTCCGCCTCATCTTTCGCCTTAACGGAAAAACCCAGCAGGTTAGCTCAGTAACAGAAGCCCATCAATTGCTGAACATCCAGGAAGATTGCGCGGCAAGCCCACCTTCGACTGCCGGGTCGGGCAGAGGGCGAGAAACAGGGAACGGGAAAACGATCAGTCACAACTCATCTCCGTTGCGCCCCAACCCGGAGACAATAGCTAAAGAGAGACAATCGGTTTTGGCGTTCTTGGGAAAAGACTCCACCGGACCTGCGTGAGCGGCCTCGAAACAGAACTTGGTTTTGCAGTTACCCCATGAACACAGAGCCCAAACGGTACTTCCACGACCTACACAACCCGCGGAGGCCTGGGGGGAGCGGTGCAGCTTGAAGATCTGGAACTCTTCCACCCCTTCCCGTAGGTATACACACCCAGGACATTTATAATATTGTTTTGTAACATGCTGTTCGTTTGTTATGTTAATTTGGGGTTATTGTTTAGTTCATGCCCCCTCCTCCGTTGCGCCCACACGTCCCACCAGCTCCCTGCACTACCTCGACATAGGCCCAGACGGCCCGATACACTGCTACAGACCTATGGTGGCCATCCCTACGCTTTACAGCGAGATATATTAGCTTTACCCCACGTCAGTCGAAATGTCCGTGACTCTTAAGATCCTAACCTTGAATGTTAAAGGCCTGAATAGCCCCATAAAACGTTGAGCCATTTTATCATACCTCAAACACTCTGGAGCACACATATGCCTTCTCCAAGAAACTCACCTCCTACCCGGGGACACACATAGACTCAGGTCAAGGGCTTTCCTGCAACAGCTTTTTTCCTCTTTATCAACGAAAAAAAGCAGGAGTAGCTATCCTCATTTCTAATAAATTTCCTGGAAAGCTGGGGCCCAAACACGTGGAACTAAAGGGTAGATTGTTGGCGTACTCTTTCTAGGTGGGGTCGCAGACACTTACAATAGGATCAGTCTACGCCCCCAATGAAGGACAAGAGGAATATCTATTAAAGGTAGTGCAAGAAGTCAGCGCATCCCCAGACAGAAAAATCTTACTGGGAGGAGATCTAAATATAGCCTTTGATAACGCCCTAGACAGATCGGCCCAGAGACAAGGACAGACTGGGGCTCTCTCAGGAGAGGGAAAACAGATGCTCACTAACGCAGGCCTATTAGACATATGGAGAGACAAACACCCTACTGCCAGGGAATACACTTTTTACTCACATTCCCACGAGACATATGCGAGGATTGACAATTTCCTGGGTACACTGAGCTTACGACCCTGCATCAGTCAAATAGAGATGTTACCACGCACACTCTCAGACCACTCGGCGATCACCCTGGCCTCTCCTTGCCACGTGTCCAGACCTCATCACGGACCTGGCGTCTACGAGACACGATGCTACACCGGCCAGAGGTGGTCCAGCAGATCTCAAAGGTCCTGCGGGACTACCTGGAAATAAACGACACCCCGAGACCCCCATAGCTATCCCTTGGGAAGCCCTAAAAGCAGTGGCTAGAGGGGAATTCATAGCAATCGCAGCTTTGGATAATAAGGCTCGTAGCGAGAAAACAGAACTCCTGACACAACAAACACAGGAGCTAGAACGCATACACCAAAGAACAGGGGCGCCCAGGGTTTGGAGACAACTTGAATCCACACGTTCTCAGCTAGCTGCGTTAGACATAGACAGGACAGAGTACGCAGCGCTCAGACTCAGACACACCTTCTATACCGGCGGGGACAGGGCGGGGAGGTTATTGGCCCACAGATTAAGAACACAGAGACAAGCATCCAGCATCACCTCCGTGGTCACCTCCACGGGAGAGGAGATGGTTACTGACCGGCAAATAGCCGAAACATTCCACCAATATTATGCAGGATTCTACGAGGCACAAGACCTCTCTCTAGAGACCCAAGCCCACTACCTACAGGGAGTGCCCACCTCCACAATTACATCAAGCCAGGCAGAAGACATTGAATCTCCTAATAAAATAGAGGAGGTAATTACAGCCATTTCTAAGCAAAAACAACTCAAATCCCCTGGTCCAGACGGCTTCTCCGCCTTGTTTTATAAAATGTTTTGCTCTATATTAGCTCCTATTCTCACTAGAGTATATAACGCCATTGGGACATCTTCCGCTCTCCCCCAAATGATGTTAGAGGCCTCAGTGATCGTAATACCCAAACCCGGAAAAGATAAGTGCCAATGTGCTTCATACAGGCCCATTTCCCTCCTTAATGTCGATTTTAAGTTATTTACCGGTATCCTAGCATCACGACCATCTCCCCTCCTTCCTGGTTTGATTGATCCAGACCAGACAGGATTTGTCCCCAACCGCCAGTGTGCAGATAACACTAAACATTTACTCCATATAATAGATAATGCCCAACGATTTGATACTGAACGCATGCTCCTCTCGATCGATGCGGAAAAAGCATTCGACAGGGTCCACTGGACATACTTAGAAGCGACCTTACGGCACTTCAGGCTCCCCAAAAGAATTATAGCGTGGATATTTAGCTGATACACCAGACCAGTAGCCACGGTCCGTGTGAATGGCTATACATCTACCCCATTTCCCATACAGAGAGGTACACGGCAGGGCTGCCCCCTCTCCCCTCTGCTTTTTGCCCTATATATGGAGCCAATAACTCAACGGATCAGCGATAATCCGCACATTTCTGGAATACACTTCAGGGGGGGATAAACATACACTTAGCCTATATGCAGATGACGTAATAGCAACCTTGGAAGATCCTCGGGCCTCCCTCCCGGCTTTCTTGTCCGAGCTTGAGCAATTCTCCCTGGCAGCAGGCTTCAAAATCAGTGTCCATAAGTCACAAGCCCTCAGTCTCACTCTGAAACCCAATACACTAGAAGACCTGCAAAGCGCATATCCCATTCAGTGGGCTCCAATAGCAATATATCTAGGGATACAGCTTACCACATCCCAATCGAAAACCGTAAAGACAAACTATAACACTTTACTTCATCCAATCCGGGAATACTTACGCCGGTGGCGACCACACGCGCTGTCCTGGCTGGGCCGGATAGGGGCTGTTAAAATGTCCATATTACCAAAGATACTTTTTCTCTTTCAGACCCTCCCGTTGGAACCTCCCCCAGGTACTATACGCACGTTGCACAGAGAGCTGGAATGTTTTATTTGGGCTGATAAGAGACCCCGAATACGGCAAGATCTGAGTAATAGGCCCCCAGCGGAGGGCGGTCTCGGGATCCCAAATCTCAGGACTACTATTGGGCAGCCTAGATTAAAGCGTTGGTGGAATGGTCGCGTCCAGAATCCGAAAAGTACTGGCTTTTCATGGACAGAGCAGTGGCACGGCGGTCCCTTTGGAAGGTCCCTTTTCTGCCAAAACCAGCTCGGCCTAAGAGTCTTTATCTCTTGCTTGTCACACGAGCCCCCTTAGCGGCGTGGGATAGGATAGCGGAGAGAAGAGAGCTCACCACTTTCCTGTCTCCATTAACTCCCATTGTGGAAAACCCTGCTTTTTCCCCCGGGATGGATGCGGAACATTGGGGGGGAGGAGGGAGTTGTGGGTTGTTGATATAGTTAAGTTTAATAGCTTCTCCTACGACTGTGGGATGTCACATTGCATATCCTTATCACTGCTGTGTTTATTTTATTGTAACCATATAAAACCATAAAGAAATTTAAACATAAAACCTAAACATTTCAGTAGACCTTAAAAGAAAACTGATGAGCTACCCTCACTTGTGATGCATTTTGGGCCTGTGAAGCTCCTTGCTAGCCTTAACCCCTTCGGTGCTTATGACGAGCTGGACTCGTCATGGCACACAGTGCTCGTGTGCTCATGACGAGTCCAGCTCGTCATAAGACCACCCACGGGGGAAGCGCTGGCGCTCCCCCCGTGGGAATCCGATCGTCGGGGTTTTTTTTAGGAGGCAGGGGAAGGACTTCCCCTGCCTCCCCCGCCCCCGCCCCCCCATCAATGACGTCAGCGCGCGAGGCGCGCTGACATCATTGAGGGTTTCCCTTGCTTCCCCGACGCGCTGGAAGCCATTTGCTTCCAGCGCGTCGGAGAAATAAGGTTAGTTTTGGCTGGGGAGGGGGATTTTGCAACAAAGAGGCATCGAGGGAAAGGAAAGGGTTTTCCTTTCCCCCGATGCCTCTTTTGTGCATTCCTGCTGCACGATCGTGATCGTGCAGCAGGAATGCCCACGAGGGAGGGAGGGAGGAGTGCTTTCTGCCCATATCTACCGTCAAACATTAGCTGTAATCCCTGATGGAGGTCTGTGCATCCTTGGTTTTCTCGAGCGCAATCCCCGTCAAACATTAGCTGTAATCCCTGATGGAGGTCTGTGCATCCTTGGTTTTCTCGAGCGCAATCCCCGTCAAACATTAGCTGTAATCCCTGATGGAGGTCTGTGCATCCTTGGTTTTCTCGAGCGCAATCCCCGTCAAACATTAGCTGTAATCCCTGATGGAGGTCTGTGCATCCTTGGTTTTCTCGAGCGCAATCCCCGTCAAACATTAGCTGTAATCCCTGATGGAGGTCTGTGCATCCTTGGTTTTCTCGAGCGCAATCCCCGTGTACGTCCAGTGACCAGGAGGTTCTTTCTCCTCATCTGCTTCTCATCTCGTGCTCCCGACCCTTTATAAACAAAAGGCATGTGAACTCGCATGGATGCCCTGCCCGTTTGGCCCCGCACCACATACACTTTAGGTATGCAACGTCTTTCCGCCCTTTCCCCACTATGATGGACAGCTTACTCAAAGACCCTGGCGCCTTTCCGGCGTGGTGGCAAAGTTACAGACACACAAGGTCACTGGAGACAATTCTTCTGGGCCTTTACGCAGCTGTAGTGTAGGTAAGGCGCTATACATTTACCCAACGAGGTAGCACTTACTGATTAGCCAGTAGAAAGTACTCCTGGTTGAGTAGAGGTATCGCACAAAACGGTGGCATCTTCGTGGATAAATACGCAGGTCAGGATTCATTCTGGCACGATGCTCCTGTTACAAAAATTAAACCTCAACAGGAAGCACTTACAGATATAAATAAAGCAGGTGCCCGAGTTGAAGCTCAAATTCTGTAACGCATTAATCAGCACAAAAAATTCGTCAGCAAGGTCGAGGCTAAGCAGCAGTGCTTTCTGCCCATATCTACCGTCAAACATTAGCTGTAATCCCTGATGGAGGTCTGTGCATCCTAGGTTTTCTCGAGCGCAATCCCCGTGTACGTCCAGTGACCAGGAGGTTCTTTCTCCTCATCTGCTTCTCATATCGTGCTCCCGACCCTTTATAAACAAGAGGCATGTGAACTCGCATGGATGCCCTGCCCGTTTGGCCCCGCACCACATACACTTTAGGTATGCAACGTCTTTCCGCCCTTTCCCCACTATGATGGACAGCTTACTCAAAGACCCCGGCGCCTTTCCGGCGCGGTGGCAAAGTTACAGACACACAAGGTCACTGGAGACAATTCTTCTGGGCCTTTACGCAGCTGTAGTGTAGGTAAGGCGCTGTACATTTACCCAACGAGGTAGCACTTACTGATTAGCCAGTAGAAAGTACTCCTGGTTGAGTAGAGGTATCGCACAAAACGGTGGCATCTTCGTGGATAAATACGCAGGGCAGGATTCATTCTGGCACGATGCTCCTGTTACAAAAATTAAACCTCAACAGGAAGCACTTACAGATATAAATAAAGCAGGTGCCCGAGTTGAAGCTCAAATTCTGTAACGCATTAATCAGCACAAAAAATTCGTCAGCAAAGTCGAGGCTAAGCAGCAGTGCTTTCTGCCCATATTTACCGTCAAACATTAGCTGTAATCCCTGATGGAGGTCTGTGCATCCTTGGTTTTCTCGAGCGCAATCCCCGTGTACGTCCAGTGACCAGGAGGTTCTTTCTCCTCATCTGCTTCTCATATCGTGCTCCCGACCCTTTATAAACAAGAGGCATGTGAACTCGCATGGATGCTCTGCCCGTTTGGCCCCGCACCACATACACTTTAGGTATGCAACGTCTTTCCGCCCTTTCCCCACTATGATGGACAGCTTACTCAAAGACCCCGGCGCCTTTCCGGCGCGGTGGCAAAGTTACAGACACACAAGGTCACTGGAGACAATTCTTCTGGGCCTTTACGCAGCTGTAGTGTAGGTAAGGCGCTATACATTTACCCAACGAGGTAGCACTTACTGATTAGCCAGTAGAAAGTACTCCAGTTGAGTAGAGGTATCGCACAAAACGGTGGCATCTTCGTGGATAAATACGCAGGGCAGGATTCATTCTGGCACGATGCTCCTGTCTCAAAAATTAAACCTCAACAGGAAGCACTTCCAGATATAAGTAAAGCAGGTGCCCGAGTTGAAGCTCAAATTCGGTAACGCATTAATCAGCACACAAAATTCGTCAGGAAGGTCGAGGCTAAGCAGGAGTGCTTTCTGCCCATATCTACCATCAAACATTAGCTGTAATTCCTGATGGAGGTCTGTGCATCCTTGATTTTCTCGAGCGCAATCCCCGTGTAGGTCCAGTGACCAGGAGGTTCTTTCTCATCTGCTGCTCATATCGCGCTCTGACCCTTTATAAACAAGAGGCATGTGAACTCGCATGGAAGCCCTGCCCCACATACACTGGCGGTATGCAACGTCTTCCCGCCCTTTCCACACTATGATGGACAGCTTACTCAAAGACCCCGGCGCCTTTCCGGCGCGGTGGCAAAGTTACAGACACACCAGGTCACTGGAGACAATTCTTCTGGGCCTTTACGCAGCTGTAGTGTAGGTAAGGCGCTATACATTTACCCAACGAGGTAGCACTTACTGATTAGCCAGTAGAAAGTACTCCAGTTGAGTAGAGGTATTGCACAAAACGGTGGCATCTTCGTGGAGAAATATGCAGGGCAGATGTGCCTTCTCTCCATTTACACCCTGAAAAGTTAGCTGTAATCCTTGATGGAGGTCTTTGCATCCTTGAATTTCTCGAGCGCAATGCTTGTGTAGTTCCTGTGACCAGGAGGTTCCTTCTCCTCGTCTGCCGCTGAGATCCTGCTCTGACCCTTTATCCCCTTCGGTGCTTATGACGAGCTGGACTCGTCATGGCACACAGTGCTCGTGTGCTCATGACGAGTCCAGCTCGTCATAAGACCACCCACGGGGAAGCGCTGGCGCTCCCCGTGGGAATCCGATCGTTAGGTTTTTTTGGGGGGGAGGCAGGGGAAGGGCTTCCCCTGCCTCCCCCGCCCCATCAATGACGTCAGCGCGCTGACATCATTGAGGGTTTCCCTTTCTTCCCCGACGCGCTGGAAGCCATTTGCTTCCAGCGCATCGGAGAAATCAGGTGAGGTTTGGCTCGGGGAGGGGGGTTTGTATCAAAGAGGCATCGAGGGAAAGGAAAGGGTTTTCCTTTCCCCCGATGCCTCTTTTGTGCATTCCTGCTGCACGATCATGTGATCGTGCAGCAGGAATGCCCACTAGGCACCAGGGTTTTTTTTAATTTTTGTGTTGGGGAGTGGCCAAAAGGGCAAGGGTTGCTCCCCTTTTACGGGGGTGAATATTTTATTTATACTGTTAGGCCCACCTACCTCTTAGCTTGGCTGGTGGATTGTGTGTGGACTGGTGCATTATTTGCATATGTGATTGTAATGTTTTTTTTTCTCCTTTTTATTCTAGTGTAAAGCTTTTGATTCCTGTTTGCGGTTTCGGCAGTGGTGGTTCTGCAGTTTTGCGTAATTGCATTTATTTGGTAAGAAAAATATTTTTGTTGTGTGTACTCCAAATGAGTATTATTGTCATGCATGAATGAATTTTTTTGTAAGTGGTGCCATAATGGCAGCATATTTGTTAGTGTTCAGAGCATGAAATTCTTTGCGATGTTTTGCATTGTCTTATGTGTAATTTTTTTCTTCTTCTTTTTTAGTGGGATATTGTTGATCCTTACTGTGTCTGTGCAGAGTAGGTGGTGGTGAGTCTAGCTGCTTCTGTCACGTGAGTGGTATAGTGTTGGAGTATATAGGTCTTTGTGATAAAGCTACATTTTGTTTATTTCTTTTTTTTACAAAGGGTTTGTTGTTGTTGACTTGTTTGACAAGTAACCTTTATTAGTAAGCATTATGGCTAGCCGTAGAATTACTGCTCAGCAGGTGGTTGGTTTGCTTCTTGAATCTTCCTCTGAGCAGGATTATGAGACTGACAGTGCGTCTGAGGGAGAGGAGGGAGGGGAAGATTCAGGCAGTGAGTTTTCTCTCCACATGGAATCATCGGATGATGAAGGTACTCTCAGTGCAGATGAAGTGCCTGATTTAGAGGAGGATACTACTGTGCCGATGGTGCAAGAGGCATCTGGATTGCAGCCTGGGGCTGCTAGGCTTCCTACTGGAAGTGCTGGACTCTGGGTTGATCCAAACATGGTGCAGCCGGTGTTGCCTGCCTTTAGTGGTTATGCAGGGTGTAGAGTGGATTGTGAACATTATTTGCCTATACAGTATTTTCAGTTGTTTATGGATGATGTATTTTTGGGTGAGATTGTTGAGCAGACTAATTTGTATGCTGAACAGTTTTTGAGGGACAACAGTGCCAGACTTAGGCCCCATTCTAGAGCTACCCGGTGGAGTCCCACAAATCTGGAAGAGATGAAGAAGTTTTTGGGTTTGACTTTTTTGATGGGTTTGATAAGGAAGCCGTCCATGAGTTCATATTGGTCTACCAGTCCCTTGATGGCAACGGCCATATTTCCTGCAGTTATGACTCGTGATCGGTATTTACTTTTGCTTCGGATGCTGCATTTTGTTGATAATGGTTTGGCGTTGCCACGAGATCACCCTGAATGTGACCGTCTTTTTAAGATTCGGCCTGTTCTTGATCACTTTGTAGATCGATTTTCAGAGATCTATACTCCAGGGAAAGAAATATCTATTGATGAGTCTTTGGTGCTGTTCAAGGGCCGTTTGGTTTTTAGGCAGTACATTCCTAGCAAGAGGGCACGCTATGGAATTAAGCTGTATATGTTGTCTGAGAGTAGGACAGGATATGTTTTTAATTTGCGTGTGTACACTGGTAGGGATTCCACTATTGACCCCCTGGTTGTCCGTCCACTTTAGTAGGAGTTTCAGAGAAAATTGTGTGGGAACTTGCTAGAGGACTGTTTAACAGAGGCCACCATTTGTACCTTGATAACTTCTACACTGCTGTGCAATTGTTTAAGGAATTGTTCAAAGTGGACACTTTTGCTTGTGGCACAATCCGCTCTAACCGTAAAGGTTATCCAAAAGAGCTTGTTTGCAAAAAACTTCAGAGGGGACAGTGCAGTGCCTTGCGTAGTGAGGAACTGCTAGCTGTGAAATTTGTGGACAGGAGGGATGTGTACATGCTGACTACCATCCATGATGAGAGTACTTCACCTGTGGCTGTTTGGGGTCAGATTGCTGAAGTGCGCAAACCTGTGTGCATTTTAGACTACAATAAGCACATGGGTGGTGTTGATAGAGTAGATCAGAGGTTGGAACCTTACACTGCTATTCGTAAGTCTTACATTTGGTATAAGAAGTTGGCCATCCATCTCTTCAATTTAGCAACTTTCAATGCTTTTGTTGTGTTCAAGGAGTGTTCTCCTGCGTCAAAGTTGACTTTTGTTAAGTTTCAGGAGTCTGTCATAGGCAGCCTTGTTGTTGTGGAACAGGCAAGTGTTCCTAGAGTTGGAGTGGTGGAGGATGTGGCTCGATTGAAAGATCGCCACTTTCCTGATCACATTCCTCCTACACCCTCAAAAGACTTTCCCACTAGGAGATGTAGAGTCTGTTGGCGAAGAGGTACGCGGAAGGAGACTCGTATGTACTGCCCTGAGTGTCCTTCAAACCCTGGGCTGTGTGTGCCTGCTTGTTATAGAGCGTACCACAAGCAAAAGAATTATTGGGAGCAACCATGAGTGGTAAAGTGAACTGCCTGGTCTGTAATGTTTAAGAATTGTTGTTCTGTTTCAAGGTTGGCATTAGTGCAATGTATTTAGTTTCTGATTTTGTGTTAGTAGATTTGTATCTATTTGCAATTTGTTTGTGTTTTCTTTTTTGTATAAAAAAATCCTAAATGTGATGGTGGTGTGTGTAGGCTGGTGCTTGGCTGGCGGTGTGCGTGGAGTGGCGCTTGGCTGGCGGTGTGCGGGGAGTGGCTCTTGGCTGGCGGTGTGCGTGGAGTGGTGCTTGGCTGGCGGTGTGCGTGGAGTGGCGCTAGGCTGGCGGTTTGCGTGGAGTGGCGCTTGGCTGGCGGTGTGCGTGGAGTGGCGCTTGGCTGGCGGTGTGCGTGGAGTGGCGCTTGGCTGGCGGTGTGCGTGGACTGGTGCTCGGCTGGCAGTGTGTGAGTAGTGACTTGCTGCTGGTCACTACACACACTGCTAGCCGAGCGACACTCCACGCAATCCATCAGCTTGTGTGGTTGCTGTGTTAGGAATGTGGGCGTGTGACAGTGATGGGCCCTTGAATGGCGCTGTCTGCTGGTGTGAGTGTTGTAATGTGATGGGCCCGCGGCTGGTGGTGTGAATGGTTTTGTATTTGTCACACGTATGAAAGGTGTATGAATGGCCTGTAAAGAGGTTGGTGCCTTGTCGTGGCTTTACAGCTCACGAGCTGTGAGTCAATGGTTCAGTTTCTCGTCCTTTCAATTATTAACAGTGCATTTCATTTTTGTGAAATCACTTGTTAATACAATTGTATATACTGAACCATCACTCACCCTCGTGCCAAATCCAACCAGTATGTGTGTGTGTGCTTGAGGATTAGATGGCTGTGCAGTAATATATATATTTTTTTTGTCTTTCTCAAGCAGGGTGTACCTTGTCCCTTTTTGTGAATGTTGTAATGTGTTTGTTTCGTGCCTGGGGGTGTGAATGGTCTTGTGTGTATCACGTATGAAAGGTGTGTGAATGGCCTGTAAAGCGGTTGGGGCCTTGACGTGGCTTTACAGCTCACGAGCTGCGAGTCACTGGTTCCGTTTTTTGTCCTTTCAATTATTGACAGTGCATTTCATTTTTGTGAAATCTCTTGTTAATAAAATTGTATATACTGAACCATCACTTGCCCTCGTGCCAAATCCAACCAGTATGTGTGTGTGCTTGAGGAATAGATGGCTGTGCAGTAATCTTTGTCTTTTTAGTCTGTCTGCCAAGGTGTACATTCCGTCTAAGAATAACCTACCAACTGTAGATATTGTCGTAAACGAAACACCCATGGGAGTACATGGTGATATCTCTATTGTGGATCCCAACAAGTTATGATACCCACAATGTCCTGCAAACCTCAAAATGTCTGTCACATTTTCCTTGCAATATTGTGCCAAAATTTTCACGCTGCAGAAATAAACAACACATTATCTCAAAATGACCTGGTTTTGCAAGGGGGGTCACCTGGATTTTTGGCCCCGTGCTCGGCGGCCATCTAGGGAAACCTACCAAACCCACACATTTCTGAAAAGTAGACACCCGGGGGCTTCCAGGGAGGTATGGCTTGCGTGGATCCCCCAACGTTTCCTTACCCAGAATCCCCTGCAAACCTCAATTTTAGCTGAAAAAATCACTTTTTTCCACACATTTTTGTGTGGGAAAGTGTGGCATCACTGGCCTCACACAAATTTCCTACCACCCAGCGTTCCCCCAGGTCTCCCGATAAAAATGGTGCCTCACTTGTGTGGGAGGCCCAAGTACCCGCGACAGGCAAGGGCCCACAACGTAGTGAGGCGACCTCAAAATGGCCTTTCACAAAACCACCTGGTTTTGCAAGGGGGGTCACCTGGGTTTTTGGCCCCGTGATCGGCGGCCATCTAGAGAAAGCTACCAAACCCACACATTTCTGAAACGTAGACACCCGGGGGTTTCCAGGGAGGTATGGCTTGCGTGGATCCCCCAACGTTTCCTTACCCAGAATCCCCTGCAAACCTCAATTTTAGCTGAAAAAATCACTTTTTTCACACATTTTTGTGTGGGAAAGTGTGGCATCACTGGCCTCACACAAATTTCCTACCACCCAGCGTTCCCCCAGGTCTCCCGATAAAAATGGTGCCTCACTTGTGTGGGAGGCCCAAGTACCCGCGACAGGCAAGGGCCCACAACGTAGTGAGGCGACCTCAAAATGGCCTTTCACAAAACCACCTGGTTTTGCAAGGGGAGTCACCTGGGTTTTTGGCCCCGTGCTCGGCGGCCATCTAGAGAAACCTACCAAACCCACACATTTCTGAAAAGTAGACACCCGGGGGCTTCCAGGGAGGTATGGCTTGCGTGGATCCCCCAACGTTTCCTTACCCAGAATCCCCTGCAAACCTCAATTTTAGCTGAAAAAATCACTTTTTTCACACATTTTTGTGTGGGAAAGTGTGGCATCACTGGCCTCACACAAATTTCCTACCACCCAGCGTTCCCCCAGGTCTCCCGATAAAAATGGTGCCTCACTTGTGTGGGAGGCCCAAGTACCCGCGACAGGCAAGGGCCCACAACGTAGTGAGGCGACCTCAAAATGGCCTTTCACAAAACCACCTGGTTTTGCAAGGGAGTCACCTGGGTTTTTGGCCCCGTGCTCGGCGGCCATCTAGAGAAACCTACCAAACCCACACATTTCTGAAAAGTAGACACCCGGGGGCTTCCAGGGAGGTATGGCTTGCGTGGATCCCCCAACGTTTCCTTACCCAGAATCCCCTGCAAACCTCAATTTTAGCTGAAAAAATCACTTTTTTCACACATTTTTGTGTGGGAAAGTGTGGCATCACTGGCCTCACACAAATTTCCTACCACCCAGCGTTCCCCCAGGTCTCCCGATAAAAATGGTGCCTCACTTGTGTGGGAGGCCCAAGTACCCGCGACAGGCAAGGGCCCACAACGTAGTGAGGCGACCTCAAAATGGCCTTTCACAAAACCACCTGGTTTTGCAAGGGGAGTCACCTGGGTTTTTGG
Source organism: Calotriton arnoldi (assembly GCA_963921515.1). NCBI lineage: Eukaryota > Metazoa > Chordata > Amphibia > Caudata > Salamandridae > Calotriton > Calotriton arnoldi. The sequence continues at coordinate 2,680,593 of CAWUFW010001317.1, forward strand.
CCCCGTGCTCGGCGGCCATCTAGAGAAACCTACCAAACCCACACATTTCTGAAAAGTAGACACCCGGGGGCTTCCAGGGAGGTATGGCTTGCGTGGATCCCCCAACGTTTCCTTACCCAGAATCCCCTGCAAACCTCAATTTTAGCTGAAAAAATCACTTTTTCACACATTTTTGTGTGGGAAAGTGTGGCATCACTGGCCTCACACAAATTTCCTACCACCCAGCGTTCCCCCAGGTCTCCCGATAAAAATGGTGCCTCACTTGTGTGGGAGGCCCAACTACCCGCGACAGGCAAGGGCCCAAAACATTTTTTGATAGGCAATGTTGATGTTGCCTCAAAACGTTTTGTGTCCTTGCATGTCGCGAGTACTTAGGCCTCCCACACAAGTGAGGCACCATTTTATTGGGAGACCTGGAGACGCTGAGTGGTAGGAAATTTGTGTGAGGCCAGTGATGCCACACTCCCACACAAAAATGTGTGAAAAAGTGATTTTTCAGCTAAAATTGAGGTTTGCAGAGGATTCTGGGTAAGACGTTGAGGATCCACGCATACACTCCTGGAAGCCCGAGTGTCTACTTTTCAGAAATGTGTGGGTTTGGTAGGTTTCTCTAGATGGCCGCCGAGCTGCAGACAAAACCAGGTGACCCCCTGCAAAACCAGGTGGTTTGTGAAGGCCATTTTGAGGTCGCCTCACTACGTTGTGGGCCATTGCCTGTCGCGGTACTGGGCCTCCTACACAAGTGAGGCACCATTTATCGGGAGACCTGGAGGAACGCTGAGTGGTAGAAATTTGTGTGAGGCCAGTGATGCCACACTCCACGCAAAATGTGTGAAAAAGTGATTTTTCAGCTAAAATTGAGGTTTGCAGAGATTCTGAGTGAAACGTTGGGGATCCACGCAAGCCTACCTCCTGGAAGCCCAGTGTCTACTTTTCAGAAATGTGTGGGTTTGGTAGGTTTCTCTAGATGGCCGCCGAGCACGAAACCAGGTGACCCTTGCAAAACCAGGTGGTTTGTGAAGGCCATTTTGAGTCGCTCACTACGTTGTGGACCCTTGCCTGTCGAGCACTGGGCCTCCCACACAAGTGAGCACCATTTTATCGGGAGACCTGGAGACGCTGGGTGGTAGAAATTTGTGTGAGGCCAGTGATGCACACTTCCCACGCAAAATGTGTGAAAAAGTGATTTTTCAGCTAAAATTGAGGTTTGCAGAGATTCTGGGTAAGACGTTGGAGATCCACGCAAGCCATACCTCCTGGAAGCCCCGAGTGTCTACTTTTCAGAAATGTGTGGGTTTGGTAGGTTTCTCTAGATGGCCGCCGAGCTACGAGACCAGGTGACCCCTGCAAAACCAGGTGGTTTGTGAAGGCCATTTGAGTCGCCTCACTACGTTGTGAGCCCTTGCCTGTCGCGGTACTGGGCCTCCCACTGAAGTGAGGCACCATTTCTATCGGGAGACCTGGAGACGCTGGGTGGTAGAAAATTTGTGTGGGCCAGTGATCACACTTCCCACACAAATGTGTGAAAAAGTGATTTTGTCAGCTAAAATTGAGGTTTGCAGAGGATTCTGGGTAAGACATTGGGGGATCCACGCAAGCCATACCTCCTGAAGCCCCGAGTGTCTACTTTCACAAATGTGTGTGTTTGGTAGGTTTCCCCAGGTGCCGGCAGAGGTAGGGTTCAAAAACTACAGCTAGGCACTTTGCCAAAAAAGGGTCATTTTTCACTGCGAAATTGAGGTGTGACCACGTTGCGTTTTGCGCCGTTTCCTGTCGCAGGCACTAGGCCGACCCACACAAGTGAGGTACCATTTTTCTCGTAAGACTTTGGGGAATGCGGGGTGGGTGGAAATTTGTGGATCCACGCAGATTCCAGAATTTACCACAACAGAAATGTGGGGAAAATGTGTTTTTTTGGACAATTTTTTATGTTTGCAAGGGATTCTGGGTAACAGAACCTGGTGGGAGGCAGTCAAGTCACCCCATCCTGGATTCCCCTGGGTGTCTAGTTTTCAAAAATGTATAGGTTTGCTAGGTTTCCCTAGGTGCCGGCAGAGGTAGGGTTCAAAAACTACAGCTAGGCCCTTTGCCAAAAAGGGTCATTTTTCACTGCGAAATTGAGGTGTGACCACGTTGCGTTTTGCGCCGTTTCCTGTCGCAGGCACTAGGCCGACCCACACAAGTGAGGTACCATTTTTCTCGTAAGACTTTGGGGAACGCGGGGTGGGTGGAAATCTGTGGATCCACGCAGATTCCAGAACTTTCCACCACAGAAATGTGGGGAAAATGTGGTTTTTTGACAATTTTTTATGTTTGCAAGGGATTCTGGGTAACAGAACCTGGTGGGAGGCAGTCAAGTCACCCCATCCTGGATTCCCCTGGGTGTCTAGTTTTCAAAAATGTATAGGTTTGCTAGGTTTCCCTAGGTGCCGGCAGAGGTAGGGTTCAAAAACTACAGCTAGGCACTTTGCCAAAAAAGGGTCATTTTTCACTGCGAAATTGAGGTGTGACCACGTTGCGTTTTGCGCCGTTTCCTGTCGCAGGCACTAGGCCGACCCACACAAGTGAGGTACCATTTTTCTCGTAAGACTTTGGGGAACGCGGGGTGGGTGGAAATTTGTGGATCCACGCAGATTCCAGAACTTTCCACCACAGAAATGTGGGCAAAATGTGTTTTTTAACCATTTTTTATGTTTGCAAGGGATTCTGGGTAACAGAACCTGGTGGGAGGCAGTCAAGTCACCCCATCCTGGATTCCCCTGGGTGTCTAGTTTTCAAAAATGTATAGGTTTGCTAGGTTTCCCTAGGTGCCGGCAGAGGTAGGGTTCAAAAACTACAGCTAGGCACTTTGCCAAAAAAGGGTCATTTTTCACTGCGAAATTGAGGTGTGACCACGTTGCGTTTTGCGCCGTTTCCTGTCGCAGGCACTAGGCCGACCCACACAAGTGAGGTACCATTTTTCTCGTAAGACTTTGGGGAACGCGGGGTGGGTGGAAATTTGTGGATCCACGCAGATTCCAGAACTTTCCACCACAGAAATGTGGGCAAAATGTGTTTTTTTAACCATTTTTTATGTTTGCAAGGGATTCTGGGTAACAGAACCTGGTGGGAGGCAGTCAAGTCACCCCATCCTGGATTCCCCTGGGTGTCTAGTTTTCAAAAATGTATAGGTTTGCTAGGTTTCCCTAGGTGCCGGCAGAGGTAGGGTTCAAAAACTACAGCTAGGCACTTTGCCAAAAAGGGTCATTTTTCACTGCGAAATTGAGGTGTGACCACGTTGCGTTTTGCGCCGTTTCCTGTCGCAGGCACTAGGCCGACCCACACAAGTGAGGTACCATTTTTCTCGTAAGACTTTGGGGAACGCGGGGTGGGTGGAAATTTGTGGATCCACGCAGATTCCAGAACTTTCCACCACAGAAATGTGGGCAAAATGTGTTTTTTAACCATTTTTTATGTTTGCAAGGGATTCTGGGTAACAGAACCTGGTGGGAGGCAGTCAAGTCACCCCATCCTGGATTCCCCTGGGTGTCTAGTTTTCAAAAATGTATAGGTTTGCTAGGTTTCCCTAGGTGCCGGCAGAGGTAGGGTTCAAAAACTACAGCTAGGCACTTTGCCAAAAAGGGTCATTTTTCACTGCGAAATTGAGGTGTGACCACGTTGCGTTTTGCGCCGTTTCCTGTCGCAGGCACTAGGCCGACCCACACAAGTGAGGTACCATTTTTCTCGTAAGACTTTGGGGAACGCGGGGTGGGTGGAAATTTGTGGATCCACGCAGATTCCAGAACTTGCCACCACAGAAATGTGGGGAAAATGTGTTTTTTGACAATGTTTTATGTTTGCAAGGGATTCTGGGTAACATAACCTGGTGGGAGGCAGTCAAGTCACCCCATCCTGGATTCCCCTGGGTGTCTAGTTTTCAAAAATGTATAGGTTTGCTAGGTTTCCCTAGGTGCCGGCAGAGCTAGGGTTCAAAAACTACAGCTAGGCACTTTGCCAAAAAAGGGTCATTTTTCACTGCGAAATTGAGGTGTGACCACGTTGCGTTTTGCGCCGTTTCCTGTCGCAGGCACTAGGCCGACCCACACAAGTGAGGTACCATTTTTCTCGTAAGACTTTGGGGAACGCGGGGTGGGTGGAAATTTGTGGATCCACGCAGATTCCAGAACTTTCCACCACAGAAATGTGGGGAAAATGTGGTTTTTTGACAATTTTTTATGTTTGCAAGGGATTCTGGGTAACAGAACCTGGTGGGAGGCAGTCAAGTCACCCCATCCTGGATTCCCCTGGGTGTCTAGTTTTCAAAAATGTATAGGTTTGCTAGGTTTCCCTAGGTGCCGGCAGAGGTAGGGTTCAAAAACTACAGCTAGGCACTTTGCCAAAAAGGGTCATTTTTCACTGCGAAATTGAGGTGTGACCACGTTGCGTTTTGCGCCGTTTCCTGTCGCAGGCACTAGGCCGACCCACACAAGTGAGGTACCATTTTTCTCGTAAGACTTTGGGGAACGCGGGGTGGGTGGAAATTTGTGGATCCACGCAGATTCCAGAACTTGCCACCACAGAAATGTGGGGAAAATGTGGTTTTTTGACAATGTTTTATGTTTGCAAGGGATTCTGGGTAACATAACCTGGTGGGAGGCAGTCAAGTCACCCCATCCTGGATTCCCCTGGGTGTCTAGTTTTCAAAAATGTATAGGTTTGCTAGGTTTCCCTAGGTGCCGGCAGAGCTAGGGTTCAAAAACTACAGCTAGGCACTTTGCCAAAAAAGGGTCATTTTTCACTGCGAAATTGAGGTGTGACCACGTTGCGTTTTGCGCCGTTTCCTGTCGCAGGCACTAGGCCGACCCACACAAGTGAGGTACCATTTTTCTCGTAAGACTTTGGGGAACGCGGGGTGGGTGGAAATTTGTGGATCCACGCAGATTCCAGAACTTTCCACCACAGAAATGTGGGGAAAATGTGTTTTTTTGACAATTTTTTATGTTTGCAAGGGATTCTGGGTAACAGAACCTGGTGGGAGGCAGTCAAGTCACCCCATCCTGGATTCCCCTGGGTGTCTAGTTTTAAAAAATGTATAGGTTTGCTAGGCTTCCCTAGGTGCCGGCAGAGGTAGGGTTCAAAAACTACAGCTAGGCACTTTGCCAAAAAGGGTCATTTTTCACTGCGAAATTGAGGTGTGTCCACGTTGCGTTTTGCGCCGTTTCCTGTCGCAGGCACTAGGCCGACCCACACAAGTGAGGTACCATTTTTCTCGTAAGACTTTGGGGAACGCGGGGTGGGTGGAAATTTGTGGATCCACGCAGATTCCAGAACTTTCCACCACAGAAATGTGGGGAAAATGTGTTTTTTTGGACAGTTTTTTATGTTTGCAAGGGATTCTGGGTAACAGAACCTGGTGGGAGGCAGTCAAATCACCCCATCCTGGATTCCCCTGGGTGTCTAGTTTTCAAAAATTTATAGGTTTGCTAGGTTTCCCTAGGTGCCGGCAGAGGTAGGGTTCAAAAACTACAGCTAGGCACTTTGCCAAAAAAGGGTCATTTTTCACTGCGAAATTGAGGGGTGACCACGTTGCGTTTTGCGCCGTTTCCTGTCGCAGGCACTAGGCCGACCCACACAAGTGAGGTACCATTTTTCTCGTAAGACTTTGGGGAACGCGGGGTGGGTGGAAATTTGTGGATCCACGCAGATTCCAGAACTTTCCACCACAGAAATGTGGGGAAAATGTGGTTTTTTTGACAATGTTTTATGTTTGCAAGGGATTCTGGGTAACAGAACCTGGTGGGAGGCAGTCAAGTCACCCCATCCTGGATTCCCTTGGGTGTCTAGTTTTCAAAAATGTATAGGTTTGCTAGGTTTCCCTAGGTGCCGGCAGAGGTAGGGTTCAAAAACTACAGCTAGGCACTTTGCCAAAAAGGGTCATTTTTCACTGCGAAATTGAGGTGTGACCACGTTGCGTTTTGCGCCGTTTCCTGTCGCGGGCACTAGGCCGACCCACACAAGTGAGGTACCATTTTTCTCGTAAGACTTTGGGGAACGCGGGGTGGGTGGAAATTTGTGGATCCACGCAGATTCCAGAACTTTCCACCACAGAAATGTGGGGAAAATGTGTTTTTTTACCATTTTTTATGTTTGCAAGGGATTCTGGGTAACAGAACCTGGTGGGAGGCAGTCAAGTCACCCCATCCTGGATTCCCCTGGGTGTCTAGTTTTCAAAAATGTATAGGTTTGCTAGCTTTCCCTAGGTGCCGGCAGAGCTAAAGTTCAAAAACTACACCTAGGCACTTTGCAAAAAAAGAGTAATTTTTCATTGTGAAAATGTGGTACGTCCACGTTGCATTTTGAGCCATTTCCTGTTGTGGGCACAAGGGCTACCCACACAAGTGAGGTACCATTTTTATCGGGAGACTTAGGGTAACACAGAATTGTACAGCAACTGTTATTACCTATTGACTTTCGATGCATTTCTGCCTTCCAAATGAAAGACAATGTGTAAAAAATAAGTCATTTTGAAAAATGACCTATAATTCTCATGCTAGTATGGGTACTCCCAATTTCGGAAATGTGCAAATATCTACTGTTTCTAAAATCTACATTTTGTTCCCATTTCAGAAATACATAGGTGTCTTTCATAACAATTTTTCCATGTATACATTTTCCCAAAATAATTGCTATATACCCGGTACTTAAAAAAAAATCATTGCAAGATGTTGCTCAATTATTGGCTCTGGGTTCGTCGGGTTCTTGGTGAACCTACAAGTCCTATATATCCCCACAACCAGAAAGGTCCAGCGGATATAACGGTATATTGCCTTCAAATAGCTGTCATAATTAGAAGAAGTTACAGGTGAAAACGTTGACACAAATGGCTGTTTTTTTCAACTAATTTTCAATTTTTCCTTTATTTAACTGCTAGTTTCTATAAGGAAAACTTTAAGGATCTACACAAATGACCCCTTGCTGAATTCAGAATTTTGTCTACTTTTCATAAATGTATGGCTTTCCAGGATCCATTATTGGTTTCATACCCATTTCTACCATTAACTGGAAGGAGGTTGAAAGCACAAAAAATAGCAAAAATAGGCTATGTCCCAGAAAAATGCCAAAACTGTGTAAAAAAAGTTGGTTTTCTGACAAAAGTCTGCTTGTCCCTGAAAGCTGGGAAGATGGTGATTTCATCCCCACAACCCCTTTTTGATGCCATTTGCAGGGAAAAATCAAGACGCTTTCATCTGTAGCCCTTTTTCGCATTTTTCCAAAAAAAAACAAAATTTAGCTGTATTTTGACTAATTTCTGGGTCCCCTCCAGGGGAATCCACAAACCCTGGGTACCTTTACAATCCCCATGATGTTAGAAAAAAAGGACGCAAATTTGGCATGGATACCTTATGTGGTCAAAAAGTTACAGGGGCCTAAGCGCGCACTACCCCAAATAGCCAAAAAAAGGCTTAGCACAGGAGGGGAAAAGGCCTAGCAGCGAAGGGGTTAAAGCAAGAGGACATTTTTCCTATATCTAAGGGTGTAAGACTTCTTGAAGAGCAGTTCATAATCGTGAGAATATATTATGGGTTTATGGGTTTGGGCATCTATGTTGCACGATACCTTGATAGGGTTGGTAAGAGACAGCTTTAGCTGTTTGTAGGAGTTCATGCTTACATAGGCAGAAAGGAAATAAGTACATCTAGTTCAGCTATTGCTTACTTCAAGTGTTAATCACATTTTGGATCAGCCCACATTACAACCATTGAGAGAACCACATGTCAGTTATGATTATGGAGTCTCTCTTTACTGCTATTTATTGTTAAAGCAGTTGAAAGAGTTTGACTGGGGTTCTTGCACTTTTGTTTTGTGGGTTGCATTCGAGGTGGCGACACTGGCAATGGTCCACCCCCACTCGTAACATACAGGTCAGGCCCAAAGTTAAGTGTGCCAATAAGGAGATTGAACTGAGAGCTGTGTATATATGAGTGCGACGGTCACAGTGCAAAGGCAGGTGGAACACCACAGACCAATCCATCAATTATATGATCAATACTGCATCCGAGGTGACTGCTGCGTGTGAACACACCAGATACTGTCAAGACCAAAGGGGACAGGCAAAGACTAGTGAGGTAGCACGAGTTTTGGGGGCAACAGCCTCCCCGCTCTCACCTGCAGGCATAAATCGCCAGCACCCCCCCTGCTCTTACATGCGGCCGCCGCGGGGCGGTAAGCGCAGGGACAGCCACGGCTGGCCAAAGGTCTAGCTATGCCACTGCAAGAGACTTAAAATAATAGTGGAGGTCATGGATGCTAGAGCATCACATGTACAGGGAATAGGGGATCTCCTACCATTACACTGTCATTATCCTTGAACGAGACTTGCATTGAGTGGGGGGCGGGGGCTACAGGGGCTCTCCGATGACAAGTGCCACTTGGCATCTACTCAAAGAGAACACGTAGGGTTTGGCTAGGAAAGGAGGGGTGCCATTGCACGCATGCTTTGGAGGTTCTGGGGGTGGTCATTTGAGAAGATTAGGGAGAGATAGCATGCTTTCTTTGAGAGTGTCTGGGATCACAATATTTGTATCTCACGTTCTGCATTTACGTCCAAATGATTTCACATATCAAAATGCTTGCTGAGTATTTCAGATGAGGCCTTAAGGCCAACACCCCATTGGAGACACATGCCATGCGTGCATCACCTATGGGACTGCCATCTTACTGTTCCTTTACAAGGCTACTTGCTGCAGCTTTGGTGAGCATGAAAACGTCCCCTTGACTCTCCTTTCGTTTTGCCCATATCACAGCCTAACCTCATTGTCAGTACTGTGTTGGGGCAAAGAGAAGGTACATGCCTCTGAGGGTGAGGTGCCTTCCTAGTTCTCTACAGCTCCCCATACCCCATACCAAGCATATGAAAGTGCATATTCCAGATGAAATCTCTATAGACCTCAGTAGTGTTTCATTTCACGATACAGCTCCTCTTATTTAGGAGCCACCTTTCCATTCAAGACAAAGTCAGCACAGTCTTATCAGTAACCTCCTCAGAAAAGGTGACCCATGACCCCCCCAAGCATTCACACTTCGAGAAAAGTAGGCTTCTGTTCCATGTTTTGGTATTTTGTATCTGTTTGCTGCACCTCTTCAATATATTGCCAGCTGGACAGGAACACAGTCATTCAGCAGGCCTATTACATGTGACGAGCAGCAGTGTGTGGTGCTATTCTACTGCCACTACATGCATACTGAGGGGGAATAATTCTTGTTTCACGTGTCGGCAACTCAGCTGCACCAATCATCTACTCCTGACAGCTCCTGGAACAGCACCATGACTCTTCAGGGACTGACTTGGGCCCAGCAACAATACCTTTGAGGATTCCTGAATCACAGTGTGAGCTCAGCGGCTGCGAGCTGCTCAGGGATGTTAAAATGTTACTGTCTCACGCTCCTGCCCTAGGGGTTACTTTTTAAGCAAGGATCACTCTAAAACGTTTTAGAGCACTCTCACAGTACTTCAAGAATTGATTGTTAATAATCTAGAATTTCCAATTCAACTATTATAATCAGAGGCGATCAGATCTTAAGAAGTATTCCTATAATTTGTTTTCTTATTGCTAGCTTTAAACAGAGGACCCAAACAACTCTACAAGTACAAAAAATGTCCACACGTGAGTACACACCCATGGGGAAGGTTTATTACTCTCAAATGTGCAAGTCTGCAGCAAACAGGACGTTTCCTGGACTCTAAGGAGTTTCCTTAGAGCTCCAAAGTCCTCACCAGACAATGATGTGCAAGTCAGCGACTGATCAAGTGGGCTGGAGTGCAGCCAGTCTAGTAGCATCACACTGACCAGGATGACCTCAGAACTTTCGGGGTATAAACACCCCATAAAATCCTGCCAATATCGCTATAACACTTAATCCGCGTGAACATAGCAATGCGAGTGAAAAGCTACAATGCGCGCTTAAGTGAGGATGCCTACATAACTATCTAGTGAGCAGCGCCACCTTCAGGCTCTGTGTGAATGCTACAATCAGGCAGGCTGTGACGATGTTGCTTTAACAAAGCCCTCATGTGGGTTTACAGGGACACCCTGCCTGCAATTCTATTTCAGGACCGGAGGCTTCGGATTATTGCTTCTCTTTCTTTACTGTCAAAACACAGCAGCCAATTAAAACGTTTTTACATCACATAAAACTACATTTCCCATGATGCTCTTGCACCAATCATGTCCCATCAGACCCTATAAGAGCCATCATCTCCTTCCCAGGAGCCTCTTTCTTTGCTGCTCACGGCAGAGATAAGTGCTCTTTAATTATTCATATTTCATTACGCTAAGTGTCATTGATTGATTGCCTTTTACTTAAAGCGATTGATTGCTTTTTACTTAAAGCGCGTGCGCTGGGTAACCTGGGCTTTATTTATGCCATTGTGTATTGTTAATGTGTGAAATTGCACTTACCCCTCACTAAGGTGCGTGTAGCGCGCGCTTGCTGACGCGAGGTTCGCTAGCCTGGTGCGGGCTCTGTCTACCTGCTATCAGCTTCCGATTGGGAGCGGGAGTACCGCACTGTAATTTACGGTGTTTTCTTGCCGATTTTCGGCCGCGCGCTCTTCGCGCCTAGTCGTCGAGGCTTTCCCTTATCGGCCCGACATATTTGCTGATCCTAACGCGACCCGACGTGCGCAGCCCAATTGGGCTACATTTGGGCTGGTTTTGGGCTACGCACGTCACGCGCGCCCCTCACTCGGTAAAAGGCTCAAAAGAAGCCTGAAACTTCACCGAGCTGCAGACTTTGATGACGCCTGATCGGCAGTAATAGGAATCGCCCTAGGAGTGAGCACACGCTCCTTAGAACTGTGTTTTTTTTTTGGGCTCTTACGCCATATATAGGGGCTGGAATCATTTGAGACTACAGCTTTGCTGAGGAGCTAGGTACTCTTTAATTCTGTCTAGTGTGTGCAAGTGGGTTGGCTCCCCCCCTGACTCCTCCAATACTTACCTTATCTCACCTTTATATTTTGACACAAAAATTAAGTGGTGACAATGGATGAGTGGGTCAGATACGATGAGGAGGATGAACCCTACTATGATGGACAGCAGGAGACTGTCCTGGAGGACTATATTGTTGACGCTCTGGATGCCTCGGTCCAGCAGTCGGTCAACAGGGCAATTGAAAGTACGGTCCCTAGTACTGTGCAGCAGGCCTTGGCAGCAGCATTAAAGTCCATCACTAAACAGCTAGAGAATTTTGCGAAGCGCCACGGGTTTAACAACCCGGCTGAACCCCAAACTGATACCCTTACAGACAAAAGCAAGTCAAAGTCAGGGCAATGGCCCCACGCAGGAGCTCTAGCGACTCTGCCTCAGGCAAATGCAGAAGACCATGGTTATTCCACTACGCCTAACACTGTTGGTGGAAAAGTGAAAAGTAAGCAAAAGGTGTACATAGATACGGACACAACTGGTATGGACACTACTGATGAGGAGGCTCTTCCTCCGAAGAAGTCTAGAAAGACAGCATCTATAGTACCCGATTTGCCGCCGATAAATACGCCTTTTACCTTCAATCTAGCAGATATAGTTCACCCTCGGTCATCAGACTGGGCTCCGGCTCCCGAGGTGACAGATTATCTGCATGACAACCTTAGAAAGGGTTTCGATAAAGAAGTGCGCAGCAGGCTCCGTTCCGAGTGCCCTAGGCCGGACATTCCGGACAAGGTGGCAGAGACACCAGAGATTGATGTTAGTCTCCTTACCTTCCTCAAAAAATTCGCAAAGGATCCTAAAAAAGGGATTGACCGCGCCTGGCGGGGTTGCCAGGATAAGCTCCTGGATGTCGCAGGACCCTTGGCCAAGATCCTGGAGATGGCCCTGGTAGCAAAGGAATCAGCCACACCAGTGGATTCAGACATCTTGGCGGGCTGGACACAGAGAGCGATATGCCTCTTAGGAAACAAAAATTGCGCCATCTCTACCGAGAGGTGCAAATCACTGCTGATGCGGATGGATTCAAACCTCACAGAATTTGCTTCAGCTGAACCGGGTCCACTTGCAGAAGGCAATCTTTTTGGCGAAAGATTCGTCAAGGATGTCTCGAAGTACGTGGGTACTTTTACATCCCTGGACAAAGCCCAATCAGGGATAAAACGCGTTTTTCAGGCAGGCCTTTTTAACAGGGCCGGGCGAGGCAGGGGACGCTCGCCAGGCCGCCAGTATTACCAAGGTCCCCCGAGAGGAGACTACGGATGTGGTAGAGGTGACTGGGACTCTACCAGGGGCGGAAACTTCTATCCCACAAGACAGAGGTTCAACAGGCGTCGCTTCCACAGGGGTGGAAACAGAGCAGGCTTCCAAGCCCAAAATTCTGCAGGTAAGAGTTACCGAAATCTCTCCCTTACCCTTGGGGGGGTCGTACTCCATTCTTCGTCCACAATTGGGGAATGTTGTCATAAGATGCATGGGTTTTACAGACTGTTCAAGGTTTCCATCTAGACTTCTACCAAACACCACTCCAAGACACTTATCCCAGACAACTCAGTTTTTCCCAACAAGAGTGTGTTTTTATAGACGCAGAAATAGAAGAGTTGCTGCAGAAACGCGCAATTGCTTATTGCGACAACGGACCTCGCGGATTCTGCAGCAATGTCTTCTTGGTGCAGAAGAAGGGTGGTGGTCACAGGTTAGTGTTGACCCTGAGGGAATTCAATCACTTCATGGTTTACAAGCACTTCAAGATGGAGGGTATCCATCTATTAGCGGATTTACTGAAAAAGGGAGATTGGATGGTCAGATTAGACCTAAAGGATGCTTACCTATCTATCCCCATTTTTCCTCCCCATCGACGTTTTCTGCAATTTCAATGGAGGAACCGATGGTTGGAGTATTTGGCCCTTCCTTTCGGGCTTTCCTCAGCTCCTTGGTGTTTCACCAAAGTAATGAAGCCGGTGATAGCTCACTTAAGAGAACAGGGTATTCCCATGATAGTCTATCTGGACGATATCCTCATCATGGCTCAGACTCCCTCCTTAGCCACTCAGCATTCACAAATGACGATATCCCTTCTGCAGAACTTTGGCTTTGTGATCAACGAACCCAAGTCGGCTCTTTGTCCTTCTCAGACAATGGATTTTCTGGGTTTTGTAATAGACTCACAGACAGCTCAACTGAGTCTTCCCAAAGCAAAATTAAGGGATCTCAAGAAAGAACTCACATTGGTTCTGACCAAACAGTCGGTCTCCCTCAGGACAATTGCCAGAATAGTGGGGTTACTGGCCTCATCCATACAAGCGATCTTCCCGGGCCCTCTTCATTACCGAGCTCTTCAGAGATTAAAAATCCAACACCTTCGGAGGGGTCTGTCTTACACAGATCTCGTTCCGTTATCTCAAGAAGTAAGGGAGGAGATGCAATGGTGGCTGGGGCACGTAGAAGCGTGGAACGGCAGAGCAATCTTCGGCTCCCAACCAGAAGTCATTATAGAATCAGACGCCAGCCGTTGGGGCTGGGGGGCACGTTGCGGAGATATCTCCACAGGAGGAAGATGGTCCCTTCAGGAGCTATCCCTCCATATCAACTGCCTGGAGTTGCTGGCGGGATCCTTTGCGATACGCACATTATCCCCCAAACAGGTCTCTTGTTGCATCCTTCTTAGGATGGAATATATCTCGGCAGTGAGATATATCAACAAGTTGGGAGGTACGAGGTCGTCTCTACTAGTGGAGATAGCAAAGACTTTTGGCACTATTGCCTGAGTCGGCAGATATCAGTGGTAGCGGAATACATTGCGGGACAGGCGAACACTGTGGCGGACTTGAATTCCAGGTATCTAAAGGACTACAGTGATTGGCAACTCCAACCTCAATTGTTCCAGTGGTTACAGACGGTATGGGGTCCCTGTCAGATAGACCTATTTGCGTCCAGACTGAACCGTCAATTACAGATGTTCTTCAGCTGGAGACCGCACCCATTAGAAAGTGCGACAGACGCCTTCCTTCAGGATTGGTCAGGGGGTCTGAATTATGCTTTTCCCCCCCTTCATCCTTATTCCCAGGGTGATGTCCCAGATAGCCCGACAACAGGCAGAAGTGATTCTGGTGACCCCCCTGTGGAAGTCGCAGCCCTGGTTCCCGATATTATTGGAGATGAGCTGCGACTTCCCCAGGATGCTCCCTTGGTCTCAGACGCTACTCCAGGGCCCTCACGGAGAACGGCATCCGATGGTGACATTGGGGCAGTTGTCCCTGATGGCATGGAGGCTTTCCGGCAACAATGGGAAATACCTGGATTTTCGGACAAAGCTTCCGCATTCATTAAACAGGCCTGGGCCCCTTCAACAAGAAAAAGATATTCTTCAGCTTGGAAAGGATGGGTATGTTGGTGCCTGGAACGGCACGTGGATCCCGTGGGGGCAGAGTTATCCCATATTGTGAATTTCTTGTCGGACAAGGCCTCTGAAGGTTTAGCATACCGTTCAGTCAATAATTTCAGATTGGCCATATCAGCAGGCCATACAAAGGTGGATGGTAAACCTGTGGGTATGCATCCAGTCGTGTGCAAGTTGCTTAAAGGAATTAGAGTGGCCAATCCCCCTAAACCTAAGTACTCCTGTTTATGGGATGTGTCATTAGTCATCTCTCTTTTTGATAAATGGCCGGCCAATGCCTTATTATCCAGGAAGCAGTTGTCAGCTAAACTAGCTATGCTTTTGTGTTTATCGGCCTGCAGACGTTCTTCTGATGTAAGAGCCCTGGATCTTACAGGTAGAGTATTTACTCCTGAAGGTGTTTCATTTAATATTACTGGTAGAACAAAGACATTATCACACAGTATCGAATATAATGCTTTTCCCACTAATGCTAAATTATGTGTGGTGCAGTGTCTTAAAGCTTATGAAGACCGCACTCGGTCCTTGCGGCCAGAAGGTTCTACACAATTATTGATTGCGTTACAAAAACCATTTAAGCCAGTGTCAGCGGCTACGATAGCCAGATGGTTAAAGTCAGTCATGCAAGAGGCTGATATTGATACTCAGATTTTTGGAGCAACATTTATGTTGGGATCAACTATTCAAGACATTATGAGGTCAGCTGATTGGTCATCTGAGTCTACATTTAAGCAATTTTATTATAAACCGGTGGGTGATATAACTTCGGTAGTATTTGAAAAGCTTTACACGAGCAATAATCCGAAGCCTCCGGTCCTGTAATAGAATAAAACATTTGCTAGCATTCGCGCCAAGAATTTTCATTTCTATTAAGGACATGGAGGCGAGGATTATCCCACCCGGTTGTATTTCAATATGTATTGTAATAAATACCCACTCGTATGTAACATGATTTCTGATCAACGGAAATTACGGGTTGTTCTATTTCATTTATTTCAGGTTCTGAAAAGAAAACCGAATAAGAAAATCTTCGGTTGAAGAAGTTGGACGACGTCCTGGTTCTTGGTTGATTCTTCCACGTAGGAGGATAATGTTTGTGGATTTACAATTTAATGTTCGCACTTGGACTAGAAGCTTGAGCAAAGAAAGAGGCTCATGGGAAGGAGATGATGGCTCTTATAGGGTCTGATGGGACATGATTGGTGCAAGAGCATCATGGGAAATGTAGTTTTATGTGATGTAACAACGTTTTCATTGGCTGCTGTGTTTTGACAGTAAAGAAAGAGAAGCAATAATCCTCGCCTCCGTGTCCTTAATAGAATTGAAAATTCTTGGCGCAAATGCTAGCAAAGTTTTTATTCTACTTCACTTTGTATTTAACTACGTATGATTTATTTATTGTCTTTTATGTTGAGGCAATACTGACTCATGGCAGCTTCTATGCCCTTGACAGAGGCAGGTGAGTGGTGGGCACTGCAAGAGCAGACACGCTGCAACAGAGCTATCCTGAAAACTGCAAACAGGCATCCCTTCACAATGAGAAATGATTAAATATGTAAAACAAAGGCATGCTTTTAAGCGAAAGCATCTCCCAGAAAAATCAAGAAAGGGCGAACATATAAATCATGGTCACGGTAGGAAAGCAAATGTCCACATGTCTACAAATAAATAAAGTATATCAAAAATACAATAATAACACATTCCCACTCAGTTAAACCGGTGCAGGAATGGTAGCAACGTGCAGTAATGGAATAGGCATACACCAATAGATGAAAGCTTTAGAGAAAGAAACCAAATACATACGATTTCCGCAGTGTGCCCACGAAAGGTGTGAAAACATTTGCCTGTTGTTGCACTCCATAACTTGCAGGTCTTGTCAAAGGATCCAGTGGCAATTTTGTCCCTAAAATATTACAGAAAAAAAAGATTTTCAGACGATGAACAAAAACATAAGTCTGCCAAACATGTGTATTTGTTTGAAGTAATACATGCTGGGGGGTTTCAACTGTATATTCAGCCTGGGCTACAAACAGCTTTAGCTATCTATAGAAAGACCTACTGTTTCCAATACATAACATGTGCTTACAGTGGGTTTTGGGTCAACCTCTTCCACATGATTGGGTGTTTTTTGCATATCTCAATTGCTTACTCTTGAGTCAGTGGCTTTCCTCCCTCATGTTGTATGTGTCCCGCCAAGGAGCAATTCGGCCTCAGGGTGTTTTAGCTGACTGAGTTGTTATCATTCCACGGCATACAAGAGGAGACTGTAGGAAATGGGTTCCATCCATTTAATCCCCTGGGTTTTTTGTGTTCGGACTACCCTGTTTGGGACTTTTACCATGAGTCTCACACACTGTAAATTTTGTATAAATGGACTGAGAATGCTAACTGCCAGTGTCTGCCGGGTAAGATAAGTTCCGCTGCTGCGCCGGTGGGTAAGAGGCTCTAGGCTGGTGTACACGTGTGCTTGCTGACTGTGAGAGACTACCGTCTAGCTAAGCCCAGTATCTGTGCACAGGTATCCAGGCACAGGTGATACCCTTCAGGGATTAGTGTTAACCTCCTGTAGGTCATATAATGTGAGTGGGCATTCATAGTGTACATTTGTAGTGCTTTACTTAAAAGGCTGTGTGCACACTGAATTATACCTTATGGGCAAAGCCTGCACCACCGCACAGTTTCACCATTCTGAGACCTAGAGATACTCGTCAGATATCAATATTAGGCAAACCAGTTACGACGAATGCAGACCCACAGTCACTTTTCTGATATCTATACTCCTTTAGGCTTTGATAATTCCCTGGCTCAGCAATAATCAGATTCTAGGTCTTTGTTCCCCCTACTGGGACCAATGAATTACTCTGCTAGCCAGCAGGAGGATCAAAGACCTCCCCACACAATAGAGCTGTTAGACATTGCTTGGCCCACTCCCAGGAAAGAAAGAGGTGGGGAGGAAATCAGCATGTGCTATTTACCTCTTCACGCTGCACCTGGCCTGGGCAAGCTCAAGCCCACAGAAACAAAGGTGGAAGGTTGGACCTCTGCAGCTAAACACAGGAGTGGCTCGCCTTTTGATGTTTTGGTGGGAAGGGATCAGGCACCTGTGTAAGTTAGGGGGCGGGGCTGAGGCTCTCAGAGAGGTCTTGCCATAGACCACTGGAAGCTACCATCTTTGAGTATTCCAGAAAGCTGTGCAGGAGGGTTGTGACAGGGGTGATGTGCTGATGTGGCACTCTCGGATTAGCACGCAACAGCTGCGCTGGAGAGGGAGCCAGCAGAGCTGCTCGAGAGTGGGCACCCCAAGCAGCCCCAGTTATGGATGCACACAAGGTGCCCGAGAGGGACAGGGTCATCTGGCCTCTAAAGAAAATGTAAAACGCAGCATGAAGAAGCATATATAAAAAGAAAAAGAAAAGCATTTTTTGGTACAGTGACATAGTTACTGATTTAGAATGCAGGTATGAGGACGAAGGAGCACCCATAAGACTACACAAGGGCTTAAAAATGTGCATATTCCTCTGCTGCGGTGGCCTGAAGGAGCTGGAGCACCACCAATGATGCTTCTGTTGGCTGATATGAAAACTGCAGTGGCAGTAGTGCAAAGATAAAAAAAAATCGGTCCTGATGATGACCCTGTTATAAATTATGTGTGGGGTTGAAACGTCAACTTTTACTAGAGAACTGATGTTGTTGACTCTTTTTATTCAACAAACTCTAATCTTGAGTCTTGGATTTGTAATTTTCCACATCAGTTCCTAGACTGTATATATTGCAAATAAGCACTAGTGCACTTTATTCACGTATGTCACATCGCACTGCGTCATTTTTGGAGCACCTACATGAAATTTTCTATTGAGATTTTCTACTAAAATTGTGATATATAGAATTATTGCAAGATTAATACATTGTATTGATATACTATACCAATAATAATTAGTTTATGGTTCTCATTAGACTAGGAAGGATAGGCTTTCTCCTCTCTCCAAGGGGTTCATTGATTTGCATATCTGACTTATTACCCAGATCCCTAGAATTACCAGGTTACCCCTATTTGTGGTATATAGAATATTAAAGTGAGCAAGCAGACTGGTGCAGCACGTACAAACAATCTGATGTTTGCAACTTTTTCCCATTAAGCAGGTACTAGAAAGTCAATATACAAAAGCATACAATTATAGCTGAAGATGAATAAAAACAGATACTTTTTTTACAGAAGGCGGTTGTTTGGAGAATTATCTCACCCATAAGGATTGTTGAAGGCAATCGCATAGACTACATTTCTGTGTCCCTCCAATGTATGAAGCTCTTCTCCAGAGGCGGTGTCCCACACTTTGCAGGTTCTGTCATAACTTCCAGTTATAAAGCTGTAACGATTCAAAATAGCATTATGCAAACTAAAAAGACAACCTCCGCAATGTACGATTGAACCACATATTACAAAACACTGGGAACCTGGTAAAAAACTGGAATCTTTAGGCTTAAAATGCAGGATTTAAATGCTCTAAAACAGAACAAGAATACTTCTTACATAGTGAACATTAATTAATCAACCTCATTAATTAAGGCTTACAGACAAGATAGGGAGGTTGATAAAACGTGTATAGCACATTGAAAAAGTAAGAAAATAGAGAGGCATGTGATGCAGCTTGGATTTGTATATGAAGGCTCAAACCCATGCACAAAAGTAGCATTTGTAACGTGCCTCACAGCCCTGACAAGGTGACAAAGTGCTGTGAATTTTACCAGCTACTAGGTGCCTTTTTGGAAATGTGTGGTGGGAAGGGTGTCCAAAGACATGCTCCAAAAATGCTGAGGCTTGCAGCACTGTCTTACGCATGAAGTGTTGCGAAGAGTGTGAGAATAGAGGCAGCCTGTGTCATAAGGTAGAAACCATCATGATTAAGGGTCATGGATCATAAAGGTTATCATTTGTCGACAAATGATAATGTCTCAAGCTTGTCAGCAAGGTTAATCAAATCAGACATGTTGTGTGGAGTCCACCCAGGAACAATATAACACCCGACCTCTGAAGGCACACTCAAGCAACCAGAGAATATTAGAAGCGAGACAAAATGAATCCCCTTGAGAGGCGGTTAAGCAATCAGAGCATACTATATCGACTCCACCTAGAAGCAACACAAGCCCATCCCCTGGATGCATGGTTAAATGGTAAGAGAATACCACAAGGAGTCCACTGGGAGCAACAAGATATCGTAGTCAGTGACATGGAAGTGTGTCTCTATCGTAAGGTGATGTCTAATACAAACAGGTTAAAGTTTATACCAACAAAATAGTTACTAAACACCGAAAAGCATCACATTGCCCGATGAAAAAGAACACATACCTGGAGCCTGATTTATTGAATGCCACATTGGTCAATGGAAGAATGTGCGCTCTAAGAACCTGAAAAGAGAATAAAATAAACACGTTGAACATCAGTATCTTGAACCCTAGGCTAAGTTTATGTACCTTTTTTCTGGAAATCTAAATTGTCGGAACATATTACAATTTCTACTTTACTTCACCAGCACAATTCGGTCAGCTCAACAGCAACATTAAATCATAGAAAATATTATACAAACAGAAATAGGACAAGATAGTCTCCAGCTCTTTTAATAACGCTTATTTTATATTTCAAGAATCAACTTGAGAAACATCAGACAGCAAACTTAGTTTAGTCATCAGAAACTGGGGTCCAATCGAACTTGTGACTTTTCTCAGGGCGATGCTGATCGTCATGTAATCCTTGATGTACCAAGCACAGTAGCTCACTGTGAGAAGTTGGCCTGGCATATGCTGTCCACTAATTATAGTGGGCACCTTGCACCAGTCCAAACAACCCCTTATTGGAGATAGGTTAAAGACAACCTTTATTGAAAGCTATCCTAGTGGTAGCTATGGAGAGCAGCCTTCAGGCTAAGTCTTGAAGGAATGTAAAGCAGCTTGTTTTACCAGTCTATAATCTCTTGAGTGACCAAATGAAAGAGGACCACACCAGGTATATATTCAAAATATATGTATTTATTACTAAACACTCCCCTCTAGTCTCTTTATGAGGCTAGAGTTCGAAGCTACATAAATTATAAGTTAGTTATCTACAGTAATAGCACAAATACACGTTTGAGCCCCAGGGGCGTACCAAACCATATACCAATAAAGTGGTATAAGAACCACGACTGAGCTAGACACAAGGCCTAGAGCCTGTAGAAGTGCTTGGACCACAAGGAACCACCCAAGGCAGTGACACAGGGGACCCACGGGGACGCGTGCAGTGTATGAACACAGCCGCGAACCGCCGTTAACTTCTATGGGAAAAGTCGCGATTCGAATTTAAAAGAAAAGGGACACTTAGAGGAGGACTTGGAGCAAACCCTTTGAGAACTAGGCTGTTCTAGTGTCAATACCCACGGGAGCACCGGAGTACTCGAGTTACCTCACCCAGGGGAGCCGGGTGCATAGGTGTCTTTCGGGGTCGGGTTTCGTCGTCGCTTTCAATGGCGATCTGCTGCAAAGTGCTGCTGGCGGCCAAGTCGAAAGTGTTCGGGTGGATCCAAAGGTGGATCGAAGATCTGAAGAACCTGAAAGCAGAGGGGACAGAGTCTGGGTCACTAACCAGTGACCAGGAAGGCGATGAGCAGATGCCCACCGATGTCGAGTGCTTCAGGTAGGTTGACGGTCGTCTTGACTCTTCAGCCACGAGGTCCAGGAGGCGTCGACGACGACCAGGAGCTGGATTCGAGCTGTCCCACGACGTCTGTTGATTGCAGGGGTGTAGGCGACCGGATTGGACCCAACAAGCCTTGGCAACGGCAAGTCTCGTGGAAATGGAAGAAGGACGATGTTGCAGACCAGCAAGGTCTGGGGGACTCACCCAGCGAGGGTAAGTCAGGGCACGCCTGGAGCAACCAGGGAGCCCAAGCAGAAAAAGATTGGCCTTCGGGAGGGCCTACTAGCCAACGGACTAGTGACCGCGAAGGAGCCTCAAGTCGATGCACGTGGAGCTGGCTCACAGGACACTCGTGGAGTGGAGGCCAGTGATCTTCGGTGCAGTTGGTGCTGGAGGCTGGGGCTACTCGGAGCCCAAAGCACATGCAAATGCGATCGGTGTCCAGGGGTCACGGTTCCACGTTACCCACGACAGCTACGGGCCTCAGCTTTGCTGGGGACTCAGGGCAGCCTCGGGGAAGTCTGGAAATCCACCTCTGGTGATGCAAAGACTTCGGCGTCCGACGGGAGCTTCAGCGATGCAGACCGGACAATTGCTTCTTTGGTGCCTGCCAAGCAGGGAGTCACTCCTTGACCCCAAGGGAGATTCTTCAGTCCTCTAATCTTAAAGTAGAGCGTCGAAGGTCCAGGATTCTGTGTCAGAGTTTCGTCCAGGTAAATCTAAAGTCCTAAGGACTGGGATCCCATACTTATACTAAGGTAGGGGGTTGGACATACTCTGTGGCCCCACCTATGGGAGGGTCAGGGCAGAGGGGTGGTTACACCACTTTCCCTTTGTCCAGTTTCACGCCAGAGCAGGGGCTGGAAGCCCCTGAGCCGGTTTGAACTGGGGTATGCACAGGGACACCAAATGTGCCTCCAGTGCAGGACCTCAAAGCACCAGAGAGTGCTCCCGCCCAGCCCCAATACACACTATCCTGTCTGGGGAGGTGGTTACACCTCCCTGGGACAGGAAACCTATTGTCCAGGCCTCCCCTGCTGGAGTTTCGGTCAGCAGCAGGAGGCCAGACTCGTGTCTGTGGCAGCGGCATCCATTTTGTGATGCCAGGGCTCTGGAAAGTCAGTACCGGGTATACCGGTGTGTACATGTCTTTCCCTCTAGAAGGGTGGAATGCTACCCCGCCGCCAGAACTGGCGGGGGGTAGTATTCCAAGATGTTTGACACCAAACACGACATGTTTCCGTGCAGCCATCCCAAAGTTAGCATTTAACGCGAGGTTATAATGTGCTTAAGAGTATATGGTCGGGCTGCACTACAAACAGCATCAGAGAAGGGTCTCCGAACGCTGCAGAGGGGCCCAGATCATGCAGGGGCACCCTCTCACATAGGAACCACGCACTCTGCCTTCAGGATTGATAAGGCCTGCCATAGGAGTGACTTATAGGTTTATATGTGTGTATGTATGTAGTGATATAGGTAGCCTATTTCACAGTAAGGGGTGCATGCACCACCTTACCCAGGCTGCAGTAGCAGACCTGTGGTGTCAGTTTGGATGGCCTTCCAGGGGTGGCACAATACATGATGCAGCCCCTGGTAGGCCTCTGAGGTACCTATGCCCTGGGTACATAGTATACCATATACTAGGGACTTATAAGGGCACTCCAGATTCCAATCAGAGATGTGCCTAAGGCACATGGAAACCATTTTAAAGAGGAAGCAGCTAGGCTGGGGTTCTGATTAGCAGGGCCCCAGCCAGACTAAGGTCGAAAAACAGTGAAGCATCAGCAAAAAGTGGGGGTACCCATGTGAAGCAGATCCTACTCTCCTACACTCACCATCCCCAGGAATGACCTGAAATCTCCCACATCCTTGGCAGCTTGTCTTTCATTTAGTGCCGTGACCTTATCTGGATTAGGCTTCATGTCCTGGCTGGAAAAGATGTGAGCGTAGAATTTTTGTTGAATTTGCTGGAACTCACACTTTGCTGGGTTTAATGTCAGGTTGGCTTTTTGAAGTGCTCAACATATTCGTTCCAGTGCTAGGTCATGTTCTTCCATTGTTGTTCAGAATATTAGGATATCTTCACTGTAGTTCAATGCATTCACAACTGGACTGATTACTCGTTTTATCACTTCTTGTAAGATTTCAGCCACTGTTGAAACCCTGAAACTAAGTCGCTTATATCGAAGTACGCCTAGGTGTGTTGTAAATATTGTGATGTATCTCGAGTCTTCGTGCAGCTCCAGTTGGTGATATCATTTCAAGTCCAGTTTCGAGAATATATGAGCTCCTTTGAGGAGAGCAATCATTTCAGACAGAGCGGGTACTGGGTGTACCTCACTCATTGAATTTCAGTGCTGGATATGCTCATATCTACACAGAGTCGAACTTGTCCCTGTGTGTTGAGTTTTCATGCAAAACTAGCGTTGGTCCTTACGTCTTCACAATGATGTCTGCATTCAGGAGCTCTTGCATTTATACTTCAACTGCTTTCTGTAGATGGAATGGAATCCTTCTGTGATGCTGGGCCACTAGTTTGACTTCATTAATGTATAGTTTCACAGCAACATCTTTCATTTTCCCCACTCTAGTGAACAACTTAGGGTGTTGGCACACTGCTGGTGGTATATCTTCTACCATGTAAAGTACTGCGATCAGTTTAAGTTGTTCTGCAGTGTGTTGTCGAGTGCGAGTGTTGTCATGAATTTCCCTAAGCAGGGTATTGGTTTCTGCGCCATCCAGGTGTAGATTTTTAGCTTGGTTGGATGCAGTTCTTCTACAATAATGTAATTGAGCAACGCTCTGCTGTCTAGTATGAAGACGATGCAGTGGTTTCCAATGGTGATTTGAATGTGTGGACATTTTCTGTTGACTTCTTCCTCATGACCTACCATTCGGAGATATTTGTCGCTTTCATAGGAGATTGATGAGGACGCTGAGCTGTGTGTGGATGATTGATTTGTCCAAGTTGTTATCCGTGAGGTGTGGGATCTTTTTTTTTTATATATCTTTCTTTATTGGCATTTCAGCATTATACATTTCCAAGTATTACTCAGTATCATTACTCATTATGATGGTATCCAATAACTCCGCCCCCCACAGTATAGCCATTTTCAGTGCGTAAGTAATCGGAGCGTCTGCCCCAACAGTGGGCAATACCAAATGCCTTTAAGGTCATTTGAAACAACAAAAACCAATGAACGAAGTGTGTTTATTTACCCCCCCACCACCCTCCCGTGCTCTGCTCATTAGGAGTTTTCACACTTCAGACGATTGAAAGTATTACAGTTTAGCCCCAACATTTAGTCCCCCTGCTTATTCACACCTCTTGGTGTCAGTGACAATCCTCATGGTTACGACTCTGCTCCCCCACTATGTTCAGGGGGTGCAGTACCTGGGAATCCCCCTCTCCATTCACACCCATCGCAGCCAATAAGGCAGCGACGCTGTCTTCAGTCAGGTCGTTAATCATGGTTCCCCACGCCAGCAGATCATCCGCTAGCCTATCATTGAACCTCATCTTTTTCAAATGTGCCTCCTCCTTATCAGGCCATTCCGTCATATCCCGCAACCAGTCCGCCGTCAGGGGGAGGCCTCGGGCTCAGCCATCTAATTGCTATGCATCCTTTGGCTGCAGTCAGTCCAAGGAGGGCACATTTTCTACCAAGCTTCCTATTTTTCCTTGCAGGCACCAGTCCCAGTAGACCTTGTTTCAGTTCCCTAGGAATCGCCCAGCCTGTAGCTCTATGCAGGTGTTTTAAGATCTCATCACAATAATGCACAATCTGAAGGAAGCTCCACACTACGTGAAAACAGTCCGCTAGTGTGTTCCCACAGTGTGCACACCCAGGATTCCCGGAGGGGTAAATTGTATGCAGTTGCTTAGGTGAGAGATATGCAATATGTACCATATTGTATTGAGAAAATGTAAACCTTGCGTTAACAGAGACCTCCGGTACCCCTCCCCTATGTATCCTGGTTCTCTCCTCCGCTGTTATTGGGTACTCACTAACATGTTGCCATGTTTCCTCAGCTTTATGAGAAGTTCTGAGTTTATCTGATCGTAAGGCACTATATATGTGTGTGATAAGTCTCCAACCATCCGCCAATGTCAGCAGTGCAACGTGTGTCTGTGTAGGCTCAGGGTGTCAGGAAACCCTGACCATATTTCTCAAACCGTGGCCACTATTTTGTCATACTAGAGGAACTGACCCCTTCCCAGGCCAAATGTCTCAGTTGCTTCCTGCAGGGTGATGAAACGGACTGCCGGGTATAAATCAACTAAGGTGAAACATCCCCCTCCCACCAGCAGTCTATGGCCATGGTCTGTGCAATTTGCACAAAAGGCCGAATTTCCCATATCTCCAGTGCATAGGTTGCCCTATGGAGCACTCCACGCACCGCCTGCTCCAAAAGTCTGCACACCAATCTCATTACATGTAGGAGTGTCCCAGGTGTTCCGTTTCTACGCAACAATAGGGCCCCCAAGTCAGCACCCCCAATGTACCAGCCAGCAGGGATTTCTCCCAGTTGGGTTCGCCATCGAACCAGTGCACAGCAAGCTGTAGTTGCGACACAAGGTAATATATTTCAAGGTCCGCTACTTCCATCCAACCTTTATCACATTCCAGCTTTAGCGTGGTAAGCCCAACCCAGCAACACTTTCCAGTCCACAGCTATTCCACAAGAAGCCAGTCCAGCTCCCAAAAGACACTCCGGGGAATCTCATACATGGTGCCCTGCAATATATAAAGGCAACGGGGCAGCACGACCATTTTAATTGAAGCTATCTTCCCAATCAGGGAATACTTCAGTGTATTCCAAAATGTAATGGATGGTCGGAGCTTTTCAATCACGTGCCCCATATTTAAGGTATCACATTGCTGTACCCGGTGCGATATGGGCATGCCGAGGTATCGGACGCTGTCCGTTTTCCAGGGCAAACCCATCTCAGGGAGCTGATTGGACTCTATCACTTTCAGCGGACCCACCAGGAATAATGCAGATTTAAACTAATTCACATGTAATCCTGAGAGCTCCCCAAATTTCCTCATCGCAAATAAACTATGGCGTCATCCATGTATAGCGATACAACATGGGTCGTTTGTCCCATTTGTATTCACAAGCCACACAACACCTGTCGCAACCTGCACACCACTGGCTCCATCGCCAGGGCGAACAGCAAAGGGGACACGTCTGTTGAGTACCACTTTGCAGCTGTATCCCTTCCAACACTAGGCATCCTGTTTGTACCTGCACCAGAAGTTGTGTGTAGAGCAGATTTATCCAGGTGATAAACCTGGAACCCAACCCCACTCTGTCTAATATGAGCCATATATATTTCCAGCTGACCGAATCGAACGCCTGCTCTAGATCTAGGAAGGCAAGAGCATACTGATGTTGGTCCAGACAGGCGCATGAAGGGCGTGTGACAGCCTCTGCTAGTTAAAAAGGGTGCTTCTGGGGGGATAAACACTGACTGATAGGATGGACAAGATTCAGGAGGCAGCGGTACAAACATTTTGCCAATATTTGTCCAAGTATCTTTTGATTTATATTTAATAAAGACAGGGGGCAGTAAGATGCTGCATCTAACGGATCCTTCCATGGCTTGGTTATCTGCATGACCAGAGCCTCTTGCATGGATGCAGGAAGCACCCCTCTCTCTAGGGCTTCCTTTATATACTAGAAGCAGTTTGTCGGTCATAGTCTCTAGGAGTGACCTGTAGAACTCGGCGGGCAATCCTCCTTTCCCACTAGGGGCTTTAGCCGTCTTGAGGGAATCTATGGCCCGTAATATTTCTTGTTTGGTTAAGAGGCCCTCTAAATCCACCTGGTCAGTTCCCTCCAATCGCGTCATTTGCAGCAAATCCAGGTAGGCCGTCACCAAAAGGATCAGGGCATCACAGGGCGATGCATAGACCCTCCGGAGGTGGTTAGTCAGGGTCTCATTAATGACCTTCTGCGCATGTACCTCCCTCCATGCATGATCTCTGATCATCAGTATGGGTTCTGTGTGGTGTTCCAGCTTTATCATCCTGGCCAGTAACCTGCCCGCCCTGTCTCCCTTCATGTGCAGAAGTCGTCTATAAGAGAGTCGAACATATTTTTCCAGGTGTTCCCACAAGGAATTAACCATTTTTTTCACTTTCCCCACTCCGAGCGCACCGCCTGATCTTGCGGCAGCGCCCTCTCCAGGATTGCCAGTTTTTCTTCCTGCAGTGTCAGGTCCCTCTCGAATGTTTATTGGATACCTGTAGTGGTTGCCATGCCCACTCCCCTGAGCACCACCTTCATTGCATCCCATTCCGTCATTCTGTGTTGGGTGCTCTCCCAAATATGGGTGAAGTAATCAGTCAGGGCATCTGTGACAGTCCCCCCCCCTCTCGACGGGGTCAGTGAGGGCCTCCGCCACAACTAGACTAGTGGCACTCGTCTAGCCAAAGAGTAAGTCAAAAGCAGAGGTGAGTGGTCTGAGATGTATCTGGCCAAGTAGGCCATGTCCATCACCCTTTGTGTTGCTTCCACCTGTGTGGGGAAATAGTCAAGCCTACTGCATGTGTCAGCTGCCGGAGTGTAGAAGGAGCATGCATGTGCCTGTGGGTGCTGGGCCCTCCAAGTGACGGCCAGTCCCACTCCCTGCATCATTTGACTCACAGCTTCGGTCATATTAGGCTTAGTACCCTGACACAGGGGGATCAATCCAAATCACCACCCAACAAGCAGTTGCAGTCCTCAGTTACAATCATCTCTGCGGTTAAAAACCCCTGTGCCCCCGCCAGCACTTCCCCAAAAGAGGCCAGTAGTCTAAGTTGGAAACGTAAACATTAACCAGGCAGAGATCATGGGCGTCTAGTGTGACATGCAGGATGACATACCTCCCGTCTGGGTCCGTACACACCCTCAGATTTTGGAAAGGGACTTCAGGGGCCACCCATAGAAGGGTCCCTCGGGTAGAACCAGAATAAGAGGTGGCATAAGCATGGCCTCTCCACCTCCATCACAGTGTGGCCCTACAGACACCCCATAAATGTGTTTCCTGCAGGAACGCAATCAATATCTGATAGCGTTTAAGGTAAGTATGGATTTTATGGCGCTTCTCAGCCCTGCTCAGTCCTATGATGTTCCACATAAGGAACTGGTATTCACTTCCCGGACCCTGCATGATCCTGTGCACTAGACTTCAATTGCTCTCCCACTGGACTGTTTCATCACAGGTGGCAGATCACGAGGTTCATGAGCACCAAGCACTTTCCCTTAAAAGAACATCAACAGCAAACACAATCAGAATCTCCTCAAACCTCCCCCCATCCTATCCCATCCCCCACCCCCAGGCAGAATATGCAGAACTTCTTCCAGCTCAACTATCGGCCAGAAGGGTACTGGTCACCGACCCAACTCCCTGCCTCCTCCCCTCCCACTCCTCAACTAAAGAGGTTACTATGTGTAATACAGGCCGACGAGCCGTGTCCCTCCCGATCCACGGGACAAACGCAGATACTCAGAGGAACGCAAAAGGATGGGCCCTCCACCAGTTCCTGCCACAGAGCAGAACAATGCCTAACCCATCATACATTCACTATCAATCTGCATCATGGCTGGCAACTCTAGGCCGCCTGCCAGCCTTCGGGGAGAATCAACTAAACTTTCATGGAGCAACACATTTGAGACACAGTCATGAATACAGTGTTTTAACATTACAGTTTGTAATCAGATCATCATCTTCCTCCAGTCCTCCCTGGGTCACCTAGACCTTCTGAGATTTGGTATTGCATTGTGGGCATATCCGTGCAAGAGAGAGCTCTACCTTGACTGCCCCAGCCATTATGCAAATATCCAAGTCAAAGCCCTTCTACTCCGTGCCCGGCGCCCTCCTATACCTGCAGAGCCTACCCACCATCTACACTGTCACTCAGTGTGTCAGGCACCAGTCTGGTCTGCGAAAAAGCACTATGTTCCAGCGAACCAAGCCCCTCCAACCTCACGGTGTCACCCGGGCACACAAGAATGCGATCGCCAGTAAGGACCCCTGACCTCTCCAAATTCTCCAGCTGCATGTTCTTTTTGAGGCTAGAGTGCCACACGGGGCCCGCTCTAGTCTGCCAGGAGTACCAGCAGAGCTTTTCCGTCCCAGGGTGTCTAGTCAGCACGCAACCTCTTGCGGGGACTCATAAAAATGAACACAGCCATCATATTACACACGTTATTTGGCAGGACACAACAAGCTGTATTTGATGTTGCAGTCTCTCAGTTTCCTTTTTACAGATAAGAAATTATTGTGCCAGTTCTGGACCCTGCAAGTGTATTCTTGGTAGATGAATACTTGGTTTTCTTTGTACCTGGGTGGGTTGTGTGCACACATGCTGAAGGATGGCGTTGCAGTAATTAAAAAGGCAAGCTATTATGGCCCGGGGGTGGGGGGGGCTCCCGGGCACGGCATCACCACCAGTGCTCTATATGCCCTCTCCACTGTAAAGAAACTGGATAGTAGTGGGGGTCTGACGGTTTTTGTAATCCAGTTCTCCAGAAAGAGCTTCGCCGAGGGGCACTCAGTGCGCTCCGGGAAGCCCACCATGTGTATATTATTTTTCCGCAATCGGCCTTTGCCGTCCTCCAAGCGCTCTTTCGCACGCATGGCAATACATTTTAATTCCTCCATCATGGCTCTCAACCACTTAACTTCCTGTGCCAGAGCATCCCCATTCTCTTCACCATGGCATGATCTGCGACTTTCCGTAGATCCAGTTGCAGGTGGTTAATCTCAATAGCCATTGAGTCCATTTCCCCTCCAACACGACACAGGAGACCTGAATTGCTGCCAGGAGTTCCACAGTAGTAGGCCCTTGATCAGGTGTTCCTGTAGGAAGTTCACAGTCTTGGTTTGCGTGAAGCGTCTCCAGCCTCGACACCATGTATTGATCAATTTTATTGGCTTGCGCCTGTTTTGCCCCTTTGTCTTTCCCAATTTTCAGTGTCTATTGGGGTTGTACCATAACAACCGGCGACTCCAGTCTGCCGCAATGCTGGCAGCTGGCATATTCCCTCCTGCGGTACCCGCACCAGGTCCCAGGATGGTCTCCACTCAGGACGCGCGTGAGGATTTGCCCACAGCATATGGTCAAGGCAGCTTCCACAGTACACAGACAGTCAATCCTTTACCTCAGGCTCCGGTTGCAGTTCTAGGGCCCCACCAAGCCACAGCCAATCAGACCAAGACTAGTGCTACTCACAGTCCAGCTCCACTCCCTCTCCACGCCACCTCCAGATTCCCACTCCGGGAGTATCCATGGCCTCGCTTGTCGGGCCAGCCCACCGCCGCTCAATAGTCAGTCAGTCAGGCAACCCAAATCTGCAATGTTCAGCTGGGGGCCACTGCTCCTGTGTCGAGAGCCCAGCCCAGGCCCCCTCCAAAGCCGGCGCCGGTTCCTGCTTTCTGGGTGTCACTCGGGCGCATCAGAAATAGCCCCCTCATCACACAGCAGGGCTCCGCCACCTGCCCCCTCTTTGTCAGTGGCCGCCACTACTTCACCTCAGGCCTCACCGCCGGCACCAATTTAGTCCCAGGCGCACCAGCAGTCCCCGCAGCGTCCTTCTGCCATTTCAGTGCTGCCTTCCTTGCAGTGTCAGGGCAGCCGGTCAGCCAAGCCTCTATAACAATTGTCAAGGTCCATTTACAGCTGGCCGAGGCTGTCACAGCATTGCAGGCCGGATCTCTGAGCTGGCAGAGAGCTGCTAGTGTTTCTTACAGCACATGCATGATGCCTGGCTTTGTGATGTTGCGAGTGCCGATTTGGCATTTTCTTCGATCCTTTGCACATTTATTTCCAGATGGTTCTCCTTCCCACATTTGTGGCACTCTTTTCCCATGACAAGACATAAGCCATCATGGTGGTACAGCTTCCCACAGTGGTAAAATTCTTTCTTTCCTTGGTGTGATATCTGTCCTTCAGTTTATGTTGCTCTTGATGTGGCATTTTGTGTCTGGTTTCCTTACGTTTCCCTTCTTGACTTGTTTTGCAGCCAGAAAGACTGTTCTAGCTTTTCTGCCTTGCCATCTCAAATTCTTTTGGCTTGTGCTTCTGCTTGATCATTAATTTAGTCAGTTCTTCAACTTTGTTTAGGGTGTAACTCTTTCATAGAATGCGATGTCTACGTGAGTTAGGTTGACATCCTTTGATGATTCAAAGACGAATTGCGCCTTTGTCATTCAATTTGCTAAATTCACAGTATTTGACCATCCTGTGCAGTCTTGTGATAAAATTGTTCATTGATTCTCCCTTTTCTTGTGATGCGAGTTTCAAGGTGTATTGCTCAAAGTCAATGTTTTTCTTGGGCAGGAATTTTGTGTCTAACATTGCACATACTGATCTGTAGTTCTGGGATTGTGTGGGTGGTTAATTCAGAATAATTTTATGTATCTCCTTTCAGATGAAGTTCTTCATTGTGGCTAAAATTTGCTTTTTGTCCTTTTCCCCGCAGGCTTGTATGAATTTTTCGAGCCACTCTTTTCATTTGGGTACTATGATGTTTCCTGACGTTGATCTGGAGGTCGGAGATATGAAGCTGATCCTCTTCCTGGTTTTGCCTCTGTCGACATTGTTCTTTCAGTTCTTCTTTTTGTTTGTGTGTGGTCCCCTCTTGCAGTGTCGTTCACGTCTTTGGCTTGCTTCCGTCGGTCGTTGCTGACCAACAAGTTTTTTTTTGCAGTAGTGTTGTTTGTTTTGTGTGCGTGCCTGGCTTCAAAATGGCCGCAGCACTGTTTTAACCCCTTCGATGCGCGTGACGAGCTCAGCTCGTCATGCTGCGCGGTAGCGCTGTGCGCATGACGAGCTGAGCTCGTCCCGACCACACCCGCGATCGGAATGTCCAGCACACGAGCGGAATTCCGATCGCGGTCAAGGGGTTAAATGGGGTTTTCAGTCAATGCCTGACTTCAAAATGTTCGACCCATAAACTTCAGTGTATTTTGTCCACACTTTAAGATTGTGTCTCCACTGTCTTCAAAGGAAAGTCCTGGGGGTGCCAGACTTCATAATTTCGCCACTGTGCTTACACGAGGCCCACAGCAAACTCTTGTCGTCATTTGTACCGTCTTCCCATCCGGGGTATCCCCCAATGACTACACCACACACAGAGCTTAGTATCACTCGTCTTTATTCGTCTGCGTGTAACTGCTATCTCAACATTCTAAAGCAGCCTTCACTGCAATATACGTCATAGCTCTACGGAGTTCATCAGGAACTAAAAGGGTTTCGCCATTGTTAACTCGAAGACAGTTTAGTCTTCACTTGCCTTGCTTGCTTGCAATTGAGTCATCTCACCTTTGTCGCCAATGTGATGGCCTGCCTCCCGACAGCCTCGCCTGCCAACAAAACAAGGACGCAAGGGTAATGTGGCTTTCCTTTTATTTGACTGTTGCCCTAGCTATTTATATTCGACTTGCTCATGAGGAGCTAACCTCCTCACGTCTTAGTTCGTCCCATCTCGACAACACACACTATCGTTTGACGTTTCCTGTGCGGTCAGGAAGTTCTGGTTGGTCATCAGCTAGACTGCTGGCCTGCCTGATAGTCGGTTCCTAACGGTCGGCATTACAACACGCACAAAAATGACCTCTGTATGAACGAAATAAAATCTGTACACACCTGACATTTGGCTGCTTCGCTCAACCCTCGATGGGGAATTAAGTGCATGATCTATGCTGGGATGGGGCGGCTCTACCGACAAGTATCACGCTAAGAACAGAGAAAGAAACGCCTCACTGAAAACTCACCCCTGTAATCTGTTGTTCTGAGGGCAGACAAGAACGCTCAAGAAAGACAGAATGTCAGACTCCACAATTGTTTAAAATGAGATAAGGAAATGTATGTGGTGACATATCTATTTTCGAAAGTTTTGCCAACTAAAATGTTTAGAAGAAACTTAAAACCATGAAGTTCAGAATGTCCCATTTGCTTCTTTACAGCATTGTTTCGCCTCAAGAATAAACTAAATTATGCCAAATTTCAAGGACGATTAATTTCTTCCTACAGTGTTTGGAGTGGAAGGGCATGCCTGATAAAATTCAGTTCTGTTATTTCTTTGTCTTTCCTTTGAACTGAAAACCCATTTAAAAATCTAAGAAGAAAAGAAGAAAAAAAAATCAAAGTGTTCATTTTGTAACTTCACACTCTCTATGTGAACTCTGTACACATTTGTACAATCTGCACACTTTTTATAAACTATAATTTTAGTCTCCTACAATGATATAACACTGCCATCTGCTGGTTTTATTGCGATAGCGCAGAGCAGACAACACAGGATTGTGTAGAACGTTCATAAAAATTCTGATTGGAACTGCAAAATTCTATCCTCTTCAGATAGAAAGGGCTCAATCAAAGAATCGATGACAGAGTCGCACAGACTGGTTTTATAGTGCTAAATGGCGATTGCTTTTAAGAGTACAGCAAAATTAAAAAAAAAAAAAGTGAAATATCCTTGAGACTTGAGCCAACAAGAGAAAAGGCTTAAAACAAGCCACGTTATGAAGATGCGCAGAGAGGGTTGATGTAAGATATTACAACTCGATACATTCACCAAACATTCATCTACGCGTTGGCTTAACAAAATAGAACTCGTTCTACCATTGGTTCACATTAAACATCTTCTTCCTACACAGAGGATAAAATAAGAGGCAATGAAGAGCGAGTTACGTCACAATAAATACAGGTGTGTGACGTGCAATGTAGAGGGTTGACTTGCCGGGGGGGGGGGGGGAGGAGTGGGTTAATTTTAAATAAAAACTTACCTTCGCCAGCCCGGTCCGGTCCCGCGTCGCATCGTCTCTGCTCCGAGTCCTCGCAGGAAGCAGGCAGCCTCCCTCCCCTCCCCTAAGCCAATCACAACGCTGCAATGGCAGCGTTGTGATTGGCTGGGACGCCATCCACACAGGGTTCTATGGGGAGGCCATTTTCTCCAAGTAGGCTGCATGCAGCCTACATGGAGAAAAGGGAGAGTGCGTATGACTGGTTTGGTTGGCCTTGGGGCCGACCAAACAGTCAGCGCCCACAACAGCGGGCAAGCCACTCCTCCCCTGCCCTGGAGTAGGACCGCCCACCCGCCCGCCCCCAGCCAAACCCTTCTGCTTTCTCGCAGTGTGAGAAGCAGAAACATAAAACGGTATTTATAAAAACATTTTATGTTTCTGCTTCTCACACTGCGAGAAAGCAGTGGGCGACGCTCCTCCGCCCACATGGAGGAGCAGCCCCTGTGCATTATTATTAACAAAAACATCTGAAATTTATGATACTGTTCATGAACAGAGCGATACCAAAGGGGATGATGGACGGAGCGTTTGAGCTAATCAAACACTCACCCCCAGTCAACTGATCTGGGTTTAATCCATCATCATTCTTTAGCTCACTCCACCACCCCAGTTCAGACATGGCCATATGCAAATCAGTCTGACCCTGTGCCTCATGGGAACAGTCCAGCCCGAACTGCCAAGCCATGTCTTCCCTGCACCGGAAACAAGCATCCTGGGACCGGTTTCTGGCTATTCAGCCGTCATCAGCCAGGCTAGCTTGAATCCAGTGGCAAAGTGAGCAAGGGACCCACGTCTGGGCATACCCTGCCAACTTAGGGCGAACAAAGCGATACCAAAGGGGATGATGGACGGAGCGTTTGAGCTAATCAAACACTCACCCCCAGTCAACTGATCTGGGTTTAATCCATCATCATTCTTTAGCTCACTCCACCACCCCAGTTCAGACATGGCCATATGCAAATCAGTCTGACCCTGTGCCTCATGGGAACAGTCCAGCCCGAACTGCCAAGCCATGTCTTCCCTGGACCGGAAACAAGCATCCTGGGACCGGTTTCTGGCTATTCAGCCGTCATCAGCCAGGCTAGCTTGAATCCAGTGGCAAAGTGAGCAAAGGACCCACGTCTGGGCATACCCTGCCAACTTAGGGCGAACAAAGCGATACCAAAGGGGATGATGGACGGAGCGTTTGAGCTAATCAAACACTCACCCCCAGTCAACTGATCTGGGTTTAATCCATCATCATTCTTTAGCTCACTCCACCACCCCAGTTCAGACATGGCCATATGCAAATCAGTCTGACCCTGTGCCTCATGGGAACAGTCCAGCCCGAACTGCCAAGTGATGGAGCAGTAAAAATAAAAATTTTAACCCCTAACAAATTATATAATTAATTAATTAAAAATGTTCGTTTAAATGTATTAATCAACATTGTATATGTGGGAATGGTAATATGCTAAAATATGTGCTAAATAATCTACTAATGAATGTCCATGTGTCTAATCATAACGTAAGAATAAAAAGCGTACTAAATAAAATAAATGCATGTTTGTGCTTCATAGAAATAAAATGTGTCGTTGCAAAAACAATAGTGATGGTAAGTAAGGAGCAGCTTAAATGTCGCTTTTGCTAGGTAACAACTAATTGGGGTACGTAGACGGGAGGGAAACGAAAGGGATATTTTTCTCTATTTTAATTATGTTTTATTTGCCTCAAATTAGTGCTTCTAAAGTAGAACCGAGTGGCGAGATAAAATGGCCGCCAGTGGGAAGATGTGCGCAGGCGCAAGGGGACACGTGGTACGGGATGAGATTGAAGGAATCTGGAGCCTCGTGATGTCTCTGAGAGGCTAGGATGCAAGAAATGGTCAAGGCTGGTGTGACCTAATTGAACTGATAGTGTGCCGTGATGATCAGGAGAGAGTCCGTGGGAAAGGAGCCCAAGAGAAAGGACAATGACTGCGGAGTTCTTGAATGTGTCAAAAGAAGATACAAATGGACTGATCGAATCGGATGGAAATGTTTAAGCGTATGGGAAAGGAAATGATCCAAGGACCCTTGAATCCAAGAGAACTTGATTAAAGAATGAATAAGCTGACATGCATGGACCAATGAAAGAAAAGCGTGATATTAATGTTGCAACAGTTAGTTAGCAAAGTTAGAATTGGGGTATAAGAGGGCCTACTCTTAGTGGGAGGGGTCAGTTGCAGAGTTGCAGTCAGTTGCAGTCAGTTGCAGTCAGTTGCGGTCAGTTGCAGTCAGTTCCAGGGAAGTTCCAGAGAGTTCCAGTCAGAGTTCCAAGCAGTTCGAGAGTCGTGGTTGCAGTAGAGGAGACGGGTTGCAGGTAGCTGATGCTGACGAGCTGAAGTTGCTGTGGCTGTCTTAACTTTACAGTTGAGTATGAGAATCAGGCTATTTCTAATCCCAAAGTTAGGTTAGAAATCTTTAGGCTAAATTAGGAAGCTAGGCAGGTAACTAGGGTTTTGGCTTCATGACAAAATTTCCTTTTCTGCAATAAATTGATTATGCTTAATAAAATTGTGAATTTAAGAATGAATAATTGAATAAAGTATTAAAATTCTTTCCATGCTTTTAAATTTATATAAAATTTAAGATTCTTTAAACCCAAAATGACTCAGTGGTTATTTTCCTAAATGATTGTGACCTGAGTAATTGGTTGATTGTGATTCAGCTGGTCTTAATCACTATGAACTAATTTCTTAAATGAATGATTCATCGACAAAACAATGAGCAGGAATATCTTAAGAAATAACTAAAAGAAAGTGACAAATTAAGGTAAATAGATATCCTTGCTCTTCCAGCGGTACATAAAATGGTGTTCTCCATTTAGTTCTCATGTTTCTCCTAGGAGTACAGAATTTCATAAAGGTGTAAAAGGAAAATCCAGGAGTGTGCGTGTGTGTTGAGACGATGTTTATGGGCCCCATCGTCATGTGGATATGAGAAATATAGTTTGCCCCTGGATGACCTATAAATAACCTAGGAGGAGAATAGTTTTTATTGTACGCGCTGCATCAGATTTCTTGGTAGCAGAGTTATGGTTTTCTATAGATTAGTTTAGTGATTATTGTTTATTGATTATTGATTATTTGATGACTAACACTATATGTTGAGTCGCGTTATGTTATATGTAAGTTTTCACGCTTCTGGGATGTAGGAAGTGGAACACGTGTGGCAAGAGAAGTCACATGGAATTTGGTACATGGTCTGAATTCATTTTGGTTATAACGCAGGTTGTGTTATGTTAGGGATTTCGGTATGAAAAGTGTGTAAATGAAATAGCAAATCACGTTTACTTGTGAAACTTTGGCCTTAATTCTCAGGAGCCTAGTCTCCACATGTGTCTTATCCCCAGAGAAACGAGTAAATTGTTTGTTTGAAAGAAGGGTAAGGTAGAGGGAAGTGCTACTTTATCGGCGAAAGTAAATAATTCTGTGGTAGGGTAGAGGTAAGCGCTGCCTACTGGAAAAACAGGATTCTTGTGTAAAAGGACAAAGCTGTCACTTTGTTTAGCGAATCAGACTATGGAATTGTTTATTTGTTGTAACTAACGAAGAAAAACAGTAAAAAGAAAAATTGCCGATAAATTTTGTAAAGGAGGGGTAAAGAGTAGAAGTGACGTGAAAAAGTGCCGCGCTAGGATAGGTTAGTGCACTAGTCACGTGAATACAGAGCAGGAGTGACGTAGAAAAGTGCAGCGCTAGGATTGGTTGGTTCGCGGACGGTGGAAATTGTTCTGATTGGTACGTTAGTGTAAATCGCGCTGTAATTGGACGAAGTTCCGTACACAGAAACAGCGTTAGAGTAAAGAGAAAACAAATAGGAAACATGTCGTATTACGAGTATGAAAGGGAGAGAACGTCATGGACAACGAAATTAAAGAATTTCTTTAAGAAAGACAAAAAGGTTGTGACTAGAGAGGGACAAGTAATTCCTCCGCCGAAATCAGCAGCTTCACATATGATGCTGAAATATGGATATCATACGTGCATATGGTTGGATAATTGGGTAAAATATACAAAGAATGATGGAGCATTGGCTTTTCCTGAAAATGGTTCTTTTAATGTAGCGATTTTACGGAATTTAAAAGAAAAGATGCTTAAATTGGAACCTAGACCTAGACCGACACAGTTTGAGGCTTTAACAGAATGGGAAGATGAGATGTACGAGAAAGAAAGATTCAGAGGTATGAAAGGTTATGAGTTCGTGCCCGGAAGATTGTGGGGAATGAATCATGAGGACAGAATAAAACGATGGAGATGTGCTAACATGACAGGAGGTTTGTTTCCAGCTTTTACAGTTGAGGAAGGGACTAAGAAAAAACGGACTGAGAAAAAGAAACATTTAGAAAGAGAAAAGTATATGCATGAGAGCGAAACGGATGACGAGTTGCTGGAAGAGATATTAAATAAAAATCCACCTCCGTATCAGCAGAATTCTACAGTGGTGACACCAAATGCGCCACCAATAGAAGCTATGCGAAATGAAAGTCCAGAAAAAGACAAGAAATAAATAGGTCACAAGAACAAATAAGAACTTCCCAAAATGAGGGAATAGAAAATGATAGTGCAAGAGAATTGGCAAGGACAACAAGAGAATTAACTGAGAAAATTAGAGAATTAACCAAGAATATGGAAGCAGTTACCGTACCCGTAACAATAGGTCCAGTAATACCAGTTTTCGAGAATCAGAAAATTGATGAACGATCTTTGGTGATTCCCTTGAGTTCGCAATTCCAAAGAGAAAAGGAAAGAATAGAAACAAGTCCAGGTACGAGCAATTTGACTAGTGCTTACAGACCAAGTCCACCTGAAAATTTGACAGTAAATGAGTGTAGCAGTAGGAAAATGCCTATGGTAACTGAATCTGCAACAGTGACACCTGAAAAGAGTGGAAATTGGACAGAAATAAATAGTACTCCTATAGGTCCGACTCCTGATGAGTTAAATGAGTGGATAAAAGCTTTTAAAATAAAAGAAACGGAAGAAAAACCATTAGATGTGATCAGATTGAAAATTGACATGGAAGAATTAATTCTAGGAACGATTGGTACAGAAAAGATAAAGAATTATCAGGATGATGAAATAATGTTTCTGTGCAAAAGTATAACATGGAGGGCAAAGAATTTACATGACAAACTAGAAGAAGTGGCCGGTGAGATTGGAATAGATTTTGCAAAAGTAAAAACGTTGCAGAAACCATACAGAGTAGATTTTTGTGAAAAAGATATTGAAAATTTGAATACAGCAGGAAGGTTGACACAGATAAAAGAGTTGATTGTTTTGTTGAGAAAATGGGGTGATGTAGACAGATGGAAGGTTAGATGGACAAAGAAGAATGAGAAAAGTGTAGACAAAGGTTCATTGGCTTTTATGATAACAGAAAAGGAACATGTTGTTAAAGAGTACCCTATGAGAGAAACTCCAGGTGGTAGTTATGTGCATGTTCCCTGGACTAGGCAGGACATCCTGTCATTTACAAATGACTTTCCAAAGTTAAGAGAAAAGCCAGTTGAGTGGTACCGACAGGTAGAAAGGTTTGTAAAGGTCTCGAAAGTGTTGTGGATAGATTTGGATGGATTGTTTGACATAGTGGTACCAACGGATCTGTGGTCAGAATGTAAGATTACAGTTGACTGGCCAACTACAGAATATCCAAGAGATCCTAAGACAGGAGCTCCAGGACCAGATGTGATGAAGAAATACGACAAGGTGATTACCTTTTTGAAAAATAAGATTCCTCCAAAAGAAACAGATTGGGTTAAGATTGATAGAACTACACAGGAAAGTAAGGAGAGTGTACATGCATATTATGAGCGATTGTTGTTAGTTTTCAAACAGTATAGTGGTTATGAGGAATTAAGTGAGAAGGATATGAGTCATTTTGTATACCGATTTGTATTTGGCTTGAAACAAGAAATAAGTGATATGATTAAGCAACATATGATAAACTGGCAGAATGCAAGTGTAGATGAGGTGCTGAGGTATGCTAAGTATTGTAGTGATGAAATAGAGAGTAAACAGCGTAAGTTGAAAGAAAAAGCAATGTGGGCACAAGTGAAAGTGGCAGAAAAACAAGAAGCTCAATTGGATAATAATAATGGAAACGAATCAGGACAGAATAAGATGCGACCAAATATAGGTAAAGGAAAAGGACAAGTGAGTCTAGAAGAGGCAAAGAAGAAATGGCCATGTCATAATTGCGGAAAATTAGGGCATTGGAGAAATGAGTGTAAGTTCCCACCTAAACCTAATCCGGAACATCAATCATTAACTCCACAGGTGCAGAATGAGGTAGTTGTTCAACAAAGTCAGGTGCCACAACCACCACTTCCCAACACTGTTAACCAGCAAAGATACAGTACAGAAACAGGATTCTACGGAGGAGAGCAGGTAACACAGTTGCCGAGAGCAGCTAACATTTCCCAGTATTGGTTGCATCAGAGTGAGGATGACCCGGATGAAAGTTTCTGACGGTGCGCAAGAGAGGGGAAAGAGTGCGTGCTTGGCGCAACTCTAGAGGTAGATCAGTC
The DNA here is from genome assembly GCA_963921515.1 of Calotriton arnoldi. Lineage (NCBI taxonomy): Eukaryota > Metazoa > Chordata > Amphibia > Caudata > Salamandridae > Calotriton > Calotriton arnoldi. Next base: position 2,720,978 of record CAWUFW010001317.1, read on the forward strand.
TGGTCCCTTTGTGGATGGAGAAGTGAATGGAGCAAACGTAACATTCCTTGTCGATACTGGAGCTACCCGTTCTACTGTTAGGTCAGTGGAAATTCCGAACCTTCCTCTCTCAGGTGAATGCATCCAAGTGGTAGGAGTTGCCAATCAGCAGATTAAAACCCCACTTACTGAATTGGTAGAAGTAAAAATTGGTTCTTTTAGAAAAATGCATAAATTTGTAGTGTGCGATTGTAGTCCTGTAAATCTTCTAGGTCGTGACCTCTTGTGTAAAATGAATTGCACAATTTATTGTACACCAGATGGAATTGGTTTTCAGACTTCAGATGAAGATGCTTTGTATAAAGTAACTTTGATGAATCAGGAACCTGAAATGAATGGGTTGTTTCCTGCATTTGATGCAGGAAAACTTCCAGAAGAATTAAAAAGTGCAGTGAAAGAAAGTGTGTGGGATTTTACAGGAGAAGACATTGGATTAATGAGAGAAGTTGATCCCGTAAAAGTGACAGTGAAAGAAGGGATAAGTTATCCAAACACGCCACAGTACAAATTAACTCCAGAAATAATTGAAGGAATAACTCCTGTGATAAATAAGATGATTGAACAGGGAATTCTGAAAGAAATCATGAGCAGTCCATGTAATTCACCTATTATGGGACTGAAAAAGCCAAATGGAACATACAGAATAGTACAGGATTTGAGAAAGATCAACAAAATAGTTGTACCATGCTGTCCAATAGTGCCAAACCCTGCAGTGATTCTATATCAAATTCCGCATGAAGCTGAGTGGTACACTGTGATAGATTTGTGTCATGCATTTTCTCTATTCCTTTGCATCCAGATAGCCAGCCATTATTTGCATTCCGTTTCGGAGAGCGTATTTTGGCATGGTGCCGAATTCCACAGGGGTATACAGAAAGCCCCTCAATTTTTAATCAGATTCTAAAGAGATCTCTGGAAGATTTAAAAATGCCAGAAAAATCAGTGATGGTGCAGTATATCGATGACCTATTGGTGGCATCGAAAACCAAAGAGGCATGTGTAAGTGACACAATTGCTTTACTGAACCATTTGGAGAAAAGAGGACATAAGGTGTCCCCTTCAAAATTACAGTTTTGTCAGAAAGAAGTCCAGTATTTAGGGCATAAAATTGAGAAAGGAGTGCGGAAAATAGCGACAGAAAGAGTAAGAATGATTCAAGGAATGAGAGCACCAATGACTCAAAGAGAGGTAAGAATGTTTTTGGGAATGGTTGGATATTGTCGACAATGGATAAGTGGATTTTCTTTGATTGCAAAACCATTACAAAAACTGACAAAGAAAGATGTAAAAGACCCTTTTGAGTTAAACAAAGAAGAAATGAAATCTTTTAAAGAATTGAAAAAGAAACTGTGTGAGGCCCCTGCATTAGGCATGCCTGATTATGAGAAGGATTTTGAGTTATACTGCAGTGAAAGAGATGGATGTGCATTTTCAGTACTGGTACAAAAACATGGCACCATGAAGAGGCCTATAGCTTACTTTTCAGCTGTTTTAGATCCTATAGCAAAAGCATTGCCTGGATGTTTGAAAGCAGTTGCTGCTACTTGTGTAAGTCTGGAACAAAGTGAAGGTATAGTGATGGGGTATCCACTGAGAGTATATGTTCCCCATTCAGTAGAAATTCTTTTGACAAGAACAAAAACACAGTACATGACACATAGTCGGCTGACTAAGTACGAAAAAGTCATCTTGAGTGCAGAAAATGTGACCATAGATAGATGCATAAATGTAAATCCTTCGACATCATTGCCAGATGAAGAAAGTATAATTGAACAAGATGAAGTAGATCATGATTGTCTGAATGTGCTGGAATATTGCACAAAACCAAGAGCTGACATAAAAGATGAACCGTTAAAGGAATCCGATTATGTCATGTTTGTAGATGGTTCATGTTTACGCACAAAGGAAGGAGTATTAAGCGCAGCTTACGCAGTATGCACAGTGGCAACTGTGATGGAAGCGTCTTGTCTGAAAGGAATTAGGTCTGCCCAAGTTGCGGAACTAATTGCTTTGATTCAAGCATGTAAATTGGGGAAAAATGTACGAATCACGATTGTGACCAATAGCCAATATGGTTTCGGCATCGTACATGATTTTGGCCAGATTTGGTCACAAAGAGGATTTTTGACATCTGCAGGAACACCTATCAGAAATGGAGATTATGTTAAAAAACTGCTTGAGGCGATACAGCTGCCTAAACAAATAGCTGTAGTGAAGTGCAAGGCGCATAAGAAAAACGAAGATTACATAGCGGTCGGCAATAATTATGCTGATGAGATCGCTAGATATTGTGCGGAAAACATGGCGTCCCTGAACAGAAATAGAGAAAGGGAGCATGTCTCTTGTCCTTTGCTTTTCACTAATGCAGTCGAAACATGGGATGAAGTAAGGCAGTTACAAGAAACAGCAAGAGATGAGGAAAAGGATTACTGGATTAAAGCAGGATGTAGAAGACAGGAAGATAATGGAGTGTGGGTATACAGAGATGAAAGACCAGTTATGCCTGATAGCATGATTGCAGACATGGCACGGATGTACCATGGACAAGCTCATATTGGGAGAGATGCAATGATCAGACTTTTAGACAGACCTGGTATAACCCAAAATTCAGAGCCATTGCTGAAAGTCTTTGTCAAAGATGTCTTATTTGTCAACAGTTTAACCCAGGAAGGAAAACCGTAGTGAGTCTAGGAACAATAGGACGAGAAGGAGGTCCATTCACAAGGATACAGATGGATTTCATTGAGATGCCCCCTAGTAACAGATTAAGATATGTTCTGGTGGTCGTCTGTTTGTTCTCTCGTTGGGTGGAGGCATACCCCACAAGAAGGAATGATGGAACAACAGTGGCAAAACTTATGCTACGAGAGTTCATTCCGAGGTATGGTTTTCCAGTCACAGTTGAGACAGATAGAGGAACACATTTTCAAAATGAGTTGATCCAATTGATTTGTGAAGCATTGAGTATTAAACAAAAACTACATTGTGCTTACAGACCCGAAGCTTCTGGGGTAGTAGAGCAGATAAATGGAACGATTAAAAACAGATTTGGAAAAATGTGTCAAGCTACAGGACTCAAATGGCCAGATGCACTGCCTCTTGTTCTGATGACCATCAGAAGCATCCCTGAAAAGAAAACGGGACTCAGTCCTCATGAAATGATCATGGGACGAGCAATGAGACAAGCCCACGTACCAGTCAACAAGTTATTAACAATAACTGATGATCTAATACTGGATTATTGCAAAGGACTGGCTGATGTGGTGCGTTCTGTGTTTCATCAGGTTGGACCGGATGCGACCACTCTTGAAAGAAAACCAGCCCACGACTTGAATCCAGGAGACTGGGTCCGTATTAAAGTCCACAGGAGAAGAAACTGTCTAGTTCCGCGTTGGGATGAGCCAAGACAGGTAATCCTAGTAACAACGACTGCTGTCAAGTGTGCAGGAGTAAAGAACTGGGTTCATGCCAGCCACACAATCAGAATTCCAGAACCTACAGATCAACATGTGAGTCGGCGTCTGGAAGTGTGGGATAAAAGTTTAACGGCTGGAACAACCAAGATAAAAGAAAGGGTGCCAGAACTTGAAGATCGACCTGAAAGTCGACATCTGGAGACCCCAACGGAAAACACCTCTAGAGAAGAAGAGGAACAAGAAGAAGAAGAAGAAAGAAATTCAGAAGTTCCAGAACTTGAAGATCGACCTGTAAGTCGACATCTGGAAATATCTGACACAACTTCAGGATCTGATGATTCAGCTGCAAATTGGGAAGAATTCCGAAAGAGAACTTGGGGTTATAAACCAATTAGAGAAGAAACTGAGCAAGAAATTGAGTTAAATGAACAACCAAGTACAAGTTATGGTGGAAATCCTTCAGAAACAATATTAATAGATGAAGTAGGGAAAGAAGTACACAAAAAGTTAGAAAATCGAGAAGAACCCCGAGGAGCAATAGGGATAGATAGAAAAACAGGAGAACAGGGAAATTCAGAAACAGGTAAGGAGGAAAACACCAAATCGGAAGAACCCCGAGGAGGGACAGTGATAAGGGAAAACGAAAAGGAGAAGACAGATCCACCAGTAGGAGATGACGAGATTATAAGTTTCAAAATAAGAGACAATAGTGAGACAGTTGAAACAGAAACAGAAGAAAGTGGAGGAGAGGAAAAAGCAAAGACTGAATCAAGAAAAAGAAATTGGAGATCGGAAAGAGAAGAAAGAGAGGGTGAGGTCAAAAGGCCAAGAAAAGGAGATAATTGGCCCAACAGCTATGTAAGAAAATTGAGATATAGAATAATAAGAGCAGAAGATGAAGATGCTGAACAAGTAAATGAAGTAACAAGTCAAAAGGGACAAGAAAAACCAAGTGGAAAAAGATTACAAAAGTCCAAAAGGACAAGAAAAATAAATTCAAAATTTAAGTCACCTGAGTGGCTGTATATTGCACTAACAGATTACAAAGGAGAAGAAGAAAACACTCACGGAAACCAGAGACTGAGAAGTCGGATGGGAAAAGGTGAGATGCAACAAAAGGACTGAAGTGAAGACTTAAAGTGCTTCTGCCGGACGTGACAATTTACTGGATGTGACAACGAAAGAATTCTGGAGAGAATTAAAGAAAGTACCAAGCAAAGACTTTTTGAAAGCAGAGTGGCGTCCAAGTCATTTTGAGGTGTAGTGACACAATTTTCTGAAAATTTAACAAATAGAAAAAGAAAAATGGAGAATGATGAGAATAGAAGAAATAAATGTGAATTTGTAAAGAGATGGTGCAAAATGTGCTGCTTTTGTACAGGGTTATTAATGACCATATGGATAGTTTTAGCAATCACAATTCCAATTAGTGTGGCTGTGATAGAAGCAAAAAATGATAGTAAACTAGAAAGAGAAGCTAGTGTTAAAGAACAAGTTATTTTAAGAAGTAGTGCAGAGTTGCATAAGGATAAATCAGTAACAGATTTTTCAAAGAACGTTTTACAAAATTATTGTATGAGTACGTAGAGACAATGGACGTAAGAGATTGTTATGTTTGTATGCAGTTGCCTGCGTCAGTATCGGAAGGAGTGACTTATCATCACTTACCTCTGACTTATGGAATAACATGTAGTGTAATAGCAAGTTTATTTTATAAAACAGGTAGATTAGAATCTTATTATACTGATATAGATAAGATTTTTGCAAACATTCCAGTAGTACCAGAACTTAACAAAGTAAAACCAGCAAAAGTTTTAGGAGAATTCTTTTTAGAACATAGAAAATTAACGTTAGAAGAAATAGTTAGTAACAACCTTACCTGTGAGTTAAAGAAAGAAGAAAAAGTATTTTTGGATATGGTTGAAGAAAGAAGAATGAAATTTCAAAAGAAGCAATAAAGGAGGAAGGAAAACGTTTATGGACGTTTGAGGAAGGAAATCATGAAGGGAAAAGGATAAATGCAGCAATGACTTTAGATTGGCCACAAACAGGAAAGTTGTGCATTAAGAGAAATAAGACAGTCTATGACAATTACTTTGTAGGTTCCAGTGTCTGCCATGACAATTATCAAATTCTGGGAGGTTGGGGATTCAAAGGTGGAAAAGATCCAATATTTCCAGGTATCTATTATATTTGTGGGAATAGAGCTTATTACAGGTTACCGGACCATTGGTATGGAACTTGCTATGTAGGCCTGGTCTTTCCAAAAATCTTTCACATGGACAGAGAAGAAAAGGGAACATACAAGATGATTAATAGATTTACACGTAGAAAGAGGGAAAGTTTTTCAGAAATTGTAGGAGATATTTTTGGAGCATTGATACCAGCAGTGGAAATATCTTTGAATGCATTTAAAATTCGGAAGTTATCCACAGTAGTAGATCGTTTGTCTACAGATACTGCGGGAGGGTTCTTAATGGTAAATACCGAAATGGTTGCCATGAGAGCTATGGTGATGCAAAATCGGCTTGCCCTTGATATTCTTTTGGCAAAAGAGGGTGGAGTCTGTGGAATGTTGAAAGTCCAACATTGTTGTACTTACATTCCGGATAACAGTGAAAATATACAGAAGTATATTACAAATATTACAAGTCTGCACAAAGAATTAGTCCCACTGGAGGTTGAAAGTGTTTTGGGAAAACTTGGTAGAGGGTTTTCCTCAGTAGCAAATTGGTTAACTAGGATGAGTAAACTAGTAATAGGGAAAGTTATAATAGTAGCAACTATAGTGATATTGTTAGCCATGACATTGAAAATAGTAATAACATGTATAAAGAGAAAAGTAAGACAGAATAAGATAAGAAGAAATAACAGAATAATGAGAGAAAGAGAGAGGGAAATGGGTGAAATTGAGTTGGAGAAAATGAAAGAAAGCATGTATAAAGAGACTAAAAGGCAAGATGAAGAAGAGACAGAGATATGAATAACAGAAAGTAAAGGATGAAAGACATGCTGCCTGAAAAGAAGTATGACTTGGGTTTTATGTGGTGATTTAAAAATCACCAAAGGGGGGATTGATGGAGCAGTAAAAATAAAAATTTTAACCCCTAACAAATTATATAATTAATTAATTAAAAATGTTCGTTTAAATGTATTAATCAACATTGTATATGTGGGAATGGTAATATGCTAAAATATGTGCTAAATAATCTACTAATGAATGCCCATGTGTCTAATCATAACGTAAGAATAAAAAGCGTACTAAATAAAATAAATGCATGTTTGTGCTTCATAGAAATAAAATGTGTCGTTGCAAAAACAATAGTGATGGTAAGTAAGGAGCAGCTTAAATGTCGCTTTTGCTAGGTAACAACTAATTGGGGTACGTAGACGGGAGGGAAACGAAAGGGATATTTTTCTCTATTTTAATTATGTTTTATTTGCCTCAAATTAGTGCTTCTAAAGTAGAACCGAGTGGCGAGATAAAATGGCCGCCAGTGGGAAGATGTGCGCAGGCACAAGGGGACACGTGGTACGGGATGAGATTGAAGGAATCTGGAGCCTCGTGATGTCTCTGAGAGGCTAGGATGCAAGAAATGGTCAAGGCTGGTGTGACCTAATTGAACTGATAGTGTGCCGTGATGATCAGGAGAGAGTCCGTGGGAAAGGAGCCCAAGAGAAAGGACAATGACTGCGGAGTTCTTGAATGTGTCAAAAGAAGATACAAATGGACTGATCGAATCGGATGGAAATGTTTAAGCGTATGGGAAAGGAAATGATCCAAGGACCCTTGAATCCAAGAGAACTTGATTAAAGAATGAATAAGCTGACATGCATGGACCAATGAAAGAAAAGCGTGATATTAATGTTGCAACAGTTAGTTAGCAAAGTTAGAATTGGGGTATAAGAGGGCCTACTCTTAGTGGGAGGGGGTCAGTTGCAGAGTTGCAGTCAGTTGCAGTCAGTTGCGGTCAGTTGCAGTCAGTTCCAGGGAAGTTCCAGAGAGTTCCAGTCAGAGTTCCAAGCAGTTCGAGAGTCGTGGTTGCAGTAGAGGAGACGGGTTGCAGGTAGCTGATGCTGACGAGCTGAAGTTGCTGTGGCTGTCTTAACTTTACAGTTGAGTATGAGAATCAGGCTATTTCTAATCCCAAAGTTAGGTTAGAAATCTTTAGGCTAAATTAGGAAGCTAGGCAGGTAACTAGGGTTTTGGCTTCATGACAAAATTTCCTTTTCTGCAATAAATTGATTATGCTTAATAAAATTGTGAATTTAAGAATGAATAATTGAATAAAGTATTAAAATTCTTTCCATGCTTTTAAATTTATATAAAATTTAAGATTCTTTAAACCCAAAATGACTCAGTGGTTATTTTCCTAAATGATTGTGACCTGAGTAATTGGTTGATTGTGATTCAGCTGGTCTTAATCACTATGAACTAATTTCTTAAATGAATGATTCATCGACAAAACAATGAGCAGGAATATCTTAAGAAATAACTAAAAGAAAGTGACAAATTAAGGTAAATAGATATCCTTGCTCTTCCAGCGGTACATAAAATGGTGTTCTCCATTTAGTTCTCATGTTTCTCCTAGGAGTACAGAATTTCATAAAGGTGTAAAAGGAAAATCCAGGAGTGTGCGTGTGTGTTAGACGATGTTTATGGGCCCCATCGTCATGTGGATATGAGAAATATAGTTTGCCCCTGGATGACCTATAAATAACCTAGGAGGAGAATAGTTTTTATTGTACGCGCTGCATCCATGTCTTCCCTGGACCGGAAACAAGCATCCTGGGACCGGTTTCTGGCTATTCAGCCGTCATCAGCCAGGCTAGCTTGAATCCAGTGGCAAAGTGAGCAAGGGACCCACGTCTGGGCATACCCTGCCAACTTAGGGCGAACAAAGCGATACCAAAGGGGATGATGGACGGAGCGTTTGAGCTAATCAAACACTCACCCCCAGTCAACTGATCTGGGTTTAATCCATCATCATTCTTTAGCTCACTCCACCACCCCAGTTCAGACATGGCCATATGCAAATCAGTCTGACCCTGTGCCTCATGGGAACAGTCCAGCCCGAACTGCCAAGCCATGTCTTCCCTGGACCGGAAACAAGCATCCTGGGACCGGTTTCTGGCTATTCAGCCGTCATCAGCCAGGCTAGCTTGAATCCAGTTCCAAAGTGAGCAAGGGACCCACGTCTGGGCATACCCTGCCAACTTAGGGCGAACAAAGCGATACCAAAGGGGATGATGGACGGAGCGTTTGAGCTAATCAAACATTCACCCCCAGTCAACTGATCTGGGTTTAATCCATCATCATTCTTTAGCTCACTCCACCACCCCAGTTCAGACATGGCCATATGCAAATCAGTCTGACCCTGTGCCTCATGGGAACAGTCCAGCCCGAACTGCCAAGCCATGGCTTCCCTGGACCGGAAACAAGCATCCTGGGACCGGTTTCTGGCTATTCAGCCGTCATCAGCCAGGCTAGCTTGAATCCAGTGGCAAAGTGAGCAAGGGACCCACGTCTGGGCATACCCTGCCAACTTAGGGCGAACAAAGCGATACCAAAGGGGATGATGGACGGAGCGTTTGAGCTAATCAAACACTCACCCCCAGTCAACTGATCTGGGTTTAATCCATCATCATTCTTTAGCTCACTCCACCACCCCAGTTCAGACATGGCCATATGCAAATCAGTCTGACCCTGTGCCTCATGGGAACAGTCCAGCCCGAACTGCCAAGCCATGTCTTCCCTGGACCGGAAACAAGCATCCTGGGACCGGTTTCTGGCTATTCAGCCGTCATCAGCCAGGCTAGCTTGAATCCAGTGGCAAAGTGAGCAAGGGACCCACGTCTGGGCATACCCTGCCAACTTAGGGCGAACAAAGCGATACCAAAGGGGATGATGGACAGAGCGTTTGAGCTAATCAAACACTCACCCCCAGTCAACTGATCTGGGTTTAATCCATCATCATTCTTTAGCTCACTCCACCACCCCAGTTCAGACATGGCCATATGCAAATCAGTCTGACCCTGTGCCTCATGGGAACAGTCCAGCCCGAACTGCCAAGCCATGTCTTCCCTGGACCGGAAACAAGCATCCTGGGACCGGTTTCTGGCTATTCAGCCGTCATCAGCCAGGCTAGCTTGAATCCAGTGGCAAAGTGAGCAAGGGACCCACGTCTGGGCATACCCTGCCAACTTGGGGCGAACAAAGCGATACCAAAGGGGATGATGGACGGAGCGTTTGAGCTAATCAAACACTCACCCCCAGTCAACTGATCTGGGTTTAATCCATCATCATTCTTTAGCTCCCTCCACCACCCCAGTTCAGACATGGCCATATGCAAATCAGTCTGACCCTGTGCCTCATGGGAACAGTCCAGCCCGAACTGCCAAGCCATGTCTTCCCTGGACCGGAAACAAGCATCCTGGGACCGGTTTCTGGCTATTCAGCCGTCATCAGCCAGGCTAGCTTGAATCCAGTGGCAAAGTGAGCAAGGGACCCATGTCTGGGCATACCCTTCCAACTTAGGGCGAACAAAGCGATACCAAAGGGGATGATGGACGGAGCGTTTGAGCTAATCAAACACTCACCCCCAGTCAACTGATCTGGGTTTAATCCATCATCATTCTTTAGCTCACTCCACCACCCCAGTTCAGACATGGCCATATGCAAATCAGTCTGACCCTGTGCCTCATGGGAACAGTCCAGCCCGAACTGCCAAGCCATGTCTTCCCTGGACCGGAAACAAGCATCCTGGGACCGGTTTCTGGCTATTCAGCCGTCATCAGCCAGGCTAGCTTGAATCCAGTGGCAAAGTGAGCAAGGGACCCACGTCTGGGCATACCCTGCCAACTTAGGGCGAACAAAGCGATACCAAAGGGGATGATGGACGGAGCGTTTGAGCTAATCAAACACTCACCCCCAGTCAACTGATCTGGGTTTAATCCATCATCATTCTTTAGCTCACTCCACCACCCCAGTTCAGACATGGCCATATGCAAATCAGTCTGACCCTGTGCCTCATGGGAACAGTCCAGCCCGAACTGCCAAGCCATGGCTTCCCTGGACCGGAAACAAGCATCCTGGGACCGGTTTCTGGCTATTCAGCCGTCATCAGCCAGGCTAGCTTGAATCCAGTGGCAAAGTGAGCAAGGGACCCACGTCTGGGCATACCCTGCCAACTTAGGGCGAACAAAGCGATACCAAAGGGGATGATGGACGGAGCGTTTGAGCTAATCAAACACTCACCCCCAGTCAACTGATCTGGGTTTAATCCATCATCATTCTTTAGCTCACTCCACCACCCCAGTTCAGACATGGCCATATGCAAATCAGTCTGACCCTGTGCCTCATGGGAACAGTCCAGCCCGAACTGCCAAGCCATGTCTTCCTTGGACCGGAAACAAGCATCCTGGGACCGGTTTCTGGCTATTCAGCCGTCATCAGCCAGGCTAGCTTGAATCCAGTGGCAAAGTGAGCAAGGGACCCACGTCTGGGCATACCCTGCCAACTTAGGGCGAACAAAGCGATACCAAAGGGGATGATGGACGGAGCGTTTGAGCTAATCAAACACTCACCCCCAGTCAACTGATCTGGGTTTAATCCATCATCATTCTTTAGCTCACTCCACCACCCCAGTTCAGACATGGCCATATGCAAATCAGTCTGACCCTGTGCCTCATGGGAACAGTCCAGCCCGAACTGCCAAGCCATGTCTTCCCTGGACCGGAAACAAGCATCCTGGGACCGGTTTCTGGCTATTCAGCCGTCATCAGCCAGGCTAGCTTGAATCCAGTGGCAAAGTGAGCAAGGGACCCACGTCTGGGCATACCCTGCCAACTTGGGGCGAACAAAGCGATACCAAAGGGGATGATGGACCGAACGTTTGAGCTAATCAAACACTCACCCCCAGTCAACTGATCTGGGTTTAATCCATCATCATTCTTTAGCTCCCTCCACCACCCCAGTTCAGACATGGCCATATGCAAATCAGTCTGACCCTGTGCCTCATGGGAACAGTCCAGCCCGAACTGCCAAGCCATGTCTTCCCTGGACCGGAAACAAGCATCCTGGGACCGGTTTCTGGCTATTCAGCCGTCATCAGCCAGGCTAGCTTGAATCCAGTGGCAAAGTGAGCAAGGGACCCATGTCTGGGCATACCCTTCCAACTTAGGGCGAACAAAGCGATACCAAAGGGGATGATGGACGGAGCGTTTGAGCTAATCAAACACTCACCCCCAGTCAACTGATCTGGGTTTAATCCATCATCATTCTTTAGCTCACTCCACCACCCCAGTTCAGACATGGCCATATGCAAATCAGTCTGACCCTGTGCCTCATGGGAACAGTCCAGCCCGAACTGCCAAGCCATGTCTTCCCTGGACCGGAAACAAGCATCCTGGGACCGGTTTCTGGCTATTCAGCCGTCATCAGCCAGGCTAGCTTGAATCCAGTGGCAAAGTGAGCAAGGGACCCACGTCTGGGCATACCCTGCCAACTTAGGGCGAACAAAGCGATACCAAAGGGGATGATGGACGGAGCGTTTGAGCTAATCAAACACTCTACCCCAGTCAACTGATCTGGGTTTAATCCATCATCATTCTTTAGCTCACTCCACCACCCCAGTTCAGACATGGCCATATGCAAATCAGTCTGACCCTGTGCCTCATGGGAACAGACCAGCCCGAACTGCCAAGCCATGTCTTCCCTGGACCGGAAACAAGCATCCTGGGACCGGTTTCTGGCTATTCAGCCGTCATCAGCCAGGCTAGCTTGAATCCAGTGGCAAAGTGAGCAAGGGACCCACGTCTGGGCATACCCTGCCAACTTAGGGCGAACAAAGCGATACCAAAGGGGATGATGGACGGAGCGTTTGAGCTAATCAAACACTCACCCCCAGTCAACTGATCTGGGTTTAATCCATCATCATTCTTTAGCTCACTCCACCACCCCAGTTCAAACATGGCCATATGCAAATTAGTCTGACCCTGTGCCTCATGGGAACAGTCCAGCCCGAACTGCCAAGCCATGTCTTCCCTGGACCGGAAACAAGCATCCTGGGACCGGTTTCTGGCTATTCAGCCGTCATCAGCCAGGCTAGCTTGAATCCAGTGGCAAAGTGAGCAAGGGACCCACGTCTGGGCATACCCTGCCAACTTAGGGCGAACAAAGCGATACCAAAGGGGATGATGGACGGAGCGTTTGAGCTAATCAAACACTCACCCCCAGTGAACTGATCTGGGTTTAATCCATCATCATTCTTTAGCTCACTCCACCACCCCAGTTCAGACATGGCCATATGCAAATCAGTCTGACCCTGTGCCTCATGGGAACCATCCAGCCCGAACTGCCAAGCCATGTCTTCCCTGGACCGGAAACAAGCATCCTGGGACCGGTTTCTGGCTATTCAGCCGTCATCAGCCAGGCTAGCTTGAATCCAGTTCCAAAGTGAGCAAGGGACCCACGTCTGGGCATACCCTGCCAACTTAGGGCGAACAAAGCGATACCAAAGGGGATGATGGACGGAGCGTTTGAGCTAATCAAACATTCACCCCCAGTCAACTGATCTGGGTTTAATCCATCATCATTCTTTAGCTCACTCCACCACCCCAGTTCAGACATGGCCATATGCAAATCAGTCTGACCCTGTGCCTCATGGGAACAGTCCAGCCCGAACTGCCAAGCCATGGCTTCCTGGATCGGAAACAAGCATCCTGGGACCGGTTTCTGGCTATTCAGCCGTCATCAGCCAGGCTAGCTTGAATCCAGTGGCAAAGTGAGCAAGGGACCCACGTCTGGGCATACCCTGCCAACTTAGGGCGAACAAAGCGATACCAAAGGGGATGATGGACGGAGCGTTTGAGCTAATCAAACACTCACCCCCAGTCAACTGATCTGGGTTTAATCCATCATCATTCTTTAGCTCACTCCACCACCCCAGTTCAGACATGGCCATATGCAAATCAGTCTGACCCTGTGCCTCATGGGAACAGTCCAGCCCGAACTGCCAAGCCATGTCTTCCCTGGACCGGAAACAAGCATCCTGGGACCGGTTTCTGGCTATTCAGCCGTCATCAGCCAGGCTAGCTTGAATCCAGTGGCAAAGTGAGCAAGGGACCCACGTCTGGGCATACCCTGCCAACTTAGGGCGAACAAAGCGATACCAAAGGGGATGATGGACAGAGCGTTTGAGCTAATCAAACACTCACCCCCAGTCAACTGATCTGGGTTTAATCCATCATCATTCTTTAGCTCACTCCACCACCCCAGTTCAGACATGGCCATATGCAAATCAGTCTGACCCTGTGCCTCATGGGAACAGTCCAGCCCGAACTGCCAAGCCATGTCTTCCCTGGACCGGAAACAAGCATCCTGGGACCGGTTTCTGGCTATTCAGCCGTCATCAGCCAGGCTAGCTTGAATCCAGTGGCAAAGTGAGCAAGGGACCCACGTCTGGGCATACCCTGCCAACTTGGGGCGAACAAAGCGATACCAAAGGGGATGATGAGCCGAGCGTTTGAGCTAATCAAACACTCACCCCCAGTCAACTGATCTGGGTTTAATCCATCATCATTCTTTAGCTCCCTCCACCACCCCAGTTCAGACATGGCCATATGCAAATCAGTCTGACCCTGTGCCTCATGGGAACAGTCCAGCCCGAACTGCCAAGCCATGTCTTCCCTGGACCGGAAACAAGCATCCTGGGACCGGTTTCTGGCTATTCAGCCGTCATCAGCCAGGCTAGCTTGAATCCAGTGGCAAAGTGAGCAAGGGACCCATGTCTGGGCATACCCTTCCAACTTAGGGCGAACAAAGCGATACCAAAGGGGATGATGGACGGAGCGTTTGAGCTAATCAAACACTCACCCCCAGTCAACTGATCTGGGTTTAATCCATCATCATTCTTTAGCTCACTCCACCACCCCAGTTCAGACATGGCCATATGCAAATCAGTCTGACCCTGTGCCTCATGGGAACAGTCCAGCCCGAACTGCCAAGCCATGTCTTCCCTGGACCGGAAACAAGCATCCTGGGACCGGTTTCTGGCTATTCAGCCATCATCAGCCAGGCTAGCTTGAATCCAGTGGCAAAGTGAGCAAGGGACCCACGTCTGGGCATACCCTGCCAACTTAGGGCGAACAAAGCGATACCAAAGGGGATGATGGACGGAGCGTTTGAGCTAATCAAACACTCTACCCCAGTCAACTGATCTGGGTTTAATCCATCATCATTCTTTAGCTCACTCCACCACCCCAGTTCAGACATGGCCATATGCAAATCAGTCTGACCCTGTGCCTCATGGGAACAGACCAGCCCGAACTGCCAAGCCATGTCTTCCCTGGACCGGAAACAAGCATCCTGGGACCGGTTTCTGGCTATTCAGCCGTCATCAGCCAGGCTAGCTTGAATCCAGTGGCAAAGTGAGCAAGGGACCCACGTCTGGGCATACCCTGCCAACTTAGGGCGAACAAAGCGATACCAAAGGGGATGATGGACGGAGCGTTTGAGCTAATCAAACACTCACCCCCAGTCAACTGATCTGGGTTTAATCCATCATCATTCTTTAGCTCACTCCACCACCCCAGTTCAAACATGGCCATATGCAAATTAGTCTGACCCTGTGCCTCATGGGAACAGTCCAGCCCGAACTGCCAAGCCATGTCTTCCCTGGACCGGAAACAAGCATCCTGGGACCGGTTTCTGGCTATTCAGCCGTCATCAGCCAGGCTAGCTTGAATCCAGTGGCAAAGTGAGCAAGGGACCCACGTCTGGGCATACCCTGCCAACTTAGGGCGAACAAAGCGATACCAAAGGGGATGATGGACGGAGCGTTTGAGCTAATCAAACACTCACCCCCAGTGAACTGATCTGGGTTTAATCCATCATCATTCTTTAGCTCACTCCACCACCCCAGTTCAGACATGGCCATATGCAAATCAGTCTGACCCTGTGCCTCATGGGAACAGTCCAGCCCGAACTGCCAAGCCATGTCTTCCCTGGACCGGAAACAAGCATCCTGGGACCGGTTTCTGGCTATTCAGCCGTCATCAGCCAGGCTAGCTTGAATCCAGTTCCAAAGTGAGCAAGGGACCCACGTCTGGGCATACCCTGCCAACTTAGGGCGAAGAAAGCGATACCAAAGGGGATGATGGACGGAGCGTTTGAGCTAATCAAACATTCACCCCCAGTCAACTGATCTGGGTTTAATCCATCATCATTCTTTAGCTCACTCCACCACCCCAGTTCAGACATGGCCATATGCAAATCAGTCTGACCCTGTGCCTCATGGGAACAGTCCAGCCCGAACTGCCAAGCCATGTCTTCCCTGGACCGGAAACAAGCATCCTGGGACCGGTTTCTGGCTATTCAGCCGTCATCAGCCAGGCTAGCTTGAATCCAGTGGCAAAGTGAGCAAGGGACCCACGTCTGGGCATACCCTGCCAACTTAGGGCGAACAAAGCGATACCAAAGGGGATGATGGACGGAGCGTTTGAGCTAATCAAACACTCACCCCCAGTCAACTGATCTGGGTTTAATCCATCATCATTCTTTAGCTCACGCCACCACCCCAGTTCAGACATGGCCATATGCAAATCAGTCTGACCCTGTGCCTCATGGGAACAGTCCAGCCCGAACTGCCAAGCCATGTCTTCCCTGGACCGGAAACAAGCATCCTGGGACCGGTTTCTGGCTATTCAGCCGTCATCAGCCAGGCTAGCTTGAATCCAGTGGCAAAGTGAGCAAGGGACCCACGTCTGGGCATACCCTGCCAACTTAGGGCGAACAAAGCGATACCAAAGGGGATGATGGACAGAGCGTTTGAGCTAATCAAACACTCACCCCCAGTCAACTGATCTGGGTTTAATCCATCATCATTCTTTAGCTCACTCCACCACCCCAGTTCAGACATGGCCATATGCAAATCAGTCTGACCCTGTGCCTCATGGGAACAGTCCAGCCCGAACTGCCAAGCCATGTCTTCCCTGGACCGGAAACAAGCATCCTGGGACCGGTTTCTGGCTATTCAGCCGTCATCAGCCAGGCTAGCTTGAATCCAGTGGCAAAGTGAGCAAGGGACCCACGTCTGGGCATACCCTGCCAACTTAGGGCGAACAAAGCGATACCAAAGGGGATGATGGACGGAGCGTTTGAGCTAATCAAACACTCACCTCCAGTCAACTGATCTGGGTTTAATCCATCATCATTCTTTAGCTCACTCCACCACCCCAGTTCAGACATGGCCATATGCAAATTAGTCTGACCCTGTGCCTCATGGGAACAGTCCAGCCCGAACTGCCAAGCCATGTCTTCCCTGGACCGGAAACAAGCATCCTGGGACCGGTTTCTGGCTATTCAGCCGTCATCAGCCAGGCTAGCTTGAATCCAGTGGCAAAGTGAACAGGGCAGCAGATCACGTGATCTACTTTCAAGTCTATGTCAGTCTGACTGATGCCACTTTCATCCCTCTCGTCATCAGAATCTGCACCTCCACTTAGTACGTGGTAGAAAATCCGCTGTATGTACACGTTTACGTCTCTGCATCACACCTCCGAACATTCGTTGGTGACTTCATCACTCCCAATCCCTGGACATTTGATTTTCTCTACTGTCTTTAACCTTTCCAGTACCATGTTTGGTCGATGACATGCATGAAAGACAGCGATCCAACATTACCACATGAGACAGATATCCGACACTGATCCACAGCTACTCACATACTCACACACACACACACTCACACTCACGACTGAAAATCACGTTAGGGGATGCCAAATCTCGCTCATGCTCACCAACTTACTGTTTGCGAGCCGCACACACGAAAAAACTCTGCCACATGGTAGTTGGCAGAATTTGCTGGAACTCTGCATTACAAGCGTCACGTGGAGTAGCCAAAATTCCGCCAGCGGAGCAGAATATATTGGCCACCCCTAATTATTTCCCATTTTCCAACCCCTTCTCTCTTGTCCCTCCAACATTTACTACTAATTTCTATCCTTACCAGTGCAGAGATCTCTGCCACCAGGGCAAAGATTGCCAAGCAGAAACCATAGGAGATGGGTACGGGAAGGTCTGTGGATTGAATTTTGGAGTACATCACGTAGTACCACTTAACTCACTCTGATATAGCTTTCGTGAGTAGAGCCCCAAGTGCAGATGTTCCATAAATCAATGTGAATAAGCTGCAGCTTGTTCAAGTAGCCTATCACATGGCTAGAACATATTCAAGACAAAAAAGAAGGAAGATGTGCACGAGATTCCTTATTCAACAGGTTATTTAGGATTCACTCATTCAACATGTTATTACTGATCCTCCTTTCCCAATCACTCCTGATTTATAACTCAGTGTAATGCTTTTAAGAAACCAGTATATCAGAATGGAAATACTGGGTATATGGTATACCACTTTACAAGGGACTTACAAGTAAACTAAATATTTCAATTGTGTATACACCAATGTTACCATGTTTAGGGGGGAAGCACATGCACTTTAGCACTGGTTAGAAGTGGTAAAGTGTTCAGAGTCCTAAAGCCAACAAAACCGAGATCAGAAAAAGAGGAGGAAGAAGGCAAAAAGTCTGCGGTGACCCTTCAGAGAGGGCCATTTCCCAACACTGACAAAATAGCTTATTTGTTTGAGAGCATTGACAGAAACAGGACATCCCAGGTTCAATTGTCAGCAGGGATGACTCTGACTATCATAAATCTCAGGTCGACAGAATGAGTACAACAGATTTGGGTAACATCATTATTTATTAAATCAAGTAACTAGACTTAATTCAGTTTGTAGTGTTCTCTATAAAAGTCAATATTATTATATACTGCTCTCAAAAGGAAGTGCAAATGTAACTTTTGTTTAAATGCTACTATCCATTATAGTATAAAGTTTATACTATTAATATATTGGATGATATCAATGTGTATGCGTTATTTTATATGACCAATAAAGTAGCATATACCAATTTGTTTTTCATATCGGAGTAATCTAAAAAAAAGTACACGAAAAGGAACATGAGACAAAAAGAAGCTCATTTCTGGAACATGCAGATTTTGGTGAGGTAACTACCAAAATCTCCATTTTAATCTCCAAAAACTCATAACTGGGTGGTATTTATAGAGTAAGATTTTATCAGGCAAGATAAATAGCACACCAATTACGGAGCCACTCTTAATGAGAGCTACAGAGTGAAAAGTGTTTTTTTGTACTAACCATAAAGTGTAAAAGGCACAGATAAATGTATCCTAAAATCCTTCCAATCACGATGCCAAAGACCTTTAATGATAGCCACCTGGCCCAAACAATGTATTGAGAGCACACAATAAGCCAAACATTTTGAATCCGAGACAATACCATAGCTGCTTTTAGAATGAAAAAGACGCCAGTGACGGCTGGTGACATTTGAAAGTGGTGAGGCGTAAAAGTTGCGGGCAACGCACTGTGGCGAGCGAGCATAGCGAGCGAGGCCAAACGTAAGAAGTGGGGTTCGGGAAAATTTTGAAAAAAGAGCGGCCAAATGGTGCATTTTCAAGGACATTTCAGAAAGCAAGAATGTTAATAAAGCAATTGGGAAAGTGTAGCAATTACATCAATATAGATTTTGTATGATAATATAATGTAGATTGCTGCTTATCAATATAACCACAGATCTTCAATACAGCACCGCCCTCAGTAATGTTTAACAGTTTACCCAGCACCGCCCTTAACAGGTGGCAGCACTCACAGAAACGTTTAACCATGGACGGGCGAAAATAGCTGGTAGGCAGAGGAGCTGTGCAGGAATGGAGGTGAGGTCTTTGTAGGCCAAGTTCTACACAGAAAGGATTAGTAGTGTAAAAAACACACAGCGGCAAAGTATTGAGAATAGCAGACACAATATACAGTGTTCATTTTGCAAGGTTGCCAGCATTCTGGGTGAAACAGCTGTAGAATTGTTTCAGTTTTCATACTGACAGAATTCCCAACCTTGATGGCATGAGAGGAAAATGCGCTGTTTGACCTACTACATTGTTATCCCAGAATGGAAAGACATCCCCCTGGGATCTGATGACTTCACAAGTGAAACTGCAAACAAGGTCTGGCCCTAATGACATCACAGTGAATGATACGGCACGGCCTATAGATATGATGTATTTGACTGTTTTGACATCTCAAAGATTGAGGCGTGTTGAAGAGCCGTCAGCCTTGACTGCAGATCCAGGGGGAAGTAGCTGACACTTTCCCTTGCACAACGCACAACGCACTTTATCCCGGACCCCTAGTGACAAGGAGGAGGGGCTGCCAGACGCCTGAAAAGGCACCGGAGGACCGGCTGCGAGGGGGAAGTAGCTGACACTTTCCCTTGCACAACGCACAACGCACTTTATCCCGGATCCCTAGTGACAAGGAGGAGGGGCTGCCAGACGCCTGAAAAGGCACCGGAGGACCCGCTGCGCGGGCGCGGCCCGGGCGAAGACCGGGCCAAGACGGGCCCGTCTTAGCCCGTCATTGCCCGTTGGAGCCTGGGCTGGGCCACCCCCTTGAGAAGTGGTACTGAGGACGTTTGGTAACGGGACATTTGTATGTACTAAGGGTGAGTCCGTTTGTGAGGTTCGCAACTGCCAAATAATATAAACGGAGGGAATATCTCTGATATTCGGATGACCTTTCCTCCGTATCTATTTAGGTAAAATAGGTGGCGTCCGGTTTTTGTTGCTTATTGGTGGCCCAACATTGGATTTTGACCTTGATATTACTCCTGCATGGTATAGTTTTGATCCTGGACTGTGGTCACTTGCATTTTGCCCTGCTCTGCTTTGTTTTTGTTTTTGTGTTCCTCTTCATAAACTATATTGAATTTCTTCATTTAGGATGAGTAAAAGGAAAGTGGGCTCAATGGCTAATTTAGCGGGGGGAGGTCAAAAATCATTACTGACCTATCTGACAGGTGCAATGGAGGTGATAGAAGACCAAATCAGTTCAGTTGAAGAAACACTGACCCAAGGGAAAACAATGGGTTTGGTAGCCAAAAGCCCTGTGGATCAAGCTGAAGAAAATCCTTCACAAACTAATATGCAGGAGATTGCTAAGCAGCCTAAGAACCAGTGTGCCCAAAATACTTCTGAAAATTACATAAGTGATTTTGACTCTGAGCCACAGCCACCCCCAAAGAAATCTAGGAATCCAGAAATTATAAACATTGAATCTAATAATACACCATCCCCCCATATAACATTAAATAAGAGAATTAATAGGGACAAACGGTCAAAAAGTAGTAATGTAGGTAAACAGGGTAGACAAGCCAAATCTGGTTTTGGGAAAAAGGTATCATCTGGCGACATGATAGATAGCCAGTTGGCTGATTCTAGCGTGATAATAAAAAAAATCGATACCATGCAAAACAGATTAATGGATGTAATCATGAAACTAACTGATAGAGTAAAGTCTCTTGAAGATTACATTGTGCAAAAATTGTGCCCTGACCATTTAACTACCCACGCTGAGGCTATTATTTCAACTGATGTCCAGCATAAGCAGCGTATTATGCATGAAATAGGTAGTTCTAATGAGATGGCACATGTAAGTAGCACTTTGGATTCTAATTATAGGCCCCTACAAGCGCTTGTACCAAACAGGTCTGGTACAGCTCATTTACACAAGACCCAGAAAACCGTTGTCGCTACGATTGATAATGAAATCCCTATAGAGACAAATACAACCTCATTAAAATCATCACTAGTTGTACCCTTTTCTCTTGAATTACCCCCAGCCGCAACCCCTTATACTATTATTTTGGCTAATGTCCCTGTGTTAACTACACAGAAGAATGAAACGTGGGAGGCTTTAAGAAATAAAACACTCTTTTGGTTGGGTGGGCGAACTGGTCTTACAGATGATTTATTTGCCAAATTCAAAATGGCAAGAAGGGTGCCTTGGGTAGGCCGAGACAACAAAAAACTAGTAGGGGACTGTGTAGTCCTTACATTTAGTGATCCCCATTTGATTCATGAGGTACTGGTAAGAGCTGGTAATACCAACATATCGCATTTGGGCATTAACATCTTGCCACTAGGTTTTTTTATCAACCATACTCAGTCTTACAGCTTAGAGGACAGATTACTCCAGCACAGGGAGGATTTACTCATTCTTATAACGTACCGGTAACTAATCGTTTCGATGCCTTGTCTCCACTAGAGGATAATGATTGACCAAGAGCCCTTAACCCACTAGTCGTAGGTAAGGGAAAGGGGACCATAACTATTATAAGGGATGCCTCGCCACTATACTCTGCTGTAGAACCTAGTTCCGTTACTAAAGCTGCTGCTGATCAAGAACTGAGAACTATGCCAGCAGAGGGCCTTACTAAGAAATATAACCACAATAAAAATATAATCAATTCCCCCATTAATTCAAATAGGGAGAATGAGGCTGTATTTAGAGACTCAAGGCCATTAAATATACTATTCTGGAATGTCGCAGGGGTGAGGCTAAAGGTAGAAGACCCTCAATGGTTGTCCTTTATTGGAAGTTTTCCTATCGTGTGTGTACAAGAAACGTGGGCATTGAAGGAGGTTCATATAAATGGATATAAGACCTATCACACTCCTGCGGTGAGTTCAATTTCTGGTAGAAATAAGGGGGGATTGTGTACATATATTTCCAGTACTGTAATCGCAAAAAGATCGATTTTAAAGTTTCTAAAAATTTTATCAAATCATATTGTTACATTTAGACAGATCGCATACAGTGGTACTCGTCAATTTTTATAATAATATTCCTAAAGAACAGTTATGCTACATCCTGGGCGAACTTAAGAAAGATTTATGTAACGTGTCAGAAAGTTCAATGGAGGATTTATGTATAATCTTGGGTGGTGATTTTAATGATAAAATGTGTCTTAATGCAGTAAAGGGAATCTGTGGCTCAAATATGGAACAAGACGTGGAGTCTACACATTTTTCACATACCACACTCGGAGAACAATATAATATGCTCATATATCAATTTGACCTAGCTTTTGCAAATGAACTCTGCTTTCCCCCTGTACAGTTTGAGAATACTTTTAATGGTAGAGGGCTAGGGTCTATTATTGATTATATCATGATAACGAGACTCCATTCTAACTGGGTGAAGGATTTTGCGACTCATCCGATCTCTATGAGTGATCACTTTCCAATAAGTATTTCTATTTGCCCTCCCTGTGCCACCCTAGAAGGAGAAAATGAGAAGGAACTATTTCCTTTCGAACCCATGATAAAAACTTTAAATGGCTATTCCCTGAGTTGGGCAAAAATAGATCCCACTGAGATATTTAATAAATTAATCCACAAATGTATGACTGAAGTAAGTGTTTGCCTGGATGAGGGGCTAGCAACATGGAAATTTTAAATTCGTATGGCATTATAAGCAAAAAGGTCAAAGAGTTAATGACCGTGAAAATTAGAGAGAGAAAGGAAAAAGAAAAAGGATGGTTTGATACAGAATGTACCAAGGCCCATACAAATCTTAAGACAGTCTTACATAAGAAAGATAGCACCCAAAACGAAAGAAAAATGGCAAGGTCTACATATAAACATGTTTTAAAAGAACGCAAAAATGGATTAAGGGAACAGGCCTGGGAATCACTGTGTAAGGCCAGTGCCCTGAAAGATAATACCAGCTTTTGGAAAGTGGTTAATGCTCCTTTTTTAACCCCTAGAGACCCCCCCACAATTGAGGTTGCTATTAGTGAAAGTTCCTGGGTAGAGCATTACACAAACTTATACAATGACACAAAGGAAACTGAAGTTTTAATGGAGCAAGAATTGCTAGTTCCTGATGATTGTGTCAACGCCTTCCCGTTGGACTTGCGCTTCTCTCTGCAAGAAGTAATAAGTGCCATAAATGAGAGTTTAGCTGGAAAAGCCCCAGGACCAGATGGCGTTCCTGTAGATATATTTAAAACCAACCTGGTGTTCTGGGGCCCTCTTTTAACTCAAGTACTAAATGCTTGTTGCCAGCAGGGTCCACTCCCATCCTGGTCAGATTCAATAGTGGTCCCAATATTCAAAAAGGGTGATCGTAATAACCCGGCTTGTTACCGTCCTATCTCCTTGCTGGATTCAACTCTCAAAATTATGAGTCGAATAATTTTAAATCAATTGCAAATATGGGTGGAAGAGAAAGGGGCTCTTTCTAAATTCCAGTATGGTTTCCGCAAGGGCCTAGGGACCACACAACAGGGGCTGAATTTAAACTTAGTGATCGACAAATACACACGTGCTAAGCAAGGAAGACTATTCCTAGTATTTGTCGACCTCAGCTCCGCGTTTGATTGCGTGAACCATAATAAATTATGGAATATATTGAAGGAGATGGGGATGGCTGCCTCCCTTATAACTCTTATCATGCAATTGTATAGTGAGGCTGGCGCCAGGGTTCGTTATGGAAAACAGGGCGAGTGCACAGCCAAATTTCCTATTAGTAAAGGTGTAAGACAGGGCTGTGTGCTCGCCCCTTTACTTTTTAATTTGTACATAAATGACCTAGGATCTTTTTAGCTGAACAGTGTCAGGATCTTCCTATTATTAATAAACAACCCGTACCTGCTCTGATGTATGCTGATGATGCAGTTTTAATGGCGCGTACCCAATTAAGTTTGCAGAAGATTTTAAAGAATTTTATATTTTTCATGAGTGAAAGGGGCTTGAAAGTAAATATCTCGAAGACTTTTATTATGAAATGCGGGAAAAATAGTGCTAGATGTCGTAATATATTTATTGAAAATTCAAAAGTAGAATGTATTGACAGCTTCCCTTATCTTGGAATACTATTTCATTACCGAGGTACTTGGGCTCCAGCAGTGATGGGAAGAAAACTGTTATTCATAAAGATGATTGGTGCACTTACTAATTTTGCTAGGAGGCTAGGCAGAAGACCAATCCCAGAACTGATTGTGATATATAAAGCTAAATGTATAACTACAGCTATGTACGGAGCTGGTATCTGGGGATACAAGGATGTGAGCTCCATCCAGATAATAGAAAATTCGTTTTTAAAATACCTACTGTCTGCTCCTACTAGCGTAGCAAATTTCGTCTGTCACTCTGAACTTGGGTTACAATATGTAACAGATCTGATTAAAATAGAGCCAATTTTATTATGGCACAAGGTGTGGGTAACAGAGGAGACTACTTTTAATCGTGAGGTCATCAAGGATTGTTTGGGTTTGACTAGGATGTTGAGCATCCCATGGCTAAACTACATTAAAAACTTTATGTTTGATATTGGCCATTTAGAATATTTTGAGCAACCAGATAGCCTTACCAAATTGAGTAGAAAGTCTCTTAAAGCAACCTGTTTAGCACATCTCCAGGCAATTAGGCTGGCGTCAGAGATTACAAAAAAATCAGTTATGGAGAACCAAATGATGTTATCATGCTATGCTATCCAACCGTATTTAACACGCGTACCTGGATCTTATGAAAGGATGCTTCTGACACGATTTCGCTTGGGGATCTTCCATAGATTGGTAACTTTCCCAAACATCAATGATTGGTCAAGAAATCTAGTTGCATGTCCATGTGATGGCACCTCTAACCAATCAACATTACACGTGATCTTCTTCTGCAAATTTTATATGTATTCAAGAAATAGATTTTTAAAACTGATTTAAAAAAAATTGGGGCTTAGACAATGCCGACCTGCCTTATTAGTGCTACAAATCCTAGACGATGACTTAATTATTTATGGGGTATCCTCTTTCTTAAAATGTGTTGTGAATTACAGGAAATGCTTATGATTATGGACGATGTATGAATTCTCTTTTATTGTGTATTTTATATTGTGTAAAATGTTCCTTTTATCATGAGATTTTTACTTATTGCTGTGCTTTTATGATTTATGTTCTAAATCGAATAAAGCCATTTTTTGATTTGATTTGACTGCAGATCCTGTCTCTTGTAGCTAACCCAGGAACACAGCAATCCTCTCAAGCTGAATCCTAGCCGGGGGGTCAATGAAAACCTCAGAACCATTGGGAAACTCCTGAAAGTGCTGCAATGACATACTAGTGGCAGCCTGTGCCCTATACAAATATCAGTTCATAGCATAACAACATATAGCATGTGCCGACCATTGCTTAGCAACTAGGCTTTCACTGTATAAATCTCAATCCATGCATGTAACTATATTCAGCAAACTGCTCAGCTAATCAGAAGTAGACAGACTCGAGAGACTGGTTTGTTGACAATGGAACATGAAGTCCTGAGTTTTAATCCTGGCTTCTTCACTTAATCACATTGTGTTACCTTGTGAACTCCCATTGATTTCCTTGTCCCTCGGTTCCCTTATTGCCAGAATTGGGAGTGTTTGGATCAATCGAATGGTATCCAGCACTATATAAAAACTGGATATTTACATATACTCTGCTCCTGAAAATGCCCAGGCTCACTTTAATTAATGACCAAACTCTAGCCTGTTTGCAATGCCCAGTCTCCGTGAAAGCTCCAAAGTGCCCACACACCCTCAGCATCATGCCCATTCAGCCCAGGATATTAAAATGCAAGCATCACAACAAGCAGGCAAAGGGGGCCCGCACAGGCTACTTAACACCGAAGAGGGTCAACAAGAGCTAGGTAGTGTTTAACTCTTGTCTTGCTTTAAAAACAGGAGGTTTCAACAGTCTGTGCTGCGGATTGATACGTTGCGGTAATGAAAGCGGCTGACACTGACAGGTCGCATACTGGCAGTCAGATACTAATACAGGTGACACATGCGTGTTCCACCTGCAGCAGGCTGTTGGCGCTGCGGATTATTGATTGCTTCGGAAACATGCGTTTTGTTTGTTTCCATTACACCTTCTTATTTTGCTATGGCGGGGAGGCAGAGCGCGCCTCTTGCCAAATGGTCTCCTTAAACCTTTGATTACAGAAATATTTTGCTGACGTGTAAAGTTCAATTCCTCAGTGATCGACATGCGCAGGCCTAACAGCATTAGCAATCTGTTATGCTGGTGACAACTTTGAAACAGAAATACATTTAAATATTTTTTCCACACAAGGGTCTAAATCCACAAACGTTAATTACTATTAAATTACAGCGGCGGCCGGCATGCTCGAGGGAGGGGGAGGGGGGGAAATAAAACAAGAAAAATAAAACGTACCTGAGTGCCGGGGTACCGCACCGCCTCCGCTCCAGGCCCGCCACGCTGTACAGTCTGGTGGGTCCGCGTGTTCCTGCTGCAGGAAGCAGCTTCCCTCCCCTACGCAACGCAAGCCAAGCCAATCACAACGCTGGTAGGCGCAGCAGGCGAGCGCCCCAGCCGGGACATTTTCTCTGCATAGAGAAAAGGGGAGAGTGGGCGGTC
The DNA here is from genome assembly GCA_963921515.1 of Calotriton arnoldi. NCBI lineage: Eukaryota > Metazoa > Chordata > Amphibia > Caudata > Salamandridae > Calotriton > Calotriton arnoldi. The sequence goes on from CAWUFW010001317.1 coordinate 2,747,764, forward strand.
CTGCTCGAGGGCAGGAGGGGAACGGCTTACCCACTGTTGTGGGTACTGACTGTTTGGTCGGCTCCAGGGCCGACCAAACAGCCAGTACCCACAACAGTGGGCAAGCCACTCCCCTGCTGCCCTCGAGCAGGACCGCCCCCAACCAGGCACAGAGGCACTTCTGCTTTCTCGCAATGCGAGAAGGCAGAAACATAAATGGTAGTTTTTACCGTTTATGTTTCTGCCTTCTCGCACCGTGAGAAAGCAGTGGGGCGACGCCCCCACGCCCCAATGGGGGAGCCGCCACTGAAAGACGCTGTTCAAATAAAAACACAAGGAAAATTACATCTAAAGTGTTCACACTTGTCACTTTTTATTTGTTTGTTTTTGTTATTTGCACAATTGTCACTTTTTCCTCATGTTATGTAACGCTTGCTTTTGTATTATGCTCACTTGCAATTTTCTACTCATGTCACGTTACTGTTCCTATTGTGAAGCGCTCTGACACCTTCGGGTAAAGTCTGCGCTATATAAAAACGCATAAAATAAAAATAAATAAATAAATAAAAAGGTACATATAAGACTTCAACATGGAAGTAGGCTTCTGCAAAGCTAAATAAACTTATGTAAAGTTGCGAGCTTAGAACAACAAAAATCATGGCGGTTCTCGCAAAGTAATCCACCATTTCTTTTGAATAAATCAATGAGCATTGGCATACCCTGATTTCTTACCTTAAACAGGTAAAACTTGTGACTGTCGTGTTGGCCAAGCTTCTCCTGCAACCTCAGAAGTAAATGCTTCACTTGTTGTGTGCGGGAAGCGGTGACGAGTGGCTCGGCTTTTCGGATATCTTCCACCAATGTTTCCACATCTGTGCTGTTAGACAAAAGTGTAAAAATACGCAAAATAGTTATAAACTTTGATAGTCCATGACTAAAGAGGTTTGTGAAGACTTCAAATTACCTTTCTGCGAAAAATCGTGAGATGTGACCTGGTTGCTATCGATGCAAAATGGCGAAGAGTCTACAACATAAAGCTTTTACAAATGTTAGGTTCTTTTTTAACTGGTGTTTGTATGTTTTAGATAAGAAATATGAAAAGCCTAATACAATCTACCAAACTATGAGAACCAAAAACAGATTCCAGTCAATCAGCATTTGACAAATCTAACAATTGTGCTAGGTTTGTGCTGTACAAATACCACGTGCATACATAGGTGCCAACCAATGTTACGAGCTAATTTCCCCTAGCAAACGGACATCCAATTCGAACTTGGCAGGAGTCTTCTGCCAAGTAGCAAACCAATCCAGATTTCATGTTAGTCAAGCAAAGGAGACAGTAATAGGGGAGTGAGAAGGTTTTGACGAAGGCCAATTGCAATTGGGGACAAAGGGACATGGAAAGAACAGAGAAGTAACCCCACTGAGGGTCCGTCAGGCCCCAGGAGAAGGGTCCTTCCTTGGGGCAGAGGAAAAGGAGTGCAGAAATGGGCAACAAAGGAGTGTAGCCTGTGAAGGGGGCCTTCAAAGCCAGAAGGAACCGAGTGGGGCTTGAAGTAGGGCCAATCAAGGACCAATGCACCATTCAAGCAGCCCAATCAAGAAGAGGCAGTAGTAGTTTAATGGGCGCCTGCCCCCTACACAGCTAGATAGGACTGGGCCAGTGACTAAGCTGAAAAGGAAGGCTACCAGCTAAGCAGCTAGCAATCTTTGGGGATTAAGACTGAAGCCAAAAGCAAGGGAAAGACTCTCGCTGGAGCCAGCGGCAACAAGTTACATTAAGAAGAAGAGAGGGAGGGTGGAGTCGGCCAGACCCTAAGCAAAGAATAGGGGAAGGGGAAGACCTTCGGGTATCCTAGGGCTGGCAATGGCGGCAGCAGGCCGCAGAGGAAAAGAATGGTTAGTAAAACAGCTGCTACAAGATGCAGAGCCGCGCTCACACAAAGAAGACAATCTCCAGGAGACTGAGTGTGATGCACACAGAGCAGGAAAAGAGAGCAGAGGGGACAAAGCCAGAGACAAACGCAAACCAGCACGAAAGTAAAGGAGCCCAGACCAGCGCTTGTGACAAAGACATAGGCACTGGATCAGGGCGGTATGCTGGAGCAGGAAGATGCAGAAGAGGAGGATGGTGATCATAATAGCGATTGGGGGGCTATGATAGATGTGAATGATGGTGGCAGCTGCGCAGGATCACGTGCATCAGGAGTGGGTCAGCACACAAGGGGGAGTAACCCTGCAGCAGCATGGGCAAGCAACTAGGCAGGGCAATAAGCAGCTGCATCAACTATTATTCTGTGTGGGATGGGGCTGGGCAAGGAGCTAGCATCACAAGCACAAATAGCTTTTACACCCGAGTTTCTATTTTGAAGGACAATTTTACTATAACGGTGTCGCCCAATGGGCTGCTCAGTATCTTGTTCATACTGTAAAATATTAAGTTTTACATCAAATGGACAGTGCGCAAACCCTCCAGGAACAAGTCAAGCTACACTACATGGATGACTTCTTATTTGTCTGCAAAAGAACATGAGCACCCTACCACCCCGATGAAAGAATGCCAATTTCCGCACAACAAGAAAATGGACAGAGGCCGCAAGCGGCCAGATAATGCAGTCATCCCTTGTCCGTGGGCCTTGGGATGCAGAATGGCAGGGACAGCGCAAGGACATTCACTGTGGCACAACAGTTGTTCTCCGGTACGGTGGGGCAGCCATAAGATGGTAGCGAAGGTAGCAGGTGGAGCCTAGAATTCGGCAAGTGGTCACACCATGGAGAACCTCAAGGATGAATCTGGCAAATAGTTATGCTTATAATTATGATGAGGAATGAGGAATGATGAATGATGATGATCATAAAAGTCACTTCCCAAGCTTAATTCCACCTGAGTGGACACAAGTTTTTAATGAACTCTGGCCATATGATCCCAGAAAGTTCTCTGTACTTTATTGTCAGCCAAAGCGACAGAAGTTACCCAATTGCAGTGATTATTACTTTACTAAAGCACTAAATGATGTAACTCTGATAGGCACCACTTACTGGTCAACAAAATACCACATTACTTTTGCTGCAAGTGTTTTTCTTAATTTTTCAAAAACATCTTTGCTCTAAAGCAGGGCTTCACCAACTTTCATTAATTCGAACCAAGTTTTATTCAACAGTATTGTGACCTTGCAAACTTCATTTTATTCATTACAAAGTGGTTAAGGCTTTAGTAATTCATTGATATATGCCCATCAGGTACCACATACAGAAGTCTACTGAGTTCCCGAACAGCAGATATGAGACACCCAACTCTAGAACGGGAATCAATGAGCATTTTCACTTGAGTGATGCTTTATATTGCCTGGCTGCACTCACAGCAGGTCATATCCTAAGTCTTATATATACCAAAATGGCAAACAGGAGTTCAAAATAAATCTAAGAATATATGAAAATCTCTTCAGTTTGTTTTCTCTTCCAGTGAATACATTGAGCCAAACCAATTACAAAAATTTAATTCTGGGCAAAACATTAAATAAATTACCGGTTGCTGAACCCCAGAAAACAAATGGCTTTGAAATGTAACTGTGAGAAATTGGGTTTTGGTTGAGTGGGGTGTAAACCCTGCTCAAGCAACAGCCACAATCCCCGTCAGGGTGAACCACAAAAGTAATTAAATCATCCTGTGCTTTACACTCTAGTAGCTTGGAACAAAAGCAATCAGGTTTAACTTAGAGCCAATGTGTAAAGTATTTATGCACCACACAAGCAGTAATAAAGCCAAAACACAACACAAGTTAAATCCCATACTAATTTAGAAAAACAGAGACCATTAATAAATTATTTGACACCAAAATGGCAAAAAAAAAACAATCAGTAAAACCGAAGTTAGGAATTTTTAAAGTTTAAAGTGAAAACTATCGCCTAAAAGATCAAAGTGCTAACCCCTGACATCTTGTTGACTGAGACAGGTCAAAATCGAAAAATATGACCAACCGCGATGGAGCGCGTGTCGGATACAAGAAATGGCTTGAGCCCGGTTGGTGCATACCTTTGGACCCATCATTTGTTCCTTTTGCTTTTGTCACTCTAAGTGGGAAGGGTATGCCCAGACATGGGTCCCGTGCTCACTGCGCCACTGGATTCGAGCAAGCCTGGCTGATGAGGGGTGGTTTGTATATGACTGGGTTTAACCTGGAATAGCATGGGGAGCAAAAAACGATGGATTTAGGCCCAAATCTCTGTACTGAGGTGAATGTTTGACATTGTTCAACATTCTGTCCACCAATTGTTCTTTTTACATTTGTCACCCTGAGTGGGACGTGTATGCCCAGACATGGGTTCAGTGCTCACTGCGCCACTGGATGCGAGCAAGTCTGGCTGATGAGGGGTGGTTTGTATATGACTGGGTTTAACCTGGAATAGCATGGGGAGCAAAAAACGATGGATTTAGGCCCAAATCTCTGTACTGGGGTGAATGTTTGACATTGTTCAACATTCTGTCCACCAATTGTTCTTTTTGCATTTGTCACCGAGTGGACGTGTATGCCCAGACATGGGTTCCGTGCTCTCCATGCCACTGGAGTCAAGCTAGCCTGGCTGATGAGGGGTGAAACCCCGAAACCGGTCCAAGGATGCCTATTTCTGGTCCAGGGAGGACCTGGCCTGGCAGTTCGGGCTGTAATGTTCCCACGGGGAGCAGGGTCAAGACTAATTTGCATAGGGCTGGGTTTAAACTGGAATGGCATGGGGAGCAAAAAAACGATGGATTTAGGCTCAGATCTCTGTACTGTGGTGAATGTTTGACATTGTTCAACATTCTGTCCATCAATTGTTCTTTTGTATGTTTTAGGGAGTGTGAGAAGTTGGCCTGGTATATGCTGTCCACTAATTAAAGTGGGCACCTTGCACCAGTCCAAACAACCCTTATGGTGATTTAAGAGGTCAAAGATAACCTTAGGAAGCTATCCAAGTGGTAGCTGTGGGGAGCAGCCTTCAGGCTTAGTCTTGAAGGAATGTTAAGCAGCTTGTTTTACCAGAATGCAACCTTATAGTATTGGTTAAATGAAAGGCGAACCACACAGTAGTTATAAAAATATGTATTTATAAATATAACACTCTCTAGTACGACACAGTATCTCCTACATGGAGATAATCACAAAGCACACAATACTTAAGCACAGAAATGACAGTAAATAGCACTAATACACAGTGGGCCCCAGGGGGAGACCAAACCATATACTATAATAGTGGTATAAGAACCACGACTCGAGTCAAGACAGTAAGTATTGAGAGGACGTAGAATTGCTGGGACCCCAAGGAACCACCCAAGGTGAGTAAGTAGGGACCCCACGGAGGACAAGTGCAGTGTGGGAACACGACCGCGTGCTCTGTACAATTCTATGGGAAAGTCGCGGTTGAAGTTGTAGAGTTTAAGGACCCTTCCCAGTGGACTTCGAAGAAACCCCGTGGAAGTTAGGAGGTTGGAGAGCCACCCCACCCGTGGATACTGAGGTACCCGAGTTACCTATCCCAGGGAAGCCGGGTGCATAGGTCTGAAGTGGCGTCGGAAACTGATGTCGAACCCAATGGAGGACTTCGAAGAAGAGCCGCTGCTGGAAGGAAGAAAAGTGTCCGTTGGAATCCAAAGGTGGATTCTTGTCGGAGAGTACCTGAAAGCAGAGGGAGCAGAGTCTGGGTCACTCAGGAGTGACCAGGGGCTCGGTAGACGAATGCCCACCAATGTCGGGTGCTTCAGGTGCGTTGATGGAGTTCTTGACTCTGCAGCCACGGAGACCAGGAGACGTCGAGGACAACCAGGAGCTGGATATGAGCTGTCCCATGAAGGATGTCGAGTGCTGAGGGGTCGGTGTCTGGCGGGAGCACCAGCAAGCCTTGGCAACGGCAACCCACGCAGAAGGTCAAGGATGGATATGTTTCGGACCAGCAAGGTCCAGGAGACTCACCACAGCAAGGGGAGTCAGGGCAGGCCTGGAGCAACCAGGGGAGCCCAAGAAAAGCAAAGTTGACCCTCAAATGGACCCACAGGCCAGAGGCACAGGAGTCGCAAGAGGACCTCGAGCGATTTCACCAAACAGCAGTCCACGGAGCACTCGGTGCGAGGAGGCCAGAGTTCTTGGTAGGAGTGGCGCCAGAGATTGGGGCTACTCGGAGCCCAGTGCACTTGTTCGGGAAACGCCAACAAGCATATGCACTTGCAAATGTACGCGGTGCATAGGGGTTTGGGTATTGCAGCCCCCACGAGGGATTCGTACCTCAAACTTGGTGAGAGGGCAGCTCGGACCTCGAGGGACGTAGAAACCCACCTCCTGTGTTGCTGAAGCCTTCGGAGTCCGTAGGAGCTCAGGGTCAGCAGAGTGGACAGCAGTGTTGCGGTGCCTGCAAATGCAGGGGAGTGACTCCTTCACTCTAAGGGAGATATCTTCGGTTGTCCTTGATGCTCCACAGGTCCTGCACGGATCCTGTATGGTGCACGGGCACAGACGATGCTTTAGAGTGAGAGGAAGACGAAGTCGGGCCCAAACGAAGTCCAGCGAAGTCCAGAGTGTCCTAACGATCAAGGTTCAGTGGTTTCTGGTTCATAATCTTGTCCACGTCGAATCTAGGGTCCTACAGCCAGATAAGCCCTTTTGTACCCACGGGAGAGGGTTGCACAGATTCAGGGGACCCTCCCAGGGTAGGGTCTGGACAGTGGGGAGGTTACTCCCATGTCCTTTGTCCAGTTTTGCGCCAGAGCAGGAGCCAATGGCTCCCAGGACTGGTTTGAACTGGACTATGCACACGGACACCAAATGTGCCCGTCATGCAGACTTTCAGTCGCTGGCAAGCGCACCCACCCAGCCAATATACACTAATTCCTGTCTGGGAGGTGGTCACACCTCCCTGTGACAGGATGCCTATTGTTCTGCCTTCCCCTGCTCGAGCTTGGCTCAGCAGCAGGAGGGCAGAAACGGGTCTCTGGTCGGCAGCAACCATTTTGTGCTGCCAGGGACCCAACGTAGCTCGCTTCTGAGAGGTGGAATCATACCTCCTACACCGGTTACCGGTGTGGGGGTATGATTCCAACATGTTTGACACTAAACACGATAGGGTTAGTTTCAGCCGTTTTAGAGTTGGTCACCACGCGGTTGCATAATGCCACTCTATAAGTCGTAAATGGCTGATGCACCGACAACCCGGGAGAATGGACTCCGTAGGCTGCAGGGGTGTCCTGCTCATGCATTGGCACCCTCTCACTTAGAACCAAGCACCATGCCTTCAGGATTGTTAAGGCCTGCTATAGGGGCGACTTATAGGTTTTAAGTGCAGTGACCCTTAGATATAGTAAACCTATATCTTAAGTAAGTGGTGCATGCACCAACTTACACAGGCTGCAATTGCAGGCCTGTAGGTTCCATTTTGCATGGCCTCTCATGGGTGGCATAATACATGCTTCAGCCCATGGGAGGCCTCTGGGGTACCTATGCCCTGGGTACATGCGTACCATATACTAGGGAGTGACAAGGGTACCCCAGTATCCAATCTGGAGTGTACCTAAGTACATAACATAACAGTTTTAGGGAGAAAGCAGATAGACTGGGGTCCTGATTATCAGGATCCCAGTCAGACTAGTCAAAAACAGTATCACATTTAGCAAAAAGTGGGGGTAACCATAAGAAGCAGATCCTACTTTCCTACAGGGAGTGAGCACAAACACTTTATCACAGAGTCCTAAGGTCAACAAAACCAAATGTCAGCAAAAAGTGGAGGGCAAAGGCAAAACGTTTGGGTAAAGACACCCCCTAAGGCGGATATGTCCAGCAGCAATCAATCTATTTATCCAGATCATAGGAAGCCTAATTTGAACTTTAAATAGAACCATCAAATAGGTAGCAATTTGAATACTAGCCCTTTGGGAAGGGAAGCCTTGCTTGCACACCTTTGAATGATTTAATACAAATCTCACAATCAAGAAACGGTCTGAGACTGGGAATGAATGGGACAAGGCCACAGGGACACAGCCATCAAAAACTAAAAACATGCAACCAATCTAACCAAGTGATTGAGGCAAGAAAACAAGATATTTTGGAAACAACTAAGTGCTAGTGACTTGTGTCTATATTAATCAGGGTCTGAAAGTGAGCTTATCTCGAAGACCTGTAGTTTTGACAACTCCTTGGCAGCTGAGGATATGGGTTGGGGGAGGGGGGACGGGTACTACTAACATTGAGGCACTAAAAAAGTACTCTTAAGTGTAAACGTAGCATAGAGCAATGCTAGATAAGTGAAGTGTTCCAGTCGCGGGGGGACTCTGATGTATCGTCATCCGTAGGAGCTGAAACCTATAGGGAGTTTCATCCAAACACACCTTGCTGCAGGATGTAAAGGCTCCATCCTAACACTTTGTGCCCCAGTCTAGTCACCTGCTCTCCCTCTGCAGTTCTCCTATGCCCTGCACTCCATAAACAACGTGTTTTTTAAAATGCTCTTGATAGCTTTTTCCCTTTGGTTTTTATCCTCCTCACGATATTTTACTTCCCTTACGCCAACACATACCTTCATCTCCTTTCTCCTTTCCCTTTCACCAAGGTTTCTCTTTCTCATCCCTACCTCTGAACCCATGTCCTGTTCCAGGACTAAAATCTCATTAGGAACTTCTCCAACTAAGCCTCTCCAATTGTCCCTAAGCCCCAGACCTGCCATCGAAGTGGACCTTGCCTTTCTTGCCATCCCTCATACCATCCTCAATCCTTCCTGCTGGCCCTCACTTTCGCTATTGCACAGCAGGAGCTTCTGTCTTCCTCTCTCTATTGTTTTCAACAGTCTCAGGTCCACCTCAGTGCCAGATCTGAGTTCTATGACCATCTTTTTACAGACACATCCAGTACACTCCTGACAGTCACTCTCCTTCCTGCCTGTTGGATGTGGCACATTTTTGGCTCCGTCCTCCATGGCCCATCCATGCATTCCAATTTGGAATTAGCCAGTTCCCTCTGCTGTCTACCTGCACCTGATACACCCCTCTCTCCATCAACTGTTTCCTCTCCTGACCTTTCCCCGCACCAGGGGCGGTTTTTCCATTAGGGCTCAGGGGCTCCGCCCCTCTGAAATTCCTACACATTTACATGAAAACATATTAAATAGATCGATTTATTTAGAGATACGATCATATCTCTAATTAAGTCGATGTATTTAAGTCTGGGATGTCTGTTTCAGGCTGCCTGCCCCGCCTCGCTTTGAAGCAGGAGACAAAAGCCAGGCAGTAAATTAACTTTTTGAACTGTAATGCACGACGCAGGGCTTTCTGTTTTAAAGCCCTTCATTGCCATTGTGGTCTATTGTTGTATGCACTCTGTAGGCCAGTGACGCAATCAGCATCATGATTTCGGGCATCGGAGACTTCATCCCTGCGTAACTTCAGACGTCCCTCATTCAAAGGCATAGATCCCACCCTTTCTTCATACGCGAGAGTGGACGCAAGTACGTCTGATCTGGTGCCTTGTTCTCGATAATAGTAAGTGTTTGCATGCTAATGTTGTGTTATGTATATTGTGCTGAGACCCCTCATCCCGCTAACCTCCCCCACTGTGACACCCCAGGCCCTGCCTGCAGATTGCTAGCTCCTGCTGTATTTGTTCCCCGTGAAATGGATCCAAATAATGAGCAAAATTCTTGTTACCTTGCAAAGTCGATCAAAATATTGAGTCAAACAAGGCAATTAATATGTGCTTACAGTGGACAGGTCTCTGATGTATGACATTAAAACTGGCTGTGTCTTTATGCCCCTAAGTTAACACTGATGCCAAAAACAGACTTGCAAACAATGAATGTTAAAAACGTTAAGGGAATGCATTTTAGCGATTTACTACCTCTCTTATTTCACATGCTTTACTTAATCTTGCATTCCCCAAGAGTAAGCTATTTTATAATGTTGTTGTTTATCTGTATTGTTTTCTGTGCATACTTTGAGGCTTGAGCCATGCCAGGTGTTTATGAGTGGCTTTGATTGAGCACGAAGGCGCTAAGGCTGAAGCCAAATAAAGTGCGTGTCAGTGGGTTGGCCTCTCTGCAGAGCGCACAGAACAATGTTTATGTATTCCATTTGCAACTGAAATTCTGTGGATAAATGTGTGAAGGGGGTACACAGATGTCAAAATATTTGCAAGGCAAAAGTAAGAGAAATTAAAGTGCTTACATTTGAGGGAGTGCAGTGCATGTTTGGGGCAGTGAAGTGACAGATGAGAGGAAGTGCATTCGGGGAAGAGGGAAAAGAGGATGCTGAAGAGGAAAGAGAGGTGGTTGAAGATGTGCAGATGGACAAGATATGCAGAGAAAAAGAGGATGCATATCTAACATAAAGCACACATAACTGAAGGCCAAAACTCCTTCCACAGGCCTCAATGCTATTTAATTCACAGATTCGCAGTTTCAGAACTGAAACATTTCCAGTGTTAATTATTTATAACAAATCATTGTTGTTACTCATTTATCTTAAACAACTAACACCCATTGACAAAGCCAATCATACTGACAGCTTTAGGTGTATGTCAGTTGTTGTGTCATTTATCTGGATACAATTACATCTCAGAGAGAAACCAAAATACCGGTCAGTTGGCACACTATGGGAATCACAGAAATGTATTTGACATGTTCCTTTATAGAGAGCCCCCACTTTTTTCATCCCACTTAAAGACCTGTCTGCACATATTTCTATATGACTAGTTGCAGCCAGCAGCTGAGGGTGCGTCTCGAAGTCTGGTTACAGCATATTTTTCCAAAGTTAATGCTGCATGCAGTGCAAGACACTGGGCAAGCATACATTTTAAAGGGCTAAAGTGGTCATGCTGTACAATTTAAACATTACAGTAACTGTTGAACATATTAATGCAGGAAGATATGGGGCTGTTTTTAATGCGTTTAATATTTCAAGACTATACATTACCACTGCTTTATAAGCGTTGCTTTATCGCTACATTCATTTGCTTTGAAATGCACCATTTGCCAATCTTTTTTTTATTTATTTCTCAGGAGAAGGACTCACCCTGGACCCCAGGTTTGTCCATTAAACTTGTTCACATCGCTCGCTATATAAAAGTCATGCCCAACGTTTATGCCCCACCACTTTCAAATGTCAGCATCCGCCACTGCCCAGCACCATATGCTCTCCCCTGTGAAGCTTTTCCAGCAACCTCCTGTCCCAGCATTAGACTACTTGCACTCTTCTCTTCCTGTTAACACTATGACATCCTTACAAGGCTGTTTACAAGCATGTCGTGATAATTTAAGCACATATTTTTGGTTAGCCTTTTGTATTTTATCATGTATGTATATGATATTTATCAGCTTGCCATTGCTGCACCAGTTTGATTACAAAGTCTCTCCTCACTAGTGTAGTGTGAGGGCAGTTTGCAGGGCTGCTGGAGGACAGGAAGGGACACTACTGCAAGCCTTTCATGTAACCAAGTACAGCTCAATAAAATAGGCATGTACACCCTTTTTTGAGGGGAGATCAATGTCGTTGAACCACCAGACAAGAGAGTAGGACTGTATTTTGGAGTCAAGGTGAGAGATTGGAGTGTAAAGCTAATAGAGTCCATAGTAAGATTGGAGAAGGGAGTATGGGACCTGTGGTGAGAGGGGAAGAGAAAATGACAAGCATAGAGCATGTAGTATAAAAGTGGGAAAAGGTGCATAGAGGTACGAAGACTCTATTGTGAAAGATACTGCAATGGACCTGTGACACGTCAGTGGAACGGTTATGCAAAGTTGGCAAGAGGAAAGGAAATCTGCCTAGCCCCTTTGACAAAAGTACAGTTTTAAGTTACAGGTTACTGTGAGGGAGTTTCCAGTGCAGTACAGTGAAGGACAGGAAATAAAGGCTAGTATTGTGTCTGTGCCGGCCCAACTAATTGATTTCTTTACAGGGAAAGTATATTTTATCAAAAATTCCACACCTCTGTACTGAGAGTAGAAGGATCTGAGTTAATACCCATTGAGGTACTGAAGTCATAAGGCCATAGCGATGCAGCCATGTGAAAAACCGCTGGAGAAAGTCGAGGACATTTCATTAGCAGTTATATACCAGAGCATAATGGCTCATAGGGAGGAGACTTGGATAGAGAGCCAGCGCACGCAAGGGGCTTGTCAGAAATTACAGAACTCGATTCGAAGGATTGCAAAATCGTGCACAGAATTTGTAGAGCGATTCAACGAGGCAGAGACACGGATCTCCAACTTGGAGGATGAACTTGCAGTGCAAAAGGTGGCTACAGAAACACTGCGGACATCGAAAGATGATACTCTTTGGAAATTAACGGACCTTGAAAATCGTCTTCGACGCAATAACCTGCGGGTCTTGGAAATTCCAGAGGGCGCAGAAGGATTAGACATTCGAAAATTTATTATTGAGCTCTTTTCTGAGGCCTTCCCAGGGTTGTCGCAATGGGATTGGAATCGTGAGATTCAGAGGGCCCATAGATTCCCCTTTACTCAGCGTATACGGCCAGGGCAGAGCGCTCCTAGACCCAGAGCAATTCTAATCTCGATTAACAACTTTCTGGCTCGAGAGGCAGTCTACGATCTTGCACGCCCAGATCGAAAGAAAACCGGGAAGGGGTTGGAATTCTTTGCACGTCCTGACTATTGTCCCCTGACAGTGGAGAGAAGATGGCAACTACGCCAACTCATAACCCCATTTCAAGGCAAGGGGGCTCAAGCCTACTTGCTTAATCCAGCCAAACTCAAAGTTATATTTAATGAACAAGTTCGATTCTTCACTACAGAACTACAAGCGAAAGAGTATCTGCATTCCTTATGAATGGGACACGATTCTAAATAACCTATGTGTATAACGGGCTGCAGTAGGGGTTTTCCTTCTTCTCTCCTACTTTTTGTTTCCTTTTCTAGGTTAAGCTCTTCTAGGGGGCATGGTCTTCTTCTTCTATGCTTCTTTAGCTGACTTTAGTAATGGGATATTGCACTAAAGGGACGCACTAATTATAGGGGCGGGGTGATCCGGGGGGGGCAGGAGCTTGATCCATCTCAAGGACCATCGGTTCTAAAGCCTCTTTTCAGGGCAAGGGGGGGGGGGAACAGGGCTTTGGCCGAAGCTCTGTGATGGAGGAGAGAGTGGGGGGAATCAGGAGGGGGGTTTGGTGGAAGGGGGGCCACAAGATAAAACAATCCATGAAAATGTAAGATTAAAAAGAGAAAAGTGCACACAGTTAAATTACATGGTCTCAGATCAGACAGAAACATTGATGTGTGATGGGGGATAGGAAATGTCATTCAGGATTACAGATCTGTTCTTTCAATGTATGTGGTCTAAATAATTACGGGAAGAGACAACGGGTGGCTGCGGAGTTACGGGTGATCCAACCAGACTTGGTCTGTATACAAGAAACCCATATTCCATGGGGCAAACAAAAGCTGCTAGCTGAACTTGGCTATTCGGTGTTGATAAGTACACAACAATCCACTACGAATAGGGGGGTAGCGGTACTGGCCAAAAGTACTGTGCAGGGATCAGGAAGAGCTCTGGCGGATAAACAAGGCCCGTGGGTCATTATTGAATGTATAATAGGGAAGGCCAGATGCACGGTATGTTCGGTGTACGGCTCCAACATTGATGAGTCAACAGTGTTAGAGGAGCTGAATGTTGAATTAGCATCATGGCCGACTCCCCTGATCCTGTGTGGCGATCTTAATATACACTTGGAGCCCCAGGGTTTGCAGTCAGACATTAAAGACTATAAGGGTAGGAAACCCAAAGTGTTTAAGGCTCTTCAGAATTTGGTGGTGGATCATGGGTTGGCCGATGCCTGGGTTACTCTTCGAGCCCCTGACCCAGGTTTTACATTGTATTCACACCCGCATCACAAACTGGTCAGACTAGACTATTTCTTTATTCCAACAGCACTATTGGTAGAAGCCAAAATACAAGTTTTTCCGCGGATCACGGCCCCTTAGTACTCGATATACAGACAATCAACACAGGTCCAAAGGTTAGATCCTTTTCATTTGATAGGAAGCTATTGTTGGATGCAACATTTGTTGCGCACATGAATGATTGGATCAAGCAGTTTTTACTTATAAACCGCAATTCTACTTCATGGGGCTTTATCTGGGACGCTCTAAAAGCTGGGTTCAGGGGAGAGACTCTTAGTTTTGGGTTATACAAGCAGAGACAGCTCAAATTGGAGACTCAGGAACTTTATTCAAAGCTTATAATAGCTGAAGAGAATCTCATGTCGGGTATACAAGCAATGGGTGATATTACATTATTGCAAACTGAAGTCGCTCGTTGTAAGGCCAAAATTAACCTGCAGTGGAGCTCAGCAATAGCTATCAAGCACACTATCAATAAAGAACAAAGTTATGAATATGGTAAGCAGCAGGGTGATGCTTGGCGCAAAGGTTGAGATCAAAGGAAGCAGCGCAAAGAATTAAGGGCATGATGGATAAGCATGGTAACACGGTAGATACCCCTGATGGGATTCTTGGTGTCTTCCATGAGTTTTTCAAGGGACTATACACGGGAGACAGCACTACGGTACAAGCAAGCGAGATCTTGTTGCATAATCTTAACTGTGAAAGGCTAAGCCAACAGGATGTAGATATGTTGGAGTCAATAATAACTATGGAGGAGCTTGAGTCAGCCATCAACAGTCTAGCTAATGGCAAAGCGGCTGGACCCGATAGACTTTCATTGGAAATATACAAAACTTTTTTTCAACAGTTAAAAAGAGATATGTTAACTGTTTTTCAACACGCACAGTTAGGGGCAGCGCCACTATCATGGGATGAAGCAAGCATAATCGTCTTTAAAAAAAAAAGATAAGCCACCCGATTTTCCGGGCTCTTACCGACCCATATCACTCTTAAATTGTGATGGCAAAATTTATGCCAAAATACTGGTTACCCGGCTGGCCAGAGTCATCTCTCCCCTGGTGTCAGTCCGGCAACATGGGTTCATACCCGAGAGGAGCACAGTTAATCATATTAATAGGGTGATAACTCTGCTAGATGCTGCCAATGCTCAGGGTAATAAACTCGGTTTGATCCTTTTAGACGCTGAAAAGGCGTTCGACCGGGTCGCATGGGCATTTTTTATGGGCGGTTTTACGAAGGCTTGGCTTTCACCCCGGCTTTGTCAAAGCTATTCAGGTTTTATACCGAACCCCTACTGCTAAAATTTCTATAATGGGCTTAGAGTCTGAACCTGTATGCATTACCAGAGGCACAAGACAGGGATGTTCGTGTTCCCCTCTGCTGTTCTCACTGTATATTAATCCCTTTTTAACTATGTTAGAACAAAGTCCAAGGATCGAATCTGTTATCTGTAGACAAGAACAATATCGGGTCCTTGCGTACGCGGACGATATAGCGGTTGTAACATCTAACCCTATCACTGCTATGCCGGAGATAGAGCAGCTAGCACACACGTTTGGTGTAGTCTCAGGCTACAAACTCAATGTCTCTAAAACACAGATTTTGTGCATTAATCAAGACTACAGCAATGACCCTAGGGTCGTGGATGAGGTATCATATCTAGGCATCAGATTAAGAACATGCTTGAAAGCTCTAGTAGAGGTCAATTGGGGGTCCATCTTAACGACAGTAAAACAACAACTAGACCGTTTTGAATGTCTATATCTGTCACTCGTAGGGCGATGTAATGTTCTTAAAAGGATGATTTTACCGAAAATTCTATACTACTTCAGATCAGTCCCACTAGAACTTACCCGCCTCCAGCTGAAACTACTTCAATCGATATGTGCTAGGTTTCTGTGGGCCCAAGGAAGTTCCCGGAGAGCAATGCGTTTTATGACGCTACCCCGGGAGAAAGATGGGTGGGCAGTTCCGGATTTTACACTGTACTATTATGCCTGTATCCTTCAAAACATGCGAATTTTACTAACTGGAGAAGAGGTCTGCAATATTGCTGAAGCCCCATCTATTTATCAGATGCTGCTGGGCGCTGATGCCAAGAGTCGTTTATTTATGATGCTGGAATTCAGCTACTATAAAAAAAACCCGGTTCAAGGTGTCAAGCACCGCTTATAAGGTTTGGAAGGTTATACGGAAACTTTATCAATTTGAAGGTGTCTCGTATTACACTCCCACATCTGCTACGGGATTACTTCCGTCGGTTTTTTGGGATAGGACTATTGATAAATGGAGATGCAAAGGGATCTTACACATTGGTGATTTATATATCAATGGGACTTTAGCATCCTTTGCTATGCTAGCCGATAGATATCAGCTGCCTAAGACCGAATTTTTTTAATTTTTACAGATTTGTGACTATTTATGTAAAAGACGACGGATGATAGACCTGAATTCCTTTGTCGAGGCTATTAGAAATAAGTCCCGTATCGGTACCCTATATAATATGCAGCTTGACACTCAGAATGATGATTTAGAGGCCCAAAATCTAAAATGGGACAACAGGTTAGGATGCCAGGGTATTCGTGTTGAGCAATCTATCGATCTGGCATGGAAGATATTACTATCTGCTAACTTGCGGTCACAGCACTACAAGACCGTGTTTAACCTGTACCACACCCACGCCAAAATGTTGAAATGGGGAGGGGTAAATGATGGGAAGTGTTTTTCACTGTGGAGCAGACGGGGCGGACATTTTACATATCTTTTATGCTTGTGGGTGCTTGACCAACCTCCTGGAGCAGATGGAGAAGTTCCTATGTGAAATAACCGGGGCAGGCATAAATATATCAGCCTCTACCATGCTGTTAGGGATGGAAGAAAATGTGAGGGCGGGGCAACCAGCACATAAGTTTTGCTACATAATTTTTTGGGCCACAGCTGTAGCTAGGCTCTGCATTGCTTCTATGTGGCTGCAGAAGGACGCCCCGACCTTCGAGCTGTGGAGAGCTAGATTTTATACTATTTTTAATCTTGAATATAGTTTATACGCTCTTAAAGGCCCACGAAGGCGGAAGCTGGGTATGCAGATATGGGGATCTATGATCGAACATATGAAAGACTGAATATCCATTATTAATAACTATTAATGACGTAATTTATCCAGGTGTATGTATCATCTTCTTGTTTCTGTCCTAATTTCTGGAGGAATTATTACTTTTGGACTACTTTTTATCAGCTTTTACTAAGACTGTGTTACTGAATTATGATGTGTATTTGTACTATCATGGATTGGGAAAAAAAAATACATTAAAAAAAGAGGTACGGAAGTTATAGCTATGTATTCTAAAATGCTAGAGTGGCAAGAAAAAAAAAACTATTTCCACCCGTACAAATACACACATAAGGTTCATAACATTAATGAAAGTATGCAATATATGTGAATATTGTATAAATGTGTGTGTGAACAAAGTTTTACTTTATGCATTTTGAGATCCTGAATGTTTGTGAACTGTACCATCACTCTATCAGTAAAGATAGATTTAAATTTGCATAGCATGTTCCACGAGTCATTATGTGTCTTGGCCCGTGCGCGAGAAAGCTCACAAAAATGAGGAGCAAGAACAGCTTATCTAACTACCAAAATTAGTGTCAACAATGCCTAGTAACAGCTCATGTACATATACAACGCCTGTTTCTGATTGCTATTTAAGATGGATTTTGGTGTAATATAACATACTGAAGCAATAACAGTTTAAACATATTCTGCAACTACTTATATTAGTAACACAGTGAATTAATAAAAGAATAATGTTGAATGAATGTGCCTTTTACATCTCATCCCATGGCACTATAGAGCAAAAACCAAAATAGCCATCAAAGACCAAAAACCAGAAGGAACTCACCAAATAAAAAATATCAAAACATAACAAGCACCATACTTCTTTACAGACAAACTGTTCATTGTAATCCACAATATGGCACATTTGGAAAATAAAACTGTAGAGATGGCACCAAAAAAGATAGGAGATGCCAATATGTGAACTGGATGTTTGGTGAACTTCTGAACTGAGAAACGAATAGAACTATGTGTCATAATTTAAGCTATTAAAATTGTTGTTGTATTGTAAAAAGTGTTTTGTTTACAAAAGGAGCATGCTAGCACTTATGTGTGTAAATGATGTACATCATTCAATTCAGTAGGAAACCAAATATGCACTTATTGAACATATTTCTGCTAGTCATAGACCTCAATAATGACATTTGCAGAAGAATAAACCCCAACATGTATAGAGCTACTCGGAATATGATTAAGCTGGTTCTCTGCCTCCAGCAAACGGAAAAAGTGTTCTACGGTTTTCGTATACCAATTTGCTGCTGCAGAGTCCATGTTGTTCCTGGAGAAAGAATCCATGGCATAAAGCAGTTATGAAAGAAATTTACACATAATTCAGGTTTTAATTATAATCTTTAATTATGGACAAGGTAAATGTTGCTGTGGGGAACCACAAAGCAAACCTTATATATAAATCCAAGCTCTAGAAAGCCTTTACTGATATAAGGGAATGCCATTAATAAAAACACAATTGTAGGAACCACTTGTCAATAGTAAACAATTTTGATGTTGCTCATTACCAAGTGAGCCAATGGCTATGGTCCTAGGGATTCGAGACAGGTCCCTTTAGACAATGAAAATACATGCTAAAAAAAACACCACGCTATGTAAGACCATAAAAATTGGTCATGGTTGAATTGAGTCGAAAAAGGTACTGTTGGACGAACAATGGCAAAGAATATGTCAACGCAATAAAGTTCATTCTATGAACCAACCGCATCAACTAGAAGTACAATCTACTTCTATTTACAATTTACAATTTTACAAGGATGTTATGTCCCAAACCAGAAACTGATTTAGGTTGGCCTTTTCAGGGAAGCTAACTTACCTTCTTGTGAGGAACAAGAACTGGTTGGTTTCTTATAAACATGCAGGTTTTGTGATGGAGACAGGAACTCTGGGTTACAGTGATGATCTCAATAAGTGAGTTTCTTGGAGAACATGTTTGTTCCAAGCCAAAATATGTTTATTGTGGCCATTTAAAAGGGTGACTAAACAAGCCACAATGTTTGTTTGGCTTTGTACAATCAGGATTTGGTGTAAAAGTGCACTGGGTTGCTTAAGAAGCCTAAACTTGTATGTGCTGGTTATAAGACCCGGTTAAACAATTTAAAGGACCTCTATCATGAACCTCTATCCTGAACTTTTCAAGACCTTTCAGGTATATAATGTGGCAAAGTAACAAAGATATCTGGTTCATACTGTCTTCACAGGTAATTGAAAAGCATGTTTGGGATGCCTCTTACAAAGATAATTCCATGCTTTGGGTATGCTTACAGCCAAGGACATTTGGGTCATACTTAGCTTTCATTTATTAACTAATTCGATTCTGTGAACCATGAACTATCCATGACAGAAGACTGCGTATATCTTACAGTACAATTGGTTATTAATCTCTGATGAAATTATGTATAGCTGCCTTTTATACTTGTTGATAAGATATGAACTCAGCCACAAGCTAAAATGTGTATGTATCCTGCCAATAATCAACTGTTTGACTAGATATAATTTTCTCTTAACATTAGCATTATTGGTCTATTTAAAATTGTCTTGCAATAGTGAGTGTAACACATTGTAAATAAAGGCCATGATTTAGTACTCTAAAATGTGAAAACACCAACCATTTACTAAAAGGACACAAACTTTAAGGTCAGTTTCCACAGCTCTAGGAGCAATTAATTGGACTCGCCAGATGGTTCAAGCAGCATGTAGCAGGATAAAAGGAAAGATGCGGAATGCTTTTCCCAAGCAGAGAGGTTTAAAGTAGAATTAACAGAGAGGAAACAGACTACATTTGTACAGTTTTTATCTGTGAAGTCCATGATGTAGGGCTGGTGTGTCCTTTTAATTTAAAGTTAAGTAATAACGTGCACTGCAAACTTAATTAAAAAAATATTTACACAAAGGATTACAAATTTTCTGCCAAGGATGTTGTTGATATTTGGAATTAAGCATTCATGGTAAATTGAGGTGTTCGTTTAAAACAAGGGTCTCCAACCTTTTCTGTAATAAGAGCTACTAATGTTCAATGAAATTCTGACTGATCTAGTAATATTTTTAGTGTGGTAATAGTGATCATGTCAGACAAGAGTACATTAGTTGCTTTCACATGCAAGATTACAAAAGTGATAACCTCGGTGCATTGGGCAGGATTGCCAGCAGTAATATGAAAAAGGCTTTATCATATTGGAATGCCTCTTCATGATTAGCACAGGACAACCAAAGATACAATGCCCATGGCATCAAGGTAATATTATTTGTAATACATCTCCCCAGTGCCTCATGATTTATCACTCAAATATCAGACTTGAATATCTATTTTGGAAATCCAACCATTTTTCTCTATTAGGTTATGAGTTCTGAACATAGACACATTTTGCTCTTCAATAAACATTTTTCTCTTATGGGATACATATATTAATGCAACCAAGCAATATCTTCTAATTGACAAGGCTGGGCTGCACACAGGAGCGCTGCTTACAGGTAGCTGGAAAGCCAACAGTAGCTAACGAGATACTTGTTGGAGATGCCGGATTTTAAACTCTGAACATTTAAAGACTGTTCAGGTGTATCGTGGAAAAGCAAGGGAGATTTGGTGCAAACTGCCTTCAGAGGTTACTGAAAAGAATGTTTGGGATAACTTTTACAACAGTCTTTCCATGCTATTTTGCTGCAGTGGACAGAGTTTACATTATAAATGAGCTACTTGAACAACCCTCAAAGCTTTTAATAATAAACATTGCACTTGACAATAGTGATCCTCCATAGAGCTCATATGCGCTTGTGGCCTGACGCACAATCAGCACTAATGATCGGCTGCACTTCAATGGAAGGTGCAAGATCTCGAACAACTGTAATAAGAGTAGACCTCAGATTATGTGCTGGTCCCTGTCCTATGTAACAAAAGTGTTCATCCTTGCCTAGTTGTTCATGTAATTTTAATTAAATGAGTGCAGCATTAGGAATGACATACCTGGGAGTCAGATCAAGTAAATCAATAGACTTAGTTCTCACTTCACCTCCTTTTTCATATTCCAAAATAATACCTGTAGAAGGTGGAATGGAAAAATATTTGGAATTTCAATGAAGCATGAAATCAATTTTGTAACCAATCAATCAACCAGGTCTTATGAAAGTCATATTAACATCATTATAAATTCAAATAAGCGTACAAACACATTCAGAGCAACAAAAAAAACATTTTCTGTTTACAGATTATGGGCCTGTTGTACAAAGCAGTTTAGCGGTTGCAAAGCCTGCAGTTCCCAAAATCACACGGTGTGCAACTGTACAATGGCTATTTGTTATGCACTAAACCCATTTTGCGAATCGGTAACAGGTTAACAAATCACAAAATGGGTTGAGAATCCCATAGGAATTGTTATTTGGAAGGGGGTTAAGGACTGTATCAATGTTTTTTGACTGTAATCTTGTTTCAAAATACTGAAAAGTTATTGACTGCAAAGTTGGAGTGGTAACACATTCAAAAAAGAAAAGTGGACTCCCTGGGACCCTTTTCCCTTCCCTGTCCACCAAGAGGCCACTTCCAACTCTCAAACAACTTTAAAAAGTAACAAAGTTTCTTTTTTAAATGCAGTCCTGTTTCATTTATGGAAAAACGGCTGGATTAAAAAAATGCTTTCTTTATTAAAATGTGATAACAGACATGGTGACCACCATTACTGTGATGGCATCGAATCATAGTGCGTCGTAATTCAGGACCTACATCTTGAATATTGCTGAGGGTTGTCGAATCCCACTACAGTTCGGTATTTTAAGTGATGGATTTGTATATAGGTCGGTTTGCAAAATACTATTCCATATGTAAACATACAATAAAACCTAGGTATTGTCTCTTTACAGAATTAAAATTGTTTTAAAATACATATACATCTGATAAATCCAAACTTGGCGTCAGTGGACTAACACAAAATTAAGAGCCCGGGAAGCAGTGGTGACATTATTCAAAACAAAAGATCCTAAGCAGATAGTGATGTTTTTTGTACAATAAAATAAGATAAACAAAGTGAAGTCCGAAAAGTGCTTAGAGATCATTTAAAATAATAATAATTTGATAGGGGAAAGACCACCTGCTCTCACATTTAAAAATAAATCTACGTGAAATATGATCTTTTAAAAAGGACAAATAATGTTGCATCAAATTTGAATAGACACCACTATAAATAACCACCTGATTAACCTTGCGTTAGGCATGGCCCTTTTTAACAATGATGAAACAAAGGTGGCAGAAGCAGCGAGGGCCTCTAAGCTCAGTGGTAGTTCTGTGCAACACATGTGAAACATTTTGAAGAATGGCATAATCTTTTGTCCGATTTCAAAGTTTGTCCCTAATAGCAAATCGCAATACCTAAAGGGCCTGCATTATAAATCTTGAAACACCATCTCAAACCAGCCCCACATGCTTTATACTCACAGGCAGAGAGTATTAATTCTAAATCAAGTGCTTAGATAGATAAACTGTTCCTTAGATTCAGTAGAGACTTAGGGCCCCATTACAACATTGGTGGTGTGGGTCGCCACGCCACCACCACGCTCCCACACCATCAAAGTCAACAGCCGCCCGCCTGCCAGATTACGAGTTTCCTCGTAGTCTGGCTGGCGATGCTTTGGGGGTCCCTCGGCGGTGCAGTTCTAAGGCCCATATGTAAGCCTTAGAACTTCATCGCTGAGGGAGCGCCAAAGCCTGTTCCTGCACGGCATGGATTGTGCAGTCCATGCCGTGCAGGAACAGGGGTGCATGCACACAGGGGTGCTCAACATGAGCCCCTCTGCATACACCCCCATGCACAGGGGCAGCAGGGGGTCCTGTAGGGCCCCCTTACTTTCCTGACTGCCACAATTTTCATGGCAGGCTCACCGCCATGAAAAGTGTGGAGGTCTAGAAAAGTCGTAATATGCTTGATGGTGCGGCAGCGGCATCACCAGCATATTGCTGCCCCAGACAGGGATCGCAGATTTCCGGCAGTCCCATGGCAGTTCGACCACCAAAGTCATAATATGGAGGTCGGACCGCTGGTGCGGCAATGCCACCGCTGCGCAGTCTGGAGTTTGGCGGTCCACGGACATCCAAACTCCTAATCAGGCCCTTTATACGCTCTTTAATCTTGTATAAAAACAGAGAATTTAGAGGAACAAATTCAATTCCATATAAAGTTGTTGCCAGGAATCTTTGAATTATATACTTTAATTGAATGGGTTAGGTGTTTTAACCTAGTGCTTTAAGTACTGACACAAGGTTGGATGATGCTAAAGAACAACTACAGCAGAGGTCTTCAAACTTTTTGATGACGAGACCCCCGTCAAAATTATTTTAGGCGTAAGGACCCCCCTCCTGACAAAATTTCTAGAACATGGTACTCCTCATCATCGACAATCATAAACGCCCCCAATTCCCATGGCAAATCATTTTTACGGTGGGGAAATAATATTAAATAGTGTTTAGCAAACCAAAGGTTTGTGCGTGACTGTGGTTCGGTGTCAGAGGCTTACCACACAGTTCAAACAAAAAGTCTCGAAAAAGAATTACCCAAAAATGGACAATGGTACTTTATTTTTCACAAACAAAACACAATTTGACAAAACTTATTTGGATGATAACACCTTTCTGAACTAATGTGATGGGTGTGCCTGTTTTTCTCTAGAGAAACGTTCAATCTGTGGTTGCACCTCATTAGTTTCTTAAATAGAAGGAACCAGGAGTTTTTTTAACCAGGTCCTGCACATATACTCCTAGATAAGATATGAAAAATGTCAATGTGCAGTTCCTAATTGTGAAGGAGTGTTCAGGTCTGTTATAGAGTGCCCTCACACACCCCGGAGGATGTCATGCTTCATCATTGGGCCTGCTCCTCGTCAGGCCGGCGCTGCAATGCCCGACTGGCTCCCACAAAGGGGCTCTTTAGCGGAGATCTTTTTTTGATGAAGCCATTGAGTGTGTGAGGGTATGTGGGCAAGGTAGTGTGGTGAGTGTGCAGTGTAGTTTAAAATAGGTCTAGTACTGCCCTCGTCATTAACATTATTCTGGGGGTGCACTAACCTAACTAAAAACTGTGAGCCCTGCCTGGAAACAATGAGCCTGCAGGGTCTATCTGGTGCAAGTGGTTGCATGTTTCTTGCCTAAAAAAGCCCCTAGCGGGTCTGGTGGCAATTCATCAGGACCGTGGAAAAAAGGAGAAGGTGAACCCGACTCTTACACTACCGCAATGCTGGCTCTGGACGTCACGATGTAACAAGCGTTGCTGTTTTTCACCAGGTCGATTGGCCTGGAATTCTGAGACCTGAAATGAGAGTGGTAAGGATGCAAAGTGTTAAAAACAATGAAACGTGGACGTGATGTTGGGTAAGCCCATATGGGTCTCACTGACCTCCTAGTGAGAGGACAAAGTGATGACTAGACTAATCCCTTGTGAAGTGCCTCAGCCTGCCATCGGAGGTACTTGTGGAAGAGCGGCCAGAAAACGCCGGCATGCAGTGGATAACATCCTATGCTATCTGATAGACAGAAAGAGTATAGTCCGTCTTTTTGTGGTCTGAGCCCATATGAGGCATAGACATGCTCAGTATCAAAAATCACGGTGTTTAGAAACACGGGGAGAAAACACCTTCTTTTGAATGGCTCTGAAGTCAGCTCCAACACCCATAAGCTTCATTATGGAGTGTGCCCATGTAGCACTCAGAGAACCATTTCCAGTTTCAGGACCGTATTTACCACCAAAACCAAGGGACATCAATGGGCAGTACATTCGCCCCAAGTCTGGCATGTCTGGCATGTCTGTACATGTCAGACTTTGAATCAAAATATGTCCTCACTGAAACCAATCCCTATAAAGACAACGTCATCCTCTGGCGTCGTTACATTGACGACGTCTTGGTATTTTGGAAAGGAGGACTAAATATCATCCCCCTATTTGTCACGTGGGTCAACAGCCTCAACCCTTACCTACGGTTCACGGCTAATGTATCCGAGCAGGAGCTACCCTTCCTGGACCTTGTGATCAGTCTACGAGCGAATAGACTGGAGATGAAAACCTACAAAAAACCCACTGATAGCCACAGTCCCTTGCTCTTTTGTAGTTTCCACCCGAAAGCATTACGGGAAAATCTACCCTACGGGCAATTCTTGAGGCTCAGGCGTAATTGCAGTAACCTTGAAGACTTCCAGACTCAGTCATCCGAGCTCACCGACCATTTGGCTAGACGGGAGTACCCGGTAAGAAAAATTAAAACCGCCCGCAAGAGAGCACGAAATGCAAATAGAGAGGCACTCCTCGAAATCCAGCCCACATCTGAAACAGAGCAAATTACATGTGCTACCACCTTTACTCCAGAATCAAATATGATCAAACGAATCATAATGAAACACTGGAGGATTCTACAATATGGTGACCTTGCGCCCAATCCCCCCCAGGTTCGTTTTTAAAAGAACTGCAAATCTAAAAGATTTACTGATTAGTACCAGACCAAAAAAGGATCCACCACCACAAAACCAATTGTGGAATTTGCCCCCAGTGAAAGGCCACTACCCCTGCGGACAGTGCATAGTTTGCCCACTGACAGGTGCAACAAAAACAGTTGCTCTAACTGACACGTTTAAGTGGTTACAAAAGAAACACACTAACTGCAACACGCGCAACTGTGTATATCTGATCACTTGTCCTTGCCAGCTCAAATATATAGGAATGACGACACACCCTGTAAAAATCAGAATTACAGAACACAGGAACAATATAAGGTGTAAAAAGACCAACACCAAAATGTGTGCTCATTTCACTGAAATGAATCACACTACAGATGACCTGCACTGGACAATATTGGAATCACACCCCCAGATTAGGACAGAAGCGTTATTCAGGAAAGAACAACAATGGATTTTTAGACTTTCGACCCATATTTCAGGTCTCAATGATGATATCCCTTGGGTGGAACTGAATCGTAAATGATTACACTCACATACCACCGGACCTGGGCATCCTCTCCCTGTAAACACCTCTCCCATTACAGATAGTGGACATAGCAACTCTGCATTTTTTTACCCACAATGACTGGGCGTCTTCCTACAGTGACAGTCCTATTACACGTAGTGGTCACGACTACCCAGCCTTACCACTCACAATGACAGCATTTTATTGGGATCTACCATGCTTAGTGATCATTATATACACCTATACACCCAGCACCATGTAGTACACCTTTGAACCCAGTCAACCCCCAGTGTAACTACTCCCAATCTGTGGGCACGAGAGACCCCGTTAAGGCTGTATTATGTATGTGGCCTCCTCTATGCAGTGATAACGAGACACTTTAAGCTACACATTAAGCTACATGAGGTATGGGACGATACTTCAAGACATAGTGTCCCCCCTCCCATCTCATACCAGCAAAGATATGGTCTGCTCACAATGTTGCCATACACAGCGACTACTTCAACCATTGTGTTGTACTCTCTCACAGTTTATTTAGCTTAAATGATTAACACTGTGTTCATTTAATATGTACTGCATTCTAGGTTATGTCATGTAGAATGTCAATGGTTGCCTGGCTGCTCTGTCACTGGGTTCTATGTTTTGAATAAGTCAGAGAGCAGTTGGAGCCAGCTGTTTGCCACTGACTTTCCTGTCTCTGCTGTGTAGCTGTTTAATAATAAACTCCACTCATCATACTGGCTGTCTACAGAGTTTATTACTACATTTTATGTGGCGACGATTCGTGCTACACAGCTACACCTCGGACTCAGCGTGCATCTTTATAATTCTACGTGCGTTTCAAGTCAAGACTGAAAGTGGACTTAAGCGGTAAGACTGTTCCTTATCAGAATTTACTAAGACTTCGGCATCCTCTCTCTACAACGCTCCACAGTTTATTTTTACGAAATTTACAGGAATTCAAAACGAAGATTTTACTCTTCTTTTCGCACGCAATCAAAAAATAATCTTTACTTTCCGGAACTAACCTGAGCATTTTCTGTTCACGTTGTCTTCAATCTGCGATATGTTTCAGGGATCTGGCGGCTTAAAACTATCGCGCAAGCTTAGACGTTGGGCCTTGTCCCTGCGGCCTAGCTTAGTTGGCGCACGCGCGCATAGTTGCCTGGTTTGCCTGACCTTCACATCATCACGCATCGTAACGCAGTCGAAGCACGTCACAGCTGATTCTTCTTCCAAAACTGAACTTGTGTCAAGAGTGTTGCTTAGCGACGTCGCGTCGGACGTCACAGTGTTAATTCTCCATAGCAACCTAACACAGTCACAGCTTTACATAGCGATCTTCTTTAACAACTATTTCCGTGTAAAGCCGCAACGAGAGCAGAGGCTAGTTGTCTTCACGATATTCTAGCGGATTTCATGACCGTGATCCGCACACTAAAGCGGATCATATAACAGTGATTCGCACACTTATTTATCGTCAAGTGATACATTTTCAAAAGCTTGGTTTTAAATAGCGGATTACACGACGGTGATCTGCACACCATTTCTTTGCTCAATAACTTCACATTAAAATTAATACCTACTTTATTTCAACATAATCAAGCAGATTATGTAACAATTATCTGCGCTCCTCCATCCTTATTTTTTTTGTGACGGATCTTCTCACGGTGATTCGCATACCTGGTCTTCAATTAACAAATATTATTTTTTTTTATTCTTATTAGTTTTTTTTAAATATATATCATTTGCTTTAGGTTTTGATATCGTTTACTTAGGCGGGATAACAGACATGCAATCTGTAACTCCTCCTCCTGCTTTTCTGGAATCTCCAGGAGACCCTCCTGTCAGATGGGAGGTTTGGTTTGACGCTTTTCAAACTTATCTGGGAGCTATTGGTGCTTCTAGGTTCAGTAATGAACGTAAAAAATTTCTTCTACTTCACTCTCTTGGTTTCGAAGGCAGATCTATATTCAAGCACCTTCCTGCAATTATTCATCTTCCTGAGGATGATGTTGATGACTACCAGGACACCATTACGAAACTTAAAACAAGGTTTGACAAACAACCCAGTTTTATGGTTTTGCGACATAAATTCTTTAAGAGGCAGCAAAATGAAAGTGAAGATGTTGATACTTATATTTCTACATTACGCAATTTAGCATCTGTTTGTCAATTTAAATCTTTCACAGATCAATTGATCAGGGATTAGTTTGTTTGTCATTGTAGAGATAAACAAATCCGCCAGAAGCTCTTGTCTCTTGTCAATCCAAATTTGGAAGAAACCATTAAAATAGCTAAAAGCATTGAGACTTCCCAAGTGTCTTTGAAAGAATTAGAGGATAAACACGTCGATCCTGTCAATGTTGTTTCAACTACCTCTAAGTCAAAACAAAGCGAATTCCTAAGGTCTTCAAATAAAAACTCGACAATCAGAAACTCTGGCTCAGGGAAAAGTACATGAGACGTTCAAAATATCAAACAAATGTGTAACCGGTGTGGTAATTCTCCTCACCAAAAGGGTGCTAAGTGTCCTGGTGCCAATGTAGTATGTAGTTACTGTAAAAAAATAGGACATTTTGCGAAAGTTTGTTTTAAAAAAAAATTCAATGATCAGAAAAGGTCTGTTGCATGCGTTTTGGAGTCAGACTATGAATCTGATTCTGAAATTGTTTCAGTAGTTACTGAATTTAATGATCATATTTCCATTGTAAATGATCCTATCGAATGTGTTGATCCTATTGTAGAAATTTGTATAGGAAGTAAACCACTAAATCTGCTGGTAGATTCAGGAGCAAGAATCACTATGTTGACTAAAGAGTTGTTCTTTGAAACATGGGGAGACAGATCACTTCAACCTCCTGATCGTTCTCCAGTTTCGTACGAAGGTCGCAAAATTGATCTTCTGGGGTACTTTGAAGATGAATTAATTTTTAAAAATAGGAAAATTTCTAGCAAGATTTATGTTGCTGTCAAAGGTTTGAACATTCTGGGCTGGTACCACCAAGGCTTATTTGGGATGATTCTCAAACCTGGATGTTCTGAACAAGTTCTTGTAATCTCTGAGGAGCAAGACTTTGGCAAGTGGGAGGAACGATTTCCATCAGTTTTTTCTGGTGGGCTTGGAACCATTCGTGGTTTCAGGCATAGAATTGTTGTCAAAGATGGGGCCTCTCCGGTCAAACATAAATTAAGGGGTGTACCTTTCAGTGTGCGAGACGATCTAGAAACAGAACTAAAGTCCCTGTGCGATCAAGGGATAATTGAGCCAACAGAATCTTCTCTGTGGCTTTCGCCTTTGGTCGTCGCACGCAAGAAATGTGGTAAGTTGCGTGTTTGTCTGGATTTGAGGTCTCTCAATAAAGAAATCTGGATAGATTCTCACCCATTACCCAAAATTTGTGATCTATTTTCCAGTGTTAGAGGATCTCGATATTTTTCCAAACTGGATCTAGCCAGCGCATATCATCAGATAGAGCTAGACCCAGCGTCACGTCATCTTACCGCATTTATATCTCCTCTAGGCACATTTCAATATAAACGGATGTTTTTCGGGCTTGCTTCGGCGGCTTCTGTTTTTCAAAGGGTCATGCAAAACGTGTTAGGTGGCATGGATGGTGATCTTGTATTTCAAGACGATGTCCTCATACACACTAAAGACATTTCATCGCATAATTCCCTGTTAAGGAAGGTTTTGGAGATTTTCAATGATCGTGGGGTGGTAGTCAAGTCAGAAAAGTGCAAGTTCCTCTGCGATGAAATTGAATATTTAGGTCACCACATTTCTGGAGAGGGTATTAGACCTAGACAAGGATTGTTAGACGCGATAACTTGTGCTCCTGCTCCCATAGATAAAACAGGAGTCAAGTCTTTGCTTGGTCTACTAGAATATTATTCAAAGTTTATTCCCAAATATGCCTCTATAGTGCGTCCCATTAGTTTTCTGCTCAGGAAAGGTGTGATTTTTTCTTGGTCAGATCAATGTGCTTCACCTCTGAGTCTTGTTAAAGAGTGTCTTACCAACAGTGGTGCTCTTATACCATATGATCCTGCATTACCCTCCTGTATCACAGTTGCTGCCAGTCAAGTAGGTCTGGGGGGAGGGTTGACCCAAGATTCACCAAGTGGTGAAAATACTGTTGCTTTTGCATCTAGAGTCCTGAGGAATGGGGAACTTCAATACTCTGTTATAGAAAAGGAACTATTGTCTTGTCTTTGGGCCATTGAAAAGTTCCGTTCCTACGTCTGGGGAAGGCGTTTTTTGTTAAAGACGGACCATAAACCACTCGTCAATATACTAGGTGCGGGCACCAGTAAATGCTGTTCTCCAAGAATTCTCAGGATGGTGTCTCGTCTGATGCAATACCAGTTTGATGTTGTTCACATGTCTGGGGGCAGAAATGTCAGGGCGGACTTTCTATCCCGGTTCCCCATGAGTGATAGTGGAAAAGAGTCTGATGTCACAGATTGTGGTGAAGAAGATTCAGATGATTGTCTAATTGCTTCAATTGATTTACCTGAGCATAGTCTTAGCACTGAAGAGAGTTGGATGAAGGCACTTTCTAATGATGAAGTTCTCCAACAAGTGTGTGAGTATGTCAAGACTGGTTGGCCTAGAGAACGTGTTCTCCCTCAATACTTGCAACCTTTCTGGAAAGTCGAATCAGAAATTTCAATGGAGGGTGGTGTTTTGGTACATGCTGACAGACTTATTCCTCCACAGAGCCTTAGAAGAGGTATTATTGTTAGGGCTCATGAGGGTCATTTGGGATCAACACTTACTAAGCGAAGAGTTCGTGACTGTTTTTGGTGGCCCTCCATGGACAGTGATGTGTGTGACGTTGTTGATGTGTGCTCCATTTGCAGGTCTGCTGACAAGGGGTTGAAGGTAGCAACCCCACCTCTTCATCCCATTGAGTGTCCTTCTGTACCTTGGTCTAAGTTGGGGTTGGACATCATAGGTCCTTTAGAAATTTTACCTGGAGGATTTCGTTTTATTATGGTGTTTATTGATTACGCGTCCAAATGGCCCGAGTTAAAGTTTGTGAAAGAAGTTTCTTCTACAAGTGTTATTGTTTTTTTAAAAGATGTTTTTATGAGGGAAGGTTTTCCTGAAACATTG
Source organism: Calotriton arnoldi (assembly GCA_963921515.1). Classification (NCBI taxonomy): domain Eukaryota; kingdom Metazoa; phylum Chordata; class Amphibia; order Caudata; family Salamandridae; genus Calotriton; species Calotriton arnoldi. Next base: position 2,778,791 of record CAWUFW010001317.1, read on the forward strand.
GTGACAGATAATGGTACACAGTTTACCAGTACTGTATTTGAATCTTTCTTACAGTCATGCAATATCAAGCATGTTAAAAGTTCTCTTTACCATCCCCAGTCCAATGGGCTTGTAGAACGTATGAATAGGGTTGTGGGAGACTGTATCAGGTGGGCAAAATCTTCTAATTGTGATGTTATTAACTCCATAAATAGCATGCTTTGGTTCTATAGAACCACTCCACACTCCACAACCAAAATTTCTCCTTTCGAATTATTGAGAGGGAGAAAGGCAAACACAAGTTTTAAACCAGCGTGGATGAATAAGTGGATTAGGTCTGTTCCTGATGTTGACAGTCTTATGAAGGTGGTAAAAGAGAATGTTTCTGTATCACAACTCAAACAAAAATCTTGGTTTGATAAGAAAAGGTCTGCAAAAATTGTACCTGTGTTTGTGGGAGATCTTGTCCGTGTTAAGACTTCTACTCATGTGAAGAAGGGTGAGAGCAAGTTTGGTCCACCCATTTTGGTCACCAAGGTGGGAAAGAATGCTGTACAGGTTGAGGGAGGTAATTGGTGGAATGTAGGAAAAATTGTAAAAGTTAAAAATGTTGTTCTATGTACTTCAGGCTCTCCTACTTCTCTCAAGACTGTTGGTTCTTACCAAGTTCCTCTTAGAAGGAGCACAAGATCAAGGGTGATTCCTAAAAGATATCAACTGTGAAATATTGTTTTTTGTTCATTTTAGGCTACTGTTATTAACTTTGTATTTTTGTTTTTGTTTTTCTTCTTTTTGTTTTTTTATTGAGAAGAGAGGATATGTTGTACTCTCTCACAGTTTATTTAGCTTAAATGATTAACACTGTGTTCATTTAATATGTACTGCATTCTAGGTTATGTCATGTAGAATGTCAATGGTTGCCTGGCTGCTCTGTCACTGGGTTCTATGTTTTGAATAAGTCAGAGAGCAGTTGGAGCCAGCTGTTTGCCACCGACTTTCCTGTCTCTGCTGTGTAGCTGTTTAATAATAAACTCCACTCATCATACTGGCTGTCTACAGAGTTTATTACTACACAATGTCATTTACCTAAACCCACTAAGGTACAGTTAAGGTCACATTAACTACAACTAGTGTAGGTCAGCTGATTAAAGATACGCATTGACTGCTGTAACACTGTGTGGTTCAATAAAGTTGACCCCAAAGAAGGCCGCCACGTTTAGCGTTCTAGCGTTGTGACAATAAAACGTGCCATTACGTATACGCAGGATTCAGAGGCACACACACGGGGACGGGAGCAAGGGTAGGACAAACGCTAGTTGCCACGCCACCCTACATGAGTATGACCGCCCACCAGCCACAGAGGCTTGCCGTACGGCTACGATCTATACTCTGCCGGTGAGATTACAACAATGTGCGCTCACACCCAGACGCTCGGCGTCTTCGTCTCTTTCCTTCCCACAGGGTACGAGCAACGAAGTGTTCTGCTGACACACCCCCGTCATCTCCGACCTCAGAGTACAGGAGTGAGTGGGTGCCCTATCAGTCCAATATGGACCGGGCTCATAATGCATTTACTTTAGAAGCGAATGGCTTCATTGAGAACAAATGTATACGCTTTCGTGGTGCGATAGGACGCTTTGTTTTGTTCTAATCTATATGTGTGAACTTGCATATGGCTCAAACTATGGGTGAGGGGGCTACCCCTCGTTTCTGCACGTGGGTTGTCCACACATATATGGTAATCACTCTATATGTTACACACCATACGTGTTGTATTGTCTGTGTTTGTCTATCACCACGATTTGGCAATGATATTGATTATATCAATTGAGACTACCTATGGCTTCACAATGACTTCAGAGCCATTCAAAAGAAGGTGTTTTCTCCCCGTGTTTCTAAACACTGTGATTTTTAATACTGAGCATGTCTATGCCTCATATGGGCTCAGACCACAAAAAGACGGACTATACTGTTTCTGCTATCAGATAACATAGGATGTTATCCACTGCATGCCACTGTTTTCTGGCCGCTCCTCCACAAGTACCTCAGATGGCAGGCTGAGGCACTTCACGAGGGATTAGTCTAGTCATCACTTTGTCCTCTCACTAGGAGGTCGGTGAGACCCATATGGGCTTACCCAACATCACGTCCACGTTTCGTTGTTTTTAACACTTTGCATCCTTACCACTCTCATTTCAGGTCTCAGAACTCCAGGCCAATCGACCTGGTGAAAAACAGCAACACTGGTTACATCGTGACGTCCAGAACCAGCATTGCGGTAGTGTAAGAGTCGGGATCACCTTCTCCTTTTTTCCACGGTCCTGATGAATTGCCACCAGACCCGCTAGGGGCTTTTTTAGGCAAGAAACATGTCGACCATTTGCACCAGATAGACCCTGCAGACTCATTGTTTCCAGGCAGGGCTCACAGTTTTTAGTTAGGTTAGTGCACCCGCAGAATAAAGTTAATGACAAGGGCAGTACTAGACCTATTTTAAACTACACTGCACACTCACCACACTACCTTGCCCACATACCCTCACACACCCAACGGCTTCATCAAAAAAAGATCTCCGCTAAGGAGCCCCTTCACAGGAGCCCGTCGGGCATTGCAGCGCCGGCCCGACGAGGAGCAGGCCCAATGATAAAGCAGGACATCCTCCGGGGTGTGTGAGGGTACTCTATAACAGACCTGAACACTCCTTCACAATTAGGAACTGCACATTGACATTTTTCATATCTGCACCTCATTAGTACCAGTTTAATACCCAAATATAGCAATAAGCAACAAACATGTGACCGGTCCAGCTTTGCAAAGTGCCTTTTACTGTGCGGCAAACACGTGTTGCTGATTTTTAGTTACTTTTGAACCGTTTGAATAATAAAAAAGTTTTTTTGTTAAAATCAGCAGATCATGCGGCAGATGTTAGATTATGATGCAAATGCGACAGATCTATAATTATGCTAAAATTGCCACTGCCACACAATCACATAATTCCAGTGGCTCTGGGTAGAATGGCTGTAATGCATGGGCTGCAACTTTAGTGCACGGCATCCGAGAAGAACCATACTATATTTCATGGCATGCTTTTACAGCTGCATGGAACTGGAGTTTGCTGAACACCATTCATCATAATTAAAATATACAATTTACAGTTGTTAATGATGAACTGTAAGGTACAAGTAGTATGCTTTCTTTAATTCCAGGGGAGGAAGTGGTACTTTAATCTTCTTTCATACGGTTTTCTATAAAGGTTTTTAACATTATGAAAACAGACGCTTCTATTTTAGCATAAACTGACTCCTGGTTATATTAATTTGCTGCTGTTGATGACTTCAGTCATGTTTGAGGGGGCGGAGGGCCTTGAGTGTCTGAGCATGGGTGCGGGGTCAAAGGTGTGGCTAAAAAACAAACATTTTGTACGTTTTTTTATGTCTTTCACTGTCAGGTAGTTACATATAATAACGGGCAGCTTCAATGAATAATAAATAAATAAAGTTGTTACTCTGTGGGAAATGCACTATACTACATTATGAAACCTCTATTAGTTAATGCACTGCACAGGTCTGTGTGTAACCAGAGAGCCACAGAATTAAATCCTGGTTGGTGCAGTGGATAATAGTGACTTGTATATTTTTTAGTGCTACGAGTCACAGCCTGTGCATCACTTTTATGGCACTCCAGTGGCGCAGAATTCAGAGCCATATCTGCAAGGCCGCACAAAGTCACTTTGCATGGCTTTTCACGGCCTTGTAGATATGGTGTAAGGCAACGCAGTGCAGGTTGCTGTGTTGCCTTACACTGCGTCAGGAGGATGTTCCATGGGCGTCGCGTTAGGTTTTTCCACGCAACGCCCATGGGTTTTGACACATTTACAGAGATCTGTAAACCTGGGAATGCGTCAAAAGCGTGCGCCTCCCCAGGTGAGGTGTAACGAGGAGAAATATCTTTATTTCCCCTCGTTTTTTCCTCTTGCTATGTGTGCTGCATTCTGCACACATAGAAAGAGGAAATGGCCTCAATGGAATGTTTTTGTGCAGGAAGGTGTCCCTTCCTGCACAAAAACAATCCTGCCAACAATGCAGACACCCTTGCACCATGGTGCAGGGGTGTAGGAAGCTGACTCTGTATATACTATACCAAAGTGAGGTATAGTGTGCACAGAGTCCAGTGGATCCCCAAAGGTAGGCAGAGGTAAAGTTAGATAGCACCTCACTCTCTATTTGTGGTAGTGTGGTCGAGCAGTAAGGCAGTATCAGAGGACAGTGTTAAGCATTTGTTGTAACCACTCAATCAGCAAATGATTTCACACACTCAAAAGACTGAACTTCAGATCAATTGGTTTTGTATCCGGATCACCAACCGACCCCTGCCCACACCACGTCTTCAACAAAGCCGACGCCACCATCGCACCCCATCTCCGGGACATCATCAACTCCTCCTTCCACACCGCCACCTTCCCGGAGAGCTGGAAGCACGCCGAGCTTACCACCCTCCTGAAGAAACCAACGGCGGACCCCACCGACCTCAAGAACTACCGTCCCATCTCGCTCCTTCCGTTTCCGGCCAAAGTCATCGAGAAGACCGTCAACAGACAGCTTGCCGCCTTCCTCGAGACGAATGGATCCCTCGACCCCTCGCAGTCCGGGTTTCGGGCCAACCACAGCACCGAGACCGCCCTTATCGCAGCCACCGACGACATCAGAACCCTAACCGACAACGGGGAAACAGCTGCCCTCATCCTCTTGGACCTCTCCGCGGCGTTCGACACCGTCTGCCACCGCACCCTAGTGAAGCGCCTCAGCAACATCGGAATCCGAGAGAAAGCACTGGAATGGATCATCTCGTTCCTCGCCGGAAGAACCCAGAGAGTCCGCCTCCCCCGTTCAGATCCGAAGCCACCGAGTCATCTGCGGCGTTCCACAAGGATCCTCACTCAGCCCAACCCTCTTCAACGTCTACATGAGCCCCCTCGCAGCCATCGCACGCCGACACAACCTCAACATCATCTCCTACGCCGACGACACCCAGCTGATCCTCTCCCTCACCAACGACCCCACCACCGCCAGAGCCAACCTACACGACGGGATGAGAGACGTCGCCGACTGGATGAGGAACAGCCGCCTTAAACTGAACTCAGACAAGACGGAAGTCCTCATCCTGGGCTCATCACCCTCCGCCTGGGACGACTCCTGGTGGCCCCCGGCCCTGGGCACCGCGCCCAAGCCAACGGACCACACACGCAACCTGGGCTTCATCCTGGACTCCTCCCTGTCGATGACCAGACAAGTCAACGCCGTCGCATCTTCATGCTTCAACACCCTGCGCATGCTCCGCAAGATCTTCAGATGGATCCCCACTGAAACCAGGAAGACCGTCACCCAGGCACTCGTCACCAGCCGACTGGACTATGGGAACACCCTCTACGCCGGAACCACAGCCAAACTTCAAAAGAGACTCCAGCGCATCCAGAACGCCTCCGCACGACTCATCCTGGACATCCCCCGACACAGCCACATCACCGGACACCTGAAAGACCTGCACTGGCTCCCCGTCAGCAAGAGAATCACGTTCAGACTCCTCACCCACGCACACAAGGCCCTCCACGACCTGGGCCCAAAGTACCTCAACGACCGCATGACCTTCTACACGCCCACACGCCAGCTACGATCAACCAGCCACGCCCTCGCCACCGTACCACGCATCCGCAGAACCACCGCCGGAGGAAGATCCTTCTCCTACCTGGCAGCCAAGACCTGGAACTCCTCCCCACTCACCTTCGGCGAACCCAGGACCATCTCTCCTTCAGGAAGCAGCTCAAGACCTGGCTGTTCGAGCAGTAACTTACCCCCTCCCCCAGCGCCTTGAGACCCTCCCGGGTGAGTAGCTCGCTCTATAAATGCCGTGATTGATTGATTGTATAAAAATATTCTTTTATTTTTTTTATTTTCTAGAACCAAGCAAGCCTGGCAGAGGTAAGTTGATAAATACTTTGCAGTAAATATACAGTTTGAAATGCAGTTGTAAATGTACTTTGAAATGGTTACAGTTTGAATTACTGGTAATGCAATACTGTGAAATGCTGTACATATACTTTGTATCGACTTTGCAATGAAAATTACAGGTAAGTTACTTTTACGTTACTTTTGAGATTACTTTTTCTACTCAGTGTGATATGCCTAGCTATCACACTGGGACATTTCCTAGAGAAAAGGTAAGTAAAATCAATTTTGCACAATTGTTATTTTTCAGGTTTCCATACAAATCAACTCCACACTTAGAACATTTTTCAGAGAAAAACAGTCAATAGGTTCCTATGGAGAGAAATGAAGTTAACGGTTACCAGGTAAGTAATCGGTCTTTGGAGTTGAGCTTCTGGGGTTAGAACAAGAGTTCCCCCAGGGTCAAGGATGCACTCTTGTTACACCCTCAGCGGCACTAGGGCGCCCGGGGGCAGAGTGCTGAGGCCCAATGTTATCCAATGGGGGATAGGGGGCCTCCTGTTGGTGGCTGCTGGCAAGCAGGCCACTGGGTTGTAGGAGGAAAGCTCCTGGACTTTGGCTCAGGGCAAATGGGGAAACAAAGTAGCACCAAAGGTGCACCCTCAGCGGCACTAGGGCGGCCGGGTGCAGGGTGCTGTTTTGACGTCGGGCGCCCTGTTGGTTTCAATGGGGAACCTCCGGTTTGCAAAGGCACTGCAGGCTCGGGGACGAAGGTCTTCTGGGTGCGACCACCACTTCGAGAGGTAAGTTGGGAAGTTAGGGGTTGGTTAGGCACCATTGGTTTGGGCACACAAGGCCGTGGGGCGTCGGGTGCAGGGGTGCCTTTTGGGGTCGGATCTTCTTACCAGCTCCTGGTCATGGTTAGGGGGGCCTTCTGGATTTAGGCTGCAGGCGTCGGCTGGAGGCTTGAGGCAGGTCAGGGGTCGCCGGGTCTCGGGTCAGGATCGCCGGGGTGACCTCCTCGTGGTGTTTGCCCACTCGAGCTCAGGCCGTGGATGGCGGGTGCAGAGTGGGGCGGATCCGCGGTGTCCGGCCGGAGCCAGAGGTCGCAGATGAACAAATCCGGTGTTCACGGGAGACAAAGGCTTTGTGCTTGAAGGCAGGCAGGTCCTCCGGGGTTTTCGAGGTTGCTGGCTGCAGGACACACCGGGATTTCGCAGGAGCAGATTCGAGGTGGAGACAGGCCGGTAGGGCTGGGGCCAAGTCAGTGGGCGTCTTCCTCTTGTTAGCTTTGGCACGGCTGTTCGGTCCTTCTTCTTCTTTTCTTGTTGCAGGTTCTTGTCTGAGGAAGCAAGGTTCAGGGGTGCCCCTAAATACTAGATTTAGGGGCGTTACAGGTAGGTAAAAGGCAGGGACCAAGGGGTCCCTTCCCTGGGGTGGGTACACCCCCTATTATGCCACCCTCCAGTGGGAGGGGGCATGAGCCTGTCCCTGGTTGGCTGAGTCCCCCATCTGCAAGATGGCGGGGACTGAGAGTTGTGCTTCACCTCGCCTCCCCCACCTGAGGGGTGGAGTTGGCAGAGGTGGGCACACCTCTCTTCCTCACTTATTTTTCCCGCCGGTTCTCCCACCCAAAGTGGGGGTCAGAACGAGTGGGGACCAGTTGCTGAGAGCAGCAAGTGGCCTGGAGAAGCTCACAAAGGCGGCAAGCCTTTGAAGCTTCCCCTTCGTGAACCCTGCCCATCCTGGGGGAGGAGCTTGGCACCTCGCCCCAGGATGTGCATTGTTTCAGGCCCCAGAGAGGAGCAGGCTCTCGACCCAGAGGTCCAGAAACATTTCTGGTGATGGCAGCTGAAAGCAGCCACTCAGCCTGGACACTAGAGGTGGGTTCGTTTTCAGGGGGCATCTCTAAGATGCCCTCTGTATGCATTTTTCATTAAATCCTACACTGGCATCAGTGTGGGTTTAATGTGCTGAGAAGTTTGATACCAAACTTCTCAGTTTTCAGTGGAGCCATTATGGTGCTGTGGAGTTCGTAATGACAAACTCCCAGCACCACATACTCTTAATGGCAGCACTGCACTTACAATGTCTAAGAATGGACTTAGACACTGTAGGGGTACAGGGCTCATGCACCTGTACCCTCACCACTGGTATAGTGCACCCAGCTAGAGGGGTGACTGACCTATGCCAGGGCAGTGGGTTGTAGGCATGGCACACAGGGATGTGTGCCATGTCGACTCTTCACTTTGTTCTGCACCAAAACACGCAGCCTGCAAAGGCAGTGTGTGTGTATAAAGGTACAGGGCCTCTAAGGGTGGCACAATAAGTGCTGCAGCCCTTAGAGGTCTTCCCTGGTCACAGTGCCCTGGGTACCTGTGGTACCATTTACCAGGGGCTGACCTGTGGCCAGAGATGCCAATTGGGTTAGTTTTGGGGAAAGAACACAGGCCCTGGGACCTCTTTGGCAGGGACCCAGGGTACATCAAGTCAAAGTGCATCAGTAGTCTGGCAAAAAGTGGGGGGGTTACTGCAACAGAAACCCACTTTCCTACAAAGGGTGCCTGCGTTGGCGCTAGGCACCAAATTGTGCGCTGGCAAGAAGGCCAGACATGCACCATACCTTGGAAATACGGTGCATTCCTGCCTTTCGAACTGGCGTAGGGCAGCGCAGCAGACGTACTTGCGGCACTGCCCTACGCCAATTCATTGTGAATGAGGCCCATAGATTCTAGTAATTCCCAGACCAAATGTTTTACATAATTATCCCTTCAACACCTCTTCAGGGATAGTAAGCGCTATGTAAATACAATGACAAAAGCACGCATTTCACAGTTCAGTTGTTAACTCTTTGCATTACCTCTAAAAAAGAATACATTTTTGTCATCACAAAGCTTCAAGTTAATCGATCGGCTCCCAAGCATCCTTTACATCTGCAGATTAACTTGTTGCGCACAATTGCATTTCTTTCAGGGCAGCAGCACACTGGCAGAAAGGCATGTTCAGCTAAATGCCAGGCTTTGGTTTCACAGCACAGAACACTCCCTGAATGACACTCCAGCTGAAGCATTTAACCATCGGAATGAACCGTCTGGGACGGTTGTCTTTTTCCAAAATGAAGAGCAAACGCTTAGGATTGCAGGCAAAAGTGAGGCAGAGAAATGCGCGCCCCATTCCCATGATTCCATGCCCCCCCCCCGAGGTCGCGACCCTCAGATTAAAGACCTCTGCTCTACAGTAAGATATTTAGGGCCTGATTATGAGTTTGGCAGTCCAATGCACCGCCAAACCCAAGATGGCGATGCGGCCACCACCACACCGGCATTCCGACCGCCATATTACGACTTTGGCGGTCAGACCACCATGGGACCGCCGCAACTGCCAGGGATCCACGATCCCCCGACGGTGGGGCGTCGGTCTGGGGCAACAATATGCTGGCAGTTTCCAGACCTCCACGCTTTTCATGAAAAGTGTAGCGGTCAGGAAAGTAAGGAGGCCCTGCAGGGCCCCCTGGTGCCCCTGTGCATGGGGTGGACATGCAGGGGGGCCCATGTTGTGCCCCCTCCCCCGTGTGCACACACCCCTATTCCTGCACAGCATGGATTGCACAGTCCATGCAGGAACGGGCTTTGGAGCTCCCTAGGCGCTGCAGTTCTAAGGCTCACATATGGACCTTAGAACTGCACCGCCAAAGCAACGCCTGCCAGCCAAGGAGGAAACTCGTAATCTGGCAGGCAGGCGGCGGTCGACTTTGGTGGTGTGGGAGCAGGATGGGGGAGTGGCGGCCTGCTCCCACACCGCCAAAGTCGTAATTAGGCCCTTAGTGTGGTGTAAACTTCATATAATGAGTTAATATGATTCCAATAATAGTATAGTGAGTCACTGACTTCAACCACACTCCAGTCAAATGCCAACAAAATTTGAAGCTCTTATGGTGTTTAATGAAGGACAGGATCTTACGTTTCTCTATATTAATCTTTAGTAATATGAACCTAAAGACTAATTTAGGGCATTCTCTTAAGTCCTACAGGGGTTAAATCAAAGATAATAATGTTATCTGCATATAGAACAGTACTGAGTTTAATCCCTATAATGATGGGGGAAATGTATGCACAGACCCTAAAGTACCCAGTAATATATATTACATACATATACACACACAACACTCCTCCGGCAAAGAAGAACATTGAAGCCAAATTCCAGGGAATTCAGGCGCTTTATTAAACACATTAAATCATTTGGCAGCCAGCATAAATATCTGTCCCAATGCGTTTCAGCTCTGCTTCGGAGCCTTGCTCACAGGAGAATAAAAAGTTCTTGCTCTCAGAAATGACCATCTGTTCTAAAGGCTCCTTAATTGGATGGTTCACAGAGTCTAAAGGTAATTTACATAAGCATGCGCAGAGAACACAAATCAGCACTTTAGTATATCCCTCACCATTTAAAATCCCTTAATAAAAATACTGCATTAATGTCATTGTTCATTCCAGTTCAGTGTGCAAAACTAAAATATAATTCAATTCAAAAGATTGCAAGCATGCCGTGGCGTACTGTCAAATACTGTGCCTTCCTTCACGAAGAGTCAGTGAGCCTGAAAAACTTTTCAGCTCGAATTTCCCCTGGCAGGACACCTCGGTCGAGACAAGACCTTTGCAAGGCTTGTTCCCCACTTCTATAGGCCTAAGATCATGACTTCTGTAGAACTTGTATGAACTGCCAGGCCAGTGGGAAGACAAGGCAGAGGCTTAAAGCCCCCAAATCCCTTGCCTGTCATTGGCACAACCTTTGAGAGGGTCGGCATCTACATTGTTGGGCCTATGGATCACCAGACTGCCTCATGCAACAGGTTTATCGTGCTCTGGAGGGAGCCACTGTAGGTGCAGTCACAGTTCTCAAAGGGATTGCCTGTGGGTACCTAGTGGAATGATCCACCATATGAGGTAACACAGAAGGGAGTGGGCTTCAGCCCCTTCGAGCTTATATATGGACGCCGAGTCAGGGGACCTCGGAGTTTGGTGAAAGGGTGGGAGCAAGCTACCAGGAAGATTCCCCAGGATGTAGTGAGCTACATGCTGGCCATCAGAAGTCAAAGGGCTAAGTTGTGGAAGCAAGCTTCAAACAACTTAGAAGCCAGTCAGGATGTAATGAAACAATGGTATGACCAAGGTTCTACCACTGTGGACTTGCAACATGGGCAGAAAGTGTGGGTTGTGGAACCTGTGGAGCACAGGGCCCTCCAAGACCATTGGACTGGACCCTATGATGTGAATTAAAGGAAGGGTGAGGACACCTACCTGGTGGACCTTAATTCCCCTAGGCAACCTCACAGGGTGCTCCATGTCAATCACCTAAGACACCATTTTAAGAGGTCTGAGCTCACCATGCTGTTGGTGACAGATAGAGAGGAGGAAGAGGAGAGTGAACCTCTCCATGACCTCTTAGACTCCAAGAAGAAAGATGCATCAGTGGAAGGAGTAATCCTTTCCCCCAGTCTGACTCCTGAAAAGCAGAGGGACTGCCACCAAGTGTTTGGGAAGTACTCCTCTCTGTTCTCCCTCGTTCCTGGGGCCACACACCTGTGTACCCATGATGTGGACACAGGAGACAACCTACCTGTCAAGAACAAATCTTAGAGGGTGTCTGACAAGAGGAGAGCCAGCATTAATGGAGATGTCTCCAAATTGCTGGAATTGGGGGTGATAGAACCCTCCAGTAGTCCCTGGTCTAGTCCTGCGGTTCTGGTACCAACAGCTGCCCTACCGGGCACCACTCCTAAACTCAAGTTGTGTGTGGAATATAGAGGGCTCAACTCAGTCACAAAGACATACGCTCATCTCATCCCCTGGGCTGTTGAGCTGATTGACTGGTTAGGGGATGCCCAGTACTTAAGTACCTTTGATCTTATATCAGGGTACTGGCAGATCACCCTAACAGAAGAAGCAAAGGAGATCAGACTTTTCTGCTCCGGAGACCAATATCAGCTTAGAGTGATGCCATCTGGACACAAAAATGCCCGCCACCTTCCAGAGCTTGGTGAACCAGGACCTTGCTGGTATGGAGGCCTTCAGGGCTGCCTATCTGGATGACACAGCTGTCTACAATAGCAGCTGGAAGGACCACCTTTTTCACCTCAAGGAAGTGCTTTGGGCTCTGCAACAGGCAGGCCTGATTATCAAGGCAAGTAAGAGTCAGATAGGGCAGGGGTCTGTGTTGTACTTGGTACACCTGGTGGGCAGGGGTAAGGTGCAGCCCCTCCAGGCCCAGATAGAAACTATCATGGCCCGGGAGCCCCCAAAAAACCCAACCTGTGGTCAGCGCATTCTTGGGCCTCACTGGGTACAATAGGAGGTTTGTCAAGGGATATGGCACCATCGTTGCCCTCTTGACAGAGCTGACTTCTAAGGAGCAGCCAAGAAATGTGATTTAGACAGAGGCATGCCAAAAAGCATTTGACTCCCTTAAGCAGGCCGTGTGCACAGCTCCTGTGCTCTCAAAGCCCCTGACTTCTCCAAGGAGTTTATCGTGCAAACAGATGCTTCCGAACATGGCATCAGGGAAGTGCTATCGCAGCTTAAGGAAGAGTGCCTAGACCAAGATGTAGCCTTTATCTCTAGGAGGTTACTTCCCAGGGAACAAAGGTGGAGTGCTATAGAAATAGAAGCTTTTGCTGTGGCCTGGGTACTGAAGAAGTTAAGGGCCATACCTGTTTGCTACTCACTTCCTGATTCAGACTGGCCACAGGTCCTTCAGGTGGCTCATACAAATGAGTGGAGAAAATCCAAAATTGTTGATGTGGTCCATTTCACTACAGGGCATGGTCTTCAGGGTGAAACACAGACCAGGGGTAGACCACGCCAATGCTGATGATCCATCCAGGTTTTTCCGCCTTAGTGAAGAGAACTCCCTAGAGGTTGGGTAGCTCTCCCCACTTTCAGCTGAGGGTGGACACGTGTTATAACTGTCATACTTAGGGTGGTCTTCCCCCAAACATTTTGCTTGCTTACCTCTTTTTGCTGATTCTTTTTGCTAGCCTTAGGACCCTGAGCACGTTATCACTGCCGATTAGTGCTAGAGTACATGTGCTTCTCCCCTAAACATGATAACATTGGTGTATACACAATTGGCAGATTTAATTTACTTATACTTCCCTTGTAAAGTAGTATACCATATACTCAGGGCCTGTAAATTTAGTGCTACTAGTGGGCCTGCAGCACTGATTGTGCCACCTACACAAGTAGCCTTTTAAACCTGTCTCAGGCCTGCCACTGCAAGGCCTGTGCATGCAGTTTACTGCCTCTTCTGCTTGGCATCTAAAACCCTTTGCCAAGCCTTAAACTCCCCTTTTATTACACCTAAGTCGCCCCTAAGGTAGGCCCTAGGCAGCCCATAGGGCAGGATGCTGTGGAAGTAAAAGGTAGGGCATGTACTTTTACGTTTTGCCTGTCCTAGTATTGAAAAACACCTACATTTGTTTTTCACTACTGTGAGGCCTAGTCCTCTCATAGGTTAAAGTTGGGAATTCCTTATTACACTTTTAAGCTGCAATTCCTGATTTATGAAAAAGAGTAGCTGTGTCATGTTTTATATCTTTGGAATGGTATTAATAACTCCTCTTTACTGGTAAAGTTGGATTTAACATTACTGTTTTAGAAATGCCACTTTTAGAAAGTGGACAATTCTCTGCTCTTACAGCTCTGTGTGCCTGCATCCTGTCTCCAATACACGTCTGGTGTGGGTGACAGCTACACTTTGTACATTACCTCTACACCAGGGATCTCTAACCTTTTCTGTAGTGAGAGCTACTACTTAACAGTAAACTTGTTGTGAGCTACTGAAGGCCTAATAACTTGCGCCTTGTTAGCAGACACCACTGTGGGGATGTATGAACATGTGTGTGAATGAACGAGATATATGTGTAGGGGTGACAGAGTCTGTCATGTGTACTTCTGGCACAGGGCATACCTTTTGCCATATGTGGCACTATTACAGGTAAAACACAAACATTTTTTTTAAATGGGAGAAATTTAAGGTGCAGAAATACGTTAAGCAAAAATGTTCCTAATAAGGACCATTTTTCAGTGCTCTATGGAAAGTTTTTCTGCACTTTAAATTTCTCCCATTTAAAAAAAATGGCTGTATTTTCAGTTATAAATATGACTGTGTGTCTACCAGCCACTGGCAGCAAGATGTCTGCTGTGTATAAATGCAACACTTTGAAATGGGAGAAAATTCAACTGAAGAGTTAACTTTATGTTTATATGCATTATATAAAACTCATTTCAATTTTCTCCCATGTCAAAGTGTCTTTACAAACAGAGGGCATTTTACAGTGACCTGTAAATATGGTGCCATATTTCTAACAGGAAAATACAGTCATTTGCTTGAATGCGAGGAATTTAAAGTGAAGAAACATGGTTCATAAAACATTAGGATTTAATTGGCTTAATTTGAAGTAGAGAAAAACATTAAGACATGTTTCATAGAAACATTTTACTTCACTATAAATTACTCACATTTAAAAGAAAATGACTGTACCTTTCAGTTATAAATATGTCACTGTGTCTACTAGCCACTGGGAGCAAGATGTCTGCTGTCTGTAAATGCGACACTTTGAAAAGGGAAAAATTAAAATGAAGAGTTAACTCACTGATTAAGTTAACTCTTCCTTTTATTTTTCTCTCATTTAAAAGCATTTAGAAACATCATTTTGTTCTCGTGCTCTAATATTCAGTAGAGAACGACTTTTATTTAAAAGTTAAATACCTCAGTGTTTCAATTCTGATCCTCTGTGACCCACCTAGGTCATAAATCTGAGCAGAGCACTGCTCATTGTCAGGCTCTGCTATCTGCAGCCTGATAATAATGTAAAATAAACATAGCCTTTCCTTAACATTAAAAGAAAAAACGCAATACTTATTTATTGTAGTTCTTAGTTAAAACTGTACTCAAGGCTGAGAGCTACTCTGAAGGGTTCTGCGAACTACTGGTAGCTTGTGATTGACTGGTTGGAGACACACCTGCTATAGACAGCCACAAACACAGGAAGGTTAGGTGTGTCTGAGCACCCATCTGCATTCTGATGGCTCATCCTGAGAACGAAGGGAGGGAGGAGCTGATACTTGCACCTGAATAGGTAGTGTCCTGTCCCCACAGAAAAAGGGCTGATTACCCCCTACTGATAGTCTGGAGCCAGGGCTGGGAAGAAAGGACCTCTGTGCACTTCAATGACCCTTCTTTGAAGTCACCCCCATTTCAAAGGCATAACTGGGTATAAGTACTGGGTCTCTGACCCCACCAAATCAGACACTTCTAGGCCTACATCTGGACTCTGTCAGAAGAACTGCTGTGCTGCATCGAGGACTGACACTCTGCTGAACTGCTGACCTGGAAGGCCTGCTTTTATACTGTGCTGCCCTGCGGCTCTCTGACCCTGCTGAGGACAGCTGGACTCTGCCTTACACCAAAGTGACTCCTGTTGCTTGAGACTCAGGGATATCAAAGTCTCTACCCCTGCACCTGTGCCTGGTTCACTGGAAGTGGACCCAGATACTTGGCCCAGAGAAATCGATGCATGTCCAGTCTGTGTGTAGCAGAACCAGCGCATCGACCCTGTTGCAGGAGTAGAATCGGCACATAGCACTCGGCCCCAACACATCGCCTTAAGAGCCCCGACGCATCGGAACCGTGCATCCTCACCGCAGGAGTGTGGAGAGATTGACGCATCCCCTTGACTGAGCGTAGAAACCCGGTGCATCGCAATCTGAACCAGCGCATCTCGGCTCGGTGCTTTTTCTACGAAACCGACTCATCGCCACCACTGCGGGATCGACATTGACGCATCGCTCGACTGCGCCCCGCATCTTGCTGTTGCGACCAGGATTAGATACTTTGTTCACTGGGGCTTGAGTGGGTCCTGTAGCCAGCCTGCACTTCATCGCAGTTGGCTTTAACTATTGACTTTGCCCCGATCCAGCGTGACCAGATAACCCCCATTGACGCTTATTGCTTCTAAGTGCTAGAACTCTTTTTATTCTTTAAAAATTCATAACCCGACTTCCATACATTGGGTTTTTGTCGTTTTGGTCTTGATTTAATTATAAAATCATTGCCTATTTTTCTAAACCTGTGATAAGTCTTTTGTGGTGTTTTCTTTGTGTTACTGTGAGTTGTGTTGCACAAATACTTTACACATTGCCTCTTTAGATTAGCCTGACTGTTCTGTGCCAACCTACCAGAGGGTGAGCACAGGTAATCTCTTAGTGTGTATCTAACTTACCCTGACTAGGATTGTGGTCCCTACTTGGACAGGGTGCATACCTCTGCCAAATAGAGACCCAATTTCTAACACAAGCTCTCCAAAAGATGTTGGTACCTAGTAAGATGGGGCTGGGAGGTACCACCTACAAACCTGGACACAGTGAACGGTCCTGATCAATGGCTTGGAAAAGGTTTCTTCACTATATCAAGAATCTAGTATTTCTGAGCTAGAAGCTTAAAACGTTTCCTACATAAAGCCTCCTTTAAGTGCAATTAAGGCCTTAGAATTAACTGAAAAAGAAGTACCCTAGCAAATTTATAGCCAAAGACACCATAATGCACCAGGATCGGACAGAATTCTTTGATCAAACATTTCAATTTAGGGCCCGCTTTTGAAATCTTTCAACTCAATCTTCAATGCGGCCTTGAAACTCCAGAAGTTCCCTAGTTAATGGAGATCAGTGATCAGAATTCCCATTTTTTAAAAATTACTTCTCTAAGACACTGGGCACTATCACCCAATCTCGTTACTTGATGGGGGTCGGGAAAATCTATAAGAAACTTCTCCTTAACTGTATCCAAGACTGAGTCAGATGTGAATCTCCAAGCAGGTTTCCAAAAAGAAGTGGGAATCATAGACCAATCTAAGAGACTCTACGTCCCGTGCAGTAAATATACAAAGTTGAGGAAATCCACCTTATACCCCCCTTAGTTATAGACCTGAAAACAGCATTTGACTCAGTTTATAGAAATCTTCTTTCATCCACCCTGAGAGATATGGGGATACAAGGATATGTTCTGCTAGCATTACAACAGCTCCATCACAAGACTACCGCCCTGGTCAGATATGGGTCACAGGGGGCGTACACGCTATACTTACCAATAGAACTTGGAATCTGCCAAGGCTGTGTGTTAGCACAAACGTTATTCAACTTGTATATAAATGACATCGGAAGGTTTGTCCTACATAAGAACCTGGATGTCCCAATGATGGGAGATGAGAAAGTTCCACTCCTCCTCTCCTGGCACAAACCAAACTGACCATGCATCGTCTATTGAGAGGTTCTGAACATTTTGCGACATCAAAAAAACTTACCATCAATGTCAACAAAACAAAAATTTAGGATCCTGAACCTAAAAGTTCCCCTGACCAGGACACTTCATATCAGCTGGAGCGTGCCTATGCTTTTGATTATTTGGGTCTCCAATTCGATCACGGATCGTCCTGGGTGAAGCAAATAGGGAACAGGGTGATTAAAATTAGCCAGAACACAGGAGCCGACCTTCACTGTATGAATAACTTTGGTGGAAAGTCAATAAAGCCCATTCTGCAAGCTTACAAGATAAAGGTAGTGGCTGCAACTATGTACAGACCTAAACTGTGGGGCTACAGACAGGTACCAGAGTTACCACCAGCTTTCTACCACGTATGCTGTGCCTAGACCCAGACATGCCGATGGAAGCATTAAGATTGGAGGTGGGTATAACCAGCATTGAGACAGAAATTCATCTAAAATCTATAATCTATCGGGCCAGAATATGCACAAACAACGCAGCACAATTCTATCTAAAATCACTTCTTGATGTTCAGGCAAACAAACATTCACAAAAATAGAATGGAAGCACCATTTTAAACAAACGTTGAAGGAAACTGGCAGTGCAGAATACTGGGGTGACGGAAATCCAACGAACAAATCTAGCATTTTAACAACCAAAACATGATATTGAGAAAATGTACTATAAATGTGCTATAGCATCACTCATAAAGGGAAGCTAATGTCATCGTTCTTCGAAATCAAGTCTTTGAGAATTTATTAATCATATATGGACTAGCTAGGATCAGAGCTAAAGAGAAGTATTTACCAGGGCATGGGTAAAACTCCTATACCAAGATCCCCAGGCAAGGGTGAAGGTCAATGGAGGGGTGTCTCGTTCATTTCCACTTGGAAAGGGCATGCGGCAGGGCTGCCGGCTCTCGCTGATGATTTTTGCCCTGGCATTGGAGCCATTAGCCGCATGGGTCCGAAACGACCCAATAATACAAGGCATACAGGGGGGCAACTGGGAAGATAGAATATCACTGTATGCAGACAACATACACCTGTACCTGACCAAACCATATAGATCAGTGCACAGGGTGCTCCAGGTATCCCATCTGTTTGGTACCTACTTTGGGTATACAATAAACTGGAATAAATCCCTCTTTTTCCCATTGAAGGGGACAGTCCCTCCAAGACTGGTAGGCTCCACTCAGTTGGTAGTCAAGACAAGGTTCACGTACCTGGGTATCCAGATATCCACGAAAGAAGACTTCCTAGAAAATAATCTATATCCCCAAAAGCAGCGACTAGGGAACGATGTGGAACATTGGAGGAAATTGCCAGTGTCCTTGATGGGCATGGCGGTAGTTTTTAAAATGACGTCCCTGCCTAGGTTGCTATACGTATTACAGAACACCCCGTACAATATACCTAAGAAGGTGTTTCGAGACATAGTGAATTGCGAAAACTCCTCTGGGATGGAGGTAGCTCTAGAATCGCTCCCTGTAAGCTTCAGAGGGGAGTATACGAGGGAGGGCTGGCGGTCCCTGACATATGCAGATACTACTGGGCCTCACAGTTGATAATAGTGAATGACTGGGCATTTACAGACTGTGGGGATCCAGCTTTCAGAGTAGATCACTGGGCTATGGGTGCAAGGGGATACTCGGTAGCACTATACAGCAGAAGGAAGGAAAAACAGCTCCCGCCACAAACTTAGACGGTAGTGCGAGCTTGGAGAGACGTGTTAAAGCTTATAGGCTAGGAAGGGAAATTGACTGGGAGAACTCTGTTGTGGGACAGTGACCAGCTGTCGGAAGTGGGAGCCCTAAGGGGATTCTTTAAAAAATGGGAAATGCTGGGAATTGAAATGTTGGAGGATGTATGGAGGGGACAGAAACAGCTCTCCTTTGAGGAATTAAATAGTGATAATGAAATGGCTGAGACAGAAAGATACCCATATATGCAACTAAGTCTTGCCATTCGCCAATATATCAGAGAGGGGGAGACTCTCCCTGACTACTCGCCATTAGAGGATAGGTTATTGATGGACCCAATGGTTGCACATGCCACTTCATTAACATACAGGAAAATAATGTACAACTCATCCAATTTGGTGGACCCCTTGAGGGCGGAGTGGCAGGTAGAGCTGGGACTTTTAGAGAATGATGACTAGGAGGAGGCAGAGCCCACGTGAAGTAGCAATAAGGACCTGATTTCGTCTAGTCCAGCTACGTATACTCCATAGGTCCTATGCATCTAGAACACTGCTGCATCAAATGGGGCGTGATGTTTCTAGATATTGTGTGAGAGGATGTGGTGAAACTGGTTCCTTCTTTCACATCAGATGGGAATGTATATATATTCAAGTCTTCTGGAAGGAGGTGACGAGAGTTATGACCGAAGTCACGGAATGGAAAATCCCAACGGAACCGAGATGGTTAATACTATGGGGCCGATTCCGATCTCGGTCGGAGGCGCACCCAATACTATTCGGTCGGGAAAAAAGCCATGCGAAAGCCAGTTTCCCGACCGATCCGTACAGCACACCGAACGAGCAAGTACGATGCGCACAACAGCAAAAATTCCGGCCGAGCCGTACTCACCCAAACCAGGTCCTGTTCTCCGACCGAGGCGAATCCGGAAACGCCGAATCGAGTCGCACGGAAGGGAAAATGCAGCCCCGTCCGGCCGGACAAGTACGATGCGCTTTCCGTACGCGCCGAACCCGTCGCTACGCACGGCACGTCAAAGCATCCGGGAGAGGCGCACATAAGCTCCGAATCGCGCCACAACACGATCCACGGCTACGAGACGAACACAGCACAGACGAGGAGGACGCGAAGCGACGAGGACGAAGCGAAGCGACGAGGACGAAGCCAAGCGACGAGGACGACGCGAAGCAACGAGAAGGACGAACGACACGAACCAACCATGAATCCCTTCGTCCCGATCATACCAATATTCTACATCTACTACCGGAACAGGCACGGACGCGTACGGCGCAGAAGGTAAGTCAGACACCAACCACAAAACACATACAACACGTACACGACACATCACACACATACACTGGGAATCTGAATATACTTGCAACAGCAGCACCATAGGGGCGGGATGCCCATCACCAATGCCACATATGCACACAGGGGCCTGAATGCGCGCCACCACCCCAACCCAGGGGGCTGGATGCCTACCACTACTACCACCCTTAGCCAGGGGGCAGGATGCCTACCACTACTACCACCCTTAGCCAGGGGGCAGGATGCCCACCACTACTACCACCCTCACCCAGGGGGGCAGGATGCCCACCACTACTACCACCCTTAGCCAGGGGGCTGGATGCCTACCACTACTACCACCCTTAGCCAGGGGGGCAGGATGCCTACCACTACTACCACCCTTAGCCAGGGGGCAGGATGCCCACCACTACTACCACCCTCACCCAGGGGGGCAGGATGCCCACCACTACTACCACCCTTAGCCAGGGGGCTGGATGCCTACCACTACTACCACCCTTAGCCAGGGGGGCAGGATGCCCACCACTACTACCACCCTCACCCAGGGGGGCAGGATGCCCACCACTACTACCACCCTTAGCCAGGGGGGCAGGATGCCCACCACTACTACCACCCTCACCCAGGGGGCAGGATGCCCACCACTACTACCACCACTCAGCCAGGGGGCTGGATGCCTACCACTACTACCACCCTTAGCCAGGGGGCAGGATGCCCACCACTACTACCACCTCACCCAGGGGGGCAGGATGCCCACCACTACTACCACCCTCACCCAGGGGGGCAGGATGCCCACCACTACTACCACCCTTAGCCAGGGGGCAGGATGCCCACCACTACTACCACCCTCACCCAGGGGGGCAGGATGCCCACCACTACTACCACCCTTAGCCAGGGGGGCTGGATGCCTACCACTACTACCACCCTTAGCCAGGGGGCAGGATGCCCACCACTACTACCACCCTCACCCAGGGGGCAGGATGCCTACCACTACCACCACCCTCACCCAGGGGGGCAGGATGCCCACCACTACTACCACCCTTAGCCAGGGGGCAGGATGCCCACCACTACTACCACCCTCACCCAGGGGGGCAGGATGCCTACCACTACTACCACCCTCACCCAGGGGGCAGGATGCCCACCACTACTACCACCCTTAGCCAGGGGGGCAGGATGCCCACCACTACTACCACCCTTAGCCAGGGGGCTGGATGCCTACCACTACTACCACCCTTAGCCAGGGGGGCAGGATGCCCACCACTACTACCACCCTCACCCAGGGGGGCAGGATGCCCACCACTACTACCACCCTCACCCAGGGGGGCAGGATGCCCACCACTACTACCACCCTTAGCCAGGGGGGCAGGATGCCCACCACTACTACCACCCTTAGCCAGGGGGCAGGATGCCTACCACTACTACCACCCTTAGCCAGGGGGCAGGATGCCCACCACTACTACCACCCTTAGCCAGGGGGCAGGATGCCCACCACTACTACCACCCTCAGCCAGGGGGCAGGATGCCCACCACTACTACCACCCTCACCCAGGGGGGCAGGATGCCCACCACTACTACCACCCTCAGCCAGGGGGGCAGGATGCCCACCACTACTACCACCCTCAGCCAGGGGGCAGGATGCCTACCACTACTACCACCCTCAGCCAGGGGGCAGGATGCCCACCACTACTACCACCCTTAGCCAGGGGGCAGGATGCCCACCACTACTACCACCCTCACCCAGGGGGGCAGGATGCCCACCACTACTACCACCCTTAGCCAGGGGGCAGGATGCCTACCACTACTACCACCCTTAGCCAGGGGGCAGGATGCCCACCACTACTACCACCCTTAGCCAGGGGGCAGGATGCCCACCACTACTACCACCCTCAACCAGGGGGCAGGATGCCTACCACTACTACCACCCTTAGCCAGGGGGCAGGATGCCTACCACTACTACCACCCTTAGCCAGGGGGCAGGATGCCCACCACTACTACCACCCTTAGCCAGGGGGCAGGATGCCCACCACTACTACCACCCTCACCCAGGGGGGCAGGATGCCCACCACTACTACCACCCTTAGCCAGGGGGCAGGATGCCCACCACTACTACCACCCTCACCCAGGGGGCAGGATGCCCACCACTACTACCACCCTTAGCCAGGGGGCAGGATGCCCACCACTACTACCACCCTCACCCAGGGGGCAGGATGCCCACCACTACTACCACCCTCACCCAGGGGGGCAGGATGCCCACCACTACTACCACCCTTAGCCAGGGGGCAGGATGCCCACCACTACTACCACCCTTAGCCAGGGGGGCTGGATGCCTACCACTACTACCACCCTCAACCAGGGGGGCAGGATGCCTACCACTACTACCACCCTTAGCCAGGGGGCAGGATGCCTACCACTACTACCACCCTTAGCCAGGGGGCTGGATGCCTACCACTACTACCACCCCCACTCATAGGATGGACAATGCATGACACAACAAGCACACCACAACCTAGGGAATGCAAGATTAAGACATCCCCCACCACCATGACAAGCGTGTGAGCAGGCTGTGTCAAATGCCTACAACACCGAACATGACATTGAACATACAATGTGACCCCCTAGCACATGTGCCACACATATATGTGTGTGGCACCCACAATGCAAGCAGCCCATGACCATTGTGGCAATGGGGCCTAAACCCCCATCATCACAGTGACCAAAAGGCAAGTGTGGGGTCCATAGCTGAAGCACATTTTGACCATTGTGGCAATG
Source organism: Calotriton arnoldi (assembly GCA_963921515.1). NCBI lineage: Eukaryota > Metazoa > Chordata > Amphibia > Caudata > Salamandridae > Calotriton > Calotriton arnoldi. Next base: position 2,801,795 of record CAWUFW010001317.1, read on the forward strand.
GGGTCTAAACCCCCATCATCACAGTGACCAAAGGCAAGTGTGGGGTCCATAGCTGAAGCACATTTTGACCATTGTGGCAATGGGTCTAAACCCCATCATCACAGTGACCAAAAGGCAAGTGTGGGGTCCATAGCTGAAGCACATTTTGACCATTGTGGCAATGGGGTCTAAACCCCCATCATCACAGTGACCAAAAGGCAAGTGTGGGGTCCATAGCTGAAGCACATTTTGACCATTGGGCAATGGGGTCTAAACCCCATCATCACAGTGACCAAAAGGGAAGTGTGGGGTCCATAGCTGAAGCACATTTTGACCATTGTGGCAATGGGGTCTACACCCTCATCATCACAGTGACCAAAAGGTAATTGTTGACAAAGAAAGAGCTGCAACTGCCAAACTGCATGGATCATTCCTGGTCACAGAACCAAAAACTCATCTGTGGCAAAGTAGTGTATGTGTCCCATTGCAACATAAATTGGGGGAGCCAAATACTGCAGTGCAAATGAGACATTCCTTTGGCCATGTGCAGACAAACAACACCCATGGGGGCTGAGACCGTCAACAGTCATCAATGACACAATGACAGAAGTGACCATCAGAATGCAGACCCACATATTTGCACCAATGGGCACACAAATGCAGATACCCTGTGGAGACAGCAGATGTGAGGTGAACAGATACCATACCATGGCAGCAATGGGACACACAAACCATGATCACTGTGCTGACCGATGACCTAGGAGTCCCAGGGACAGCAGGGGAAACACACCAAACAACATACAGCCAATGGCACACCCAAGATATGCCAATGCAGTGGTGCAGATGCACAAACACAAACAGGCAGACCAACACTGTCATCATACACAGCAGGTGAGGGGTGGGGGTGCCAGTGTCCCCAGGCAACAACACAACACATGAGGAGAGCTGAATACCAATCATACAGATGTGCATACACTGCCACACTAAGGTAACTCATGGATCCAAATCCCCTATGTGGGCAAGCAGGCATTGACAGGTGAGAGGGAGCACAAAACACACATGTCACACAGGCACGTAGGAACAACAACTGACACAGCAAGTCACAGACACACCACAGCACCACCCCCAGGGCCCCCACAATGTGGTGACCCTGGGCTGAATAAAAATACCACTGTGATGACAAAGCTAAATGTCGTTCACACTGTGAACCACAGTCAGGTGTCCTGAGCAACAAACTACCATCACACCTACACAAGCACAAATCAATCAGCATGGCCAGTAAGCCAAGGCCAACATGGAGGCAGGGGACTAGCCGGGCAACAACTCTCATCTGCACACACTCAAGACCACACCCCTCGACCTCCAACAATGTGCAGCAGTGAAGTACACATGCACTGGTGACATTGCACATGCACCCATGACTATTCCAGGGTGGTGGGTGGGAACCAAGGTGTAGAAACACATCACACATGGACACTCAACAAGACTCCTGAATGTCTGACACACTGCACACTACGCTGTACATGGACATGACGGCAATACCACACCGACCAATGGGATCCCAGCCACAGTCACACACCAATGAAGAAGCCAAGGTCACCCACAAAGAACACACATAGACAACAACCAACATTGCAGCCCGGACCCTAAGGAGTGCCAGCAGTCACACACACAACGTGTCACAATCACTGAAAGATAACACAAACTGGAAATCACATGACAGGGGCAAACAACAAGTGCCAAAGGGAAACCTGACTGTGACCCATCTGCGTCAGCACACAAACTCTGCCCTGACAGCAAACACACCTATGGGTGACACCCTGATGACCAGTAATGTGCCATGCACCCACATCACAGAGAACACAGGGAGAAGACTTTGGGGGAACATAGCTCAAGTCAGCAAGCATCACAAACAGGTACAACACTAGGGATCACAGCATGCGCAGATGAATGGAAGTGAACACACAGACATGCACATACAACACACACCTTGGGCGCAGGCAATGTCACACGTGTACACACTGCCATGAGGGGACTCCACTCCTGTGTGAGGAAAGCTGTGCCATATGTTGCCTCAGTAGGGCCCCATCATGTCAGCTGAGCACTTGGTCACACAATCAACAATTAGCACCAAATGAGGGCTCCCATCACATCAGCCTGGTCATGGATGTGCCAACGGAATCATCAGCACAGATCCAACACACTTGTATAGCAATGTTGCACTGACTACACGGATGAGTCCCTCCCCATTGATGCCCAAACCTGCATGTCCACTGGAGATGGCAACACGGTCAGGGAAGTAGACAAATGCAACGATGGCAGGCACAACAGATGTGCAGGGGTGGAAGCCACAGATATGAAATTGCCAATGTAAGTAGGAAACCCATTGCCAAATACTGAACACATGACACCCTCAGATGCTGCTATTGATGACATGGATACACCACATGATAGGACACATTCCCCCTGGACCACATGGGTTCCTGCACAGTAACACTTCATAATCATGAGACCAGATATCACCATCACTGCAGCAAGGGCATGGTTAGCTGCACCAACAACATGTACATCTGAAGCATGAGCACTAGAGAAAAGAAAGTTGCTTTATTCAGCATATGTGTTGAGGCCAAACGAAGTCCTGAAAAAAGAGCAAAGGCCAATGGCCAGTCCATTGTCAAAGTTCAAACAGGGTGACACTGGCAGATGTCACCCTACGCATGCCTGCACAATACCAGGGACAATCCACTAGGAGGGGCAACCGGGGGGCAGGCCAGGCACCGCAGGGACAGGATCAGGGCTCACCAGGGGAGTCAGGGAAGGGGTGGTGGGTGCTGGAGAGCCACTGACAACTGCAGTGGAGGTGTCTGACATGGTGTGTGCCGGCACAACTGGGGGGCATGACACAGATGTCGTGGGTGCCGGCACAACTGCAGTGGACCCTGCAGATGGGGTGGACAGGTCCGCCACTGCAGTGCCCAAGTCAGACAGGGCGGTAGTGGACTCCACTGCAGTGCCTACCTCCAGGGGAGGAGAATGGGGAACAGGCAAGGTGGGTTGGACAGAGGGGGGGACACCCTCACCACATCAGTGGCACAGACAAGCGCAGCGGGGGGTGTGGTGCTGGGAGAGCAAGTGGCAGGGGGAGAAGGCCGGAGCATCTTGGGGATGGTATATCTGTGGGTGGGGGAACCTGGGGCAGGGTGTGGTGGGGGCACCTGTGCAGTGGGGGCCTGAGGGATGGAGGACGGAGACCTTGTGCCTGAGCTGCAGGGCGGTGGCGGGGTCTTGCTCTTAGCACTCCGGGGGACTTGCGGGTGGGGGCCTCAGTCCGTCTGCGCCTGGGGGAGGGTGTCCGGGGGCGAGGGGCACTCTGCTCCGTGTGGGTGGGCTTCCTCTTCCCCGGGATGCTGGAGCAGCTTCATCGGTGGGGAAGAGGCCGAGGTCACAGAGGAAGAGCTGCTGTGACTTTGGGGTTGCAGGTGAGGCAAGGGAGGGTGCTTTGGAGGGAGAGGGAACTGAGGACTGCGCAGTGCATGTGGATGCGTGTGTGTGTTCCAGGGCCCCATCCCCTGTGAGTCTGGCTTCAGTCCCCTGAATGTGCGTGCGTGTGCGTTTTGTCATTGGCGTGTGTGTCAGTGTGCTGGATGTGTGTGTGCTGGTGTGTGCCAGTGTGTGTGTGCCTGGGATGGGTAAGGTGCTGGGGAGTGTGGATGGAGCAGAGGCAGGAGGGGTGAGGGACCGTTTGAGGAGGGACACTGCTGCCGTCAGGGAGGAGTCCATGGACCTATTGCCCCTCTGTAGGTCAGACATGCCCGATGAGATGCCCTCCATGAACGACACCAGCTGAGTCAACAGCGCGGTGTGCGCATGGAGGACACTCAGCATGGCTGTCTGCCCTACATGGAGCTGGCGAAGGAGGTACACAGACTCCTCACTCAGGGCAGCAGGGGACACAGGGGCAGGGGGTGCGGTGCCTGGCCCAAAGGAGACACGCTCCCGGACATGGGAGCCTCCACGGACCTGGGGAATGGGAGCCGATGGGAGGGCGGTGGTGGTGCTGGTGGTGGCGGGGACAGCAACACTAGCTGGGGTGTGGTGGCTGCTGACACCCGCCTCCACAAGGGAGTCATCCTCCGAGTTGCTCTGGTCCTCAGCTGAGGTGGATGCTGCTGAGGACTCCTCGGTGTGGCTCCCCTCGCCCTCCGTGCCACTGGGTCCCTCCGACCACTCCTCGGCTGCTGACCCAGTCTGGCTCTCCGGCTCCTCCTGGTCCGTGGAGCTGTCCCCTTCCGTGGCCGTGGATGTATCTGCAAACAATGGGGAAACAGACAGACATCAGTCACCTGCACATAACGCACACACCACTGTGAGCACAGCACATCACAGAGCAAGCCCTGGCATCATTAGTTGTGCATTGCTAAAAGTGCACTAATTGAACAGGAGAAGTCAATTGTCAGTCTGATGCCAAGCATGGCACTCACATCCCACATGGCCTTGCACCCATCTGTCTGGTGTCTGTTGGATTGCAACACCCCAGTGTTGACACATGCACCAAGTACACAGTAGTTGGACAGTGCAGAGGACACGGTGTGGACACATCACAGCTCTTGCCACTGAGTCAGTACAGGTTTACGGATGTAAGGGATGCCCAGAGTCAAATAGGAAATGCATGTGATGCATACCAGCGACAGACACCATGATGCACCCATGTCCTGATAGCCAGCGCCACTATGGTGTGCATGTAGCACATGTCACTCCCCTGCAGGATCACCAATCAGTAGACACATGCCATGGCGGAGGCATGACTGCAAAGTCATACATCACTGTCTCAGTGATGTATGACTTTGCAGCCAGACAACAACACTCTGCACTGTGTCACAATAGTAGGTCATGGGGAATGCAAGTCCTGGAGCTGCACAAGTGCACATGTACATCCCCCCCACAACACATCCTCTTAACCCTCATCTGTCCAGGTCATACCTATTGGACATATGGGAGACCTGTGACACTACCCTCGGAACCTGAGCCCCTCACACTCTGCTGTGCATGGGGAACAGCTGCCTGAACTTCACATTTACATGCCCCAGTCTGCATGGGCAGCTGATCAGACACCTATGTGTCACACAAGTATCGTCTCCTATGGTCACATCTCCAGTGGCATGCTGAGCCCCTACCAAGAAACTCCACAGCAGTCCTGGCGACTAATCCACAGCACACTGACACAGAGGCAGACACCTGAGGGGCAAATCACTGTGCACAATGTGTCCTCTGATACACGGGAGTGGGAGTACAGAGTGTATTGTATGGCCTGGAGTAGGCATGACTGTCCAGCCCCACATGAATGAGGGATGAGCCCTGGACTGTAGGCAGCTGGCTAAGTATGTGTGACACACGTCATATACATACTCCTGGGGCCCAAACATTGTTCCCACCCGCAGCATGGGTGTGTGCCAGGTACCCCAGCCACATGTGGTGGATCAGCTCAGCAATTGGACCACAGATCAAAGTAACACGCTGAATACATGTCAGAATACAGGCATTGTGTAAGCAATGGACCCACCCATGATGCCCACCACAGAGTCAGGGAAACAGATGCTGTCTCCCACCTTGAGTCAAGCAAACTGCAAGGACACAGTCCTAAGTGACAGAATTCCCTGCATGTAAGGGCCACACCTGGGTATCAGATGAGGAGTGGGCAGTGCACAATAGAGGGACATGGCTCCTGGACAACATGACTGCTGTACTGTGGCAGTTCAACCTGGCCCGAGGAGGGCACATAACATGTTAGACAGAGTACACAGTGCAGTCTTTGACTCACCCCCTCCTTGCTGCTCTCTGGCCTTCAGCTGCCCATCCAGGTCTGGAAAGACCACCGCCAGGATCCTGAGCATGTGGGGGGTCAGGGTCCGTGTTCCGCCCCTCCTGCGAGGAGGCGACAGCTTCAGCTGGACCCGTGCAATCCTCCGGGTCCAGCCCCGAAGGTCCTGCCACCTCTTTTGGCAGTTGCGGATCCGGCGCTTGTAGACCCCCACGGACCGGACAGCCCGGACGATGTCCTTCCAGATCTCATGCTTCCGATGGGCAGAAGCCTGTCAGGATGACAAAGTGATAAGGACATTACTACACATGCAACATATCCGTGCATGACACAGTTGCATATACATGTCGCAATCACAGGGGCACATGGTGTACCCAGGCAGTGCACGGCTGCCCATGGACAGTTTTCCAGAAGTCACTACATGGTATCATAGCATGGGGAGTAAAACCCTGTTCAGAAGCACTGTCACTGCACCATACCTGTCCAGTGCAAGTCACTACACACTATGGGGGGTGACAACTACTCAGTGAGCCTGCTAGCCAGTGGTGTGCTGACTCTCAGCCTTGCTAGTCAGACAAAATGCACATTCAGAAAGGCAGTGCACAGAACACTCACCTGCTCCCCTGGTGTCCCATACAGCTTGCTGTACTGTGGAAGTAGGCTGTCCAGCAGGGCCTGGTTCTCTTCAAGGCTGAAGGCTGGGGCTCTCTCCACAGTACGTGCCATTGCAGGGTCCAGAGGGGCAGAGACAGCAGCAGTGCAGTGGCAGATGTCGTCCTGGAGCATGTAGTGCAGGCAAGTGGGCTCTCAGGGGAACATGCAGCAATATATATGTGCTGGAGAGGCAGATACTGTCCCTTGTGTCCAAAGTGATAGGTCCAAGTCGTTTGCATCTTCTGAATCTGGCCAATCCATGGAATAGCAGCACCAAAACACGCCCACAGCATCCTTCAAATCTTCAACTTCATGACATACATGATTTTGCAACATTGTTGTGGGTGACCAACTGATTTTCCAGCAACCGACTCGTTCGAATATTCGAAAACGCGTCCGTTGCCAGGCAAGCCCATTGTCAATGGGTGCGCACCGATCGGTCCATTGAGGTACAACGCGCACAGGGGTACAACGCGTACCCGCACACATTGAAAGCAATGGGCCGGCCGGAGGCACCGATCGGTCCATTGCTGTTCAACGCGCACAGGGGTACAACGCGTACCCGCACACATTGAAAGCAATGGGCCGGCCGGAGGCACCGATCGGTCCATTGCTGTTCAACGCGCACAGGGGTACAACGCGTACCCGCACACATTGAAAGCAATGGGCCGGCCGGAGGCACCGATCGGTCCATTGCTGTTCAACGCGCACAGGGGTACAACGCGTGCCCGCACACATTGAAAGCAATGGGCGGCCGGAGGCACCGATCGGTCCATTGCAGTACAACGCGCACAGGGGTACAACGCGTACCCGACACATTGAATGCAATGGGCCGGCCGGAGGCACCGATCGGTCCATTGCTGTTCAACGCGCACAGGGGTACAACGCGTACCCGCACACATTGAAAGCAATGGGCCGGCCGGAGGCACCGATCGGTCCATTGCTGTTCAACGCGCACAGGGGTACAACGCGTACCCGCACACATTGAATGCAATGGGCCGGCCGGAGGCACCGATCGGTCCATTGCTGTTCAACGCGCACAGGGGTACAACGCGTACCCGCACACATTGAAAGCAATGGGCCGGCCGGAGGCACCGATCGGTCCATTGCTGTTCAACGCGCACAGGGGTACAACGCGTACCCGCACACATTGAAAGCAATGGGCCGGCCGGAGGCACCGATCGGTCCATTGCTGTTCAACGCGCACAGGGGTACAACGCGTACCCGCACACATTGAATGCAATGGGCCGGCCGGAGGCACCGATCGGTCCATTGCAGTACAACGCATCACTGTACATGTGACTGGCATATGTCAGCATGCCTGTCTCAGATGGACATATGCCAGCCACAGATAGCTCCCAGGGAGTGAGGGGCACACCTACATCACGACAGCCTGTCCAAACCTTATCATAAGGCATGTAAGGCTGCATTTCCTATTGTGTGTATGTTGGTGTACATGTTGTCCTGTGGGTGTCACCTGTGGGCAGCCACCCCCAGGCTGTGCACGTGTTAATGGGGACAGGATCCTGGGTGTTACGTGTACGTGACCACTGTGATGTGCAACTGTTCATATCTGTGCATGTGCCATGGTCACATTTCACAGTGGTGTTTGTGTATGTCATGTCACATACCCCGTGAGTCCCATGTGGGACGGTATGTTTGAGCCAGGGTGTCCCAGTGGCACAATAGTGATGGCCCTCCACAGTCTTTGTGCATGTAGTGTTTACAATGTCTCTGATTTCATGTGCACAATGGGAGACAGTCTCCACATCCACGTTGTGTGTGCATGGACTCTGATGTTGTGCGTGTGTGTCACAGACGTCCATGGCTCTCCTGCCATGGCAAGTGTGGCCACTACCTGTGGGGGTCATGTTTGTTTTGTTGTGGTGTACACATGATACTCCAGGTGATGCCAGTGTCCATGTGGCATTACAGGGTCCCTGGGAATGTGCCTGTCGTTGAGCTGTGGTGCCTGGGGCACATCTGTCCTCACATGTCACTGGGGGTGACTGTGACACAGCATCATGATATCCAATGGGCCAACCTGGGACAAATTGATGCCACCTGTAGGACCGTGTTGACAGATGTTGGCCATGTATGTACCATAAATGTCGTTCCGGTACTGCACACTTCATGTAGTTGTGCCTCATGATGATGTATGTTGGGATCTTGAGTGTGTTCAATGCCGCATATGTGGGGTGACTGACGATCTTGCTTACTTCTCCTCTGCACTGCAGGGCTCCTGCTGTCCATCGGCCATTCCCAGACCTGGCAACGATGGTGGAACGGGACAGCATCCGACGGTACCGCTTCACCAGGCAGCTGATTGAGGATTTTGCAGTGCAGTTGTCCCCACATTTGCAGCCTGGCCGGCCGTATCCTACAGCGCTGACCCCCAAGGTGAAGGTGATGGCAGCCCTACACTTCTTTGCCACCGGTACCTTCCAACATACTGTGGCGTCTGCTGGTGGGATGTCACAGACCATGTTCAGCCGTGTGCTCCGCGATGTTTTGGCGGCAATGTTGCTCTTCCTGAACCGGTACATCTATTTCCCTAGACTGCGACGACTCACTGACGTGAAGAGTGACTTTTATGCCCTGGGGAGGATGCCGCATGTAATTGGCTCCATTGATGGGACACATGTGGCTTTGGTACCACCACAGGCCCAGGAGCAGGCCTACAGGAACCGCAAGCACTACCACTCGGTCAATGCACTGGTGGTGTGTCTTGCAGACATGACCATCACACACGTGTGTGCCCGTTTCCCTGGTTCAGCACACGATGCCTTTGTGATGAGGAGTAGTCGCATCCCCAGGTTGATGGCACAGATGCAGAACCAGCGTGCCTGGCTTGTCGGTGTGTACTGACTTTGTGCCATTGTGTGTGATCTGATCTGTAGTATTCCGCCCACTTTTCCAAGTCAGCTGATGTGCACTTGTCTGTCCGTAGGTGACTCGGGATACCCCAACATGCCGTGGTTGCTGACACCCCTCAGGAACCCTGTGACACCTGCCCAGATGCGCTACAATGAGGCACATGGTCGGACCAGGAGAGTGATTGAGCGGACCTTTGGTCTCCTGAAGAGCCGCTTCCGCTGCCTGGACAAGACCGGAGGGTCCCTCCCATATGCCCCTGCGAAAGTGTGCAAGATTATCATCGTCTGCTGCATGCTCCACAACCTGGCAGTGCGGAAGGAGTTGCCTCTCATCCAGGATGACGATGACCAACATCCGCCACCTGTGGAGGATCCTGGCCTGGACCACGATGCCAGTGACGATGATGATGATGATGGTGATGGTGATGTCCGCACACAGCTCATCACCAACTTCTTTAGCTGAATGTGAGTATCCTGAGGTGTCATGTGAATGATGTGAGTTGGCATGATGTGTGGGTGGTGCTCTGGTGCTGTTGGAGTGTGTCCATGGGCTACTTGACAGGATGTGTGTTGCGATGTGTGGTGACAGGTGGGCTGTACTCCCCAACAGTGTTGACATGCTAACTTGGTTCTGGGTGGGTATCTTGTAACATGTATTGTGCATGAGTTTTGCTGTTCTGTCCTGTACTGCATTGCTTTTGACTGTGTGTCATTTCTGTCCTTCACAGGGTACTTTCAGATTCGTTTGGTCAACTGTGTCCACCGACGACGTGATTGCACATCCAGGCTGGTAGCTGTTGTGTCCCTACAGGTGATGTGCGCCACACCCATGGACTTCCTTCTGTCTACAGTTGTTGACTGTGTGCCCGCTACCAGGTGGGGTTACCTTGCATCTGTAGTGGTTACGGCATGTTGCTACTGTGTAATAAACCTGTGCTTCACTTAGTGATGTGCGTTGTCTGTGGTCACACATTTGACTGCCATTTGCTTACTGCACCTGTGGGCTACTTGACTACAACTGGGAATGGGTGTGGTGTCTGTGCATTGCACCGTCTTCCCTGGCAACATCAGTGTAGGCAATGAGTCAGATGGCCTAGGTGTGTATGTGTTGTGTAGCCCTGGTGGTGTGTCTCCCTCATATGTGTCACGTTGCCTGTACTCACATGCCTGTGTTGTCCTTGCTGTTGCAGTTCGCATACACTGTGTAATTTTGCAGTTCATCATCCCCATAACAGCACCCACGTTGGAATCACGACAGAGGCAAGTATGGTGTATTAGTGTGTTTATTGTGATAATAGTGCATAGGATGGATTGTGCTGTACATGAATCTTGCAATCCCAAGTTCCTAGATGAATAGAAAGTCCAGGTAGACAGGATCCCCAGTATCGGGGCCACAGTTGTCTGACACATTGTTCCAACTTGTACTCCCCATGCTATGTGTGGGAGTAGTGTTGCCATCAACAGGGTGAACAGTCTGTGCACAAAGGCGAAAATCCAGAACAGGTTCAGGCTTCCTGGGAGTTGCGCTTGGCCATCAGCCTCTCACTTTCCCCTCCTCGGACGACCCCTCTTCTTGGGGGGGGCCCTCAAGTGCAGGCTGCTGCGGTGCAGGGGACTCTCCGCCAGAGTCCTCCTCCCTCCCTGTGGCAGTTGCAGTTTGTTCGGTACCAGATGTTGTTGGCACACAGGGAGGTGTGGACTGGTTGCTGTTCATCTGGCGGAGGCATTGTAAAATGTCCCTGTGCACCGCCGTCATCTCATGTAGTACATCCCACTTGGACTCCACGCGGGTCATGTGGGAGTCCACACGTGACATGTGGGAGTCCACACGTGACATGTGTGACTCCACTTGGGACATGTGGGAGTCCAAGCGGGCATGATGGGCAGCCTGCTGCTGTTTGATGTCTCTGAGGAGCCCCACTACCTGGCTGAGCTCTCCGGTGCTGGACTGGTACGCATCAGCTATGCGTACCAGTTGTGGGTCTTCATGCACACCAGCAACGTCTGCAAGCAGCGACCTCTGTCTCCCACCCCTCCCACCACCCCTGCTGACATGTGCAGTGTGTGCAGTTGCACGCACAGATAACCCTGGTCCACCTTGGGGGTTGGTGGTGGTGGTGGTGTCCATGGCCCCAGGTTGGTCCAGGGTCACTGCGCTGGTGTTGTTCCTTATTCTGTCCATGTCGGCAGGGATGGTATTCGTGGTGACAGTCGTTGGAGGGGTGGGTGCAGGGGTGCAGCTGGTGGACCTGCTGGTGCTGCAGCTGGTGGTCCTGCTGGTGCAGCATGTTGACTTGCACCGGATGTGCCAGGTTGTTCTTCATCGTCCGAGGAGGACAGAGGCTGTACGACGCCAGTGAGCTCGGCATCCTCTTGAGCCTGGGACTGGGACTCCTCAGCGTCTGCTGCTGTGTCCCTATCATCACCTGTTTTTGGGAGACACAAACAATGTATGTCATGTTTCTGCAGGCATCAGTGGTTGACACACCTGACAGTTGTGACTGTGCCTCGGGGTGCGGGCCTGTACATTGTATTGTCCTAAGTCGTCACAGTCAGGGGTTGATATTGGTGTGGCACATTGTCCTGCATTATTTGGGCATTTCTATGTATTCTCTGGGGTGTGAACATGGTCTGCATTGATTGTGTTTGGTTGTCAGCCAGACCTCCTTCCCACCCACCCACCCACCCAGTCAGTTATCCCACCATGGAACGTGCTTGCATTGCAGGGAGTGTAAGTTGTCTCTCAGGATGTCAGTCAGTGGTGTCCTGCTGTTTGTTGGTGCACAGTTGGCAGCAGGGCCTTGTGCTCCCCACAGCAGTAGCCAGTGTCAGCCATCTTGTGAGTCCTTCTCCACTCCCTGTGATGTGAGCATGGTTCAGGGTGGTGTTGATGGGACAGTTGTGGGGGTGAGCTATGTCTGTGACTACGACTCCCATCATGCTATTGCCTCCACCCCCTTCCCAGCATGCCCATGCTTCCTTCCTTTTGACTCTGCTTCCCTGTGGGGTGGGCTGGCTGTGCTGACAGGATGGCTGGGAGTGTTGTCCTGGCAGTTGTTTGGCTAAGAGTCCCAAGAGTGTCCCTGTGCTTCACACAACATAACCCAGGGTGGTGGTGCTTTGTGGGATCTTGTGTTAGGATGGAGGGCATTGCATTCTACCAGGTGGGTACTGTGGAGTTTGTGTTGGGGGGGTGAGGGGAGGTGCTGGTGACTATAGTCAGTGCTGCAAGTCCCCCTTCCCACCCAGCCAGCCAGATATCCCACCATGGAACGTGCTTGCATTGCAGGGAGTGGAAGTTGTCTCTCAGGATGTCAGTCAGTGGTGTCCTGCTGTTTGTTGGTGCACAGTTGCCAGCAGGGCCTTGTGCTCCCCACAGCAGTAGCCAGTGTCAGCCATCTTGTGAGTCCTTCTCCACTCCCTGTGATGTGAGCATGGTTCAGGGTGGTGTTGATGGGACAGTTGTGGGGGGGCAATATGTGTGACTGCGACTCCCATGATGCTATTGGCTACACTGACTTGGCCAGCATACACAGAATTCCTTCCTTTGAGTGGTCTTCACTGTGTGTTGGTGTTGTTGTGGTGGCTACATGTGTGGATGTGTGTGTTAGTTCTATTTGTGCCACTGCCTAGCTGTAGTTGTGGTTGTGTTTGTACATGTGTTGGCACAGTTGGATGTGACTTTTTTGATGGCATGTGTTGTGTTTATCTGACTGACATACACATTTTGGGATGATTCTGTTCTAGTTGCTGTGTAATTGCTATGTGTGCATGGTTTGACTCTCCCCTTGACAGTGATGTGTGTGTTTTGTGGCAGTTTATTGTGTACATTTGTTGTGTACTCACCAGGCTCTGGGATGTCCTCTAGTCCATATATGCTCACTGGCGGTAGGATGGCCCGCACCTTCTCCTCCCAGGGCCTGAGGTATATTGGCTTGGCAGGAGGGCCACTGCCGGTGTGTTGGCTGTTGATGTAATCTTGCTTCAGCAGTTTCCGTACCCTCCTGCGCACGTCATACCACCTGTTCTGGATGTCGGTCTTTGTGCGCCGACATGGTGATTGGGCGTTCACCCTGTTGATGATCCTCTCCCACATCTTGGTTTTCTGCGACATGGGGGTCTGTTGGACCAATGTGCCAAACAGCTGTGGCTCTACCCTGAGGATCTCGTCTACCAGGACTTCCAATTCACAATCTAGGAACTTGTGATTCTTCTTGGGGGGCATGGTGATGGGTGGTGATGGTGGGTGATGTGTGTGTTGGTGTGCAGGTGAGGGTGTGTGGGTGTGTGTTGTGCTGGGTGTATGTGAGGTAGGTATTTGTTGGTGTGCTGCTGGTGTGTGGCTTGTGTGAGGGATGAGCTGTGGGTGTGTGGTTGCTTTCTCTTGGGTGCTGGCAGTGGAATGGCATTTGCAAAGGCTCATGGTAGTGATTTGTGTCCTTTATATAGGTGGAGTTGTGGGTGTGTCTTTGTTCTCTGTCCCCACCCCCAGTATTTATTGGCTTGGTAATTGCTTGTTTGGCCTTTTTTGGTTAATTTTTCCTTTGTGCTGTTTGTGTATGTTGGAAACGTTCTTGTGACCGAGTCGGACCCTGCATTGGTCTCGTACGGTGTTTTCCGTTTCGTTCACGCTGTGTTTGTGCAGTTTTGTATGCTGCGTACGCGTCGGTCGCGGTGTATTGTGTTGCTTCGGCTCGGTTTTGTATGCGTGTCGGTCGTACGGCTTGTCCTCCGTCCGACTCGGTCGTGTTTTCGCGCCTTGCATCGTACTTTGCGGGTTGGAGTTGGCGGGTACGATTCGGTCGGATTTGTTCCGGGTGCGTGTCGGTCGGTTGGATTCGCGTGTTTTTCCGGCCGGATTGCAATTTTCCGAGCGGCTCGGTCGGTCGGCTTGGTTTCCTGACGTGTCGGTCGGATTTATCGCGGCTTGCATCGTACTTGGCGTGTCGGGCGCCACTGGTACGTGTCGGTCGGTATTTTTTCCGGATCCGAGTCGGTCGGTGCTTTTTCCGGCCCGAATCGGAATCGACCCCTAAATGATTCCTGGCAACTAATCCAATAGTGTGATGCATGGGCAATGGGCCCTCAGTGAGGTGACCATGACTAACACATACCTGATTCCTTGAGCTGATGAGCAGGTGGACCCATTGGCTATAGACCGATTGCATTACCACCTAGTGTCAAGGAGAAGACTGCATTCGCAATGATGAATGGCTTGTACCAGTTTACAGTCATGTCTTTTGGGCTCAAGATTGCTCTTGCCAATTTTCAGCACCTGGTAAACCATGTTCTTCCAAGGCTGAAGAACCTTGATGACACTGCCATCTTCAGCAGTTTCTAGGCGGGGTAGGAGGGTTGAACCACATGAGCCACTTAGACCAGGTGTTGGTCAGGATCCAGAGAAAGAAACTGACCATCAAGGCACTTGCGTACCAGGTGGGCAGCCCTCTGTGGTGTACCATGGGCATCAGTTGGGCAACGGGCAGGCCAATCCATCAGATGCCAAGATCCAGCCTGTGTAGGAGTGGGAGATTTCCACTACCAAGATTAAGGAGAGAGCCATTCCAGGAAACACACAGTCACAGGAATTTTATGGATAACTATAGGCCCATAGCTGTGCTCTTAACAGCCCTGGCATCTAAGCAGCAGCCTAAGAAAGTGATTTGGAATGTTGGATAGCCTTGGAGAAACTAAAGGCAGTACTACTCAATACTCCTGTATTGAAGAAACTGACTGCAGTCAGCCTTTTATTGTACAGACCCATGCCTCAGCAACACATAGGAGTTGCAAATCACCAATCTGGATTGTTTATGTGCAGAAAGGGACACCTTCCTGCACATAAACAATCATTCCCTCAACGCAGGCACTCTTGCACTATGGTGCAAGGGTGCCTGCGTTGGTGATAGGCAGCTGAATTTAGCACCAGCACAGGGAGAAATGCAGGGGTATGCCATATTATTGTAAATACGGTGCATCCCTGCGTTTCTAAAGTGACGGAGTGCGGCATTAGCAATTTTGGAGCTAACCTGCGCTTTGTCACTCTCTTGTAAATATGCCCTACTGCTTCATAAGAAACAGAGTTTGACTGCCATTGAAAAGGAATGGTTTTTACATCATGTCATTAGGGCTCAATGTTTCCATCCTTTTTACAGAGCATTGTTTTCCGAAGCTTTAGTCCAATAAATTCGATTTGAAGAAAACTATGACTGCATATCCTAGAATGCAGTTTTGCCCAAAAAATGTCCAGGACCAGAAACATGGTGTCCTGTTGTCATGGACCGGTGAGGCAATCAAGGTTACCAATTACACCCTTGTACAGCAATCATTGATCCAAATTTCATGTAAAAAAACAGAGAGACACATAGGCAGTAATTACCTCTTTGTGTGTCTTTCTTATCTCAGTCCTTACGTAGTGAGCAATTTGTCTTCATGCACAGAACCTGTCCACCTAACCAAGCAAAGAAAACTGCAAACATTCCACCCTTCCAACATGGCTTACCCTGTAAATAGGTATCCATCTGGATCTACAAAGAGAAACCCTTATTGGCCCCTTATTCTTGTTTCTAGTTGTAATCTTGTAATCTAGTTTTTTAGTAAGCTTTTATCTTTATCTTAATTTACTATTACATTTTGTTTAAATTACAATTAAAGACTGATTTGGACACGGATGAGCTCTAGCAACTACTAAGATGCAATGTGTTCAGCCACTCTTGCAGGAGCCATATCCTACCAGGTTCTCGAGGAATGATAGAAGGCTGCCAAAAGCTCTTGGGATCTGCTTAAGCGATCTACTGCTTACTGATCTTTCATAACATACTTGTTCGTATGATGACTTTTTCCCATGTATGCTTCAAGAGGGATTTAAACTATAATGCATGTCTGCAGCTGCCACCTGATTTCCACAAGGCAGCAATACTATGAGACGTGATCAGGACGCAATAACTGGCTCCCTTGGTAGCCAGCCAAGTGGGAAGAAAGTGGCCTGTGCCGGCACCTCTGCTTATCCTCTGCTGCTTTTCTTGTGCCATTTAAAAAAGAAATTATTTTAGCATATTTGTAAAGTGCAACACTTATCCCCTAGGGGATGTCACGGTGCTAAGTAGTTGCCCAACCTATCCACTGAGAGATCTCATTGAACAAAAAACATCATACAGTCCATTAACTCGGAAAGAGCCAGGTTTTTAATTCTTTTCTAAACCTGGTATGATTATCAATGAGACGAATATCCATAGGTAGGGAATCACACTGAGCAGCGGCCAGGTAAGAGAAAGATGGGCCTCCTGATCTGACTTTCCTTATACATTTGGTTTTAGCTAGGGCCAAGTTGCGTGACCTCAGATCGCGAGTGGGTTTATAAACTTCCACTCTGGCTTGTAGGATCTCAGGACCCACATTGTGCAAGGCTTTACGAGCGTAGCATAAGAGTTTGAAATTAGCTTTCGTACGCATAGGCAGCTAATGTGAAGAGGCTACACAAGCTGATGCAGAGCCGAATCTGTCCATATTACAGATTAGCTTTGCCGCAGGGTTTTGGATAACCTGCAAACTTGTGAAAAGATAATCAGCCATTCCTACAAATAATGAATTGCCATAATCCAGTCTACTCGTTATGAGGACCTGGACTATGGTTTTTTGCCAAGTTGTTGGGATCCATTTAAATAGCCTTCTCAAAAGCTTGAGAATGCCAAAGCATTTGCCACACGTAGCCCTGACATATTCTTGCATGGAGAGTTGGTCATGGATAATGACCCCCAAGTTTTTTGCCAATTTCTTGGGCGTGGACATCTCCCCTAATGACTCAGGCCACCAAGAGGCATCCCAAATCAGATGCCATTAAGAAGCCACACAAAAATGCACAAGGAAATGAAATCATGATGAGGAGCATTCCTCTTCTTGTTCTCTGCCATAGTAAGTGCAATCTACTAAATCTCCAAGTTATAGTCCTACTTTGGGGAATATTCAGCAGCTGATTGAGCACTGCAGCTTTCTTGGCAAGAAGATAGAATCCAATTACCCCTGAGGTGCCCCACATGGATTCCCCAGCTGATAAGATCAGGCACCTGTAGAGGATGAGCTCAGGGGTTGTTTCATTCAGGGGTCTGAGCTGTCTGAGGTCATCCGGCATCTCAGAGGTAATTGGGTCTTTTGAGATCCATCTTCATAGTAGTGGCACCCCTGAGTCTGAGTCCCCCTGCACCTCAATAAAGGAGGCCCACACTTATTTGTTCGGAAGAGTAAAGGCCACAGTTTATTCGCCGCTTTAACTTGCAAGCGATCCTTTCAATTCACTTTACATTGCATTTAAACAGAAGATAGCTTTGTAATATTTCTTGCCCACAAAAGTTCCATGCCAGGTGCTCCTTTCTCTACCTGCTGACCACTGAACCAGTGCCATCCAATTCTTCCTCCAGTCAGTCATACAAGGTGACCTTGAAGTTGTAAATATGTAAATAAAATTCTTTCCGAGCACCTAGAAACCCATTCCATCCTGCACACTTCCCAGACTGGCTTCCGAACTAATCATGGAACAGAAACAGCCCTGTTGTCAGTAGTGGAGGAATCGCGGAAAATCCTCGACCAGGGAGGCACGGTAGCAGTCATCCTGCTCGACCTGAGTTCCGCAATTTGATATGGTCAATTATAACATCCTTTTTGACAGACTCAGAATGGTGGGAATCTCAGGCAAAGCCCTCACTTTTTTAAAAGATAGATCCTATCAGGTTTTTGAGGGCAACTACACCTCAAGAAGGGTGCCTCTTACATGTGGAGTCCCACAGGGCTCCTCTCTGAGCCCTACCCTATTCAATGCTTATCTAAGACCCCTTGCTGAGCTAGTTCTGCCATATGGGATCCACATTGTAACATATGCAGATGATACACAGCTAGTGGTGGCATTAAGCCACCCGCAGAAGGCACCAGCTAACCTAGAATCCTGCTTGGGAACGGTGGCCACTTGGATGGACCAGTCGTTCCTTAAGCTTAACGGAGATAAGACGGAGCTAATGATTCTGGGCAACTACTCCATTACTACATTTGGATTGAGTTGGCCCAAGTGTCTGGGCCCGTCGCCAACCCCCAAAGAAAAAATTAAAAGCCTGGGAGTATGGCTGGATAGGTCATTTCAATCTGACCACCAAGCGGTACAACTTGCAGGCTCCTGTTACTGTGTCATCAGACAGATGCGAAAAATCCTCCCTCTTCTTCCTGTAACTGCACGATGAATCATGGTCCAAGCACTGGTGCTGTCTTGACTAGATTATGGAAATTCTCCCTATCTGGGCGCTCCAAAGGCCACCACAAGGAAACTACAGGTTGTGCAGAACTGTGCAGCTAGGCTGCTGCATACTACTCCTAAATGGCAGTCTGCCAAGCCTGCGCTGAAATCATTGCACTGGCTACCAATTCAGGAACGTATAATGTTTAAATCATTATGCATAGCACACAAAACCCTGTGGGGACTGGCCCTAAAATCAATCTTTCCCTAATGGCCTTTCATCGCCCCACAAGATGCCTGCATTCAGCTAACTCGTTCTTGGCAACAGTACCTAAAATAAAAAGAGCACGATCCGGAGGCCGCATGTTCTCGTATAATGCGGCAAGACTATGGAATACCTTTCGTTCCGGAAACAATTGAAAACATGGCTATTTCAGACCCTCCAGTAAACATCATCATCTGTTGCTTGCTGTTGTCAGCACTGGGATGCCTAAGGGTAGCCATGCGCTCTATCAAATGCTAATTAATAATAATAATAATAATAATAACCATACGGTAGACATGCTTAATCATTCATGACAAACCAACAGACTGTGGTCATAGTCTACACACCAACAAATTCATATGTCTTCAGTTACTCAGGCATACCAGGTGGCCCTCCACTTCTGGTAGCCATGCTTCATGCAGTCAGGCACACCAAGTGCCCCTTCAATTCCGGTGCCCGTGCTTCAACAGTCACCCGCAAGCATGTGCCCTGTTTAATTTGACTCCATGCAATCAGGCATGCCGGGTGGCCGTCCACTTCCAGTAGCCGTGTTTCAGGCAGTCAGGCACTCTGAGTGGCCTTCCACTTCCAATGGCTGTGCTTCACTCACCTCTGCTTCGAACAGGGCTACCCTAGGGCTGAACCACTCTCTATCAACGCTTGCCCTTACAGCTGAACTTTCACTGCCAACATTATAGCCCTTGCCCCATCATTTCTGTCTTTGTCCCCTTGGCCATGCCATAGTGACTCATAGTAAGGCTGGGTTTGCTGGTGCTGCCTTTCACTCAGGCTGATGGCTGTGCTTGCAGCTACAATGGATCGGCTTGTAAGTAGCAGAAAAAACAAATTCATTCATGCCCTAATTTTATATGTTCATCTGCTTGCCCCATCTGTCCCTGCTGTCGGAGTGGGCGAGTGGCATATGCATTGGCTCTCTGGGAACAAAAAATGAGTTCCAGTAAGGCAGCGCAGGTTTACCTACCCTCATCATCCCCCTTCCTCTGCCCAGGGTGCAGCAAATAGCCTTTGAAGTGGCCGGTCCTGGCCCAGAGAGGTGAGAATCTTTCACATGCCTATAGGCAACCCATCTTCTTGGCTGGCACCAGTTCCTTGACTTGGGGAAGCCCCTTCCAGCTAACATGTGAGGTGGTTCCCCCAGTGGACCCCTGCTAATACCCCGGCATTCCATCTCCCCTATGGGGAAGGGCCAGGAGCACAGTCTGCGGAAGATGATTTTTTTCCTTCAATATCAAAAAAGTAACCAAAAGTCTTCCGCCTCATAGTGCAGTAAAAAAAAATTCTAACACATAAGTGGAACGGAGTAGATAAACATTCTTTTCCCAGTTTTTTGCCAGACAATGTAATTCACAAGATTTTGCTGAAGAGTTTTCATCTATAGTCAAGAGCGACTTTTTTTTTATGGCTGGTCCACATAGGAAAATAGTTTCTGAAGAGGCCACTCTATCACATCCAGTGAATATGGCCCATTACAACGAATGCTTTCACTACGCATTCCATTACAACGTGGTCGTTACAACGACCGCGTTGTTTCTACGCGATCCATTACATCACAAGTCATTTCAATGACTTGCTGTAGGCGGCGCGCTGGACTTAGGAATAGAATTAATTACTATTCCTACTCCAGTTTGCGCAACAGCAGGGAAGGTGTTGGATTTAAAATCCAACACATTCCCTGGTGTTGCACGATGGATCGCATAGAAACAACGCAGCCGTTGTAATGGAAGCACGTTGTGTTGACAGCGTTGTAAACGCTGTTTCCCCATCCAGTAGATAAAAAAATTGTATGTGCAGTGCTTAGTTTGTGAAAGAAAGAGTGCCAGTGCCCGAAACTCTGGTCATAAGCCAGCAGGTGGTGCAATTAAATATCAGCGGGCCAAATACCAAGACTGGTAGTCTTTAATACAATATCAGACACTCCTAGTCCCTTTCACTCTTGCAGGTTCCTGCTTTCTCTCTTTGTGACGATTTTGCCTCCATATTTCCGATCTGTGTGTTTTCCTCTCTATTGCACTCACTAAATATCTGATGTGGAAAAATAAGTGGCAGTCCCCAAAAATAAGTGTCAGTGGCCCCTATAGGCAACCTTTGTCTCAAATTAAGCACAGTGTATGTGGTAATAAAAACATCATACTCTGCATCAAATGCTTCTGGTCTTGCCTCAGCATGCACAAACAATACAATACAGTCACTCTTAAAATATTTCCAGATCCTGGTGAGCAGCTAGAGCAAGGGATAGAATTCATTTCTATTACAATGCTAGCAGTGAGAAGCATATACTGCACACCCCCACAATACATTATTTCTTCCATTGAGGGAAAATGGGCCTGCGGGCCATCTGAACATGGTGTTCCTATCATTAGTAACCCTTTTTTTTCGAATTTCTAATTCTTTTTGCGATCCAGAATAATGCAGTGGTGACCAAATTGTGTTGTCGAGTTCCATCTCCAAAGGTGTGAAGGATAGATGTCAGTGGCGGCTCGCATAGTGCGTGCTGCAGGGCGGTGGGGCGGGGGAGGGGCAGGGTGGAGGAGTAGTAAACTCGGACGTACGACGGAACGGAGGAAAGTAATTATTACGTTCCTTCATATGTCCGAGTTTACTACCCTACCCCTCCCCCGCTCCCCCCCACCGCCTCGCAGCACGCCCTATGCGAGCCGCCACTGATAGATGCTCTATCTCTTTGGTGTTCTGAGTGCCTTCTTTACACTATTCCCCCAATTTCTTTGATTTCAAAAGTGCTTCCAAATATTCAGGAATCCCACTTGGAGATGCTTCTGGTGCTCCCATGTTGGACTCATCATCCAGAGTATCTTGTGTTGCTCCTGTTATCAGTCCAACCACATTGGATCTGTCCAATGACTTGAGCTCTGTTCAGGATTCCTCTTTCACCTGCTACCTATTTTTCCCAAATGCACATATTAGATTTACACAGAGCTCTTTCTATTCATCTGTCCAGTATAGCTTCTTTTGGGAAGCAGATTATTTGTTACCTTTGATTTGTCAAGAAAGGGTTTACGGCAATCTTCGTCAACTTTCAGCAGACGGCTAAAACAAACAACCATGAATGAAAAAGCAGAAGATTCCTTGTCTGCCCAGATGCCAGGTAGGTCTACACCAGGTCATAACATCTTGAGCAGCATTTAAGGGAGCTTCAAGGTCTGAAATTTTTAACGTTGCTCATTGGTCATCTTCCAATACTGTAATGATCCATTATCATTTTAGGTAGGGGAGCTATTTCTACTGAGTTTGGTTTGGGTTCTAAATGCAGTTTGTAATCTCTAATTGACATTGAATAAATCATTGGGTGCGCAGATTTATTAAGTAGTTTTTGTTTATTTACAATTTTCTTATCTTGGTCATCAAATTCCTATTCTTGGGTATAAGTTCGCTGTGAAAGGACTAGGATGAGGAAGACGGACAAGGTGTTACCGGCCCGCATACTTACTGGTAATCTTCCTTACACCGAGCCCTGGTCTTCCTCAGCACAGTCCATCCTTTCTATCCTTCCATTCCATGTGGCATTGGTATCTGAAGTGTGTGAAATTCGTGTAATTTGCTTTCATGTAATTATATGAAATTATGGCAAAATTACCTGAAATTACACATAATTATGCAAAATGCTAATCTGCCATTTCATGCTATATGTTAGAGCAAATTGCGTCCTCATGTCAATTTTTGCCATGAGGATGCATTTCACAATTTTATAAACGTGCAAAAAAAACCACAAAAGCACCATGAACAGCAGCCGCTTGCGTTCTGTGGTTCCTGTGCATTCGTCGTACATTTTTGCCCCAAATGCTGCATTCACATTAAATGTTTTACTGTGAATGGCGTGTAATTGTGTGAAGTGGTGTAGTGGCATAATCTCAGGAATTTTGCATAAGAAACGCAAAATTCCTGAAATTACCTTAATTACGCTAGTGGCCTTATTGATATTTGGCTCCTAGATACCATAAATTGTTTGGTACTACAGGAAGTGATAAGAACAAGGGCAGAAACTATACACAGGAGAAGCCATGTTGGGAGAGGTGGAATGTTTGTAATGTTCTTGCTTAGTAGATCGAAAGGTTCTGTGCATGGAGAAAAACTACTCATTCCATAATGACTGTGATAAAGAAGACCAGGACTTGGAGTAACGAAGATTAACCGTAACAGGTAAGTTATTCTAATTCACTTACATGGTATTTACATATCATTATAAAAGCCAGTGTCAGATGTTGGGTCCATGCACACAACCATTGATTTGGCCACTGAACACAGCTAACCTACAGAAAGGCATTAATCATCCAAAATATTCTGTGAGGTTCTGTCAGGCTATCCCCTAACTTTTACTGTGAACTTGGGGCTTATCCCTCTATACTCTGCACAAACAGAGACCATTTTACTATGGATTTAGTATGCTCATGTGTTCCCCTTCACTTCCCGTCCTACAGATTGTTCTATGCAGCAGTTCCTTTTCACTCTCCGACCTGGTGGTCCTTTTATCCTGTCCACTGTGCACTTTCCACACAGAACTGTGTGGCTACATTCTCCATGTGACCACATAACAAAATCAGGCAGAGTTAAGAATGCATTTCCTATTAATGAGCACAGTGAGTGTATTTATGTATACATTGATCGATTTTAGAAAAGGCACTTTGGGGCAGATTTACAAACTGCATTTTGTAGTACGTTAGTACTACAATAGTACTACTAACGTACTACCAAATGCTATTCACATACCAATGTGCGGAGGTTTGCAACTTCACCTCTCCCTCTCTTTTCTTTTATGTGGGGAGATCTCTGTCCTGGCTCTGGACAGCTCTGTGACACGCAAGTATACATTTTAGTAGTAAATGTGGAAGGGACAGAGAGGAGTCGCTGGAAAATGGGGAATGCTTACTCCTAAAGGGGGAGTTACATGGGGAGTAAGGAGTGTTGTAGAGAGGGTTAGAGAGGGGCTTAGGGAGGGACACCTTCCCACAAAAGAGAAGGTCCATTGCTATTCACAAACTGCCCTTCTATAGGTAGTACGACCAACAAACATTGGTAAAGCCAATAGATCTCGTCTTTGGGACCTATTATCTTCGCCAGAGGTTTTTAGCCATGCTATGTAGCTTGGCTAAAGAATTAGAAAAGAATTTAAAAAAGCTTTTGGTACAGTTAAAAAACAAAAGAAGGTGTCTCTTCATTTTATAGTCACACATGCAAAATAACGCAGATGTTTTTTTTAATTACAAATCCATTTTGTATTGGTAACTAAAAAGAAAAAAATTGCATGAAAGGGTGTTCGAGGTGAGGGGCAGATGCAACACAGGGGTGCGGGTGGGGTAGCAGTGCTGAGGACATGGGTGGGAGGAAGAGGGTGTGTCCCGGGGAGTAGATGGGCAAAAGAGAGCAATGTGAAGCTGGTGGGGAGAAGCACAGGGGCGAGAAAGCAACGCCAGGGAGTGGAGGAGAAGCACATGGGTGAGAGAGAGGAACACTGGAGTGTGGCAGTGCGTGGGGGAGAACTACATGAGTGAGACAGCTGGAAACCGTAAGCATTTGAACGACACAAGTAATGCATCCATGCTCCACAGAAAAGACAATCATAAGAAGAGGAAGGAAAGTAGGGGTGGATGGTAAACTGTACTCCGCTGGCGGAGTTTGTGGAGTTTTGCCCAATCCGCGCTCGGCCTGGACAGGAAGAGTTTTTCTCGCGCACGGCTTACCAACGTTGTATTGGCGAGCGTAAAAAATTGAGCACTAGGATGAGTTCTGGCTAGATTTCTCAACGTGAGCCTTCGCGGCACGTCACTACTGTTCGCATTGGGAATGCTGCCGCTCGAGTAGAAAAACTACTCGAGTGACAGAAAGAAGCAGCGCCATCTGGTTCCATTCGCGCTGAACAAGCTCCCAGACCTAAAAATCAGCACGACATGCCGAAATTCCACCACTCACGGAACTCTGCGTAATCTCACGAATTTTTTATGCAACTCTGCGGAATTCCATGGAGTACAACTCTGCAACTTCTGCCCACCCCTAAAGGAAAGCACACACACAAGCAAATGAACAAGTGGCAAGCAAATGAGTGACAATAAAAACAACCAATGGTAAGCAATGGGAAAGCTCTAAGCCCACTGTAGGGAAACATTACATCTCGTAACAGACAGCATATGCTGTCTAGTAACGAGACCTAAAAAAAATAAAAAAATTGGTAAAGCCAATAGATCTCATCATTGGGACCTATTATCTTCGCCAGAGGTTTTTAGCCATGCTACATCAGCATCCCCGATGCTATGTAGCATGGCTAAAGAATAGAAAAGAATTAAAAAAAGCTTTTGGTACAGTTAAAAAACAAAAGAATGTGCCTCTTCATTTTATAGTCACACATTCAAAATAACGCAGATGTTTTTTTTAATTACAAATCCATTTTGTATTGGTAACTAAAAAGAAAGAAATTGCATAAAAGGGTGTTCGGGTGAGGGGCAGATGCAACACAGGGGTGCGGGTGGTGAAGCAGCACTGAGGACATGGGTGGGAGGAAGAGGGTGTGTCCCGGGGAGTAGATGGGCAAAAGAGAGCAATGTGAAGCTGGTGGGGAGAAGCACAGGGGCGAAAAAGCAAAGCCAGGGAGTGGAGGAGAAGCACATGGGTGAGAGAGAGGAACACTGGAGTGTGGCAGTGCGTGGGGGAGAACTACATGAGCGAGACAGCTGGAAACCGTAAGTATTTGAACGACACAAGTAATGCATCCATGCGCCACAGAAAAGACAATCATAAGAAGAGGAAGGAAAGTAGGGGTGGATGGTAAACTCTACTCCGCTGGCGGAGTTTGTGGAGTTTTGCCCAATCCGCGCTCGGCCTGGATAGGAAGAGTTTTTCTCGCGCGCGGCTCACCAACGTTGTATTGGCGAACGAAAAAAATTGAGCACTAGGATGAGTTCTGGCTAGATTTCTCAACGTGAGCCTTCGCGGCACGTCACTACTGTTCGCGTTGAGAATGCTGCCGCTCAAGTAGAAAAACTACTCGAGTGACAGAAAGAAGCAGCGCCATCTGGTTCCATTCGCGCTGAACAAGCTCCCAGAGCTAAAATTCAGCGCGACATGCCGAAATTCCACCACTCACAGAACTCTGCGTAATCTAGCAAATTTTTTATGCAACTCTGTGGAATTCCGTGGAGTACAACTGTGCGACTTCCGCCCTCCCTAAAGGAAAGCACACACACAAGCAAATGAACAAGCAGCAAGCAAATGAGTGACAATAAAAACAACCAATGGTAAGCAATGATAAAGCTCTAAGCCCACTGTAAGGAAACATTACATCTCGTAACAGAAAGCATATGCTGTCTAGTAACGAGACCTAAAAAAAAATACTCATAAATGTACTCCAGCTCAGAACTGGAGTAAGTCCAACACAATGGCCAACCACTGGTACTGCAAGACACTCCCATACAAAATAATGATAGTAGGGACTTAAAATAAAACCCCCTCGGAGGTATTGTTAGAAAAAATAAATTATTTCAACCATTTAAAAATATAAATAAATGTAATGTTAAAAAATGATCTATAAAAACACATTTTTTAAACTATTTTAATGGCCTTTTTTATTTAAAAAATTAATGTAACAATTTATATTAAAAATAATAAATAACTTGTAATTAATTCCATCAAAACTTTCAATAATAAATAATAGGAAATATAATATTTTTACTTTAGGAGAGAATAGTTATCTACTTTATACATCAGAAAATTAATTTTATTTTAATGTAATATATTAAAAATAATTATATATTTAATTTAAGATTGCGTTATTAATGCTGTAACATTTTATTATATTATTCTACATTCAAAATAAATATATACAATTAATTAAGATTAATATTTGAGATAAAAATATATTTCCTATTTTTTTTAAAGTTTAATAAGTTTTTAAGCTTTCTTTTCCATACAGAGACCATGGCTTAACTGCGGAGGTTTTCATGAACTGTAAAGCAACGGTCATAGTTTGATGCTTTTACTGACTCCAACCCCTATGCAGCAGGTAAAGACATGTAAGTGTGCACTTTTGAGTAAATTTATACTCGTAAATAGTGAATAGCCAAAACTAGTAAAGTTATTTAAAAGGGCAAGAGTAAATGTACTTGTAGTAAATCTACAATTGTAGATTTGCCTTGGTGAATAGGTCTGTTGTGCTGTAATTAATAGATTATAAGTGGATGGTCTAAAAGATATGTCTAACTGTATAAGTATGTTACTGTGCTTCAGGATGTGACTAGGATGGTGTACCATGTATGAGCATGCTGAGGTTTTGCATATTATTTGCCTTTTGTGAAAGATCATTTGATGTGTAATGTTAAAGCTTGAAGCAATTCAATACAACAGTATTCTGTGAATTCGTTTTCATTATATGTTGGTATTTTAAGTTATAAATCAATCATTCAATGTTTTGATAACATTATGGGCCAGATGTACGACCGTTTTTTGCGGTCGCAAACGGGTGATCGGCCCGTTTGCGACCGCAAAAATGGGTCCTGGCATGTACAAACGCTATTTTGCAAGTCACTGACTCGCAAAATAGCATTTGCGACACTTGCTATTAGGAAGGGCGCCCCTTCCTAATAGCGAGTGTCAATGCAATGTACTATTGTTTTGCGACCGCATTTGCGGCTGCAAACCACTCGCAGTTTACCACCTACTTCAAGTAGGTGGTAAGCCACTCGCAAACGAGATGGGGTCCCCAGGGGACCCATCCCCTTTGTGAGTGTGTGCGAAAATATTTTTAAGAGCAGGCAGTGGTCCCAGGGAGGGACCACTGCCTGCCCTAAAAATGAAACTGGAAAGTTTAATTTTTATTTTTTAAATGCATCCCATTTTCCTTTAAGGAAAACATGCTGCATTAAAAAAAAAAACTGCTTTATTTAAAATGCAGTCCCAGATTTGGTGGTCTGCTGACCCCAGCAGGCCACCATACCTGGGAGTGCTAGCCATTCGCAATGGGGTCGCAAATTGCGACTGCCTCATGAATCGCAAAATTGAATGGTCGTGCATGCGGCCCTAAATCTTCAATAAAAATAAAAGCTTGCCCAAATTTTTAAAGTTTAAACCCAAGTAGAATAGAAAAACGATAACAGAAAGCCAACGAAAAGGTAGCCAAAAGAGCAAGGGAGAGGCTGGGGAATATTGTAAGACCTGGTGCAACAGAAGGACCAGATGGAAATTAACCAGACATTAACCAAATAAAATTGATTTAACATTTTGTCATTTGTGTGGTGTTCATGTGTCTAGGATGTGGGAGCCACTGGGCACCAAACCACTAAGTGAATACATTAAACATGGCATCTGATCAACAATGTTTAGTCCCTTCAATGAATCCACCACAGCAGTGGCTTTACGGAAGGCACAAAGATCACTGCCTTCCTGGAGGGGGTCTCTAAATACGGAAAGTGGTCATCCATCAGGGGAGCAGAGGCCATACCTTTTGCTGATCAGGTGAGCTTGCAGGGGATATGCCAGGCTCTTAATGATCTCAATAGTGTGGTGTTGTGATCTTGGTGCTGTGATACTGCGGGTGGTGTTTGGACAAAATATTGGAGAAAAAAATATTGTGACACAAAAATGTTGTGTCAAGAATATCAGGATGCCAAACATATCGTTGTCAGAAATATTGATGGTAAAAATATTGTTTTGAGGACCCAAATACGAGTATGGTGGTCCTGGGACTGCAGTACCCGCATTGGCATCTGACTGCCCGATCACAAGGTTTGCGGTGGGACCACCGCAATACCGTCTCCTGACCGCCGCCTCTGCCAAGAGCTGAGCTCCTGCTGTGGTGAGGATAGTGGCGGGCAATGGAGGCGGTGCCAGCATTGGCACCGCCATGCCCATTGCAACCTGTCTTTCTGCCAAGCTTCTGCCATGAAAAAATCAGCAAAAAGGCAGGTTTTGGGGTACAAACATGTCTCCAGGGTGAGTGTGCCCTGGAGACATGTTCCAGCTGCATGCTGTGTGTGCCCTGTGCATGGTGGTGCACACTGTTTTTCCTGCAGACCGTGCTGCAGGGTAACAGTGTGCCCGTCTGTCAGGAAGATTCGCAGCATGGCCAGCATTGGCTGCGGCTCTTTTCTGGAGCTGCAGCGTGCCGCTGCCATGACTGCGCCACCGCAACACCGCCAGCCCAACGTTCCAGTTGTAATGCGGCAGTCTGGATGCCACCAGCTTGGTAGCGTTCTCCCGACCGCCACCGCTGCAGGCTGGTGGTCTCCCCCCGAAGTCGTAATGAGGCCCTAAGTGTTGTTTTTAATATCGTTGTAAAAAATATCGATTTTGAAAATATAGTTGTATGAAATATTGTTTGTAAGTGTTAATTATTATGTAATCTATTGAGTGGATTTGATTCTATATGTTTATATTTTTTGTATTTGTGTTTTTAGTAAGATAATTTATTCATTATGAAATTGTTGAGATTTGTTTTTTTTGTTGTATTAATGTATAAAAAATAACGTTTTTTGTTTTTTTTTAGCAGTGGGATATTGGGTATTTTTGGGATAAGGATGGGAATTTTTTTTTTAAATGTATATTAAAATAAATGTATGTTAATTAATTTAATGATATGCAAATTAATATTGTACAATTAAAAAAATTACATTAATATTGTTAATACATTATAATTTATAATTTATTAGAATGTATATTAATGTATTACATTTTAAAAATATTCTTTAAATATTAAAATATATTAATTAAAAAAATATACAAAAATTTATTTTAATAAAGTAAAATAGGTAGAAATTTTTATATAAACGTTTTACATCTGATAAATTTTGTAAAATAAAATTTCATAATACAAATATTTTCATTAAATTATTTTAAAATATGTGTTTAAAAATTGGTTTCATATATTTTTTTATTTTATGATTGTCAATTTTGGATTATGATTTAATTTTTATTTTATGGTTTAAAGTTTAGGGATGGTAGTAAAAAGTTTTATAAATAATATATTAATTATGATAAATATATTTTTGTATGCTAATGTTTAACTATGAATAAATAGGTTTGTAGTATTGGCTAGTGTGTTTTTAGATTACATTTTAGTTATTTTATAGGTGAAAAATGGTGTGTGAATATGGAGTATTGATTGTGTACATAAAATGTTTAGTTTGTATTACATTGTATTTCATGTTTGAGATTGCAGTGCAAATAGCAAATTTCACCTCTTCAAATAGACTTAGATTTGAGTGGGAATAGCAAGTGGTATCCCTTTAGTGTCCAACACTTTCCCCACAATAGGGTTAGATTGAACCTTCTACAAAATGGTTTTTATTGGATGGGGAATAGTAGATGTCACCCTTTTAGTGTCCAACACCTTTCCCAAATTAGTTTAGATAGAAGTGGGAATAATAAATGTCACACTTTTAGTGGCCAATATCTTCCCCCAGTTATTTTATTTATTTATTTATTTATTTGGCGTTTTCTATAGCGCGAACCAGACCCAAAATTTGGGTGTCAGAGCGCTTTACATTTCAATCACTTTTAAAATCCACAGAAATATAATTCTATAACGACAAGAACATGTATACGTATTCCAATAACATTGGCATGTGATTATCTATATACAAATCACATAAAATGAAGAATAATAGAATCGTTAGATTATAGTAAAGCATGTCATATCATAGTTAAATTTGAAATAAGACCACTCTTGAGGTCTTAGATATCCACATTGGTTATAGTATTGCTAGCCTAGTCAAATATCACTGTGGATTGTTCGAGGTTCCTGACCATAGACAACATCACTGTTGGTAGCCGAGGGACTAACTGTAACCCCTTAGCTGAAGATAGCCATTAGAGCTCAATCCATGCCAGTAGATCGATTTAAGAAGTGAACAGATTCTTTGTTCTGCTATTAGAAGTATGATAGTCCTGCTCACAATAGCTTACTTGAACAGCTGAATGAAGTTGATCTCCGGGATGACTGAAGATTTCTCAAAAGTTTTAGTAATCCCTGTTGAATGTTATGGGAGATATTTACCCATCAGAAAGGACTTAGTCTCCTTTTTGAATCGTGGAGCGTCTGTGATTCTTCTATTAGGCGGTGGGAGCGAATTCCAGATCCTTGTTATTATCCAGTTATTTTAGATTTGAGTGGGAATATTAAATGGCACCCTTTTATTGTCCAACAACCTCCCCAAATTGTTTAGATTGGAGTGAGAATAGTAAATGTCACCCCTTTAGTGTACAACACCTTCCCCCAACTTGGCATACATTGGAGTTGGAATAGTAAATATTACCCTTTTAATGTCCAATACCTTCCCCAAAGTGGTTTATATTGGAATGGGAATAGTACATGTCACCCTTTTAGTGTCCAACATCTTCCCCAAATTAGGGGCTCATTATGATGCCGTGACGTTCGCCACCATCGAGCCGGCGGTGGCGCCCGTCACGACATCGTAACGAGTGAAACCCCCCGCCATATTACAATGGCGGGGGGTTTTGCAGCGGACGCAAAGTGCGTCCGCCGCTTTTCCGTCGGTCGGCAATCCTTCCAGTTGCCGGCCGGGCGGAATTGGCCCCTAATATGGTGGCGGTGCCTAGCAGGCACCGCCATCCATATTAGGATGGTGTGTTGTGAAAGCCTTTCCATGGCGACTTCGCCGCCATGAAAAGGCTGGCGGGGATGTTCTTTGGGGGCCCTATGCGGGCCCCCAGGGGGTGGGGGGTGCACTCGGGGGGTACCCATGGTACCACCCTCCATTTGCATGCACAAGGTGGCAGGCATCGCGCGGTGCCTGCCACGTTGTGCATGCAAATGCACAACATGCCATTTTGGCATTGCGGCGGGTGCTGCTGTACGCAGCACCCGCCGCAATGTCAAATATGCAGGATGCGACCGCCAAGGTGGCGGTCGCATCCTAATTAGTGGTGCGGGACCGCCGCACGTCTGACGGCGGATCCCAACACCGCGAGGATGGCGGGCGGACTCAGGTCCGCCCGCCATTCTAACAGGCCCCTTAGTTTAGATTGGAGTGGGAATAGTAAATGTCAACTTTTAGTGTCCCGCAACTTCCCCCAGTTGGTTTAGATTAGAGTGGGGATAGTAAATGTCACCCCTTTTTTATGTCCAACACCTTCCCTTAATTGGAATAGATTGGAGTAGGGATAGCATATATCACCTCTTTAGTGTCCGTCATCTTCTTCAAATTGGTATAGATTGGAATGAGAATGGTAATTGTTATCATTTTAGTGTCCAACACATTCCCCAAATTGGTTTAGATTGGAGCGGGATTGTAAATGTCACCCCTTTATTGTCCAGCACTGTCCCTAAATTGGTTTAGATTGTAGTAAAAATAATAACTATCACCCCTGCAGTGTCCAATACTTATTAAAAATTATTTATGCTGGAGTGTGATTATTTAATTTTATCATTTTATTCTGAAATACTTTGTTTCAATTTTATTTGTATGTAGTAGACAGTTTGTGCCTTTAATTAGTATTGTTGGTGTTTAGAAATATAATTTAAAAAATAGTTGTATGTTTGTATTCAGTGATATTATTAATTATATTTTTACAGAATAAAGACATGTAACACCGTTTTTCTCATTTTATTTATGTTATCAATGTTTATCTAATGTACATTTTTACATTTTTAAACATGTATTTCAACTTTGAAAAACATTCATATATAGGTAAAAAAGAAATAATGTTTTATGAATAATTATTATTTATTTAGAAAAATAAATTATATTTAAATAGTAATGTATGTTGTACATTTTCTACTTTTTTTCATTGTTTCATTTGTTTTAACATTTCTTAAATTGTTTTATATACATATTTTCAACATAATTTTAACATACTTTTTCAGTATATATTAAATGATTGTATATATTTTATACTATTATATAATTTATAGTTTGCAGCTTTTTAACATTTGTTACCACATTTTTTACACTTTATATGCTGAAGAATTTTTTACATTTTTTCATACATTTATTTATTATTTGTACATTATTTCCCATTCACTTCTATGGGGAGATAATCTTTTCTTAGTTTCATTTAGAGGCCACTTTTTTACTGCGATCTTTTATTTTGTGGTTATCAGTGCAGAACCAACCATCCCTGGCACAGGACTGCTGTGTTCTGGCCACACTTATTTTGTTGTAATATTTTTATAAAACAATCGTTCAATAAAAAATAATATTATTGATCGACCATTGGCCGGATAGGCATTACAGAGAGAAAGATATGGGGCGTGGCTTGCAGGCTGATGGAGGAAGAACGTGAGCTTCGAGCTCCGCGCCGGCCCCATGAATTATCCGAGTTAATGACCGTCCTATCCCCGGGAGGTCGTAGCAGAATGCTCCCACAGTAGCGAGGGGCTCCGGGGAGGTGATTGTGGCCCTTTCCTGGCCGAATTGCGGTGTGTGACTACGGCGGCGGCCTTGAGGGACTGCAGGCCGAGGAGGGCAAGATGGTGCCGACCTGAGCGGGGAACGCGCATGAACTGTCCCGCAAACCCGGCTTGGGACGCACGGAGAGCATTGGAGACTACCGGCTGGGAAGTGAGTGCCTGCGCCTACTGCAGTGGCAACAGCGGCGTGGATTGGGATGACCTGAGACCTGAGACCGCTGTTCTCCGTGGCGGACCCCTGGTGGGATCGGCCGGGAGGGGCGGCGGTGATTGGAACGAGAGACGGCGATTGTCACCGCCATACGGCGGTGCTCCCTGGTTTGGACTGGCCCGGCCAGCTTGCTACACGAGAGGCCCCCCGTTTGAGACCCGGCAGTATTGAGCATCGCGGACTGCTCCCGCCGTAGTGCGGCACCCTGAAGAGGTCATCGCGGCCCCTGCTTGGCTGGATTGAGGTGCGTGGATGCGGCGGCGGCCTTGAGCAACTATGGACTGCGACGGGTGAGCTGACGCCGGACTGAGGAGAGAAGACACTCGGACTGCCCCGCAGGGTCGCAGGCCTGGCTTGAGATGTTCTGGGAGCCTTGGGGCTAAAGCCTGAAACTCGAGTGCCCGTACATACCCCTGCGGCGGTAGTGCCGTGGCTGGTGCCGGCCTGAAATCCTGATCCGCTGCTCCCCGTGGTGGGCTCCTGGTGCGATTGGTCGAGAGGGACGGCGGAGACTGAATCGGGGGACGCCGACCATCACCATTCTACAGCGGAGGTTCCTGGGGTGTCTTGGGGTGGCCACCTTGCTGCACGGGAGGCTCCCCGCCTGAGACCCGACAACACCGAGGGCGCTTGCGGGTGAGTGCTGTCCCGCGTGCCCTTTATTGAACTGCGCATTGGAGCTGGAGTGGCCCTCCCATACTGTCTCTCCTGGGGTCTACTCGCTGTAATTAAAGGCTTGAGCGCTCCATGATCCCGCGCTGGTTTATTGTGCGCAAGCTCCGGACTGCCTAAGCCTACCGCAGGAAGACCGGCGGTCCCCGGGACATCTGAACTTAGATTTGGACCATTGCCTGTTGGTTTGGTTGGATTAGCCTGCGAGCTGGGGTTGCCGCTGACTTTCTGGTGGAGTGGATGACCTGAGGACCCCTGCAGATCAGTTGCTGTGGGCCCCATAGCGCCTTATTAGACACTGGTAGGGCGTTGGTGGGGGCTTGATGTGGCGGGATCAACGCTGCAAGTAGGGTGTGACCTGGCCTGAAGAGACAACCCTGTTTCGCGACTGCACTATGGGGAAGCCTAGAGGGAAACATCAGACGGCTCCGCTGGATCAGTAAGACGTGGAGCAGGAGGAGAAACGACCGGCTTCTCCTGAAGTGCCAAGTGATACAGGGGTGCAACAGCAATTGGCCCTTATACTCCAGGCTATCACTGATACAAGGGAGGCCCTGAATCAGGATATTGCTACAGTGTCGGTGGGCCTGGGGCTGCTGCGAGCTGAGCACGCCAAGTTGGCGGACAGAGTGGAGCAGGCTGAGGCCTCCCTGGCGACTCTGGAGCCGGCGCAGAAGACCATCGCTAACCAGGTAGGAGACGTCACCCGTAGACTTTCGGTGCTGGAGAAAAGGGCCGAGGACGCCGAGGGGAGAAATCGGAGAAACAACATCCGAGTTTTGGGCCTTCCGGAGGGAATCGAGGGGTCCAACATGGTCCAGTATCTGGAGGACTGGCTCCGCGACAAGGTAGCTCCGGAGGGGCTGACACAGTTCTACACGCTGGAAAGGGCTCATCGAGTTCCGGCCCGCCCACTGGCGCCGGGTCGCCCTCCGCGTCCAGTGGTGGACAAGCTCCTCCACTATAAAGATAGGGACCACCTTCTGCAGACGGCGCGCAAGGCTGGGCCATATACGGTGGACAACAGCAAGGTTTCCATTTTTCCGGATTATACACTGGAGGTTCAGCGCCGCCGTGCGTCTTTCATGGCTGTCAAACGAGCTCTCCGTGATGAGGGACTTCAATATTCGCTGATGTTTCCGGCCCGACTGCGGATTATCCTGGATGGTACAACGCACTTTTGTGAGGATCCGTCAGCGGCATGGGACTGGCTGGAAACATATAAGACAGGCAAGAGGCCGGCTGGGGAAACTGGGGCTCGCATACCCCCGGGACGGTTGCCACAGCGCCGGCGATGGCCACGGCAGCGCCCTGTCACCCTGAAGACACCCAGCTCTTCCCAGACAGAGAGAGAGAGACATGAAGTGCTGAGAGCAGTGTCGGAACTGCTCCGGGACCCTGAGAAAGATTCGGAGACTGGCCCAGAGACGGATAAATCTATTGCGGGCACGGACGAGTCCCAGGCTAGTGGCCTGCAGATGCCACATGTCACACCAGGCACTGCTGATGATATTGTTTGATATTGTTAATCATGTCTCATTGATTTGTTTTCCTTACAGGCCTGCTGAACGAGTTGTGTGCCTTCTTGATATTGGTACTATACGTATTTTGTTTTTATTGTGATATTGATTGCGGGCTAAGGCCGGGTGGGAGCTGTGTACTTCTGCTGGTGTGACACCTTCCGGGGATGGGAGCGGATTGCACTACGTGGGGCACAGGTGTGGTCTTTTCATCATAATTTTATTGCTGGTAATTGACAGACTGCAACCACTTTTCCCCACTGTTCCTCTGTAGTTATTAGAGGGAAGTCAGTTTAGAGTAGTTTCGATGGGGACTAGTTTCTTAGTACCTGTCCTGGGGTGGGGTTGTTGGGGTTGTTTTTGTTGCAATAAGGGAATGTTACAGGGTATATGGCGTAACCTTTTAGACTTAGGGGTCGATTCCGATTTGGGCCGGAAAAAGCACCGACCGACTCGGAGCCGGAATTAATTCCGACCGACACGTACCTGTGGCGCCCGCGCCGCCAAGTACGATGCAAAGCGTGCAAAATCCGACCGACACGTACGGAACCCAAGCCGAACGACCGAGCCGCACGGAAAACAGCAATCCGGCCGGAAAAACACGCGAATCAAACCGACCGACACGCACCCGGAACAAATCCGACCGAAACGTACCCGCGAACTCCAAACCGCAAAGTACGATGCAAGGCGCGAAAACCACGACCGAGTCGTACGGAGGACAAGCCGTACGACCGACACGCATACAAAACAGCGAGCCGAAGTAACACAAAACACCGCGACCGACGCGTACGCAGCATAGAAAATAGCACAAACACAGCGTGAACGAAACGGAGAAGACCGTACGAGACAACTGCAGGGTCCGACTCGGTCACAAGAACGTTTCCAACATGCACAGAAAGTACTAAGGGAAAATACACAAAAAAAGGCCAAACAAGCAATTACAAAGCCAATAAATACTGGGGGGTGGGGACAGAGAACAAAGACACACCCACAACTCCACCCATATAAAGGACACAAATCCCAACCATGATCCTTTGCAAATGCTATTCACCTGCCACCACTCAACAGACAGCAACCACACACCCACAGCTCATCCCTCACACAAGCCACACACCATCAGCACACCAACAAATAGCTACCTCACATACACCCAGCAAAACACACACTCACACACCTTCACCTGCACACCAACACACACATCACTCACCATCACCACCCATCACCATGCCCCCAAAGAAGAATCACAAGTTCCTAGATTGTGAATTGGAAGTCCTGGTAGACGAGATCCTCAGGGTAGAGCCACAGCTGTTTGGCGCACTGGTCCAACAGACACCCATCTCCCAGAAAACAAAGATGTGGGAGAGGATCATCAACAGGGTGAACGCACAATCACCATGTCTGCGCACAAAGACTGACATCCAGAACAGGTGGTATGACGTGCGCAGGAGGGTACGGGAGCTGCTGAAGAAGGACTACCTCCTGAGCCAACACACCGGCAGTGGCCCTCCTGCCAAGCCAGTATACCTCAGGCCCTGGGAGGAGAAGGTGCGGGCCATCCTTCCGCCAGTGAGCGTCTATGGACTAGAAAACATCCCAGAGCCTGGTGAGTACACAACAAATGTACACAATATTCTGCCACAATACACACACACATCACTGTCAAGGGGAGAGTCAAACCATGCACTCTTAGCAATTACACAGCAATCAGAACAGAATCATCCCAAAAAGTGTATGTCAGTCAGATAAACACAACACATGCCATCTCAAAGTTACATTTAACCGTGTCATCACATGTACAAACACAACTACAACTACAGCTAGGCAGTGGCACAAATATAACTAACAAACACATCCAGACATGTAGCCACCACTACAACACCAACACACAGTGAAGACCACTGAAATAAAGGAATTCTGTGTATGCTGGGCAAGTCAGTGTAGCCAATAGCATCATGGGAGTCGTAGTCACAGATATTGCTCACCCCCACAACTGTCCCATCAACACCACCATGAACCATGCGCACATCACAGGGAGTGGAAAAGGACTCACAAGATGGCTGACACTGGCTACTGCTGTGGGGAGCACAAGGCCCTGCTGGCAACTGTGCAACAACCAACAGCAGGACACCACTGACTGACATCCTGAAAGACAACTTCCACTCCCTGCAATGCAAGCACGTTCCATGGTGGGATATCTGGCTGGGTGGGAAGGAGGACTTGCAGCACTGACCATAGTCACAAGCACCTCCCCTCACACTCACCCTCAACACAAACTCCACATAACCCACCTGGGAGAATGCAATGCCTCACATCCTAACTCAAGATCCCACAAAGAACCACCACCCTGGGTTATGTTGTGTGAAGCACAGGGACACTCTTGGGACTTTTAGCCAAACAACTGCCAGGACAACACTCCCAGCCATCCTGTCAGCACAGGCAGCCCACCCCACAGGGAAGCAGAGTCAAAAGGAAGGAAGGAAGGGCATGCTGGGAAGGGGGTGGAGGCAATAGCATGATGGGAGTAGTAGGCACAGATATTGCTCAGCCTCACAACTGGCCCATCAACACCACTCACAACCATGCTCACATCACAGGGAGTGGAAAAGGACTCACAAGATGGCTGACACTGGCTACTGCTGTGGGGAGCACAAGGCCCTGCTGGCAACTGTGCAACAACCAACAGCAGGACACCACTGACTGACATCCTGAAAGACAACTTCCACTCCCTGCAATGCAAGCACGTTCCATGGTGGGATATCTGGCTGGGTGGGAAGGAGGACTTGCAGCACTGACCATAGTCACAAGCACCTCCCCTCACACACACCCTCAACACAAACTCCACATAACCCACCTGGGAGAATGCAATGCCTCACATCCTAACTCAAGATCCCACAAAGAACCACCACCCTGGGTTATGTTGTGTGACGCACAGGGACACTCTTGGGACTTTTAGCCAAACAACTGCCAGGACAACACTCCCAGCCATCCTGTCAGCACAGGCAGCCCACCCCACAGGGAAGCAGAGTCAAAAGGAAGGAAGGAAGGGAATGCTGGGAAGGGGGTGGAGGCAATAGCATGATGGGAGTAGTAGGCACAGATATTGCTCAGCCTCACAACTGGCCCATCAACACCACTCACAACCATGCTCACATCACAGGGAGTGGAAAAGGACTCACAAGATGGCTGACACTGGCTACTGCTGTGGGGAGCACAAGGCCCTGCTGGCAACTGTGCAACAACCAACAGCAGGACACCACTGACTGACATCCTGAAAGACAACTTCCACTCCCTGCAATGCAAGCACGTTCCATGGTGGGATATCTGGCTGGGTGGGAAGGAGGACTTGCAGCACTGACCATAGTCACAAGCACCTCCCCTCACACACACCCTCAACACAAACTCCACATAACCCACCTGGGAGAATGCAATGCCTCACATCCTAACTCAAGATCCCACAAAGAACCACCACCCTGGGTTATGTTGTGTGAAGCACAGGGACACTCTTGGGACTTTTAGCCAAACAACTGCCAGGACAACACTCCCAGCCATCCTGTCAGCACAGGCAGCCCACCCCACAGGGAAGCAGAGTCAAAAGGAAGGAAGGATGGGCATGCTGGGAAGGGGGTGGAGGCAATAGCATGATGGGAGTAGTACGCACAGATATTGCTCAGCCTCACAACTGGCCCATCAACACCACTCACAACCATGCTCACATCACAGGGAGTGGAAAAGGACTCACAAGATGGCTGACACTGGCTACTGCTGTGGGGAGCACAAGGCCCTGCTGGCAACTGTGCAACAACCAACAGCAGGACACCACTGACTGACATCCTGAAAGACAACTTCCACTCCCTGCAATGCAAGCACGTTCCATGGTGGGATATCTGGCTGGGTGGGAAGGAGGACTTGCAGCACTGACCATAGTCACAAGCACCTCCCCTCACACACACCCTCAACACAAACTCCACATAACCCACCTGGGAAAATGCAATGCCTCACATCCTAACTCAAGATCCCACAAAGAACCACCACCCTGGGTTATGTTGTGTGAAGCACAGGGACACTCTTGGGACTTTTAGCCAAACAACTGCCAGGACAACACTCCCAGCCATCCTGTCAGCACAGGCAGCCCACCCCACAGGGAAGCAGAGTCAAAAGGAAGGAAGCATGGGCATGCTGGGAAGGGGGTGGAGGCAATAGCATGATGGGAGTCGTAGTCACAGCTCAACATCCCCCACCCACATGGCCCAGTAAGCTCACACTCACGCATGCACATCCCACAGAGAGTGGAAAGGCCCATCAAAGATGTCTGACACTGGTGCTGTGTTGTGGGGAGCACAAGGGCATGCTGAGAACTGCACACCAACCAACAGCAGGACACCACTGTCAGCCATCTTGCCATTGCTCTCACACCCACACACACTGAACTCCCCACAAAAGCAAGTAAGTATGGGAATGCTGGGAAGTGGGGTGGAGGCAATAGCATGATGGGAGTCATAGTCACAGACATAGCTCACCCCCACAACTGTCCCATCAACACCACCCTGAACCATGCTCACATCACAGGGAGTGGAAAACAACTGACAAGATGGCTGACACTGGCAACTGCTGTGGGGAGCACAAGGCCCCGCTGGCAACTGTGCAACAACCAACAGCAGGACACCACTGACTGACATCTTGAAAGACAACTTTCACTCCCTGCAATGCAAGCACAGTCCATGGCGGGATAACTGACTGGCTGGGTGGGAAGGAGGGCCGGCTGTCAACCAAATACAACCAATGCAGACCATGTTCACACCCCAACAAATACATAGAAATGCCCAAATAATGCAGGACAATGTGCTACACCAATATCAACCCCTGACTGTGACAACTTAGGACAATGCAATGTACAGGCCCGCACCCAGAGGCACAGTCACAACTGTCAGGTGTGTCAACCATTGATGCCTGCAGAAACATAACATACATTGTGTGTGTCTCCCAAAAACAGGTGATGATGGGGACACAGCAGCAGACGCTGAGGAGTCCCAGTCCCAGGCTCAAGAGGATACGGAGCTCACTGGTGTCGAACAGCCTCTGCCCTCCTCGGATGAAGAAGACCAACCTGGCACCTCTGGTGCAAGTCAACATGCAGCACCAGCAGGACCACCAGCTGCAGCACCAGCAGGACCACCAGCTGCACCCCCTGCACCCACCCCTCCAACGACTGTTACCACAAATACCATCCCTGCCGACATGGACAGAACAAGGAGCACCACCAGCACAGGGACCCTGGACCAACGTGGGGCCATGGACACCACCACCACCACCAACCCCCAAGGGGGACCAGGGTCATCTGTGCGTGCCACTGCACGCACTGCACATGTCGGCAGGGGTGGTGGGAGGGGTGGGAGACAGAGGTCGCTGCTTGCAGAGGTGTCTGGTGTGCATGATGACCCACAACTGGCACGCATAGCCGATGCGTACCAGTCCAGCACCGGAGATCTCAGCCAGGTAGTGGGGCTCCTCAGGGACATTAAACAGCAGCAGGCTGCCCATCATGCCCGCTTGGACTCACACATGTCCCGCGTGGAGTCCAAGTGGGACACACTGCAAGAGATGACGGCGGTGCATAGGGACATATTACAATGCCTCCGCCAGATGACCAGCAACCAGTCTACACCTCCCTGTGTGCCAATAACATCTGGTGCTGAAACAACTGCAACTGCCACAGGGAGGGAGGATGACTCTGGCGGAGAGTCCCCTGCACCGCAGCAGCCTGTACGTGAGGGGCCCCCCTCAAAGAAGAGGGGTCGTCCGAGGAGGGGCAAGTGAGAGGCCGATGGCCAAGTGCAACCTCCAGGAAGCCTGAACCTGTTCTGGATGATCACCTTTGTGCGCAAACTGTTCACCCTGTTGACGGCAACACAACTCCCACACATGACATGGGGAGTACAAGTTGGACCAATGTCTCAGACAACTGTGGCCCCGATACTGGGGATTTTGTCTACCAGGACTTTCAATTCATCTAGGAACTTCTGATTGCAATATAAATGTACAGCACTAACCATCCTATGCACTATTCACACAAATGTATCACAATAAACACACAATACACCATACTTGCCTCTGTTGTGATTCCAACGTGGGTGCTGTCATGGGGATGATGAACTGCAAAATTACACTGTGTATGCGAACTGCAACAGCAAGTACAACACAGGCATGTGAGTAATGGCAACGTGACACATATGAGGGAGACACACCACCAGGGCTACACAACACATACACACCTAGGCCATCTGACTCATTGCCTACACTGATGTTGCCAGGAAAGACGGTGCAATGCACAGACACCACACCTATTCCCAGTTGTAGTCAAGTAGCCCACAGGTGCAGTAAGCAAATGGCAGTCAAATGTGTGACCACAGACAACGCACATCACAAAGTGAAGCACAGGTTTATTACACAGTTGCAACATGTCGTAACCACTACAGATGCAAGGTAATCCCACCTGGCAGCGGGCACACAGTCAACAACTGTAGAAGGAAGGAAGTCCATGGGTGTGGCGCACATCACCTGTAGGGACACAACAGCTACCACCCTGGAAGTACAATGACGTCGTCGGTGGACACAGTTGACCAAACGAATCTGAAAGTACCCTGTGAAGGACAGAAATGACACACAGTCAAAAGCAATGGAGAACAGGACAGAACAGCAAAACTCATGCACAATACATGTTACAAGATACCCACCCAGAACCAAGTTAGCATGTCAACACTGTTGGGGAGTACAGACCACCTGTAAGCACACATCGCTACACACATCCAGTCAAGTAGCCCATGGACACACTCCAACAGCACCAGAGCACCACCTACACATATCATGCCAACTCACATCATTGACATGACATCTCTGGATACTCACATTCAGCTAAAGAAGTTGGTGATGAGCTGTGTGCGGACATCACCATCATCACTGGCATCGTGGTCCAGGCCAGGATCCTCCACAGGTGGCGGATGTTGGTCATTGTCATCCTGGATGAGAGGCAACTCCTTCCGCACTGCCAGGTTGTGGAGCATGCAGCAGACAATGATAATCTTGCACACCTTCGCTGGGGCATATGGGAGGGACCCTCCTGTCTTGTCGAGGCAGCGGAAGCGGCTCTTCAGGAGACCAAATGTCCGCTCAATCACTCTCCTGGTCTGACCATGTGCCTCATTGTAGCGCATCTGGGCTGGTGTCACAGGGTTCCTGAGGGGTGTCAGCAACCACGGCATGTTGGGGTATCCCGAGTCACCTACGGACAGACAAGTGCACATTAGCTGACTTGGAAAAGTGGGCGGAATACTACAGATCAGATCACACACAATGGCACAAAGTCAGTACACACCGACAAGCCAGGCACGCTGGTTCTGCATCTGTGCCATCATCCTGGGGATGCGACTACTCCTCATCACAAAGGCATCGTGTGCTGAACCAGGGAAACGGGCACACACGTGTGAGATGGTCATATCTGCAAGACACACCACCAGTGCATTGACCGAGTGGTAGTGTTTGCGGTTACGGTAGGCCTGTTCATGTGCCTGTGGTGGTACCAAAGCCACATGTGTCCCATCAATGGAGCCAATGACATGCGGCATCCTCCCCAGGGCATAGAAGTCACTCTTCACGTCAGTGAGTCGTTGCAGTCTAGGGAAATAGATGTACCGGTTCAGGTATAGCAACATTGCCTCCAAAACATCGCGGAGCACACGGCTGAACATGGTCTGTGACATCCCACCAGCAGTCGCCACAGTATGTTGAAAGGTACCGGTGGCAAAGAAGTGTAGGGCTGCCATCACCTTCACCTTGGGGGTCAGCGCTGTAGGATACGGCCGGCCAGGCTGCAAATGTGGGGCCAACTGCACTGCCAAATCCTCAATCAGCTGCCAGGTGAAGCGGTACCGTCGGATGCTGTCCCGTTCCACCATCGTTGCCAGGTCTGGGAATGGTCTATGGACAGCAGGAGCCCTGCAGTGCAGAGGAGAAGAAAGCAAGATTGTCAGTCACCCCACATATGCGGCATTGAACACACTCAATATCACATCATACATCATTATGAGGCACAACTACATGAAGTGTGCAGTTCCGTAAGGACATGTATGGTACATACATGGCCAACATCTGTCATCACGGTTCAACAAGTGGCATCAATAAGTCCCAGGTTGGCCCATTGGATATCATGAGGCCGTGTCACAGTTCCCATCTCCTGCTGCCATGTCACAATCACCCCCCACAGTGACATGTGAGGACAGATGTGCCCCAGGCATCACAGCTCAACGACAGGTACATTCCCAGGGACCCTGTATTGCCACATGGACACTGGCATTACATGGAGTATCATGTATACACCA
The DNA here is from genome assembly GCA_963921515.1 of Calotriton arnoldi. Classification (NCBI taxonomy): domain Eukaryota; kingdom Metazoa; phylum Chordata; class Amphibia; order Caudata; family Salamandridae; genus Calotriton; species Calotriton arnoldi. The sequence goes on from CAWUFW010001317.1 coordinate 2,845,765, forward strand.
CAGCAAAACAACCATGACCCCCACAGGTAGTCGTTCCACTTGCCTCTGCAGGACAGACATGGACGTCTGTGACACACACACGCACAACATCAAAGTCCATGCACACACAACGTGGATGTGGAGACTGTCTCCCATTGTGCACATGAAATCAGAGACATTGTAAACACTACATGTACACAGACTGTGGAGGACCATCACTATTGTGCCACTGGGTCACCCTGGCTCAAACATACCGTCCCACATGGGACTCACGGGGTATGTGACATGACATACACATACACCACCGTGAAATGTGACCATGGCACATGCTCAGATATGAACAGTTGCACATCACAGTGGTCATGTACACGTAACACCCAGGATCCTCTCCCCATGAACACGTGCACAGCCTGGGGGTGGCTGCCCCCAGGTGACACCCACAGGACAACATGTACACCAACATACACACAATAGGAAATGCAGCCTTACATGCCTTATGATACAGTTTGGACAGGCTGTGGTGTTGTAGGTGTGCCCCTCACTCCCTGGGAGCTATTTGTGGCTGGCATATGTTCATCTGAGACAGGCATGGTGACATATGCCAGTCACTTGTACAGGGATGCGTTGAACAGCAATGGACCGATCGGTGCACCCGGCCGGCCCATTGCATTCAATGTGTGTGGGTACGCGTTGTACCCCTGTACGCATTGAACCGCAATGGACCGATTGGTGCACCCGGCCGGCCCATTGCATTCAATGTGTGCGGGTACGCGTTGTACCCCTGTACGTGTTGAACCGCAATGGACCGATCGGTGCACCCGGCCGGCCCATTGCATTTAATGTGCGTGGGTACGCGTTGTACCCCTGTACGCGTTGAACCGCAATGGACCGATCGGTGCACCTGGCCGGCCCATTGCATTCAATGTGTCGCGGTACGCATTGTACCCTGTACGCGTTGAACCGCAATGGACCGATCGGTGCACCCGGCCGCCCATTGCATTCAATGTGTGCGGTGCACGCGTTGTACCCCGGTACACGTTGAACCGCAATGGACCGATCGGTGCACCCGGCCGGCCCATTTCATTCAATGTGTGCGGTGCGCGTTGTACCCTGTACGCGTTGAACCGCAATGGACCGATCGGTGCACCCGGCCGGCCCATTGCATTCAATGTGTGCGGGTGCAGCGTTGTACCCCTGTACGCGTTGAACCGCAATGGACCGATCGGTGCACCCGGCCGGCCCATTGCATTCAATGTGCGCGGTACGCGTTGTACCCCTGTACGCGTTGAACCGCAATGGACCGATCGGTGCACCCGGCCGGCCCATTGCATTCAATGTGTGCGGGTACGCGTTGTACCTCTGTACGCGTTGAACCGCAATGGACCGATCGGTGCACCCGGCCGACCCATTGCATTCAATGTCGCGGGTACGCGTTGTACCTCTGTACGCGTTGAACCGCAATGGACCGATCGGTGCACCCGGCCGGCCCATTGCATTCAATGTCGCGGGTACGCGTTGTACCCCTGTACGCGTTGAACCGCAATGGACCGATCGGTGCACCCAGCCGGCCCATTGCATTCAATGTGTGCGGGTACGCGTTGTACCCCTGTACGCGTTGAACCGCAATGGACCGATCGGTGCACCCGGCCGGCCCATTGCATTCAATGTGTGCGGGTACGCGTTGTACCCCTGTACGCGTTGAACCGCAATGGACCGATCGGTGCACCCGGCCGGCCCATTGCATTCAATGTGCGCGGGTACGCGTTGTACCCCTGTACGCGTTGAACCGCAATGGACCGATCGGTGCACCCGGCCGGCCCATTGCATTCAATGTCGCGGGTACGCGTTGTACCCCTGTACGCGTTGAACCGCAATGGACCGATCGGTGCACACCCATTGTCAATGGCCTAGCCTGGCAACGGACGCGTTTTGAAATTCGAACGAGTCGGTTGCTGGAAATTCAGATGGTCACCCACAACAATGTTGCAAAATCATGTATGTCATGGAGTTGAAGATTTGAAGGATGCTGTGGGCGTGTATTGGTGCTACTATTACATGGATTGGCCAGATTCAGAAGATGCAAACGACTTGGACCTATCACTTTGGACACATGGGACAGTATCTGCCTCTGCAGCACATATATATTGCTGGCTGTTCCCCTGAGAGCTCACTTGCCTGCACTACATGCTCCAGGACGACATCTGCCACTGCACTGCTGCTGTCTCTGCCCCCTCTGGACCCTGCAATGGCACGTACTGTGGAGAGAGCCCCAGCCTTCAGCCTTGAGGAGAACCAGGCCCTGCTGGACAGCCTACTTCCACAGTACAGCAAGATGTATGGGACACCAGGGGAGCAGGTGAGTGTTCTGTGCGCTGCCTTTCTGAATGTGCATTTTGTCTGACTAGCAAGGCTGAAAGTCTGCACGCCACTGGCTAGCAGGCTCACTGAGTAGTTGTCACCCCCATAGTGTGTAGTGACATGCACTGGACAGGTATGGTGCAGTGACAGTGCATTTGAACAAGGTTTTACTTCCCATGCAATGATACCATGTAGTGACTTCTGGCAAACTGTCCATGGGCAGCATTGCACTGCCTGTGTACATCATGTGCCCCTGTGATTGAGACATGTATATACAACTGTGTCATGCACGGATATGTTGCATGTGTAGTAATGGCCTTTTCACTTTGTCATCCTCACAGGTTAATGCCCATCGGAAGCAGGAGATCTGGAAGGACATCGTCCGGGCTGTCCGGTCCGTGGGGGTCTACAAGCGCCGGATCCGCAACTGCCAGAAGAGGTGGCAGGACCTTCGGGGCTGGACCCGGAGGATTGCACGGGTCCAGCTGAAGCTGTCGCCTCCTCGCAGGAGGGGCGGAACACGGACCCTGACCCCCCACATGCTCCAGACCCTGGCGGTGTGTTTCCAGACCTGGATGGGCAGCTGAAGGCCAGACAGCAGCAAGGAGGGGGTGAGTCAAAGACTGCACTGTGAACTCTGTATTACATGCTATGTGCCCTCCTCTGGCCTAGTTAAACTGCCACAGTACAGCAGTCATGTTGTCCAGGAGCCATGTTATTGTGCACTGCCCACTCCTCATCTGATACCCAGGTGTGGCCCTTACATTCAGGGAATTGTGTCACTTGGGACTGTGTCCTTGCAGTTTGCTTCACTCAAGGTGGGGGACAGCATCTGTTTCCCTAACTCTGTTGTGGGCATCATGGGTGGGTACATTGTTCACACAATGCCTGTGTTTGGACATGTAATCTGCGTGTTGCTTTGATATGCGGTCCACTTGCTGAGCTGAGCCACCACATGTGCCTGGGGTATCTGGCACACACCCATGCAGCGGGTGGGAACAATGTTTGGGCCCCAGGAGTGTGCAGATTACGTGTGTCACACATACATAGCCAGCTATCCACTGTCCAGGGCTCATCCCTCATTCATGTGGGGCAGGACAGTCATGCCTACTCCAGCCCATCCAATACACCTGTACTCCCACTCCCGTGTATCAGCTGACACGTTGTGCGCAGTGATTTGACCCCTCAGGTGTCTGCCTCTGTGTCAGTGTGCTGTGGATTTGTTGCCAGGACTGCTGGGGTGTTTCTCGGTAGGGGCTCAGCATGCCACTGGAGATGTGACCATAGGAGACGATACTTGTGTGTCACATAGGTGTTTGATCAGCTGCCCGTGCAGACTGGGGTATGCGAATGTGAAGTTCAGGCAGCTGTTTCCCATTCACAGCAGATTGTGAGGGGCTCAGGTTCAGAGGGTAGTGTCACAGGTCTCCCATATGTCCAATCGGTATGACCTGGACAGATGAGGGTTAAGATGATGTGTTGTGTGGGGGATGTACATGTGCACTTGTGCAGCTCCAGGACTTGCATTCCCCATGACCTACTATTGTGACACAGTGCAGAGTGTTGTTGTCTGGCTGCCAAGTCATACATCACTGAGACAGTGATGTATGACTTAGCAGTCATGCCTCCGCCATGGCATGTGTCTACTTATTGGTGATCCTGCAGGGGAGTGACATGTGCTACATGCACACCATTGTGGCGATGGCTATCAGGACATGGGTGCATCATGGTGTCTGTCGATGGTATGCATCACATGCATTTCCTATTTGACTCTGGGCATCCCTTTCATCCGGAAACCTGTACTGACTCAGTGGCAAGAGTTGTGATGTGTGCATGTCCACATGCTACACCGTGTCCTCTGCACTGTCCAACTACTGTGTAGGTGGTGCATGTGTCCACACTGGGGTGTTGCTATCCAACAGACACCAGACAGATGGGTGCAAGGCCATGTGGGATGTGAGTGCCATGGTTGGCATCAGACTGACAATTGGCTTCTCCTGTTCAGTTAGGGCACTTTTAGCAATGTTCAACTAATGATGCCAGGGCTTGCTCTGTAATGTGCTGTGCTCACAGTGGTGTGTGCGTTTGGTGCAGGTGACTGATGTCTGTCTGTTTCCCCATTGATTGCAGATACATCCACGGCCACGGAAGGGGACAGCTCCACGGACCAGGAGGAGCCGGAGAGCCAGACTGGGTCAGCAGCCGAGGAGTGGTCGGAGGGACCCAGTGGCACGGAGGGTGAGGGAGCCACACCGAGGAGTCCTCAGCAGCATCCACCTCAGCTGAGGACCACAGCGGCTCGGAGGATGACTCCCTTATGGAGGCGGGTGTCAGCAGCCACCACACCCCAGCTAGTGTTGCTGTCCCCGCCACCACCAGCACCACCACCGCCCTCCCATCGGCTCCCATTCCCCAGGTCTGTGGAGGCTCCCATGTTCGGGAGCGTGTCTCCTTCGGGCCAGGCACCGCACCCCCTGCCCCTGTGTCCCCTGCTGCCCTGAGTGAGGAGTCTGTGTACCTCCTTCGCCAGCTCCATGTAGGGCAGACAGCCATGCTGAGTGTCCTCCATGCGCACACCGCTCTGTTGACTCAGCTGGTGTCGTTCATGGAGGGCATCTCATCGGGCATGTCTGACCTACAGAGGGGCAATAGGTCCATGGACTCCTCCCTGACGGCAGCAGTGTCCCTCCTCAGACAGTCCCTCACCCCTCCTGCCTCTGCTCCATCCACACTCCCCAGCACCTTACCCGTCCCAAGCACACACACACCGGCACAGGCACACACCAGCACACACACGTCCAGCACACAGACACACACGCCACAAACAAAACGCACACGCACGCACAGTCAGGGGACTGAAACCAGACTCACAGGGGATGGGGCCCTGGAACACACACATGCATCCACAAGCACTGCGCAGTCCTCAGTTGCCTCTCCCTCCAAAGCACCCTCCCTTGCCTCACCTGCAACCCCAAAGTCACAGCGGCTCTTCCTCTGTGACCTCGGCCTCATCCCCTACGATCCAGCTGCTCCAGCATCCAGGGGGAAGAGGAAGCCCACCCACACGGAGCAGAGTGCCCCTCGCCCCCGGACACCCTCCCCCAGGCGCAGACAGACTGAGGCCCCCACCCGCAAGTCCCCCGGAGTCGTAAGAGCAAGACCCCGCCGCCGCCCTGCAGCTCAGGCACCAGGTCTCCTTCCTCCTTCCCTCAGGCCCCCACTCCACAGGTGCCCCACCACACCCTGCCCCAGGTTCCCCCACCCACAGATATACCATCCCCAAGAGGATCCGGCCTTCTCCCCCTGCCACTTGCTCTCCCGGCACCACACCCCCGCTGCGCTTGTCTGTGCCACTGATGTGGTGAGGGTGTCCTCCCCCTCTGTCCAGCCCACCTTGCCTGTTCCCCATTCTCCTCCCCTGGAGGTAGGCACTGCAGTGGAGTCCACTACCACCCTGTCTGACTTGGGCACTGCAGTGGCGGACCTGTCCACTCCATCTGCATGGTCCACTGCAGTCGTGCCGGCACACACACCATCTGAGCCATGCCCCCCAGTTGTGCCGGCACACACCATGTCAGACACCTCCACTGCAGTTGTCAGTGGCTCTCCAGCACCCACCACCCCTTCCCTGCCTCCTCCTGGTGAGCCCTGATCCTGTCCCTGCGGTGCCTGGCCTGCCCCCCCGGTTGCCCCTCCTACTGGATTGTCCCTGGTTTTGTGCAGTGCAGGCATGCGTAGGGTGACATCTGCCACTGTCACCCTGTATTGACTTACTTGATGGACTGGCCATTGGCCTTTGTTGGAGCATTACTGTTCTCTGAGTTTTTGCACACACATATGCTGAATAAAGCAACTTTCTGTTCTCTAGTGCTTTTGCTTCTGATGTACATGTTGTTGATGATGCTAACCATGCCCTTGCTGCAGTGATGGTGATATTTGGTCTCATGATAATGAAGTGTTACTGTGCAGGAACACATGTGGTCCAGGGGAATGTGTCCTATCCTGTGGTGTATCCATGTCATCCTTAGCAGCATCTGAGGGTGTCATGTGTTCAATATTTGGCAATGGGATTTCCTACTTACATTAGCAATTTCACATCTGTGGCTTCCACCCCTGCACATCTGTTGTGCCTGCCATTGTTCAATTCGTCTACTTCCCTGACCGTGTGGCCATCTCCACTGGACATGCAGGTTTGGGCATCAATGGGGAAGGACTCATCTGTGTTGTCAGTGCAACATTGCTATACAAGTGTGTTGGATCTGTGCTGATGATTTCGTTGGCACTCCCATGACCAGGCTGATGTGACGGGAGCCTTCATTTGGTGCTAATTGTTGATTGTGTGACCAAGTGCTCAGCTGACATGATGGGGCCCTACTGAGGCAACATATGGCACAGCTTTCCTCACACAGGAGTGGAGTCCCCTCATGGCAGTGTGTACTCCTGTGACATTGCCTGCGCCCAAGGTGTGTGTTGTATGAGCATGTCTGTGTGTTCACTTCCGTTTTGCTGTGCATGCTGGGATCCCTAGTGTTGTACCTGTTTGTGATGCTTGCTGAGTTGACCTATGTTCCCCCAAAGTCTTCTCCCTGGGTTCTCTGTGGTGTGGGTGCATGGCACATTACTGGTCATCAGGGTGTCACCCATAGGTGTGTTTGCTGTCAGGGCTGAGTTTGTGTGCAGACGCAGATGGGTCACAGTCAGGATTCCCCTTGGCACTTGTTGTTTACACCTGTCATGTGATTTCCAGTTTGTGTTATCTTTCAGTGATTGTGACACGTTGTGTGTGTGACTGCTGGCACTCCCCAGGGTCCGGGCTGCAATGTTGGTAGTTGTCTATGTGTGTTCTTTGTGGGTGACCTTGGCTTCTTCATTGGTGTGTGACTGTGGCTGGGATCCCATTGGTTGGTGTGGTATTGCCGTCATGTCCATGTACAGCGTAGTGTGCAGTGTGTCAGACATTCAGGAGTCTTTTGAGTGGCCATGTGTGATGTGTTTCTGCACCTTGGTTCCCACCCACCACCCTGGGATTGTCATGGGTGCAGGTGCAATGTCACCAGTGCATGTGTGCTTCACTGCTGCACATTGTTGGAGGTCGAGGTGTGTTGTGTTGAGTGTGTGCAGATGAGAGTTGTTGCCCGGCTACACCCCTGCCTCCATGTTGGCCTTGGCTTACTGGCCGTGCTGATTGATTTGTGCTTGTGTAGGTGTGATGGTAGTTTGTTGCTCAGGACACATGACTGTGGTTCACAGTGTGTACGACATTTAGCTTTGTCATCACAGTGGGATTGTAAAGCAGCCCAGGGTCACCACATTGTGGGGGCCCTCGGGGTAGTGCTGTGGTGTGTCTGTGTCTTGCTGTGTCAGTTGCTGTTCCTACATGCTTGTGTGACATGTGTGATTTGTGCTCCCTCTCATCTGACAATGCCTGATTGCCCACATAGGGGATTTGGATCCATGAGTTACCTTTGTGTGGCACTGTATGCACATCTGTGTAATTGGTATTCAGGCCTCCTCATGTGTTGTGTGGTTGCCTGGGGACACTGGCACCCCCCTCACCTGTTGTGTTTGATGTGCAGTGTGGGTCTGCCTGTTTGTGTTTGTGCATCTGCACCACTGCATTGTCATATCTTAGGTGTGCCATTGGCTGTATGTTGTTTGGTGGGTTTCCCCTGCTGTCCCTGGGACTCCTAGGTCATCGGTCAGCACAATGTTCATGGTTTGTGTGTCCCATTGCTGCCATAGTATGGTATCTGTTCACCTCACATCTACAGTCTCCACAGGGTATCTGCATTTGTGTGCCCATTGGTGCAAATATGTGGGTCTGCATTCTGATGGTCACTTCTGTCATTGTGTCATTGATGAATGTTGACAGTGTCAGCCCCCATGGGTGTTGTTTGTCTGCACATGGCCAAAGGTATGTCTTATTTGCACTGCAGTATTTGCCTCCCCCAATCTATGTTGCAATGGGACACATGCACTACTTTGCCACTGATGTGTTTTATGTTCTGTGACCAGGAATCATCCATGCAGTTTGGCAGTTGCAGCTTTTTCTTTGTCAACACTTGCATTTTGGTCACAGTGATGATGGGGGTTTGGACCCCATTGCCACAATGTTCAAAATGTGCTTCAGCTATGGGCCCCACACTTACCTTTTGGTGACTGTGATGATGGGGGTTTAGACCCCATTGCCACAATGTTCTGAATGTGCTTCAGCTATGGGCCCCCACACTTACCTTTTGGTCACTGTGATGATGGGGGTTTGGACCCCATTGCCACAATGTTCAAAATGTGCTTCAGCTATGGACCCCACACTTACATTTTGGTCACTGTGATGATGGGGGTTTGGACCCCATTGCCACAATGTTCAAAATGTGCTTCAGCTATGGACCCCACACTTACATTTTGGTCACTGTGATGATGGGGGTTTGGACCCCATTGCCACAATGTTCAAAATGTGCTTCAGCTATGGACCCCACACTTACATTTTGGTCACTGTGATGATGGGGTTTTGGACCCCATTGCCACAATGGTCATGGCCTGCTTGCATTGTGGGGGCCACACACATATATGTGTGGCACATGTGATAGGGGGTCACATTGTATGTTCAAAGTCATGTTCAGTGTTGTAGGCATTTGACACAGTCTACACACGCTTGTCATGGTGTTGGGGGATGTCTTTTTCTTGCATTCCCTAGGTTGTGGTGTGCTGGTTGTGTCATGCATTGTCCATCCTATGAGTGGGGGTGGTGTTGGTGGTAGGCATCCAGCCCCCGTGGGTAGAGGTGGCAGTAGTGACAGGCATCCAGCCCCCATGGGTAGAGGTGGTAGTAGTGGTAGGCATCTGGCACCCCTGGCTAAGGGTGGTAGTAGTGGTAGGCATCTGGCACCCCCATGGCTAAGGGTGGTAGTAGTGGTTGGCATCCAGCCCCCCTGGCTAAGGGTGGTAGTGGTGGTAGGCATCCAGCCCCCCCTGGGTAAGGGTGGTAGTTGTGGTAGGCATCCAGCCCCCCTGGCTAAGGGTGGTAGTAGTGGTAGGCATCTGGCACCCCCGGGTAAGGGTGGTAGTAGTGGTAGGCATCTGGCACCCCCATGGCTAAGGGTGGTAGTAGTGGTAGGCATCCAGCCCCCTGGCTAAGGGTGGTAGTAGTGGTAGGCATCCAGCCTCCCTGGGTAAGGGTGGTAGTGGTGGTGGGCATCTGGCACCCCCTGGGTGAGGGTGGTAGTAGTGGTAGGCATCTGGCACCCCCCTGGCTAAGGGTGGTAGTAGTGGTAGGCATCCAGCCCCCTGGGTAAGGGTGGTAGTGGTGGTGGGCATGTGGCACCCCCTGGGTAAGGGTGGTAGTAGTGGTGGGCATCTGGCACCCCCTGGCTAAGGGTGGTAGTAGTGGTAGGCATCTGGCACCCCATGGCTAAGGGTGGTAGTAGTGGTAGGCATCTGGCACCCCCATGGCTAAGGGTGGTAGTAGTGGTAGGCATCCAGCCCCCTGGCTAAGGGTGGTAGTGGTGGTAGGCATCCAGCCCCCCCTGGGTAAGGGTGGTAGTTGTGGTATGCATCCAGCCCCCTGGCTAAGGGTGGTAGTATTGGTAGGCATCTGGCACCCCCATGGCTAAGGGTGGTAGTAGTGGTAGGCATCCAGCCCCACAGGCTAAGGGTGGTAGTAGTGGTAGGCATCTGGCACCCCCATGGCTAAGGGTGGTAGTAGTGGTAGGCATCCAGCCCCACAGGCTAAGGGTGGTAGTAGTGGTAGGCATCTGGCACCCCCATGGCTAAGGGTGGTAGTAGTGGTAGGCATCCAGCCCCCCTGGCTAAGGGTGGTAGTGGTGGTAGGCATCCAGCCCCCCTGGGTAAGGGTGGTAGTAGTGGTAGGCATCCAGCCCCCTGGCTAAGGGTGGTAGTAGTGGTAGGCATCCAGCCCCTGGCTAAGGGTGGTAGTAGTGGTAGGCATCCAGCCCCCTGGCTAAGGGTGGTAGTAGTGGTAGGCATCTGGCACCCCCTGGCTAAGGGTGGTAGTAGTGGTAGGCATCTGGCACCCCCATGGCTAAGGGTGGTAGTAGTGGTAGGCATCCAGCCCCCTGGCTAAGGGTGGTAGTGGTGGTAGGCATCCAGCCCCCCTGGGTAAGGGTGGTAGTTGTGGTAGGCATCCAGCCCCCTGGCTAAGGGTGGTAGTAGTGGTAGGCATCTGGCACCCCCATGGCTAAGGGTGGTAGTAGTGGTAGGCATCCAGCCCCACAGGCTAAGGGTGGTAGTAGTGGTAGGCATTCAGCCCCCTGGCTAAGGGTGGTAGTAGTGGTAGGCATCCAGCCCCCGGGTAAGGGTGGTAGTAGTGGTGGGCATCTGGCACCCCCATGGCTAAGGGTGGTAGTAGTGGTAGGCATCCAGCCCCCTGGCTAAGGGTGGTAGTAGTGGTAGGCATCTGGCACCCCCATGGCTAAGGGTGGTAGTAGTGGTAGGCATCCAGCCCCCTGGGTAAGGGTGGTAGTGGTGGTGGGCATGTGGCACCCCTGGGTAAGGGTGGTAGTAGTGGTGGGCATCTGGCACCCCCCTGGATAAGGGTGGTAGTAGTGGTAGGCATCTGGCACCCCCATGGCTAAGGGTGGTAGTAGTGGTAGGCATCTGGCACTCCCATGGCTAAGGGTGGTAGTAGTGGTAGGCATCCAGCCCCCTGGCTAAGGGTGGTAGTGGTGGTAGGCATCCAGCCCCCCTGGGTAAGGGTGGTAGTTGTGGTAGGCATCCAGCCCCTGGCTAAGGGTGGTAGTAGTGGTAGGCATCTGGCACCCCATGGCTAAGGGTGGTAGTAGTGGTAGGCATCCAGCCCCACAGGCTAAGGGTGGTAGTAGTGGTAGGCATCTGGCACCCCCATGGCTAAGGGTGGTAGTAGTGGTAGGCATCCAGCCCCACAGGCTAAGGGTGGTAGTAGTGGTAGGCATCTGGCACCCCCAAGGCTAAGGGTGGTAGTAGTGGTAGGCATCCAGCCCCCCTGGCTAAGGGTGGTAGTGGTGGTGGGCATCTGGCACCCCCTGGGTAAGGGTGGTAGTAGTGGTAGGCATCTGGCACCCCCATGGCTAAGGGTGGTAGTAGTGGTAGGCATCCAGCCCCCTGGGTAAGGGTGGTAGTGGTGGTGGGCATGTGGCACCCCTGGGTAAGGGTGGTAGTAGTGGTGGGCATCTGGCACCCCCTGGCTAAGGGTGGTAGTAGTGGTAGGCATCTGGCACCCCCATGGCTAAGGGTGGTAGTAGTGGTAGGCATCTGGCACCCCCATGGCTAAGGGTGGTAGTAGTGGTAGGCATCCAGCCCCCCTGGCTAAGGGTGGTAGTGGTGGTATGCATCCAGCCCCCCCTGGGTAAGGGTGGTAGTTGTGGTAGGCATCCAGCCCCCTGGCTAAGGGTGGTAGTAGTGGTAGGCATCTGGCACCCCCATGGCTAAGGGTGGTAGTCGTGGTAGGCATCCAGCCCCACAGGCTAAGGGTGGTAGTAGTGGTAGGCATCTGGCACCCCCATGGCTAAGGGTGGTAGTAGTGGTAGGCATCCAGCCCCACAGGCTAAGGGTGGTAGTAGTGGTAGGCATCTGGCACCCCCATGGCTAAGGGTGGTAGTAGTGGTAGGCATCCAGCCCCCTGGCTAAGGGTGGTAGTGGTGGTAGGCATCCAGCCCCCTGGCTAAGGGTGGTAGTAGTGGTAGGCATCCAGCCCCCTGGCTAAGGGTGGTAGTAGTGGTAGGCATCTGGCACCCCCTGGCTAAGGGTGGTAGTAGTGGTAGGCATCTGGCACCCCCATGGCTAAGGGTGGTAGTAGTGGTAGGCATCCAGCCCCCTGGCTAAGGGTGGTAGTGGTGGTAGGCATCCAGCCCCCTGGCTAAGGGTGGTAGTAGTGGTAGGCATCTGGCACCCCCATGGCTAAGGGTGGTAGTAGTGGTGGGCATCTGGCACCCCCTGGCTAAGGGTGGTAGTAGTGGTAGGCATCTGGCACCCCCATGGCTAAGGGTGGTAGTAGTGGTAGGCATCTGGCACCCCCTGGGTAAGGGTGGTAGTAGTGGTGGGCATCTGGCACCCCCCTGGCTAAGGGTGGTAGTAGTGGTAGGCATCTGGCACCCCCATGGCTAAGGGTGGTAGTAGTGGTAGGCAACTGGCGCCCCCTGGGTAAGGGTGGTAGTTGTGGTAGGCATCCAGCCCCCCTGGCTAAGGGTGGTAGTAGTGGTAGGCATCTGGCACCCCCATGGCTAAGGGTGGTAGTAGTGGTAGGCATCCAGCCCCCTGGGTAAGGGTGGTAGTGGTGGTAGGCATCCAGCCCCCTGGGTAAGGGTGGTAGTTGTGGTAGGCATCCAGCCCCCTGGCTAAGGGTGGTAGTAGTGGTAGGCATCTGGCACCCCCATGGCTAAGGGTGGTAGTAGTGGTAGGCATCCAGCCCCCTGGCTAAGGGTGGTAGTTGTGGTAGGCATCCAGCCCCCTGGCTAAGGGTGGTAGTAGTGGTAGGCATCCAGCCCCCTGGGTAAGGGTGGTAGTGGTGGTGGGCATCTGGCACCCCCTGGGTAAGGGTGGTAGTAGTGGTAGGCATCTGGCACCCCCATGGCTAAGGGTGGTAGTAGTGGTAGGCATCCAGCCCCCTGGCTAAGGGTGGTAGTAGTGGTAGGCATCCAGCCCCCCCTGGGTAAGGGTGGTAGTGGTGGTGGGCATCTGGCACCCCCTGGGTAAGGGTGGTAGTAGTGGTAGGCATCTGGCACCCTCATGGCTAATGGTGGTAGTAGTGGTAGGCATCCAGCCCCCTGGGTAAGGGTGGTAGTGGTGGTGGGCATGTGGCACCCCTGGGTAAGGGTGGTAGTAGTGGTGGGCATCTGGCACCCCCTGGCTAAGGGTGGTAGTAGTGGTAGGCATCTGGCACCCCCATGGCTAAGGGTGGTAGTAGTGGTAGGCATCTGGCACCCCCATGGCTAAGGGTGGTAGTAGTGGTAGGCATCCAGCCCCCTGGCTAAGGGTGGTAGTGGTGGTAGGCATCCAGCCCCCCTGGGTAAGGGTGGTAGTTGTGGTAGGCATCCAGCCCCCTGGCTAAGGGTGGTAGTAGTGGTAGGCATCTGGCACCCCCATGGCTAAGGGTGGTAGTAGTGGTAGGCATCCAGCCCCACAGGCTAAGGGTGGTAGTAGTGGTAGGCATCTTGCACCCCCATGGCTAAGGGTGGTAGTAGTGGTAGGCATCCAGCTCCACAGGCTAAGGGTGGTAGTAGTGGTAGGCATCTGGCACCCCCATGGCTAAGGGTGGTAGTAGTGGTAGGCATCTTGCCCCCCTGGCTAAGGGTGGTAGTGGTGGTAGGCATCCAGCCCCCCTGGGTAAGGGTGGTAGTAGTGGTAGGCATCCAGCCCCCTGGCTAAGGGTGGTAGTAGTGGTAGGCATCCAGCCCCCTGGCTAAGGGTGGTAGTAGTGGTAGGCATCTGGCACCCCTCTGGCTAAGGGTGGTAGTAGTGGTTGGCATCTGGCACCCCCCTGGCTAAGGGTGGTAGTAGTGGTAGGCATCTGGCACCCCCATGGCTAAGGGTGGTAGTAGTGGTAGGCATCCAGCCCCCTGGCTAAGGGTGGTAGTGGTGGTAGGCATCCAGCCCCCCCCCCCTGGGTAAGGGTGGTAGTTGTGGTAGGCATCCAGCCACCCTGGCTAAGGGTGGTAGTAGTGGTAGGCATCTGGCACCCCCATGGCTAAGGGTGGTAGTAGTGGTAGGCATCCAGCCCCACAGGCTAAGGGTGGTAGTAGTGGTAGGCATCCAGCCCCCTGGCTAAGGGTGGTAGTAGTGGTAGGCATCCAGCCCCCTGGGTAAGGGTGGTAGTAGTGGTGGGCATCTGGCACCCCCATGGCTAAGGGTGGTAGTAGTGGTAGGCATCCAGCCCCCTGGCTAAGGGTGGTAGTAGTGGTAGGCATCTGGCACCCCCATGGCTAAGGGTGGTAGTAGTGGTGGGCATCTGGCACCCCCTGGCTAAGGGTGGTAGTAGTGGTAGGCATCTGGCACCCCCATGGCTAAGGGTGGTAGTAGTGGTAGGCATCTGGCACCCCTGGGTAAGGGTGGTAGTAGTGGTGGGCATCTGGCACCCCCTGGCTAAGGGTGGTAGTAGTGGTAGGCATCTGGCACCCCCATGGCTAAGGGTGGTAGTAGTGGTAGGCATCTGGCACCCCTGGGTAAGGGTGGTAGTTGTGGTAGGCATCCAGCCCCCTGGCTAAGGGTGGTAGTAGTGGTAGGCATCTGGCACCCCCATGGCTAAGGGTGGTAGTAGTGGTAGGCATCCAGCCCCCTGGGTAAGGGTGGTAGTGGTGGTGGGCATGTGGCACCCCCTGGGCAAGGGTGGTAGTAGTGGTGGGCATCTGGCACCCCACTGGCTAAGGGTGGTAGTAGTGGTAGGCATCTGGCACCCCCATGGCTAAGGGTGGTAGTAGTGGTAGGCATCTGGCACCCCCATGGCTAAGGGTGGTAGTAGTGGTAGGCATCCAGCCCCCTGGCTAAGGGTGGTAGTAGTGGTAGGCATCCAGCCCCCCTGGGTAAGGGTGGTAGTAGTGGTGGGCATCTGGCACCCCCATGGCTAAGGGTGGTAGTAGTGGTTGGCATCCAGCCCCCTGGGTAGGGGTGGTAGTGGTGGTGCGCATCCAGGCCCCTGTGTGCATATGTGGCATTGGTGATGGGCATCCCGCCCCTATGGTGCTGCTGTTGCTGGTGTAAGTAAATGCTGCATCCCTCTGTGTGTGTGTGATGTGTCGTGTACGTGTTGTATGTTTTTGTGTTTGGTGTCTGACTTACCTTCTGCGCCGTACGCGTCCGTGCCTGTTCCGGTAGTAAATGTAGAATATTGGTAGGATCGGAACGAAGGGATTCATGGTTGGTTCGTCTCGTTCGTCTTTCTCGTTGCTTCGCGTCGTCCTCGTCGCTGGCGTGTTCGCCTCGTAGCCGTGGATCGTGTTGTGGCGCGAATCGGAGCCTATGTGCGCCTCTCCCGGAAGCTTTGACGTGCCGGACGTAGCAACGGGTTCGGCGCGTACGGAACGCGCATCGTACTTGTCCGGCCGGACGAGCCTGCATTTTCCCTTCCGTGCGACTCGATTCGGCGTTTCCGGATTCGCATCGGTCGGAGAACAGGACCTGGATTGGGTGAGTACGACTCGGCCGGATTCTATGCTGTTGTGCGCATCGTACTTACTCGTTCGGAATGATGTACGGATCGGTCGGGAAACAGGCATTCGCATGGCTTTTTTCCCGACCGAATGGTATTGGGTGCGCCTCCGACCGAGATCGGAATCGGCCCCTTAGCTGTGTGGAGCCAGTGTGGATTAACACCATGGGTTCGATATCTGATTTGAAATGTTTATCTTGGAATGTCAGGGGTATACACACCATGTTACGGAGACATAAAATACACGAATACTTAGTCCGAAGGGGAGTCCAACTGGCTTTTCTTCAGGAAACGCATATAGCACCAAAAGAAGATGTGGCATTGCAGCGTAGGTGGAGAGGGCAGATTTTTTGCACAACGTACTCCGCCTTTGCACGAGGGGTCTTGATATGGGTCAGGGCGTGTGTCCCTTTTCAACCCACTCGACAATTGAAGGATCCTGAGGGCCGTTACGTATTGGTTGCTGGTCGGCTAAATGGTAGGGATGTAGTGCTGGGCAGCATATATGCACCAAACACGGAACAATCGGCCTTTTTCACACAACTATCTGGGAAATTCGCTCCATTCTTAACTGGGTCAGTGCTTATGGGTGGGGATTTCAACTCGGTCACGGATGTCCTGCTGGATAGGTCTCATCCTCCCCTCCCGGATGCACCTACCCATACTCTTTCAAAGGTTAGGCGGGAATGGCAGCATAGTTGGGGACTGATAGACACCTGGAGGGCGCACCACCCGACCACCCGGGATTATTCGTTCTTTTCTGCCATGCATGACCTCCATGTTCGGCTTGATGCGATGCTTTGCTCTCCTGACATACATGCTGTAGCACAGCACAGCGAATACCTCACTAGAACGCTATCTGAACAAAACCCATTATTATTACGTGTGAATTTATTGACTGATCGCCCCAAGATTCCGACTTGGCGCTTAAACCCAGAATTGTTGGAAGATCAAGCATTTCGCGAAGTGGTGGGAACTGGCATTACTGATTATTTTCAGAATAACACTGGTACTGCCTCATCGCTGATGGTGGAGTGGGACGCTTTCAAAAGTGTAATACGGGGGCATTGCATAGCGTATAAGCTGGGAGTGTGCAGAGTGTTATTGCAAGATTTAGAGAGGGCGGATCAAAAGTTGCGGGACGCTGAGAGGGAGAGGCCTGAGCACCCAGATCGCCAACAAGACTTACTAGTGGCAAGGGAAGGGGTCGCAGTACAGGTGGAGCGATTGCGCTGCTTCGACTATAAAAAATACGCTGCGCGGGTACACGCAGAGCACGATAAATCTGGGGCGCTATTGGCATGGCTAGCTAATCCAGCGCGAAGAGGGACGGTCATTTTAGAACTCCGGGCCCCGGGTGGGGAGGTCCGCTATACGCAGCAGGGGATAAATGACTTGTTCTTTGCTTATTATAATGAGCTATTTCAAAGCAAAGTGGCCCCTGGCGAAGAGGTCATTCAGGAGTTTCTAGAGGCGGCAGATCTCCCAGCGTTGGATAGTGAGAGGGCGGAGCTACTGGGTCAGGACATTACCCTGGGAGAGGTCCGTGGCGCGATTTAGAACATGTCCTGAAAAAAGACCCCTTGTGTGGATGGCCTCCCGGTGGAATTTTATAGTGCGTATGTCGACCTGCTGGCCCTTAGGTTGGTGACACTGTATAATACTGCGAGGAAAGAGCGCCACTTACCTGCCACTACTCGAGAGGCGTTAATTATACCGTTGCTAAAACCGGGTAAGCCTCCCCATGACAGGACTGCCTATCGCCCATTATCAATGCTGACCACGGATTATAAAATCTTGAGTCGGATTTTGGCGACCCGCCTGCTCCCATATATGGTCCAATTAATACACACGGATCAAGCGGGATTTATACCAACACGGAATACAGCTCAGAATGGAGCCTGACACCTACCACAAAGAGTCTGCTGCCGTCTTGGCAATAGATATCGAGAAGGCCTTTGATAGCTTAGAATGGCCATATTTGTTCCAAGATATGCGGCAATTTGGATTGGGAGATGGCTTTGTAGATTGGACATCTCTTTTGTATAGACAGGCCACAGCGCGGGTGAAGACGGGAGTGATGATCTCAGACACTTGCTCTGTGGGTCGAGGGACGAGACAGGGTTGTCCCCTTTCTCCTCTGCTTTTCGCCCTGGCCATGGAGCCGCTGGCAGCACGGGCTAGGACGGGCTTGCATTATTCAGGATTGAGAGTGCAGGAGCAAATTCATCATATCGCATTATATGCTGATGATCTCCTTCTGTTTTTGGCTGATGTAGAGGGTGCCCTTCGTGGCGCGAAGGTTTTATTGGAGGACCTTGGCAAGGTTGCCGGTCTAAAGGTAAATTGGACAAAGACTTGCCTGTTCCCTGCGGCGCTGCAGGCTGAGGGCCAGGTATATACGCAGGAGGTACGATGGGAGCGACAATGTCTGACGTACCTTGGCACTCGCATTTATCACACCCAAACGGATCTATTGGAGGGTAATGTGGGCAGGGCCATCAGAGCACTTAAGGGTTGTATTGAGTTTTGGGGCACGCTCCCACTTTCGGTAGATGGTAGCACTCCCCAGACTGTTGTATTATTTCAGGACGCTGCCGATCTGGATCCCAGCATCTGTTTTTAAGCAACTCCAGTCGATGGTGGCTGGGTTCCTCTGGGCTGGGGGACGGCGGAGAGTGGCTCTTAACACACTAATGAGACAGCGATCGGAGGGTGGACTGGCGGTCCCTGATTTTGAATCGTATTATTTGGCGGCACAACTACAGTGGCTTACTCAGGCGGTGGCACGGACGTTCCGCAGCGCCGATGATGAGGAGAGGAATCAGCTAAATAGGCAAACGCTTTCCAAACTGCTATTGCAATTGCCACTCCTGGCCTCCTCTCTAACTCGAGAGATGGGGACATTTAAGCTATGCTGGAACAGAAGTCAAAGGTGCACACAAATAGTGCGTCCATATGCCCCAGAGATCCCGTTGGCGGTATGTGGTGCTCTACCGCATGGCAGTAACTGGGCGGCGCTGGTGGACTGGGCGGAGAGGGGGTTGACCACCGTAGGGGATCTGTTTGAAGATGGCTCCGTGATTTCATATGAGGTATTACAGGACAGATATGAACTGGCTCGGGGAGACTACTTGTTACACTTAGCGCTCGTGACGGCTATCCAGGCGCATTGGCAAATGGGACTCAGGGAACCGCCCATCTCCATGGTTTGTCAGTATGTAGTCCTAGCTGCTGGCACCATCAAGGCAGTTACCTGCTTATATCGCCGAATGTCAAGCGAACGACTGACCCCACTAGTAACGCTCCGGCTGCGGTGGGAACTAGACCGAGGTGACGAAATTCCTGAGACGACATGGGCGGGACTGGTGGAACGTGCATGGAAAAGCACTAGGAATGCACGCTTTCAGCTGGTACATTTCTTTATTCTTCATCGAGCGTACCTTACACCTGAAAAAATTAATAAATATTTTAATGTGACTTCAGCGATGTGCCCGCGCTGCAGTATGGTAGGGGCGGGTTTCTGTCACATGCTATGTAATTGTCCACAACTTAGTACATTTTGGGAAGAGGTGGTCGCTCTTTTACATGCTGTTACGGACAGGGACATAGAATCCACTATAGGTCTCTGTCTGCTGCACTGGTTCCCCCATACCTCTCGGAATAAGATAACAAGCAAGTTTATAGATTTGGGGCTTCTGCTGGCAAAGAGGGAAATAACAGCCCACTGGAAGGCCAAGAAGGGCCCTAGCTTTCAGAGATGGCATACTGAATTTATTAAATAGGCGGAATGTGAGGGAACCACAAGGCTGCAGCTGGCAGCCCGCGCTAAAAGCGACAAGGCGTTGGAGCTGGCAAGGGCCTGGGAGGCACTAGTGCACTTATTGAAAACGCTGCATACTGACTCTGGCTTGGACTCGAGCACTTCAGGGTTGGAGACTCCGACTCGAGGGATTACGCCTCCCTAAGAGGACGGTTACAATGCTTTCTCTCATGCAACTACCTCTGACATCACAGAGTGGCTTTCTGGTTTACTGTATTAAGCACATTTAATATCGACACAGCTAGGACTTGTCATTAACATTGCTTATAAATATTTGTTACGCCATCAGGGAGGGGGGAGGGATAAGCGGGAGGGAATGGGACTGCATTTCGTGATATTTGCTTTAATGATAAGTGGATAGTTGCAGTTGTACGACACTGGCGGGGACATTTGTTTCCTGGGACTTTGATTGCTATTATGATGTTTTAAGATTTGACAAAATATTCTGGACTGTAATAACCATTACTTCTAATACATAATCGGATGTAGGAGATATACGTCAGAAAATAATTTATTTTTATAACATGATGCTGAGTGTGCAACTATAGTTTGATATAAAATGCACTTGTTTTGTTTGGGAAAAAAATATATTTAAAAAAAAAACAGAAAGATATTTTACATGTAAAACATCTGAAGGTAGTCTGAAGAGGTCTGTGTCATCCATGTGCATTACAGGTACCATACAGTACAGGTTAATATACATCATTAGTCTGATTAGTTGAGTTACATTCACCCTTCTGTGGGAGTCACACATTATCATCTGTATGTGCATCATTGGTCCCAGACCTTCTCCTATTTCCTGTGGCAACCCCGACTTTTGATACACTACCTCCTCCACCCGCTGGCACCAGTCTAGATAGTTTTCCCAGTCGGCTATGCACGGCGGCCTACTCTGCCCCAGCTTCTTGGATTATTTCGTTTTGTTACCCCAGTTGCCAAGATGAGCCATATTTTCAGATACTTGGGCCACACCTCCTCACCCGTTATGTGTAGTAGAAGCCACCTAGCTTCTGTCGGTACAGTGCAGCCCACAACCAGAGACATGACCTGCATCACTCCACTCCAGTACTGCTGGATTTTGGGGCACTCCCACAATATATGGAAGAAGGAGCACACCATGCCACAATTCCATTCCTAGTGCAGCTTACCATTTGTCAAGTGTTGGTAAAGTGTCATTGAAAAGCTACCACTAATACTCATTTTGCCCCTTCTCACTTGTCAGCCATGTTACAACTGAACTACACTAGTCATGCAGCTTGCCATTTCTCAAGCGTTGGTAAAGTGGGATTGAAGTGACTACAACTACCATGAGGCCTTGTGATTGGAACTCCCTCAAGATGCTACACTCCTTTTGCCCTTTCTTACTTATCTTCCATGTTACAACTGATATACTCTAGTCATGCAGGTTACCATTTCTCAAGTGTTGGTAACTTCAGATAGAGAAGCTACCTAGTGGTACTACCATGAGGCCCTGTGACTGCAACTCTAACCAAGATGCTAGACTCTTTTTGCCCCTTCTCACTTGTCTGCCATGTTACTACTGATTTACACTAGTCATGCAGGGTACCATTTCTCAAGTGCTGGTAAAGTGAGAATGAAGTGACTACAACTACCATGAGGCCTTGTTTGCAAGTTGATGTATCATCTGCAATAGTGTTTCAATGCACTCATTGACTGACTGGTGACATGCATGAGGGAGTGAGATGTAGAACTGTGGGGAACATATGTGAGTGTTTACACTGATCCTTACAAGACAGTCTGAGTATGCAATACCAAAGAGTGGTGTGATGTGCCTGCCCATTGGGACTCTTGTGATCCCACATCTTCATGTCATAGATTTTCATGGACACACAAAAGTTTCAAACGTGTATTGGCTTGTGGATATACAATCTATGACTGGCGCCATCACTTGTACCAAGCAGGGTTGGGGATGTTCATATGGCTATATGGAGTGTTGTGCTATGTGAAATCAGAGTATCTATCTCCCAAATGTTTGGACCTCAATGTTTACATGGAATTTTATCCACGAAATGTGATATGTAGCTTAACTACATGTGTACAGCTATAATTCGACTTTTCAGGTAGTGAACATATGATGTAATTTGGAGTGCAAAGTGTCATCAGTGTGCAATGAGCATTTGCATGTGACATGATATCTGCCACAACAGTAATTGATGTGTAATTAGTAATAGTTAGATGTGTTTGAATCTGGGCCTTTGGTGAACATTGTGTACATCTCACACTCTGACTCATCCTATTTGGTTACTTCTCTTTACAGTGGTGTACAACAGGTGCCACAGTATGCAAGGGGATCAACTATCCTAGTATGGACAGAAGGATAGAGTGTAGAGAATTCCATCAATGCGTTCGGGCCTGTCTGGGGTTATAACATGAGTGGACTCAACTGTTTGCAGGTCAAGTAGCATGCATGCATGTGCTCATGCTAAATTTGAAGCCTATGGAGTGAACCATAAATTGGTGTGACATGTGGACTTCTTCAATGTTTTCAGTGGATTTGTGATGGTCAGTTGTGGAAATTCAGTTGCAATAAACCCATGTTACATTTCATTTCAGATATATCCAGTGCACCCGTAGGAGATGGGGCCAATGTCAGTGGAGACACAGCTGGTCACGGCTGTTCCGGACATGAGTCACCAGACACTGAGGGACCCAGTGACCAGGAGGGTGTGAGGAGTGCCCCGGAGGACATCAGCTCAAGTTGGTCATCTTCCGAGTCATCCCACGGTGGATACTCCTGAGTGGTGATGGACCCAACAGGATTAGTTCCCACCTTCATCCTTGTCTGCCACCCCCAGTTCCATCGCCACCCTCCCTGTTGTTCCCCCATGAGTTGGCCGTTCCCACTACCCTAAGAGGGGATAGGTCTCCTTAGCTCCAGGCACCTCAGCCCCTACCCTTGTTAGCCCCACTGCCCTGAGTGAGGAGGATATTGACCTTCACTTTAGTGTATTAACTATCTCACCTTTTCCCTTTTTTTCAGTTTGTTTGGTTTTTTAGGTGAAGGACACTTACTTTTCACTTCAATTTCTATTTATTTTACTTTTTACACTATGTGCTCGGTGACAACCTTCATTTCCTGGTGACATGCACTAAACTAATATCCAAAATAACAGCGGTGCATGGTTAGGATCACCTTCTTTTTTACACATACCACAGGTGCCAAATGATTAATATTATAACATTCTGTACACAATGGTACTATTATGGACCGTCTTCCTTCCTAATGATTGAATACTCAAATGTAATAATATTTTTACTGACTAAAAATAAGGGTTTATCTTGAAAACGTGTTGTAAATCTCTATTTTTGTATATATATGATTACAGGCTTGAAGTAGTCACTGCGTGACGAAACACGTGTCGGCTGTTCTACCTTGGTCTTAATACACGCTATGGTCTACAATCATTTGAATTTTGTCGTCTATTTTTATATGAAGAATCATGGGAATATCAAATTTTTAAATTATTGCCTATAACTGTTGTTGGGAGTGCTTTGGTATCGTGATCATATATGTTTGAACAGAGGTACTTTTACCAATGTGTTTCACGTATCTGTGGCAGTAGGATACGTTAATACCAACATAGCACCACAATACCACTTTTCAATATCTTCTTACAATTGTTGCACATGATGGAGCAGGGTAAATGAACATTTTTTTAACCTCCTAATAATTTTCGAAAAATAATTAATAAACATGTTCGTTTAAGTAAATAACCAACAATGTATGTTACCTGTGAAGGGTTAAAGGTAACACGCTATTCCGTGTACAAAATAATCAACTTATAATTGTTTTACGTGTCTAACATAACATAATATTTGCGTACTAATTAAATAATAAATGCATGATCTGTGCTTTTAAATAAAATGTGTGGTTGCAAAATAAAGCGATGGTAAGTATGGGACGGCTTTATATGTTGCTTTTTGCTAGGTAATACCTAATTGGGGTACATAGAAAGACGGGAGGGAAACAAAAGGGTTTATATTTCTTTGTTTTAACAATATTTTGTTTATCTTTGAAAATAGTGCGCTTAGGCCTGTTGAGCAGCGATATAAAATGGCTGCCGTTTGCTAGAGTACGCATGAGCAGGGAGCCATGTGATAGAGGAGAGAGGCTGTGGAAAAGGATGATCACATGCTGGTGCTGAGAGGCTAAGATGGAAGTATGGTCAAGGCTATTGTGACCTTTCTGAGCAGATGTGTGCCAAGATGATCAGCAAGAAGCGTGAGAAGTCAAACTGAATCAATGGACGGAACTGTTGAATCTAAAAAGTAGCAGAAAAAGATACAAATTGGACTGATCAAAGCGGATGAGCAAAGACATGAACTGTGGGAAACGATGCAAGCATGGACATTCCACAAGGAACTGGTTAAGACCAGGAAGTTTGATTAAAATGTATATGGGCCTGAGTTTGACCAATGAGAAAGAATCACGCCATGAAGATGCAACATTTGATTCAGTAAGCTAGAATTAGGGTATAAGAAGACCTACTCTTGGTGGGAGGGGTTAGTTGTTGGAGAGGAGTTGTTGGAGAGGAGTTGCTGGAGTAGTTGCTGGAGAGCAGATTCTGGAGAAGTTAGATGCTGTAGATGGGTGAAGTTGCGGTTGCTGATGCTGACGAGCTGATGCTGCTATTTTTATTTTCCAGTTGAGTATAAGATGCTGTTTTTGGAGAACCTTTTTATTCCTGATCAATTTTTCATTTAGAACTATTAGATTTTTCCAAGACAGATAGATTGATCATTTAGAGTTCTTGCTATGATAACCTTATTTTTCCGTCTAATCGATATGCATTGCAATTTCAAGTTATTCTTATAATGATGATAAATGTAAAGATCTGAATAATAAACTTAAAACTTATTTCTTGCTTCGAAACTTTACATAAACTTTATTATTCTTTAAACAAATGACTCAGTGATTCTTTAGCTCAATGATTAAAGTAAATGATAAAGAGTTTGATGTGATTGAGCTGGTCTTAATCACCATCAACTGATTCCTACTAGTTGGTCCATCAACCAATGAGCGGAATACCTTAAAGCAAATGAGAAACATTATGTCATGTTAAAAGAGGTATCCCGTCTCCTTCCAGCGAATCGTTTTCTCCTAGGTTATTGACGGAGGAAATCCAGGGAATAAATGAGTAAGTGGATGTATATGCGGTGTTATGGGCCCCACCGTCATATGGATATAGTGTGTGTGTTAGAGGAATAGTTGCACCTGGATGACCGAAGCATATAGGAGAATTATTTTTATTGTTAGCGCTGGATCAGATTTCTTGGTAGCAGAGTTATGGTTACTATAGATTAGTTTGGTGATTATTAATTATTGATTATTGATTATTGATAAGTTCATGTCTAACACTTTATGTTGAGTCGCGTTATGTTATATGTAAGTTTTCACGCTTCCGGGAAGTAGGAAGTGGAACACGTGTGGCAAGAGAAGTCACATGGAATGGTGCATTGTCTGAGTTCATATTGGTGATAACACAGGTTGTGTTATAATAGGGACATTTTCCGTAAAAAAAAAGGTGTGTAAGTGAAATAGTGATCGGTTTTCTTGTGAAACTTTGGCCTTAATTCTCAGGAGCAGTATAGTCTCCACATGTGTTTTATCCCCAGAGAAACGGGTTTACCGCTTGCTTGAAAGAAGGGTAAGGTAGAGGGAAGTGCTACTTTATCGGCGAAACTGAAAATTCTGTGGTAGGGTAGAGGTAAGCGCTGCCTACTGGAAAATACAGAGTTCTTGTGTAAATGGTCAAAGCTATCTCTTTGGTTTAGCGAATCAGACAATGGAAATGTGTTTTAAATGTTGTAACTAACGAAGAATTGTAGAAAAAGAAATTGCCGATAAATTTTGTAAAGGAGGGGTCAAGAGCAGAAGTGACGTAGACAGGAGTCGCGCTGGGATTGGACAGTGCGCTAGTCACATGGAAACAGGAGCAGAACTGACGTAGACAGAAGCCGCGCTGGGATTGGTCAGTGCACGTTAAACAGAAATCGCTCTGATTGGAGTGTTGGTGTGAGTCGCGTTAGGATTGGTTGGAATAACCTAGTGACGTGGAAGACTGTGATTGGAGTGTTGGTGTGAGTCGCGCTAGAATTGGTTGGAATAACGCATACAGAACAGTGTTGAATTGCGGAGCATTTAAGGAGAAAAGAGGTTGTGAACCATGTCGTATTATGAGTATGGAAGAGAGAAAACGTCATGGATGACGAAAGTGAAGAATTTCTTTAAGAAAGACAAAAAGGTAGTGACTAGAGAGGGACAAATAATTCCTCCGCCGAAATCACCAGCTTCGCATATGATGCTGAAATATGGATATCATACATGCATATGGTTAGAAAATTGGACAAAATATACCAAGAATGATGGAGCATTGGCTTTCCCTGAGAATGGTTCATTTAATGTAGCTGTACTACGGAACTTGAGAGAAAAGATGGCAATGTTAGAACCTAGACCTAGACCGACACAGTTTGAAGCTTTAACGGAATGGGAAGATGAGATGTATGAACGAGAGAGATTCAGAGGATTAAAGAATCATGAGTTTGTGCCTGGAAGGTTATGGGGAGTAAATCATGAGGACAGAATAAAGCGTTGGAGATGTGCTAACATGACAGGAGGTTTGTTTCCTTCGTTTACAGTTGAGGAAGAAGCAAAGAGAAAGTGTACAGAGAAAAAGAAACATTTAGTGGTAGAAAAGTATGTGTATGGTGGTAGTGAAACGGATGACGAATTGCTGGAAGATATTTTAAACAGAAATCCACCTCCATACCAACAGACTTCTGCGGTGGTGACACCTAATGCACCGCCAATGGAAACTGGGAGGAATAAAAATCCCGAACAAAGAGTTGAGACAAATAGGTCACAAGATCAATTAAAAACCTCACAGAATGAAGAAATAGAAAGTGACAATGCAACTGAATTAGCGAAAACCACAAGAGAATTGACTGAGAAAATAAGAGCATTGACAAAGAATATGGAAGCTGTAACTGTACCAGTAACGATAGGTCCAGTAATGCCAATTTTTGAAAATCAGAAAATAGATGAACATTCTTTAGTGATTCCCATGAATTCACATTTGCAAAGAAAAAGAGAAGGGATGGAACTGAATAATGAAGGTGCACACAATTTGGCTAGTACCTATAGACCAAGCCCACCTACTAATTTGATGATAAATGAGAATGAGATGAGGAGAATGCCTATGGTGACGGAGTCCGCATCAGGAACACCAGAAAGAAGTAGCAATTGGATAGAATTAAATAGTACGCCTGTAGGTCCGACTCCAGATGAGTTAAATGAATGGATGAAAGCGCTACAAACAAAAGAAACAGAAGTGAAACTCTTAGATGTAATTAGGTTAAAAATAGACATGGAAGAATTGATTTTAGGAACAATTGGTACAGAAAAATAAAAAAATTATCAGGATGATGAGATTATGTTTTTGTGCAAAAGTCTTACATGGAGAGCTAGAAATTTACATGACAAATTGGAAGAGACAGCAAGTGAACTCGGAGTGGAGATTGTAAAAGTGAGAACGTTGCAGAAACCATACAGAGTAGATTTTTGTGAGAAAGATATAGAGAATTTGAACACATCAGGAAGACTGACCCAAATAAAAGAGTTAATTGTTTTATTGAGAAAATGGGGTGATGTGGATAGATGGAGAAATAGATGGTCGAAAAGGAATGAGAAAACAACAGATAAAGCATCTTTGGCTTTTGCAGTGACAGATAAGGAACCAGTTGTAAGGGAATACCCGATGAGAGAAACTCCAGGTGGTAGTTATGTGCATGTTCCATGGACGAGACAGGATATACTGTCATTTACAAATGACTTCCCGAAGTTGAGAGAAAAGCCAGTAGAATGGTACAGACAAGTGGAAAGATTTGTAAAGGTTTCAAAGGTGTTGTGGATAGATCTGGATGGATTGTTTGATAAGTAGTGCCAGCTGATTTGTGGACAGAATGTAAGATTACTATTGATTGGCCAACTGTAGAATATCCAAGGGACGCTAAAACAGGAGCGCCAGGACCAGAAGTGATGAGGAAGTACGACCAAGTAATTACCTTTTTGAAGAATAAGATTCCACCTAAAGAAACAGATTGGGTAAAAATAGACAGAACAACGCAGGAAAGTAAAGAATCAGTGCATGCATATTATGAGAGACTGTTGTTAGTTTTCAAACAGTATAGTGGTTATGAGACACTAAATGAGAAGGATATGAGTCATTTTGTATATAGATTTGTATATGGATTGAAACCAGAGATAAGTGAAATGATTAAGCAGCATATGATTTGTTGGCAGAATAGCACAGTGGACGAGGTTTTGAGATATGCTAAGTATTGCAGTGATGATATTGAGAGTAGACAGCGTAAATTGAAAGAAAAGGCCATGTGGGCACAGGTGAAAGTTGCAGAGAAGCAAGAAGCTCAATTGAGTAATACCGGAAATGAAACAGGACAGGTTAGATCCCGACCTAATATGATGTGGAGAAGTGTGGCTCAATGGTTAGAGCGGCAGACCCTGATGCAGAGATCTGGCCCGGGACCACGGTTCAATTCCCGCCTCGGCGGGTCTTGGGCTCAATTTCCTCGGACCTGATAATTCTCGCCTCGGTGCCTATTCTAATCATGGGTCCCACTCTGCAACTCTGGGCAATAGCTTGCTTAATCTCCACAACGGCCCCACCAGTGCTGGGATGCCTGGCTTCACCTTGGGGGTGCCCAGGAGTGGACATTTCACAGGGAAAAGCCAGGAAGGGTTCCACAGCGGTATGCGTATAGCGCCACGACGCCCCAGCTGGGGTAGCAGTGCGCTTTACAAGTACAAATTTCATTTCAAATTTCATTTCAGGTAAAGGAAAAGGACAAATGAGCATAGATGAGGCAAAGAAAAAGTGGCCATGCCACAACTGCGGAAAGCTAGGACATTGGAGAAACGAGTGTAAATTTCCTCCAAAACCTAATGTGGAAAATCAATCATTAAATTCACAGGTGCAGAGTGAGGTAGTTACTCAACAAGGTCAGGTGCCACAACCACCACTTCCCAATAGTGTTAACCAACAGAAATACAGTGCAGAAACAGGATTCTACGGAGGAGAACAGGTAACACAGTTGCCGCGTGCAGCTGCAATTTCTCAATATTGGTTACGACAGGATGAGGATGACACGGATGAAAGTTTCTGACGGTGCCTAGGAGAGGGGGAAGAGTGCGTGCTTGGCGCAACTCTAGAGGTAGATCAGTCTGGTCCATTTGTGGATGGAGAAGTGAATGGTGCAAATGTAACATTCCTTGTTGACACTGGAGCTACCCGTTCTACTGTTAGGTCAGTGGAAATACCAAACCTTCCTCTCTCAGGTGAACATATCCAAGTAGTTGGAGTTTCAAATCAGCAAATTAAGACGCCCCTTACTAAATTGGTGGAGGTAAGAATTGGTCCATTTAGTGAAATGCACCGATTTGTGGTATGCGATTGCAGTCCCGTGAACCTTTTAGGACGCGATTTATTGTGCAAGATGAATTGCACTATCTATTGTACCCCAGATGGAATTGCATTTCAGACCCCAGATGAAGATGTATTGTATAAAATGACAATGGTGAATTTAGAACCAGAAGTAACTGATTTGTTTCCTGTATTTGATGCAGAGAAAATCCCAAGTGAATTGAAAAAGACAGTGAAAGAAGAAGTGTGGGACTTTACAGGAGAAGATGTAGGATTAATGAAAGGAGTAGATCCCGTTAAAATAACAGTGAAAGAGGGAACGAGTTACCCAAATACGCCCCAGTATAAATTGACACCAGAAATAATTGAAGGCATAACGCCAGTAATAAATAAAATGATTGAACAAGGGATTTTAAAAGAAATCATGAGCAGTCCATGTAATTCGCCAATAATGGGACTGAAAAAGCCAAACGGAACATATAGAATTGTACAGGATTTGAGGAAGGTAAACAAAATTGTTGTGCCTTGTTGCCCGATAGTACCGAACCCTGCTGTGATTCTATACCAGATTCCACATGAAGCAGAATGGTACACAGTAATTGATTTATGTCATGCATTTTTCTCTATTCCACTGCATCCAGATAGCCAGCCATTATTTGCGTTTAGGTTTGGAGAGCGTATTTTGGCATGGTGCCGAATTCCTCAAGGGTACACAGAAAGTCCCTCAATCTTTAATCAGATTCTAAAGAAATCGTTGGAAGATTTAAAAATGCCAGAAAAGTCAGTGATGGTTCAGTATATTGATGACCTACTGGTGGCATCAAAAACGAAGGAAGCATGTGTCAGTGATACAATTGCTTTGCTGAATCATTCAGCAAAAAGAGGACATAAAGTGTCCCCTTCAAAATTGCAGTTTTGTCAACAAGAAGTCCAGTATTTAGGGCACAAAATTGAGAAAGGAGTGCGAAAGGTAACGACTGAAAGAATAAAAATGATTCAAGGTATGAGAGCTCCAATGACACAAAGAGAGGTAAGAATGTTTTTGGGAATGGTTGGATATTGTCGACAATGGATAAGCGGTTTTTCGCTGATTGCTAAACCGTTGCAAAAACTGACAAAGAAGGATGTTAAAGATCCTTTTGAAATGAATGATGAAGAAATGAAAGCATTCAGAGAGCTGAAAAAGAAATTGTGTGAGGCTCCAGCATTAGGAATGCCTGACTATGAGAAAGATTTTGAGCTGTATTGCAGTGAAAGAGATGGATGTGCATTTTCAGTTTTGGTGCAGAGACATGGAACTATGAAAAGACCAATTGCATATTTTCCAGCTGTTTTAGACCCTGTAGCGAAAGCGTTGCCTGGATGTTTGAAAGCAGTTGCTGCTACTTGTGTGAGTCTGGAACAGAGTGAAGGCATAGTGATGGGATATCCACTGAGAGTATATGTTCCCCATTCTGTGGAAATTCTCTTGACAAGAACGAAAACACAATACATGACACATAGTCGGCTGACTAGGTATGAAAAAGTAATTTTGAGTGCAGATAATGTGACCATTGACAGATGTATGAATGTGAATCCTTCGACATCGTTACCAGATGAAGAAAGTATAATTGAAATGGATGAAGTAGATCACGATTGTCTGAATGTGCTTGAATATTGTACAAAACCAAGGTCTGACATACGAGATGAGCCTTTAAAAGAATCAGATTATATTATGTTCGTGGATGGCTCATGTTTGAGAACGAGTGATGGAGTTCTAAGTGCAGCATATGCAGTTTGCACAGTAGCAACTGTAATGGAAGCGTCTTGTCTGAAAGGGATACGGTCTGCCCAAGTCGCAGAATTAGTAGCTCTGATTCAAGCATGCAAGTTGGGAAGAAATGTACGGGTTACGATTGTGACAGATAGCCAGTACGGCTTCGGGGTGGTGCATGACTTTGGTCAGATCTGGTCACAAAGAGGTTTCTTGACGTCTGCAGGAACACCCATTAGAAACGGAGATTTTGTGAAAAAGTTGCTTGAGGCGATACAGCTGCCTAAACAGATTGCTGTTGTAAAGTGCAATGCACATAAAAATGGGGAAGACTACATAACTGTTGGCAATAAATATGCTGACGAGATTGCACAGTACTGTGCAAAGAATGTGGTTTCTTTAAATAAAAGTCGAGAAAGAGAGCATATTTCTTGTCCTTTGCTTTTTACTAACCCTTTTGAGTCATGGGATGAGGTGAGACAGTTACAGGAAGCAGCAAATGATGAGGAAAAAGATACATGGATAAAAGCAGGATGTAGAAAGCATGAGGAAAATGATGTTTGGGTTTACAGAGATGAAAGGCCAGTTATGCCTGATAGCATGATTTCTGACATGGCACGGATGTACCATGGACAAGCCCATATTGGGAGAGATTCAATGATCAGACTTTTTAGACAAACATGGTATAATCCAAAATTCAGAGCCATAGCTGAGAGTCTTTGTCAGAGATGTCTTATTTGTCAACAGATAAATCCAGGAAGAAAGACAGTAGTGAGTCTAGGAACAATAGGACGAGAAGGAGGTCCTTTCACTAGAATGCAAATGGATTTTATTGAAATGCCACCTTGCAACAGACTAAGGTATGTCCTAGTGGTCGTCTGTTTGTTTTCCCGTTGGGTGGAGGCATACCCAACCAGAAGGAATGATGGAATAACGGTAGCAAAACTTATGCTGAGAGAATTCATTCCGAGGTATGGTTTTCCAGTCACGATTGAAACAGATAGAGGAACACATTTCCAAAATGAATTAGTTAAACTGATTTGTGAAGCACTTAGTATTAAACAGAAACTGCATTGTGCATACAGACCAGAGGCTTCTGGAATCGTAGAGCAAGTGAATGGAACAATTAAGAACAGGTTAGGAAAAATGTGTCAAGCTACAGGACTCAAATGGCCAGATGCCTTGCCATTAGTTTTAATGACAATCAGAAGTATTCCGGAAAGGAAAACTGGACTCAGTCCCCATGAAATAATTATGGGATGAGCAATGAGACAAGCACAAGTACCTGTCAACAAACTACTGACTATAACTGATGATCTAGTACTGGATTATTGCAAAGGATTGGCTGATGTAGTGCGTTCTGTGTTTCATCAGGTTGGACCGGATGCGACCACTCTTGAAAGAAAACCAGCTCACGACTTGAATCCAGGAGATTGGGTCCGCATAAAAGTCCACAGGAGAAGAAACTGTTTGGTTCCTCGCTGGGACGAAGCACGACAATTGATCCTGGTGACAACCACTGCAGTCAAGTGTGCAGGAGTGAAACACTGGGTGCATGCCAGTCACACCATCAGAGTTCCAGAACCTAAAGATCGACATGTGAGTCGACATCTGGAAGTATTGGATAACAGTTCAGCATCAGAAGCAGAAGAAGAAAGGAACAGGGTGCCAGAACCTGAAGATCGACCTGTAAGTCGACATCTGGAAGACCCAACTACAAGTGCAACGACAGAAGAAGTAGAGGAAATAGCTGAAGTTCCAGAACTTGAAGATCGACCTGTAAGTCGACATCTGGAAATACCAGATACCAGTTCAGAATCTGATACAGATCATTCAAATTGTGAAGAGATTCTAAAAAGAAATTGGAAATTTGAAAGCATAAGAGAAGAAACTGAGCCAGAAGACAGTAACAGTGAGCAACCAAGTACAAGTTGTGGTGAAAATCCTTCGGAGATAATATTAATAGATGAGGAAGGGAGAGTTTCAAGCAGAAAATTAGAAAATTCGGAAAATCCCCGAGGAGCAGTAGGGACAGATAGTCAAACACGAGAACAGGGAAATTTAGAAGCAGATAGAGAGACTGACACAAATTCGGAAGAACCTCGAGGAGGGACAGAAATAGGTGAACGAAGGACGATAAGAAAAGAACCACAAGTAGAGGAAGAAAATGAGATTATAAGTTTCAAAATAAGGGACAATAACGAAAGAATTGAAACAGAGTCTGAAGAAAGTGGAGAAGAAATAAATCAAAAACTAGAGTCAAGAAAAAGAAATTGGAAAACAGAAAGAGAGGAAAAAGGAAGTGAGGCAAAAAGGCCAAGAAAAGGAGACAATTGGCCCAACGAAGTAAGAAAATTAAGATACAGAATCATAAGGTTAGATGGGAAAAGTGCTGAACAAGTGAATGAAATAACAAGTCAGAGAGAGCAAGAAAAACAAGGTGGAAAACACTTGCAGAAAACGAAAAGAGTAAAGAAGGTAAATCCGAAGTATAGATCGCCTGAATGGTTGTATCTTGCTTTGACTAATAACAAAGAAGAAAAGAACACTCACGAAAACCCAGAACAAAGAAACCTAATGGGAGAAGGTGAGGTGCAACAAACCTGAAGAAATTTAAATAGTTTCTACCGGAATTGACAAAACACTGGATCTGACGAATTTCACCGGATATGACAAAGAAAGAATTCTGAAAAAGAATTAAAAGAAAGTACCAAGCAAAGACAAAACATTGGAGTACAGAGTGGCAAATAAGTCATTTTCTGAGGTGTAGTGACACAATTTTCTGGAAAACAAATAAATAAGGTTATAAACAGAATGGAGAATACTAGAGATAGAAAATGTAAATGTGAGTTTTTAAGTAGATGGTGTCAAATGTGCTGTTTTTGTACAGGATTATTAATGACAGTATGGGTGGTCTTAGCAATCACTATTCCAATTAGTTTAGCTGTAGTAGAAAAGTCTAATAACACTGAGAAAGAAAAAGGAGCTAACACTCAAGAACCAGTTATTTTAAAAAGTAGTGCAGAATTACACAAGGACAAATCGATAACAGATTTTTCTAAAAATGTTTTTACTAAATTATTATATAAGTATGTAGAAACAATGGATGTAAGAGATTGCTATGTTTGTATGCAGTTGCCTGCATCTGTAGCAGAGGGTGTGACTTATCATCACCTCCCTTTGACGTATGGAATAACATGTAGTGTCTTAGCAAGTTTATTTTATAAAACAGGTAGATTAGAATATTATTACACTGACATAGATAAGATTTTTGCAAAAGTTTCTGTAGTTCCCGAGCTAAATAAAATAAAAGAGGGAAAAACGTTTGGTGAATATTTTTTAGAAGATAAGATTTTGACATTAGATAATATAATTAGGTACAACCTTACCTGTGAGTTAAAGAAGGAAGAAAAAGTATTTTTAGAGATGGTTGAAGAGAGAAGAGTGAAATTTCAAAGAAAAGTGATAGAAGAGACAAAAACACCTCTTTGGGCGTTTGAGGAAGACAATCATGACAAGAAAAAGACAAATGCAGCTATGACTCTGGATTGGCCCCAACAGGGAAGGTTGTGCATTAGAAGAAATAAGACAAGATATGACAATTATTTTGTGGGTTCCAGTATTTGCCATGACAATTATCAAATTTTAGGTGGATGGGGATTCAAAGGGGGAAAAGATCCAATATTTCCAGGGATCTATTATGTTTGCGGTAATAGGGCTTATTACAGGTTACCGGACCATTGGTATGGGTCATGTTATTTAGGCCTGGTCTTTCCAAAAAAATTCATATGGACAGAAAAGAAAAAGGAACACACAGAATGATAAATACCTTTACACGTAGAAAAAGGGAAAGTTTTTCAGAAATAGTAGGTGATATTTTTGGAGCATTGATACCAGCAATGGGAATATCTTTGAATGCATTTAGAATTCGGAAATTATCCACAGTGGTAGATCGTTTATCTACAGATACTGCTGGAGGGTTCTTGATGGTAAATACCGAGATGGTTGCCATGAGAGCTATGGTGATGCAAAATCGACTTGCCCTTGACATTCTTTTGGCAAAAGAGGGCGGAGTCTGTGGAATGCTGAAAGTCCAACATTGTTGCACTTACATTCCAGATAAAAGTGAAAATATACAGAAGTATATAACAAATATTACAAGTTTGCACAAAGAACTGGTTCCACTGGAGGTTGAAAGTGCATTGGGAAAACTTGGTAAAGGGTTTTCTTCAGTAATAAATTGGTTAACAAGAATGAGTGGATTAATAATAGGGAAAGTTATAATAATAGCAACCATGATAATAATAATAATTTTAGTGCTGAAGCTTGTAATAACATGTATAAAGAGAAGAAGAAGACAGAATAAAATAGAAAAAGAAAACATGATAAACAAGGAAAGAGAGAGAGAAATGGCTGAAATAGAGTTAGAAGAAATAAAAGAGAACATGTACAAGAAAACGAAGAGACAAGTTGAAAAGGATACAGTTGTGTAAAATAACAAAAGCAAATGGATAAAAGATATATGCTGTCTGAAAGAAATGTATAACTTGGGTTTTGTGGTGATATTAAAAATCACCAAAGGGGGGAGTTGATGGAGCAGGGTAAATGAAATTTTTTTTAACCTCCTAATAATTTTCGAAAAATAATTAATAAATATGTTCGTTTAAGTAAATAACCAACAATGTATGTTAATGTGAAGGGTTAAAGGTAACACGCTATTCCGTGTACAAAATAATCAACTTATAATTGTTTTACGTGTCTAACATAACATAATATTTGCGTACTAATTAAATAATAAATGCATGATCTGTGCTTTTAAATAAAATGTGTGGTTGCAAAATAAAGCGATGGTAAGTAAGGGACGGCTTTATATGTTGCTTTTTGCTAGGTAATACCTAATTGGGGTACATAGAAAGACGGGAGGGAAACGAAAGGGTTTATATTTCTTTGTTTTAACAAGATTTTGTTTATCTTTGAAAATAGTGCGCTTAGGCCTGTTGAGCAGCGATATAAAATGGCCGCCGTTTGCTAGAGTACGCATGAGCAGGGAACCATGTGATAGAGGAGAGAGGCTGTGGAAAAGGATGATCACGTGCTGGTGCTGAGAGGCTAAGATGGAAGTATGGTCAAGGCTATTGTGACCTTTCTGAGCAGATGTGTGCCAAGATGATCAGCAAGAAGCGTGAGAAGTCAAACTGAATCAATGGACGGAACTGTTGAATCTAAAAAGTAGCAGAAAAAGATACAAATTGGACTGATCGAAGAGGATGAGCAAAGACATGAACTGTGGGAAACGATGCAAGCATGGACATTCCACAAGGAACTGGTTAAGACCAGGAAGTTTGATTAAAATGTATATGGGCCTGAGTTTGACCAATGAGAAAGAATCACGCCATGAAGATGCAACATTTGATTCAGTAAGCTAGAATTAGGGTATAAGAAGACCTACTCTTGGTGGGAGGGGTTAGTTGTTGGAGAGGAGTTGTTGGAGAGGAGTTGCTGGAGTAGTTGCTGGAGAGCAGATGCTGGAGAAGTTAGATGCTGTAGATGGGTGAAGTTGCGGTTGCTGATGCTGACGAGCTGATGCTGCTGCTGCTATTTTTATTTTCCAGTTGAGTATAAGATGCTGTTTTTGGAGAACCTTTTTATTCCTGATCAATTTTTCATTTAGAACTATTAGATTTTTCCAAGACAGATAGATTGATCATTTAGAGTTCTTGCTATGATAACCTTATTTTTCCGTCTAATCGATATGCATTGCAATTTCAATTTATTCTTATAATGATGATAAATGTAAAGATCTGAATAATAAACTTAAAACTTATTTCTTGCTTCGAAACTTTACATAAACTTTATTATTCTTTAAACAAATGACTCAGTGATTCTTTAGCTCAATGATTAAAGTAAATGATAAAGAGTTTGATGTGATTGAGCTGGTCTTAATCACCATCAACTGATTCCTACTTGTTGGTCCATCGACCAATGAGCGGAATACCTTAAAGCAAATGAGAAACATTATGTCATGTTAAAAGAGGTATCCCATCTCCTTCCAGCGAATCGTTTTCTCCTAGGTTATTGACGGAGGAAATCCAGGGAATAAATGAGTAAGTGGATGTATATGCGGTGTTATGGGCCCCGCCGTCATATGGATATAGTGTGTGTGTTAGAGGAATAGTTGCACCTGGATGACCGAAGCATATAGGAGAATTATTTTTATTGTTAGCGCTGGATCACACACGACACAAGATGGGCCCGATTCACAGAACTAACTTACGACAAAATCCTAAACTTACTACCATTTTGGTATTCACAGAATGAACTTACTCATTTTGGTATTCACAGAATAAACTTACTCATTTTGGTATTCACAGAAGACACTTACACATTTTGTGTAACTTACACATTTTGTGTAACTTACTCAATTTGTGTAACTTACACATTTTGTGTAACTTACACATTTTGGTATTCACAGAAGGCACTTACTCATTGATGAGTAAGTGCCTTCTGTGAATACCAAAATGAGTAAGTTAATTCTGTGAATACCAAAATTGTTGTAAGTTCATTCTGTGAATACCCAAATGTGTAAGTTCATTCTGTGAATACCAAAATTGTTGTAAGTTCATTCTGTGAATACCCAAATGTGCAAGTTCATTCTGTGAATACCAAAATTGTTGTAAGTTTAGGATTTTGACGTAAGTTAGTTCTGTGAATCAGGCCCCAAGTGCGGTCGATAAAAACCACTACTACCTGTTCTAAATTATTTGCAAAAAACACAAATGCTCACAGTCACCCACACAATAGACACCAACACAACACACAGTGCAGACAGCAGACCCACCTTACACTTTCACTCCCTCTGTCTCCTGACCCGAACTCCATCCTGAACACCATACCCGTTTTCCCCGTGAAGATCTGTTGTTTATCCTTGCCCTTACCCCTGTGACACCTGACCCCCTTCCCAAAGTCCCAAAAACGTCTCCCAGATCCAAACCCATCCCTTCCACATCCCACTCCACGCCTGAAAAACAGCCTCCCCACCCCCTGACATCCAGCCCAAAAAATAAAAAATCATTTAGACTTAAACCCAGCCTCAAACCACCCAAACCCAAGATGCTCACTCCCAAGGACAAACCAACCCCACCCTAAACCTCTGCCCCCCGTTCCTAAGTACCCTCTTCTAGGTGCCTGCTACGCCCAATGGATGCCCCTTTGTGAGGAGGTTCTCTGGCAGTCTCAGTAAGGGCAAGTTTGGTGGCACAGCCTTGTGCTGTGCCATTGAGTGTAACATGGACTGGCCATTCGCCTTTGTTTATACTGTGACATACTGTCATTAAAATATTTTCCTACTTTTGAAGACTTTGGTCCTGCCATTACTTTTCTGACTATTTCATGTTCTTGTATAGTTAGTGATAAGTGAGTACAGTTGTGCTTGTTTTATCCCTGATTGCTGATCCACTTGAAGTGGTTAGTATGATGTGACCTTGGAGCCAGTGCTGGAGTTACACAGGACAAGGTGTCATTTTGGATGGACGTCTAGGTGGGATGACATCCGAATGGGGCAGACATTACATTGAGTAACATGTTATATGATAAGAATTTAATGTTTGTAATACCATTGACTGGCATTGCCTTTTCATATGGGTGATGTGTGAGAGTCCAATACAGAGTTGTAGCAGAGAAGGTGTGTTTCAGTTTAATGACACATCCATAAAGATGTTCTTTGACATCAAAACAGGACCTGGGATGTGTGCTATGTGAGTGTGCCACATTCACTATAGCATCTTGGTTGGAGTAGCAGTGAGAGGGCCTCATGGTAGTTGTAGTCACTTCAATCTCACTTTACCAACACTTTACATATGGTAAGCTGTATGACTAGTGTAGATCAGTTGTAACATGGCAGACAAGTGAGAAGGAGCAAAAGGACTGTAGCATTTTGGTTAGAGTTCCATTCACAAGCTCTCATGGTAGTTGTAGTCAATGTCAATGGTAATGTTTATTTAGACCTTCGGTCCTTAAACATAAAAAAAGAACATTACCATCTTTCCATAATATAATATCATTAATCGTTTATACACAATAAAATTACAATACCATAATAAATAGTTATTTCATTTTCTAATCTAATTCCTGTTATCTAAAATGAAATTCATAAAATCCCAATTTTATAAACACTAAAAACCTTTTTAACTTCAAGCATAAATCTCCCCAGTGCACATGCTATGTCCAAATAGGTCATTTCCGTTAGCAATTCTGCTGCCTGTGCACGGTTCTTAATACCATATTTTAAAAATATTGGTCGTAAAAACAATTTCCGTGTATCAAAGACCTTGAGACAATCTAATAATATGTGCAAAATATCGCATTTCGTGCCTAAATTGCAGGTGTAATTTCCTTCGCGATCCATCATAACCTCTTTTATCCCGTTATTCATATAGCAAGGATTAATTCCTATTTGTAATCTTAAAACTTCATTTCTAAGGTAGCGGTCGGGTAGTATATCTATGTACGGGAAATGTTGATCAGATTTCCATAATTTAATCATAAAACCCACAGATTTTTTCCCCTCCAGGTACTGGCAATCCTGATCTCGAGACGTATCTTTCCCTAGTATCTTCAATTCTTGTCTTGCAACATCAATTTGTAAGTCCTGAGGGTTCAGTTTAACTCCCAGTTCCCTGCATACTGTATCTAACATTTTCCTGACCCCTGATGCCCATTTCAAATCACTCTGCAAAATTTCCCTTTTGCACCATTCTGCTATTTTTTGCTCTTCCCCATTTCCCAGGCATTGCCAAAATCTTATTAATGCCATATGTGCCATTACCTCCCAAGATACCAATCCCGTTTCTATTCTTACCGCCTGAATCATAGATGATCTAGGTAGGGATAGTAATTTTTTTAATATATTTTCCCTCTTCAATATCCCACCTTCCTTTTCCACTCCAATTGGAAGTTCAATTCCTATTACATTTTTTCAACCCACTAACTGAGGCCTGCGCTCGTATTCTTAATGCATTCAGATGGGTTTCCCATTTTAGGGATCTTTCAAACCATGGGCCATATGTAGGTAATTTCTATTTACCGATTCCTAAATACCGAATTTTACCGATTCGGTATTTAAGAATCGGTAAATAGAATGTAGGTAAACATTCGGTAAATGTTACCGATTCGGTAATATTCGGTATTACCGATTCGGTATTTACCGAATCGGTAATAAGGAATACCTTCCCATTCATTCCTATGGGCCTGGAGGCCCATAGGAATGAATGGGAAGCCATTCACTATTACCGATTCGGTAAAAACCGAATCGGTAATAGGGGGAGCATATTCAAGGGTGGCAGGGTGTCAAATTGACACCCTGTTGCACCCCTGAATCATGCATGTGTGCACATGTGGCGCACATACATGCCACATGGCACTTTTAAAAAAGCACAAAATTGCTTTTTAAAAGGTATTCAGTATTTACCACCAACCTGTAGTTGGTGGTAAATAACGAATCCTTAAACCAAAAATGCACTCACTTGAGTGCTCCCTACATAGGATTTAAGGAATCGGTAATTTACCGATTCCTTAAAATAACGAATCAGTAAATTACCGATTCCTTAAATCCGGCCTCCTACATCTCAATTGCCTAAATACCGGTCGGTAACGGGAGATTTACCGAATTTCGGCCGTTACCGACCGGTATTTAGCTACCTACATATGGCCCTATATTCCTAAATATTTATACTCATTCACTTATTCCACTTTAGTGGAGCCCAGAAACCAACTGAATTTCTTCATTTTCTCACCAAAGCTCAAGACCTTGGTTTTGTCTAAGTCTACAACAAGTCTTTTCTGACTACAATATTCATTTAACACAATCAGCTTCCTCTGCAGACCTATCTCTGTTCAATCTAAAACGACCAGGTCGTCTGCATAGAGTAGGCAAGCAATGTGTTTCCCGTCTAATTTAGGACTATCACCCCGTACCGTCTTTAACCCGTTGCGTGCGTCTGTCGGCCAACGGCCGTCGCGAGCACTACCTCTGTAGTGCTGCGAACGTCCGTTGGCCGACGCGGCCCCGCCCACTCCGCTAAACCGCCGCACCGCGGCGGAATTGGCGCCGCGGTTAAGCGGTTAATATAACTGGTAAGTCGGCTGTGAACAAAGAGAAGAGCAAGGGGGCCAAGACACACCCATGTCTTAACCCATTTTCAATTGGTATCTTCTTCGACAATGTCCCATCTATGTCCAGGATAACCTGTGCCCAATTTTTCCTATGGAGCTCTTGTATAATGACCAGAAGGTCCTTAGGGATGTCAATGTTTATCAACATCTCCCACAACCGGTTACGATCTACCAGATCAAAAGCTGCCCGGAAATCGATGAAGCAGCTGACCAGCGTACCCCCCTGCACCACCGACCTCCGCACGATGGACCAAAGGGAGGAACAGTGGTCTATTGTAGAATGCCCCTTCTTAAAACCCCCCTGTTCCGGGGGTATTATTTGGTTAACCTTTACCCATTCTTTAAGTTTTTCTAAGATTACTTTAGAAAATACCTTCTCTCCCACATCCAAAAGTTTAATTAACCTATAGTTTTTGGGGGTCTTTACATCTCCTCGTTTATGGATGGGTCTAATGATCGCTCCTTTCCAAGTCTGAGGCATCTTCCCTGTCTCCAG
This sequence comes from Calotriton arnoldi, assembly GCA_963921515.1. Lineage (NCBI taxonomy): Eukaryota > Metazoa > Chordata > Amphibia > Caudata > Salamandridae > Calotriton > Calotriton arnoldi. The sequence continues at coordinate 2,886,940 of CAWUFW010001317.1, forward strand.
AATGCCGGAAAACATTTTTGTAAAACGTTTTGCCCACCAGTCTGATTGGGTCTTTATAATTACTGCCGGGAGATTATCAGGGCCAGCTGCTCTAGTCAATGTTAAATTTGCTATAATGCGTTTAACGTTACTTTTTGAAAATGACAACCTGGTATCCTCCCCCATCTATGGCCATATTACGTGTTCCGTAGTTACTTGCCGTTCTCCTATGCTATATATTTCACCCAAATATTGTTCCCAATCATCTTCTGTCACTACGCAATTCATAGTTGCCTGTGTCTTCCCAGACCCCTCTTGGACCAGTTTCCAAAACTTTTTTACATCCTTAGTTTCTATTACTTCTAATAAGTTCCACCAACATTTCTCTTTATATGTTCTTCTATGATCTCTTATGACCATTTTATACGCTTTCTTTAATTTCTGTAGGCTAATCACCATATCTGTATCAGACTTCAGTTTCAATCTTCTTTCCCCTTTTCTTATATTTGATTTTAAATTCCTACATTCCTCACTGAACCAATTTTTCTCTTTATGTCCTTTCTTATTCCTATCTCCCCTACAGCTTTTCCCTTTTAACTTAACTCTTAGACATTGGACCACTTGGATAATTACATTTTCGAACCAACCTATGTTACTAATCCTTGGAATGTCATCAAATATTTGACACTGCTGAAATGACCTCAATTTCTCCAGGCCCTACTCCGTCATACGAGTAGTCAACCTTTTGGGGTACTCCATTTGTATTGGGATAATTGTATCTCTTGATTTTTTATTTCCTCCAACTATCTTAGCGCTAAGTGGGAAGTGATCACTTCCTTCAACCCTCATCACCTCAAAATCTCTTATCAATTCAAAATTCCATGCATGGATAAAGATGTAATCTATTGGGCACAATTGGTTGCCCATCTTAAACGTGCGGCTAGCTGGCCGATCTGGCTACATCCTTCCGTTAGTACAGACTAGGCACATTGAGCGCATAAAATTACATACGGCCGTATCTCGCGCAGTAAATCCCCCCCTAGGGAAGCTGGCGATATTTATATTGTAGGCCATCAATATCTCTTTACATCCTAAATCAACTCTACAGGGGTCTAATTGATGATTAAAGTCACCTAGTACTAAAACCAGATCCTTCTGATAGGCATCTGTGATCTCCTTGATATCCTCTTTAAACTTGCTCAGGTCTGCTTTATATTCCTTATATCCACCTCCCTGCATATAGACATTTACGATGATTATACCATCATAATCGTGGTTAGGATCCAGGAGGTGCACTCTGCCGGCCACCAACCATTTGCATTTAACTTTCAGAGGGACCCCTTTTTAGGCTATTTTAGTCGCTATCATAGTTATTTTTCCGCCCGCCAGACAGCCAAACTGGCTTCTCCTAGCTGGTGTATTCAATTGTGCATACCCTTCCTGCAAAGGGGTTTCGTCGCACAGTCAAGTTTCTTGTAGGCACACAATTTCAAAGCATTTGATTGCTTTTTTAAAATCATCTATTTTAGATATTCTATTGTAACCATTAATATTCCAAGTAAGTACTCCCAGGCTGTGCGACGACCCTGCCTCCTAAGCCAGCTTTTTTCGTCATTCCCCAATGATGTTAAAGGCCTATATCTATTTATTAATTTTATTCCTTCTCTGTGCTCCTCCATTTCGTAAGTTTGCAGCGTAATTTTTAGATCTTCCTTATTTCCATATGCCTGCTCAATCAATCGAATCTGCCTCATTCCCAGTCCTGCGTGGTTTTTTAGGAAGGGTTGCTTACCTAAGTCCCTATCTCTTACTTCCTGTTCTGGGACTAATCTGATTCCTTCTTCAAGTAAGTCCAGTTCTGCACTCATTAATGCTACCTTTACCAATCGTGAGTATAGCAAGACCTTTGTTACTTCTTGTCCCTTTCTATTTTCTGTAAATCCTACTTGTCTGAGGTCTTCTGTCCCTATGCCTTTCAGACCTCCACATTTAGAGATAGTGTGAAGCAATTGAGCTCGATTTAAGGGAATTAGTTTTCTTCCTCTCTTTCCACCATTCCTACGATTTGTCGATTCAAGATATAACAATAGATCATTCTCCATTTCACTTTCTTTTTCACAAGTTCTTCTTTTAACTTCCCTCTCCATTTCCTTTCTGGTCCTTCCATACCCCTCCCTTTCCCTTTCCTCTTTTGTTCTTCAGATTCTCCTTTTTCCCCATGCCTTCCCACTCGCTCGTTCTTGTTCATGGGTTGTATTATAGGGTTCAGTGTCATTCTCTTTGATTTTTTATCTTGTGTTCTTCTCTTAATTTTCATATGTTTTACATCTTTATTCACTAATCTCTGTTCCTGATATTTATTTAGGTCTTTCACTGGACCCTTATATCCTTCCACTGTAATCACGTCCTCCTTTTCCTTTTGTTTTATGATCAACCCCTTCATACCCCTTCTCACTTGTCTCCTTGTTCTAGGTATATATTGTTTACATCTCGTTGTTTCTCCCCGTTTTTTTGTAAGCATCGGGTATTGTGATATATATACTCTCTGTTTTCCCTTATATGTCTGATCTTCCTCCTCCTCCCTCTGTAACAATATTTCTTCTCCTGTAACCGGTCTCACTATAGAAGGCATATGGTCCTTTATTTGTTTTAACTCCCCCACAATTATTTGTAATTGTTCTTTTTGATCTTTCAAAATGTCATTGTTCATTACAGAGACTTCCAACAGGCCTTGCAAAGTCTTCTGTAAGATCAACATTACTTCTATCATTGATGCACTAGACGACCCTGTAATTTCTAGGTTAGATATTGACCCTTCCACTGGGTCATTCACCCTTGCTGGGGGTGAGTTCATTCTCTGTTGCTCCTCTTCCGGTACTTCGACTCCTGTGTTATCATGTTCCATATCTGTACTCCTCTCTGCCTTCCCTTCCTCTGCATTTTGCCTCTCAAAGGCCGAGAATAGCCAAGGAGATGACGACAGTCTAGGTTCGAGTATCAGATCGCTTATATTTGAGATGTCCTGATGTCTTGGGTATGGCATTTCCAGATCCTGTGAAGCAAAACTATTAGACACTAATTGTTTTCTCTCACATATATTAGTCTCCAATAATTGGTTCTTTTTTAAATGTTTATCCACAAAGTCTTTTATAAATTTGGTGACTGATGCTCCACCTCCATGTCCTCCTCTTTGTTACCCTGCTTCAATACACTGTGGGGTTTTAATCTGGGACAATTTGTTCTGGTTTTTGTAACTAGGGCCTGGGGTTGTTTCTTCCTTACAGCTTTTACTTCCTTCTTTCTTGTTGCTCCATAATTCTTTCCCATCTTCTCCCTTCTCTGTGGGGCTGTTTGTCTTTCCAATACTATTCTGTCCCTTGCGTACTTTGGATTTCCCGAGTGCCATGTTTTTCCTTGGCTCGTCAATCCTTTTGTTACCCTAATTTCCAAGGATCAGTATAAAATGTCCCTTGTTCTTACTCCCACTCTCCGTCTTCCAGCCTTTCTGATCACTTTCTGGTGCTAGTCCTATTTCCTCTTCCACACGTTTTTATATTCAATCTAAGTAGTTAGTACTTACCTCTGCTCACCCACAGTTCTCTATTCCCTACTTCTTCGCTCTGCCTCTGCACTCGCTGCTTAATTGTTCCCAATTTTCCGTCTTCCAATATCAGGCCTGGTTTCAAACCCTCTTGCTGTGGTTCAATGCCTAATGCCAGATACTACCACACTCAGTGCCCCCGTTAATTAGAGGATTTTTGACTTCGTAAAAGTCTATGGAGAATAGGTAATTTATAAGCTAGGTTACCTTCTCCACGTCTTCTCCTTCGCCACGTCTTCTCCATGCCAAGGTTTCACCTGTCCTCCAGCAGTTCACTGGAGTGGATATGCTGGCAGTTCGCTGGGCAGGGCTAAGCACTCCACAGTACCGGTCTTCTCGGTGTGTTTGTGGGCCTCAAGGCCTCCGCGGTCCCCTAAATGGGGCCGGGGCCAGACCGTCGCCCTGCGCTATCTGCGCAACCACCAATTCACCCCAATTCTGTTTTGCCCACAGTGGGGGCAATGGAGGTACTCAGGCGGCCCCAGCAGCCTCAGGCTGCCCCACAAGCCTCCCACGGCCTCCTGGTCCTCCCCGGGGGCTCGCTTCGGGGAAGGCATCTATCTCGGTGTCCGCGCGCCGGGCTTGACGTCAAGCACAATCTGCTTCTGGGTCACACACCAACTTCCTGCTTCCGGTCCTGCCTGTCGGGTTCCGGATTCCCAGCGTTAGCGGCGTTGGCAGCAGCTGAGTTTGCAGAGCAGAGCGCACACGTCGCACGGGTGAGCAGACTCGCACGGGTGAGTCTTCAATCTCACTTTACCAACACTTGACATATGGTAAGCTGTATGACTAGTGTAGATCAGTTGCCACATGGCAGACAAGGGAGAAGGGAGCAAACACAAGGAGATGATGGACGGAGTGCTGAAACTTTTCAAACACTCACCCCCAGTCACAGATCCGGGTTGAATCCATCATCATTCTTTAGCTCACTTTGCCACCCCAGTTCAGACACAGCTATATGCAAATCAGTCTTGACCCTGTGCCTCATGGGAACAGTCCAGACCGAACTGCCAAGCCATGTCTTCCCTGGACCGGAAACAAGCATCCTGGGACCGGTTTCGGGCTAACAGCCCTCATCAGCCAGGCTAGCTTGAATCCAGTGGCAAGTTGAGCAAGGGACCCATGTCTGGGCATACCCTTGCCAACTTAGGGCGAACAAAGCAAACACAAGGAGATGATGGACGGAGTGCTGAAACTTTTCAAACACTCACCCCCAGTCACAGATCCGGGTTGAATCCATCATCATTCTTTAGCTCACTTTGCCACCCCAGTTCAGACACAGCTATATGCAAATCAGTCTCGACCCTGTGCCTCATGGGAATAGTCCCGACCGAACTGCCAAGCCATGTCTTCCCTGGACCGGAAACAAGCATCCTGGGACCGGTTTCGGGCTAACAGCCCTCATCAGCCAGGCTAGCTTGAATCCAGTGGCAAGGGGAGCAAGGGACCCACGTCTGGGCATACCCTGCCAACTTAGGGCGAACAAAGCAAACACAAGGAGATGATGGACGGAGTGCTGAAACTTTTCAAACACTCACCCCCAGTCACAGATCCGGGTTGAATCCATCATCATTCTTTAGCTCACTTTGCCACCCCAGTTCAGACACAGCTATATGCAAATCAGTCTTGACCCTGTGCCTCATGGGAACAGTCTAGACCGAACGGCCAAGCCATGTCTTCCCTGGACCGGAAACAAGCATCCTGGGACCGGTTTCGGGCTAACAGCCCTCATCAGCCAGGCTAGCTTGAATCCAGTGGCAAAGTGAGCAAGGGACCCACGTCTGGTCATACCCTGCCAACTTAGGGCGAACAAAGCAAACACAAGGAGATGATGGACAGAGTGCTGAAACTTTTCAAACACTCACCCCCAGTCACAGATCCGGGTTGAATCCATCATCATTCTTTAGCTCACTTTGCCACCCCAGTTCAGACACAGCTATATGCAAATCAGTCTTGACCCTGTGCCTCATGGGAACAGTCTAGACCGAACTGCCAAGCCATGTCTTCCCTGGACCGGAAACAAGCATCCTGGGACCGGTTTCGGGCTAACAGCCCTCATCAGCCAGGCTAGCTTGAATCCAGTGGCAAAGTGAGCAAGGGACCCACGTCTGGGCATACCCTGCCAACGTAGGGCGAACAAAGCAAACACAAGGAGATGATGGACGGAGTGCTGAAACTTTTCAAACACTCACCCCCAGTCACAGATCCGGGTTGATTCCATCATCATTCTTTAGCTCACTTTGCCACCCCAGTTCAGACACAGCTAAATGCAAATCAGTCTTGACCCTGTGCCTCATGGGAACAGTCCAGACCGAACTGCCAAGCCATGTCTTCCCTGGACCAGAAACAAGCATCCTGGGACCGGTTTCGGGCTAACAGCCCTCATCAGCAAGGCTAGCTTGAATCCAGTGGCAAAGTGAGCAAGGGACCCACGTCTGGGCATACCCTGCCAACTTAGGGCAAACAAAGCAAACACAAGGAGATGATGGACGGAGTGCTGAAACTTTTCAAACACTCACCCCCAGTCACAGATCCGGGTTGAATCCATCATCATTCTTTAGCTCACTTTGCCACCCCAGTTCAGACACAGCTATATGCAAATCAGTCTTGACCCTGTGCCTCATGGGAACAGTCCAGACCGAACTGCCAAGCCATGTCTTCCCTGGACCGGAAACAAGCATCCTGGGACCGGTTTCAGGCTAACAGCCCTCATCAGCCAGGCTAGCTTGAATCCAGTGGCAAAGTGAGCAAGGGACCCACATCTGGGCATACCCTGCCAACTTAGGGCGAACAAAGCAAACACAAGGAGATGATGGACGGAGTGCTGAAACTTTTCAAACACTCACCCCCAGTCACAGATCCGGGTTGAATCCATCATCATTCTTTAGCTCACTTTGCCACCCCAGTTCAGACACAGCTATATGCAAATCAGTCTTGACCCTGTGCCTCATGGGAACAGTCCAGACCGAACTGCCAAGCCATGTCTTCCCTGGACCGGAAACAAGCATCCTGTGACCGGTTTCTGGCTAACAGCCCTCATCAGCCAGGCTAGCTTGAATCCAGTGGCAAGGTGAGCAAGGGACCCACGTCTGGGCATACCCTGCCAACTTAGGGTGAACAAAGCAAAAACAAGGAGATGATGGACGGAGTGCTGAAACTTTTCAAACACTCACCCCCAGTCACAGATCCGGGTTGAATCCATCATCATTCTTTAGCTCACTTTGCCACCCCAGTTCAGACACAGCTATATGCAAATCAGTCTTGACCCTGTGCCTCATGGGAACAGTCCAGACCGAACTGCCAAGCCATGTCTTCCCTGGACCGGAAACAAGCATCCTGGGACCGGTTTCAGGCTAACAGCCCTCATCAGCCAGGCTAGCTTGAATCCAGTGGCAAAGTGAGCAAGGGACCCACGTCTGGGCATACCCTGCCAACTTAGACAGATTTCTTGACTGGGGGTGAATGTTTTGATTTGTTCTGCATTCCGTCCATCAATTTTGTGTCTTTTGCTTTCTCGCCCTAAGTGCGCCAGGTATGCCCAGACGTGGGTCCTGGGCTCACTGTGCCACTGAATCAAGCTATCTTGGCTGAAGAGGGGTGAAACCCCGAAACCGGTCCTAGGATGCTTGTTTCTGGTCCAGGGAGGACCTGGCTTGGCAGTTTGGGCTGGACTGTTCCCATGAGGCACAGGGTCAAGACTGATTTGCATATGGCCAGGTCTAAACTGGGGTAGCATGGTGAGCAAAAGAATGATGGATTCAACCCAGATTTCTTGACTGGGGGTGAATGTTTTGATTTGTTCTGCATTCCGTCCATCAATTGTGTGTCTTTTGACAAGCGAGAAGGGGCAAAAGGAGTATAGCATCTTGGTTAGAGTTTCAGTCACAAGGTCTCATGGTAGTTGTACTCCCTTCAATCTCACTTTACCAACACTTGACATATGGTAAGCTGCATTACTATTGTAGATCAGTTGTAACATGACAGACAAGTCAGAAGGGGCAAAAGGAGTGTAGCATCTTGGTTAGAGTTCCAGTCTCAAGGCCTCATGGTAGTTGTAGTCACTTCAATCTCACTTTACCAACACTTGACATATGGTAAGCTGCATGACTAGTGAAGATTTGTAGTGACATGGCAGACAAGTGAGAAGGTATAAAAGGAGTCTAGCATCTTGGTTAGAGTTAACGTGAGAGGGCCTCATGGTAGTTGTAGTCACTTCAATCTCACTTTACCAGCACTTGACATATGGTAAGCTGTTTGACTAGTGAAGATCAGTAGTGACATGGCAGACAAATGAGAAAGGGCAAGAGAAGTGTGTTACAGATATTAATAGGTGTGATATTGATGAGGAGGTGCTGTTGTGGTACACAATATCATGCACACATCACTATCACTGACAATAAGTTGCAAACACACGCCGATTTGGGTACAATGTGCCTGTGCAGTACCATTATTTTGGCCTCGGAGGACATCCTATAGACGTATTTTTGATTATTGTTATGATACAATATCAGACAGGTGCCTGAATATGTGTAAATTACTTAGGGACCCCGACTCCCTTGCCTGGTCCATGGTGGGGCATCATTTTGCAGAGGAGTATATGGAAACTGGTAGTTGTATGACTTACCCCCGATTTCGTCTGTGACGGAGTGTGTTTTGTACGTGGTCAAGCAGGTACAGCAGTGGCAGGACGTGTCCGATGGGCTCCATGACGATAGTAGACAAGTAGAGGAGTGAAGGTGAGTTTCGACTTCATATCCCTCCTTTTCTGCCATCTCAGATGTGGCGGTTGGACCACCACAGTCACGCCGGCTGTAAAGCAACTCCTAATTGAGCCGGCAGTCTCACTGGTGATCCAAGCCGCCTACAGCCTCATAGGCCCATTTGATGGCTGCTGTGGTCAGCGGCGTGCTCGTGGTCTCAGTGTTTCAGCTGCGGCCTTTGCATAGGCAAGAAGACCAACTGGTAATACGGCGGTCGAATCGTCGAACTAGCAGCGGTCAGTCCGTGACCGTAGGTATGGCGGTCCACGGACTACCGAACTCGTAATTAGGCCCTTAGTGCAGATTGTTGGAGGTGTCTACATGTCCTTTGATTGAAATGATAGTAACAGTCTTGTATGGCTGTGTGGGGGGAAACATTTTTAATGCTTTGAATAATGGCTTGCTCAAAGTTTTTTGTAAGTGCTGCTTTGTTTATTTGGTAATAGGGCATATATAAAATGGATATTTGTGTTTTGATTTTCACCATGTATGGTGTATATCTGAGTGAAATGTTGGGGCGCATTTTGAAAGTTCCATTCATCATCCAGTTTTGGCAATGACTTAATTTTAGTAAGTTATTTGTGTGAGAGAATATTAGGCTTCGTTTTCACTGTTTAGCTTGTCATATAAAAGGAAGGGTTTCTCATTATGTGTCATTGTTAAATGTTCAGGTATCTCTATGTCTTGTATCTTCTGTAGTCCTGGCCCTTGATATACCTCCATAAAAAAATTGATGTCCAGAGATTTTCATTTTTGATTTGTGTTTTTATATCATTAGAGAAGCAATTTAGCTTGGGTAGACATTGCTAATCTGGACTGAATTTTTCTGGATGACATTTTTAAAAATGGCGGATGTGTTGCAGTGATGATGTAATATTTCAGGAACCATGAGACCTATATACTTAATGTTGGTGTCAAAACATAGATATTGGGGGTCAAGTAGTCTTATTTAGAGACAGAAAATAACTCCTCAGAGCAACCCTTCCACCATTTTCCAAAATGGCGGCACTATAATGATGTGTTTTAGCCATCATATTGGTAATTTATTTTAATATTGTTTTTGTTTCAGGTTTTCCGTTGATTCAGATTCGTAAACATGAGCGAAGCAGGTGGTAGCAGAGGATCTTTACCTCCTGACAGAGTGTTGCTAACTACAAAATCTGAGGACTCCTTCAACAAAGAAAAATGTGTCATATGCCAAACTAATCCGAAAGAAAAGCGAACATCAACTGCAGCTGGACAGAAGAGAATTTGAGATGCTGCAGAAATATGGCATGACGAAGTTCGCAAATGATTGAAACTGATGGGTGAAGAGGATCAAATATTTTATCATTGCAACAACAAGTGCTATAAGTCATATACAATGGAAACAATTTGTCAAAAAATAGAAGAAACCAGTGAATCACAACAAGAATCCGAGTCTTCTGAGAAAGCGGCGACAACCAAACCCAATGCCCATCCACTTAGAAGATCGATGGCTATCCCTAGTCCACCTCCAACAACTGATTAGAAAGCAGAGGATATTTAATGTGTTATCTGTGGTTTAGCCAGAACAAGAGCCAAAGGAATTGTTGAAAGAACAAAGTACAGAGTAAGTGAGTCTCAAAGGGCAAACATGTTTCTATCTGCAGCTACTTTGTTCCAAGATTAAGTTTTTAGCAAAGTAGCTGATCTAAACAGCGAGGTGAATGTATTTGCAGCAGATTTGTATGCCCACCCAAACTGCATGCATGCATACATTCCAAAATATGAATGTACAATGAGTTCCCAGCAGTAACATAACCACCAGCCTTCAGTTAAGTTTACACTCTTTGAAAAAGCAAATGAAGTTTTAAAGCCACTCTTGAGTGCTGGCTACGGGTTCACACTCAGTGAGATCAGAGAAATAATGGCCAACATTGATGAAACTGCATTGATCCAAAATAATGAAATTAAGATTTTTCTGGTGAGAATGTACAATGACATAATTCGTTTTTGTCAGTCTAACAATAAGAATGAGCCACTGGTGTTCTCAATTGATTTGACTCCTGAAGTTTTTGCTGCCAAAATAAGGTCACAGGATGCAGTAAAATCAGCAGTAACCATTTTAATAAACGTCCTGAAAGATTTAGATTGTGGACTTAATGGCAAATTTTGTGATGCCCCAGAGCTCTGAAAATCATGGGAGTCACCATGAATGCCAGATTTTGTCTTAAAATGTTTTACATCAGTGTTTAATATCAGCAAAGCAAAACTGTTACAAACTAAAGTTCTTGAGTTCGGAACAGGACTGACAACATTGATGATGGCTTTGAAGATATAAGCGAAGAATTGGAAGACAATCCCATGAACCGACAGGCTTATGCTTTGCAAATGTACTTTCTTTTCCAAATCATGTTTTATGAATTACATCACGGCAAAAAGAAAACTCCGCTCCACATGATGACTGCCCACGCAATCTATGACAAGTGCAAAAGTAGAGAGCTAATCACTTCAATGAATAGGATTGGTGTTTCAACAAGTTATAATGACTTAGTATGGAGCAGGAAATTGTTAGCAGCTCATGCTGTAAAATCTTGTGAATCTGACAGCACACCACTTCACTTTACCAGGAAAGGATTTACAATTGCTACTGTTGATAATTTTGATTTTGAAGACAGCTCTTCTTTGTCTGGAACAACCAGCACACATGATAGTGCATTTCAAGACTGTACCAATGAAGTAGCTGCTAGAAAACAAGTTGTGTCAGATGCTTGGCATAAACAAACAAAGCTGCAAACTTATAACCCAATGCCTTACCAATGTGTGCAAAATCACTACAAGCCATCAACACGTCCCTGTCTACCAGAAAGTTTCAAAGTGGCTGAGGACATGGATCGTCTTCTACCTGATGCTGCGGTCTGCAAAGCTGATTTAGCTGAATGTCTCATATCGCTTATTCAGTGCTGACTGAAGAAGGAAAAAAAGCCAGTTCCTCCTTGGGCTGGAATTCATGCTTTGATCTCCCAGAATATCATCCCACTGAAGAAGATTGGGTTTTTACCAGTAATAAAATCTTCAGTTACAAACTATGCAACAGTATACACAGCTCTAAAAAATTTCCAAAGTGTGTGTGCTCAGCTTGAAGACCAGCCTATCCTGCCAATTTTCCGCGATGAATGTTTTCTGTATTGTAGCTGCCATTTTTATGAGCAATCCAGTAGAATTTGATGCTCTTTATCTAATGGTGGGTGTTTCCCACATGAGAAAAGTTGTGTTGCAGTGTGCAGGAAGTTATCTCAGTGAATGTGGCATAGACGATGCACTTATTGAGGTTGAAATCTTTGGAAGCAAAACTGTCCAGTCAGTATTGAGCAGAACTCATTATATTTTGTTTGTTACAAGAAATGTGCATCATATCTCAGGCTGTAGAAACATTGTGGTTGAATGCTTTCTGGAACAAGAATGACAAATTGGGTTTTGCATATCTTATCTCAGAAGTGAACAAAGCAGAGGGTGCACTTCATTCAAAAGACATAATGCAAAGCCAGGCAATGTTCAATACACTCAGATCAAAATCAGAAAAACTGACAAGAAAGTTCTTAGAGTTTGTCAAAGAATGTGAATAAAAATCTGAACTCTGCAAGTACGAGGTAAATGTTTTACGCAGTATAGCTCTAATGAAAAACTTGGTACATGCTGATCAGGAAGGTGATTGGGAGCTGCACGTGAAGACTATGGAGTCATTGATTACTGAGTTTCGCGAATTTGATTGCATAAACTACCTGAGATACGTGTCCTGATGTTTGGAAAGAGTGAAGAAGCTAGAGGTGGGAAAACCATACCTCAACAGAAAATTAATCCAGAGGCATTTTGTTGTGAAAGACAGAGAGGGTAGACTCAATGCTGTGGCTCCAGATATGAAACTGGAACAGACGATCCAGAGAAAACCTCCAAGGGAATTGTTGGTCAGACATGTAAAAGTGAATATGTTGCTCAATGGCAGCTAGTTACCATGAAGTCCTTTCTATTTGCAATGTTTTCAGAGAGATAACAAATACAATATTAATGGACCATCCTGAAACTGTTCCTCACCACGAACTTGTGGGAAAGAGAGAGGAACATTTTATTAAACATGTTGGCATCCTTCTTCATTTCATGAAGCAGCAAGGAAACCCCTTTGAAATGACTGAGCCTGTGCAACTGCACAACTTTGTGGCCAAACAATATGTGGATAACTATATAAAGGCACGTCTACTAGATGTCCTGGAACATTGATCGAAACTATATACAGAACTGAAGCAGGAGAGATTTGTATTGAAAGAGAAAAAGCTTTCAGACATAATCACTAAAGATAAACTTCCACACTTTAATTACCATAGTAAGAGTTTCGTCCAACCAGCCACTACAAAACAGGTTACATAAAACAACTTTCACAAGCACATAGATGGATGTAGCAAAAGAATTGGTGGTTAATTTATCAAGGATATTCTGTTGCATGATCTTCTTCCAACAAACGCATTATTTGATGGGAAGCACTGCTGGTATATTAAAAGTATGCAGGGTAAATATGGTGAAGGGTGTAGTCCAGCGCAGTGACAATGTTGTAGCAAGATATGCAGGGGAGGAACAGGATATCGTAAAGTGTCATAATATGTACATGTTCTGTACTGACTATTATTTCGATAAAAGCAAGGCATATGTGTATGATGTTTTTGAGATATAATGGGGCATATATCAGGTAGAGCTTGCAAAAACACGCAGTATTTATGTCTGGTAATTGGGTGAGGAATGGGATGATGATATTAATGGTCTTTTTTTAAATATTTTTTTTGAATATTTTTTTGAATATTTGTTTTTTTGAATATTTGTATTTTAGATATCCCTGATGAAGGGAACATTCCCGAAATGCATTGGATTTTTAAATAAACTATTGTGACTGGTGGAAACGTTTCACTCTTCTGTGCTCTACAAAAGACATGCTCAAGGGCAAATTGTATGTATAAAACGAATTGAAAACACAGAGAAAATGATTGAGAAACTTATGGAGTAACAAAGAAAAAGATTAATAGAGGATTAAAATTGAGATTTTGATTCATTTGATGCATCCATGGCTGTGCATCTTGCACAGGGATCTAACCCGGTTCCTTTTTGTTTGATGTATTTCAAGCGCACTGGGCGAAGCGCTATCAAGTTTGCACGCCGTTATTGTGATGAAGAAATTGAGCAACTAAGTAAAGAGACAAATATTGAGTACAAAGGTGTGCATTCCACCACCCACATTGATTGATATTATATGAAGTTCGTCCTTCGGTTGGATTGCACCCATGAATAAAAATGGAGATATTAAATATTGACAAAATGAAGTTGGGATAATGTACAGTGAAATTTACATCCACAGCTCAGAGGAGGTTTGCACCGGTCTCAAATTAAGACGATCTGTAAAGGAATACAAGATACTCGAACATTTACATGTTTCCATTGGACACGTGATACTGGGCATACTATTATATTTACTTTACACTATGTAGTCGGGGTTGTGCAGAGTACTGCTGATTTGACAATAATTGAGTCTTTTTATGCAAGCAGGACGGTACGGTGGACATTAGAAATATTGTGGGAATGAGCACTTCTTACGGTTGTAACCTTGATGCATGCTGGGAGACGTAGTATTGAAGGATGTTGGGAGGGAGGATTAAGGTCGAGTTGCGTAGGAGGAGCAGTGCTTCTTTTAACAAACACACGTGTGGTTAATTAGGAAGGGCGTAGTTAAAGCAATCGGGTGTTTCTAGAGCAGTAAAATGTAGCTGTTATTGTCGACTGCGAGTCAAAGCTGAGAAGCGATGTAAGCGTGAACAAGAGTTCCTTGTATTTGGTTAGCAGTGTCGGGAGGAGGTGGAATTAAGCTTGAATGGAGTACGAGGGAGTAAGGAAGAAGTAGTCACGGTAAGCATTTCTATGTTTGAGGTTTTGGGAAGCACTGCTGGTATATTAAAAGTATGCAGGGTAAATATGGTGAAGGGTGTAGTCCAGCGCAGTGACAATGTTGTAGCAAGATATGCAGGGGAGGAACAGGATATCGTAAGGTGTCATAATATGTACATGTTCTGTACTGACTATTATTTCAATAAAAGCAAGGCATATGTGTATGATGCTTTTTGAGATATAATGGGGCATATATCAGGTAGAGCTTGCAAAAACACGCAGTATTTATGTCTGGTAATTGGGTGAGGAATGGGATGATGATATTGATGGTCTTTTTTTGAATATTTGTTTTTTTGAATATTTGTATTTTAGATATCCCTGATGAAGGGAACATTCCCGAAATGCATTGGATTTTTAAATAAACTAGCGTGACTGGTGGAAACGTTTCACTCTTCTGTGCTCTACAAAAGACATGCTCAAGGGCAAATTGTATGTATAAAACGAATTGAAAACACAGAGAAAATGATTGAGAAACTTATGGAGTAACAAAGAAAAAGATTAATAGAGGATTAAAATTGAGATTTTGATTCATTTGATGCATCCATGGCTGTGCATCTTGCACAGGGATCTAACCCGGTTCCTTTTTGTTTGATGCTGCAACCAAACCAGTGAAGCACAAACTCATACAAGAGCTCAAAAAAAACCTTTAACCTGAATAATTTCAATTCGATGAGGTATCCTCATTGAAAACTGCTGAGTTGTGGATTATATGTCACAATTGCGAATGGTCAAGATTTCATCCATGCAAAACTTCGGAGAGGTTGTTCAGACTGTTCTACAGAAATCAAAGTCAGTGTGCACCTTCCAAGAACTGCACATTGTCTTTGACAGTTATTGTGAACTATCTGTCAAAGAATGTGAGCGAATCAGACGAATGTCTAGAGGTGGAACAACTGACCTTGCATGCATCAAACACTCGACAAATATACCTGTGCAACTTGATAAATTCTGGTCATCAACATTGAACTAGATGAACTTAGAGATGTTAACTCACCAAAACAGTGCTGATGCTTCAGTGAACACTAAATTTCCAATTATTGCAAGTGGAATGGTTGTCAATGAGGAGTTGGTGCCTGCAGAGATATATTCAAAAGGACGGGCCATATTGTTCAAGAACTTAACAGCAAATTGGAGGAAGCTGACCTTCGTGTTGTGCACATGTTGAGTAGGCTGTTTGAAATGGTTCCAATCGAGTCATTGTACTGTCAAGTGACACAGATGTCATTATTGTGCTACTTAGATTTCTTGCAATGTTCATAAGTCAAGGATTGTCAGAGTTATGGATACGTTATGGAACAGGTGAGAAAAGATACTTAATCCCGCTTCATATTCTGTATAAGAAACTTGACCCAGAGATGCCCAGTGTTCTTATCAATGCGAAAAGAACAACTGATGGACAGAATGTTGAACAATGTCAAACATTCACCCCAGTACAGAGACCTGGGCCTAAATCCATCATTTTTTTGCTCTCCGTGCCATTCCAGTTTAAACACAGCCATATTCAAATCAGTCTTGACCCTCATCCCCATGGGAACAGTCCAAACCGAACTACCAGGCTAAGTCCTCCCTGGACCGGAAACAAGCATCCTGGGACCGGTTTCAGGGTTTCACCCCACTTCACCTAGGCTAGCTTAACTCCAGTGGCATGGAGAGCACGGTACCCACATCTGGGCATACCCATCCCACTCGGGGTGACATATGCAAAAAGAACAATTGATGGACAGAATGTTGAACAGTGTCAAACATTCACCCCAGTACAGAGATCTGGGTCTAAATCCATTGTTTTTTTGTTCCCCATGCCATTCCTGTTTAAACCCAGCCATAGGCAAATCAGTCTTGACCCTGCTCCCCATGGGAACAGTCCAGCTCAAACTGCCAGGCAAGGTCCTCCCTGGACTGGAAACAAGCATCCTGGGACTGGTTTTGGGATTTCACCCCTCATCAGCCAGGCTAACTTGACTCCAGTGGCATGGACAGCACGGGACCCACGTCCTGGCATACCCATCCCACTTGACCCTGCTCCCCATGGGAACAGTCCAGCCCGACCTGCCAGGCCAGGTCCTCCCTGGACCAGACACAGTGTTCTTATCAAGGCACATATTCTTACGGTTGATGACACTATGGGCAAAATTGGAACAAAGCTTGGAGCTTTAACTGCTGAACCTGTGAAGTTTCTAAAAGGATTTGCTAAGACATAAGAAGAATGTGACTTCAAAGACATAAAAAAATACCTTGTGCGTGTGTGGAAAACAAGTTCTGACTCACACATTTGACGATCTTTGGTACAGTGAGTTCAAGAGATCAGTCCTGCTAAGTGGCCTTCCACCGACATCATATTCTGTGCATGGTCACATTAAAAGAGCATTCTACTTGATCAGAAGATGTGTAAATGTTTTGGATAATGCATATCTAGAGAAAGACCTGTGTGAATTTGGTTGGGCCGATATTGAAGGGGTGCTAAAACCTACCAGAAATTGCACATACATGTACTTGCAAAACCTGTGCTACAAAAAGATGTCCCTGTCGATATGCTCTTCTCAAATGTTCAACATTCTGCAAATGTACCACGAGCAATTGCCGAAACAAATAAATAAAGTGAACTAGGAAAATGTGTCTAAAACAGGAGTGATAAACATTCTTTTTTATCATATTCAGATAATAAACATTGTTTGGTGTATACATAAAAGGATTAAAACCATTATTTGGTTAATTTCTATGTATGTCTCTTCTTCCTCTATTATATGGAAAATGGTGGAAAGGTTGCTCTGAGGAGTTACTTTCTGTCTCTATAAGACTACTCGGCCCCCAAAACCTATGTTTTGACACCAAAATGAAGTATATAGGTCGCATGGTTCCTGAAATATTACATCATCAGTGCAACACATCCACCATTTCTAAAAATATCGTCCAGAAAAATTCGGCCTGGATCAGCAAAGTCTACCCTAATGATCCAAAAACACAAATCAAAAATGAAAATCTCTGCACAACAATTTTTTGACTGAGTAATAAAAGGGGGCCTGGGATTACTAGGGGCAGGAGGAGTATCGCTGGTGGCTTTTTTAGTTTGTGCAGTTAATCGTTTTAAAGTGGGTATATGTGGAAGTTAGCCTGTGATGTGTTTGGGGACTTTAGGCAGTATATCTTTTAGGATTTTGGTTGTGGGTTCCTGGTAGATAGTGCTTGCTTCTCTTACATCCTGTAATATCTCCCTTACATCTATTTCTGTCACAGTTAGGGGGTGGTTGTGTTCTCTTACATGAGTTACATCATCTTTTGTAGTGGCCTTCCCATTGCATGCATTAGAAAAACATTTGGTACATTTCCAATTTACATTTTCTGTTGATGCACTTTCTTTGTTGTAGGTGTAGCCCATGTGACTTAGTAACTTCTTTCCTTTCAGTGATATTATGTATTTGTCTCTCTCTCTCTCATTGTACCTGAAAGTATTGGGTAGTATAAATATATTCAATATTTTAAAGCGTGTACATTTGTTATTTACATGTAGAATTAGGCAACAACTTCTATTTTGTACACTTACATGTATGTTTGTTCTATTTAGATAGTTCACACTGTTTAGAAGCTTTTCCGTTGGGGGTGCTCTAATGTGGAGCAGGTGCTTTATTTTTTGTTGGATAAAAAAAAGGTTCCTGAAATATTACATTTTTCATTTTAAATATTACAATGTTGGTAGTTTGTAGAAGTTGAGGTTTTTAGGTTTATGTTTACTCACTGGTGAGTTTGCATTTTTAATATTAATTTATGAATACTTACTTTGGGGCTTATTATAAGGCTGGCGGTCCACGGACTGCCAGAGTCACTGTAGCGGTCTACCGACCGCCCTATCATGACTAGGGAGGTCAGGCCGCCCTGGGACCACCGCATCCGCCGCAACTGCCATTCCCTGGTGGTTGCGCAGCGGTCCTGAGTCCGCAATACGCTTGTTGGAGCCGCTGCGGCCCCACGAAGCATGCTACGAGTTTCCTTACTGCCACACTTTTCATGGCGGTGCGACGACCGCCATGAAAAGTGTGGTGGTGAAGAAACAAAGGGGGCCCTACAGGGCCCCCTTGTGCCTCACGCCATGTTATCTTTACACAGGGGGGCACAACATGTTCCCCCTTGTGCATGCACCAGTACCTGCATGGCATGGACTGCAGCAGTCCATGGCGTGCAGGTACTGCCTTTGATGTTTCCACTGCGGTGCCTATTTCATAGGCACCGCTCTGGGAATGCCGAAGAACTGCCAGCCAGACAGGAGAAAACTCCTGATCTGACGGGCGGTTCCTACGTGGCCTATGCGGTGTGGGAGTGGGATGTCCCGCTCCCGCACCGCCAGACTCTTAATAAGGCCCTTTGTTAAATCTTTTTGCTGGTTTATGATGTGTTTTTTTATGGCAGTGTATCACTTTTCTAAGTGATAGTGTTTTCTTATAGGAAGTACATGTAAACAGATAGAAGTTGGAGAGTGTTTTATTAATTATTTCCTATTTTACATTTTTAAGTTTATTTACAAGTAAGTTTTAGTTTAAATATAAGGTTTACCTACTTGGTTAGGACATTGTCGAGATGTTTATATTTCTTCTTTAATGGTCTGGTCAGAGAATCTGGCAGAGTTTCTTTGTCTTGCAGCATTTGTCGTTTTTGAAGTACTTAGTTGTTTAAATTAGTGTGGCTTTTATATTGTTGATTTCGTTGCGTGTCTGATATTATTGGTTAAAGTTGTTTATACTTTGATTTTATTGGTTGCTATAGTTTTAGTTTGAATTTTTTTTATCAGTTATGTCCTTCTATGGTATGTGGGTTGTTGTCTAAATGTTTGCAGTTAATGTTCATATTGTTGTTGGTTGTATTGTTATGATTTAAGTTATATATTTTATTGGGGTGAATTGTAAACATTTTGGTGATGCAATATATTTATATTTAATTTAAACATGTGTATAAAATGTTTTAGATTTATTTGAAACAATTGCTGTATGTAAAAAGTGTTTTTTACATTTATTAAGGATAATGTAATTATTTGGAAATATTATTGTATTCTATATTGTGTTAAGATATTTTTGCATATTATATATTTATTTAAAGGTGGCTATATTTTTGTTTCCCACATAATTAAAAATTGATCTTTTGTACAATGATACCTGTGTTGTCAATATTTGTGGTTTTACTAGTTAAGTAAAGGCAGATGATATTTTTGTGAACATCGATATTATGTCAGTGATCCTTCGGAATCCCCACCCCTTAATTTGCAACATGTTATCTTCACCTGTGAAAAAGGTTTTTTATGCCAACATAATCTTGTGTAATTTCTAAATGTTGCCATTTCACCTAATGCAAAGCATCTTTTGCCCCCAAGAGACTGGTTCAAATATAAAATGTCACAATAAGAGACATTTTCTTCTGAAACAGACATTTTTCCTTTAAACCTGCCTTGTGTTGTTATCCTGTGTGATTTTTTGTAAGGTATGAGCTCTTGTAGAAACTTTACTTAACATACTATTAAAATTTATTAGGCACAACATAAATAATTTTGTAAAAATTACAAATATTTTGCAGAAATAAATTCACAAATTTTGCAACATCTATAATATCATTTTTGTCATGTGCAATATACAGTAATATGCTATATGATCAGTGCCTTGCTGCATGATCCTTGGTAAAAGCGAAGACAAAGTAGCCAGGCACTTTGTGCAAGTGCTCTTGAGATAAGAAATTATGTCACTGTCATTAGGGCATATCCTCTTGCAGCTTTTCCATTGCCAAAGCCAGCCTTGTCAATCTGAGCTCGCCCCTAATACAGCGTCACACAGCTCTGAATGGTGGGTAGCGCCAGCAGTGGCACAAAGTGCTTTTACTGATTATAAAAAAGTGTAATGTTGGTTATCTAGACTCTGGGTTAAGTCAAGCATCTTAGAGGGCCTTTTAAGAGAAACCATAGTGACATTCACTAACACAGCTCAAATAAAAAAAACAAATATATTTTGTGACAAAAACCATCATCCACAAAGCTGTCAGAATTGAGCCCCAAAACAGAAGGAAATACTCTCTACCAGGAGACTCAGTGATACCTGGACCAAGGCACTCCAAACATTAATGGTAATAAATGCCCTGTATTTTGTGTTAGCGTTTGAACTGAAACCAAGTAGCCTAAATTGTTCTTTCAACCTGAAGGACCGAGGGTCTAGGAGAAATACTAAGCCTTTTCAATCCGAATATGGCCCCAATAAATTCCAGCACCAGGTTTTAATTGCTCCTTGTTTTGTCCATCCCCCTTAGCCAGAGGCAGGAGAGGGAGCCAAAAATGTTGTGATGTCATTTTGTCTCTCACCACCTTCTCTGCTCAGTAGCTCATATTTGCAAGAAATACAAGGCATCACATTGACTTCCAATGTGACCTCAAAGTGTTTACAACCCTCCATTCCACTGGCAGTGTACTCTATCAGAAGCAAAGTCCTGGCAGGAGGTTACCTTTGGATACCTTTTCTGTCCACCATTCACCTTTACAGGGCTTAAAAGGAGCAAACGCAGGAAAGAGTTGCAGTAACACAGGATGGGTCCCAAATATCGAATAGGGAATATTGTTATACCTTGATATCCTAGCCAAAATATCTTGGGCAAAAATATTGACATGGAAGTATGCATAGATTTTCTATATCTTACTCCATAAATATGCATCTTGACGACATGTATATATCTTCAAGCAACACAGAAGTGCAATAAAGAATATTAAATCGATACTTCCCTATACGTACTTACCATTCGATAAATTTGTCCTCGATATTTTGGCTATGATATTAAGGTATAAAGATACACCCTACTAGATATTCCAGACTGCAACCAGTAACAGCAAAATGGATATTTTTAGGTCTCGCCTAAGCAGCACGCATGCGATGCTTAGGAGGACCTTTAGCCGTCGCTCTGCTCTTTTTGGAAGCACATATTCGTGCTTGTGGTGGCATCCAGCTTGCGGGAGCGAGCAGGGGCGCGCCACAAGCACGAGTGCAGTGCTTCCAAAAAGAGCAGACTGCGCACGCACGCAGCACTACCGGTCTCTCTCTCTCTCTCTCGCTCTCTTTCTCTCTCCTCTCGCTTTCTCTCTCTCTCTGTTCCCCGCGTCCATTTAACTTGGAGTCCTTATTACGTGCATACATGTTATTTCATAAAATAAAATGACGTAATGTACATTAATGCAACACACCATCTCCTCTTCTATAAATCGTACGTTCACTCATTTCTTGTCTCAGAGAGCCCAATAGCGCTCCGAAGACACGCGCTTGTTGTTTTTACCAGCATCCTTCTGTGCCACATGCCTCCTCCAAATGGATGCAGTTTGCCAAAGCTGGTGTTCTTCAACAATAAGCTATTACGGCTATCCCCACATTGCGCAAACCACCCCATGCACCCACGTCTCCTCCCGTCATTTTTTAATCTTCTCCTTTTGGAATTGTCACTCCGCCAAAAAAAGGATTTGGGTGCTATTTATTTCTTAATTTGGACGCATCTAGTGGACTACAATGCTCGACTGCTGTCCCGTTTCCATTTCCGTGCTTCTTTTGTGTCCTACAAAACTAGCCTTTTTTTATTTATTATTTAAGCTGAAAAACAAACATCTTAAATGATGAACACGGTACACAGCATTTTCATCATCTTGTCAGGCGTTGGTCACGATCAAACTACACTTAAACCATTAGGTACCACGAGATATCGCCGTTCGCTCACATTTTTTCCATATTTTCAATCTACATCAAAGTGACTTAGTCTTACAAACTTGAATTATTCAGCTGTTGGAATGGGAAATCATAGGTAATCACGGATTTCCTTTCTTGGGAAGGGAAAATCCCCTATGTATGTTCTGTTTCCTGAACAGGCTATATGATATATCGTTGAGAGACATGCACATCCCAACTATAGTCTAAATGCAGCTTGCCAGTCAGAAAATGATGCTAGACTTTCATGCTTGCAAAGTCACAGCCAGCTGCCTCTCCTGTGTCTCTGCCAGGAGATGCTTTTACAACCTCTGCCCCTGCCTATTAACGCAGAGACTCTGCACTACCATGCCCAAAGACAAAAGGATAAGGAGGAATAACAGACATGATTGTGGAGATTAAATATTGGCAAGGGAGGAACTCACGCCAAGTACGTCCAAGGTGGACATCTCAAGGGAAGCACAAGTGGGAGGACTACTTGGTCAAAATGAAGTCTGTTCCATGAGATTAACATAGGAAGATTCCACTGGCTCATAGACAGGGAATACATTACTATTAGTTTCATTTTATTTTACTCCAGAATTTTTTTTTTTTCATTTTTCTAGTCGGGCATTGCAGATTTGTCAGTGATCCTTTTTCTCAACCACCTATTGGAGGCGAGCACTTGGCAGATGTAAATCCAGCTACTATATGGGCTTCTAACTCGAGTGGAGAAAAATCTGAGCCCTCGTGGGAACAGTCCATCCTGAATTGCCAGATGTGGACCCATACCAAACGGAACCGAAGCACCTCCAGCCCAGTTTTCTCCTATTTGGATCTCGGCAGTATGGTGTAGCTTGAGTCCTATGGCATAGCGTACCTTTGTGGTCTGTGTTCCTGATTTTCATATCCAGTGGTTGTGACGCTTGCCAAATGTCCTGCATTAGGTTGAGGTACAGGGAGGGTATCTACCTCCAATTCTAATTCTTTGGTAGAAGGGATGTCTCTTCTCCCTGAAGGGACCCAGTCTCAAACATCTCGGGGAAACCGCTGGTTCCTGACGTTGCTGCTGCTCTTCCTCAGTTAGCCTTGATGCATCTCATTCCAGGCACTATTTCCCCCCCCCCCATCCACCCTCGTACTGGTCCTTTGAAATTTGACTCTTTTAGACTTCGCTGCTAGCCAGGACCGCCACCCGAGACATCTAGTCATAAGACATACTAACAAGCATTGGCATAGCCAATAGGTCTCGCCTTTGGGACCTTATAAGTGTTTAGCCATGCAACAGTTGATGTTGTTGCACCAAGGATATTGTGCTGCATAACTAAATACTTATAAGGTCCCAAATGCTAGACCTATTGGCTATGCCAATGCTTGTTAATGTTTAGTTTTTAATGTTTAAAATGTATTTATCAAGGTCGACACTGGTTAAAAAATGTTGTCACTTTTAGCCATTTCTAAGCTCATTTACACACTGATGTGTGTACATCATACATGTGAATTATAAAAAGTAAATCTGGCTTCATCATATTGTCTCACCTTCCTGTGAACTTTTACATGCAGAATATTATAGGGGTGTTAGTGGGATGTGACTCTCCGTGACATCACTGCTTGTGCTAATTATTCCCTTCACATTATTTACAGGAGTTGCCGGGACTAGGAACCTGGAGTGTGGAAACGTGAGATCCAGAGGCATCAATACCCTCAAAGCCTGCCATGTGGCTCGTTTTACCTAGGCTGCTTTGGAGTTTAGAAGAAATCGTATCCTCGCTTGGCATTTTAAGTCCCAACACTTCAACTCTGACCACTGCCAGTACCACATAATTAGGATTTTATATGTACGGTTAAAATGGCGGATAATTAATTCCCCGGCATGAGGCCCCTCACGGAAGCCTCTTTTACGTGTGACACCTCTCTGCACGTGCACGAACCTGGCATCTCCGGACCCTAAAGAGTTCTGCCTTCTGGGCCTCGTGTGGTCCAAATCCTAGACACTGGCGATCCTCGCCACCCGTTGCTGCCCTTAAGCCCCTCCAACCCTTCTCCGCAGGTGTCACTGCTCCCCATAGCTTTGTGCACGCCCCCACGTCACAAGCATGCACATGCTGCCAGTCTCTCACTTTACCTGCAATGTCAAAGGAAATTTGCTCTGAGTTGCTTCATAGATAGCTAACTAAGTCCCCTTAGCTTAAGCCAGCCACAGTCTTTCCTTACCTGAAATTAACTGAGTACTGTGGCTGCCCGCCGCCCCCAAAGGGGGCCCCCCTAAAAGGGAGGCCCTTTAGTGCCATTGCGGCACAAGCCTACCCCTCGCTCTAGCAGCAGAGGGCTTCCGCCTGGAGCCCGCTGTTCAGGGGTGTGGGCGTCACTTCCGGTACGCCCAGGGGGGGGAGGGAGGGTATGTATACCCCTCTGACCCTCCCAGCAGCCTCTTTGCCGCCAGCCTCGCCGTCTGTATGGTGGACATCGGGGGTGGAGAGGCCGAGTCACGGGCCGCGTGAATCGCGTTTAGGAGGTGAGCGTAGGGTATTAGGGTCCGGGTGCGCAAAGCCCCTGCCCTGCACCCCTTGATGTCCACAGCTTCACGGTTTCGGGTAGTGCGCAGGATTGGAGTTGTTTGTAGCAGGATTTCATTGCTTTTAAAGAAACACCTGTTATATTAGCACTGTATAGATTAATTGAATATTCATAGGTGGCGTGTGCTTGTTTCTGCTGCTGAGCTATTTAGTGCCAGACCCGGCAGTCAATTAAGGCCACGGGCGATCGGGCGATGCCAGAAGGGGCCGCAGGCCTGCCCCGGTCACCGGCAGTGTGGCGGCACTCACCGCTCCGGTGAGGTTATTGTTGGTTCGGACTGGGTGATCGGGCACTAGTCCGATCGGTGGTATGGGCCGTCTACCTGGGGGCACGTGAGCCGCAGGGACTTTTGTCCCCGGCTGGACATGCTGTCCGGTCCCCTGGTCTGGCGATGCTGCGGGCGTCATTTGTTTCTGCGAGTCGTGGGCTTTATTAGTAACCCCCACTGTTTAGTTTTGCCCTCATCTGATTGGGGATCCTACCTCCTTGTGGGAGCCTGCTTGTGCGGGGGGGAATTCTCGGTGTACTGGCAGACTGAGAGCGGATGAGGTTACATATCGGCGAAGGGAGTGCCTCCCGCACAGGTACCCGGCCGTCTGCAGAGAAGACTCATTAATCTGGCGCTTGTTGATTCGGTAATCAGATCCTGCTGGAGCGGAGGCCAGAGCGGTCTGTGTGAGCAGGGCGGGGCACAAGCCTCTGAACGGGTGAGCGGGGCCTCCAGTGGCCCAAGAGCGACCGCACACGGTAATGAGCAGCAGGCTGAAGAGTCCCTCGGCGGCGAGGCAGGTGGAAGGGTCGGCCCTGGTGAGCAGAGAGTGGCTGCCGGGGGGGGGGGTGAATCCGGGAGCGATATGTCCCGAGCTCCGAGGACTGCGATGTGTTGTAGGGGCGCGGTTGCGTGCGGGCAGGAGTTTGCATGCTGATTTGCTGCTGGCATGGGGTGCGGTCAGAGAGATGGTGCCGTCAGGGCCAGGAGCAGCCGACGTTAGTGCGGGAGAGTTTGGTGGGTCTCGCGTGTTTCAACATCTGTGACCTTGGGCAAGTCAACATGTTCCATCCTGGCGTGCTCAGCGGAACTGCGACTGCTAATGCACCACCTTCCCCCCCCCGCCAGGGTATAAATCCCGCATTCTTTTCCTAGCCCGGTGATGCATGACCCTAGACCCGCCTGTTTCTCTAGGGGCCAATAACTCTTAGCCGTGGCTCGTGGGGGGTGCAGTCAGCTGCCCCGGCCCCTGTCCGGAGTGGTTGTTGGCAGCGGGGAACAGGTGACACTGTGGGCCTTCAGGAGCCTTTCATGGGCAGAACGCTGGTTGGGCACACTTTCCAGTTGCTGGGTAGTCGGGCTTAGCTTGCCCGATGCCACGTGGGGGCTCCGACACACTTCAAGGGAGGCTCAACATCCTGTGGTTCCGGTGGCAATTCGTGCGCTGCTGATGTGGTTTTTCACGCCCAGCTGTGTACATGGGAAGGATTCCAATGTCCCTCCTGCCGGGCTTCATAGAGGCTAACTGGGTTGTCCGTAGAATAAAATTAAAAACAAGCACTTTTATGCTGAGGCTGGCAGCGCAATAAATGGTGTCAAGTAACGCCCCCGTAGTAGGGGTTGCCGCCCACAACCTTTAAGATGCTGTGTATGTGTCCCACCCTTTCAGTTAACTGGGTTGTTGCACGTTTTAACTGTAGGAAATACCTTGTTTTCGAGCAGGCTTGTGTGAGGCAGGATGCATGTTAAATGCCCCAGCTGCAGTGGTCCCTGTTACGCTTCGGGGAATTTGGACGGCCTGCGGTTAATAGGCAAACAGACCCCTCTGTTGAAGCATCTTCGAATTTTAAGGCACAAAGGAACTCCTTCCATTGTCCCTCATGCTGTTTTCAGAAGGCAACGGATCCTTTCGATCGTTTTGTGCTCAGTAGAAGCGGAAGGGGTCCTGACTGGACTGCTTGAGTATCGAATACCGGGTTGTGAGTAACGAGGGTTACAAGTAGAGAAGTTTTAACATGTGGACACATGCTGCGATAGCCTTCTGTTACTTTAGGGAACTGAGAGCAATTGCTCCGGTTCGGTTTTCTTTGCCGGCGGCCACAAGATGATGGACAAGTACAACTTTACACTGATTCCTGTGCTTAGAGCGTTTCTGTGTATAACCACTTTCTATTAGAGGCATTTTATTAGTTTTATAGCGCCACTCATACCTGTGTAGGGTGTCAGAGCACTTAACATCATACACTGATTACACAGAGATAATCAATCATACGTGTGTAAATCGATGTATTGGAAATGTTACATAAGACAGAGGACTACAAGGTGTAAGAGTCAAGTCATCCATACTGGTAGGCATAATAGTTATAGAGTGCCTGGTCTGGAGAAGCACAAAGTCAGAATTTAAAAGGCTAACACCATCAATAATAAGAATTGATTTCTACCCAAATGAACCCTTTTGCAGCATCAGGATGACGAAAGACTTGGGAAACATCATAATGTTCTAATCTATAACTTGCAGTTTGCATGCAGCTCTTTGAGGACAGTTAATAGTTCACTGTCCTATGCTATGATTATGATTTTCACAGAGGGCTTTCGCGGTCACAAAGAAGGCCAGCTGGAACCTAACATTCAAACCTGGTCACCTGGTGGCGTGGCGGACTTGTGTCCGGGGGACCGGGGTTCGAGCCTAGATGTAGACGCGACGTGGGAGTCCCTTCGGTCATTTGCCCTCCATTATTTCCAAAAAGGCAAACGGACAGCGCTCAGGTCCCTCCCGTTTCGGGTGCTTTGCAGCAGGGGTAGGAGCAGCTTAGGGATTTTGTTGCCCTAGATTGGTGTATTTTCTGATAGTAATATGTTGTATCGTCTTTCATGGTTTGACTATGCTCGTGAAAAGGGGTCACTCATAGCTGGTGAAATATCACCCATCACACGGAAATGATGAAAATGTCACACACAGCAATCTTATTGCTGTGTGAGTCCTTACATCTGGCCTAGTGCGCAGACACTGCTCAAGGTCCTGTACATAGGATTAAAACGCTCTCCAACAGTGACGTCTAGTGCCATTTTGAGATTGTTGTAACACCAGGTTAGCATCATTTCTGTGCTATTCATGATTAAAGTATTCATGCTATGCTTAGTGCATGTGTTTCAAATGCCAAGTTCGCATATTTATTTTACTATGCTGAACTGCCTGCAGACATTGATATTGCCATGATAGCATACGTTGGAGTGTTATCCTTGGATTCAGACCGTAGGGGATGTGAGTGTTGCACCTTCTGTAACTTCCTATTACTCCTTGTAGGTGTTAATTATTTATTAATTTTGACCAATGACTTACCTTTGCTGGAGCGGGGGCCAGCAGTTGCGCAGTCGGCGAAAGGGAATACATCGGTTTTGGCGGGTGTTTCTCTACATTGTAGAGCGCTGTCACCCGAAGAAAGCTTCTAGGAGCTTGCTGTGAAATGAAATTTTCCAGGGGGGCGGTTGGAACACTTTGAGCCTGCGCTCCTCCTTAAGAAAATAAAGTGGATGGATATTACTGAGGGTATACCCATTGACCGCCTCCAGCGGAGATCGCTGTAGGACCGAGTCTGAGAGTGTAGCTCAGGTGGTTATTGCGAGTGCTGCCTAGATCTGACTTGCAGGTTAGCACATAACAACCGTCCTCTTTCTAAGATGAAGGAAAATAACTTAATTGGGTAATACACCTATTGGTCTAGCGCCACGGGTTAATTACAGTTGTAAAGTGCATTTTAGAAATGTAGGTTAAATATACCCGGGGAAGCAAAGTCGGGCCTGCTCTGTGTAGGATAGTTGCAGACGGCACGGACCATTAATTTGGGTGCCACCCCAGAGATAGTTGCATGTTCTTTCCTCCCCAGTAATCCTGCGAGTTTTCAGTCGCACCCAATCTGCCAGGACCCACTCGCGCCGCCAGGCAGCGTAAACCTCGGTACGAGCAGTAAGTAGGGCAGTGCTGTCCATGCCCAAGGGCCAAAGTGTCCAGTTTGGGACGGAACACCAAGTGTTGGTCCCCCTGGTGCAGACAGCTTGGCACGCCTTACAAGGGGGCAATGAGGGTCGGAGAACTTGGCAAGGAAACCATGGTGCGGGCCCGATTCATTAGACATATATTGGACTTGTATCTCTTGTGAATAATGCAGAGGTAATGTGTGAGTAAACAGCATTGTCGTTTCATACATAGATTTCCTATAACATCTCTGGATCGATCTACGCGAGGGGGCCTGTGCACATCACTGTGCAAGGAAAACGGCTCTGTCATGGCATCTTTAGAATTATTGACTAATAATTGTGCAGCACCAAGGGTGGGTTCCCGGGTGCAGTCAGATTGGTAACCCTCACAGGGGGCAATAAGGGAAGTAGGACTGGGCGAGTAAACCTTGGTCCGTGATGCGGGCCCGAATAATTGTGTGGCGGTACTAAGTACCTTTAAGCGGTCAGGTGGCACATTAGGAGAGTTGTGCTGAATATGTAATGTAACTGGCGCTCATGTATAGCGTTTCAATCCCGTGGCATTTACATACACGTTACATTTGTGTAATTAATATGTAATTATCAATGCGCGTTAGATTAACACTAGGAATGGCGGACCGGACCTGCCTTCAGCTGGAGTCGCGGGGTCTGCCTTGGCGGCAACCGGATAGGGTGCCTTGGGTGGGGCAAAACAGTATATCAGTTTGGGGTTGATTATTGGTGCGTTAAACCAATTTATACTGCCAGGGTGCCACAAAGTGGGAAGGCCACTTGGGGGCAGGGTTCCCCACTTTGGTGTACATGAATAAATAATGCCTTCATTCACTATACCGATAATGGGCATTGCTCCATCCTTCTCAGCAAAGTAGACCAAAGCAGTTTGATATGTCCTTTGACTTTGAGCGGGTCATTCTATTCTTTTCTTTCAAAGAACTATTCTCGCCAATTTTAATTCGGTTGTTTGGATGGCGCAGAGGTCTCAAATCCATCAATATTTCTTTGACGATCTGGTGACTCGCATTTAGGGGATGTCCATGGTTCTTTGCGTGGCTAATTAATGTTTCCAGTACACAAAGACACCCGTTGCTTAAGGCCTCAGGCTCCTATTGCTTCAGCCTTGGTTTGGTCATACCATATTGGGGGCCAGTCACTTACACGTATAAACCGTCGGTTGGCTACGTTAGAAAGACTTTTCTCACACCTGAGATGATCTGGAGCCCCTATAGCTGAGAAATTCGGAGGAAAGTTGGAAAGACCACTGCCTCCAGGGGGGTGGCTGCCCACTGTAGCAACAGGTGGCTTGGGCATGGGTGCATGTGGCACATTTGTTAATGGTGCGGATAATTATTGTTTTACCCTAGGAAACTGGGATCTCATGACCAGGTTCTGTCTTTTGGCCGTTGGTTACCAGCCCAAGGGTGGGAAAGTACAATTTTCATTTACTCTGTGCTGTGTTATGCTAAGTACAGTTCCTGCCAGCAACTACGGGGTTGTGCTAACTGAGCTGTAGGACGGTGGCAGGATTGAACTAGTGAGTTATGTAATCCCTGTGATGCCATGATGAGGTTGGTAGCACAGGGTAATGGGGGCAGATGGTACTAAGTCTCTCTTGGGTGGACGATACGAAGGGTAATTAAATTAACCTGGTATGGAGTCTCTGCTGTAGTGTGCCACTGTGGGAGTGCGGTTGGCACATTATATTTACACTGCCTCTGGGATAAGCCAAAGTCTCTGCCTAGCCACCTAAGGGGTGGGCAGGAGTCAGCATCGTGGGCACCCCCTTCTCCTGACTAGAGAGGTGGGTGGGCCAGGCTTAGGCGCATACCCTAGCCAACTAGTAACTCCATTTCAACAGGAGTAGAGAATGCCTAGGAGTTGTTTGCAGTCCATTCACAACCGCCCCACAGGGCGAATGTTTTAGGCCACAGGGTTGTGGATGGCTCTTGTGTGGGAGCCTGGTGAAGAGCTAAGGTCAGGCTAGGATGTCTCGTGCTTTCACCGCACTGTTGAGTCCCAGTCACGAGCGGATTGTATCAGGGTGAGCTGGCTGTGGGTCAGGAAGCGCCAAGGCATCAGTAGCACTGAGCGGCCTACAGCCAGAGGCGGTATCAGAAGCACGGGGGCATTTGTTAGATTAGAGCCCTACTCGGGGATACCGCCTTAAGTGCTTTGAGGTCTGTTGGCACCGCCTCTCAATGGAAGCCATTATCTGGCGGGCTGCTCTGAGCAGAGCGTTTGCAGGAGTAAGTAACAGTTTCCGCTACCAGTTCAAATGTGCATCTTTCACTGAGTTACTCAGATAACTGGGACAGGAAGTAAGGTGGGCTGGATAAATCTTGCTTCCACCTGCATTGGCACATCTTGTCAGGAGTGATTGTCAAAGGCATTGCACTTCAGCCAGGTATTTTTAGCACCCATCCACACCAAGCCGAGTGTTTAAGGTCAACCTGGGCCGCATTTACACAGCCCATTATTAGGCCCTTGTGGGTCAGTGCCATGAATGACTAAATTGAACGAAACAGGAGGCTTGCCCGCGGGTTATACCAGCAAAAGTTTGGGGAGAGCTGGACTCCGCCCATGGTCAAGGGGTAGGTTTAAGTAGTTGGAGTGGCACTCTTAATTGACCAGGGGTTCAATGTGACACTAGGGCATTGCCGCGTTGCGGCCAGAGCACGGGCATTGTGTGGTTCCCAGGGGGCAGCAAGTGTAGGCAAGGTGCTTTCCAAACCTGGCACCAGAACACAAGGTAGTCAGGGCCATCTTGCCTGTTGGGTGACTTGTGCAGGCACCTGGGTAGTTGTCACTCCAAGAAGAGGTGAGTTGTCTCCAATAGTGGGCACAACATATGTGTGTGTCTCTGGCCTCACAGCGGTGTGGAGCCTGTCTCATTTAGAGGGACGCACAGGCGAAAATTGTGTACTTAAGGTTCACATGATCAATGTGGTCGTGGTATCTCCTACCCTACCCACTGTAGGTGTACTTCAGCTAAACAGGGAACTGGGAACCTTGGTTTCCGTTATTTTGGCAGGTTAGGTAGGACTTAGACAATCCGCAAGGTTAGGCACCATATAGCTCAGTGAGCACTGTATTGAATCAGACAGATCCTCTTAGCTGGTTTGCCTAGGGGGTTTCACCTCAGAGGGAGCTGAGCTGGCGGAATTCCCATAAGGAACAAAAGATGCATGGCATGGGCAGGTGGGCCCCCCCTTGCTCATTTTCACATACCACTAGTTATGACATTCCTGTGCACCATGATTTAGAAAGCAAAGGGACTGCAAGGTCAAGCATAATCCTCCTCGCCCGAAGAGCCAAGGCAGGCAGGCGGGAGTGGGAGCGGTTACATAACAAGAGGGCTGCGGTCCCATAGATGGGGGGACACAGGGGTTCAGGCACACACAGTGCTAGAAGGACGGCAGCTAGGTGGGATCAGCAAATAGATGGGGCAATGTGATCCTTGGTGTTGGAAATCGCCCCGCCCAAAGTTGGCACGGGGCTAGGTCAGGTGAGGCAGAGGAACTTTCCCGCAGGAGGGTGAATAGTTCCTGGCACAGGTTCACAGGACAGAAGAGTCTTGGGTTTCTGCAGACACTAGCTGACCCAGGCGAAAGTCAAGGGCTATTGTGATAGAGATGGGGTTCATCTAACACCAGTAGAGAGTGATCTCTTCCCTTAGATTTGCAGGAGGCCTGGAAATGAGCGGTCGCATGTTGTAATGCGCTGTTTGGTGAGTTCAGCAACTACATGGGGCAATGTGAAGCTCTGATGGGCGGAGATGATCCCCTGCAGAGGTGGCATGGAGCTAAGTCAGGGGAGGCCGTTGAACATCCCTGTAAGAGGGAACTGTTCATGGCGTAAGCTCGCAGACCAGTGGGGTCTGGGTTTCATCAGACACAAGCTCATCCAGGCAAATGTTAAAGGGTACTTTGAGGAGGACGGGGTCCACTTGTCCCCGGTGGGGATGGACCTGTTTCTCCTGGATTTAAAGGAATGTTTGGAAAGGGCAGGTTGCAGGTAATAGGAGGTGCAGTGGTGGGGGGCCCTGGCTGCGACGGTGGCCGCCTCCAGGGCTGTGGCGGAGTTACAGGGCGATCTGGAAGCAGTATGGTACAGTAAGGGTACCTCTGTGGCAGACGGATACAGTAAGGGTACCTCTGCGCGGCACAATAGGGGTGCCAGAGCCAAAGACCAGGATCCTCATGGCAGGGTCCTGGAGAACCACGACGGCGCCCCGTTAGTCCTTCGGGCAGTTGGGGGCCTGACCAACCGGGGGTTTGCCCTGATACGCTCCGCCCTGAAAGGGGCGTGAGTAGGATGGTAACAAGGGACACGTGATCCAGTGGTGGATCAACAAAGGTGTAGCGCTGATCGGGCATACATCCCACAGTGCTGGCTCATCAGGCGGGCAGGGGCAGCATAGGTTGGACGGCTGCCTGCCCATGGATCGCCCGTAAGATAACCCACCTTATTGCATACCCTTGTATGGAATAAACCTGCGACAAGTTTTTCCCATAAACAAAGTGTCTTGTGGTTTATTTATGCACGTTCGCCTATGGGAAGGAGGGGGGATGTTGCCGGTATTGGGACTATGTACCAGATATATGATATGGAAAAAAACAAAATGGAAAGTATAAAGAAAGTAGGTCTCGCCTGGTAGGGGAGAGACGTTTAAAGCCCCTTATATTTAACTCAAACCAGTGTGACTGGAATCAGGCGCGCAACGCCCATTGGGCTCAAAGGGCTTCAGCTCCCACCCCCTCCCCCCCCCATCGTGTGTGGCAGCTTCCCGGGCACACACAAAAGACCATTTGCTTATTAATGAGGCTTTGTTGTGTTTTTGTTGTTGCAGATTTATATAGCGCGAACTCGACTCGAAGGTATTGGAGCGCTTTACATGAGCACCGGTTACGATACACAAGGACACAGTCATGGTTTTGGTGGGCACGGGGAGATTAAGTGATTTGCCCAGAATCACAGGATGTGGACGCGACCCTGAGGCTCGAACCTTGGTTTTCAGCTCCAAAATCGGCAATCTAGCCGTCAGACCACATCCTTCTTTCACCCCTGCTTAGAGCCCCTGCATCTGCATTGCTGGAAGAATTTGGTAAGTCAGCATTCTTCTGGTTTTGACTTTCACTATGCATAGATTTGCACCGTCTTATCTCTGTGTTTCTTTTACCATATTCTCTCGAAGAACTTTGTAAATGGGCCTGCCATTAAAAGCATTTAATGGTGTACAGCAGTGTTTCTTAACCTTTGGACTTCTGTGGACCCCCACTTAATCAATACTGGAAACCGGGGTCCCCACTGAATCATTATTGGAATCAGGGGAGCCCCACTGAGTTATTACTGGAGGCTAGGAACACCTGTCTAAGCATTTTTGTTTCATTATTTGAACCACAAAACAATACTCAAAAAATATAGAAACAAGCATTCATCAAAAGAAATGCACAAATTATCAAACATTTTATATATCATTTTCAAATAAATATAAAAAAACAAAATTTTAATTTTAGGAAAATAGGAAGGTTGAAGCTTTTCTAAGTTCAATTGAGGCAGCTCAACATCCATGCTATGCTCAGTTTCATGCACTTGCACTGCTCCCACGAATCACTCTGAGGATACTAATTTAATTTTTAAATTAGATTTCTATTTCAAATGTCTTCATATTTACAGAATGCTTTAAAATTTTCAATTGTACATTCAGCTTCTTTATTTACATCCACTTTATTAATCTGTTAATAGTATACAATCATTTTCTAAGCAGTCGCAGACCACCTGAGTATGCTTTGCGGACCCTCAGGGGTCCCTGGGCAGTAGCTTAAGAACCACTAGACTACAGCCTTTGTTTGAGACGCTCTGCCCAGTATAATGCCTGTGAGTGACCATGAATAGGGTGAGATGTTACTGTGCATAAGAACTATAGCATTTCAATTTTGTCTAGACTCCAAGTTGTATTGGCTCATAGGAATTTCCCTAAGTACGTGGAGTTCACAGGTTTTTTGTGTGCACCTAATCACCACATAGATGCACAAGCTGGGCATTTGAGCTTCAAAATTCACTTTCCTAGAATTTTCAAAGCATAAAAAAGCTTATTAGTCAGTGTAACTGAAAATACCATTGCTTCGTTAAGCAGCATTGCTGGGGATTCAGTTGGACCTGGTACGTGGCCTTTCAAAGTTGTCATGAGGGTCTTCTGACATTAAAATGATGCTCTTACTTGTACTATCCATTAAAAAGCCTTCTACAGGGAATTTGCTTCCATGACTTTCGAAGGACAGAGAAAGAGAGATAAATAGAGAAGACAGAGTAAAAGAACAAAAAGTGTGCAGCTGTTTTGGAATGTGTAACTCTGAATCGCTACATTTTTAGTCAAAAAATTATCATTTTCAACTTTTGCCTTCCACTATATTTATTCGTCCAATGCAGTCAATAGAAAGCGGAAGCTAGACAAGGTTTTTGATCCAGAGGACCGTCGTGGGTGAGCGCTATGAGTGTGGATGAAAGGACACACTGCAGGTGAAGATAGAGAGTGGGTGAGGGGCATAGACTGGCAAAAGGGTATAAAGTAGGTAAGTGGGCACAGAGGAGCTAAGAACCCTGTGTATTGAGGGAAATGAGTTAGTGGAGGGCACAGGGATAGTGTGGGGCTTCAAAGGAGTAATGGGTGAGGTGGCACACTGTTACGTGGGTGGCCGGATTACAGCAACACTCGTTCAAACAGTGAGATGGGTTTTAACAAATAATGGTAAGGTTTATAATTGAATTAATAGTCAATTTGGAGTGAACAATAGCCAAGGAATTAGTCCTTTAGTAACAATTCTCTTCATCTTCTTATAAGCGATTCGGATGGGGCACTCTTGAGGGACTCCTGAACTTGAAGTTTCTCCGCCATTACACAACCTGTCCTACTTGGTAAAAATAGTACAGGTAAGTATACCCAAATAATAACTTAATGAAAAATGATTTCAAAATAAATCAAACTTTGGTACTGTCTATCATTCCCAAACTTTGGTTGGTACTCCTTCCTTTTGCCACAATCACACATCTTCATACCAGAGAGAGGTTAGTCAGTCCTCTGTCACCACCTGGACTTTAGACTCCCTGCATTCCCTTTCCCAGCACTAAGACCTTGATAGTTAGAAGGCAGCAAGGTAACATACACCAAAGGAACTTACACAAAAACCAAAACCCTCCTTCTGTACTTTACAGTTTTTCTGTAGGTGACACTTCACCTGTCTCCATACTGTGCATAAGAACTCATAGTGAAAAGAAAATCTTACACTAAAATAAAAAATAATAAAGTTACTCACTTTCTTGACCCTGGTGGTTTCGTTATTTACCTGAATTTGCCATGGCTCTCCTGAACCATGGCAGAACATACGGCCCTTTGGTACTCTACGTAATAAACTGTCCACATACCCCAAAGAACCTGCTGACTTTCCCCTCCCTGACCTTCGTGATATCAACCACAGAAAGGAGCAGGTTAGTCTCCCGACTATGGCAATCATGCCTAGCATTGAAGCTAATGGGAACAGAAAAATCCCGCGCTGCATGGGACCCTGACTTGAGGCACTCTATACCAGACAAAACCTGCCGTTATTGCTGTTCTCAAACAAAACTGGTCTCTACCAAGCATAGGCACAAACTACTCCACTACAAATACTTTCAGAGCGTACACCACACCAAAGGTTTCTTCAAGGTCAAATCAGTGTCCCAAATGCACAGCCGACTATGCAGATTTTGTACATTAGACCTGGAACTGTACTGTGATCCATACATTCTCGGGAACTGTTTTTGCCTTAATATCAACCATTATAGAACATAGCCTCGACTCATATACACTGATGGCACTACTGGGATATGTCAAACCACTGAGTCCAGGACTGAGATCCTTCACTGCCATAGCACTGTTATTGGCTAAGCGACAAATAGCCCTTTATTGAGGCAGCAGCAGGGTCGCCACCACAAATGATTGGCTGAAAGACATGACATACTGTGATACTACCAGCGAAATCTACTCCTCATTGCAGCTTCCAACCTCCAGACCCAAAGATATCTGGCAGCCCCTCTGAGCCTATCTTTTAACTTTAGAAACTGATGTCACTGATGATACCACTGACTAAAATGCATAATCCATACCATTTGTCAACCCTGTAGCAGAATGCCAGATGCTACATGTGTGCATGTTACCCTTTCAACCACGAATACCCCAGGCATCTACCTCAATGTATGTCCCCGTTTGGCCTTACATTTGCATATTGTCTCCATTCCCGCATGTAAAATTACACGTGTTTATCAAATATGGCGTGAACGAAGATTTACATATATGATTTGTGCAGCATAGTTTGTCTTTGCAACTTGAAAAATCAATAAATTAATAAAAAAATTAAATATAAAAAAATAACCTCCTTCAGGAAAAACTTAAAGCCTTGGTTCTTTCCCCGTTAACTACCTGTAGGAGCATAGCTTTACAAACAGAACTCACCAGCGCTGGGAAGCCCTTGGGCAGCCATGCGCTCTACAAATCCTTAACATAACATATTATCTTAGTAAAGACTGGCCAAAAACAAATCTTCATCATCTGCCAACCTCCCAGCTCAGTCTGTTGCCTCCTTTGGTGTGTCTTCAATTTTCCACGTAGCATGGTGTGGAGTGACCTCCTGTGGGTCGCCTGTCTTTTTGGGATTCTTTCATATATCCGTCCCCAGTCCGCATCGTGCTCCTGAAGATAACTCACAAAGTCTGTCCTTTTTGTATAGGCTCCCACCGCAGTTGCCCCGGCAAGTCTTTCTTCTCTTTTCATATTATCTGTTCCTTGTCCTTCCTTTCTAACTTTCTTCCTCTCCTTCTTTTATTTAGTCTTTCCTCTATCTCTATCTGTTTGTTTTTGAGTCCTTTAGCTTCCTCTCATCCTCTTTTATACCTTTCAGGAATCCTCCTTGGCTCTTTGAGATGTTGGTATATAAGTCTCTGCCCAGGTGAGTATACCTGGATTCATGTTACATATCTCCTCACCTAGTTTCTTACATTCTGCAAGGAAAGAGACAGGAAACCTTGATTAAAAAAAATCAGCATTCAGCTGTTCCTTTCTTTTTCTATGCCTAACCTGAGATTTGTATGGCTGTATTGTCAGGAACCACCTCAGGACCCTTGAGTTGTTCCCTTTATTCTCAGTCAGCCTTGTAATAGGGGCATTGTCTGTGTAAGCAGCAGTTCAATTTCTCTATGGCCCACTTAATCGCTAAACACTCTTTTTCAATGATTGCATACCTTCTTTCCCTAGGAAATAATTTGCGGCTAATAAAAAGGATGTATTTCACTTCCCTCTTCTATTCAAATTGTGAAAAGACAGATCGTATGCCTGTATCTTATGTGTCACATTTCAGTATAAAGGATTTTGTAAAGTTAGGTGATTGAAGAATCAGTTGAGATGATATAAATAGTTTTAGCCCCTCAAAGGTGCGTTGAGATTCTATGGGCCTAATTATGATGTCAGGCGGATCGTCACCAAAAGGCTGTCAGTGGCAGTCCATCCGACATCTGAGGCCGCGGTCCGACCGCCGGATTAGGATACCGGCGGTCGGTGCGCTTCGGGCAGGGGGAAAGACCACTACCTCCAACAGTCTCAAGGAGCCTGTTGGAGCGACAGTTGGAGCCTAATCCCACAATGAGGGTGGTGACTGCAGAGGCACCACCGTAGGGATTAAGATGTCCCTTTTCCCTCTGCCTTTACATGGCGGTCCGAACGCCATGTAACG
The DNA here is from genome assembly GCA_963921515.1 of Calotriton arnoldi. Classification (NCBI taxonomy): domain Eukaryota; kingdom Metazoa; phylum Chordata; class Amphibia; order Caudata; family Salamandridae; genus Calotriton; species Calotriton arnoldi. The sequence goes on from CAWUFW010001317.1 coordinate 2,925,225, forward strand.
GCAGACGGAAAGGGACTTTGGGGGCTTCTAGCAGGGCCCCCGTCCCTGTGGGACTCCACTATGGGGCCTGGGGGGGCACATGTGGTGCCCCCCCAAACATCCATGCACCCTAATTCATAATAAAGCTTGCGCTGCCCACTCTAAATATCATGTCACAATTCAGCCATTAGTGGGCTACCCATAAAGCTGCAGTCTGTGTTGAAATAACAATAACAGCCGTACCGATGGACCGGTGCGGGCTTCTGACAATATTTAGAGCCCACCGGCCCGCTGTAACATCCCACGGCGGTGCAATCCTCACAGCTGGACTGCCGTGTATTAATTCTGTTCCACAAATTGCCCAAAGCATAGGACACACTCTCCATCGGTTTCATAAGGCAACAACGCAGACAGCAATTCCATAGGCACAGCTTTATGGGTAGCCCACTAATGGCTGAATTGTGACTTGATATTTAGAGTGGGCAGCCCAAGCTTTATTATGAACTGCAATGTGGATTTAAGAACTGCTGATCCCACAATGCATTTTGTGAGTGTAAGAGGCCCCACCTGAAGGCAATAAAAGGTACTTGTGACGTACATCAGCAGTCTTTGCCATTCATTTTGCTGCCGCTCTGCCTGTGAACAAGGACGAACTATGTCTGAAACGCGTAAGGCAATTGTTATTGTGCCTATGGAATTGATGTCTGCGTTGTTGCCTTATGAAACCAATGGAGAGTGTGTCCTATGCTTTGGGCAATTTGTGGAACAGAATTAATACACGGTAGTCCAGCCGTGAGGATTGCACCACCGCGGGATGTTACAGCGGGCCAGTGGGCTCTAAATATTGTCAGAAGCCTGCACCGGTCCATCGGTACGGCTGTTATTGTTCTTTCAACACAGACTGCAGCTTTATGGGTAGCCCACTAATGGCTGAATTGTGACATGATATTTAGAGTGGGCAGCGCAAGCTTTATTATGAACTGCAATGTGGATTTAAGAACTGCTGATCCCACATTGCATTTTGTGAGAGTAAGAGGCCCCACCTGAAGGCAATAAAAGGTACTTGGGACGTACATCAGCAGTCTTTGCCATTCATTTTGCTGCCGCTCTGCCTGTGAACAAGGACGAACTTTGTCTGAAATGCGTAAGGCAATTGTTATTGTGCCTATGGAATTGCTGTCTGCGTTGTTGCCTTAAGAAACCGATGGAGAGTGTGTCCTATGCTTTGGGCAATTTGTGGAACAGAATATATCTATGTATCTATCTATCTATATTTATATAGCGAGAGAGAGAGATAGATAGATAGATAGATAGATAGATAGATAGATAGATAGATAGATATGCTGCTATATTAGCATTAATCGTCGTCTCCCCACCCAGGGTGGTCTTGGACAGTGTACACATTAATTTCCTTTGAATATATCTTCCATGTTGATATATGATATATAACAGAATGGGGTTCTCTTTGTGCTGTGCTCTGATACCCTTGAGTCTTGTTCGTGATTTATAAAGCTCTTCTAAATAAAATAAAATGCAAATAAGTTGATATAAATCCTGGTGGGTAGAAAAGGCAATTTTCCTTAACCTGAGGGTTCAATGGGATAGGCCAAAACCCCTTAGTGAGGTCAATGGTGGTAACATACTTAGCGTCTCCAAGTTGTTCAATTAATTCATCTATATGGAGAAATGGATGTGTGTCAAATTGAGAACTATCATTAACTTTCCTAAGGTCAATACAGAATCTAATAGAGCCTTCTGGCATGGGTAATAGGAGTACGAGGAGCTCCAATTGCTGGTAGAGTCAGTGTTCGATGAGGCCCAGGTGCAACGTTTTATTCACTTCCTCTTGAATGGCTAAGCGTCTATCCTCAGGTATTCTATCAGCCTTTTGTTTTATAATTTTTTTCTGGAACAGTTTGATTATTATGTCAGATTGAGTGAGTTTCCCCGGGGAGTTATTACAAAATATTAGCAAATGGCTACAATTTCTATGAACTATTTAGTTATTCCTGACATCTGTTTGGTTAAGTCATGACTTAGAGACTTCTATCAAATGGATAGCTTGCACACTAGACACCATACCATCCCATTTGTGAACATAAACAAAATGTGTTCATCATCTTCATTTCTGACAACTGTAACTTGTATGTAACATTATTTAATCTTTCTAGAATCTGATAGTAACCCTGCCACTGAGCCAACATTTTGTTCTCACTTGAAGCCAAAAGTAATAAAACACAATCTCCTGGCTGGAACTCTCGGAGAGTACTTCCTTTCTCATAGAACATTTGTTGTTTTTCTTGTGCTTCCTCCAGATTTGTTTACACTAAGGGCCTGATTACGACTTTGGTGGTCTGGGAGCAGGCCGCTATGCCAGCGCACAGCTCCCAAACTGCCAAAGTAAACCGCCGCCTGCCCGTCAGATTTTGAGTTGTTTTGTAGTCTGGTGGGTGGTCGGCACTGCAGTCCCACGGTGTTGCCTTTCAAAAGACACTGCAATGGGAGCGCCACAGCCCGTAACTGCATGGCATGTGTCCCCCTGCAGACATGTGCCCCCCTGCATGCATCCCAATGCACAGGGGCAACAGGGGGCCCCATAGGGTACCCTTTCTTTCCCCATCCCCCACACTTTTTATGGCGGGCTCACCGCCATGAAAAGGCTGGTGGTGGGGAAAGTCGTAATATGCTTGGCGGTGCCGCAGTGGCACCGCCAAGCATATTGCTTCCCCTGACTGCCTCGCAACCACCAGGGATCGCGGATCCCTGGCAGTTGCAGCGATCCTATGGTGGTCCAACCGCCGAACTCGTAATTCAGTGGTCCAACGGCAGGTGCAGTGGTTGCCAACCGCCACCGCACCTCCACCGCGAGTACGGCAGTCCTGTGGGCTGCTGTACTTGTAATCAGGCCCTAAGTCTCACAACTTCCTCCTCCCCACTCCCTTCCCGATTACTTAATTGCATCACATAGTCATGTATGAGGTTCCAATATCACAAAACTCTTCAGTCAATTCTAGAAGGCTACTAGGCTTTCTTCCAAATAATAACTCAAAGGAAAAGATCCCTGCTTAATAGGTAGCCTGAATGTTCCCGACGTATAAAGTCCCAGCTAGTGTCCCAATCAGTCAGGTGGACAAATAGCTGCTCCAACACTTCATTCAAAGCACACAAAAAGGAGGAGAGGCAGTGTGCTCCCATCCCCCTTCTTCACGAAAAGGAAATTTAGGTCTTTGCAATACAACTGAGGGGACCTGTGGGCTGGACCTAGGCTAGGCCAGAACTTCTATAAGCTTGCTTAAAGCCACATTCTGAGCTACATTCACTTGGCTAATCTGTACAAAATGAATCTTTACAGTCTTTTGAAGCTTAGCTCTTTCCTGTTGGGCCACTCGTATGTAACGTTCGAGAGCCCACTCTAGCTTTTTCTGACTCTCAGGGGCCGATTCCGATCTCGGTCGGAGGCGCACCCAATACCATTCGGTCGGGAAAAAAGCCATGCGAAAGCCAGTTTCCCGACCGATCCGTACAGCACACCGAACGAGCAAGTACGATGCGCACAACAGCAAAAATTCCGGCCGAGCCGTACTCACCCAAACCAGGTCCTGTTCTCCGACCGAGGCGAATCCGGAAACGCCGAATCGAGTCGCACGGAAGGGAAAATGCAGCCCCGTCCGGCCGGACAAGTACGATGCGCTTTCCGTACGCGCCGAACCCGTCGCTACGCACGGCACGTCAAAGCATCCGGGAGAGGCGCACATAAGCTCCGAATCGCGCCACAACACGATCCACGGCTACGAGACGAACACAGCACAGACGAGGACGACGCGAAGCGACGAGGACGAAGCGAAGCGACGAGGACGAAGCCAAGCGACGAGGACGACGCGAAGCAACGAGAAGGACGAACGACACGAACCAACCATGAATCCCTTCGTCCCGATCATACCAATATTCTACATCTACTACCGGAACAGGCACGGACGCGTACGGCGCAGAAGGTAAGTCAGACACCAACCACAAAACACATACAACACGTACACGACACATCACACACATACACTGGGAATCTGAATATACTTGCAACAGCAGCACCATAGGGGCGGGATGCCCATCACCAATGCCACATATGCACACAGGGGCCTGAATGCGCGCCACCACCCCAACCCAGGGGGGCTGGATGCCAACCACCCTCAACCAGGGGGGCAGGATGCCTACCACTACTACCACCCTTAGCCAGGGTGGCAGGATGCCTACCACTACTACCACCCTTAGCCAGGGGGCAGGATGCCTACCACTACTACCACCCTTAGCCAGGGGGCAGGATGCCCACCACTACTACCACCCTTAGCCAGGGGGGCTGGATGCCTACCACTACTACCACCCTTAGCCAGGGGGCAGGATGCCCACCACTACTACCACCCTCACCCAGGGGGGCTGGATGCCTACCACTACTACCACCCTCACCCAGGGGTGGCAGGATGCCTACCACTACTACCACCCTCACCCAGGGGGGCTGGATGCCTACCACTACTACCACCCTTAGCCAGGGGGGCAGGATGCCCACAACTACTACCACCCTCACCCAGGGGGGCAGGATGCCTACCACTACTACCACCCTTAGCCAGGGTGGCAGGATGCCTACCACTACTACCACCCTTAGCCAGGGGGCAGGATGCCCACAACTACTACCACCCTCACCCAGGGGGGCAGGATGCCTACCACTACTACCACCCTTAGCCAGGGTGGCAGGATGCCTACCACTACTACCACCCTTAGCCAGGGGGCAGGATGCCTACCACTACTACCACCCCAACCCAGGGGCGGCTGGATGCCTACCACTACTACCACCCTTAGCCAGGGGGGCTGGATGCCTACCACTACTACCACCCTTAGCCAGGGGGCAGGATGCCCACCACTACTACCACCCTCACCCAGGGGGGCTGGATGCCTACCACTACTACCACCCTCACCCAGGGGGCAGGATGCCTACCACTACTACCACCCTCACCCAGGGGGGCAGGATGCCTACCACTACTACCACCCTTAGCCAGGGGGGCTGGATGCCTACCACTACTACCACCCTCACCCAGGGGGGCAGGATGCCTACCACTACTACCACCCTTAGCCAGGGGGGCTGGATGCCTACCACTACTACCACCCCAACCCAGGGGGGCTGGATGCCTACCACTACTACCACCCTTAGCCAGGGGGGCAGGATGCCCACAACTACTACCACCCTCACCCAGGGGGGCAGGATGCCTACCACTACTACCACCCTTAGCCAGGGGGCAGGATGCCTACCACTACTACCACCCTTAGCCAGGGGGCAGGATGCCTACCACTACTACCACCCCAACCCAGGGGGGCTGGATGCCTACCACTACTACCACCCTTAGCCAGGGGGCAGGATGCCCACCACTACTACCACCCTCACCCACGGGGGGCAGGATGCCTACCACTACTACCACCCTTAGCCAGGGTGGCAGGATGCCTACCACTACTACCACCCTTAGCCAGGGGGCAGGATGCCTACCACTACTACCACCCTTAGCCAGGGGGCAGGATGCCCACCACTACTACCACCCTTAGCCAGGGGGGCTGGATGCCTACCACTACTACCACCCTTAGCCAGGGGGCAGGATGCCCACCACTACTACCACCCTCACCCAGGGGGGCTGGATGCCTACCACTACTACCACCCTCACCCAGGGGTGGCAGGATGCCTACCACTACTACCACCCTTAGCCAGGGTGGCAGGATGCCTACCACTACTACCACCCTTAGCCAGGGGGCAGGATGCCTACCACTACTACCACCCTTAGCCAGGGGGCAGGATGCCCACAACTACTACCACCCTCACCCAGGGGGGCAGGATGCCTACCACTACTACCACCCTTAGCCAGGGTGGCAGGATGCCTACCACTACTACCACCCTTAGCCAGGGGGGCAGGATGCCTACCACTACTACCACCCCAACCCAGGGGCGGCTGGATGCCTACCACTACTACCACCCTTAGCCAGGGGGGCTGGATGCCTACCACTACTACCACCCTTAGCCAGGGGGCAGGATGCCCACAACTACTACCACCCTCACCCAGGGGGGCAGGATGCCTACCACTACTACCACCCTTAGCCAGGGTGGCAGGATGCCTACCACTACTACCACCCTTAGCCAGGGGGCAGGATGCCTACCACTACTACCACCCCAACCCAGGGGCGGCTGGATGCCAACCACCCTCAACCAGGGGGGCAGGATGCCTACCACTACTACCACCCTTAGCCAGGGTGGCAGGATGCCTACCACTACTACCACCCTTAGCCAGGGGGCAGGATGCCTACCACTACTACCACCCTTAGCCAGGGGGCAGGATGCCCACCACTACTACCACCCTTAGCCAGGGGGGCTGGATGCCTACCACTACTACCACCCTTAGCCAGGGGGGCTGGATGCCTACCACTACTACCACCCTCACCCAGGGGGGCAGGATGCCTACCACTACTACCACCCTTAGCCAGGGGGGCTGGATGCCTACCACTACTACCACCCCAACCCAGGGGGGCTGGATGCCTACCACTACTACCACCCTTAGCCAGGGGGGCAGGATGCCCACAACTACTACCACCCTCACCCAGGGGGGCAGGATGCCTACCACTACTACCACCCTTAGCCAGGGGGCAGGATGCCTACCACTACTACCACCCTTAGCCAGGGTGGCAGGATGCCTACCACTACTACCACCCTTAGCCAGGGGGCAGGATGCCTACCACTACTACCACCCTTAGCCAGGGGGCAGGATGCCTACCACTACTACCACCCCAACCCAGGGGGGCTGGATGCCTACCACTACTACCACCCTTAGCCAGGGGGCAGGATGCCCACCACTACTACCACCCTCACCCACGGGGGGCAGGATGCCTACCACTACTACCACCCTTAGCCAGGGTGGCAGGATGCCTACCACTACTACCACCCTTAGCCAGGGGGCAGGATGCCTACCACTACTACCACCCTTAGCCAGGGGGCAGGATGCCCACCACTACTACCACCCTTAGCCAGGGGGGCTGGATGCCTACCACTACTACCACCCTTAGCCAGGGGGCAGGATGCCCACCACTACTACCACCCTCACCCAGGGGGGCTGGATGCCTACCACTACTACCACCCTCACCCAGGGGTGGCAGGATGCCTACCACTACTACCACCCTTAGCCAGGGTGGCAGGATGCCTACCACTACTACCACCCTTAGCCAGGGGGCAGGATGCCTACCACTACTACCACCCTTAGCCAGGGGGCAGGATGCCCACCACTACTACCACCCTTAGCCAGGGGGGCTGGATGCCTACCACTACTACCACCCTTAGCCAGGGGGGCTGGATGCCTACCACTACTACCACCCCCACTCATAGGATGGACAATGCATGACACAACAAGCACACCACAACCTAGGGAATGCAAGATTAAGACATCCCCCCACCACCATGACAAGCGTGTGTAGGCTGTGTCAAATGCCTACAACACCGAACATGACTTTCAACATACAATGTGACCCCCTAGCACATGTGCCACACATATATGTGTGTGGCACCCACAATGCAAGCAGCCCATGACCATTGTGGCAATGGGGCCTAAACCCCCATCATCACAGTGACCAAAAGGTAAGTGTGGGGTCCATAGCTGAAGCACATTTTGACCATTGTGGCAATGGGGTCCAAACCCCCATCATCACAGTGACCAAAAGGCAAGTGTGGGGTCCATAGCTGAAGCACATTTTGACCATTGTGGCAATGGGGTCCAAACCCCCATCATCACAGTGACCAAAAGGCAAGTGTGGGGTCCATAGCTGAAGCACATTTTGACCATTGTGGCAATGGGGTCTACACCCTCATCATCACAGTGACCAAAAGGTAATTGTTGACAAAGAAAGAGCTGCAACTGCCAAACTGCATGGATCATTCCTGCTCACAGAACCAAAAACTCATCTGTGGCAAAGTAGTGTATGTGTCCCATTGCAACATAAATTGGGGGAGCCAAATACTGCAGTGCAAATGAAACATTCCTTTGGCCATGTGCAGACAAACAACACCCATGGGGGCTGAGACCGTCAACAGTCATCAATGACACAATGACAGAAGTGACCATCAGAATGCAGAACCACATATTTGCACCAATGGGCACACAAATGCAGATACCCTGTGGAGACAGCAGATGTGAGGTGAACAGATACCATACCATGGCAGCAATGGGACACACAAACCATGATCACTGTGCTGACCGATGACCTAGGAGTCCCAGGGACAGCAGGGGAAACACACCAAACAACATACAGCCAATGGCACACCCAAGATATGCCAATGCAGTGGTGCAGATGCACAAACACAAACAGGCAGACCAACACTGTCATCATACACAGCAGGTGAGGGGTGGGGGTGCCAGTGTCCCCAGGCAACCACACAACACATGAGGAGAGCTGAATACCAATCATACAGATGTGCATACACTGCCACACTAAGGTAACTCATGGATCCAAATCCCCTATGTGGGCAAGCAGGCATTGTCAGGTGAGAGGGAGCACAAAACACACATGTCACACAGGCACGTAGGAACAACAACTGACACAGCAAGTCACAGACACACCACAGCACCACCCCCAGGGCCCCCACAATGTGGTGACCCTGGGCTGAAGAAAAATACCACTGTGATGACAAAGCTAAATGTCGTTCACACTATGAACCACAGTCAGGTGTCCTGAGCAACAATCTACCATCACACCTACACAAGCACAAATCAATCAGCATGGCCAGTAAGCCAAGGCCAACATGGAGGCAGGGGCCTAGCCGGGCAACAACTCTCATCTGCACACACTCAACACCACACCCCTCGACCTCCAACAATGTGCAGCAGTGAAGTACACATGCACTGGTGACATTGCACATGCACCCATGACTATTCCAGGGTGGTGGGTGGGAACCAAGGTGTAGAAACACATCACACATGGACACTCAACAAGACTCCTGAATGTCTGACACACTGCACACTACGCTGTACATGGACATGACGGCAATACCACACCGACCAATGGGATCCCAGCCACAGTCACACACCAATGAAGAAGCCAAGGTCACCCACAACGAACACACATAGACAACTTCCAACATTGCAGCTCTGACCCTGAGGAGTGGCAGCAGTCACACACACAACATGTCACAATCACTGAAAGATAACACAAACTGGAAATCACATGACAGGGGCAAACAACAAGTGCCAAGGGGAAACCTGACTGTGACCCATCTGCGTCTGCACACAAACTCAGCCCTGACAGCAAACACACCTATGGGTGACACCCTGATGACCAGTAATGTGCCATGCACCCACATCACAGAGAACACAGGGAGAAGACTTTGGGGGAACATAGCTCAAGTCAGCAAGCATCACAAACAGGTACAACACTAGGGATCACAGCATGCGCAGATGAATGGAAGTGAACACACAGACATGCACATACAACACACACCTTGGGCGCAGGCAATGTCACACGTGTACACACTGCCATGAGGGGACTCCACTCCTGTGTGAGGAAAGCTGTGCCATATGTTGCCTCAGTAGGGCCCCATCATGTCAGCTGAGCACTTGGTCACACAATCAACAATTAGCACCAAATGAGGGCTCCCATCACATCAGCCTGGTCATGGATGTGCCAACGGAATCATCAGCACAGATCCAACACACTTGTATAGCAATGTTGCACTGACTACACGGATGAGTCCCTCCCCATTGATGCCCAAACCTGCATGTCCACTGGAGATGGCAACACGGTCAGGGAAGTAGACAAATGCAACGATGGCAGGCACAACAGATGTGCAGGGGTGGAAGCCACAGATATGAAATTGCCAATGTAAGTAGGAAACCCATTGCCAAATACTGAACACATGACACCCTCAGATGCTGCTATTGATGACATGGATACACCACATGATAGGACACATTCCCCCTGGACCACATGGGTTCCTGCACAGTAACACTTCATAATCATGAGACCAGATATCACCATCACTGCAGCAAGGGCATGGTTAGCTGCACCAACAACATGTACATCTGAAGCATGAGCACTAGAGAAAAGAAAGTTGCTTTATTCAGCATATGTGTTGAGGCCAAACGAAGTCCTGAAAAAAGAGCAAAGGCCAATGGCCAGTCCATTGTCAAAGTTCAAACAGGGTGACACTGGCAGATGTCACCCTACGCATGCCTGCACAATACCAGGGACAATCCACTAGGAGGGGCAACCGGGGGCAGGCCAGGCACCGCAGGGACAGGATCAGGGCTCACCAGGGGGAGTCAGGGAAGGGGTGGTGGGTGCAGGAGAGCCACTGACAACTGCAGTGGAGGTGTCTGACATGGTGTGTGCCGGCACAACTGGGGGGCATGACACAGATGTCGTGGGTGCCGGCACAACTGCAGTGGACCCTGCAGATGGGGTGGACAGGTCCGCCACTGCAGTGCCCAAGTCAGACAGGGCGGTAGTGGACTCCACTGCAGTGCCTACCTCCAGGGGAGGAGAATGGGGAACAGGCAAGGTGGGTTGGACAGAGGGGGGACACCCTCACCACATCAGTGGCACAGACAAGCGCAGCGGGGGGTGTGGTGCTGGGAGAGCAAGTGGCAGGGGGAGAAGGCCGGAGCATCTTGGGGATGGTATATCTGTGGGTGGGGGAACCTGGGGCAGGGTGTGGTGGGGGCACCTGTGCAGTGGGGGCCTGAGGGATGGAGGACGGAGACCTTGTGCCTGAGCTGCAGGGTGGTGGCGGGGTCTTGCTCTTAGCACTCCGGGGGGACTTGCGGGTGGGGGCCTCAGTCCGTCTGCGCCTGGGGGAGGGTGTCCGGGGGCGAGGGGCACTCTGCTCCGTGTGGGTGGGCTTCCTCTTCCCCCGGGATGCTGGAGCAGCTTCATCGGTGGGGAAGAGGCCGAGGTCACAGAGGAAGAGCTGCTGTGACTTTGGGGTTGCAGGTGAGGCAAGGGAGGGTGCTTTGGAGGGAGAGGGAACTGAGGACTGCGCAGTGCATGTGGATGCGTGTGTGTGTTCCAGGGCCCCATCCCCTGTGAGTCTGGCTTCAGTCCCCTGAATGTGCGTGCGTGTGCGTTTTGTCATTGGCGTGTGTGTCAGTGTGCTGGATGTGTGTGTGCTGGTGTGTGCCTGTGCCAGTGTGTGTGTGCCTGGGATGGGTAAGGTGCTGGGGAGTGTGGATGGAGCAGAGGCAGGAGGGGTGAGGGACCGTTTGAGGAGGGACACTGCTGCCGTCAGGGAGGAGTCCATGGACCTATTGCCCCTCTGTAGGTCAGACATGCCCGATGAGATGCCCTCCATGAACGACACCAGCTGAGTCAACAGCGCGGTGTGCGCATGGAGGACACTCAGCATGGCTGTCTGCCCTACATGGAGCTGGCGAAGGAGGTACACAGACTCCTCACTCAGGGCAGCAGGGGACACAGGGGCAGGGGGTGCGGTGCCTGGCCCAAAGGAGACACGCTCCCGGACATGGGAGCCTCCACGGACCTGGGGAATGGGAGCCGATGGGAGGGCGGTGGTGGTGCTGGTGGTGGCGGGGACAGCAACACTAGCTGGGGTGTGGTGGCTGCTGACACCCGCCTCCACAAGGGAGTCATCCTCCGAGTTGCTCTGGTCCTCAGCTGAGGTGGATGCTGCTGAGGACTCCTCGGTGTGGCTCCCCTCGCCCTCCGTGCCACTGGGTCCCTCCGACCACTCCTCGGCTGCTGACCCAGTCTGGCTCTCCGGCTCCTCCTGGTCCGTGGAGCTGTCCCCTTCCGTGGCCGTGGATGTATCTGCAAACAATGGGGAAACAGACAGACATCAGTCACCTGCACCAAACGCACACACCACTGTGAGCACAGCACATTACAGAGCAAGCCCTGGCATCATTAGTTGTACATTGCTAAAAGTGCCCTAATTGAACAGGAGAAGTCAATTGTCAGTCTGATGCCAAGCATGGCACTCACATCCCACATGGCCTTGCACCCATCTGTCTGGTGTCTGTTGGATTGCAACACCCCAGTGTTGACACATGCACCAAGTACACAGTAGTTGGACAGTGCAGAGGACACGGTGTGGACACATCACAGCTCTTGCCACTGAGTCAGTACAGGTTTACGGATGTAAGGGATGCCCAGAGTCAAATAGGAAATGCATGTGATGCATTCCAGCGACAGACACCATGATGCACCCATGTCCTGATAGCCAGCGCCACTATGGTGTGCATGTAGCACATGTCACTCCCCTGCAGGATCACCAATCAGTAGACACATGCCATGGCGGAGGCATGACTGCAAAGTCATACATCACTGTCTCAGTGATGTATGACTTTGCAGCCAGACAACAACACTCTGCACTGTGTCACAATAGTAGGTCATGGGGAATGCAAGTCCTGGAGCTGCACAAGTGCACATGTACATCCCCCCCACAACACATCCTCTTAACCCTCATCTGTCCAGGTCATACCTATTGGACATATGGGAGACCTGTGACACTACCCTCTGAACCTGAGCCCCTCACACTCTGCTGTGCATGGGGAACAGCTGCCTGAACTTCACATTTACATGCCCCAGTCTGCATGGGCAGCTGATCAGACACCTATGTGTCACACAAGTATCGTCTCCTATGGTCACATCTCCAGTGGCATGCTGAGCCCCTACCAAGAAACTCCACAGCAGTCCTGGCGACTAATCCACAGCACACTGACACAGAGGCAGACACCTGAGGGGTCAAAACACTGTGCACAATGTGTCCTCTGATACACGGGAGTGGGAGTACAGAGTGTATTGTATGGCCTGGAGTAGGCATGACTGTCCAGCCCCACATGAATGAGGGATGAGCCCTGGACTGTAGGCAGCTGGCTAAGTATGTGTGACACACGTCATATACATACTCCTGGGGCCCAAACATTGTTCCCACCCGCAGCATGGGTGTGTGCCAGGTACCCCAGCCACATGTGGTGGATCAGCTCAGCAATTGGACCACAGATCAAAGTAACACGCTGAATACATGTCAGAATACAGGCATTGTGTAAGCAATGGACCCACCCATGATGCCCACCACAGAGTCAGGGAAACAGATGCTGTCTCCCACCTTGAGTCAAGCAAACTGCAAGGACACAGTCCTAAGTGACAGAATTCCCTGCATGTAAGGGCCACACCTGGGTATCAGATGAGGAGTGGGCAGTGCACAATAGAGGGACATGGCTCCTGGACAACATGACTGCTGTACTGTGGCAGTTCAACCTGGCCCGAGGAGGGCACATAACATGTTAGACAGAGTACACAGTGCAGTCTTTGACTCACCCCCTCCTTGCTGCTCTCTGGCCTTCAGCTGCCCATCCAGGTCTGGAAAGACCACCGCCAGGATCCTGAGCATGTGGGGGGTCAGGGTCCGTGTTCCGCCCCTCCTGCGAGGAGGCGACAGCTTCAGCTGGACCCGTGCAATCCTCCGGGTCCAGCCCCGAAGGTCCTGCCACCTCTTTTGGCAGTTGCGGATCCGGCGCTTGTAGACCCCCACGGACCGGACAGCCCGGACGATGTCCTTCCATATCTCATGCTTCCGATGGGCAGAAGCCTGTCAGGATGACAAAGTGATAAGGCCATTACTACACATGCAACATATCCGTGCATGACACAGTTGCACATACATGTCGCAATCACAGGGGCACATGGTGTACCCAGGCAGTGCACGGCTGCCCATGGACAGTTTTCCAGAAGTCACTACATGGTATCATAGCATGGGGAGTAAAACCCTGTTCAGAAGCACTGTCACTGCACCATACCTGTCCAGTGCAAGTCACTACACACTATGGGGGGTGACAACTACTCAGTGAGCCTGCTAGCCAGTGGTGTGCTGACTCTCAGCCTTGCTAGTCAGACAAAATGCACATTCAGAAAGGCAGTGCACAGAACACTCACCTGCTCCCCTGGTGTCCCATACAGCTTGCTGTACTGTGGAAGTAGGCTGTCCAGCAGGGCCTGGTTCTCTTCAAGGCTGAAGGCTGGGGCTCTCTCCACAGTACGTGCCATTGCAGGGTCCAGAGGGGCAGAGACAGCAGCAGTGCAGTGGCAGATGTCGTCCTGGAGCATGTAGTGCAGGCAAGTGGGCTCTCAGGGGAACATGCAGCAATATATATGTGCTGGAGAGGCAGATACTGTCCCTTGTGTCCAAAGTGATAGGTCCAAGTCGTTTGCATCTTCTGAATCTGGCCAATCCATGGAATAGCAGCACCAAAACACGCCCACAGCATCCTTCAAAATTTCAACTTCATGACATACATGATTTTGCAACATTGTTGTGGGTGACCAACTGATTTTCCAGCAACCGACTCGTTCGAATATTCGAAAACGCGTCCGTTGCCAGGCAAGCCCATTGTCAATGGGTGCGCACCGATCGGTCCATTGAGGTACAACGCGCACAGGGGTACAACGCGTACCCGCACACATTGAATGCAATGGGCCGGCCGGAGGCACCGATCGGTCCATTGCAGTACAACGCGCACAGGGGTACAACGCGTACCCGCACACATTGAAAGCAATGGGCCGGCCGGAGGCACCGATCGGTCCATTGCAGTACAACGCGCACAGGGGTACAACGCGTACCCGCACACATTGAATGCAATGGGCCGGCCGGAGGCACCGATCGGTCCATTGCAGTACAACGCGCACAGGGGTACAACGCGTACCCGCACACATTGAAAGCAATGGGCCGGCCGGAGGCACCGATCGGTCCATTGCTGTTCAACGCATCACTGTACATGTGACTGGCATATGTCAGCATGCCTGTCTCAGATGGACATATGCCAGCCACAGATAGCTCCCAGGGAGTGAGGGGCACACCTACATCACGACAGCCTGTCCAAACCTTATCATAAGGCATGTAAGGCTGCATTTCCTATTGTGTGTATGTTGGTGTACATGTTGTCCTGTGGGTGTCACCTGTGGGCAGCCACCCCCAGGCTGTGCACGTGTTAATGGGGACAGGATCCTGGGTGTTACGTGTACGTGACCACTGTGATGTGCAACTGTTCATATCTGTGCATGTGCCATGGTCACATTTCACAGTGGTGTTTGTGTATGTCATGTCACATACCCCGTGAGTCCCATGTGGGACGGTATGTTTGAGCCAGGGTGTCCCAGTGGCACAATAGTGATGGCCCTCCACAGTCTTTGTGCATGTAGTGTTTACAATGTCTCTGATTTCATGTGCACAATGGGAGACAGTCTCCACATCCACGTTGTGTGTGCATGGACTCTGATGTTGTGCGTGTGTGTCACAGACGTCCATGGCTCTCCTGCCATGGCAAGTGTGGCCACTACCTGTGGGGGTCATGTTTGTTTTGTTGTGGTGTACACATGATACTCCAGGTGATGCCAGTGTCCATGTGGCATTACAGGGTCCCTGGGAATGTGCCTGTCGTTGAGCTGTGGTGCCTGGGGCACATCTGTCCTCACATGTCACTGGGGGGTGACTGTGACACAGCATCATGATATCCAATGGGCCAACCTGGGACAAATTGATGCCACCTGTAGGACCGTGTTGACAGATGTTGGCCATGTATGTACCATACATGTCGTTCCGGTACTGCACACTTCATGTAGTTGTGCCTCATGATGATGTATGTTGGGATCTTGAGTGTGTTCAATGCCGCATATGTGGGGTGACTGACGATCTTGCTTACTTCTCCTCTGCACTGCAGGGCTCCTGCTGTCCATCGGCCATTCCCAGACCTGGCAACGATGGTGGAACGGGACAGCATCCGACGGTACCGCTTCACCAGGCAGCTGATTGAGGATTTGGCAGTGCAGTTGTCCCCACATTTGCAGCCTGGCCGGCCGTATCCTACAGCGCTGACCCCCAAGGTGAAGGTGATGGCAGCCCTACACTTCTTTGCCACCGGTACCTTCCAACATACTGTGGCGTCTGCTGGTGGGATGTCACAGACCATGTTCAGCCGTGTGCTCCGCGATTTCTTGGCGGCAATGTTGCTCTTCCTGAACCGGTACATCTATTTCCCTAGACTGCGACGACTCACTGACGTGAAGAGTGACTTTTATGCCCTGGGGAGGATGCCGCATGTAATTGGCTCCATTGATGGGACACATGTGGCTTTGGTACCACCACAGGCCCAGGAGCAGGCCTACAGGAACCGCAAGCACTACCACTCGGTCAATGCACTGGTGGTGTGTCTTGCAGACATGACCATCACACACGTGTGTGCCCGTTTCCCTGGTTCAGCACACGATGCCTTTGTGATGAGGAGTAGTCGCATCCCCAGGTTGATGGCACAGATGCAGAACCAGCGTGCCTGGCTTGTCGGTGTGTACTGACTTTGTGCCATTGTGTGTGATCTGATCTGTAGTATTCCGCCCACTTTTCCAAGTCAGCTGATGTGCACTTGTCTGTCCGTAGGTGACTCGGGATACCCCAACATGCCGTGGTTGCTGACACCCCTCAGGAACCCTGTGACACCTGCCCAGATGCGCTACAATGAGGCACATGGTCGGACCAGGAGAGTGATTGAGCGGACCTTTGGTCTCCTGAAGAGCCGCTTCCGCTGCCTGGACAAGACCGGAGGGTCCCTCCCATATGCCCCTGCGAAAGTGTGCAAGATTATCATCGTCTGCTGCATGCTCCACAACCTGGCAGTGCGGAAGGAGTTGCCTCTCATCCAGGATGACGATGACCAACATCCGCCACCTGTGGAGGATCCTGGCCTGGACCACGATGCCAGTGACGATGATGATGATGATGGTGATGGTGATGTCCGCACACAGCTCATCACCAACTTCTTTAGCTGAATGTGAGTATCCTGAGGTGTCATGTGAATGATGTGAGTTGGCATGATGTGTGGGTGGTGCTCTGGTGCTGTTGGAGTGTGTCCATGGGCTACTTGACTGGATGTGTGTTGCGATGTGTGGTGACAGGTGGGCTGTACTCCCCAACAGTGTTGACATGCTAACTTGGTTCTGGGTGGGTATCTTGTAACATGTATTGTGCATGAGTTTTGCTGTTCTGTCCTGTACTCCATTGCTTTTGACTGTGTGTCATTTCTGTCCTTCACAGGGTACTTTCAGATTCGTTTGGTCAACTGTGTCCACCGACAACGTGATTGCACATCCAGGCTGGTAGCAGTTGTGTCCCTACAGGTGATGTGCGCCACACCCATGGACTTCCTTCTGTCTACAGTTGTTGACTGTGTGCCCGCTACCAGGTGGGGTTACCTTGCATCTGTAGTGGTTACGGCATGTTGCTACTGTGTAATAAACCTGTGCTTCACTTAGTGATGTGCGTTGTCTGTGGTCACACATTTGACTGCCATTTGCTTACTGCACCTGTGGGCTACTTGACTACAACTGGGAATGGGTGTGGTGTCTGTGCATTGCACCGTCTTCCCTGGCAACATCAGTGTAGGCAATGAGTCAGATGGCCTAGGTGTGTATGTGTTGTGTAGCCCTGGTGGTGTGTCTCCCTCATATGTGTCACGTTGCCTGTACTCACATGCCTGTGTTGTCCTTGCTGTTGCAGTTCGCATACACAGTGTAATTTTGTTGTTCATCATCCCCATAACAGTACCCACGTTGGAATCACGACAGAGGCAAGTATGGTGTATTATTGTGTTTATTGTGATACATCTGTGATAATAGTGCATAGGATGGATTGTGCTGTACATGAATCTTGCAATCCCAAGTTCCTAGATGAATAGAAAGTCCAGGTAGACAGGATCCCCAGTATCGGGGCCACAGTTGTCTGACACATTGTTCCAACTTGTACTCCCCATGCAATGTGTGGGAGTAGTGTTGCCATCAACAGGGTGAACAGTCTGTGCACAAAGGCGAAAATCCAGAACAGGTTCAGGCTTCCTGGGAGTTGCGCTTGGCCATCAGCCTCTCACTTTCCCCTCCTCGGACGACCCCTCTTCTTGGGGGGGGCCCTCAAGTGCAGGCTGCTGCGGTGCAGGGGACTCTCCGCCAGAGTCCTCCTCCCTCCCTGTGGCAGTTGCAGTTTGTTCGGTACCAGATGTTGTTGGCACACAGGGAGGTGTGGACTGGTTGCTGTTCATCTGGCGGAGGCATTGTAAAATGTCCCTGTGCACCGCCGTCATCTCATGTAGTACATCCCACTTGGACTCCACGCGGGTCATGTGGGAGTCCACACGTGACATGTGGGAGTCCACACGTGACATGTGTGACTCCACATGGGACATGTGGGAGTCCAAGCGGGCATGATGGGCAGCCTGCTGCTGTTTGATGTCTCTGAGGAGCCCCACTACCTGGCTGAGCTCTCCGGTGCTGGACTGGTACGCATCAGCTATGCGTACCAGTTGTGGGTCTTCATGCACACCAGCAACGTCTGCAAGCAGCGACCTCTGTCTCCCACCCCTCCCACCACCCCTGCTGACATGTGCAGTGTGTGCAGTTGCACGCACAGATAACCCTGGTCCACCTTGGGGGTTGGTGGTGGTGGTGGTGTCCATGGCCCCAGGTTGGTCCAGGGTCACTGCGCTGGTGTTGTTCCTTATTCTGTCCATGTCGGCAGGGATGGTATTCGTGGTGACAGTCGTTGGAGGGGTGGGTGCAGGGGGTGCAGCTGGTGGACCTGCTGGTGCTGCAGCTGGTGGTCCTGCTGGTGCAGCATGTTGACTTGCACCGGATGTGCCAGGTTGTTCTTCATCGTCCGAGGAGGACAGAGGCTGTACGACGCCAGTGAGCTCGGCATCCTCTTGAGCCTGGGACTGGGACTCCTCAGCGTCTGCTGCTGTGTCCCTATCATCACCTGTTTTTGGGAGACACAAACAATGTATGTCATGTTTCTGCAGGCATCAGTGGTTGACACACCTGACAGTTGTGACTGTGCCTCGGGGTGCGGGCCTGTACATTGTATTGTCCTAAGTCGTCACAGTCAGGGGTTGATATTGGTGTGGCACATTGTCCTGCATTATTTGGGCATTTCTATGTATTCTCTGGGGTGTGAACATGGTCTGCATTGATTGTGTTTGGTTGACAGCCAGACCTCCTTCCCACCCACCCACCCACCCAGTCAGTTATCCCACCATGGAACGTGCTTGCATTGCAGGGAGTGTAAGTTGTCTCTCAGGATGTCAGTCAGAGGTGTCCTGCTGTTTGTTGGTGCACAGTTGGCAGCAGGGCCTTGTGCTCCCCGCAGCAGTAGCCAGTGTCAGCCATCTTGTGAGTCCTTCTCCACTCCCTGTGATGTGAGCATGGTTCAGGGTGGTGTTGATGGGCCAGTTGTGAGGCTGAGCAATGTCTGTGACTACGACTCCCATCATGCTATTGCCTCCACCCCCCTTCCCAGCATGCCCATGCTTCCTTCCTTTTGACTCTGCTTCCCTGTGGGGTGGGCTGGCTGTGCTGACAGGATGGCTGGGAGTGTTGTCCTGGCAGTTGTTTGGCTAAGAGTCCCAAGAGTGTCCCTGTGCTTCACACAACATAACCCAGGGTGGTGGTGCTTTGTGGGATCTTGTGTTAGGATGGAGGGCATTGCATTCTACCAGGTGGGTACTGTGGAGTTTGTGTTGGGGGGGGTGTGAGGGGAGGTGCTGGTGACTATGGTCAGTGCTGCAAGTCCCCCTTCCCACCCAGCCAGCCGGATATCCCACCATGGAACGTGCTTGCATTGCAGGGAGTGTAAGTTGTCTCTCAGGATGTCAGTCAGTGGTGTCCTGCTGTTTGTTGGTGCACAGTTGGCAGCAGGGCCTTGTGCTCCCCACAGCAGTAGCCAGTGTCAGCCATCTTGTGAGTCCTTCTCCACTCCCTGTGATGTGAGCATGGTTCAGGGTGGTGTTGATGGGCCAGTTGTGAGGCTGAGCAATGTCTGTGACTACGACTCCCATCATGCTATTGCCTCCACCCCCTTCCCAGCATGCCCATGCTTCCTTCCTTTGACTCTGCTTCCCTGTGGGGTGGGCTGGCTGTGCTGACAGGATGGCTGGGAGTGTTGTCCTGGCAGTTGTTTGGCTAAGAGTCCCAAGAGTGTCCCTGTGCTTCACACAACATAACCCAGGGTGGTGGTGCTTTGTGGGATCTTGTGTTAGGATGGAGGGCATTGCATTCTACCAGGTGGGTACTGTGGAGTTTGTGTTGGGGGGGTGTGAGGGGAGGTGCTGGTGACTATGGTCAGTGCTGCAAGTCCCCCTTCCCACCCAGCCAGCCGGATATCCCACCATGGAACGTGCTTGCATTGCAGGGAGTGGAAGTTGTCTCTCAGGATGTCAGTCAGTGGTGTCCTGCTGTTGGTTGATGTGCAGTTCCCAGCATGCCCTTGTGCTCCCCACGACACAGCAACAGTGTCAGACATCTTTGATGGGCCTTTCTACTCTCTGTGGGATGTGCATGCGTGAGTGTGAGCTTGCTGGGCCATGTGGTGGGGGATGTAGAGCTGTGACTACGACTCCCATCATGCTATTGCCTCCACCCCCTTCCCAGCATGCCCATGCTTCCTTCCTTTGACTCTGTTTCCCTGTGGGGTGGGCTGGCTGTGCTGACAGGATGGCTGGGAGTGTTGTCCTGGCAGTTGTTTGGCTAAGAGTCCCAAGAGTGTCCCTGTGCTTCACACAACATAACCCAGGGTGGTGGTGCTTTGTGGGATCTTGTGTTAGGATGGAGGGCATTGCATTCTACCAGGTGGGTACTGTGGAGTTTGTGTTGGGGGGGGGGTGTGAGGGGAGGTGCTGGTGACTATGGTCAGTGCTGCAAGTCCCCCTTCCCACCCAGCCAGCCGGATATCCCACCATGGAACGTGCTTGCATTGCAGGGAGTGTAAGTTGTCTCTCAGGATGTCAGTCAGTGGTGTCCTGCTGTTTGTTGGTGCACAGTTGGCAGCAGGGCCTTGTGCTCCCCACAGCAGTAGCCAGTGTCAGCCATCTTGTGAGTCCTTCTCCACTCCCTGTGATGTGAGCATGGTTCAGGGTGGTGTTGATGGGCCAGTTGTGAGGCTGAGCAATGTCTGTGACTACGACTCCCATCATGCTATTGCCTCCACCCCCTTCCCAGCATGCCCATGCTTCCTTCCTTTGACTCTGCTTCCCTGTGGGGTGGGCTGGCTGTGCTGACAGGATGGCTGGGAGTGTTGTCCTGGCAGTTGTTTGGCTAAGAGTCCCAAGAGTGTCCCTGTGCTTCACACAACATAACCCAGGGTGGTGGTGCTTTGTGGGATCTTGTGTTAGGATGGAGGGCATTGCATTCTACCAGGTGGGTACTGTGGAGTTTGTGTTGGGGGGGTGTGAGGGGAGGTGCTGGTGACTATGGTCAGTGCTGCAAGTCCCCCTTCCCACCCAGCCAGCCGGATATCCCACCATGGAACGTGCTTGCATTGCAGGGAGTGTAAGTTGTCTCTCAGGATGTCAGTCAGTGGTGTCCTGCTGTTTGTTGGTGCACAGTTGGCAGCAGGGCCTTGTGCTCCCCACAGCAGTAGCCAGTGTCAGCCATCTTGTGAGTCCTTCTCCACTCCCTGTGATGTGAGCATGGTTCAGGGTGGTGTTGATGGGCCAGTTGTGAGGCTGAGCAATGTCTGTGACTACGACTCCCATCATGCTATTGCCTCCACCCCCTTCCCAGCATGCCCATGCTTCCTTCCTTTTGACTCTGCTTCCCTGTGGGGTGGGCTGGCTGTGCTGACAGGATGGCTGGGAGTGTTGTCCTGGCAGTTGTTTGGCTAAGAGTCCCAAGAGTGTCCCTGTGCTTCACACAACATAACCCAGGGTGGTGGTGCTTTGTGGGATCTTGTGTTAGGATGGAGGGCATTGCATTCTACCAGGTGGGTACTGTGGAGTTTGTGTTGGGGGGGGGTGTGAGGGGAGGTGCTGGTGACTATGGTCAGTGCTGCAAGTCCCCCTTCCCACCCAGCCAGCCGGATATCCCACCATGGAACGTGCTTGCATTGCAGGGAGTGGAAGTTGTCTCTCAGGATGTCAGTCAGTGGTGTCCTGCTGTTGGTTGATGTGCAGTTCCCAGCATGCCCTTGTGCTCCCCACGACACAGCAACAGTGTCAGACATCTTTGATGGGCCTTTCTACTCTCTGTGGGATGTGCATGCGTGAGTGTGAGCTTGCTGGGCCATGTGGTGGGGGATGTAGAGCTGTGACTACGACTCCCATCATGCTATTGCCTCCACCCCCTTCCCAGCATGCCCATGCTTCCTTCCTTTTGACTCTGTTTCCCTGTGGGGTGGGCTGGCTGTGCTGACAGGATGGCTGGGAGTGTTGTCCTGGCAGTTGTTTGGCTAAGAGTCCCAAGAGTGTCCCTGTGCTTCACACAACATAACCCAGGGTGGTGGTGCTTTGTGGGATCTTGTGTTAGGATGGAGGGCATTGCATTCTACCAGGTGGGTACTGTGGAGTTTGTGTTGGGGGGGGTGTGAGGGGAGGTGCTGGTGACTATGGTCAGTGCTGCAAGTCCCCCTTCCCACCCAGCCAGCCGGATATCCCACCATGGAACGTGCTTGCATTGCAGGGAGTGTAAGTTGTCTCTCAGGATGTCAGTCAGTGGTGTCCTGCTGTTTGTTGGTGCACAGTTGGCAGCAGGGCCTTGTGCTCCCCACAGCAGTAGCCAGTGTCAGCCATCTTGTGAGTCCTTCTCCACTCCCTGTGATGTGAGCATGGTTCAGGGTGGTGTTGATGGGCCAGTTGTGAGGCTGAGCAATGTCTGTGACTACGACTCCCATCATGCTATTGCCTCCACCCCCTTCCCAGCATGCCCATGCTTCCTTCCTTTTGACTCTGCTTCCCTGTGGGGTGGGCTGGCTGTGCTGACAGGATGGCTGGGAGTGTTGTCCTGGCAGTTGTTTGGCTAAGAGTCCCAAGAGTGTCCCTGTGCTTCACACAACATAACCCAGGGTGGTGGTGCTTTGTGGGATCTTGTGTTAGGATGGAGGGCATTGCATTCTACCAGGTGGGTACTGTGGAGTTTGTGTTGGGGGGGTGTGAGGGGAGGTGCTGGTGACTATGGTCAGTGCTGCAAGTCCCCCTTCCCACCCAGCCAGCCAGCCAGATATCCCACCATGGAACGTGCTTGCATTGCAGGGAGTGTAAGTTGTCTCTCAGGATGTCAGTCAGTGGTGTCCTGCTGTTTGTTGGTGCACAGTTGGCAGCAGAGCCTTGTGCTCCCCACAGCAGTAGCCAGTGTCAGCCATCTTGTGAGTCCTTCTCCACTCCCTGTGATGTGAGCATGGTTCAGGGTGGTGTTGATGGGACAGTTGTGGGGGGGGCAATATGTGTGAGTGCGACTCCCATGATGCTATTGGCTACACTGACTTGGCCAGCATACACAGAATTCCTTCCTTTGAGTGGTCTTCACTGTGTGTTGGTGTTGTTGTGGTGGCTACATGTGTGGATGTGTGTGTTAGTTCTATTTGTGCCACTGCCTAGCTGTAGTTGTGGTTGTGTTTGTACATGTGTTGGCACAGTTGGATGTGACTTTTTTGATGGCATGTGTTGTGTTTATC
The DNA here is from genome assembly GCA_963921515.1 of Calotriton arnoldi. NCBI lineage: Eukaryota > Metazoa > Chordata > Amphibia > Caudata > Salamandridae > Calotriton > Calotriton arnoldi. The sequence goes on from CAWUFW010001317.1 coordinate 2,948,707, forward strand.
TGACTGACATACACATTTTGGGATGATTCTGTTCTAGTTGCTGTGTAATTGCTATGAGTGCATGGTTTGACTCTCCCCTTGACAGTGATGTGTGTGTTTTGTGGCAGTTTATTGTGTACATTTGTTGTGTACTCACCAGGCTCTGGGATGTCCTCTAGTCCATATACGCTCACTGGCGGAAGGATGGCCCGCACCTTCTCCTCCCAGGGCCTGAGGTATACTGGCTTGGCAGGAGGGCCACTGCCGGTGTATTGGCTGTTGATGTAGTCTTTCTTGAGCAGCTCCCGGACCCTCCTGCGCACGTCATACCACCTGTTCTGGATGTCGGTCTTTGTGCGCCGACATGGTGATTGGGCGTTCACCCTGTTGATGATCCTCTCCCACATCTTGGTTTTCTGCGACATGGGGGTCTGTTGGACCAGTGTGCCAAACAGCTGTGGCTCCACCCTGAGGATCTCGTCTACCAGGACTTCCAATTCACAATCTAGGAACTTGGGATTCTTCTTGGGGGGCATGGTGATGGGTGGTGATGGTGAGTGATGTGTGTGTTGGTGTGCAGGTGAGGGTGTGTGAGTGTGTGTTTTGCTGGGTGTATGTGAGGTAGGTATTTGTTGGTGTGCTGATGGTGTGTGGCTTGTGTGAGGGATGAGCTGTGGGTGTGTGGTTGCTTTCTCTTGGGTGCTGGCAGTGAAATGGCATTTGCAAAGGCTCATGGTAGTGATTTGTGTCCTTTATATAGGTGGAGTTGTGGGTGTGTCTTTGTTCTCTGTCCCCACCCCCCCAGTATTTATTGGCTTGGTAATTGCTTGTTTGGCCTTTTTTTGGTTGATTTTTCCTTTGTGCTGTTTGTGTATGTTGGAAACGTTCTTGTGACCGAGTCGGACCGTGCATTGGTCTCGTACGGTGTTTTCCGTTTCGTTCACGCTGTGTTTGTGCAGTTTTGTATGCTGCGTACGCGTCGGTCGCGGTGTATTGTGTTGCTTCGGCTCGGTTTTGTATGCGTGTCGGTCGTACGGCTTGTCCTCCGTCCGACTCGGTCGTGTTTTTCGCGCCTTGCATCGTACTTTGCAGGTTGGAGTTGGCGGGTACGATTCGGTCGGATTTGTTCCGGGTGCGTGTCGGTCGGTTGGATTCGCGTGTTTTTCCGGCCGGATTGCTATTTTCCGAGCGGGTCGGTCGGTCGGCTTGGTTTCCTGACGTGTCGGTCGGATTTATCGCGGCTTGCATCGTACTTGGCGTGTCGGGCGCCACTGGTACGTGTCGGTCGGTATTTTTTCCGGATCCGAGTCGGTCGGTGCTTTTTCCGGCCCGAATCGGAATCGACCCCTCAGTGAGTTGTTAAACCAAGGCCTCCATGTTGTGGCGAAACACCACGTGTGGAATCCCACTCCTAACACAAATTGTTACATGGGTGGCTGGGTTACATAAACAATGGTTCACTGATAGAATATCGCTGTCACAAACATCGATGTTCTAAATATCGAGAAAAAAATATCAACTGCAAAAATATCGACTCCAATACCTTAACAGGTAAGTGCAAAAATATCGACTCCAAAATATCGAGGTAAAAAATGTAGATGTAAAAAATATTGATTTAAAAATATATATAAAATAAAATAATATATATTAAATATATTAAATACTAATATTATTTTTAACAAAATAAATTAAATTTAATATACATTTTAACTAAATATAACAAATAAACTTAATTTAAAAACATATAAACACACAAACATAATAATTTATACATATACATATATTTACTTAAAAATAATTTATTAACTATTATCTTTATTTAATTTTTAAACTTTAAAATTATATAAAAATAAAATATATATATATATATATATATATATATAAATAATTTAAAATAGAAAAAACATTCTATAATAAATTAAAACATTAAACTATTAAAAACATTTTAAACTAACATTTCCCAATACAATAAATGTAACTGTAGGGAAAGTGTTAGATAGCGGAATAATTAAATTTACTATTCCAACTCCAGTGAGTGCAACAGTAGGGAAAGTGTTGGATAGCGGAGGGGGAAAAATTCCTTTTCCCACTCCAAAGAGTGCAACAGTAGGGAAAGTGTTGGGTAGCGGAGGGGCAAAAATTACTATTCCCACTCCAAAGAGTGCAACAGTAGGGAAAGTGTTGGATAGCGGAGAGTAAAAATTACTATTCCCAATCCAAAGAGTGCAACAGTAGAGAAAGTGTTGGATAGCGGAGGGATAAAAATTAATATTCCCACTCCAGTGAGTGCAAAAGTAGGGTAAGTGTTGGATAGCGGAGGGATTAAATTTACTATTTCAACTCCAGTGAGTGCAACAGCAGGGAAAATGTTGGATAGCGAAGGGGTAAAAAATACTATTCCCTCTCCAAAGAGTGCAACAGTAGGGAAAGTGTTGGCTAGCGGAGGGGCAAAAATTACTATTCCCAATCCAGTGAGTGCAATAGTAGGGAAAGTATTGGATAGCAGAGGGGTAAAAATTACTATTCCCACTCCAAAGAATGCAACAGTAGAGAAAGTGTTGTATTCCGCTTTAGGTGTCCGTATATAGGTTTTCCTGAAACATGTCCTTATATAGGCAGA